>PYHX02000467.1:59798362-61166834 GCA_004302925.2 Cochliomyia hominivorax
TTAATTAACATTACTTCTCTTTGATGTTTATTTTTTTTCTGTTCAGTTTTTTTATATTTATTTTAAAGATTTACTGTATTTAATTTTTATATCTTTAGATTTATCTGACCAACACTAAATTGCTTTAATTCTATAGAAAAACTAGTTTAGATATCCTATATGAGTGTGAATGTTATTTATTTTGATTTGTTCTAGGAAATATTGAATATTAAAGTGGGAAGGAGTGTTTATTTGCTTCTGAAAACAAAATTAGGCAATTTTTTATATGTATTTATTATGCTTTTTTATGCTTTATTTTATTTTTTTAAAGGAATAATATCTGATCATTTTTGTCTCTAAAATTTCATATATTTTTTAAATTATAATTTTGAAATGTATTAAAGAGCTGAATATGTTATACATTACAAAAATTATATCATAACTGAAATTATTTTATTTTATTATTTTCATAATTTATCTCTTTTAAATGACAAATGCGAAAATTTATAAACAACCCTCATAAAATTTGCTTTTCTGATGCTTAAATATGCAGTACATTACAATAATCACTATTATATTATAATAATTTTTGTTAGATGGGAGCTAGAAGAAGTTATGGAGCAGCCCTCGTACACTGTTTATTTTTTTTTAATTGGACAATTATTATCATTATTATTATATTAATATATGTAAGATTTAAGCCCTTCACAGTGATATTTGAAAGGGGGTTGTCTTGCACCCATGAAAAAAATGGACCACTCCTTGTAAAATTTACCACAACGTCTGGGGATAGAAGACAATTTATTCGAGCCGCATTTTGTTAAGATTTCTTTGTATTTAGGACTTCCATGATTTAAAACCCCTATTCCAGGCAAAGAGAAATAGTAGTTCCTTGAGCTAATATAATGTCTAGTGACAAATCTCAACACGATATCTTAAAAACTGCAACCTACATTTTTGTCCATGTTGGACAGTCAGCCAGACGGACGGACATCGTTAAATCGACTCAGAAAGTGATTCTTAGACGAACGGTATACCTAAAAGTGGTAGCACTAACAAATTTTCTACCCGTTAAGAATCTATGCACAAATGAATGATTCCCTAACCACCTATAGCGGTGGGGAATTATGAATTATGAAGGAAAAAAATTTTAACAAAAAAATTATCCGAAAATTCCTTATCAGATCAACATTTTTATAAAAAGAATAATCGAAATTCGATTATTACTAAATTTTTGTATAAATATTAAGATCGTCTGAGTAAGTTCAACAGCATTTTCAACCTAAACACTTTTATGTTTTTGAAGACCACAAAAATATCGAAACCATGCTTTTCTAACTGTTATTGTTTTCCATGTTGTTGCTGCTTTAAAAAGCTAGGACTATATGAAACAAGCCATATCTCAAAGTTCTAGAATTGACAATGAAGTGAAGGTTTTAACTCTCATAGAACCTTAAAATATAAAAAAAAAACTGCTTAGAAGTACCTTTGTTTTTTTGTAAATATCTCTGCAACTTATGAACCAATTTCTTTGGATCAAAATTATTTGATATATATCCTTTGTCCTCATTTCCTTCGATTTTTCTCATGTCGATTTGTACATCCAATTATGTAAATTTTGTAACCAAGAATAGAATTTGGAACTTAAATTCAAAGGGACAATAATCCGAAATTTTATAAAGTTTCACAATATTTGTTAAAAATTCTATTGGACAGAAATTGATTTATTTATAATTCTCATTATCAGGTTATTAAAAGTTCGTATAGAATTTCTCTTTAAATATGATTAGAATTCCTCTTATTATCCTTAGAAAAAATTGAATAATTTCCTTTAAAATTCCATGTTCTATATATATTTTAAGGGTTACACTAACTATAAACTTCTTATTTTCTTTCTTAAATATCTTTTACTTTTTAATTGGCTGCTGTTTTAGTAGTTTTCTTTGACCCTCTTGTATTCCTTATTTTTATACCAAAATAAGTATTGAAGAGGGTGTATTTACTTTGTTATTCCATGTGTAATGCTAAAAATACTATATTCTTGCATCATATCAATATCTAAGCCGATTTAGCTATGTCCGTCAGTCTGTCTGTCTGTTGTTGACGGGCTCACATTCACAATAATTGACAGGGCTCAATGGAATTTGGCCTGAGTATTTGTAATAATCTTGAAAAGTTTCTTATTCTTATATCAAAGGTTATAGACCGATATCTAAAGCAACCACTAACTTCGTAAAATTGTCAATTAGAAATCTACTAAATCGAATAATATTTTGGCAATATAAAGTTATATGGACTTCATTATCATTCCAAAAATTATCAAATTCGGTTTATTAGAAAAAATTATAGCCAAAAATATAAATTATTTGAAGAAAATTAGTTATATATTACATACGTTTGTGAGTGTCTGTGCGAAACATAAAATATTTACTTACACACATTAGTGGTAGAGGGTACTAAATATTCGGCCTTGCCGAATATATTATTCTCTCCTTTTTTGTCTTTATTTGTCTCTTCTTATTTTATGCATCTTTTATATTCTTTTGGTTATTTTGTATACAAATGTTTTCATTATTAATACATTTTCTTTAATTATCCTAACCAGTCTAGTGTAAAAAGCTTTTCGGTTCAAGACAAATACCAAAATAATCATTAAAAAAAGGTTGTCAGTTTTCAAACAAAAGACGATTAGTTTGTTAAATATTTACTTTTTGTCTGAAACCATCTTCTGGTCATTCTGATGTTTTCTTAATTTTGCAACTAAGAAAAAAATTATAAATTCAAGTAACATAAATTATATTTCTGATGTTTATTAATGAAAAAAGATACAAACTGTGTTAATGTGTGAATTATACATAATTAATAATGAAAGGAATTATTTATATATTCATACAAACAAAATATAAGATTGTATAGAATATAAAATAGGCAAAAAGAATTATAAAGGACATTTGGTTTTGCAGGCAAGAAGGACATAGTTGCTACATTTGGTTTAAAACTCACTTCAGTTTGTGATGCAAATTAAACATGATTCTTTTTATATTGGCGATTGATAAGATATAGTATAAAGGGTGATATGTTTTGGAAAAAAATTGTTAAATGAATTAATTTTGAGTTCAACAATCGATCCAAATCAAATTTTTTATATAATGATGTCCGTCTGTCCTAGGACATAACATTTTTGCACGTTCGATTTCAGGCAAGGGACAAAGCCTATTATAGTGTTTTTAAACCAATAGCGGACCATGCTGATATTGTTGTTAATCATTCCAATTATTCGGATAGCTTCCACACAGTAGTACACCCAGAATTGAGTGTTTTGTCTATAGATGTCTCTAATACTCAAAATCTACATTGAGACTGTAGATTTACTTTCTATACTATAGGTCTAACGCTCTCTATCTGTTTTGTAATTGGACACATTTTTTTGGATTGGAGAACAACAAAAAATCCCTAAAATTTTGTTTCATTCGGGCTATGACAGTTGGGTGATTTAACAATGTTCGTCTTTTCGTTTGAAATGTTTTTACGGTCACAATGATATTCCGATTTCAATGAAGTTAGGGCAAATTACTTGAAATTGTCCTTAGCAATTTGCCATTAAAAATCAACATAATTGGTCCAATAACGAAAAAGTCATATGCCGATATCTGATACTACCATGGAATTTAGGCAGACAACTTTTGTTTATTTTTCAAAAACTAGTTTTGAAATAAAAACCAAATTTAATGATAATTTATAGCTAATGGAATATCTTAACTATACCAAGATGTGATCAAAAATATGTGAAATTTTATGACTCCCAATATAGTACATATGAAAACTCGCTTTACTGTTCCTTTTGTGTAAGCTGTGCTGGAGTGTTTTTGATCTATGCTATTAGATTTGGCATATCCAAGTTCTTACTTCTTTCCATGTTATTTGAACATTGCATATTTCTGAGGGTCTGTCTTATGTTAATATTTAAAAGTTTATTTAATAAATAAATTAAAAGCTTTCCAACAAATTATAACATTTTTAGAACCTTTCATATATATATTTTTATTCGTCTACTTAATTTTAAACATATTTAAAAATTCATTTAAAATTATAATGAATTTTTTGTTATTTATCAAAAACCTAAATACACATACACATATTTATAAAACTTCTTACAGGAAAACTACATAAATAAGTATAAACCAATATTTATGATGCTTGTGTAAATGAACCGCACACAATCATATATTTAGGCAAATAATAAAGAAACCAAAAAAAGAGGAACATATGCCACACACACTGACATGAAAGGAAGACATGCAGACAGACAAATAGACGTTCATTTCTTAAGACACATTACAACTAACGGCAAACTATATAAAATAGACATTTCGGGCGTGAATTAAAATGTATACATTTATTTATGAGTGTGTGTGTGAGTAAGTAAAGCAAGTTTAATACAAATAAAATATGTACAAGAAAGGCTAATAAAATATGGGCCTCTAATATTTTCTTTTCCAAAATTTAATAATTTTGTCTTATATCCTCTCCTTTTAACAAAAGACCCTGTAAAACTTACTCCTTTGGTCATTATTCTTTTTATTTTATTTGTTACCCCAGAAGCTATACAGTTAAAGAAAAATCAAGGCCTTGTAAATACACATCTTTATACATGTACATATGTTTTATACACCAAGTAAGTATTTTCTTCCCTCTAGTTAAATGTATATAAAAGTACATAAAATATCTCTATATGAAGTGTGTATACATAAATACTTCATATAAATACTGTATGTTAGTGTGTGTTCTATAAGATGAAGTACTTTTTTGTTCGCATGTAAGTAATTGTGTGTGAGTGAGTGTGTAAAATAAAGTACTGTAGCATAAAGAACATTAAGTATCTTCATTTATAATCAACAGCAATTATGGTATCTTAGCAACCATGTTTGCCACCTAATATCTCACTTTAAGATTAAAAGCGTTACTAGACTAAAGTAAATTTGAAAAATCTTAATGCCTAAAAGAACAAAAAAAATGTATAAGAAACATTTACAAAAAGAAATAACCAAACAATAAACAGTGGATTAGGACAAAATATAAATTAGTTACTTCCGGTTTATTGACATTTAGTGATTTAAATTGCGCTCAGAAATGAAGGTTGAGGATGCATCATGATATTTAGACCAATTTGTGTGTACTTTATAGTAAAATCATTAATTTAAAATAGTTATACTTTGAAAATTATTGATTACAGACTTAACTGACTCGTGGTACTTAGTTAAAGATATTTCTATTAGGGAACATTTTTTGTACCTTAAAACATATGTTTTTGAAAGGGGAGAGACTAAAGTTGAATTTTCTAAATTTTTTGTCATAATATCTTTGCTCTATCAAATTTAGAGAACACCTTTTGATATCTTAAGCTATATCTTGTATCTCCTAAATCTATCAATTAGTCTGCCACGAAACAGAAATATTTTGGCTCAATTTGGAACACCTTAAGTATATGAAAATCAGTCTGAAACTTTTTTTGTATGTCAAAAGTCTCTCCCTTAGGATGTAGTGAAAAAATATGTGGGCTCAAGTTGGGATATTGTCAAAGGCACTTCAATTCAGAACCATATAGTTTCTTTTGGAAGATCTTATGATACATTAAACTATAACTTGTATCTCTAAAATCAACCATTAGTCTGCCCATATGGGCTCTAATTAGAATAACTCCATATTATTTTTATTAAACATACCCTGATTTAAGACTTCATATCTCTGCTCCACTTTCAAATTTAGAGAACACCTTAAGATATTTTGAACTTAATTTTGAATGTCAAAAGTCCTTTCGTAAGTTCGTCCTCAAACAAAAATGCGTCCGGCCAAATTGCATTATCTCCACATGTTTTATAACAAAGGTGCTGTTATTATTATTAAAAATTAACAATTTATTTGAATTTTGATTTTTAACCCACTGTGCCATGTAAAAAATATATAAAGAAAATATCTTGTGAACTGATATGATGTCTTGTATAAATGTATGTGAGTGTTGTTTTGTACATAAAAGCAGTATAAAGTATGCGTATGAACAACAGTAGTTGTTTGTAGAAAAATAAAATGAACAACAATAACATGTAATGTTTTTTTTTCTTCAACAATTTCAAGATAGAAACAGATGAGTAGTTGTTATTTTGTTGCTTTTATTCTTTCAATGAACTTAAAAGGGTTTTATGTTTTAAAACTTTATTAAAGTTATAAAACTTAAAATACTACCACTACATTATGCAATGTTCAGATTTAATGGTTTGATATTGGGAATTAAGAAACATTTTGTTTGAAAAAGTTAAGCTAAAAGAAAATTTGTTAAACAAGGTCATAGATGTAATGCGAAATTCATTATAAATTATATAAAATGTTAATCATGGTAATATTTGAATATATATCATGATGAGAAATTAATTATATAAATCTATTCTTAAGACAAATAATTTAAAGATAAACATATCAATATGTTTTTCTTAAAAATTATTGCAAATGGAATTCATTATAATAATTTTTTCATTTTCGAATTTATGTAATAAAAAAGTGTTTTTTCTAAAGAGTGAGATATCTCTTGCATTGGATCTTGTTTTTCAGGAAGTTGCGTATTCAAGAACATTTCTCGAATATTTTTTAAATATCCCCTCAATGGACCCCTGGTCGCATGAGTTCTTTAAAATGAATAACTCTTTTCACATCAAACATCCCTTAAAGGTGATATTATTTCTTTCGATATTTTAGTATAACATATTTTTGTAACCCCCTTAATAGCTGCTATTTGGAGTATTCTAGAAATTAACACACAATTTTTAGCACACCATTTTTAGAAACTATGTGAGGACCAAAGATTCCAAATATAAACGTCTTAAAGAAATTAATATTTAAAATATGAACATTATTTATTATCGAAGTAGATTGAAGTCCAATTGTGGAAATTCGAAGATTATTACAGAGACCTTTAAATATAAGTAAGAACAAGATTGATTTACTTATCTCTTTAAATTATGTTACAATTTATTTAATTTTATCAGCTTTCAAATAAGCTTCCTAAACCTTAAAACTCTTACGGCTACGAATTCCAAACTTATCAAAATATTAGGGTTGTCTATATAAATAATAAAAGCTAAATAACGATCTTTTAACCAGCGTATTGGTGGGCCTTCGAATGAAGCAATTTGAGCCTCTAAGTCCTAGTTTCTATGTTTCTAAAAGAACTCATAATATTATGGTAATCAAAAATATTTCTGATGGAAGATAAAATTATCGATATGCATTATTTCGTTAATCATTCTAAAAGAAGCAATACTTAACAAATGATCAATAATATAGACCAAAAGCTCTCATAGAAGTTCTTTCAATTGAAAAAATGAAATTGTGTTTAAAAATTTTGATATCGAAAATATTCTATTATAATTAGGGAAAAATATCGTTATAAAAACTAACTGGTCCATATTTTTACAACAATGTACAACTTATGTACAGTTATCGCCACATAACACTGCACTTCTCTTCTTCCAGAAACAGTTTCAAATGATATTAACATTTTTCCATATTCTATTCAAAATAATGTAGCTCCCAATTAGTCTATTCTCTATTAACTAAAATCACCATAACTAATTATCAATTTTATTCAAATAGAATTTTGTTTGTAACTAAAAGGCGTGTCGTAATTACATTACAACTACTTTGCATAAACTTAAATTACTAAACTAAAGTTTCTTACGATACAAGTAATTTAGTTTAAAGAAAAGAAAAAAATCATATAAAAAAAAGATTCTAAAACTGACGGAAAAGTACTTTAAGGCATTTCATAATGTGTCTAGTAAACTACAAAATATTCTCATTTTTCTTTCATTTTTCTTGTTTCCTTTGCATGAATGTATGTATCTGGCACTCAAAAGAGCAGAAATTTAAGTTTATGACCATTTTTGAAATATTTTCTTATTATGGATGTAAACAACATGTTTGGTTCGGTTTGGTTTTTCTAATGTTCATCTTCAGCTTCATACTCATCATCACTATCTTCATTATGAATAAATCTAGTAATTATCTTTTGTTGGTATATAAAATTGTCTATATAGTTGAAAATTTGTTGTTTTCTATTCTATTGCTATTGTCCTATGATGGCATGTGAAATGTATTATTACATTTTTGGGATTCTCACTTGTCTTTTGTGTGTGTACGATTATATATTAACTAGTTAGTAACAATAGTAGTAACAATATTAAGTCTCGTTCTCATTCTCTAATGTTTAGTATTCTATATATAAAATTCTTATATTATGATGGAAGATGATGGCTTTCATCTTTTGTGTAACTAGTAATCGTACTTATGGACATTAAGTATTTTGAAACCTTAAAATTGTTCTTCATTTTATTTTCTCTGCAAATATAATGTACAGTAACAGTACTAATACCAAGAAAACTATAGGGCTCTAGAGAGATAAATAGATGTCTGTGCTAGTTTTAAATGCACGATTTAATTTTTTTTATAGGATTTTTGCCCCTGGAAGGAAATCACAAAATAAGAATGAAAAAACTTGACTGCATTCTTACAGCTGCCGTTAGGTGATTTTGATATAAATTACACTAGATGTAAGACTTTTTTCCTGCATTTTTCCATTTTTTTCGATTCTAACATTATTGTAGTTTTATGCAGTTTTTCTTTATGATGCTGCTGATTCTTTTTTTTTTTTTTTGTTTTCGTTTTCCTTGTGCAGTTTCTTGTGTGTGAACATTTGCACCATCTGCCTCTAATGGTTCTTTTGACCACATGTGCATAATATCTATTAACTTATGATGAAGTTTAAGTACAATTTGGTTTGTTAGTTTTTCATATATTTTCTGAATTTTTATGTTTCTCTCTGAGTTTTTTATTTTATTATTATTTTTTTTTTTTTGGAAATTTTGCCTTCAGAAACTTAAGAAAATTTATGTGAATATTTAAGAATACTAAAAGGTAAAATAAGTTTAGAATTATAAAATAACAAAAGTTTTTAAAGATGAAGAAATTTTATGTCTTTATGTTACAGATTTAATTTAACGCAATTCAAACTTAAGATTTATTTGATATTAAATAACCAGGAGTTGATGCTGTCCAGATTTACCCTTATATCCATTATTTTATGGTGCTGTTTGGTTGGCAAAAAAAGTGTCGCACACCCTCCTTTTAGTGAGCTCATCAACCCAGAATATTTTGAGAAATATACAAATCACAGTTTTGAAAATATCATACAAAGAAAAGTACTAGACAACAGTTTAGTTGTTTGATTTGAGTCTGAATTATAGGCTATATAATAAACTAAACTATATATACAAGTTTTCTTAGTTTTAATATGATTCCGAAATACTAGTTTTTTAACTTGATTATATAAACTAGATTTTGGTCTAGTTCTTATAGATAATATTCATTTCCAATTCATAAAAACTGTATTTAAATATACATTATATATTATATATTGGTTGGTTTTATCAAGGATCTAATATAGATTTCATAGACAATATCTAAGTTGAATTAAATAAACTAGATTTGGTGAAGTTTATATAGACCAAATTCTTATCTAGATTATATAGAATGTCTGTTCTTACTCTTTGTGTATTGAAATTGGTAACTCTAGCCCATAAAACTCTTTATCCTTTTGTTAAGCTGAGCTATTCATTAGGGTCTGAATGATTCAAAAATACATAAACAAACAGCAGGACACACGGGAAGACGGATAAGTCTTTTTGATAAGCATAGACTCTTCATTAGCATCTGAGCGTGTCAAAAAGCCAGGATACATGCAAAGGGGTGGAAGGACAGAAGGATGCATTTTGATATGATCCATGCACATATATACCTTATGGGGTACTGTTTATTTTTAATATAGAAATTAAAAAAAATTGTTCGCCTAATGATTTTAAGATATCTCAAATATCGCTCTTTAACATTTTTAATAATGAACAGATGTTTCACAGTGTTTCAAATAAAAAAATTTATAAAAATCTATAACTTCCGAACGGCTAGTCCGATTTCAATATAATAGTGATGATAGAGGCATAAGAGAGTTTAAGTGTTGAGTTTCGGCATTGTAAACCTAATGGACACCATGGGTAATAGAAGTTGTTAAAACGATTCAGATTATTTATGTCTGAACCGATTTTAAAGGTTAAAGTGTAGACCAAGAAGCTTGTCCTATCCTTTTATAGTTTAATAGATATTGATAGCTGTTCAAAGGTGATATACAATTTGTGAGGTATTAAATGATGGTGTTGAAGGATATAATATTTCTCATAAATTTTTTTCTCATAATATTCTACTCAAGTGTGTTTTGTGAAAATGTACAAAAATTTATGAAACCTTTAATCAAATTTTCAAATCTGAGGTAGCAATTAGAATAGAACCGATTTTTTTATTATAACATATTTGGGAGTCTTCGAAAATTATATCATAATTTTTGGCACAAAGTATGGGTCCTCAAAGTATATTGTTTTTTCATTCGCAACAGAAACGTTTTGCCCGATTGTAGACACTTTTGTTTTATTATGCTGATGAAAAAAATAACGATTGATTTAGCAGATTTTTAATTTATATTCAGATTTTTTAAATCTATTTGAAATCCCTTTTTTATTACTAAACCTTTGATGCATAATCCATTTAGATAATATTAAGACTTTTTTTGCTCTAAATATTGATATGATTAACTATTGAACCATGTAACCTATATTGATGATTTTCTTCCCATCATAAATTTTCTCAATCCTTCTGTTCTATTTTATAATCCTTTGAATAGTTTTTAATAATAATGAACTGATTGTTGTTTGGTATTGGATTGTTTTGCATTCCATTTATTATTTCTTTGCAATATTGCAGTCAATATGAATTGTTGCCAATATGGAAAATAACAGAAATATTGATGATGAGTAAATAATAAAAAAAAACTAGAGCAAGTAAATCATAATCGTGGAATACAAAACTAAAAAATATGCTACATTTTGAACGTCATTCATGATTATATATAGAAACTTATTTTGTATAGAGCTAATGGGTCCAACAGAGTTAGATTAATGACTCTGAACGTATTTTAAGGTACTTAAATCCTATATTTTTGGTAAAATCCTGGTTAATTTATTAAAAAAGGATATTTGATCTACTATTTAAAAAATAATTTAGTAAAATTAAATTTAAACAAAATATCCTTAATTTACATATGTATGCAAATGTAAAACCTTTTCATGGTGTCTGGTCTGGAAATTTTTCCATCTTGTAATAAATATTTGTATTGATATGGTATGATATTGTAGCCAACTTAATGATGAATTTATTTAAATTCGATACAATATAAAGTCAGTGAAACGTAAATATTAATACAGAAAAAATGAAACAAAAAAATATTGATTATTCATTCAATGATGTGAAAAATAAACAAAATAACAACAATAAATTCAAACTGATGGCAAACAGAGTCAGAATACAATAATATAACAAATTTGCCACAAATAAAGGTTGCCAGCTAATTAAAATTCTTCTCAATACTGTAAAGAGAAATTAAGGATAACAAATTCAAAAATTTCAAATAAATATTGATATTTTAGACAAATTCATTCATTATTTTTAAGCTGTCAAATTTAAATAGAACTCTAATAAAATCATAAAGTTTCTATATCCTTAAAACTATCAATGGTCACTCTAATATAATTCCAAATGACTAGTAGCCATTACTATTTTTCTACGTCTAACCAAAACTTTTACATCAGCTCACACCACCCTCCCTTCCATCATCATCATTACAATTTTTGCTTAATGCGATGTAAAATTATCATTAGCATTTCATCTCTTTCTACACTTTTACTAAAACCTTAATGAGTATGTGTATTTTTGTTGTGTGTTTGTATATGTATTGTATGTTCTTGAAATATATGAGTTTTATAAGTATATTTTTGTATAGAAAAATTGTATTATTATGCTGATGTGCTTCATTTTACTTCGGGTATTATATGGAATATTGTTAAAAAAATACCTTCAATATATCCGACAGTTAGAGTTTATTCTACCATTGTTGTAAATGATAAAGTTCTTGTAAATGTAATAAAACAGATATTTTGAGATTTACTATATCTGCATAGATACTTATGTATAGGTGATATTTGTGAAAAAACTTCCAATAATTTTGTTTATTCAATGTGTTACTTCAAGAAGAAAAATCAAGTATTTAGGAGATGAAAAATGAGTAGAAATCTCTTATTTCTTATATGCTGTTTCAATACTATTACAATTGTTGGAGATGTGAGGTGAAATTGAAAAGTTTTTTTTTAATGTGGAACCAAAAGGAAATTATCAAATAGTAACTAAAATAAGGATTATTTTCAAAAAATTGGGAAATGAAAAACTGTAATAAAAGGCCAAATTGCGATCTAAGGACGCTTAAACAAGACGAAGTCTTTGACACAATAAAATTAAAAAATATTTGCCTCAGTGATATTTATAAGATGCAAACAATTATTCTACAAACATGTTTACACAATTTTAAGGACTGTGGTCACACTTCGCACTAAAAAATCATAAAGTACCTCCAATGCCTTTGAATACCATTTAGTTTGTTTTTATGAATTACTTTTTAACTTGTATACCTTTTTTGCCTTTTTGTACTTCATGTCTCCGTTAACAAACATTTTTAAGAAATTAATATTAATTCCTGGGTTTATTGGATCCTGATCCTAGATGTCCTATTACTTTTCAATAAAGTGGATATATGAAAAAGTGATTGTCATATGTTATATATCATCTTTCAGATATTTGACAAATTATGTGAGCTTTATATGGCTGGTATTTTCCCCCTGATTCTAGTAAGAAAAGTTGTATCCTGTATAATAGTTGCGGAGATTGGCATTAATCTGAAAAAATGGATTAATCTATATCTAGAATGAAAGGACTGTATGTTTTATTATATTTGAATCATTAGTTTACAATCGGGCTGATATAAATATTATCTAATGAGAAAGAATTTGATTTAGATCTACATAATTCAAGGCCTCTAAAGCAGAGCTACCAAATATACAGTGTTATAAAGTAGACTAAAAATTCGACTTACTTCACACCTTGACTATAAAAGACTGCTGCTTTCTCATTAATTTAAGAGGAGCGATGCATTTTTTTTGTTGCTTGAATCACACAAAGTCAAATACAGAGTAGTGTTGATGGATACCTCTGCTTTAAAGTTTTAAGACTTTCATTACGTGAGCAGCCGTATTTTAAAAGCCGTAAACCATGAAATAGTCTCCATAATATTGAAAATGTTCCACTAATTAGAAGTCAATTTTTGTAATGCTTTATTTACTAAATTTCTTCGGTTTTGGCCAGTCTATGGACTTTAGCCTTTTTTACACTGAAAGCCATCAAATCCGTAGTCCTAAAAGTGGTATAATTATTACTTCAATATTTGAACATTTTGCGGTAATCGAAAATCAATATTTACAGCTTTGAATTTATTGATTTTCTTTAATTAATTAGCAGTCTGATATAGTTAAAAATCAGTATTCGAGTTAGTAATTGGGCTGTTTAAAAGTGTTTAGACCGATAGACAGACAGGGGGAAAATAGCTTAGTATATTCTAATATTAAGTTATTTAGCATTTGCTATCTGGTTTTACATATTCCATTGAAAGCCTAATATACTCTCCTTCTCCACTTCTTATAATGAAGGAAATAACACCAAAACTTCAAAAATCAAATATTAACTAAATTTGCTACAAATCAACAAATAACTTAAACGTAAATACTTGTAACCAAATCATTTCCTTAACGGCAAATTTCATTAGTTAGTTCTAAAATGAAATAAAAAACTTCCTTTAACAAACACTTTCAAAGATACGTATGTACATATATGTTAGTATGTGTAACAAAAAATAAATTCTCAAATTCTTTTTGAGAAATTTATTTACATTGAAATAAAATGAGTTCAATATTTGCTTTCACCTACGAGTATAACAAACAACTGTCAATTTGCATTTTGTTGGTATATATATTAAAATTTTGTATATGTGTATGTGTGATATATACACACATTCACAAAATATGTATTATTTCTACATTTAAATTTTTTCTTTTCGGTAGTTTTTCATTTCAGCTTCAGTTTCATTTTCTCTTTTTTTCTTATATTTTGTTGTATTTGTTAAAATATATACTAATTTATTATTCTCTTTTTCTCCATCTTATCTCATTTTAATTTTAGTACCTCTTACCTCAGTTCAGGGTGTTTTGGGACGTCAGGCAATGCTGCCGTGTGATATAACACCAATGGAACGTGACGATGCTGTTTATATGGTTTTGTGGTTTCGTGAGGGTGATGGTGAACCCATTTATAAGTAAGTATAACAAACGTATCAACATTATTATCTTCATCATTATTATCCTTCTAGTTTCCGGTTTTAGTTTTTTCTATTTTTTTCTCTTCTATTCAACAATATTTTTTTACTTTTCAACTTAACATACTACTTTATTAACAATTTTTTCATTATTAAATATAAAAGGATGCTAGATTCTCATCATAATGAGTTTAGAACAAAAGCAAAAATATAATAAAAATGAGAGAAATGTTTGAAAAAAATCGGAAAACCCAAAGCCTCAGAGATAGTGAAACATAAAAAAGTATAGACACTTCCTTATTTATTCTAAGTGATTTAATTTATGTTGAAAATCATGTTTTATGTATAAAAAAGGGACAAAGTGTTATTTATCTTAATTTTTTAACTTACTGAAACTTTTTAGGAGCAATTTAGTATTATACTTTGTTATTTAATTAATTAAGTACTATTTTAACCAGCTAGATTAAAAACCATGTACTAAAATATGAATGAATATTTGTATATCTAATCTATTTTTTGAATGGCAAGAGAAAGAGTGGTTGTTAGTCGAAAGTTTTTATGAAGTACCTGAGCTTAAAGCTTAATTTTATAAATTATTTTACTTTTTTTTGGGATTTCATTGTTTTGAGGATTATTTTAAACATTGAGAGCATTAAAAATGTATGAAAATCTAGGAATAAGAGCTTTATAAATTTTTATTATTTTAAAACAGCAAATAACGAGGGACGTTTGTTGAGTTAAGTTTGGAATCGAAGGAGAAGTTATTAGTAATATCAATAGTACTGGTTCAACGATTTGGAGCTTTAATTCAAATTTATATATATGATCACGCAATTAAATCCAATATAGGGGGTGAACTATCCATCATGCTCTATATTAATCACAAGTCACGTCTTAATATCAAGCTTTTTGACATAACATAATTTGATATTTTGTATGAAAAAGTACTGTAAATTTGTTAAAGACAAAACGAAAATCGCGATCTTCATCGGCATCGCCAACCAAATGAATTCACAATCTGGAGAGCAATTTTCAAGAAACTGGATACGTATATAACTCGAAACTTCCTAACGGCTTGTAATTTTTTCATCCAGTAAATAAGTTGTTAATTTAAAGTTTTCAGTTAAGACCTTATAAATCAAGGGGATGGTCAACAGATCCTTAAAATTCAAAAGATCTCTTAGTTAAGAATCCATATCAATAGATTATATTTTATATTTTACTAGCAAATGCCCATTATGTTTCACTGTCCTATTCGTCCTATATTCTTCACTCAAATATTTCAGTAGGGAAGTGTGTGAATATATGTTTGCTTTCAATGTAGAGTGATGCTGCCTTTGACTTTTTGTAATCGTTTTTACACTGCGAAAAATAGTTTTATTTTTTCAATTGTTGTAGTCGACTAAAAAAATCGGTTATACGCTACGATTTATCGACTAAAATAATCGAAGAAAAATAGTTGATCGAAGAAAACAAAAAAATAATGATGTAAAAGAAACAATTTTTGATATTTGTTTTTGCCTTACACTCAACAGGTCTCGGGGAAATTAGATTAATATAAAACTTCACGTAAATATGGTAAAATAGTAAATAAATTTAGAAGGTGTCACTATAAAGGCTGTGACGATCCTTTTTTTCTAGACTTATCTCCGGGACATTGGCTAATACACCTTTAAAAGGTCACATAAGATATACATAGTCCACATGGTATTGTTTAAAGAGTTATTTAGAAAATCCATTTGCTATTTAACCGTCCAGCCTCTAAACGTTTACTGTGGTTTTAGGCCAATCGAAGTGAGATGGCGTATCAAGATTTTTAGATCGAAATACAAAATAATATTGCCGTTTTCAAAGTTTTTAACTTTTTTATATTCGAAACAAATCGCATACATGTTGTTCATATTTGATTTTTAGATTCTAACATAAATTTCCATGAGAGTTGCATCAACCTAACCAACTATTTTCAAACATCCAAAAATCGCCCTTCAATCATTTTTGGTTTCATACAAAACTTTATTCAAGTAAAAAATTCAATTATTCCTTCGTTCATTATCTTTTTTCAGTTGCTCGGGATGAAAGCATGAGTGGAAAATTTGATTTAATGGGAAATTATTTTCTTTTCCTCTCTCTTTGTCCCTTTAATTGTACCACGAAAATCAGAATTTCATAATTTTAACAGACATTTTTTTATATTTTCAAATTGCAAATTATTTTCCTTCTTTTGCTTTATTTTGTGTCACTTTAATCCTTACTGTTTTTTTCCTTTTTCTTTACATTATAGCTTCGATGTACGAGGGAGACAATTTGGTCAGGCGAGATTATGGTCATCACCATTAGCGTTTGGTACACGAGCATATTTCAGCAGTACATCACATCCAGCACAATTGAAAATTGACAATGTGCGTTTAGAAGATGAAGGTGTCTATAGATGTCGTGTTGACTTTCGCAATTCACCAACAAGAAATTTGAAAATCAATTTAACTGTAATTGGTAAGTTTAAATTGAATATATAACTTTTTTAAAAATTGTTAATCAAATGATATAAAATTAATGTTGCATAGTATGTGTGTCAAACAAAGATAATTTAACATTGAGATACACAGGAAATGTCACTAGACCAATGATATATGTATGCAGAAATGTATGTATAGTTTTAAAACAATACTATAATAATGAAAATTAATTTTCTTATATACGATAATGCAGTATATATAGTATATATAAATTGTCATGTGTATTAAGAGGATAAAGCAAAGTTATTATTAGTATGAAATGGTAATTTGTTGGTGAAGATTGGATATGAGCATTAAATGTGCCAATAATACAAACAGCAAGAACAGTAATATATATCCATAAAATTTTCTATAA
Organism: Cochliomyia hominivorax; assembly: GCA_004302925.2. Classification (NCBI taxonomy): domain Eukaryota; kingdom Metazoa; phylum Arthropoda; class Insecta; order Diptera; family Calliphoridae; genus Cochliomyia; species Cochliomyia hominivorax. The sequence continues at coordinate 59,815,557 of PYHX02000467.1, forward strand.
TTATTAATATTGTTATTAAGAACATGTATAGGAGTATGTGTGTGTATTTATACAAATGTATATATATGCTACAGAGGAAATATCGGAAAATACAATACAATTGTCTTCCGACATGCATAGTTTATATACGCATACATACAAAGATATAAACCAATACAGCCATAATATATGTCATTTCAGATTTTAAAGATTTGGAATATGAAAATTAAATTGTACCATTGGGTGAAATTAAATGGTACTTTTTGAAAATTATTTAATCTTAAGGATATGATAGTTTGTTTGCTATTTCCTTTTACTCACCTTTAACTGCAGTAGCTGACAAAAGTGCTTATTTGAAACAAAGAAGTACTATCTCATGTAAATATATGGTAGAGTACATGGTTTTAGTACCACTAGAGGTAAAAGGTGTTGAGTAAAGTTGAGACATATAAAAAGGATTTTAAAAGTGAAATGACAAACACGAAAACTACTATTAAAACTTCCCATCCTCTGTTTTTCAAATTGTTTTTGTAAGATATTGTCGCATATGATAATTCTACCTTAAGAATGCTTATGACATCTCTTCGAACATTTTGGTTATTCTTTCGTTAATTGCTCTCTACGATACATATCAGAAAACTCGGAGCAAAATTTTTCAAATTCAGATGATTATAATTTGTAATCTTCTTTTGCGAAGATAAAAATAAAACACATCATCTTGGTTAAATTCATGTCATAGAATTGGAACGACATTGTTTACCACATCTATGGCTCAATCCCAATCTCAGTTGTGCCAGAACGGTAGTAGTTGTTAATAAAAACGGTAACTTGAAACCGCGGAATTTGTGGTATTCTTGTAAATGTCGTTTAAGGCTCACTTATACAAATACCGATCGAAAGTTTTATAAATAGTAAATAATAACGTGATTGCAGTGCTATAATATGAAAAGGTAAATAGAACATCAAATACAGCCCCACGTTTTTGAAGTCGATTTAATTGATTGGCGGACTTTAAATATTACTTTTCCTCTTGGGATAATTGTACTATATCCACTTCTTGTCCAAAGTCCAAAATAAATTAATTTGTTTTCTACATGAAATTAATTTTCCCGTACTTTTTTAATGAAACAAATGTATTACGAAAAGTACTAAAACTTTTGTCCTCACTCTGTCACTACTAACCTACATTCTTGCAATTGTGTGTGATTTTCTGTTCATTTATGTGTTTACAGCACCAACCCATGACAATTGGCTTAAAATAATAAGAAATACATGGAAGAGAAAGGAATTAATACAACTACGAAACTTGTATATGATTTTATTATTGCAATAGCAACAGCAGGAAAGCGACATAAAAATTGAACAATAAGTTAAAAGGCACTCAAACTCATGTACACACTCACACATACACATGTAAAATCTTTCCTGTCTGTCTTTCATAATTGTGTGTATGCATGTATATACACATGTAGAATATCTGTCAAAAAGCAAATAAAAAAAGCGTTGAATTGGCAAAGCAATTCAAAAATTTTATTGCAACGGTTCTTTTTTAACCATACACATACAAACGCAAATACTAACCCACACACACATATAGATATACAATCTTAAACAAATTGTGATACAATTGTTGGAAAGCTGAACGAAGGTCTAGAATATTTCCAACGTAAATATACGTATATAAAGCAACAGCATAATATAACTTTCGATGCGAACCATATTGCAAAATCGATTGTTATCCAGTAAAAATATTTTACGAATTCTACCAACACCACTAGAAGAACCACTATAATCATAACTATCAGTATGCTACCACCACAATGACAAAAAAGTCCTATCAACCAGCATTGCCACTGTGATAAAGTCATGGACAAAATTCAAGAAGTATTTGTGTGTGTAGAACGGAAAGAAAAGAAAGATTTCATATATATCTGCGTTGCTATGATCACAGTTGAAGTAATAATTTTTTCCATTTAATAGCTTTTTTATTTCATTTATAGGCATATATGGAATCACATGTAGTTTTGTATGCGGCCTTTAGTATGTAGTTCAAATTCAACCCCAGACCCAAAACTTGTTATCACTGAATCTTATATGTGTATATCTAAGGACAATGTTATAAAGGTGGCCATTGTCAAATTATGGGATGTAAGATCTTTTTATAATGCTGTTAGGTGAAATACAATAAAATAAAATCCTAACGAATTTTCTACGTTCATTTCTCTGTACACTTGTTTATTAGACCCACTATAAATCGCTGTAATTTTGAGAGATTATCACAATATTGGGATGTTTTCGATTTTGGTCTAAAGAATCTCCATTTGAGTTTTCTAAATAACATTACATTTTAAAATTCAAGGTCAAGGATCTTAGAACACGGAGACATAAGTCAAAAAAAAAAAAAAAAAGGATTTAATTCAAAAGAGCTATAACTTGGACTTCTAATGGTGTCATCTGCTAAATCCCGTTGTGGATTTCAAACTCAAACAACTTAAAACTTTTTGATTTCCAAAAAATCGGTACTGCCTCATCTTCTAGCATCAAATCAAAAACTGTATCGATATAGCTATATACGTTTATCCAGCAGTCTATTGTTCAAAGTAATAGTTATAGCTCATGGTAATTTTGCCTGTCTGTCTGTCCCAAAATCTATTGTCCAAGCCATTAGTCAGGGTTCAAAGTAATTTGGACCGATTGTTTGCTATTGTACTTATAGTTTTTTAAATAAGTAAAATCGGCCCAAAAAATTCCTTATAAATATTTCAACTTTAAATCAACCGATTTAAATCACATTTAATCGTATATGGATCTCATACAAATTCTAAAAATTATTAAAACATTTCTTTTTCACTATGATGACCTTCCACCAAATAGCGTCAATATCAAATAAGTGTATGTGAAAAAAGTCACAAATCTTCCATATAATTCCCAGTTCTGAAAATTATTTCAAGTTACATAAAAATAAAGGAAACTAGAAATATACACATCTTTAATTCATGCATATTGCCTTTTCCACAGAATTTCATTTAAATTTAAATCTGGTCTCTTTGTAGCCTACAAAAAACATGACCTTTTTCCATAGTAATTCATATAGTTTTTTATGTTGTTTTTGTGTTGCTTCAATAAAATGCATTGAAGTAAATAACAAATAAAAAACGGAAAAGAACAACAAATTTTGCAAATATGAAACCTTGACTGTAGAGAAAAAAACAAACTTGTATTTATTATTTTGCTTTTTATTTAAATGCACTATACCATTTGTAGTCGTATTTAACACAAATACATATGCAAAAATAGAAATATACAAAATTGCAATACTAATGTAGCAAACACATATCTAGAGGGAAACATGCAGTTTAAGGTAATATTAAACAAAGCCCACTTTTGAGAGTCAAATGCTTTTTAGAATTTTACTTTTGATTAATTCAAGCCTTCATTTAGCCTTCCAAAAGAATAGAGAGGAAAATTGGCACCAGAACAAGGAATTGAACATTTAAGCTTTTAAAGCTCATTCACAAATATTCATTTAAAGCAAAAGTTAACACCTTCTACTTTGTCGTCTAAAGTAATGGAAAATATAAAGTTTTGCAGATATTTCTGAGAGGACAGATTAAAGTCTTTTTAAATACTTTAATTTTGAACAAAATTTATGTTTTTAACAGGGCCCTCATTCTTTTAAATCTTACTTACTTTCCCCTCTGAGGATATTGAAAATCGATTAAACACAAATATGTAGATATTCACACATACAAATAAACTCGTTTTAAGGACTGGCTCGAAAAATTCTTAACATACGTTTTTAACTAAAACTTTTCATCCAAGTATTATTCAACTTTCTGATTGATATGAGTGACAAAAGATGTGCATACTAAAATTGTTTAATATTTTCAACAAAACCCAACTGGGTCCAATAAAAAAGTTGACCAAGCATTAAGCAATCTACCTTCAAACTGTTTTTAAAGTTTTACAGTGGTGCTGGAAGAACTTGTACGTTGACAGAAAACTATATGATGTTTCTAAAGCCAAAATATAGTAATCATTTTCAGAAAAGCTTCCATTATATCAGATAGGAAAGCGCCTTGTTAACTCAGTGCTCGTACTATTTGGTAAGAAAAGTTAAAGCTTTTGACCCCAAAGCAGTCGAAATAATTAAATACAATAAAAGAAGATTAAATGTTTCCATTCATACTACTTAATAATGTGTTCGCTTATTTTTGAACTTATTTAGCATACTGTCACTATAGTAAAAAAGTCCATGAGTGAGAAAAAAAAGGGAAGCATATCCTCCAAACTCTCCGGATCTAAGACATATTGGGATATATTTAAAAGAGGATTGAATATCACAAAAAGGTGGTAGATTTTAAACGGAAGAGTTCCGAAGAAGATTAAAAATTTCATCACTAGTGATTACTAGTAATAAGTATTTCATTGAAGTAAAATAATTCAAACAGTAAGTTTAATGGTCAACATATATGTATGATAAGAATGTTTCGATCTCACTCTTTACTTCTTGTTTCTCTCTATTTTTGGAATAAAATAGTCTAGATTTTTTAAAATAAATCAGAAGTGCCATTAAGTTTAAAAATACATATGTATTTTGCTATTTCACAACATTTGTGCAGACAGTATTGTATTTGTTGTAAAATAACAAAAACAAATTTAAATTGAGTTTTCATACAAAAGAGAAAGTCTGGTTAGAAAACATTTCTAATATATGTATTTGATAGAATTTTTAAAATTTAAGCTACAAAAAAGGGAATAATACTTGACTTTTTACCTTAAAAAAATATTAAATAAAATAAAACATTATTGTTAAAGCTTTTTTTATAAAAATAAGTGTTTATTATAAAACCTAAACTAATATATATATTTATATATTTCCCTATATAAAACAAATCCCCTCAAAGTTCCTTTTTTTTTGTATATATACAAAATTATATAAAATTGTTAAACATTTATCTAGGAAAAACTTAAAGGTCTTATTTCACTCAGTAAATCCCTGATAAAACATATCAATTTGGGATTCTTACAACGTAAATCAGTGGCGGCAGGATGCATAGCAACAATCAAATGATGTAAATCACTATAAGACTAAAGTAAATATGTTAAACTTCAATTTATATAAAAAAGCATTGAACAAATAAATTAAATACCCACTTCAATATTTCTCCAAGTCAAAATATAATCCAATTCTATATTATTTAAATCCTCCGTACATAATTCTTGAATTTCTACAAAATATGCTTCACCTGGCGTTAGACGCACTTGTACCATATTTTCAATTGTATCTTGATAATGTTGAAAATATAAAATAATATCACGTCTTTTAGCTAAACGATTCCATTGTGAAAAATGAAATTTCGTTTGTGTTCCATGTAAAGACATACAGGAATAAGTATGCAATTCATTTGATAAATGTTTCTCGGAAAAATAACCTGTTAATAATAGTAAGAAAAAAATTCCCAATTTAGTTTAGGAAGAAAATGGAAAAAAGGAAAATTGATTATAATTACCATTTTCTATATAAAAACTAGCATCACTATCGGCAAATATATTTAAATGATTCGATTTGAAGAGTTTCTTAAATTCTTTATAGTCATTCATGGGTTTATCAATTATCAAATACATTTTCGGATTACGTACATATGTTTTGGTAGCTTCAGTAACATGACCTCTTATGCCATAAGCTGTGATATATAAAACACATCGTACATATTGAGTGTCGAGAGTGAAAATAACTTCATTATCAGAACTAAAATAAAATAAAAAGGTTATGTAAAAGTTTTAAAATTATTGTCGTGTGTACTCATTAGGATTAGGTTCCATGCTCCAGTATTTAAAGGGAAAGTGTTCGTAACGCTTAAAAGCAAATCCAAAATTACCTGAAATCAAAATAAAAAACAAGTAATAAGTAATTCTATTAATGGAACAACCTTCGTATAATTTGGTTATATGAATTGTACAAAATATATTACAAAACAAGTAAGAATACCATATTCGGCTATGCCGATTCTATAATACCCTATAAAATATATTCAATACAAATCAATACCGTTAATAAAGCGAAATTTACATATAAATTTATGGAGTCTTGAAAATTTATATATTTTGACAGGCAAAAGTTTTTTGGCCGAATTTCTAGGTTGTCTCAGATATCTGCCTATAAATTCTTAACTACGGAACCGATTTCAGTGGTTGTATAAGAAGAACTTCTTAGGATAACAACAATTAATCTGAATACATTTTATTGAATTTGGAGTTATTGATGCGACCATAAGAATGTTTCCAATAAATGGACAGACGGATAGGGCTAAATCTACTCGGATGTTGATGTTATGCAAGAAAATTTATACTTCATGGGGTCTTTTTAGCATTTTACACTGAATGTCAAATTAGATGCACCATCTATCATCACATATGGTGGAGAATGGGAGAAAAAACTATACCACTCGTTATAATAATCACTTTTATAATAATCGGTTAATTGTCGTACTGTGAAAATATATTCAACAAAAAAAATATAAATAAATCTGCTCAGATTTCGATATGTTCCAAAAATATTGAAAGTAATTTACTTTCTTTTCACATAAGTGAATTTTTTGTTCATATGTGAAAAGGATAAATCTTACTACGGAGCCACATATATAAATGAATTTGTAACAAATATTGTCCTTGATTAAACTTCAAATAATCCAACAAATATTGATCTTTGAAATGAACTTATTCAAGGAAGCAATACGTGAAGGTTAAATGGGATATATGAGTAAGTGATATATCACACGCTGTGTGTAACATATTGCATCACTTTCTTAAAAACACACGCGCTATTTGTTTGCACTGAATATTGGAAACTTTTATTATTTTCCTTTTCAGAAAACCGTAGATTTAAAATTTAATTTCTAAGAATACAAGAAAAAAACTAATAAAAGAACAGAAGTTTGTGTTGCAAAATTGCATTTTTGTATCGTGCTGTGTTATATAAAGCACGATTAATATAGTTTTTCAGGTCATATTCATATCATGATACAATATTCTACTAAATGTGATTTGTACAGCAGAAATCGTTACACAGAGATATCCGTTCTTCTTTCCGTTGAGTTAAGAAGAACGGGTACCTCTGTGTAACTGCGTTAAAGCGCATTTAAAATTATATCATTCACTCACCCAAACGATTTGTATGTATAACAATCTTTCTCTTTTCTCTATCAAACTCCGATTTGATTATATATTTCGTAGTCCAATGATGACTAGTATATGTAGATGGTTCTTTATCCTTCACAACAGTGTCCAAAATTTCGGAACTCTCCTCTTTTGGCAATAAATTTTCTTCAAATGAGTATTTAGTATTTCTCTCTACATTTGTCCGCGATAATTTTGATTTTCTATCAATCTTATCAGATTTCCGACTTAAACGTTTACTGCTTCTTCGTGATGACACTACACTCAATCTCCCTAAAGAGTCACTCATAAGAGATAATTTTCTTTTTCTTAACATTTCCTTAATAAGTTTATTATGTGTTTGTATTTGTAACTCAAAAGCTTTTAATTGTAATATTTGTTTAGGCGTTAAGCGATATTTTTTCTTAATATTGCTTACAATCTGAATTAGTTGACCAAATGTTTCAGGTTCAGTTTGGTCATCTGGTAGCTGCATATCCTTTAAATAAGACATAATTTCCAATGGCTGGACTTTAGGATAAAAGGCAAAAAATCTTTCAGGTTCATTTTGCATATCGGTATTATAGGTAAATTGACGATTAGATAATTGTTGATGTGTCTCAGATTGTTTTTTACGTATAATTTTGCCACCTTTGCCTTTGGGTTTTTTCATGGAGACTTCCATTTCTTCGAGGCGAATTTCCTTGGGGAATTTATAGGATGAAATAATACGTGGTATTATATGTCTTTCCATATTTCGTATTTGAAGTTTGGTTAGAGTGGATGTTAAAGAGAAATCATTTATAGTTAGAGTATTTGCGCTATATTCAACATATTCGCCTTTTTGTAGTAAAGCATTTGCCAAAGATATTTGTGATTTTCTTTGCTCGTGTGATAAACGTTTCATTTTCAAAATAAAGCTTTTAGTCTCTGTAAGTCTAGGTATTAAAGAGGGTTCTTTTATAGTTTCCTTCAAATCAGGTTGCACCAGTTCATTTCCATTTGTATGTGGTTCTACTTGAAGTTTTTCAATAATTACTTTATTTTCAGACATCGGTAGCTGTTCCTTTTCCTTATTTGGTTTAGTTTGTGTAAATGTTTCAAAATGACATACTATGGGCTCATCCCAATAACAAAGATATTCGGGAAAGTCTATTGTTAATATAAACCAAGGACATTCTATGTCAGTGTCTTTATTCATATTCTGCTGCTCAAAATTACTTTTCAATTTTGTTAAACGTCTGCCAGTATCTATTTCGGGTTTTTTACTCATTTTATTCAAAACTGCATCAGGAACGTTAACAATTTTATCTACATTTAACATAGAATCATTTTTATGCCAAGTCATATTAAAAGTATTGAAATCATAATGTATTGGCTTTTCTATATAATGCAACTGATATATGCCGCCCAATATAAAATACTTCTTGAGATTTATCTACAAAAATAATCAAAATAATATAAATCCCTTGTAAAATTATATATCTTTCAAATACCTCGTCTTCTAATAAATTCAATAATTCTGGCTTATAAACTGTTTCCATAAAATGTTCATATTGTTGTTGTTCTTCCTTCAAAAAATCTTCATAGGTATCGGGCAGCATATCATTTCCCAAATTGGGTGGTTCTTTTGTAGGTTTTTCAATTTTTATTTTAGATTTTTTGGTTTCATCATCTTTCTTGAGAGATTTTTTATTTTCCATTTCCTTTTCGTAGAGTTGAAGTTTTTCTTCATATTCCAAATGTTTTTGCAGCATTTCATTACGTTTTTTATCTTGTATTTCTATTTGCATTATCCATTCTTGGACTAAACATTCATATAAATCCTGTATGCCAGCATTGAGATTTTCTTTGGAAAATCTTATATTTTGTTTTAGACTCTTATCGTTTTCACTAAGATGATCAAAATCCAAATGAAGAGCTCGTATTACAAGATTTTCTCGTAGCATTGTTGAAGGTACATGGAGTAAAAGCTTGATTGTGTGAAAATTAGCCAGGAGACGAGGTTCACTGCAAGTATGTTGTATTAAAGTGAATAAAAGATTTAAGCTTTTAATCTATTTTTCTTAAAAACAATCAAAAAATAAAAAAACCTTTTTAAGCGAATATCTACATAAAATAAATATTCTATATATAAAGCTTTCCAAAAAAGTTATCTGAAAGGATTTTTTAATTCCAAATAAAAGCTTTTTAATATAGCTGTTCAGTTGTTATTGTCATTAAAGATTCGAATTATTAAATTTTTTAAATACGCAACCTTTTCAACAATTAAGGTAAAACATAGTAAAGCTTTTCATAGAAATCTTTAAAAAGCTTTAGTTATTCCTTAACTTAAAAAAAATAAATTTCATGTACCAACCTTAAATATGGAATTCTTATGGCCACATTTTTTATACACCAGATATGTATTTGATAGTTATCAGCTTTAAAACTATACTCCGCAGTTATGGCATCTATGGACCTAAATCAAAGAGAATATTATATTAAATCCGAGTATGCAAAATATTTTATATCAATTTAATTCCAATTCTAGATGAATTAATGCCCAAAATGCATCTATGGATTTGAACCCATGATCGCCACATTGATGCCACTGGACAAAATTATTTGACAAGGAACACGGACATCAACATAAACAATGTTCAAGTATCAAATAAAAAATTTCTTTTAATTATATTGAACACTGTGGATGAAAACTGATATGTTCTTTATTTCCATTATCCCTTAAAATATGTTTTCCCGGAATAGAGTTTTAAAGAATCTTAAAATGTAACACTTTTTTATGACAAATGTGAAACAAAAAATGCAAGTTTAGTTATTAAACAATTTTACGAGTGTCGGTTCATATAAACTACTTTCAAAAATCTTATAAAAAGGAATAAATCGTAATTATTTTTATATAGTCGGATTATGCTCCAATCGGAAGTTTAAAATTATCTAAACTGTATATAATTACGATCCTATTAAGCTTTTGCGTTGTTTTAAATTTTGGAATTTAATATCTAAATAATTAATACTTACTTCATTTCTGAATTTTCTGAACTTATTACACGATAAGTATAACGATCAATTAAATCCATTATCTCTTGCTGTATAAACAATTTACGGTCCACAATATCTCGCAATATATTTATTGGACATTTAGCTACTTCTACATCATTATCCAAAAAATATTCAATTCTATGTATTATATTCAAAGAATCTTTAATATAACCGTTATATTCTTGTCCAATATTTGCCTTAATATTTTCATTTAATTTACGATAAGTTAAATCTTTCCGATATATATCTTGTGTGAGTACACTTCTCTCATTTACCATCAACAGCCAATTTATAGTCATATCTTTAGACTCATTTTCTAAAAATTTCATTTTACTATAAAATAAACGTATATCGGGTGGTATATAGGGTTTAGGCAAAGGATTACAAGTGACAAAGTCAAGCCATTTATCTTGTAATAACTGTTCATCGTTGAGTTTAGATATTGTTTGGAGAGCATCTGGTTGAATAGAGAAAAAAGGGAAATTTATTTGTTTTTTTTTTTTTAATTATTTAAAAGTTTTGTTATACCATCTATAAACTTGAGACATTTTGTTAATTCCATTAATTTGTTATTATATTTTTGTTCTCTTATCTTCATTTCTTCTAAAGTTAATAATGGATATTCCTTTTCCGGAGGAATTTTTGTTTTCTTAAATTTATTTCCGTTTTTCGGTGGCATTTCGAGAAAATATGTATTTCTAAAATATATTTTGTTTTGAAAGTTTTTAAAATAACTTTTAAAAACTTACTGAGGTAAGTTTTCGAAGTATAGGGTGTTTCTTAATTTTTTTTACTATGTACAGAAGATATATTTATATTTTTTGCTATAATTATCTTTTAAGAATTTCAACTGTTTTCATTTTATGAACACTTTCTCCTCTAAGTTTTTCCTGATTCTATATTTAAATTCCTTTTTTTTTTGTTATTTTTATAAGATTTTTGTTGTTTAATAACTTTTTATATTTTTTCTTAATGTTAATAACCACAAATTAACACACAACATTGGCCTGAAATTGTTTAAAATTAAGAACCACATGCCCACTTTCTGTATTTATTTTAATCATTAAATTGTTTGACAGAAACAAACAACTTTTTTTAATTAAAATCATCTAAATGAAAGGAAAAATTCTTACAAAGTATTATATTTATTGCCACAGTTATATAGAAATGTTTATGTTTATTAGGAGTTTCTTTTTCCCGTTTTCTTTGGTCCCGGGAATTTAAGATAAAAATCTATCGTCCGAGAATAAATTAGAATATCATGTATTCTAGTCTTCGAATGAAAAATGTTTTTTCATTATATTTCGCCATATTTGGACTTTGATAGAACCTTCAAAATTCAAATAACCTCCAAAAGTGATTAGAATGGAAGTAACATAATCGGAGAGCATATTACCAGGATCCACACTGATAATTTGAAAATGTTACCTGTGATGTACGGGCTTGTGTCTTTTCGGAAGATACTGGCATACATCCTCATATAGGCTTTCTGATGAATGCAGTGTGCTTTAGGTTGAAATATTTGCTATCTGTATTGCAAGCGATCTTCTAGAGGACAGGAAATTTTCCAGAAGTATCAGAATATTTTTTTTTCGACAGTAAGGCGGCAATTTTGTCACTGAAAGCTCACGTAACTAAATCTCTATTAGTGCAGGCAAAGGCTTTCTAGTTTTGCTAATATACTTTTACTATAAGGAAAAGAGAAAAAATAAAAAAAAACTTTTTTCAAATTACATTACACGCTGATATTCTATTAATTTAATTTAGATGAGTTTTTGTATGCTGATGTAGAAGAGTTGAATTTAGCCTCAGATATCAGTCTATAACTATTTTTCTAGTGGAACGGTATAACAAGTTTTACATAGGACACTGCTTAGAATAGTAACAAATAATCTCGCAATTTTTTTTTTCTAATTATTAGATAATTCCTTCTGGAGTTACACAATGTGGCAAAATACCTTTTTATTTAAATTACATTCCGATTTAAATTTCCCGAGAAAATTACGGGAATGTTTTGGCGAATAGAAACCCTAATATAAACAAAATATCACAAATAAATATATTTATTAAGAAATTAGTCATTGTAAAAATATCAAATTTATAAAAATTTTAATTTTTTTTCAATCATAAAAACAAGACTTAAAGAAAAAATTATACACTTTTTCGAAAATATCTTACTAAATTATTAAAAGCAAAAAACTCTGTAAATAAGAAGAATGACTTTTTCTTATTTAAATTGAAAAAATAATTAATTTTGCAAAAATAAAATAATAACAAGTTCAAATTTTAAGTGGAAATCCTTTCAACTTAATTTCACTTAAGGCAATTCCAGTTTTCGATTTATTTGCGATTTACCTGACTCTAAACACAATTTTCTCATATTTCACATGAATTTTACATATTTCCATTGATTGACTGTTTAGACCAAAATTTGTTTTTTATATTTCAATATTTCAAATGTTTCAAAATAAGCAGAAAACTATTAAAAAGCTGTCATTTCCAAAATATTTAATCTTAAATGTCACTACAGTTTTGTTTGGTTTATAAAAAAAGTATGTTTAAGTTTTCTCTTTCACAATCTACCAGAATTTTTTAAGAAGGGGAAACGTATACTTGTTGCTAACTGATATTAATCATACATCACTTATTTATTTGACTAAATGATTGTTAGTATTACACGTGATATGACCCAGTTAATAAAAACAAAACAAAACTTATTTAACGCAAAGTTCTGGTCAAAGATCTTATCATTTCTTATAATGGTTTATTTAAACATAAAGATTTCAAAACAAATGGAAATTATACAAATAAGGCTGCTTCCATTCAAAAGACTTCATAATGTGTCCACTAATTTTTATATTTTGTCACTATGGTAAACAAGCCCTCGAGTGGTACAAAAAAGAATGTGGTATTTGTACGAGGAGAGGTAAATCCCACAAGCTGCACGAAGCAAACGACAGTGAAGATATATTGAGCTCTTGGTAAAAATAATTAAAGAGTTATAATTGAAGCTATAAAAATATATATTTTTTTGTAAACTGTATTACAATTTCAAACAACTAAAAAAATTAAAACTGTAAGTTTTGTTGCTCCATTTTTAATAAAATTTATATCTGTTAACAATTTCTCAATCTCACTCTTTATTAAAAACAAGTTCTAGATTTTACTCAATTAAAACTCTAAGTTTAGTTGCTCCATTTTTAATAACATTTATATCTGTTAATAATTTTTCAATCTCACTCTTTATTAAAAACAGGTTCTAGATTTTACTCAATTCCAGCTCCATATTCTGATTTACTGGCTCAGGAGAATAGATTAAGAGCTCTGCTAATATTTAGTATGTCTGGAGACTTTTTTCAGAGAAAAAGTGAACTCGGTTTAGTTTTGATGCTTGTCAGATCAAGGCAAATTTACAATAATATTGACCCGTACCCCTGTTTCTTTGAAAGTAAACAAATCTGGCAAATTTATGGAAGAAAGTTTAATCCTGCTCTAAGTTACGTCACTTCTTCAACTGGTTTTTTAAAATTTCATGAAATATATTTAAATTTTATTTGAAGCCAAGTTTTTGAATCTTTGCTTGGATTTCCTTCTAGAAAGAATAATTTGATCACTTAAACCGAAACTTTTCTAAAAGGAAACGATTAATGGATTTGTTTAGAACAATTCTCAAGCTATTAAACCTATCACTGAATATAGTAATATTTTGAAGTTTTGAAGTTAATACTACTTTTCTGGCTATTTTTACTTTATTATGTCCTTGATTTTAAAATAAAATTACTTTTTAAGAAGTCATTCAATATGATTTAACATTATTGCAAAATCTGATAAAACAAATAAAAATAGTCAGTCAAGCCCAATTATGTGATATCCTACATCACAATTTAATTTAAAAAGGGAACGAAAAATTAATGAACGACTCCTGTATAATTTAAATTCCTGATTTGTTCTTCAGTGTGCAATACATTATTATGATACTTACAGTTTTATGAAATTCATGCGTTTTAATAATATATTTTGAGCGGTAATTTTTACAATATCCACATAAAAAAACATAAGATATATTTATGCATATTTATTCGTTAAAGTCGCTATGTATTTAGGAGTTTTAAGAGCTTAAAACCTTATTCGGGGAGGCTATTTGTATGGGAGGTACCTGAAGTATTCCACCGAATAAAGTCAATTTATAGTATGAATATATCTCAAAAATTGCGACGAACTCAGAAAGTGATTCCAAGTTGAACGGTATACTTAAAAGTGGATGTAATAACATTCTTTTGCATGTTACAAACATCAACACAAACGCATAATACTATAACCACCTAGATTGGTGTAGGGTATAAAAAGCCATTCAATTTGATTTGCATAAGAGAAATGAACTAAATATCCACTAATTAATTATACTCCCCTTAAATTTTCTTTTTATTTTCATTTTTTAATTTTTCATTACTTTAATATAAAGTAAAACTTCTAAGGAAGTTATAAGGTTTCAAAAAAAGTAGTTAAAATAAAATTATTCCTAACAATGGGTTAATAAAATGGAAACGACGTCATTTAAAACTTTTTTAAGTCTGAAAATTTGTTGCTGCTTCATGAGTGCGTATATGTGTGTGTGTGTGTGTTGAATGCTTGTGTCGGTCGGTAATTACAATATTTTTGTTTTTGTGGACACGCGCTGCCAAAAGGTTCCAGACAAAATGCTCTTTTAGCCAGAAAATACTTAACAGAATGAAACACCGACAAAAAATCGATAAAATATTTTTTTCTCTCTTTTTTTATTATTTTGGTGGACATTTAAAGAAATATTTAAATCACTTTTTCGTGGTCATTTTTTCTTCGAAATAAAACAAAAGCAAAAAATGAAAAATAATAAGAAAAAAATTAGTCATTATGAAGAATTGCTAGAATGGACGAACAAAAACACAACTATAGTTATGGAGTTAAGTGAATAATCTAGGGAAGTGGAAGGGGAGAACTCAATGAATATTTAATTTATGCAGGAATGTAATAAAATTTCAATGACTTTTATTTAGGAAATTATTAAAATACAATAAATTTATAAGAACTATAATATGTGAATGAGAGAAAAAATTTAATTTTCTGCATTTAAATAAATTATATACTAATCCAAATAAATCCCTGAATTGGAAACAAAATTTAATTTAATAAAAACATTGCTGAATATTTTATGAAAAAAAATCTTATGTATTCTTTTTTTTTTTTTTTGAAAAATAAGAGAAAGAATTTTTATTGTAGTTTATAGCAATGAAACAATTTTCAAACCATAAATATAAATTTATAAACTGTTTTAAAATTCGACTATATATTTTATAAATAATACACTCTCTCTTATACTAAAAAATAATATATAAACTCTACAAAATCCTTTTTTAAATTACTAAGGATACGAGTTAAATGTTGCCTTTTTAATTATTGCAAATAAACAAAATGAATGTACAAATTGACCCAAATGGAATTTTTTTTAAGAAAACGGAAATTTTAAATCCAGATTTTTTCTTGAAACTGAGTTTAGATTTATGTATTTTTTTTACAATTTATTTATTGAATCTTCACAACGTAAAGTAAACAAATAATAGTTATAAAATCTTAAATCTAAATCTTAATATCTCTTTGCCCAACCATTGTTTTTTTATATTTTCAAAGGTGAGGCGGTACCCCACAATTATATTCCATAACTTCAAATTGTCTACAGGTTACAATCTACACTTAATGTAGAGTTTCTACCAAGAAATTAATTGAATTGAACGGCTTTTTATTTAATTTGGGCCAATTTTGCATCAATATGACATTACCAGATAAGGCACCGAACAAAATGATACAGAGGTAGTTAACCACTGTTTGTTACGATATTACCTATATTATCCAAATGTAGATGAGTGCATATGCTCGTTGGTAGATATATCAGAGATATAAATTATGTATAAAAGCTGTTACACCAGCTTTTATTGATTGAGGTGTACTTAAAAGTCACCTTCTCTTCGTATAAATTTCCGTTCGGTTATATAACTTTTGAGAAACTTATGGCTGTTTATGGGGTAAATTTTATAAAATTTTGTATAATAAGACTTCATGCTATACTTTTTCAAAAGTTTTCGAAGCGTCGATAAATATGGATGAGAAATATTTCCTTCCCTCAAAAGCTTTGTTTATTACATCTTAAAGTCAATGAGTTTGTTCGACACAGCTATGTTTTTTCTATACTCGAAATGATTTAAATTATTTTGACTTATTAACGGGACTAACTTGTTCAGCGTTATATGGCATTAAATATATAAATAATAATGCTAACCAAGGTAGCTCCAAAAACATTTTGTTACTGAATTTATCAATACCAGAAGCTTTTTTAGATTTCAAATCGACAATAGCCTTGTTGATTTTCTAACCCACAAAGTAAATAGGTTCAACTGCACTGATTCGATGCTTAACAGGTCATTTGATTCATTTGGGGTAAATGATCAACAAACAGATTTCTCATTTGTGTATCGTTATTTGCACAGCCTCCATCTGTTTTACGCATTTTCAGCAGCAATTATTATATTTTTATCAAAATTTCTATAAAATAAAGATCGATTTTTTCTGACAATTTTATCGATATATTCCTGGAGCAGAGAGTGCAATTTGATTTAATAAATTTATATATTTTATATATTTCCTAGAGGTTATTTAAAAACAATGGCATACCAACATCATATAAAGTATTTGTGTACGTATGAAATTACATTTGTATGCTATATGACCATTGTAACAATATATTCTACTATTATTTTTGTTTTCATGCTACACTCCTCTTAAATTTTTTTTAAATATTTTTTTTATTTCTTAACTCTGCAGCAGGTTTGTGTTTTCTGATTTTTTCCCCATTTTGCACTGCATTATAGTTTACAACGTTTATATATATGTCTGTAGTAGCAACAACTATACAATGACAGTAAAAAGAAGTAGAAGTAGTAGGAAAAAAATTAAATGAAAAGGAAAATGCAACAACATCAAAAATATACGAATGTATATTTGTATATATAGAGCACATTTACAAAACATTAATAAAATTCTCAGAATACTGCAATTTGTCAGAACAACATTGCTACTAGACTAATAGGCGACGCCATATTGCAATGTTGCACAAACTTAACAACAACAATGAGAAACAACAAATAAAATTGTTAAACAAAAGTAACACGAAAACATGAAACAACAACAAATTATATGCAACAACAAATAAAAATGTATCATATATACAAAACAAAAATAAAAGAAAACATAAATACTTGGTTAAATATACCCATACATACACAGGAAAAAATGTAACAATGTAAATTTAATATTGAAAAACATTTTGATTGCAAACTAAGCATTGAACCGAGTTAAAAAAAATAAATAAATTTGACACAACCAATCCTATTGATAAAGAAGGTTTCGAGTTTAAACGTTATAGAGCGTTTCATTTATAAATATTTTATGAACAGTTGTACCGATTTCAATAAAAATTCACACAGTCATACTGGTACGACGCTTAAGCGTCGAGTCTGACGCTTAAATTTCCCAAACCAAAACTGGTTCACAGGATCTTAAAGTTAAGCACTTACGTTATTCAAAATATATTGCTTTCTCGCCAATTGTAAGCAAAATGTGTTGAACGAAATTTTTCGTTTAAAGAAATTTATATATTTTCGAAAACATCATATCATTTCCTATTTTCTGACATATAATGTGCCTAAATTTTTTAGCAAGTCCAAATTAAGGCTCGAACCATTAAAGTTAATAATAAATATTGTTCGACGGCGAACTTTTGATACCATGCAAAATATAAAAAAGCTTAGGGTCAAATAAGATATATTATAATTTCAAAAATTTGATACTACACGGAAAAATTCAAGTAACTTGTTCATGTGTAGGAATTTTCTTATAAACTTTCAAGGTTAAAAATTGACGTTTGATATTGGTCAATAACTTTTCATATTCAACTGAATTTTCAGGATTTATATTTAAGAATACAGTCACTGATCTGATTCACCTGGCTGGCCAAATAAAAATTTTTACCCACATTTAGTTATGGATAAAATGTATGTTATGAGCATATTCTAGGCCGACGACTAATTAACTTTACAAAACATTTATTGCCTTAATTTTATTTGGATTTTTACCTCAATTATGTTAATATCGGAAGTAAATTACATTTTCAATTATTCAATATTAATTCAAAACGTGTTCCATTTATTTCTCCACAAAAAAAATTATTTCAACATTTATGTAATATTGATTCCATATTTTTAAATTTTAAATTATTCATTATTACTCTAATTTAAATTTCATAAAAAACTGTTATGTAAATAAGAGAAGTATGTTAAAATTGTATCTTACTTAAAGTTAAATTTACAGGTTTTCTATTTTTTGCTCCATAAAAAGATGTGCTAGTTTTTTCTTTATTTTAGTACAATTGATTTAACATTATGAATGTTGAAGCTACATTGACCAATGTTAGTTTAATCCTTTAAAATATTAATTTTTAAGTGTAAATATACGTATTGTTCTTTTTCTCTTACATTTACCTACACCCATACATTACTACATACATCCAAACAATTATATGTGTAAAATTGTATCTGCATGTGGGGCTAGATAATTTTATGTGCATGTAGATGTGTAAATCTTATATGTGTATGTATGTGTCGGAAACGTGAACGGAAATATAAATGCGGTTTTCGGTTTAACAATAAAAACTACATCAACGTCATAGTCCGCAACATTCTGTTGTCGACATTCAGCGTACTGTATTTGCTACACAACATAGTAACAGCAACAGCTAAAATACAAAAAAAATATATTTGTATGAAGGAAAAAAAAGAACAAAATGAAATACATATTAGCCTGTAGCATCCAGTCATGTTACCCCATAACATACTCCTTACACTCATACTTATATATATACACCAGCATACATGTAAATATACATGGAACTATAAATGTTCCTGGTTTCAGCTTTAAAAAGGTTTTAATGTGAGAAGATTAAAATAAGAGTCGTAAAAAACTACTAGCAAAAAGAGAAAAAAATGAGAAAATATATATTAAACTATAAAACGTATTCTTACACTTTACCCTTTCACAAACATTCATTTAATGCTCTAGAGTATGCTGTATGAGTGTTAAAATTGTTGTATTTTATTTTTTTTTCTGTTGAAAGAATTTCAGTTTTTAAATCCTTTTTATTAAGGTGGCATATATTTGCTGAAAATGTAATTATTATTTTATATATTTTACGTGGATGTAACCAAAAAACATTTTTTATGTTTTATTCTTGAATATTTAATATTTGGAATATCACGCAAATGGTGTCTTCTAGTTAACAACATTTAGTTTTATATTTAGCAAATAGACAGAATAACAGCTTTAATAGTTACTTAAGTATAAAAATGTTTAAATTACTAAAATGATAAAATATATGTTTTTAGTTCTTTTATAAGAATCTTAAAGTTTGTTTTTAGCAAAATTATTTTGTATCTGTTTTTTTAGCCATAAAGCAATTAGGAATATTAATGTTAACACTTCCAAAGACATGCAACTTTTCTGCTAATTTTTGCGTGTAAATAAAACAAAATTACGTATTCATAAATGTATTAAAGGTGTTGGCAAAAATTTAATCTTGAAATTAAGTTTGGTCACTTTTATCGTATCATATATAATACCAGTAGAAAGTTATTAAGGCTTTGTCAAGTACATCTCGCCTTTCTTTGCTTACTCTCCCAAGACCAAAGCAATATTCATCACTTTAAGTAATCACTTCCTCGCTGCTATTCAGTAGGAAGAATGTTATAGACCGATATTTAAAGAAGAACTTCTGCATTTTTTGGAAATAATTCAATGACTTTTGAATGCTCTTTAGCATTTACACGAAAACGTAATGTAATTATGTATTATAAACTTACTGGGGTTCCAATAAGGTTTAATGTAGAATTACCGTTTGTGCGATTTTATTCGAAAAATGTGACTTTAATCAATTTTCCACGTTTCCCCTTTTTGTAATTAGCATTTTGGGAATGTAATTTCTGGAATTATCAATAACTTACCTTAACAGAGGTAATATTAAAAAAATATGTGTAAAAATATGCAAATATATGTTCAAACGAATTCATTAACCGTACTTTTACAAAGCATACAAAACAATTGTAATTATTAGTTACTATTTAAGCATATTTCTAAATTAAACTGTAAACGGACCAAATTTATAATTTTAAATTATTCGAAAAGCTTAATGAAAATGTTTTTTAGTGGGATTTATTATCAAAAATTCCATTTTTGTAAGAAGGTTGAAAAACTCTCAACGATTTCATGGACCTAGTTATAGTTGCTTAAATAAAAAACCTACTAGTTACCTCATACAGCTTATTTAAAGGCATAAGAAGGTCCAAAAATTCAAAAAGACTGAGGCAGATTTTTTTAAAATATAATCGATTGAATCACCAGAAGTAATTCTTGTGAAGGAGATGGCAATTTTGTCATTACAAATGTGACATAAATATCATGTAAGATCCCACATAGGACCTCATAGAAGTCTTGTTTCTATATCATTCTGTCAGTAGTTGGTACACTTATATTGAATGTAACTACTCGAGATCAACAAAATTTGTTCAGATTATTTTTCGCTATACGCAACAAAATTATTTCCAAAACCATTAGAATAAACATATTTCTAAGATAATCTAAAATTTAAAGCAAAACACTTTTATAATTAAATTTCCAAAAATTTATTTAAGTGTAAGATTGTATAGGTGTGTAAAAGTGTAAATATGTGATACATTATGTCGTTATTTCATATATGAAGGTGTCAGAGATTCGATTCATTCGATAATGTTTTTATATCACATAAATTCCATTTCCGTGTTATCTGCCAACACGCTGTCTTTCCATGATAAATTGTTAAATCTTTCATCGCTCCCATACAAATTTCTTCACCGAACATTTTTACTAAATTGTTTCCATACAGACTTATTATCGATAATACTATACCAAATTTGACGAATATCAGTCCATACTTTTCTATAGCCTCTTATTTTTGGTAAATGGAACCAATGGTGAATGGTTAAATTTACTTGTATTTCTATAAAGCGGTAATAAAGATGTGTTATATGTTTGGAAGAACATAATAATATATGAATTTTCCTGGACGCTTAAAAGTTTTTAGTTTTATCTGTGTGTGTAAGTCGTTTTAATTACGTTTTTTATTAACTATAATACAATTAAAATCACACTATCTAGATTTTGCCGAACAAATGTATTGACACATCTAATAAAAAATATATTACACTATATTAACATCGTTTATAACTTTATTCAAACGCTTTGGCATTGAATAGACAAAATTTCTTGCAATGTCCTCGCGGTTTTTCCCATTCTTCCTTTAAGAGCTTTTGAAGATCAGATTTATTTAAAATAGTTCAAATATTGAAATAGGTCTTGACCCGCCTGTCCAGTTCTTCTCACAAATGCTCAATTGGATTGAGGTCTGAAGACTGTGTTGGGTGCGGTAGGATAAGAAGCACATTGTAAATAACCACATAAGCACATCATGAGCTGAATGTTTGGGATCTTTGTCTTGTTAGAATGTAAAAATTGTTGGTAAATTTAATTTTACGCACTTTTTTAAATTCTTGTTTAAAATATTTTAATAAACGATTTGTCCTTAATGCTGTCTATGAAAACCAGCTCACTGACATCCGCTTAGAATCATTTTTAACAGTAGAAGAAACATTTTGTTTTTCATATTATGTATCGGGCTTTCTAAACGGTAATTCGCCCATCATTACAAAATATATTAAATTTACTTTAATATATTTTAATTTACTTAAGAAATTAGTGGTTTCATGCAGTACTCTACGAAACTTTAGATTTTCCAGTTCTATTCTAACATTGAAAACTTGACCATCCCTTAAAAGGGAGACGACTTCATTCCATTTCTTGATCTATCTGGGCATGTGACTTGATTTACTTATGCAAAGCAAACTAAGTATTTCTATGTAAATAAAACCACTTATGGTTGTATTTAGTATTAAAGATCTTTAATTCTAAAGTTTGGTTATAATGGTAGAAAAATTAAGATAAATCATAAAATACTTGCTGTTTGTTTGGAACTGTATGTCAAAGGAAGTCAAAACTTTTTAAGTAGCAGAAATAATTTTAAATATTTTTATTCAAATAAATGTGTCTTTGTTTCGGACTTATGTAAATGACTTCATTCTATTGATTGATATACATTTAGACTCTCCAATATTTTCTAATGTATTACACGAGTTGGTCACGATGTTGGTCTTTCAGTTGTAAAATGCTCCCTGACATTTACAGTAACTGAAAAAAAATATTTTGCTAAAAGACTTCCCTCAATACTCAAACTTTTTCAGCGACCAAATAGTTCGTGTAAAAAATCGAAATTTTTTAGATAAACAAAATAGCTCCCACCCAAGAACTTACAACAAAAACAAATTAACTAATTAAATCTAGAGTTGTTAAAAAACTTAATTTCTCAATTACGTTCTCGTTATGTTAATGACTTGTATTAGCTGATGTAAAAAATACTTAAAGTTCATGTATATTTATACATCAATCTATAAAAACTAATTTAACTTGATGAATACAATTAAGAACATGTTTTACAATCTCAAACACTCATAACGATTTAGATGGTGGTGGCTGTTAAGAAAATGCATGAAAATGGAAAAGAAGAGAGAAAAAAGCCGAAATCGTAATATGATATTTTTATTTCTATAAAACACGCATGTAAATTAAATAATCTTAGACTAAAGGAAAACAAAAAAAAAAAACATACTTAAATTTATTTTATGAATTTAATGTGCGTTATTTTAAAGGTATTTAAATTTCATATTTTTTATAATGAAATGATATTTCTGTTATAGTTATATGTAAAGCTTAAGATGTTAAAAATTTTAAGTAGGGTATTTAAAAAAATTAAAAATTTGAAAAACTTAGATTTTTTAATTCAAATAAAATTGTGAGAGATTTTTCTTTCTGCTATTTAAATTTTTACTAATTAATGAATTTTACATGCAAAAAAAATTGAAAAAAAAAAATAAAAATAATTAAAATAAGGAGTGATATCGAAAAATTCTTAACACATGTTTTTCAATAAAGCTTTTTACACAAGTATTATTTGATATTTGACAAAACATGTCAGTTCATATTTTTCACATGATTCAAAGAATATAAAGTTAATCTGATTAAAATGTGTGACCAGAAAGAAGTGCGTACAAATATTATAAAATATTTTCAATAAAACCCAACTTGGCCCTACAAAAAGTTGGCAAATTATTCATAGGTTCAAGTAGAAGGAATGATCCACATGATGTTTCTAAAGCCAAGACTCATAAAGCTCCTGACAGGAACGCTGCTAAAAATCAAATTGAAAGCAGGTATTATAAAATCTGAAATTGAAAGCAGGTATTCTAAAAAATATTCTTGCTGCTTTAAGGATTACGTAACTTATGTTCCAGCAGATTTTTAAAAAATTTTACGTTGCTGATGCTCCAGGGAATATTAAAGAAAAACTTAGGATACAAAGAAGCCACTCATTTTTTACAACACGCTTTATAAATACCGAAATTAATATCAAGGTAAGTTTATAAAATAGACTGGTTTCAGACTTCATTATACGCAAGCAAACCCGGTTAATTCAGTGCTGGGACTTTTTGGTACGAAAACTTAATGCTAATGCAGGTTAAAAAATATACCAAAAAGTTGCCGACAGGAACGCTGCTTTAAGTTTAAAAGCCAAAAACAAATCACCGAAATGTAAGTTTTCTAAAAAATATATTCTTTCTGCATAACGGTATATTACTTGAGGGAATGTTGAAGAAAAATTTTGGGCCCAACATTTCCCAAAAAGTTTTTGATGTGGAAACAATATGTTGTTGTAGCAAAACAAGTCAATTATTTGTTCTATAAATACCGAAATCTGCATCAAGAAATATTTGCAAAAAAGGCTGCTTCTATTCATAAGAATTCATATTGTGTAGACTTATATTTATCCTGGCTTGGCATCCTCTCACTATGGTAAATAAGCCCTTGCGTGGTAAAAAAAAACAACAATGTGGTATTTGTATCAAGAGAGGTAAATCATATAAACTGCCTGCAGCTAAGTTCAGTAAGAGATATTTGGCTCTAGTTAAAAGAGAATTAAAGAGCACAAAAAGGTGTTTCAAAGTGTGGTAGATTTCAAACTATAAAAACGTTAATGGAAGTATCAAAATTTCATTATTGTGACTTAAAACTTTTACAATATTTTCTTGGGGCAAAGTGTAATCATAATTTCAATCAAATTAAAAATTAAAATTATAAATTTAATGGTTTTATTATTCTTAACATATGTGTATGCTTACAATTTGTCGATATCACTCCTTAGATAGAAAAATATTTCATTTAGTCAAGTACATCTAATGTTAACACTTTTAATTAACAAATGTTTTAGTTTTAGTAATTTAATTTCTTTTTTCAATTTTTTCTCATATATTTTAACTTAAACATTTATCTAATTATTTATTTACAGTACCACCAGAAAGACCTGTAATTTATAAGCCAAGTCGTCATGAAAAAACCAGTAATGTGGAATCATTTAATGAGGGAACTGACATCGTTTTAATATGTGAGGTTTCAGGTGGTAAGTTGATATTGATGGAATTAGAAAATTATTGAAATTTTATTTTATTTACATACGTTTTTTTATTTCTCTTTGTTTCATCATATAAATGTAATTTTTTTGTTGTTGTTTTATATTGTAATGTTTATATGCCTTATTTTTAATTAACAATTTATTTAAATTTAAATGTTATTTTGTGGCTTATAAATTGAATGCCATATTTAAATGCAATTTTAATTGTAAGTTTTAATTTACCAGAAATATGACCACAATATTGGTTTATTTTTATAGTTATGTATGTATGAATGTACATATACATAGATAGTTTTTTCATAAACATTAGTCTTATTTCTATAAACATCGATATTTATGTTATATAGAAAATTTCTGTTTTGTATATATTTTACAATCTACAAAATGCATTTTTGCTTATATCTATTTAAGTCTATTTATCTCTATGATAAACAAAATATATATCGATTATTATTACTTTTTGTTAGTTTTTAGTTTGATAAAAAGGAAAAACACAAACTAAAATTTAATTAAAATTGTACCAATAAAACTATAAAAAATACAAAAACAAAAAAGAAAAATTAACAATAATAAAAACAAAGTAATACGTTTAGAATATTTTTTTATTTCTTTTGAATACCCTACAATATTGTAGGCAGTTACCGATTACTTCAAAAATATACCGATTTCTTCAAAATCTATACCTAAATTATTTTAATTATGTGCGTCCTATCGTCTTGCTTTTTTATGTTCCACTAACATTGCAGAGTGTGGTAAAATCGATTTTTTTTAATAATTCTATATTTTATAGAATTATTTTATAATGAAAAATAACATGGTTAGAGCTGAGGTGCTTTTAAGTTAACTTGAAGTAATATAGTCCTTTATCTGATCTCTATAAAAAATTTAAATGTTTTCTTAAATCTTTTTAAGTTAACGGCTAAATATTGGTCCTTCAATTTTTTAAAAACACGTGGGAGATTACCTATGAAATCTTAAAGTTGTTGTTGTAATAACCATAAAAATGTATGTGAATCAGTTAAAAATTTAAATTATTGAGATTATTTTCCAAAAAGGTGGCAACATTTTTTATTCACTTAAAAATCTTTGGTCTAAATTCTAAATATTTTTTAGACTTTTATATGGAAATCTTAACTTTTGGGATAAAGAACTTCCCACGAAATTTATCCAAATTTGGCAAATTTTAAAGTCTTTTTTTAAGTTCTCAAAACGCGAATCACCGTTAAAATTTCATTATTTCCAAAAAGTTCGTTTTGATCCAACTATGCGTTGCACATGGTGCCATAAACAGCAACTTCGATTTAGATCTCATTTCTTAAAATAGGTGAGCTTAAGTTTTCAAATTGGACATAGTCGTAATTGCTGGAGTTATCGATGAAGTTATTGATTAATAAATGTGTTGAAAATGATCTTGATTCGTAATATCTGCATTTAAGACATTTCGTCTAAAAAGTGTAATAAAAATGGTCCCATATTTCCTATATAAATTTGATTTTCAATCTTTTCAAATTTGCTAAATTTGATAAAAATGTTATAAGATAATCCTGAGACCCATTTATTTTAAATGGGAGCTTTATTTTTCTAGTTACTTCAACAGATAATATCGAACAGAGATGACCAATATCCTCAGAAAATTTGCAAACTATTATGATTACTTTTATTCAGCCTATCCGACCTTTTTGTCACATAAGTTGTTGGCGTTTGCTAGTCGACTGCTTTTACGTTGACTGGAGATGTATGGTGACATAAACTTAAGCATGAAAAATTTTACAATTTATTCTCAAACGGTGATTAAATTAAAGGACTAAAATTTGAAAGCCTATTTTGCCACGTAAAACTTTAACGATTCTATTACCTCATGTAATGGTTCATAATTGATAAAAGACAATATAGTAAAAATCATATTATATGATTCATTATGATTGTCCTTGATCGATTATAGCTCACTAACTTGTTTGTATGTAAAAAATTTATCTGTAAAAGCACAATTTTAAAGGGAGTTTTTTTTGTGCTCTTATTTTGGTTATTGACGTGGGACATAACACGTATCTACATAAATGTCATAAAATTTTAGTTACAGATACAGTTTTCAAAATTGTTTAGAAAATCTTTGTGTTTAAATTTAATTTAAATTTTTGTTATGTTTTTTATTATATTATTTTTTTGCTAATAATAATTTGTTTTAGGGTATTAAAACAACTTTATTTTGAAAGCAATTTTTTCAGATTCAAGCCAAAAAACAAAACAAAATTTTTGAAGGAAAAAAATATATGCCAACCAATATTGAAATTATAATTGTTTCTGTATATCAAATCAGGAAACAAATATATTCATTTAAAAGAGCAATCGCTTTATCAGACATTTAAAAAATAGAAATATTAAACATTTTACATTTTCTTACATCTTCGATAAGAGTTATGAATACGAAAATGTCATTTCATTAACACATAATCATTATCAAAATGATAAAAGCGATACTAAATATAAAACAATGTTTTAACATTTTAATTTAAATTTAGATTGAGCATTTTTTTATATTTGACAGCTTTATTTTCTTTTAACCCATTTTAACAAAAAATTGTCACAACTTAAGATAAAAGTCATTTGCATATGTCTTCAAGAAATAGTATCCCCTAACAAAAATAAAAAGAAACCTAAATGTAACCTAAACTTTTGAGCAGATTTCTCCTCAAGTACTTTTTGGCAGACAACTTTAAACTTTTTCATATTTTATTGACTTAATTCTGTTGAATATTTGTTTATACTTAAAAGTCAGCATGAAGTAAGAAGAATGAATGAAATACAAAAATTTAGCAAATAAACAAAATATAACCTCCACCAGAGTTACTGGTGAATGAGGGTTTATAATGTTTATGGTACCGTTTGTAACAAAAAATACAATAAGGCCGATTTAGCTTCTTATGGCTTTGGATTCATTGAGAGGTGATTTTGCTAAAGGTACCAAATTTGGTATCTGTCAATACAGGAATATAGCGCAAGCGAAAGTGTATAAAATCTCTATAAAAATTGAATATTTGTTATTGCATATCTCGAAAACTATTATGCAGATTTTCACGAAATTTTTCGGATGTAGATACGAAATTTATTATCAGGAACATAGAATTTTTTCACCCTAATTTTTGTACTATCAAATATTTTACAGTAAGAACAAGTATTATTGGGAATACGTGTAACTGTATTGTTATGTAAATCGTTTTAAATAAAATATTTTCCTGAAGGTAAATTTTATGGCCAACCTGATAACAATATTTCATTTCTAAAAGCGACTGTTTAAAGTTATCATCTGTTGGTAGAAGATTAAAGACATCATAGTTCAATTCGAAAAAAAACTTGTGAACGATGGTTTTTACATCAGAAGAAAGTAATCCGCAAAAAATGATAATCAATATATGACCCGACGTTGGATCTTACGTCTTGACAACACTCACAAAAATGTTTCTTATATAGTGAATCTATAGTATAGATAGCAAAGTGTCTGTGTTTTGTAATAGTCGGACCCAGACTTTTGTAGCAAAGGCAAAAAAATATCGTTATCCCTTCAATATCCCTACATAACAATATATCTTAATTACAAAAGCATCTTTGATGTATTGTTTCGTCTGTGACTCAATACTTAGGTTGTTTACTCTTCGTTCATAAAAAGTTTATATACTTTGCGTCTACCAAAGCTTTAGCAAATTTTTAATGAATGATGTCTTTGGTGATATTGTAGGTATCTATATAATTTTGACCTGACTTGTTAGTCAAGATACTTTACTTAAACCTCAGCTTAGTCCTGATTTCCTTATGTCCAATTTCGAAAAATTTATAAAGTCTTCACAATTCCAAATTATTCTTAACTACTAAACGCTGGTTCGTATTTTCTTTGAGACTATCTTTTAATATCTCTGAAAGAGATAAGTCAAAATGTCTCTTCGGATTCATTCAGGTTCAGCTATCTGTTTTATATAAAATTACACAAGTATTACATTGACATTTTTTACTTCATGTTAAATATTTTCAATACAGATCGTTTATAGTTTATGTTCTTTCCAAACCATTATATATAAGTTCTTATTAACGTGAAAAGCTAAAAAACATTAACTGGATCGTAATTATTTCTAGAAGTAATTCAAGGAGAGTACTTAAAATTCACCATAACCGAATGTATTTCAGTATAAAATTTTAAGAATTTTTATTTTATATTTGTTACATGATTTAAAGATGTCTAAAAGAAAAATATAAATAATGTTTCTGCCAAAATCAAGAAGCTGTACAAATGAAGAAATGACTAACAACAAACTGTTGAACTTAACTAACCTAGATGAACTGAAAACAAATAGTTGTCAGTTTTCATGTCCTGGCTATGCTCGATTACAAAAATATATATATTTCTTTCCTTGTTATCTTTCTCTCTTTTCCATCTTATCAAAAATAGTAAATGATGTTTATTTCAATGTTTACGAAATGAACAATATTTTTATTAAGTTTTTTTTTGGGTCCTTAAAAACTCTCTTATAAATATACTTACATATATACATTTGAAAGGATTTCTGTTGTTTATTGCATCATTTCATTTCATTTTGTTTTTATTTTTATTTTCTGTTAGAACTTTTACTCTTGTTATCTTTGCTCTTGTTATCTTAATTTAGTGTTTGCATAAACAAATTGTATTTTTTTATTTTCTTCTTTTCCGTCTTTCTTAATTTTTTCCTCCTACAAAACTGAGAAAATATAACAAACTAGTTTATCTCAAAAATATATATTTTTTATTTTTTTCTTATTTTACAGGACGTCCACGTCCCAATGTTACATGGTATTTGGATAATACGGTGATTGATGAATCATTTGAACATCGGCCGGATGGTAAAACGGTTAACCACTTGTCATATCCAAATATTGGACGACAACATTTGAATGCCAGATTAGTTTGTGTGGCCAGCAATACGAATTTAACTCCACCAAACAACAAAGTAGTCATACTCGATGTCAATTGTAAGTATCGATTTGTGGTATTTTTATGTTTTATGATGCTGTAACAAGAAGGAATATTTCTCGTTCAAATTCATTGTTTATTTGTAATCTGTATTTGATTGTTCAGGTTTTTATGTTTATGAGTATGTTTAGTTATTAGTGTGTGTCTTTGTGTGTATTTGATAATACAGATATTTTACTTTTGTGGTCATAAGTAAAATCTATTGCTTTAGTAATAGACTTTAGTATAAATTGTAATTGACAGTTATTTTCTTGTTGTTATGGTTACTTAAATCAAAGATATTTATGTTTTCTGACAGCTATTGGAAAATGTGAATTGTTTTTCTTTTTCGGGTGGACTATAGAGAATTATCTTTTAGAAAAACGAATTTATATTTCCAAAAAGCATACAATAAGTTACAGTATGCTGGAACTGTTATTATGTTTCAAAAATATTATTTCTTTTTGTTTTTGGTTAAATAAATATTAGCAAAAAATAAAATAAGAATTGCATAATAATCTTTGTACACTGTAAAAAATTGTGTGTAAAATTAACATTGAAACGATGTTGATTTTTGATTATTTTTATTTTTAGAATCAGAAACTATTTTCCTTTTTAAATCATTTTCAATATTCACATTCTTTATGTACAATAATGTTTTTGTTGATAATTGCCGTAAGAATTTTTAATAGAGCCATAGATAAAAAATTATTTGACTTTAACAAGACTTAATTCAATTTATTCTTCAATTCCATGACTTGTAGTTTATTACATATATACCCATTACTTCTTGGAAGTGTATCTAATTGTCTAGATACCTAATGGATATAATTATTTATATGAGCTGGATATTTTCCAGTTCAAAATCTCATTGAATTTCGTTAATACATATGGGATGTACTTGTTCGATTTTCTTGATGACATACGGGGGTTCTTATGGAATATGGATTTTCAACATTTGAAAATACTACAAGTTCTATGATCATAGATAGCACAGTTTTTGTCACTTTCTAGCGGTTTAGAATCGTATGTGGTTAAAATCAGCAGACTTTTTATTTTCACATCATAATGATGAGTTTCTCAATAACTTCTAGAGTATCGGTAAATACGTTATTTATTGATAGTACGAAATAGCTTTTCAGTATCTTCCCTTTTCTCTTAATTGACTTTGTTTTTCGATACCATTTGAATGTCTGTTCATATAACATTTGGAACATCCTTCATGTTGGGACATTAGTGCAAAATTTCTGTTAGTCCCCCAAAAAGTATCCTCCCAGAATGGAGTTAAAATCATTTTTTATGAGTCTGTATCTACAAGGTATATTTAACTACACATACAGCATCCAGTAGGCTGCATAATTCTTTCATAAAAACCAACCAACTTTATTACTTCTAAGTGTTTATCAATACGTGTAAATATGTTGTATGTACTTGTGAGTGCATATTCATATTTTATCATATTTTACGAGGATTGTTTCACTATTTTTCATGCTTGCCTCAAGGTGTATTACATTATTTTATCGGTCTTAATCGACAATCGTCATGTTACTTGTTTTTACATTAAAACGGCAGAAGCATTTTAAAACTGAATTTTTTTTATTAAAAATAGATACAATAATATATTTGTGCAATGCAATAAATTAATTAATTTAAGTTCAAGATTAAATTTTAATTAAACGTTTATCCAATCAGCAATACATTTAGCATTCTTTAAACTCCTTTCTATTTATATAATTTTTCCAAGTTAATTAATTTTCATTTTTTAAAGGGGAAAATTCTTAATTTAGCTGCATATTAAAGTCGATATTTACTGTTGTACCTTATTTAAATACAATTTATTTTATGCACTTTTAGTGTCCATTGACCTTTACATTTTATGATTAACATTTTCCCTTCATTCTTATCAACACTTCAATTCCTGTTAAATAGCGTGACATTTAAATCAGTTTTATTTTTTTAAATAGAATTCGTATTAAATAAACGTGGGTGCATTTACTTAAAAGATTTAATATTAAAACAGATTATATGACATAAAATCGTTAATTTTAGACAGCGTGTTGGCGTTTAGGTATCACTTTTGCAAAAAAAATATATTTCGTGTTTAAATGAACTTTTTTTAAAAGTTAGTCTTATTTTAAGTAAATTTTAGTTTGTCTGTTGGTAGTTATTCTAATTTCAAACCAAATAAATACTTTGTATTAAAGTTAATTTAAAAAAAACATTAGAAATACAGTTAGCAACTTAATTCTAAACACACTTCAAATATTGACACAAATTGGTGACAAAATATACAATATTATTGTCAAATATTGGGCAGATACTATTATTAATATTTCCTCCAACTAACTGACTCTCACCTTGTAATTATAGATGATTAATTACGCTCCATGTGTATTAGATTCAGAACACATTTTGTCTAATAGTTCAAACACTCTCAAAGCAGCTAATTATAATCGGACTTCTTTAATAACAATTTTCTGTGAATAACATACTTATTATCCTTTAATTTAAATAATTCTCTTAAATTCCATTATTTATATATTATAACTATAATTAACACCAATTTTCCATTATTATTTTTTTTTCTTCCAGTAAAACCCATAGCTGTACATATAATGACCAAAGATAGATTTGTATCAGCTGATCGTACTTATGATATTGAATGTAAATCATCTGGTTCAAAACCACAAGCCGTTATATCCTGGTGGAAGGGTAATAAACAACTGAAAAAACTAACAAAAAATGTAAGTCAACGTCACATTTTATAAACATGACATTAAAAGGCCATATATAAGTAAAAAAAGAGGAAAAATCACGAAAAAAAAACAAAACCAAAGGAAAAAAAAACTTTTTGATATGAGAACAAGTATAAAATTCTATAAAATCGATATGACCCACATTAGCATGTAGAACATACTAAATACAAGTGACACATGAATGAATACTATATACAAATATACTAACTAAACATATATACATACATATATATGTGTGTTCATATTAAAAAATATATATAAATTATATTTATACCAATACCATAACATCACAGCAAACTATGCCAAGTATGACATGGTTTAAAATGAAATTCATTGGTAACATTTCCGTCTATATAAATTTTTCTATAGTTGAATTTTTATCTAAAGACTGGTTCTTTAAAGGAATTCAGTAAATTGTTTATAAAATAATTGATTTGAAAATTATTTCGAATAATTTTGAGTGAATTTGGTTGTAATGAAAAAACTGTGGTTGGTCAATGTGGTACATATAAATCTCTACACTTATAAGTATGATAATTAAAAGTTATAATGGGAATGAGATTTCTATGTGACTTGAACTATATGGAACAATTTTAGTAGGGATGTCAATCGCACAATCCAGATCCCGAAAATTCGAGATTTTTTGTGATTAAGAAATCACATATCTCGGGATTTGAAAAAGGTCAAATCCGGGATTTTTCGATACTCATTTATCCTGAATTTTTCGGGAAATCCCGAATAATATAATCATTTAATGTTTATTTTATTATCATAAATATACAAAACTTAACTCCATTCAACAAAAATCTTAACAGAATGATTACAATTATTAATCCATTTCATTTCTTTTTTAAAAATTTAGATATAAATGTATAAACTTAAAAAATGTTTTTTAATTAAAATTCCTTTGCATTAGTAGAATAGAATAGATAATCCCGAAAACCAGAAAAATCTGGGGATCCAGAAAAATCCCGTAATCCCAAAAAAACCCGGGATTTTTGAGTAAAATAGAATAAATAATCCCGAAAACCAGAAACATCTCGGGATCCACAAAAATCCCGTAATCCCAAAAAAAAAAAAACCGGGATTTGATTTTTTAAACCCCGAATCCCTGGGCTTGAAAAACCCATCCCGTCCTGCATCCCTAAATTTAAGTCTTCGCAATTTTTTTTCGATATATTATTATCAGAATATATAGATCCGTGGCTATAAAAATATACTAAAAACAATTAATTCCGGCTTTTTAAGAGTCAATTGGAACTTTTATTCATATTGAAATTTTTATCATATTCCTTTCTTGTCTTGTTCGTTTGATGCTCAATTATTAGGCCACACTTTAAACAATTCGGGAATTGTTTGAGAGACCTGATTTGCTGAAATTTATTCTCAGTTTTAAAGATTGTGAATATAATTAATATATCTTGCCGGCCCAAAAATCAGGAAGTGAGCAAAGATAATTTAGATTTGAGGATCGTTAAGAGTTTCTGAACAATTTTATATTAAAACGTCTGTATTTGTATGTTATTTTATTTAGCATTGCAACGAGATTATGAATCAATTATTTATAGACTGTTGGACTATAAGAGAGTAAACCTCTCAGAGGGAAGTCGAACTCGGCAGCATTTAACCCCCATGCAAAGCCAACATTAATTGTTAAATATATAAAGGACTATACTCTTGACAGATTAATAATTTAATTACAAGCGGAAAGGTAGAGCTAATTTGTCTAACAGTGCTAACAAGAATCAAGAAAAAAGATTGTCAAAAATATGCTTCATAATGTATTTCAAAGTATTTTAACTATAAATTTAGAAAGATTATGATTGATGAGTATTTGATTTGACCCAACAGAATTTTGTGGAAATTTCTAATTTCTAGGGAATAAAAGCAATTTTTTATTAAATTTAATTCAATTCCAATTTAAGGCTTTTTTAATTAATCTGTACATTTTGATCGTCTGGTTGGATTTGGATTTAAGATATTGATTACAGAGGAGATTGTCATTTTAAGTTCGACAGTTTGGACCCCATCGGGTGCTTTTGTTAATTTTTTTGTTTTTCATTCAATTTAACATTGTTGTATGCTTTTGAATTTTCAACTTTAATTATTTTACCAAATCATGGGTCGGCCTATTTAATATATATCCGAAAGTATTCACCATATCAATATATTTTCATCAAAAGTAAAATATATAATTTATAATATTTTGAAAGGTTTCATTAAACTAAATACTTTTATTACACCATTAAATCCTATAGGGCTAAGTCTTGTCCCTCTCGAATGTTTATGTCCTAAATTCCAAAAGCCTGATTTTTTTTAAGAATGCTGTTTTGGAAATCTCAAAGTGTCTATAATTCTCTGCCAATAAATATATACTTATAGGTCAAAATCTTAAAAATTCCAATTTGGGAGTGTATTTAATAGCCGTCATTGATTTTTTGTTTATATTCAACAATTTCATCAAACTATTTTAATTATTTTGCATAATGAAAATTTGTTTGACTTCTTTTCAAAATTCGTTCAGTTATTAAACTTATAGCTATTTATTTTATATATATTTACGATTTTTTCACTAAAATTCTTTGAAAACATTTTGTCTCTCTTTTTTCATTTACTTATTTTTTTCTTTGTATATTTACAGTTTAATGAACCCGACAATCAATCTTTGAGTATATTAACATTCACGCCTACACGTGAAGATGATGGTAAATATTTGACATGTCGAGCGGAAAATCAATTTATTGAGGGCAGTGCTATTGAGGATAAATGGCGTCTGGTTGTACACTGTAAGTAATAATAAGAAGAAGAAAAAAAAATAAATTATAACCGAGACCAATAAAAAGCACATAATAAAAAAGAAAATATTGAAGGAAAAAAATATATGCACATACATACATACGTATATAAAAGTGAACTGAAAATTATTTAGAAAAGACATTTTATTTAATTTATATTGGCGAATAGGCCACATAAGTCGGTTAAACGTTGTAGAAGAATATAAATTAACATAAATAAATTTACACTTTAGGAAGGGCTTTAATTTTTTTCTACATTTTGAAGCTTTTTTCACTCTCGTCATTTTTTTGTGCTTTTGTTAGGCTGGCAAGTCTTTAGAGAAGTGATGGTCTTTGAATGGACTAAACTAACAAGGAAAAAACACAAAATTGTGGTAATAGATGATGGTGATGGTATTGTATGTTTGTATGTATTTGTTAGATAGAAAAAACAAAAACTACAAAAGCTGAAAAATTTAAGGAAAAAGAAATATATGTATGTATATATGAAGCTGTCACGCTATTTGAGGTTAAATGTTTGTAGTTGTTATTTACTTGACAATGGCCTGGGCCCATATTCAATTTAATTCAATTGCAAAAGCTTTTGTAAATGTCTTTAATGATATTGTTTTTTCTAGTTACATGTTTTTTTCTCACTCCCTACCTCCCTCCCTCCGTCATACACTCTCTATCTATTGTTATTTGCATTTGTTGTCCTGTTGTGCTGACTTAACCAGAGTTTTATTTGTATATGCTTGTGAAACATACATGCATAGATTCACACACACATATACTTATAATGTGAACTGTGATTAGAAATGAAATTGGCCAAGTTTGTAATAAAAATAAATTACACTCACTGTTGTTTATTTTATTTCATTTCTTTTTTTATTTATTTTTTGTTTTGTTTTGTACTCTTCTACTGGTTTGTCTTTGTAGGTTTTTGCATTTATGTCTGTGTATGTGTGAGAATATCTCATTGAAAAGGCTATTGTTTTAGAATATGAATGTAAATGTTGCCGTTGTTATTGTTGTTTAGAGAAAAAAGAAAAAAAGTT
This sequence comes from Cochliomyia hominivorax, assembly GCA_004302925.2. Classification (NCBI taxonomy): domain Eukaryota; kingdom Metazoa; phylum Arthropoda; class Insecta; order Diptera; family Calliphoridae; genus Cochliomyia; species Cochliomyia hominivorax. The sequence goes on from PYHX02000467.1 coordinate 59,851,991, forward strand.
ATGTTTCGGAGAAGTCCAACCAAGATTAAAGGATGTTTAATCACAGGGGATTACAATTATTACAGGTTTTTTCTAGCATTTGAAATTGTTGAGAGGAAGTGCTATTTTCTGTTTATGGCTGCTTAATTTAATTAGAAAAATATTGTCTTAATTGGGGACCTTAGTTTTATGTGTTGTTTATTTTAACCTCAAAATAGCAGAAAATAATTGACAAAAGATTTGAATGCGATTTCACATATAAAATTTAGATGCAAATTTTATTAACACGATTTTGAGATTTTGTTCTATACGAACTTTAGAAAAATTTTGGAATTTATTCTAATTACACTAAAATTACACACACTGAATTTAAAACCAGAAACTCAGTTTGAGACACTCAAATATAATCTTATTTTTTTTTTAAATTTCTTTTATTAAACCTCAACTTTTCTATGGACATATCTGCCTTAACTCTATGCATACAAACTCTTTTTATAAAGGCTCTCTTTAAAAAAAATCAATTCTCTTTTTTATGGATTTTTTTCTATTGTTTTAGATATTTTCAAAATTGTAGTTGTGTTTTCATTTATTCTATGTTTTATTCTATTTTCATAATAAAACAACAATTGAAATTTAACATTACATACATTAAAATAAGAATATTGTCTATATATGTGTGTAGGTATTTATGTGGGCACTTTCCGTTTGTATATAAAACAACAATAATAGTAGTTGTTACTGAAAAGTATAGCTGTAGCAGCAATAACGTGTTGTTAATTTTGCTGCTGAAATGTTCCTGTTAACTGTTCTCAATATTGAATCGTGTATAGTTTTAGATATAAATTTTTACTATTACTATCAATTTTTCTACATACATACAGACCTATTTTAGTTAATTCCTATGTTGACAATTTATTTTAATATTACCTTATGTGAATGAACATTTAGCAATATATTTAAGCTAAAAATATATTTTAGTACTTAAATATATTAAAGTACCCAATAAACAAAAAGAACAACAAAACAATTGCTAAAAGCGATAGAAGCAATTTTCGGGAAATTTTGTTTGTTTAAGAGAACACAAATTTGACAACTTAATTTCTTGTTGCTAAATAAAGTTTCAGTTCTAGTTCAGTTATAATTCAGTTTCAGTCCAGTTCTTGTTCAGTTCTAGTTCAGTTGTAGTTCAATTCTAGTTTAGTTTTAGTTCAGTTTTAGTTCAGTTGTAGTTCAATTCTAGTTTAGTTTTAGTTCAGTTCTGGTTGAGTTCTATTTTAGTTCTAGTAAATTTTAGTTTTTAAGTATTTCATTTCTAGCTCAGTTTCCTGTTCTAGCTTAACTTCTATGTGGCAAGTTGTACAGGGCCTTTCCTATTTTGTGTATAAATTCACTCTTTTATGAAATATCTTTTCAGCAAAATTATTCATTGTGTTGCTATAAATTGCATTTGTGGTATATTATATAACATTATATTTCAGCAAATATAAAAAATAAATAAATCTAATTTAATATTGTGGCTGTGTATCATTTAACGCCATTTACTTTTTGAAAAATCCAGCCTTCCTGTTATTTTCGATTGTTTTTGGTCAAAATTTATATTTATACATATATTTAAAGTATGAAGTGACTTTTTTCTATTTATTGGTTTCTGTGGGCTAATAATACTAAAATATTTATGTACTGGTTACTATTTACATGCTGTCCTAGCAGCACCTTCTCTCACTTGTTACATACACACCACAAATGACAAATTACAAAATGTTCAGTTTAAAGGGGGAAATGGAAGGAAATGAAATTTAACAATTATTTGCATTGAATTCTGGTGTTTAGAATCAGGCTTTTCATAGTTTTTTTGGTTATTTTGGTTTTCTAAACAAAATAATATTTATTTTAATTAAATATTACATTTTGTTGTTGTTGATTTTTTCTTTACATAAAACAGTTTTACTATTTTATACAATTTTTCCAATATACCACATTTTTTGGGATTGAGTGTTGCGGTGTTTTTGAATTTTTGGTTTATATATTGTGAATATATGAGACAATATTTTCGGGGGTTGAGGAAGAATGAATAAAATCCATTAATATCTGTGTGCCATTAAAGTTGTTTATAGGAATATTTTTTCTGGTTAACAATACAATTTTAAATAGAAATTTAAATATTTTAAACATTAACACTCTGGTTTTATAAAGTGATTTTGTGACAAAAATGTAGGTGTTAGGAACTATATAATTTAAGGAATATTAAAGTAATATAAAACTTTATTTTAAAATTAAAACGAGTTTCTAATAAAATAGAGGGAAAATAGTTTTTAACTTTATTTTAGAGAAAAATAAGGATCTCTAGGAATACAATTTAACTCAAAACATTTTTAAAATTTATTTCAATTTCAAACATGCTTTTAATGTCAACCAATTACCATTAAATAAACTTTAATCTCAATTTGTTAACTTAATTTTTCTTCCTTTGTTTTCTCAAACTTTTAAATAATTCAAAATTTTTTGTCAAAATTTATTGATGTTGAAAAATCAAACATGTTGCTAAAATTTTTTTGTGTCAACCCCCTTTTTTTTGCATCATCTGGATTTGAAGCGATTTTACTTGACATTTTTTACGATCCAAAATCAAACAAACTAAACAAAACAACATTGTTAAAGTAATCAAACAAACATGTTGGTAATACAGAAGGTTGAAAAAGAAAGGGAAAGAGAGTGTTTAAAACTAAGCGAAAAAGTTTGTAAACAAAATGACACAAATATTATGAGTACAACAGGCAACATTGTTACTCACCTGAGAATCATTTACATTTTAATGTATTAAAACTTATACACACCTACACATATATATATACATAGCTATATGTATGCATACACACATATACAATGCAAACAATTAAAGATTGTTACATTGAACTGGTAAAAAAACACACTGCAGATCTTTAAAGAAGTGTAAATAATGCAAAGGATGTTTACAATTGAAGACAATGCATTATTCTGCCCTTTGAAAAATAGGCGATAAAGGATTTATTTTCTCAACATGTCTAGCTTTATATTAAGGATAATTAAAAAAATAATTAAATGAAAGCATTGCAATTTGAGAATTTGACAAAAACATTTATTTTTTCCAAAATTGACAAAGATTGGACAGGGCGTGTGTATATTTCTCTTCCCCTATGACTTCCGGAGCACAGAACGAAAATATAGTTTTATAAGTGAATAAACGTTCCCAACTTTTTGCAAAAATCCCAAAAAATATTTTTAAAGTTTGTATTCATATTAATAAAACAGATTAATGGATGCATATATTTATACAGTTTTTACACCAATATTTTTTAGGATTTTGTTTTCAAAGTTCTCAGAACCTACAGTAAGTCCGCTAGCTTAAGAAAATGGCAATAAAAAGGGCTAAAAATTGTCTAAAAATTTATTTCGAATTGAACGTTTCCATAACTATAAGAAATAACCCAAACATATCATAGTATTATTTTAAGATCCTAACAAGGAGTATATATATAAATATTTCTTCTCTTTATTCAAAAATGCAGAATTACAAATCAACATATCCCAGATGGTCAATTATAGAGTGTTACTGACTTGTGTTTCTCAAAAAACATGAAATTTAATTGAAATATCTCTAACGGTTAAAAAGTTTCAGAATAATTTTCAAAAAATCGATTTAAACGCACTGTGTCCTTCATTCTAAAGTAGTTAAAAGTAAACTTGATCGATTGATTTCGCACATTCTACTTTACCATCCAAAGAATAAAAATTATATGTCTAAAAACTTTTTAAAGAAAAATGTTGAAAACACTTTTTATAGAAATAAAATTGCAACGTTTAGTGTTTTCGGAACGTATTTCAGGATATTTGAAATACCTTGTTTTACAATATAAAACTAAAATATATCAGATGCTTTCAATCCTTTAAGTATCTGCATTTATAAAATAAACTTAACTGAATTGTAAAGTTTACTGTTAGTTAGTTAATATTACTGTTACAATACCCAGAGTCCATAAAGTAAACATTGGCCCAATTACGAAGCACTTCCCCGTTATACATATACTTTTATATACAAACATATACATATCAATTTTTTACTTGTACAACTATTAAAATACGCTGATTTTATTTTATATTTTTTTCACTCGGCAAATAAACGTCAGGAAGGAAAAGTAATAAAAAAACGCAGAAAGTACAATGTAAAAATAATAAAAATCATACACCACTTTACCACAATATGTAAATCTCAATGGATTTAGTTAGTTAAAGTTATATTTTAAGGATTAACTAGTTGGTATTTGAGATACAAGTATTTAAGTAGGATATTTAAAGTATTTTTTTATATTTATTATAACTTGACTTACTTTATGAAGTTTTCATGTTGATTTGTATACCGACCCACTGCCAGCACCACTACCTTACTTTCATACAAATTACAAGGACATTTCCCAGGATAGTATGAGCATAAAAAAGAAAACTGAAAATAAAACAACAGAAAAAACACAAAACTTAATTACTGGTTTGATGGGGCTGTAAAATAAAACAGAAATGAACAAATATCCCTTTTTTCCTCTTTATTATTTAGTTTTTCTTTTTTTTTATGCCACAACAGTATTAAGGATCAATTTTGTTTGTTTGTGTGTGTGTAGAAAATAAAATCGTTTTTTTATATGTTTACATACATAAAGTTTTTTTGTTTATAACATGTTATAAAAGGATATGACCAGTTAAATTGCCAAATATTGGCTAAAGTTGTTTTATTTTATTTTTTCATTGTTTTTGTTACATTTCTTTCTTTTTTATTTTTTGTTATCTTGTAAAGTTTCGCAAAAAAATATAGCGAAAGGAAAGGGAAATCAATAGCAGGCGTATATGGAAATAAAGAAATTTTAGGCGACCTGTAGGACACTTTATTGGAAAGGGTGCATATTTTAATAAACAATTCCAATTTAAAATACTATTTGGATTTATAGAATTTAAGCGAAGAATTTTTTTCATTTAACTTGTTCTTCTAAGATCTATACTAGAAACTTTCTGTCGAGAACTATTTCTACTTATAACATAATTTTAGATTGTCATTTTCTGAGAGAAGAATTACTCAGCATATAAATAGAGAAAACCAAATGACTTTAGTCACGAGTTAGAGATTTATTTCAATTTGAATAACTTGCAATTAACTAGACCTTAAAAGATCTGCTTAGAGAGAACTAAATCACTATGTCTGTAATAAAGTGCAAATCAACAATTTTTATATATTAAAATGATAGTTGAGGACCTTAAAGACTTTAATAATAGAAGAATGATATTCTATCTTATAAATGTGATCTAATTGTAGTTGGGGAAAGATTATGGCTTAGACATTTATATCACTGTTGTTCATAATAGATTACTATTATGAATGCAGAAACTGAACAAACTTGTTCTGTTTCGAAATTGAAAAATTTGGTTCCATCAATACTCAGGATAAGTATTTATGATGCTTGAAATTGGTTTTAGGTTCAGTCTCATCATTAGTACTCAGGATGGGTTAATTGAGTTAGTAGTTAATATGAACTCGAAATGTCAAATAGTATCATTTGACCCACGTTTGACTATTGACTGTGTACTACCGTCAATGATAAAAATTCATCCTGTGGTGTTAAGACATTTTAGAGGGTAATTTCACATTATTTATCATATTTTGCACAGAGAATCCAAAAAATAGGCGCCTCAAAAATTTTTTCCTTCGATTTCTAGGGCCAGGTACTCGCAGAGAAATTGAAAATGCATGTTTCTCTAAAACGCACTGTCCCGTAATTACTGAGATCAGATTCAAAGTATAGTCATAAGAATATTTCGCGTCTATAGTCCAAAAGTTGTATACTTTGTCCATCTTATCTTGAAAGTACGCCATATATCCTTAGCAACTTTGCATGAACCTCGATTTGAGCACTTGTTCTGGGTCTAACTGAGAATGCATTTGAAGTTACTAATCATTATATATCCCCGTATGTTTTTTCCTGACTCCACATTGGATATGCTGTAAGCAGAAATAACCCCAGAAAATTTATATTTCTGTTTGTTACCAAATTAACTCTTTTACGCAGGATTCAAAACTAAGGCACATATCTAACGAATCTAAAAAACTCCTCCCAAAATGGACTGATAGATAATTTTGTCATATGGGCATTAATTGACAAAAGTGTTGCTACACGTTTGCAATTATTTCAATACTATTCGATAGTTAACAAACTTTCACATTGCAAAGATTTCGGTCATTCGTTTTTTCCAATTGAAGAATTTTGAGCTAAAAATAAGATGGCAGTGAGTTACTCTTCCCGTTATCTGCACTTTTAATTAAAATTAAATATTTTTCGAGGACGAACCAAATATTTTACTGCTCTTCTGATGATTGATCGTGAACTTTCCTCGAATTAAATTGTATGAGTATGCACTATTATTTACAATTGGTCGATATTGCTGGATAATAGTGATATTAAATATCCAAAACTCCTAATTGAATTGGGGGAAATGCACGACTTTAAGTAGAGCCAAACTATTAGTTTAATATTTTAATTCTCTTTTTTTATAAGTGATATTTGCATTTAGAACTCTGCATTAAAAACAAATCGGTTCAAAATCTTGTTACTATCACGTTAATATGATCTTCCCTGGCTTGACAAATTGTGTAGCATACAAATTATTTTTCACAGTAACACATTCAAAATTTTGTGGTTGATAATCTACCTTTAACTTATATGCCTTCAATAACCTTTATGACACAACCAATTGTCAAATATTCTTAACCAATTTAAAAGTCCAACTCACAATAAAAACTATACGATTTCAATATTCTCTTATTTTTTCCTTTAGTTTTTCTCTATATTTTGAAAAATCCTTGCCGGAAACTTGTGCAACTATTTGGAACAAACAAAGAATAAAAGAAATAAAGTTAAACCATAAAAACCAAATATAAAATGTAATTGTGTGAAAAAAACCAAATATGTATAACAAACCAAACAGAACAGCAAAATAATAAAAGAAATTTGAACAAAAAAAAAACTAAAATGATGGACATTCAAATGTTGTTGGCTGTTAAAATGGTTTTTGGAAAAAAATAGAAAAATGAATGTAAAAATCTAAAAAAGAGGTTATTTTTTCGAAAAAAAAAATAAGAATTATATATGTATCTTGTTAATAAAAACCCCAACACCACACCACCCCAATTATATACGAATGTCATATAACTGCGAGTTATTGAAGAGCCACATGTTCAATGCATAAAATTTTTTTTGACAACATTTAAATGAATCTTAAAAAGAAAATCAAATATTTTAGATGCTTTTTATATTTACATATAAGAATATACATGTGAAATATTTCCTTATAGACAATTGTAACAAGTGACACCCAGATATATACATAAGGAGTGAGCTCCAAAATATCTTAACACAAGTTTTTCATTAAAATTTTCAACCCAAATATTATCTGATTTTTTATTATATTTAATGCCAAATAAATGAATTATTAAATATTTTTAATAAAACTCCACTTGAACCTACAAATATTTTGCTAAGCATTCAAAGGTCTGTCGTCAAAATATTTTTAGACAGTGTTCGTTGATAGAAAACTTGTTTCAGGTAGAAGGTTTGGTGACGGGAACGCAGATTTGTCAAAAATTGTATGTTACTGATGCCTGACGGAACGTTGAAGAACATTTCCTTCTTGGTATGCAAAAAGACTGCTTCCATTCATAAGATTTCACAATGTGTCCACATATTTTTGGACTGACTTGTAATCCTGTCACTAAGGTAAAGAAGCCCTGAGTGATACATGAATAATAACGTGGTAATTGTATCAAGAGACGCAATTTCTTCCAACTGCCAGGAGCCTTGTTCTTGTTAAAAGAGAACTGACAAGCACAAAAAAGTTGTCAAAAAATGCGGAAAAATTTAAATGGAAATGGAATACTTTGTCGAGGTAATATGACCTCAATGTCATAAAAAAATAAAAATAAGGTTTCCGAAAAGGGTTCAAAATTTCATCACTTATGTTTAAAAGTATAAAATTATTTTTTGTAAATTGTAATAATAATATAAATCAAATAAAAAATCGGTTCGTTTTCATTAACATGTATGTGTGTTAAGAATTTTTCGATTTCACTCTTTATTTATATATATATGGAAATTTTTATATGAAACTACTTAAGAATTTTATATATATATTTATTTGGGTTTTGTAAAACATTTTAAATAAAATACAATTTACATGATAGACAACAATCAAGCAATTTTATTTCGTTTTTCCCCAATTTTTTCGTATTTTTTCTTTCAAAAATATTCTTCATCTGTTGTGGACTTGTAGTCATAAAAAAGAATTGTTACAATATAAATAAATAAAATAAGTATTTATGGCAATCAGTATAAATTACTAGTGGAGAAGAAAAAAATGGCTTAATTGACTGCAAGAAAATAAAATTGTATAAATGAAAATAAAAAGAAATAAATTAAATAAAATGATATAATAAACCAGCTGAGACTATGGATTTTATATTTTTATTAAGAAGTGACAGACTTCAAAATTGTTAAAGAGAAAATGAGAATTTAAGATATTTTGAATTTGATTAAAATACAGTAAAAACATTTAGATTAAGGGTAGACGTATTATGTATTCCTTTATATTATAATAAAAGTAATTCGAAAAGGACATGTAAAATATGAACTCAGATTTCATAAGTTGGGGAAAACTTTCCTTCCAAAGTGATATTATGTGGGAGTTGACTTTAGAAGTATTTGAAAACATATTATTAGACCATAATTTGATAGCAAATCAGATGCATTTGGATCTTATCTTAGAAGTAGTTTAAGTATTCATATAATTGTTAATAATGTAGATTTAGATTTTGTCTGAAAAATGTTTTATTGTATAACAATTAAGCATTCTCTAGCAATCTCTAGCAATATACGTCACATTCATAAGTCTACTAACACACACATACTGATGTATTCAATTTTTTCCCTATGGCGACCATGTTAATGTTGAGGGAACTTAAAATATGTTATATTAATGACTATAACTGTTGCGTTAATCCGTTTCTGGTAAATTTTGCTTTGTTTGTTTACAATTCAATTAAAACAAAAAGATTTTTGTTGTTTTTTCTTTGGATATCGGTTCAGAATTTTTTTTGCAATGCTCTGATTTTACCATATTTAAATAGTGATCTGCGCAGGATAATCATAAACTTTTTGTGTAAATGAGGGCTTGTCAAGACAGACAGATGGACATGGGTAAATTAACACAGATCTTAATATAAATCAAGAATGTAGATACTGTATGGGGTCTTGGGTGATTACATTTTGGTGCTACACACAGATTGGCAAAGTAAGTGTATCTTCTTTACCACTTGTGGTGGTGGAGGGTAAAACTGAATTAACAAAAATGTGTATGGGTTCGGCGCCAAAAGTACTATTTATATTGGAAGTAAATAATGAATTAACAGAATTTCTGACCCACTTTTCTTAAGTGAAGCATATTCCTGTAAATAAATTTTTTATTAATCGAATCAAATTAGTCTGAACGAATTTATTTTAGTCTATATAGTGAATTAACCCAAATTTCCTTTCTACAGTTTATCAAATAGTTTTTGACGGTCACTGACCGGTCGTTGATATGATGTCATATTTAGATTTACTGTCTAGTAAAATATTATGGTCATTTGTCCTTTATTGCTCAGTTTATACGAAACAATTTTTTATGTACTGACCACATACATAATACAAAACAACCTTCTAAACTCCTAAAATATAGATCCTTACAAATGCGGGGAAATGTCTTGTTGTGTGACTGGTATCTAACAACAATTTTCAGAAATGTTTTCATTTCCTTATCTTAACACTTTTTCTTTTACTAGTTTTCCGTGCATATTTTATGTCAATAACAACTTTTTAATCGCATTGTTTACAAATTTTACTTCAAACATTAGCTTCCTTCTTTAAAAGTGTTCGTATTACCTGTTTGACTTTTAAGTTTTTCTCTGACATTGGCGTTTTGAGATTGCCGCATTTAAGGACCTTACTGAATTCGATTAAATTAACACTTTATTGAAAACAAAAAATTTTAACATGAATTTTTTAAAGTTGATTTCAGATATCGATCTTTCACTTACCTGCTGGAGAAATATTGCTGGTTTTAAATAAAACAAAAATTTAAATACAATCATGAAACATTCTTTTGTTAGAAACGGAAACATTGTTTTTAGGAGATTAAATAAATCTACGAATTGATTCAAATTTGATTCGAAGAATTGAGCCTTAATGCACCAGACATGTAAAAGATAAAAATAAAAAGTATGAATATGAAATAAATTTGTGAACATACTATAAAAAAACGATATTTTATCAAATAAAAATTAATTTGTATTATAAGCACGAATTTGTCCATCACTAACCAAAGTAAAATCAACATTGAAAATAGTTAATTTTGTTTACCACATAGGTGATTTAAGTAAACGATTTTAAATTACTTATTCATATGAACACGAATCGTATATATACGAAACAAAAGTTGTGGGAAGTAAAAATAGGTTTTACGTTATTCTACATCTGTTCAGATTTTCATTTAAATGGTCTTGAAATTCATACGTATGAAATAACGGCAGATACGATTTTATATGCCAAGTCTCCAATTCCATTTGCATAATAATTTTTATATGCGAAGTCTCCAATTCCATTTGCATAATAATTTTTCCATGTGTATATTTATTATAAATTTATTTTGATTTAAAATTCATACATGTGTAGATCTCCATCAAATGTCTTTTTTTTATAAATTTCAAAATTTTAAGCATTTGCATATAAATTGCATTATAAATTACAAGTTACTTAATTTAATGAAATTCTTCCTCTTTAATTTTTTAGACCAACCTACGGCTCACTTAAAAATGGGTTCATCCCTTAATCCAGATGATATCAAAGAAGGAGATGATGTGTATTTTGAGTGTGTTATACAATCAAATCCTAAGCCCTATAAAATGTCATGGTTTCATAATGTAAGTATATTAAAAAACAAGAATTGTTGTAAATAGTAAAAAATAAGAAAATAATTAAATAAAAAAAGTAAAAGAAGAAGGTAGGAAAATGAAAACATTTTAACATCTTAAGGATCATTAAGCAATTTTCAGTTTTTTTCTGGTACCAGCAAGTTTATTTATTTTATTTTTACTTTTTTCTTTTTGTTTATTTTTCTATTATTGGAGTTGTTGTTGTAGTTCCTTTTTTGTTGTCGTTACTTATGTTGCTTGTTGTAAACTTAATTAATTTGTAATAAGTTTAAGTTAACCCACCATGTTGGGTGGTATAAACAATTTTCCTCTATTATACACAAGGGAGATACATACATATATATGTATGTATGTAAGTACAGTAAAACACTGCCTTACTCATACACCTATACAGAGACAGTTCTTGACAAGTAACTTTACTTTAAGTAATTCCCTGTTATTTTCTGTTTTGTTGCTCTTGAGTTATTTATTCTTATTCTGCTTTCTTTTTTTCATTTATCCAAATTGCACGTGTGCAATTAAGATTTTTTTTTGTTTAATTTTTTATTCTTCTATGTGAGTAGCGAAGAGAAGGTATAAAAAATGTATGTGTGTATGTGAAGAGAACCATTTACAAATTACTTTACGACATAAAAGCTAAAGTAAAGAATCCTTAAAAGATTGATAGTAAGAGCAGTGTTACCAATGCATCAATATATCACAGTAACAGTATATGTTGTGATAATGAACAAATGCTCAAATACAACAAAAATATTACTACAACAACTATAGCAAAAAATATTGCTATAGAATAAAGAAGAGAAAAAATATACGAACATAACATTGATAATACTATTTGACAGTTTATCTTACTTTAGTTGCACTTAACACTTATGGGAAATAAACGCAAGAGCCAAAAAGGGAGGAAGCAGGAGAGGGAAAAATTATTGTGTATAACAACCAATACATATATATGCATTTACTAACCCCACAGGAAATATAAAGACTAAAGTATTATTGTTTTTGGGGTCATAAGTTGTCCTATTTAACATAGAATCAATGAAATAAAGTCTTTGTTTAATCTGTATGTGTTTTCTATATCACCATTTTGAGAGAATATTTCAACTTAAGGGTCCAAAATCAGTTTTGTCCTATTTCTAGTGATGATGGTTTTACACATTGTTATGACATTAAATGATTTAATAATTGGAGCCAAGAAAATTCATTGCATCCATTCGCAGCTATTTTGATGGGACTTGTATCCTATGATACTTGGAATAAAATAAAAAAGGCATAACACTATTGGCCAAAACGGAATACCATAGCGGACTCTATATATACTGCTGGGTTATAGATATAGAAAAATATGTAAAAGTATTGTAAAACTTTATTTTGTATTCTATTTTCCTTGCTTTTTTTTGCAAATGTGTATGTGAACAAATTAATGAAGATGTTGTTAAATTACTTGGAAAAGTTTATATTGTTGTCATGAATATTATTGTTTACCGACTGTGTTTGATAATATTACTTGATACTTAGAATTTTTCTCATTTCCTTCTTTACCTTTTTTTGTTTACCATCACTGATTGTGAAATTTAATAGCAGAAAGACTAAGAAATCTTTTGAAGTTTAAGCAGAAACAATTCTTAACTGTTTTAACCCGTTTGGAAGACAGATGACAAAAAAAAATAATTATCTACCTTTAAGGGGTTGAAGATGTCAATTTGATGAAGTTCAGTAATTACTTTTGGCAAATTTTAATACTCGGTAACCACAATAAGCCTTCTTTTATGTTGGAAGAATTCTCTCTTATTGTAATGCAAAATTAGCATAGAATTGTCAGCGAACACTATGATCATTCCAGTGACAATTAGATACGATTACAGAATTTTTCTTGACCGATAACGAAATTGTAACTGTCGATTATCAAGTATTTTATTTTTTGTCTTAAATGAAACTAACCGATATTTCTATTAAAGTCAATATCTCTTTTTCAGTATTATTCAAACTGTAGTGTTGTGAAAAATATAGCCAAAACTAAATGATGTTTATATAGCACAAAATACAAGTAAACATATATTGTCTGTACGAATATAGTCTACTTAGAAACACTACCAGAGGGATGGAAAAAGTTATGTCTGACGATGCAGTGCGTTAGTTATTTTTTCCAAAGAAGAAAATTCCGACATTATTAACTCATATTCTTAATACCAAGAAAAAGAATTCATAGATACACATTTTTCTTATTCAGTATTGCTAAAACTCTACTGATTGTGTTATGTGACAGCGGTGCTCATTTATATATGACTAAAACTAAAGAATTATGATATTAAGTAGAGCTAAAAGTTCGATTTAAGGTGTGACATTCAAGATTGGACCGTGGTGTTTGACTATCGTAATTCCATGTGCCATCAACATTTTGAGAAGGACTTAGGATATAGTCAATAAAAATCTTTTTGTTTTCGTTTTTTTATTTTCCATTTCCTAATTGCCTAAATAAGCTGGCTTTACTCCTTTTATGCCTTCCTCCATCTTTTGAAAAAAAATCTTCCTTCTGGATTTTCCCTTAAAAATTTTCTCTAGAAATTGGGTTCTAATAAAACTCATTTCCAATAGCAACAAATTATTTTTGGTTTCTCTTCTTTTTTCAATTATTAAATTGAAATATTAGAAATTATTATATTTTCCCTACTTTTTCTCAAGAAGATTATTAAAAATCCATTAAAAAATAAATTTTCTTGTCACTTTTATTATCCTTTGCTTCATAAGGGTTTAAGTATTTTCAATAAAAGAAAAACTTATATGTTTTTTGCAACACAATTTTTGTTTATTTCATTTTCTTTTAGCTCATGGATTTCTATATTTTTTATAGTAAGATTCCATCTATCCGTCCATCCATCTAATGTTTTTGTGTTCTTTTTGTTTTTCTAACAACGAGAATTAGCAACAGAGGAAAAGGAACATGGTGAAGAAGAAATAAATGCAATTTTCTATCTTGTCTATGGGTCTGTTTGTTTTGTAGAAATGTAGACGTCCGTCTGTTTAACTGTCAGCATGTTTTTCAATGTGATGTGGTAATCCGTTATTTAACTCCAATGTCTTTAGTATAATTTGCGTTATATTTATGTGTGTAAATGTGTTTTACACGAATGTACGTATGTATGTGTTGGGTTTAAAAGTGGTACATTTTCAACATTTCATCATGTGTGTTGGTGTTGATGTTGAGGATATGTAAGCATATATGTAGGTGTGTGTGTAAATAAATGTATTAAGCATATTACATGTAGCCATTAAGAAAAAAATTCCAAAAGATTTTTGTTTGTTTTCCCCCCTTTTTCCTAAGTTGAAAATCCTGACAAGGACAAATAGACATTGTTGCTGTTATGTTGGAAAATTATTATAACATTTCTTTTTTTTAATTTCTGTCTGAGCACACGTACAGTGTTTGTGTGATACATAACTTAAATTCAGTTTACACCTTTTTCTTGTCTACTTTAATACATATAAAACTTTTTGTAAAAACACATGCACATAATAACTATTTCTCTCATAAATACAACAATAAAGTAAGCATACAAGCAAAAAATGGAAAAGTTCCGATTTATGTTTTATATTGTTATGTGTTATTGCCAGGACTCATTGAAGGGAAACAAAATTAAAAACAATTACTTGACGTTGACACATTGTAGTCTGGTAGTGTCAACAAGGTCATCATCATCTCATCATCTTTCTTCATATTCGTCAACATCTAGAACAATCAGTATTTTTATTTTACAATTTCTTTACATTTCACTAGTTTTTCATGTCACATGTTATGTATGGCCGATGTGAAATGAAAATGAAAATTATGAAAATTAATACATATGATCATATGTATATATAAAATGAGAATGCAAAAAAGGTATTTTAAGATTTTTAACATGATTTTATTGTTATCAAATTTTAAGAAGATTTTGTTGGGGCTTTAGAAATATGAGTACTTATCATAAAAGGACCACCGGAGTGGTTCCTTGGATCCTTCCAGCATGGAACTTCCGATACTGTCTCTTGAGTGAGTAGCTTGAAAGGTCACTGAATGATTTATGTTAAATTTGGGACGAAGGACTTGTCACATGTCTGTCCTTTAATTTTCATGATGAACAGTTGTTAAAAAATTTCGAACCAATTTATAATATAATTTCTCAGCGCGATACACCCTCATCATTTAAGAAAACTATTATTGAAGTATTTTCCTTTTTAACTTGTCGCGGTTTTGACACGATATTAGATTCCCCAATTGTTTTGGGGCTGTAGATCTTTAGCTAAAATTCACAAGGCATTATTTGGTTGATCTTACTTAACACTTAATGTCGATAAGTTCAGTTCCAGAACCACACATAATATACATTTCGTTTTCGGTAATTTATCCAGTATCCGGTAATCAGTTGTATGAAATAGTGGATTTTAAAAAGGTGTATTTGTAACAGTAATATGTGGTTATTAGATAATTAGTATGAAAAGATAATTAGTATGAAGAAAGGTTAAGTTTCGTCCAATGACCCTGTTTTGATGAACGCATTCAATTGCAGGAAAAAGGTCTACTGCTGACTAATTAAAACCATTCTGATTCATCGTCTAACAAATAATCCGCAACTATGACAAAAGTCGTTGAAAAGTGTGTGTCTTACCTCAATGTAGTTCATGTCTTGTCTTGGAAGTGTTTAATTCATTAGTTGACCTAGCGATTAAGAACTGCGAGGGCATGATCGCTGGCTCACCTTTCTGTACTTCAAAATGTTTTTATCCACATATTTGGCCCATACATTTTAATTTTAGTTTTATCCCCTTCTGTTTTAATTTCAATTGTTCTTCACTCTTAATACATTCTCTTGCAACATTTTTCAATTTCGTTTCATCACATAAACTATAATTTCTTTAGAAATTTCAGGAAGGATTTAAAGTTTTTATTTATCTTCCATTTTTCAATCATGAAGGTGTTTTTTTTAGTTTAATTACGATTTGTTATATTGTGTTTAACACTTTTCTTCTTTTTTTTCTCCAATTTCATTTTAGAACAAGGAATTACATCACAATATATCAGCTGGTATCATATTATCGGATCAATCACTTGTTCTACAAAGTGTTTCACGTGCATCTGCCGGTGATTATACTTGTCTGGCTGTAAATTCTGAAGGCAAAGGCACTAGTAATCCGGTGACATTACGTATACGTTGTAAGTACAAATCTATTAAAAACTGTTTCTTCGTTTTGGCATTTTCTTCTGATTTTTCTTTTCATACTAAATGTTGCCTTAAGATAAAATGATGGTTGTTGCAAAAATACATGTCAAATTGGGAGAAAAAATTCTCTAAGAAAAACACGAAAGTAATTTTGTAAAATTATTTAAGGTTTTAGAATTTGTCAGTTTTACTAAATGCGCATTTGTCGTTTATTTGTTCAAAAAGGAGAAGAAGATGAGAGAGCACTTGTTTTAAAATAATGAATTAGAATAATGTTTTTTGATAATTATTATTAAGCGTCACGAATCTGTTTCTGAGTAAAATAAGGATTACAAGCAAATTTTAAATCCAAGGAAAAGTGAATAAATTTATAAAATTAAATTGGAAATAGAGTTGCACCTAAAATGCTAATTATATTTATATGTTATGAGCAGATTTATTTACAGCGATTTTACAGTATAAAAAATTACTATACCCCTATAATTATATCGTGGTACACTCCTCCGAAAACGATATTTTGGTAAAATTCTGTAAGTATTTAACCATTAGAGAAATCTTAACGAAATTTCACATGATTCGAGCAAAGGTATCCTCCAGTTGATTTGAAGCAGTGTAGGCTTCAATCAGATGCGTCTGTAATCCTGTTGGCTTCCTTGGCCATTTGGACAAGCTCGGTTATGTAATAGCCTATTACCGATAGGATAAAAGGATAATAAAATACTTATTTAAAATATTGTAATGATATCTATCTATATGACAGAATTATATCATTTTAAGCGAATATCGGATGAGGGTTTTAGAAACTAGTAGACCGATTCGAGCAAAAATTTGTTTGGTGTTTTCTGGTTATAGAGATCTTTTTTTGAGACTTATGCACCTTTAAATGAATTTGGAACTGGAGCTGTATAGAAGTTATGGTAATTTATAAAGCGATATTCACGGAATTGTGTTCATTGTTAAATCGATACAGAAAGTGATACTCTTGTAATCATGCTTACATGTGTATATTATCTTTCTTAGTCTATTTTTGCAATTGATTATGTCACTGTAAGTAATCGGGACATTATGCGTTTCTGCAGAAGTTTGTATCGGGCAGGAAAAATATTGCTACCACCATTTATATGTATACCGTCTGACTCAGAGTTATTGATTCTAGCAGCTAGTCGTTCTAGCTGGCTGGCTGTCCATTGTGAACAAAATGCAGGTCGCAATTTTAGAGATGCCTTGGTGAAACTTGACATGTCCCACTGTTTTGGCTCAAAACTGATGCATGTTCGCAAAATAAGCGTGGCAGTTTTCAAAGTATCCTAACGAAATTTGGCTCATCCTATTTTTTTGACTTAAGGAGTTGGTTATGATCTTTCATATAAACCCCATTACTAATGCCACCTTCCGGAATGGGTTATTAGCCTATTAAATTCCTAAATATAAATCGATTTAACCAAATTTTGTTATAAAATTTTATTATATTCTAAAAATATATGTTAAATTATATGAGAATGGGTCCATTATTTCTCATTATCATTATACAAATATCACTTTGAAACGTTATAACAATACGTGGGTCTTGTAATAAAGTTAAGTCAAATTAGCATAAATTATCCCCATACAAACACCTTTCCAAATATCACTTTGAAACTCATAAGTCACACATGTACGTGGGCATTGCAATAAGGTTAAGTCAAATTAGCATAAATATAGGCAAAAACCGCTATGCGAAATTTTTACAAACTCCCTTTTAACCCTTCAGAAAAAATCCTTTTTAAAAAAACACACAAATTTCACATAAATATTGATATCATAATAATCTATTTATAAGAAAACAAATTATACGAGGGCCATTCAAAAATTTTTCATAGTAGTCATATACTACCAACAATGTGGTGTAGGGTATTAGATAGTAGAGCTTGATCGACTATAACATTTTTAATTCATTAAGATTGTTATTATTGTCAATTTAATTACAACTATATTGCATATTTTTAGGGTGTATATTTTGTATTACATAGCTACAACAACAACGATCCAAAAAATTTTCATTGTATTCTAAAGCTTACATTGCCACATATGTTTCTTAACTAAAATGTTATAATTAATTTTCTCTTTGTTATACAATTTTCTTCAAACTTTTTTTCGCTGATTATAACAATTATGTTTAAATACCAGAGTAGGTAAAACACGAACAAGAAAAATAAAAACTTAAAAAACGTGCACTAAAAAACAGAAAATATATATGTATGTGTATTGAATGTCTGCAAGGATTAAATATATATCCCATTCATTGGTATTACTTTTCTTTATTTTTCCACTAATTATAGATTTCCTTCGAAAGCATTTCAATTAGTAAAGTTTTTTTTCTTTTTTGTAAAACAGAAAATTGAAAATGTTTTCAGAAAAGAATAACAACTTAATACCAAAATATA
This sequence comes from Cochliomyia hominivorax, assembly GCA_004302925.2. Classification (NCBI taxonomy): domain Eukaryota; kingdom Metazoa; phylum Arthropoda; class Insecta; order Diptera; family Calliphoridae; genus Cochliomyia; species Cochliomyia hominivorax. Next base: position 59,870,629 of record PYHX02000467.1, read on the forward strand.
TTTTTGCTGATTATAGGAAAATTGTTTTTCTTGTTTTTTTTTTCTTTTTTGGGAACATGAACATGTGTGAGAAAGATGTAGTATAATGAAGAAAAAATCCTGGGCTGATTTTAACAAAAGAAAATTTAAGATAATATTTCTGCTTGCAAAAAATAATTTCTTAAAAAAACTTATTAAAAATTAAAGAAATTTATTAATTATTTTAATGGCAAATAACACTTTTACTTTTGTTTAGTTCTCTGTTAAATTGTATTAATTTCTACATCAAAATTATGTAAATTCTGAAAGAAATATATCTTCAATTAATTTATTATAACAGAAAATCCTGTAACTTTTAAAATTTTTCTTCAGCTTATGATTTTTGTTTCAGTATTTCTTTTTATTTTTTTAATTCCTTTTTATATATTATTCAATTTATCTTAAAAAGTATAAACTCAAATATAAGAGTTTTGTTAAGTAAATACTTGTAAGAATAATTTATTTAACCTCGTTTTTAGTCTGCGGGCATTTGCTTTATTAAAAATTTTCAAGTGAAAGTCAAGTGAAAGGCTCAAAAGACAAATATATTGAAAACAAGTAAATAAATTACAATAAATCGAGCAGAACCAAATAATACCCTACATTACAAATTCCATAGTCAAACTAGAATAGGCTGCACAGGATCTTCTACGTGTGAACCTATATATGCAGAAAACAGTCGTATATTAGCAATTCTATTAAAGAAATGTAATTAACAGTACTCCTGGAGCACATTTACATGCATTCTGGTAATGAAGTAACTAAGAAAGTATTTTTGAATGAAGCTTTCTGAAGTTTAACAAACAACAACTTGAATCTAAACTATCGAAATTTTTATTAAGATGTAGCGAATTAAAAAAACTAATACAATCTAGAAAATAAAATTATATAGAAACGATATTTTGCGGCATATAATCCTTCTGTTGCGAAAAAAAGAAACAATATTATGAGTTAAGCCTAAAAAAATAAGTAAAATAATAAAAATTTTGATAAAATAATACTGCGCATTTCATATAAAAACTGTTAAAAGGTAAAATTTTCAAAAAATTTCTAAAAAAATTTGAGTGCAAAATTGTTTTAGTAAAATTTTTTAGCATTAATGGATTTATGTTGTTTTTAAATGTAATGAGAACATTTAAGAATACAAATAGTTCAAGATCGAATATATAACTCAATACACCATTCCAGAGATATTGAAAATTATGAACTGTCTTGATGGTTTCATTAGTGTCATAAACATATTATAATGAATGAGACATTTTGGGGCCGATCCTTGTTAAATTTGAAATAGTACTTTCGGCTTACATAAGTATGTCTTGGGAATTGCATTAATTTGTGAACACTCATTTGGCAAAAAAGTATAAAATAGTACACGCTTGAACTAAGAGCCACAATCCGGGTGATCTTTATATGCGGGTTTCTGAGATATTGTACCAATAATTAACAATTTCGTCCTTTTCCTAAAATAATGCCATATTCGACTATGATAAATCTTTAATATCCTCCACTATATGCTTATATCTATGAAATTTCAACAACTTTACTATTTATCAGAGATGACCAAATTTCGGAATTCCCAACACGAGTTCTTGTCTAATCAGAAATTCTGTTAATGTATCAGTACTTCACGTGTACACTATAAATGTATGTTGCTCTCTTATCAGTATGAAAGATAAAATGGATATCGAGATTGTCTCAGATGTCATTCTATAACTTCTTTATTACTGGACCGATTCAATAACTTCTTTGTTAAAGTATTGCATATTGCTTAGAAAAATATAAAACAATCTTATGATTGTGACTGTGAATGTTGGATACATTCTTAAGGTTTGATGTATATACTTTTTGGTAATGCAGCTTCTTGGCATTATACATTAATGTGTTTAATCACTTCTTCGCCACCAGGTGTATATTACTCTTTGTCGCCACCAACAATATCAAAAAGGACAGTGATGACTCGTTAATTATTTCCCCGCGACTACAGAATAGGCTCTAGAGTTATTAAGAGTAATAGTAGGGATACAGTAAGCGTGCATAATTATTTTTTTGTATATTATAAAGAGACTATAAAAGAGGCAGTAGTAGGTGGTGTTTTTTTTTCTTTTTTAAACTGTAGGATAACTAGTTCGATACCATCATTAAAAGCTGAATATCGTAAAGAAACTTTAAAAGAGGCAGTACCTCATAGTTGGTTCTTTTGAGAATGTCATACAACTAGTTCGGTGCAGTCATTGAACTGAAGATTTAGAGCAGCTAAATATATTTATTATTGGTTTTAAACTCAAATCACTGGAAGTTGAATAAGATAAGAATAAGGAATTTTATGACCGACTTTTCCTATTTAAAATTTATTTTTCCCAAAAATTTAAATGAACAGCAAAAAGCACAGCTTAACAGATGAGATGCCAAAAACAATATGTTCATAAAAACAAATAAAATAAATTCTAAAGAAAAATAGGAAACAGCACTCTTGGCGGTCGCATAGCTGCATTAAAACACAATAGAAATATTCATACAATAAAACAGACAAAAACAAAAAACTAAACCGACATCAAAAAACGACACAAATCTTTTTCTATTTTTGTTTTCCATTCGTTTTCTTTTTTTTTGTAAAACAAATCCACATAGAATATGCAAAAATGCAGATTATATTTAAATGACAAAAAAATCTAAAAGAAAATGTTGTTTTCTTTTCTAACTGTCCTTTTTGGAGCCTTTTATTTTTTATACAACAAATATAAGTGAAACAAGTAAAAATGTTATGGTCGGTCAAGCCCGACTATGTATCAGCTTACACCACATTGTCGGATGTAAATGACTGCTACGAAAAAAATATGAACGGCACTCGTATAATTTACTTTATTTATGTTTATGTGTGCAATAGATTATTATGACACCATCATTTAGGTGAAATTTATGAGTTAAAAGGAATTTTTTCTGTAGGGTTATATGGGAGTTAGAAAAATTATGGATGGTTTGTATTTATTTTAATTTGACTTAATATATGTATACCCACTTATGAGTTTCAAAGTGATATTTGGAAGGATAGTTGTATTGGACCTATGAGAAATAATGAACCGGTTTTCGTATAATGTGGCATAACGTTAAAGAATATAATATGACATATTTTAGTAAACTTTTGATAAAATCGTTTAGTATTTAGGATTTTTTTGGACTAAAAATCTTATTCCGGGGGACATTTGTGTGGAACCCTTTTGAAATAATGGAACGATTATAAACAATTTATATAAATACCAATTTATACAAAAACCAATTTATGTAAAAGAAATCGTCTTTGGTGAATAGTAATAGTATGTGCAAAATTTCATTAAGATATCTTCATAAGTGCGACCTGTACTTTGCGAATAAGCTTTACATGGACAGACAGCCGAACGGACATGATTGATCTAAATGACTCAGGCAATGAAACAAACGGTATACTTTAAAATGGTGGTAGGATGAACAAACATCCGCATAAATATAAATATTATGTATTCATATAACGAATTTTAAATACCCTGCAATAATTTTTTTACACACAGATATTGTGTTATATATCGATTAGATTGATTATATTATTTATTATCTTGTCGGAGTTATAGTTGAGACAATAACGAACAATCTACAAAAAAATCACCGAATTCTAGTTATTATCAAGGTCATGATAATGAGTCCAATAGAAGCTCAGACAAAATAAGAGATATTTCTTACTTAGTTCAGAATTTCAGACAATTCCTAACGATTGGAAGTTACACTCCAAATCATAAATCTAACATACCCTTAATCACCATTTGTAATTGTGTAACATTTATAAATATGGAATAAAAAGATTTTTTCTTTCCTTATGCCACACTTAAAGGTTCTTTGGCCGTTTTCATCTGCATTTTTAAGTTTTAGTTAGATGGATAGATGATTGTACTAAAGTATTTTATGTATTAAATGGATTTTTATTTTAAGCAAGAAGATTTTTATTTATTATTTTCTTTATTCTGCTACTCATAAGATGGCATTTCTTTCTTTGCTTCACTTAAATAAAAGCGTATGGAATGACAAAGAAATATAATAAAAATTCATCATAAAACAAAAGATGCTTGAGCGAAGAGAAAAAAGAGGCACCAGAAGAAGAAAAATATTAAGTAAAATAAAATTAAGTCTCCCATTGCTCAATTTCTATTAAAAATATATTTAGAATACATTGTGATGATTATCTTATAAAAGGATAAATGTTTGGGATTTTCCATTGTTTTGTATGAGTCTTTATTTTGTTCTTTGTCTACTATTTAAGATGATTTTTGTTTTGCTATTCAAATGAAAGTAATAATATGAACAAATAATATTAATATAAATATATGTGATATATAAACGAAATGTAATTAGAATATATACTTATGAAAAAAATATAAATATGTAAGTTTTGTTGAAATGTAAAAGAAAACCTACAAAGAGGATTATGCGAGGAGGGTTAGGGCAATAAATACGTAAATATAAGATCATTGACTTATGTTTGTTGGGAATTTAAAGGACTAAATGATTATTTTAAAAGTCATTATTCATAGCAAATGGAATAAATTCTTATTTCCACAATTTTTTCTAAGACTCCAAAAATATTAATTAAATACACTAAATAATTATGAACAAATAAGAATGTCATAAGTGTATAATTTATTTGTTCTGATATTTGTAACAAAAAGAAAAAATATTGTAACCCCACCTTTAAATATACCGTTCGATTCAGAATCATTTTCTAAGTAAAATTATCTGTTCATCAATCAATCTTTCCTCACTCGTTATATTATTATTTTAAAAAGCAGGATTTTAAAAATATTTACAAATAGTTACAATTATTGAAATTCTTCTAGAACTTACATTTTCTAAAATCTTAAACTTTTGCCTAAATTTATTAGCATAATGTGACAACAACCAGTTTATTCACTTCACCCAATTAAGATTAAATATGGTCTACACGTGCCATTAAATATTAAAATAAATGAAAACAAAAATTTTTGTAAACAAAATATTTTTTGGAAAAGTTCAAAATTACTAACGAATTTTATTATGTAATTGTAACAAAATCAACGTGTTTGTTCTTAATTTTTTTCATAATTTACTTACAATTTGATATTTTTTATTGTTGTTGTTTTATGTTTTTTTGGTGGCCATTATTTAACAAATAAAAAGTTATGTTTTTTAATTATCTTGATTTATTAAGTCCAGGTTGCGGTTTTTACATTTTATACCCTACAACACCATAGATAGTAGGGGTATTATGCGTTTGTGCAGTTGTTTGTAACGGACAGATAAAATATTACTACTACCACTTTAAAGTACACCCTTCGACTCATAATCATTTTCTGAGTCGTTTTAAGCATGTCCATCCATCCGGCTGGCTGTAAATGTAAAGTTTATTTGCAAAGTACAGATCGCTGTTTCAAAGATACCTTAATGAAATTTGGCACGTAGTATTACTTGGGCCCAAGGACGATGTATATTGAAGTTGGTTATAATCGGTTTGTTATTTCATATAAATCTTATACAAATGTCCTAAATATAAAAAGATTTTAATCAAATGTTACAAAACTTAGCCTTATTATATTTTAAAATGATGTGGAAAATTATACGAAGATCGGTCCCATACAACCACACTTCCAAATAACATTTTGAAACTTATAAATCGTACATATACGTAAAATATTACGACATATATGAGATAAATATAAGCCAAAACAGCTGTACGAAATTAAACGAAGGTCGTTACCTCGATGATACTATCATTTCAGATAAATTAAATTTAGATTGTACCAGGATCGTTCATCAATTTTTTGTAGCAGACATTTACAGTCAACAATGTGCTGTAGGGTATTAAATTGTTTGGCTTGACTGACTTTAAAGTTTTTACTTGTTTTTTTTTGGGATACAGTTGAACATAAAAATACTTCATTAAAACAATTTTGTGCAATTTCAGAAAGTTTTCTGTTTGAAGAGTTATTATGAGTTTGTGAGTAGGAATGTAAGATTTATATAATAAATATAATATTTGGATATTAATTAAGGTGGAAAAATTAATAGAAAAAAATCATAGACTATTTCGGATCAAAATCGATTGTACTTTAATTATATTCTACATTGATTTGACATTAGCTTCGAGTGGATCGCTTTCGGATCAACTGATATGTCTAAGTAATTACTTTAGTTAATCCATTAAGGCAACAGTACTATGAAATAGCTCAACTGCTTCCTAATTACTGTAATTTTCCTTAGTGTAAAAATTCTTGGAATTAAAATTAAATACCAAGCTGGTTTTTTATATGAGTTTTCCATTGTAGTACATTTTATGTTCCATATTGTCAACTCAATTAAAACTTTATTAACAATTTTCAACTTTCAATTAGACTACACTGTGTTCAACAATACCTAAGTGAACAACGCTAAATAAATTACTTTATTGTTTTAAAAAAATATGTATATGTGTGTAAAATATGTTTTGTAGTTTTCACAAATTAAATTTTATTTTCATGATTTATAGAATTTTAGTAAAAAATTTTAATTGTTGGTATCCTGAGCAGTAATATAAATTAAATGAAAATTAAAATGCTAATAGCTGAAATTAAATACGAAAATTAGTTTAAATAATGAAATTAGTTTGTATCCAAATCTCGATTATTATTAATGATATTAATACGATAACAAAAATTATATTTAAACACCCTGTATGAAAATTGGAAAATTTACAGGGTGAAAATTATAAATTTACAGGGTGAAAATTATAAAAAGCGTTAATTGTTTCTTTTTGCATGAAAATTCGCGTGCGAAAATATACTAAAAATTACATCAGTCTCAGATTTATTTTCCTTCTCAACACAAGGTGACTAAAATGCGTTCAACGTATCTTGGTAGCATAATTTCATGTTTGGTTTAACAGTGATTTCAACCATAACCTTCTGTATATATTGTGTTAATATATACAGGAGAGATGGTTCGTATTTTGTCCTGCAGATGTCTCATGTGGGTCCATATACATCTGATCCCATAATGTTACCCTAAAAAAACAGTCAACTGCTGCTCAGCAATATGCATTATGGCTTCACCAAATAAGCCAGTACCTGCAAGGAAAGAAAGTAGCGTTCTCAAGTTAACAATATTAAGATCATATTGTTCAATATTATTGTTTCCAAGTACAGTAAGCGAAAAATTGTCTCTTCGTCTAGTTCGTCCAGACAACTGCGCAAGTAGCCATTAAGGGTTGGACCTATTGTGCTCGTATAGAACCAAATGCGAATGCAGTTATTAAAGCAATCAGAAGTCTAATATGCTTCCATATTATATAAATAAAATATCTGCTATAATTTTGACCGCTTGTTTAGTTTCCCGATTATACCGATTATAAAACTTAATGACGGAAATCTCAGTCTATATGATGCTACAGCCATTCTTTATCCTAAAGTATACTCTAGCATTGAAGTTCAATTTAAGTGCGATCCCACCACCTCCACGGATTTCTATCACAGATCCTTATTGTAGAGTCAAAGGCAGCCTGTTGTCACATTAGGTCGAGCGCCCGTCATCAAGATAGCAATCGCCCTAAAGGATTTTCATTTGAATTTTGTTTCTGATATTGGTATACACCTTTTTTGTTATTGGTAGTTTCATTATGATCCGGCAATTAGTCTGGCGAAGGTATAAATTCAAAAAGTGAGAGACAAATAGACAGACATATCTATATCGACTCAGATTTTGATTAGGTGTTACGATATATGATGATTCCTTATGAAAATTACACATGGAATAACAAACTCAAAATATTCTTCATTACTATTTGAGTGTGTGTATTGTAGAGGATCGTGTTTTAATTGCGATCATATTCTTAAGACAACGAATTTTATCCGTATTCATGTAATATCTGTGAACAAATTACCGAACAAGTCTAAATACTGTCTGGGCAAATTTTATAGATAATAACTGAAATCAATTACAATTGATTTCCAATAAAGATAAATATAATTCAAGAATTTAGCAAAAATCTAAAGATATTTTGTTTATGCAAAACTTTAAATTCTTTGTTTTTTACAAACTTATTTCTCAAGTAATTATTTTAATAACTCTTTTTATAAGAATCCATTTACAACCAAACAATTTCAGACTTTTTCAGATTAAATTTTAACAAAAACTAAGAAAACGAAGTCATGGGAATTTCATTCAACATAAAAAGCGACAAAAAATATTTTTAGATATCTTAATTTAATTGTAGTTTAAGTATAAGTTTACGAAACCAAAACTTAATCTGTATCATCTTTCCGGCTAATTACACTTGCAAATTAAAAACTTTTATTATTCTTCCTATCAAAGGGAATGGAAGAAAATTAAAGATTAAAGAAATAAAGGAAGTTTATTTAAAATAAATATAAACCGCAAAAACACAATTTGTTATCGTGTTTTTATAAAACAAATGAAAATTTAATTCATGACTGGTGTCATGAATTCAAAAAAGTAGTTTTATTAAAAATTAACTCTGACATATTTATTAATTTGTAATCTTAAACTATATAATATTTAGGGAACTGTTAAATTCCAGTTCTAATTAAATTTTTTCCCACTCAGTTATTCCATTCAATCTTTTTGTATATGTATGTGTGTGTATTCTTATTGTAATTTATGTATTTTTCCTTGTGTATTCTACAGATGCACCCATTTGTTCAACAGATCACGATGAACTGTTGGGAGCCTTGAAGCATGAAACTTTAGCGTTAAAATGTGAAGTGGATGCATCACCGCCTGCGGATTCATTTCATTGGACATTTAACTCATCTGGTGAACAAACTGAATTACCAGCACGTTTACATTCAAGTGAAGTAAGTAAAATTGCATAGAACTGAATGAAATATTTATTGAACCAATAATGAAAATTCGTATATTTTTGCTAAAATACTATGTAGTTCCTTTTTTTTTTTTTTGAAATTATAAAATGAATCTATAAAGCAGAGTATTTTTGTCCTGTAAGATTTTTTAAATTTGTGCAATAATTTGTTTTTCAAAATTAAGGAAATTTTTTAAAAGAAAATGAAACTAAGTAGTAGAAAAATAGTTTAATACTTCGATTGTCTCAGAATTGCGGCTTTGAGAACTTTTGAATTAACAGAGCTCTTTTAAATTTGTCCTGAGAATTTATTAGAAATTTCCAATTTAAAACCAGAGAAGTCGGTTAAGTACATCAAAAGATATAAATTGTTATGTGAGGCGACCTCTAAGTTTCAGAGAAGAATTTTCGTAAAACTATCAATTAAGAATCGACAAATTAGAATACGATTTTGGCACAATATAAAGCTATATATACTTGATTATCATACCAAAAATTATTAAAATCGGTTCGGTAGAAAAAATATGACTCATTAAGCGTTTGTGAGTGTATGTGTGAGTGTGTATATGGAGGAGGGTATTGAAGATTTGGCATAGCCGAATATAGTATTTTCTCTTGTTTTTATTAATATTTAGAAACAATTCAGACCCAAAGTTTATCGAATTTATAATATTGACTTTGATCCTATTTTTTCTTTATGCTCATTAGTATTTTTATTAACTAATTAATATTCTTAATAATGACAAAAAAATAAAAAAAATATTTTTTTATTTAACTAATGAAAACTTTTTTAGATTAATTTGACCAAACAGCGAAAAATAGAAAAAAATCATTTCCCTCTTGGAAAAGAAAATCATAAACAAATTTACATTAAAATTCTTCCTTTTTCTGATAAAATTAAAATCCAAAAATAAACAAAAATTATTACATTAATAAAATATCTTTTGGAGTTTATTTGGTTTGTTTACTTGTTGTTTACATTTTATGTTAATAATTTTAGCTGTTTGGATGGCCAACATTTCCGGTTTTTTTTTAATGCTGAACTTTATGACCTTGTTTTTATGCTTCTTCTCTTAGAGTTTTCCGCTTATTTATATTACCATGAAAATTAATTCTTATATTCGCAATTGAAAACAATATGAAATGGACTTAAGGAATGAGATCGAAAAATTTTTAACATAAATGTATGTGAGTAAAAATTATTCACATATATATGTGTATTTGTGAACATGTTATGAAGTCTTATGAATTTTTGTAAATACTCCTTGATGTAAATTTAACTTTTCGTAAAAAATATTCCGGTCTATATTCTATCGTTATCGTTGGGAAGTCTTTTAACACACATCAATTGGGTCATTCCTTCTATCAGAACCTGATTTTCTATCAAGTATCTCCCGATAAATAACATTGGAAACAGTTTGAAGTAGACCTTTGAATTTTCGGGCAACTTTTTTTGAAAATATCTAATAATTTCAGTAGGCACTTCTTTTGGTCACTCATTTTAATTAAATGAACAATATATTCATTTGACATTAAACGTAACAAAGCAAAAGAATCGAATAATACTCGGGTTAAAAGTTTAGATACTTTAAATTAGTTGCAGAAAAAAAATTATAGCAGGAATGTCAAGTTTGCTGTGACATATATAACATTTAGAAGGACTAAGTGAGAGGTTCATAAAATATAAATGATCTAACATTAGATAGATTAACTATATCCATCCTTATATAGGGCTTCCATCTTTTTTCTATTTTTATATGAATCCCCTCACTTGACTTCGAAATTTTTCCATGCAAAATTTTGAAATCAAAAACAATTGAGATTAAAAAATTACTCAAGTGAATTCAATCCTTACGTAGGAGATTTAAGTTTTAATAAGACCTTTTTTTCGCAATTGTTAATGAATAAATCGCGTGTTTTCGTCTTTTTTTTTTTTTTTTTTTTTTTTTTTTTGTTTGATTTCCTTTTTTGTTATATTTATTTTGTTTACTTTACTATTTTGTTCTAGATATAAGTTTGTTTTTAGAAAAGAAACAATCTAGAACAAAATAAGACAAAAATTATCCAAAAAAAAAAAAAAACTAGAAAAAAGAAATAAAACCGGAAACGGAAATACTATGTTTTTTTCTTTGTAGTTGTTGTGTTAATGTCCATTCTCTTTGAATTCATTACTTTGATTGCTTAATTTTTTTCTCTCTCTTCTCTCTCTTTTGTCGTTTCTTGTTGCAAATTCACCATAAAAAGTAACCAAGTGAAAAACAAAAGCTTTGTTTTACTTCGTAAATCCTTTCCCTCGCAAATGAGTTTTCTTAAATTTACGTTTTTTTTTCTGTTGGCTTCTCTTGTTTAACTTTGGCATTATCATCCGATGCTTCTAAAGTAATTGAAGAAATTAATTAAATTTAAATACTAATTTAAATAGGAAATTTATACCCTCGTTTCACAAAAAAAAGCTGCATGCTGTTGCAAAAATAATCAGAGAGAAAAACGTTTTGTTTTAACTTTTTTAATTTGTCACTGATGTTCAGAAATATTAAACAAAAAATAACTATATCTGCAAAAAAATCTATGCATTTATTTCAATTTTATCAAATGAACATTTGTTGAAAACATTTTTTTTATTTAAAATAATTTTTTTTAAATTCTCTGCAACGGAAATTAATTTTTCCCCATCAATATGCCTGTTAATTATTAAATATGATAAAAAATATTGATAAAAACAATATTCGCAGATGTTGCTTAAAATACAGTTATTAAACAAAAAAACTTTTTTCATTTTATTTTAAATGTCATGTCTAAATAAATTTATGTTTTTGATAAAACAGAACATTATTTTATTGAATGTCCATCATCATTTTATATTCAGTTTTTTTGCACGCACTATGGGAGTTATATATTGTATATAATATAAAATTTTAAAATGAATTTTAAATACACACAGAAATAAAGATCGTAAAATTAACATTGAAGATGGTTGATTTTTTAAAACATTTTAGTTTTTTGTCATAAGTTTAAAATTTTCAATCTCTACACACAGACAAAATACATAAAGCAAAGTCAACATTGGACATAGTTGATTTAAAATTGTATTTTTTTTACGTTTGTAGTGTAATAATATTCTACATATAACTTTTGAAATAACTTTTAAGTACTAATATTTCAAGAATATTCTCAAGAAACTGTAATTACTATGAAACAATGTTAAATTAACATTTTTTTCCATAAAGCGAAATTTAAACTGAAAAAAGTTTAATAATTTCTACAATCATTTTATATTGTCTTTTTTTCGTGTGTAGTATTCCTAAAGTTATGAAAAAAATTCGGAAATAATAAGAAACATTTTTTTGATAATATTCTTTATTTAAGTTTTTTAGAAGATAAAAAATAAAAATTATATTTCTATTAAAATTTTTGTTTCTATTTTTAAATTTGTATTAAACTTAAGATATATCTCAAGAAATGTTTATCATGGAGCGAAAAATTCGTTATTCGTTAAATTCCTAATTTTTCTATTTTAGATCGTTAGCGAAAATTGGTAAAACTACTTTTTTCGATTTAAAATTGTGTTTTAAGTTCGGATCGCGAAAAGGGAATAATGGATTCGAATAATGCTCTCAATTTGATTTGTAGGGAAAAAAGTATAGATTACATAGAGTAGAGTAGATCGTCGAAAACTATATCTTTTCAGAAAAAGTGTAACACTAATAATAATAATAATAAAAATAATAATAATAATAATAATAATAATAATAATAATAATAATAATAATAATAATTAAAATAATAATAAAATTCATTACACATTTTTTGGGTAAAATTGCGATCGAAGTGTTGAATGGGTTTTTTTTACAAATTATTCATTTTTGATTTTTAAATCAAATTTTTTTCTTAAAATTTTTTTGCACAAAAGTAGATTTTTTGATACATAACTGGAAGGTGTTTACAAAAATTTTATTTTTGTTAACGGAAATTCTGTTATTCCTAAAAGTCTTCAAAAAATTGTTACAAATGGGTATTTTTGCGTTCTACCTTTTTAATGTTTACTTCCAAAAATTTTAGAATACATCAATCATCATCAATAACTCATATGAAAACTTTTAAAATCTAAATTATTTTACATGTAATTTATGATCCAAGGTGTTCCCGTTAGGTTCACAATTTAAATAAGATTACACCTCTGCTATTACTGAGTGAAATAAATATTTTTAATAATTTTTCATTCGAAACCCTGTGCATTATTGAACCGTTTTTAATAGCAATATGGCATCATTTCCCATAAATTTATATATTCTTGGATCATATTGAAATTCTGTTTGTTCGCCCGTGCATCCATCTGCCTGTATGTGTGTCTGTCTGCCTGTCAGTTTGATTATGTTTGTATGTTTATCTATCTGTCCGTCTGTCTATTCAGAATCGGATTAGTAGAAAAATGTTTATCTGAGCCAACTTCAATTTTCCATATATATGGAACTTTGTGCCCAACTTACTCTTGTGCATTTCTGTCAAATGTACTTGAAACTAATGATTGCGTAACATGCAGAAGGACCAAATCATAATTATCAGATTTTAGTGAATTTATAGTCCGACTATGTAATGCCCTACAGCACGATATTGTTCATAAATGGTAGTTGCGAAAAATTAATGATCGACCCTTGTAAAATATGATTAACTGATTTATTCTTAAGTGTGCAGTATGTTATTGTGACATTAACTTTCATGTGAAATTTTTGTCATTTTGATGTTTTCTGGATTATACGGAGATACCTCATGATTGCAACCTGTAATGTATTCACAACCTTTATATGGAATGCCGATCATACACATAGACAGACGGGTGGTTAAATCGACTTAGAAAGTGATTCTTTATGATGGGTGCAATGCCATATTTTCTGTTACAAACAACAGCAAACACCTACGGTGATGTAGGTTATGAAAATTGCAGATCAATAGTTGTCATATTCTAAAATTCAGGTGAAGACTTTTCTACTAAAAACTATGACTATTTCAAAAAAATCGCCTTGTCTTGGTAATTGAAAAATTTAATTTCCATTATTAAAAAAATCTGTTTTTAAACATTATTCTATCACTTTAATTATTCCCTCTATTTATCCAGTTTTTATTATTGACTTTTTTACTTTGACCTGCATATTTTCCTGAACTTTTTGTTTATTCCAATTTATTTCATTTTCCCTTCTTTTTGGAATCAGTCCAATTAAAATTGATTTACATAATATTTAAATATATAAAACTATTCATAAATTGTAAAAAAAACATATTTACAAAGTATTAAAATTAGTTCTAAACGTAACTAATCAAAAGCTTTAATTTCAGTTTGTTGGTTTAAAACAAAAGTTATTCCCAATTTGCATATTTATATGTCACTAAACTAAACATATTTTGCTCTAAATATATATACAAATTTTTCCAATATTGAGTTTAATATTGGTTTAAAAAATTTAATACATTACGAGTAAATGTTTATATTATGCGTTTATGCTGGTGTTTGTAACGTACAGAAAATGTTACAGCCACTCTTTAGTATACTGTTCGACTCAGAGTCGATTTAACGATGTCCGTCCGTCTGTCTGTCTGTTCTGCTTGCTATCTTACTTTCGGTCCAAAGACAAAACCATAGTCAGTCCAATATTTCGGGTACCTCCCATTCAAATGTCCTCCCGGAATAAGATGCAAGTCATACAGTTAAACGATAAGCCTTATGATATTCATTCTCATAGATACCATACAAGCTTCTTCCAAATATCAATTAAAAATCATTTTAAAATTTATAAATTGCACACGTAAGCGTAGATCAGAAAATCAAAGACCCTCGTATGTCTTTTACTTATTTTTTGAAATTATCACTTAAAGCCATTATTGTGGCGTAGGACATTAGATAGTCGAGCCTGACTGACTAACACATTCTTTTTTGTTTTTAATATTTCTAATCCATCCTTCAATTATACTTTAGGGAAAATTTTTATATTAAAATATTTACAAACAGCAGAAAAATACGAAAAAGGAGGGAAAAAATTCAGAAATTTATTATTTTTTATAGACATTATTTGTGGTATTAATCCATTCTAATATGGCAACAACAACAATAACAATCATTTAGAAGCATTTTGTATAGAAAAATCCATTTTGTGTTTTTTTTTTTTGGTTTTAAATTTCAGGAATATCGCTGGGGATATATACATTTGATATTTATATAGCTATTTTGTTTTTGTAGAAAAAAATTTTAATATAAAATTTTTGTTGTTTTGTTTCAACTTTGCTCTATTTATTTTTACGATATTTATTTATTTAATTTTTTATTTTTGGTTAAAAAAAAGTTGGCTTTTAGTTGCCATTAAAATAAATGTTAAAAAATTTGTGTTAATGGCAAAAGTTTTGATGATTTTATATAATGTGTGATTGTTTATATATTTTTGCCTTTTCTTTGTTTTTTTTCTTTTTTTGAGGGAAGCATTTTTTTGGCATTTTATTGTTTGGTGGTGAACCACAAAAATAATAGAAAAAAATAAAAGAAATTCCAAATTCAATGAATAAAAATTAGACAGATTTCTATGATTGCATATTATTTGAATTTTTAAAATTTTTTATTTGTTTCCATTTATTAAATAAAGTTTTTTAAGAAGTTATTAAAGTTATTTTCTCTAGATTGTTTGCATACATGTGAAAAGTTTTGATTGAAAAATAATTTTAGAATAAAATTATTTCAAAGAAAAAATTTACATTATTTTCACATGTAAATTGTGTAAAATGTTTATTGTACAGTTATAAAATTGAAAGGTGAATTTATTTGTACATATTTTTCAGAGTAGAAGATTTTTTATAACAATATTCGGAAATGTATAAATTCTTGGAAATATTCCATCGAAATGAATTTATTTAACATCAAGTTTGAAGCTCTATGAGATGTACTGAGGGACAGATATCATACTATCGCCTGAATAAGTTATTATAAATCAAATTTAGGTTAAAAGATAACCATTTATTTTGATAATATTTGTAAGCAGTAAGATCGAAAAATTCTTAACATACATTATTCATTAAATTATTCATTAAATATTATTTGATATTTTTGAACTTTTTCCGTTGTAACACAGTTTTTATCCCTAATGTCAAAGAAATATATTATTAAACTGATTAGAATGGGTAACCAGTGCGTACTTTAATGATTAAACATTTAAAAAACTCAACTTAATCCTGCAAAAAATTGGCCAAGTCAAAAGTCTGTAGTCAAACTGTTTCAATGTTTTTGAACAGCACCGGGAAAAATTATCCGTTAAAAACCGTGATTCAGGTAGAAGGATTAGTCCACATGAGAGCTCCCAACACATCTAATAGGCAAGCAGCCCGGTTAGCTCAGTGCTCGAATTATTTGGTGCGAAAAGTAAAAGCTTATGTAGGTTTATAAACATACAAGGCTTAAAAAGTTCTTGACAAGAATGCTGGTTAAACTGTAGAGACAAAAGACAGACCAGCGAAGTATAAGTCAAGTTTCCTAAAAATATATACTTGATGATTTGGTATGTTGTACCAAATTTTTCACAACTTCCTGGACAAACCGTT
The DNA here is from genome assembly GCA_004302925.2 of Cochliomyia hominivorax. Classification (NCBI taxonomy): domain Eukaryota; kingdom Metazoa; phylum Arthropoda; class Insecta; order Diptera; family Calliphoridae; genus Cochliomyia; species Cochliomyia hominivorax. The sequence goes on from PYHX02000467.1 coordinate 59,887,072, forward strand.
TATGTTGTTGAGGGAATGTTGAAGAAATATTTCAACATTGAAAACTCCCAAATATAAATAAATACCTTTATATAAAGGAATGTTAGCAAACAGGGCTGCTTCCTTTCATAAGACTTCATAATGTGTCCAGTTCTTTTTGGTCTGACTTATGGTAATTAAACCCTTGAGTGGTTAAAAAACAATTATGAGCTATTTGTACAAAAAGTAAAATCCTCGAAAATGTCCGTAGCTAAACCCAGTGTATATTAAGCTTTTTTAAAATTCTCTTTTGAAGAGCACAAAAAAACTGTCCACATGTGTTGTAGACTTTAAACGGAGATGGGCTACCTGTCATAAAATAAAGCAATATAAAAACTAAAATTACATTACATTACTAGTGAATAAAACAATATTTTTTTGTAGATTGCAATAGTTCAATTAAATATAAAATTAAAACTGTTAGTTTAGTGGTTTCATTTGTTAACATATATCTGCGTTAAGAATTCTTCAAACTCATTCCTTATGAGCTTTATGTGTCTTATATGGGAGCTATTGACAATAATGTCAAGTTTTGTGAGAATAATTTATAGAATTTTTATGAGCTTAAAATCCCATTTCGGGAGAACATTTGCATAGCGTCCATATAAGATAATTGTCCGATCATATCCAATTTCAATAGAATTTGTCCTTTGTAAACATAACTACATATATCAAGTTTCAGCAAGCTGCCTTCAAAACTACGACAAGTAATTTGATCAAAATCATTATATGGACAGCCATCCAGACAGACGGAAGAACGGACAATGAAATTTACACTGGAAGTTATACTGAGTGAGAAATTATAGTTTTTAACAAAAAACTTACCATTTCCTTAGATATCAGTAATATGTTTTGTAAAACTCGTGTGTAAATACCGAAACATTTTTTATGCTGAAACATGCAATTTTACATATGATTAAAAGTGTCATCCGGACGGAAGAACAGATGCATTGAGTTTATCTAAACAAGTAACTTAAATCAAAATTTAGTTTAATTGTGAATTTATTTCTTAATTATTCGTGTGGAATAGAGAAACATTAAACTTTTTTGGATACGTAAAAATTTCGTTTTATCATTATTATCAGATATAAAGGTTCTTCCATTTTTCGAAATTTCGATCCTAAGAATCAGCTAGATCGCTGACAATTTTATTATTTTATTTCAAAAATCTAGAAAATGAGGCGTTGAAGCAGAAAATCTTTAGTTGTCTTCAATTTCCTGTAAATTCTGCAACTTCTACAAAAATCATGTTGAGTTATTCAATACATTTTCTTAAAAATGTATGAATTAGGATAAAGCGTGTTTATATACGGTTTGTTACATAGTATAAACTGCCAATTGACGAATATAGTAAAAGCTATCCAGAACTATATATATTTCATGAATGTAATTGTTCCCATATTATGACAAACTCAATATACCTTTATTCACCACTTGTTTTGGTACAGATTATAAAATCGATTTTAAATAAAATTTCATGAAAAATCCTCCATGTTAAATACATATATTCATTAAATAGGATTAATTTCAGAATTTATTTAAATTTCATTTCTCTACTAGACGATCTTTTTTAATAAATTCTTTTATTTGTTCTTTCCTTTTTCATATAGACTGGCATGTCACGTTTAAATTACACTCCCACAACGGATTTGGATTATGGTACAATTTCATGTTGGGCTCGCAATTCAATTGGTATGCAAAAATCTCCCTGTGTCTTTCAAATTGTGGCAGCTGGTAAGTAAAAAAATATAGTTTTTTTTCTTTCTCCCTCTCATCCTCTTTCTCTCTTTAAATCTGCAAAAAAACTTTACCCTTTAATAATGTGGTTACATATAGTAATACATATTACTATATGTACATATACATATTTGAATTTTATTTAATTAGCTTAAAACTCATACAAACACATACATATATTTATAACTTTATTTCTAGGTCGTCCATTTCCATTGCAAAATTGTTCAATAACAAATCAATCTGCAGATTCTCTACAAGTTGATTGTATTGAAGGTTTTGATGGTGGTTTACCACAAAGTTTCATGTTGGAATTAGTTGAATTAAACAATTTGCGTTTAGCACGAAATATTACATTACAGGTAAGTTTAATATAAGTTTTTTTTGGACTTAGACTAACAAAAAATACTATTTGACAAGTTTAATAGGGGGGATGAAGGCGACAGTTAAATAAATTGAATTTTTAAATAAAAAAATTTAATTAAGAAATTAAATCTTTTTTAATTTCATTCAGATGTAAAACAAAATATTTAAAGGAAATTGAAAAATCTTAAACAAATTTCATACTACAAAATATTTAATTAGTTTTAGTTAAGATTTATTAATTACATATAAATTCAAAATTTCACTTCGATCGTCTTCCATATCAGCTGACGATATACATATCTTTTCTTTCATCTACCATGCAAAACTTTTTCTTGACTTTTCCTTGTTATTTTCTTGGTTTTAATTTTCGAAAACCTGAGTTGTTGTAATTTTTTGTTTCCTCACATATTCATATTCCCCGAATTTGTTTTTCATGAAAATAAGAGAAACAAGTTTTTCAGAATCTATATACGTATATGTATGTATGTGCGTGTATTTTCACCTGAAAATATCAATTGCCGAAATTAAAAAACTTTTTTACAAAGTTTTTATTTTCTAAACAAAACAGAAATTCAAGAAATTGGCAAAGACTTGCTATTTCCTTCATCTTAAAGTGGATACTTTTACATATGTATGGAAATATTTATGTAGTGGTTTTTAATATATAAAATATTTTTCTTAATAAAATATTTCAAAGTTTTCAAATTATGATATTTTTATACCCTTCAATACTGAAAAAGGTATATTAACTTAATTATTCGTATGTAATGCAAAGAAGAAATCATCTCAGGCACTATAATGTGTATATATTCTTGCATCAAATCAAAATATAAGCCAATTTAGCAATGTCCGTCTATCTGACTGTTGTTGGCTCGCTCACATCCACAATAATTAACAGAGCTCAATGAAAATTGGCCTGAGTTGAGTATGTTATGGTGTTGAAAAGTTTTTTATTTAAATTCAGCAAAATTGTTTCAGTACATCAAAGGATTTAGACCGATTTTCGTAAAACTTTCAATTAAAAGTTGACAGTTGATTTTGTCATAAGTTATTATCCTAAATTATCAAAATCGGTTCATAAAAAAATTATAGCCACAAGTTTTATGACTCATTAGGTGTTCCTGTATTCTATGTATATGTATATGTAGATATGTGTATATGTGTATGTACGCAACATAACGTTCTTACACACATTTGTGGTGGAGGGTATTGAAGATTCTGCTTAGCCGAATATGGCATTCTTCCTTTTTTTATTTAAATACCGTGGGAGCTTAAAGAAACAAGGACACTAGTTTTTTCTCCAAAAAATTAAAGAAGGAACATTTTAAAATGATAATTATGTTATTAAAAAGAAATGAATTTTGTGCTTAAATTTATCGAGAAATATAAACTTATAATGTTAAAAAGTTTTTACTTAATTGAAATTAAACTTCAATTTAAAAATCAGATGTTGGAAAAATTCGTAATAATTTTAAATGAAAATATTGATTTCTACTTGAAAACCTCAGAAACAATCGAACAATTAATTAAAAAACTTACCATTAGCCTATTTTCCCTTCAATTATCTGAAATTTTGCGATATTGTACTGTGATCAAGGAATATTATATAAGATGTTTTATTTATGAAATTAATTTCTTGAAAGGCTGTTTTAATGCTTCGCCGTAAGTATGAAATCCTTAAAGCCAAATTTAAGTCTTGTTATCTTAGAAGAGATATTTCTCTTACTTTTATGATAAATGTTAAAATTTCGATAAGACATTCATTACAGAATTGAAACTGTCTGCACATCCTTAAGGATTACGATGCATTCTGAAAATCTCTCATATGCTCTGCCAAAATCTTTCCTTACAAATAGAAAATTGAAGTTGAAATGGATCTTCTAAATCCTAATAAAAATCTTGAATACTAAATTTTATTTTTTTTAACTAAGAAATCCTATTTTCCTTCTGCTTGCTTATTTCCTTTATATTAAAATTGAGATAAGTTGATTAAACGAAGCCTTGAAACCGTTTGTACATCTATAAGATGTCTAGTATGCGGATTGTTGTTTATCTCCCTTATACTTTTCCAAAATCTTCTTTTACAAATGGAATACTCAAGTAGCATTGGCTGTTCTAATTCCTTATATACTATGGAGCCCCAATAATAGAACGTAAAATTTTAAATTGTGCCCCTGCATAATTGGATATAATATGTCTGTGTTGACTTTGTAATGGTTTTATAAAGGATGTCCTTGTTGTAGGTAAAAAGTTTTTACATAACAACTCCATCTAAGTCGTCATCTAATTAAATACCAATGTATGTAACATAGTCCCTCTAAGGCTATTAAATAAGACTGTTGGACAGTTCCTTCCTCAAAGAGCGAAGGCTGCGGGTTTACTTTTCAGTTCGTCTACTTTTCTCCTCCAACTATTTTACTATTTTTATAAGCATTTTAGAGCTGAGGAATACAAGCGAAGTTATAAAATCCTTAAATTGTACTTTAAGTTCTATAAGTTTTATGTTTCCACAAAGTTTAAGAAAATCGTCAATAAAGCAACTCATAATGTTCAGATACCTCTTCCATTGGATCACTAAGTTCTTACCATCCAAAAACTTGAAGGTATTCTTTCTTAGTGACCAGTAAGAGATAATAATAATTATTAATATATAAAAAATAATTTTGACCTATTGTACTATTCAGTAACAAAAACTGTTGTTTACTAACATTGAAAAGTTGGCTCCCTGGTGAATCCATTCATTTGCAATTATTATTATTATTTTTTTTTTTGCAATTTTCAACATCGATCGACTCAAAATAACTTTCTGAGCAGACTTAATGATTTTTGTCCATCTATTTGTCTCTTTGTGACTGTTTAAAACTCTGAACATTATGTGATTACTTTACACAATAAATTAATTTCACAAAGGCTCAAAACACTTAATATAATTATACTAGGGTCCTTTTTTAATTCTCCATAGCTTGATTTGAAGTTCAGTTATGACTGACTACATAACACCAATTTTAATAAGCTGCTTGTAGAAATGTCAAAATTTATAAAGCAAAGATATTTTCAAAACCGTTCAACTTCTGCTATTCGGATATGACTGCTGAACGACAGGAATTTCATTTAACTAAAGCCACTTCAAATCTAATAACCTTTATACACTCACTTCAATAGTTACCGTATTCTCACAAAGAAAATCTATTAGATAGTTCTTTGTAAATATTTCAAAATTCTACCTTTGATTATTCATAATAACTTGAATATATTACTTTTGAACGAAATCATTCAGTTTCTAGAAACCATAAGTAACCAATACATCAAGAATTAGGACAGTGCAATCTTATAAGTGATAACCCAAAAACACATCGAATACCTTTTCTATATTGGGTGTTTGAATTTTTATAGCGATTAATTTTAAAACAAGAAGTTAATAAATATTTATAAATCTTTTTTATTTTACATTTGACTTGCAGCATACAAATAGTCCTGTTACATTTTTTATTGATAATTTGGATCCAAGTGCCACATATCGTATGATAATATTTGCCATTAATGCTAAAGGACGCTCTGAACCTATTATAATTGATGATATTAATTTTAAAGGTGTTGCTAAATTTACTGGTAAGTAAATAATAAATAAATTAGCATGAATAAATAACTTTATAAAAAAACAGTTTTATAAGAAATAATAAGCTAAAAAAAATTACTAAAAATATTACTTTTGTCAACCCACTATTTAATATGGAGCGTATGATTATAAATATATTAAATATTAATCATACGTCTATAACTGTTATGATTTTTTTTATGACAATATCTTTTGTAACTTCAACATTCATGTAGTTTTATGTTTTAAAAATAATATTTTTTTTAAATCAATGACTCAACATGACTTTTGTTTACTGCATAAATGCTACTGAGCGTATGATTATTATGAACTTTCATATTTTTAATATTAGTCATACGTCTACAATACATTATACTTACTAAAATCAAATTTGTAATTTAAAAATTATTTCAAATTTATTTTCAAATTACAATTAAAATTTTTGAAATTCTATATGAAAAACATTTTTTTCTACTTTTCATTAAACATAATCTCGGTTTATCATTATTTTCTAAATTGGTTTTCTATTATTTTTATGTTTTGGTAAATTACTTTATTTTTACAAATTACTTTCATAAATTCTCACTACTTTAACTTAATTGCAAACAAATTATTTATTGCATAACCCTTTCCTGCCTGTTTATTACAAACATAATTTGCCATAACCGAATAATAATCTTACTCAGTCTCCTCTAAATAAAATAGTAAAAACTAAAATCACAATTGTTTTTGTATAGAATTTTATACTTACATATGTATGTATGCATGTATGTTTTGTTCCCCTTTTACACTCAAATTCATATAAAAACTATAAAATATTGTACCTTAGGGCGGATGTGACTAAAATGAAACTATCAATATAAAATTGCATTATGCAAAACAGGATATTGACTTTATACGTATTTGTTTTTGTACTGAACACTTTTGTTGTTGTCTACTGTCTCTGTGAGTTTTACTGCAGTTTTTGCCTGCATAATATCTGATGAGTATATGTATATGAATACAATTATTTATATGTATATGTGTGTATTTTTGAAATAGAGTATATGCATCAATGTATTTATGCATGTGTTGGTTTTGTTGTTTTTATGTAGCTTCCGTTGGAAGCAAACAACTTCCACTTATGAACTTATTTGTATGCGATCAAATATATATTTATCTCATCATATGCATATATTCTATTCATATAGATTTTGTGATTTTTTTTCCCTCCTCTTAAACTAGAATGCAATTTTTAGCTAAAGGAAAAAATTGTTATACATATTTTCTTTTCATTTTTTTCATATATATATTTTACATATTTGTATATGATTTTATGTATATTCGTGGCTCCTTTTTTATCACGTTTTATTTTGGAAACAATTGAAGCAGCATCAGTGCGCTTCCATGAATTTTTCCATAAATAGTGGGGCAGAATCCGCAACATTCTAAATATATTTTAGATAAAAACTGAGATTCTACTACAAAAACTTTAGTTTTGCTTTTTTCATTTTCTCTACTCCACTGTGCAATATGCTAAATATGATAGTGTCTTTTTTATTTTATCATAAGTGGAACAATAAACAAAAATGTAATTTTTAAACGATATTTTCAAGACAATAATGTTGTTGTCACTTCAAAACTTTAAACTTTATTTTATTCCCTTTTTTAAATTTTGGAAATTTCTTTTATCAAAATTGCAATTTTAGAATTGTTTTCTATTACTTTAGTATTCTTTTAGTTTAGTTGTAAACTATACACGTTTCATATTTTTTATTTATTTTTATTTTTTGTAGCACACACGATTCTCATATGAATTTTCCTTTTTATTTTATATATCGCTTGTTTCTGAAATACTTACTTATACATATGAAATTTTTCATAATGTTGAAAACAAGCTGCTTAAGGTAGAAAAAGAATAATCTTTTGAAAGTACTCTATAAAAGTTTATTGATTTTCTTCTCTCAGTAAGTGCTTAACAATAGAAAATATTAAATATAGTATTCTTTTATAAGTTCAGTATTACATACAAGTATTAGAAGAAGTTACATGTTTTCAGTACTTTATATTCTTAATTAAAACAGAAATTTAATTTGAAAAATGCTGAGAGTTAATATTAGTGTTTGAGAATTTGGAATTTTGGATATGGAGTGTAATATTAGACTCAAAATCTCTTGGTTGCAATATGATATTTGAAAATTTTTTATTTAATCATGTTTATCTTTTAATTAAACCACTTCAACAGTTAAACCTGTCATGGTAGATGTACTTCAATACTCATTCCCTTTCAGATTGTTATCTAAATTAATGATCGATCAATCGCCATATTTTGTCATATTATTTTGATCGCTAAGATTAGTTGATTGGATATGATTCTCAATCTGAACACATTCTGGATCTTGCAGATATTGATTTACGAATACTCGTATTCTTCGTATTCCAAGCTTTGAAGAATTTTTAGATAGACAAACGTTTATTTCTTCAAGTTCTCTTTGAAACTCGAAATTTTATCAGTTTTTATCTTATAAATTAAAGTATTTATTAGGTAGCGCTCAATATTATCACTAGATCCAAATATTTGCTCTGCAACCTATCTCCCAGCAATTAAGCAAGACCGGATAAATGTAGGTGACAGGATATTATCTTTATAGAATATAATTTCTATCCGGTATGTTATTCCTAAAACGAAATCATTATAATTTTAGATTCAACAGAAATGTTGCGTTTTCAGCTCTACAGCTATATCCACTATATGGCCTACAAATCAAATATTTGCAGCATTTGTTGGCATATTAAATATTAGTGTGGTGGCTAGATACTTCCCTGATGAAATTAAATCTCAACTCTTCAAGTCCATTAAACCTACAATAGATCCAAGTATTTGCAATTTATTCCATATCTTCAAAGCATCCTTATAGCCCTCGTCTGCATCCCTGTAAGGAAATGTAATTCTAGCAAGGAGAACGGATAAATATTGGACCAATGGAATTTCACCTCAACTCTTTTATCAATTTGCTCAAAAAATGTCATTTGTTGTGTTAACAATTGCAATATCACTCATGTAAAACCTTTTTGCGACTTTTATTTCTTATTTCATATTTACTTTCTGATTAAGTGCTATGATGTCCTGTCTGAAGTAGTGATAGGACATAATCTGTCAATCTGTAGTCTGCCCTGTTTTCCATTAAAAAAGTAATTTTAATAAAAAGTGCATACATTTCAGAGGAATCGTATACCAATACTCCCCAAATCAATGTTGGATTATTTTCCTCCAGTATTTTAACTTCCGAACTTGTAAACTTCAGTTGGATAAGTTGATAAGATCATTATTCATTTAAAAGTCCCATGCACAAAGGAAACCCTGAAGCAAAATCAACGTTGAACATAGTTGATTGAAATTGCATATTTTTTTCATTTTAGTTTAATATTGTACATATTAGAATCCTTCGACAATAATATATAAACTTATACAACGATCAATTTTTGAAACTACTTTTAAGTAGTAAAATTTCGAGTAGTTAAATTTCAAGAATGTTCTCAAGAAACTGTTTTTATTGTGAAACAATATTAAATTATTTTTTTTATCTTTGAAGCAAAATCGTAACTGAAAAGAAATTAAAATTATTATTTTAGTTAATTTTACATAATTTTTTCCCGTGTATCTGTCCTAAAATAATAGTTCTCAAAAATCAATGTCCTTTTATTTTATTTATATTTCAAATATTACAAAATCCTTTCCAAAAAACTCAAATTAATCCGGTAACTAAGAAAAACGAACAAAAAAGCTCTAAGAATTAACTTTAAAACGTTCTCAAAAACTATCATTAAAGAACTTCTAAGTCATAAAGTTAAATACTTTTTGTTTTCTTTTTTGCTCTCGACTCTATTTTCTTTAGAAAAAAACTAAACTAAAATTCTTACCTTTTGCCATTGAAAAAAATAGAGAAAAATATGTAAGATGTCTTCTAGCACTTTTCAGTTTTTGTTAACAAACATTTTCGTAGTATAATAGAATTTTTTCGTTAACAATAAAGTTAAACAAATATTTATGTTGTTCTTTCTATAGTTGTTGCTGGTGTGCTAAAGTTCCTTTATTTTTAGTATTTTTTTTTTCGTAATCCTGATATTCGTAGAACTTTTTAGTTGCATCTCTAGTTTGTTTTATTGTTAGCAAGTTGTTGTTGTTTTCCTCTCTCTCTGTAGAACATTTTACTTCAGTAGATTTTTCTAAGCCAAAATGCATTTATACATTTTTATTTGGAATTTTAGTTTTTTGTAGTTTTTCGTTCACCATTTATTTCAAGCACTAAAAATTTTGCTTTTACTTTTGTCTGAAAAAACTAAAAAAATTGTTTGCAATTTAAATTGTTTTTTTTTTCTCGTTGTAATTCTTTTGTTTTGCAATACACATGCAATTGACTTTTGTTCATAGAAAGTTGTTTGGGAATGCGGAGCAATTGCTATATGGAAAGAATGATTTCATTTTCGTATTTCAATTCATATTTTCCGTTTCGCAGTGAATTTTTATATTCATAACTACTTGGGCAGGATCGGGATGTGTTATTTTTTCTTTCATTCTATTTCCTGTTATATGTTAATTTTGGTTTGAATTTGATTAAAATATTTATGCTAAATTAGGTTTGGAATTCTTTTAATTTTTTCTTAAAATTCTCAAAACATAAATCCATAAATGTTCTTAAGTTTGTCATTTTGAATTTATTTAATTATTTTAGAAAATTTTAAATAACATCCTTCAGGATATTTTATATATATTTTTCAAATAAAAGATTAATTAGTCTGCTAAAAATTATTATAAATGTTCAACAAAACCCTCTTTGATCCTACAAGATCATTCAAATTTCTTCCATCTGTTGACAGAAAACATGGTTCAGGTAAAGGCTTAGTCCACATGATGTTTCTAAATTCAAATGAATATAAAGCATTTTTAAAAGCGCTTTTAATACGATAAGAAAGCATCTCGGTTAAATCAGTTACGAAAATTTCAAGCTACTACAGATTTAAAGACAAACAAGGCTTAACATGTTCCTGACAAGAAAGCTGGCAGATTTTTCGCAACTTCTTGGTCAAACATTTCATAATGCTGATGGTCGAAGGATTGTTAAAGTTAAGAACCCCAAAGAAGTCAAAATACCCTAAAAATTCTTTTATGGTTATCATTATGCTGTTGATGCAAAGGAATCCAATCACTTATTACAAAGGCTCTATAAATACCGTAATTTACATCATGGAATCTGCTTCTAATCATGAGACTTCATGATGTGTCCACTTATTTTTAACCTGACTTGGTATTCTGTCACTATGGTAAACAAGTACTTGAGTAGTACAAAAACAATAACAAACTGTTCGGAGCTGAGTTCAGTGGAGATATATTTGGCTCTTGTTTGAAGAAAATTGAAGAACACAAAAAGGTGTGCAAAAGTGTGGTCGATTGTAAATGGAGATGGACAACCTGTTCGAACAAAGCGACAGAAAGCATCATAAAAACGTTGATGGAAGGGTTTCCAAAAATGGTTCACAAGAAATTAAAACTGCAAATACATTTTTTTGAATAATAATTTTAATCAAATAAAAAAAAGAAAAGTGGTATCGTTTTCATTAACATATATGTATGTTAAGAATTTTTCGATCTCACTCCCAAAATATAATTTTTTAAAAATCTTAAATTAATCTCCCATAAGTTCTCCAATTTTTTCCTCATTTATCAAATCATTATTTTCCCTTTTCTTTTCATTTCAGGTGCCTCCAATGGTTTAACCGTTCCTTTATCGCCATTTTTAGCTGGTCTAACATTATTTTGTGCTTTATTATTTGCCATATCTTGCATAATATTGGCAGCTATTTATAGAAGATTTTCAAATCGGTAAGTTTTAAACTTTTTTTCTTCTCATTTTATCTTAAAACTATTTTCAAATTTTTACCTCATATTTTGCCTATAAATAAATATTTTGGTTTAATGTCAAAATACCACTTTGGTATTGACCAAAAAGTTTTGGCCATAATTTGGTTTCATGTTGAGTTAATATAATAAAAAAGTAACAAAATTAGAAATATAAAGAAAACTTATCAAATTACTAGTCGTTAAAGACATAATGTATGAGTTAAAAGAGTTATATATTTAAATAAGAATTAGTGTTGGGTGTAAATGTGGCAGGAAAGTCCAACCTGTGATTAGAAACGATTTCAGAATAGGAAAAAATTTGAAATTCTTTCTCTATAAAAGAAAATATATTTTAAGAGAAAACAATTTCCTATATCGATTTTAGAAGAGATATATATTTTTTAAGCAGTATTCAGGATTGTAATTTATACTGTAAGGAAATTAAAATTAAAATGGCAGTAAACCTGTAGATTCCGAACAGCAAAATTTTGTAAAATTTTTAGAAATAAATATGAATTTTCAATATATGAAGAATTTTTATCTCGTAGGACCCATACAGCCGTCTTCCAAATATCACTTTGAAACGCATAAATCTCACATATTGATTATGCGTATTGTTATAATATTTGGTCAAAATAAGATGTATATAAAAAACTGACCGACAAAATTATACGAAGTTCGGTCCATAATTTTTTCTAGTTCACATATAACTCTCCATAAAAAAATCCTGTTTGCGTTTAACATTTCACATAAATGTTAGTATCATAATAGTCTAACCCACACTTAAGTAAAAATCAGAAGAGCAAATTATACGAGGGTCTTTCATTAATTTTTGAAGCTGTCATTGGTAGCCAACAATGTATGTTATACAATGCTTTTCCCTAATTCCCTCGAATTTGTTTTACTTGTAATTGCATTTAAATATCTCCCAGAGTTATAAAGAAAAAAGTAGTACAGAAAAAAATATAAAATAATCACCAACATTTTTAATTTGTTAGTCGGCCCCCTACTCTTGGACCCAGTAAGAAATGGTGTTTTTACCGATCAATTGGAAAACAACTTAAAATTGTCCATGTAAAATTTCATTATAAATATTCAGTAGTAAAAATAAATATTCAATAGTAAAAAATTTCAGAATTGTATAAAAAGGAAACCGATTCGGGAATAAAGTGATATTTGTAATACATAACTATTATTATGATATTGTTTATAATAAATAATTAATTAAGTTTTATCATATTCAAAAAGGAAAAAAATAATTTAAATTATCTTAATGTAAACAAATTTTTAATAATTATGATTTCCCCCCCTGAAAGATAATTTTCGCCAAAGTTAAATAATTACATAAAGTAATCCAGAAAAGAACTATATTTATAAATTGTCCATTAATTTTATTATTTTTCATTTCCTATTTCATTCACGCACTTACAATCCCCGCCCACTAATGCAAAATGTTGTTTAGCTCTGGCATTAAAATAAATTACATGTTGAAACTTTGGAAGGAAAAGAAAAAAACATTTGATGTTTTTCTTCAAATTGCCCTTCTCTTCATTGAAATTTATTTAATTAAAAGTAATCGAATACTCGACAACGTATTTCATATAACAGCACAGAAAAGGGAAATAAAATGAAATTAAAACAAAAAGGAAACCCTTAATATTTCCACATGATTTTGTTTCATAAAAAGTGAAATAGCAATAGCACTTGACCTAACTCTAAGTCTAGGGAGAAACTCAATATAGCAGAAATGTAAATATCTGTAGGCTCAAAAAAGCGTTAACTAATAGTCTAATAGTTAACGCTACAATAGCTAGCAACAATAACAATAATACTAACAAAAATGAAAGAAACAAAATATGCTTGTGTGGGATCTTTTGCTTAATATTAATGTTTTAAGGTTATATTTTTGACATGGGCTGTCAACGCTTAGCAAACATTCGTCCAGTCTTTTAAAAGTTGGGGTGTGATATTAGTAGTAGTAGTTGGTTGATGTAACATTATACCCCCCCAAAAAAACAGAGAACAGATCCCCTCGAAAACAGCTCGAAAATATTGTTTTTCTTCATTTCATTTTATGTTGGGTTAATTTATTTAATGTTATACATTTTGATGAGTGGGCGTCATGTTGTATTAAAGTTAAGGCAGCTGTCGAAATATGAAGTAAAAATATCTTTTTCAGTTTTTTTTTCGAATGTCACTTTTTATAGTTATAGATCTAAGAATGAACAGCAGCCAATACAACAAAAAATGTTTATATAATTTAAATATTGTTTTCTCATAATATATTTAGTCCGAAATGTAAACAATAATTTTATTTATCTTTTCTGCTTCGTTATTTACAACTTGTGCCTAAATTATGTATTTAGATTTTATTTAATATCGAAATTGTTTAATTTTCTTATCTTTCTACCCATCCACCGCCAAAAAAATAATAAATATAGAGCAAATGACAACAATTTAAAGCCTACAAAACATACACAACTGTCCATACCCGCCGATTGTCAATTGGATCCCTTGCAGCCGAATCATCATCATAATCATTATGAACAAAATAATCATCAGGCCCATCATAGTCTATTACAATCAAATGGTGAGGGTAAAATACAAATAGGTGGTGTTGGTGGTACATCGCCAACGGCTGGCAGCATTGGTCTCGGTGTAATGGATACTTCAACATTAAGGTCAACAACACAAAGTCATCATCGTCAGTCACCTCAAATAATGGGTGATCCGCCTGAAGGTGATGATACAGATCCTGATGTTATACCAAATCAATATGGTAAGTAATTTGTCTCTATCACTCTCAGATACACATTTATACTTATATATTGAATGTATGTATGTATGTATGTATGTATGTATGTATGTATGTATGTATGTATGTATGTATGTATGCATGCATGTAAGTATGTATGTATGTACGTATGTATGTATGTATGTATGTATGTATGTATGTATGTATGTATGTATGTATGTATGTATGTATGTATGTATGTGTGTGTATTTTAAATTAATAATAATAATATTATTATGGTAAAAGGTTTTTGTTTTTAGTTTTTTTTTTGCGTTTATGTTATTGTTTTTGTCATTTTGCTCTTGAAATGTTTAATATTTAATTTATAGTTTTATTTTTCAATTTTCATTGCTAAATAATACGTAGTAGATTTCAATTGTTCTTTTATTGGGTTCCATAAAAATAATTGTTTTTTCTCTGCTGCAAAATTTTTGGCAAATTGGTAGTGTTGATGTTGACACTATTGAAAGTCAGCTTGTTGACAAGAATTTTTTGGCCAAAAAAATAAAATTTTATTTTCAAATAAATTAATTATTATGGTAATTTTATTGGCTGTATATTGTTTGTTATTGATTTTTTTGTTAAATAATTAAATATATTAAATACGTTGCTTTAAAGCCAAAATGTAAAATTGGCAATAATTGGGGAAAGTGTGTAAAATTTTGAGAATGTAATTTTTAAGAGAAATATAGTTTATTAGTTTACAAAATAAATATGTTTATATTAAAATAATCGATTTTCTTTGTCCTCTTAACTAGAACCATTGATATTTATTACGTTCCCGTGGATAAGGCTTTATTGCGTTACAAACTCTGCCACTAATCGGCCATTTAGATTTGCATGAAATTTGACGAAGACATAGAAGAAAAGATTAGCAATAGAATTACGGAAATTGTGTACATAAATGGAGTAATGGGGGCTTTTGATAGGGTATCTCTTATGGTACTAAATACTTACTTATCTAATAATTTTCAAATTGACTGTATTTAAAATTTGCATAATATTGATTCAGTTCTTTTAAAATAAGTCTCGATATTTTCATCTTGTTATTGAGCCAGAACTGATCTTGTTAATTTTTGCAATGGTTATGTGGTACATATAACTTAATCTTAAGGTACAATTTCATTCCAATTTGTCAATTTATAATTGAAATTTCTACGAAACTCCTTCGCTTGAAAATAGAGATTTTCTCAGATAATAGTTTATGTCTTTTTATACACTGAACCGATATTGCTTGTTTAAATAGCAAACTTTTCAGGATAAAAACAAATTCTCTAGCCAAATTTCATTGAATTCTGTCAATTGTTGTGAATATTAGAGTGTCAAACACAGACAGGCGAACATAGCTAAATCGACTCAGATTTTTATTTAATGCAAGGATATATACATTGTGGGTTCTTAGGTATTTTCTTACTAGCTTTACACACTGAATGACAAAGTTAATATACCCTCTTCACCACTTATGGTGGTAAAGGGAATAAAACGACTTTCTTAAATTCCCAAAAATCTGGTTTTTAGTCTTTAGAGACCACATTTATTGGAAAATAATTATCTTGAGGTGTCCAAAGCTATATTCCGTTTTAAAATTCAGGCTTGGGAATTTATAGGATAAAATAACTTATAGGATAAAATAAAAAAAGAGTTAAATTCGAGAGAGTCTAGCCATAACCTTATAGGCTATTTCGATAAAAAATTTGAACTAAAACATTCTACGTTTTAAACCCTTCATATTTTTAGAAACGATTTTATTTTAATACAAAGATAAGAAAATATCAGTAAGACCGGGTAATCGTTTTTGAAAGTAAAAAATTATAAAATAAAAGTGCAAATAACTCGAAAACTGTAAGAGATAAATAACACATGCAAGCATGATTTAAATTTTATGCACATTTTAAAGCCAATCAGTAGTTACCGATCTATTTCTAAAAAATTAATTTCCGAAAACAATAGTGACCTCATAAAGCAAATTAAAACTTTCACCTCAGCAATCAAGCAGAATCGCCGGTTCACATATTACTTTCTAGAAAATTAGATATTCATAAATGATGTCTATTTGTCGCATGGGTGCAGCGAATGGTTTCCGCTTTCCAAAATTTAAGGGAATTCTTATGATTAAAAATCAATATTAAATACCTGCAAGATACAATTTTCAATATTATCATACCATCTTCTATGCCTTAATTCCCATTACATACTTGAGAAACAGTTATTTTCTCTGTGACATTTGACCTCTTATCTTAGTTAAATACTTATAATCTGATTTCCCGACACTTAACCTTCAAACCTTTTGAATTAACTTGAATATTTTTTAAACTAACCACATTAATACTTTATTAAATCTACAATTAAATTTAAAATAAACTTCTACTTTTTATACAAAAACCTTGAAAAAAGTATATTTAAAACTAAAAAATCTACATAAAATAATTCCAATTTATATTTTTTTATTTTATTTTATTTTATTTTATTTTATTTTATTTTATTTTTATATATTTTTTTTCGCCCTAAAGTAGATTTAGCATTTATTTTAATTAAATAAGTAAATAAATATCTCTATTTTTTTCTCTCCTCTACTATATGTTATTTTATATAATTTAATTACAGAAAAACGTCCATTGAAGTCAATGTTGGCTTCACCTATATTCCGTAGTCCATCAGCGAGACTACTGCAACGTGACTATTGCACAACGGATGCTGTTACAGACGGCAACGTAACAATGGGTAGTGGGAGTGTTATTGGTATAACAAATGGTTCAGCTTTAAGTAGTGTGGATGGTGTATCTAGTTTAGGTTCATTAAAAAGTAATAATGGCAGCCTTGGTGTTGGCAATGAGGTGCTGCATTACACATTTAGGCCAAGTAAACAAATTGTAAGTAAATAACAAATAATAAAAAATTTAAAGTAAAAACAAACATAAAAATGAAAAAAATAGAAAAAAAATTGCAAATATATTGTATATACAAAATAAGCTATTTTATGTGTATATATAGAGAAAAAGTATATATATGTAAAATTTTGGCTACTTTAGTAGGAAAACAACAAAACAAAGACAATTGCATTTACAAAAATACAAATAAAATTTTGTAAATATTTATTTAACCCAACAAAATTCAAGTCGTAATTTTAAAAGCTGATTAAAAGAATTTTTATTCAGTAAAAAAAGGAAAAGGAATTTCTTTCGATTTAAAATAATTACACTCTAGACAACCATAGGTGATGAAGGTATTATACATATGTGTTGATGTTTTCTTTAAATAGTCCTACTAGACTCAGGATTACTTCCATGTCCATCTGACTGGCTGGTCCATGTAAAGCTTGTTAGTTAAGAAAAAGTCGCAGTTTTACAGATATCTTAAATAAAAATTTAGCGCAAGGACGACGCTTAATGATATTCCTCCGTAATGGGGGTTTTATTCCATGAAATAAAGCTATAACCTTTATTATATTATTATATTATATAAACCGATGTGGCAAATTATACAAGGATTGGTCCATTTTTCCTTAAAACTCATAAATCCACATATACTTGGAAATGGTAAACATATTTAGTTAAATTAAGACAAATGTATGCCAATACCGCTGTACGAAATTAAACAAGGGTCGGCCCATAATTTCTTATAATAACCATAAAATCCTCAAGATAAAAATCATTGAAAAAGCAAATATTTCACATAAATAATAATATATTACACACAAATAATAATATATTACACACACATAAGCATAGATAGAAAACGAGAGTAAATTTTCAAAAATAATATCAAAATTTCAATCATTCGATCCTATTACAGATCAGATCTTCATAAAAATATTTATAACTAGAAAAATTATGGTTTAACCACCGTAAAATTTGTGTTATTGTATTTGTTCTTTTATAAAATATTTTAATAATACTCACATACATATATAATCGATTTATTTCATTCGATACAATTTTAGAAGTTGGGGTCTATAAGAGGGTTATAGAAAATTATAGACCGATTCTCTTAAATAGCAGTATATGGTTTTTCAATGCTACGTTAATTGAGATTTATTAGCTTTAAAGTTATTTTCGAAAGTGTGTCAATATGGGAGCTACTAACATATGCGACCGATTTCTTTTTTAATTTCATATGTAGATTTGGAGTACTTGGGTTGTGTCTATTTTAATTAAAATTTCTTCATATATTTGTAATTTATGGACACAAATCTGCATTTCAGGTGTATATTTATATAAGAGCTATAAATAATCATTTATACTAAAGAGCGTTTTTAATGTTCATCTAATAAAACGCATAAAAATCCACCCACTTTGGTAGTGTAGGATTTTACATAGACTAAGTTAATTTGTTTTTTTTTTTTTTTTTTTTTTTTTTTTTTTGTAATATCAGAAGGTTCCAAATCTAAGCTCGTTTTGGCAAAGATCTAAGTACGTGCTGCCTCTAAGTTTTAGTGCATAAGACCATTTCTAGTAACCTAAGCAATTTTCTATGATTGTTTCATAATTTCATCCCTATTTTATATAAAAAATAATATATTTGATAGAAATTAAATCTATAGGAACTTCAAATTGAGACCCAGTTCCTGAAATCACCATTATGTGAATAATTCTAAAAAATTTAACATAAGTATCTTGATAATACTAAGCATATACAAAGGATCAATATTCTGTGAAATGTAGTCCATAGCTCCTTTATCATATTCTCAATTCGAAAGTACGGTTTAATTAAAACGTAAAAAGCATTATGGTCAACAAAATTCAGTTCTTGAGTCATTTGAAAGTTGCAATTATATAAGTTCAAATCTGTAGTCAACTATTACAATCAGTATGCTGATGAGAGAACCATTGTTGAACTTGAAATGAAAGAATAACAATTGACTTGGACAAAGAACTTGATCTGAAGTTATGACTGCCAACAAATACAATACATTAAAATTAGACCGCTCTTTACGTTTAAATGAAAAAATTACAAAAAAATAGCCATTAAACTAATTTTTGGTCCTTCTGGGAATCTGTTACATTCCATTTAACAGTTTCCAATGAAATGTGATTATCTGACAAAATATGATCTGTTTCAATCAGTAAGACCAGAAAAAAATTTAAAAAATCTACTTCTTCTTTACTTTAGCCTCAAATTCCATCAATTGTTAACAACCTGTGGGCCAGCACTGGTTGCTTTTAAATTAACAACATATGGTCTAAAAGAGAAAGAATGAAAAAAGTCTGCTTTTAAATTAAATTTATTGTCATTTTTATCACAAGTGTTTTACTTCGTCTTTTATTTCTCTTAACAACAAGACAAATATTAAAAAGAAACCAAATACATTTGTTTAAAAAAAACGCATGGTCATATTTCATTTGCCATATAATAGCTACAGGGAATTAAAAAAAAACAAACAAACAAACAAACAAACAATACACAATGCGAACAAAAAAGGTTTTGTTACTAAACTGACTGTTTTATCCTCTTTTCCTCTCTTATGCCATGTCCTTGTTATAAACAAATCAACAAGATATAAATACAAAAGACGAAGAGAAAAAGAGAAAAAATTATTAGAAACAAAAGACTATAAAGAATGGAAAAACAATGTTTTTAAACACAAAATTATATTATCTTTTTACATAACTACGACTGATTAAAATGGCCTTAAAACATACAGATGAGGTTAAGAAAATAGCACTACTGTTAATAATGTTATTAGATTTTTTTTTTTTTTTTTTTTGAAAATAATTCTGTAACCTTTGAACCGTTAGAGACATCTTAATAAAATTTCATATAGTCAGAGCTGTAAAGTCTTTCAGTTGAATTGGAGCAACACAAACACTTATATGGTTAGGGGCGTACTCTGTGACCTTCTTAATTTGACCACCTCGGGTATGTTGATTATTTAAAAATTCGCCAAAAATTCATTTATAAATTTAGAGAATAGAAAATGTGTACAAAAATAGTACTTGTAAATTGTTGTGAAAAATGATTTTATATATTTGGGTTACTTCTAATTGTCACGGAGGTATTCGAAATAAATTTTTAGTCCATTTTTAGCTCTGTTTACTTTTATTTTTATTAAGATAGCGGACTTATGCGATTCCCTATTCCCTAAATTCCAAAAAATTCTAATGCAATAACTGTATAAATATATGCATCTGTTAAAAATTAATCTGAAGTTGGAAGTTAATTCGGAAAAACGTGGCAACATTTATTCACTTATAAAATTACTTTTGTTCTGTGAATTAAAATTTGCTTAATGTTTTATCAAGAAGTCTTAATCGGAATGCATGCTAACTAAATCTATTGCAGGAGAAGCATGCCCACAGGCCCTATCTAAACTTGGTCAATTTCGTATGTGGGTTAAATGCACAAAAAGTGTTTTCTGCCAGACTGCCCTTGTAATAATAAGACATCATTAAGAGAAAAAAATTAAAAATTTGTACATGAATTATACGGATTAAGATTTGGAGGATTTCCGTATGATAAATTAAGAATCTTCTTAATCTTCTGAAATTTTAAATAAATATCGTTTTGAAGTTTGACTATGAATTTTATTAAAAAAAAAAAAGTTTAAAAATTTGAAGTTATATCTTTTTCCCTTAAAATTTTTGCTGTGCCGGCGTTTTCATTGATACCAAATATATGTGTTTAAGTTTATACCTTGGCCTAAAATCCATTCTCCATTCTCTAGGAAAATTCAACTATTTCCCGTACATTTCTACGACAAATGTGCCCTGTATATATATTTTGTATAAAAGTGCTAATGTTATGTTTACAAATTGAACTCTTTTGTTTATATCATTTAGCTCTGACTACAAAAAATTTTATTAAGATGTCTTTATTGGTTCAAAAAATCCAGAGTTATTTCCAAAAAAATCTATTTGGACACACCTTTACGATATGGTGCTATATCATTGACCAATGCTGTTCATATATATAGAGCAGAATAATACAAAAGTAATAAAATATTAAAAATATATTTTTAAAAACAACATTTGTATATACAATTTAAATGCAATTTTTTGTCAATAATTTATCATGATCAACGCCATTTAATAAAATTATTATATAAATTTTCATCACACATAATGCTTATTTATTCCATTCCTTTCTTCTTTCTCTTTCCCTTAATCATGCTTGCGCTCGCTATATGCTGGATTTTCCCTTTCATATCATCACCACAGAGTTATGCTACTTTAAATAAAAAAGGCATTACTACCTGTAGTCCTCCATTGGGTTTAGGTTTGCCTTATAGTAGCACGCCTACAACATCATCATCATTATCATCATATCATCCCACCACACAACCCATGGAAGTTAGCCTATTAAGTCCCAATAATCCATCGGTTACATCCTCAATAAGTGAATATAGATTTCGACCGGAAGTGGTGACAACATCAAATCGTATACAGGAAAGTTGTATATAAAAACTCTCTATTGTTGTTAACTTTTGAATAATGTTTGTTGCTGTTGTCATTTAACAAAAGAAATAATAATATTAAACAAACAACATAAAAAAATAAACAAACATGCTAATTGTATGTATTATGTAAATTTATTGTAATTATATATGTATTATTTTTTATAATTTAATTTTTATATTATTTGTTGTAAAATACTAAATGAATTGTATAGTTAGTAATAATATAATTTTAATTCTTTTTATTTTATAAAACCAACAAATATTGTTGCATTCACTAGAATTTTTTAAAATAACTACGACTGTTAGATTTAATGTTTAAAAACGAACAAATGATTATTTAAAATTATAAAATATATAATTTAGGGTTCATTTGTCTAAAGAATATTGCATACTCTTAGGCCGAAAAATGTATCAAAAGTCAGGTATTAAGCAAATAATTTCATTAAATTTGGAATGATTTAGAATTTTAAATTAGAATGATTTTTTGAATCCATATTGAATTTATAATTTTGTTAAAAAAAATATTTTTAATTTTTGTTTCGTTGTCATATTTATTAATTTTTCTTTTAAAAAATCTAATAATGTCATATACGAAAGGTGCTTTTTATATGTTGCGCAAAACCAAAAACATTTTTTTAATCTGAAGTATTTGCAGAGTTTTGTCATTCAACATTAACATTTTTATTTTTATTTTGTTCAAATATTCAAAATTTTAAATAATGAAAAGTTTTTAACACATGCAATTTCAATATTGTCCAATATTAATTTAACTTTATTAAATGTTAAATAGTGATTGAAAATAAAACTTCTTCGACTAAACTTATGTTGATTTTGATTAAAACAAAATGCCAAAACTAAATCAATATATATTTAGTTTTGGGCATGACAATCTATTAAAAGGAGGTCTTTTATATTTATTTTGTTGTAAAACTAAAGAAAATAGTCTCTAAGTAACTGTAGTGATTGTCAGTGTAGCGCTCATATAAGCTGTGTTAAAATTTAGTGAAATAAAACTTTGGAATATCGGAGGGAATTGAAGGAGGTTAAAAAAAACTTCATCTGCCAAAAATAAGTAAATTCCGATTAAAAAATAATGCCCTTTTTATATCTTGCATTTGGAACTTAAGGTAACCTAAAATTAAAGCAACATATATTATATTGTGGGCTAAAGAAAGACTTTACCATTACACATACATACATTGAGACATCTAAGGACCCGCCAGTTATATTTCCAATCAGTATGATTTAGATTAATTTAAAAGTCGTGCACAACGTGCTTGCGATATGCAGGATATTACACGATCTTTTAAAAAAGTAATTCAAAAATCAGAAAAGTAAACAAAATCTCACTTTTCCGTACGAAAATACCAAACATTCCCCATCCGTTTTTGTTGTTCGTCTTAAACTTAAAAAACGTTTTCATTTTTTTCATTAAAATGATCACTTTGTCATTTCAAAGGCAGAAAATGCTTAATAATCATACTAACATGAAATTTTAAAAATTTAAAATTGACTTCTGATGGAATCCATTTTGTGTTGAGTATTATCATTACTATCACAACTTTTAGCATCTTTGTGTAATATAAAAATGATTTTATAAGACTTCGATATCTTTTTTTAATCTGCTTGTGTCATATTGTTCTAATAAATATATCTGGTTAAGAGGTTTAGATTTCATGATGTATTTTAATAAATTCCTCTTATGCGAAAACTCTTAAGCAATTACATATCGGTTCCAAAAATTAAATACGATTTCGAGTAACCTCAATATAATTTCGAGTAAATAAATATAATGAGCTAGTAAGTAAATTAGATCTATTAGTTTAACCATGTAGTTATACGACTTTTAAAATTTATTCAAAATACCGAATTCACATTGTTTTTTTTCTTCTTCACTTTTCTATATTTAACATTAAGATATAGATCTGCTTTGTTCGAACAATTTTAACTAAAAAGGGAACAGTTTGTTAATGAAAGCTGTGCAATTATTATTCCAGAAAAAAAAGGATGCTTTAACACAAGAATGAAAAAACGATGTTAATTTAACATCGAAAATTGTTAATTTTCCTATCTCACAATTCACATAAGCATCAAAAAATCTTTGCAGAAAAATCTGTAATTGTAAACCGTTGGGGAGTACATGCCCCTATATAGTCAAGGGCGTATTCGGTGATCTTCCAAATTGGCCTCATTGGAAAAGCTGAGTTTTAAAAATTTTTCATTTGTAGGGAAATTTTTTAAAATATGCCATATAAGAACAACTTGGACTCGAAAAAAATAAGTTTTTATTAATTAAACAAAATATTTTTGTTTAAGAGAGTTGAGTTTTATTTTTCACAAAACTCTGTCAGAAGTGTTAGTATAAAAAGTATCTCTTCGTATTCATGATTCTAAATTGTATACGTATTTTATATATTTAATAAATGGTACAAAATAACTTACATCATTTAAAAATAATGCATATTACTTTATCAAACAAAAATAATACATATCAAAAAAATTTATCCTGGATTAACGATATTTTCTTAAAAAGATCATAATAACAAATAAGTAACATTTACGTTCGTATGCAAAAAAAAAAAAATTAAATTTCAATTTTGGACTTGAAATTTTTAAATATTTAAATTAAGTCCAAACCTTTGTTAAATCAACTTTCAGTATTATTTTCCATTATTTTCAGACTTTTTCAAAATTTTTTAACTATCTAATTGATTCTTTTGAAGTCTATATTCTATTGTTCCTTGATGTTTGAACCATCATTCTTCTTTATAACGAATTCACATATAATTCATTAAGAATATTAAATATTAATAAATGATTTAGTGATGTATAATACAATTAGAAATTAGCTCGTATTTTCGGATACCATTTTTAATCGCCAGATATTTTGGGGTATTAGTTCGTGTAATTAATAAGATTTATTTCAATGTTATTTTTATGTACAAAATTAAGAACAAAATTTCAAAAATAATTTATTTTGATTAAAAAATAAATAAAAAAATTGAATACTCGATTGATTTTACATTGGAAATTTTAAATTACTAACAACAAGGAGAGAAATAGAATAGAGGTAGTGCCAGAATAAAACCAAATATATATTGTATGTTAAAATTGCTTTTTTTTGGATATGAATCCTTTAAAAATCGACTTTAGCCTTTTTTACTTATATGATCTTCAAATCAATAAATAAAATATTTTGTTTTTTGCATACGACCGATATCTTTATCGAAGTAACTGTTATAAATATTTAATCTCTTATACTACAGTTATTGCTGTCAATTCATAGTAAAATGATCTTCAGCTTTTCTGCCTCAATTTTCATTATAAATAATCATTTCAAATAATTTTAAGTTTTATTTTATCATTTCATTACCTTTTCAATTGATATATACATATATATCTTTTTAAATTATACATATTTTATTTGCTTGTTTATAATTTTTATTTACATTTAATTAAAAAACATTTTATTAGTTGTTGTTTATTTCAATTTAAAATATCTATTTTTTTTTTTTTTAATTTAATGGATTTTTTTCGTTGTATTTGCATGGCTTTTGATATCATTATTTAAATACAGTGAAAATTTGTAACTTTTTGATTTATTTTTTAATTAATAATATTAATTTATTTTAAACATTTTTTTATATTTTTTAAAACAGGAACCTTATTATCATACACCTAGAAAAATGTTACAGGAATCACATTTGTAAATGAAATTAGAACATATCTTAGATTTAATTTTAGTTTCCTTATTTTTCTAATTATTAGAGTCAATTATTAAGAAAATATTAAAATATTTAGTTAATTTTGTTTACATTAACTAAATATAATTATTATATTTAATGTGTTATTCATATGATTCCTCTGTGGTTATTCTTAAATATATTCCAAAGTCTCAGGTCTATGAATATATTGTTCTAAAGTTGTGTCTATGATTCGACAAAAATAACAGAAGAAAAATTATAAACTTAATAATATATTTTATAGTCAGAAATCTATTTTAATGTTATTTTACTTATAAAAATCTCTTTTCTGTATAAACACAGCCGATTCATAACTATAGTGCCATTTATAGGTTCATATAATATAACAGTACTATTAAAAGTGTTTTTAATCGTTTAATCGTAATACTGTTATATTCCCCACAAATTGTACATATTTTTTCCGTTAAATTAAAATCAAACTTTCAAACGAATTGTTCTAGTTCAATGAAATTTGAAATATACCTTCTTGTTCCAAAGTACAGCTGATTAAAAAATCCAAAATTGGTTGAGTTAAAAAATTACTGCAAAATTCAAACTAACAACAACAGCAAATCAGTACTTGACTCCTGGCAGTCATAAAAACTGCCTTTAAATATATTTGGAAATATGACTACGATTCAAGTTTAATTACTGGTTGAAATTACGTCAACAAGTTTTTCCGTCAAATGCGCAAATTTTCAAACGCAAATCATCGTAAGAAAAAAAACTTGAAGTAAAATCATCGTTGAAAACATAGTTGATTTAAGATTGACTAAAACTCTTTCGTTCAGTAAAAGTTGAAAGTTTTTATGTTTGGGTAAAATTTCATAAAATGGTATGAATTATAAAACAATAATTATTTAAACTTTCTTTTTTATATATAAAAAATTTCAAAGAAGAAAAAATATATTTTACTGTGAAACAATGTAGAATTATTTTTTTTCATCTATAAAGCAAAATCATAACTGTATAAATGTCATATTGACCTTCATATATAAAAAAGAAATTTCTATATTATTTCACCCAAAACTTAAAAAGTTTTATTCTAAGTGAAAGAAAAATAATAATATTGTCTAAAATCAACAATGTGCAACGTTGATTTCACCTTTCTTTTCCGTCTGAATGTTTATATAACTGTGTGTAGTTCTATTGTTTACGCATTAGTTCGTGAGAATTTTTTTTATTTATGAATTTGAAATTTCCCAAATTCTGAAATTCTCCGATAAATTATAGTAAAATTTCAACATGCTAATCAAATAAATTAACAGAGAAATAGCAATATGTTCTGAAAAATCGTTTTTTTTAATTTTCTTTATTTTTCAAACTCATCATGAAAATTAAAAAAAAAAAAAAAAAAAAAAAAAAAAAACATAAATGAAAAATCATATTTGTACTTATTTTACAACAGTATTATTTTTCCCTTCAAACCATTTAGCCTTTGATTAAAAAAAACAGTTTACCTTTAAAAAATATTTTAGTATAAATATTTATATGGTTTTTTTGTAAAAAAAATTTAACCATAAAATACTTATGTTAATAACCATGTAATTACATGTATAATAATTAAAAAAATAATATAATTTCTTTTATATAAGTAAATATGTATATTTAATATAGACTACTAAATAAATTAATTAATAATAAATTTAAATTAAATAATTCAAACTGTGAGCAACAATATAGTATTTAATAGCTACAAATAGCTAAAAAAATTCAATGATAAATAGTTAATAAAACTTAAAATATATATTAACATATATATATTATATTAAAAATGAAAAATCATTGTAAATGTTTGTAAATAATAATATTATTAAGAAAATATAATTTTAAAAATAAAATATAAAAAATAAGAAAAACAAGTAAGAAGTTATGGTCGGTCAAGCCCGACTATTTACTATCCTACACCACACTGTTAATGAACCACTTTGTATAAAAGTATTTTTTACTTTATGCTTAAATGTACAGTAAATTATATTGGCAGTAGCATCCTTGTGGGATTAGTCCGTTTTTAAAGGATTTTTTCTGTGTTCATTATATGGGAACCAGAAGAAAATTTTGCAAAAATTTCGCACATCGATTTTTGTTTATATTTGTCTTGATTTGACTAATTTTTATTACAATACCTATGTATATGTGAGAATTAGGCTCTTCAAGGTGATAGTTGGAAGGGGGCTTATACAGGTCATATGGAAAAAATGGTCGTATTACTTGGCACATTTTTTTTGAATATCATAAGAAAAATTTGCGACAAATTTAATAAAAATCACTATATATTTAAACTTTTGTGACCATAAAACTACATTTGGGAGGAACATTCGTATGGGAGTTAGGTAAAATAATGGATTCATTGTCACCAATTTCAATAGAAATAGTCCCTGGGCCAAAACAATTTTCTTTAATATATCTTCAAAACTAAAGCCGGCATTTTATTCAAAAAGTTTACATGATTAGCTTGCCAGCCGATCAGACAGACGAACACACGTGCGGACTCAGAAAGTGATCCTGAGTCGAACGGTATACTTAAAAGTGGCGGTAGCACCATTTTCTCTGTCTGTAACAATTTTTGCACAAACGAGTAACACTCCGAACACCTATGATGGTGTAGGGTATGAAAAACAAAAAAAATGGTGTTTGTACAATTGTAAGTATTTATATATATAAAATAGATTATAGATTATAAAAATAAATAAAAAATATATTATTATCTAAATATATATATAGATTTTTATGTATATTTAATCGTTAAGTTTGTAATAAATAATTATCAATAAAAACCTATAAAATTAACGAAAAAATTAAATTAATTAATAATAAAAATAATTTAACTACAAACAGCCACTAATGAATTTTATACAATAATTGAAATACAAAAAAAAAACTATTAATATAAAAATTTAAAATTAATACAAAATCCAGAAAAGAAAAAAAACACTAAAAATTCTGACAAAAATATCGATGGCAATGAAACGAATCTTTTTTGAAAAATTTTATTATAAATTATTAATTATAACAATTAAATTATGGACTAAAAACTATTACAAAAAAATAATAATAATTTTTACAACTTTTGTGTAATTAATATTGTCATCACTTATTTCTACATTTATTTTTTAAATTTTATAATTTTTTTATTTTAAATTTAATTATTAATTTGTCTAAGAAACAAAAGTTTAAAAAATGAAAAATGTTTAGTGAAATTAACTATAAGTAAATTATATATATAAAAAAATCTATTTAATGAAATAGTTAATAAGTTAGCTTAATTCAAATGAAAATGGAAAAAAAAATTATAATAATAATTATAAATAAAAAATTAATTATAGAAAGAAAAATGAAAGAAGAAAATAAATTATTTAAAACGAATGAAATGAAAATAATAAAAATATTGTGTTTTATTTTAAAGTGATCACATTTATTGAAGGAAATATTGATCTGCTCTTTATATATTGTATCTTCATACAAAAAGTCTAAAACAATAATAAAAATTCTTTTATTTAATAACTTCAAGTATAAATATTATAGTCGATCAAGCCCAACAAATTAATTGTAAATGTCTGCTACAAAAAATTTATAAACGGTTATATTGGAATTAGAATTTATTCTTTACCGAACCTCTTATCTTAAATTGACAAAATATACAACACCCACGTATATGTGCGATTTATGAGTTTGAAAGTAATATTTGAGGGGTGGATGTATAGGACCTATGAGAAACATTGAATTTGGCACATCATTTTAGATATAGCAAGACTTATTTTTTGCTAAATTTGGTTAAAATCGTTTTATATTTAGGAAATTTTTGGACTAAAAACCCTATTCTGAGAGGACATTTGTATGAGACCTATATGAAATTATATACCGATCATAACCAATTTCAATAGCCGTCGTACTTGGGCCAAAATATTTTATTAGGTTATCTTTAAAACAGCAACCTGTACTTTGCGAACAAGCTTTACGTGGATAACCAACCCGACGGACGTGCTTAAAGCGACAAAGAAGTGATTCTGAGTCGAACGGTACCTGAACAAACGCATAATAACTCCATCATGGTGATGTAGGGTATAATTACTTTTGCAAAATTCGGTTAAATCATTTTTCATTAAGGATTTTTATAGGTTAAAAATCCCATTCAGGGGAACATTTGAATAGGAACTTTATGAAACAATAGACTGATCATAGTCAACTTCAATAGGTATCGTACTTGTTCTAAAATTATAGCACGTGCCAAATTTCATTAAAATATCTTCAAAACGGTGACCTGTACTTATAAGTCGACTCATGAAGTGATTTTGAGTCGAACGGTTTCAAAAGTAGTAGAAAAATTATTCTTCTGCCCGTTACAAACATCTGCATAAACGCATAACACCACCTAACAGCTATGGTAGTGTAGGGTATAGAAAGCATTCAAGACCCCTTAAGTTGCAAATGTACTTTCGATAAATTTTTTTTAATGTTCTTCATTTTCTGGACTTATTCATTTACCGGGAAATCGGGATTGATTTTGAAATTTCCGGGATTCCGAAAATTCCCGCAAATAACATAAAATAAGTATTTTTTGTTAAGATTATTTTTATTTCAAATTCATATTGATTACATCAGAAGCATAAAATCTTCAAATTCATTTCTGTAGCCCAATTCCAGATCGGCAGATAATAATTCCACTTTTCAAAAATGATGATGTATTCCATTCGTAGAGTTTTCATAGGATCTCGCACTTCCCCAAATCTACTTATTATTAATTGTTGGACATAACGGTTAGTTCTTAGAAGGTAAAAGCCTATAGCCAATATCGATTCTATTACTAACGTAGTTCTTGTTTTGTTTTTCCAATTTTTGTTGGCGATTTTTCGTTTTCCCTTTTTTAACACAATTGATAAACAGTAGTATCTGGTGTGTTATTTTTAAGGCTTTCCCATAACTGGGAAAGGAATTCCCGAAGCGTCTACATCAATTATTC
The DNA here is from genome assembly GCA_004302925.2 of Cochliomyia hominivorax. NCBI lineage: Eukaryota > Metazoa > Arthropoda > Insecta > Diptera > Calliphoridae > Cochliomyia > Cochliomyia hominivorax. The sequence continues at coordinate 59,917,553 of PYHX02000467.1, forward strand.
TAACACCCAAACGAGTACCAGTGAACATTTGTAAGTATTAACATTTGTTAAGTTTTAAATAAAACAGACTGACAGCTAAAATTATCTCAAAAATCAAACTAAGAACATAAGTAAATCATTATTCGGCTTATACAAGGCTAAAAAAGTTCTAAACAGGAATGATGCTAAAAATGTATAGGCCAAATCAGGGCACGGAAATTAAAGTCATGTTTTCTAAAAAATATTCCTGCTGCATAATGGAAGATGAAACGTATGTGCTGGCAGACTTTTCGCATCTTCCTGGTGAAAGATTTTATGTTGCTGATGCTCGAGGGAACACTTAAGAAAAGTTAAGGGCACAAAACCAGCCAAAATTTCACAAAAAGTTCTTGGTATGGCAAGCAATATGCAGTTGCCCCAAAAATGCCAATCATTTGTTACAACCTAGTACATAAATACCGACATTTTCATTAAAGAATGTTTAATTTAATTCCTTTCATAAGATTTCATAGTATGTCTACTTATTTTAAGCTTGATTCGCCATCATTATATTAAACAAGCCTTTGAAGAGCACAAAAACGGTTTCCAAATTGTAGTCGATTTTAACACAGATGACCTACCTGTTTGAGTAAAGTGACAAGACTATTTAGTATGAAAAGGATCAAACAATTCCTTATAGGGACACTGCTAAAATCTTAAAATACAAAAAGCAAAGCACAGAATTTGAAGTCAAGTTGTCAAAAATATATATATATTTGCTGTAAAAAAAATATATATTTTTTTGGATGAAAAAATAAATATTCTGACATATTTTTGAAACTTTCTGGTCAAAAACTTTATGTTGCTGACGTTCAAAGGAATGTGATTACAACTATACAAATATTCTGTTTTGTAATAATTTAAACAAAATAAAATAAATTAAACTGAAAATTTATTGGTTTCATTTTTATAAATATATATGCATGTTAAGAATATTTTGATATCGTTCCTTAAAAGTAGTATGTATATATTGATTGTAATCTTGCAATATAAATAATAAAAAATTCTAATTATAAAATTTGCATGAAATGTAAAAACAATTTTTTAAACAAATTATTTATTATTATTATTTTTTTAATAAAAATCTTAAAATTTTAATCAAAAATATTTTTTTGAAATGTTAGAATATAAGAATATTGATCACTCGATTAATTAAAACAATAATGGGAATAATTTAAAATTTCATGTTTGAATTATTTTATAATTGAAATTTTTTTGGAAATATCTTTTTCTGTATACATATATATTCTTAAAAGGCTTTAAGAGATTAATTTCTTGACATTGCAAACGGAATGACAGCATTAGTATACTCTCAACACCATTTGTTGTAGTGGAGAAGATAAAAACAGAAATCAGTACTTGCTAGAAGCAAAATGAGTTTTATTTCCATACAAAGACATATCGCTCGTTTGCTGCAAAGTAGTCATAACTGAAAAAATTATTATTTTCAGTAGGCAAATTTTTAAAATTTTTTCCAGAAATATATTTCTTGGAATTCATGAATGAAAACTTCAATTTTTTTTATATTTCGAACACTTGCAAAAAAATTTTCAACGTAAACTTAAAAACTATCGACGTGAAACCGTCATAACGTTTTATTTCTGGGATTTATCAATAAATTATGTAATTGGCATAATATATATTTGTTTAAATCCTATTTGATATATGAATGGTTCATTCCAGAAAATAATGACGACTTTGCAGCAAATAAGCGATACATTTATTATCAGAAACGTCAAAAATTAATAAATAAAGAAATATTTTTTATTCCAAATAAGAACAGTTATTCGGCCAGGACATAAATTAATACAAGTACTAAATCTCTTTTATATTTTTAGTAGCTCTAATAAATATCTAAACAAATTATTGTTTTTTTTTATATATACATTAATTTGTCAAATCAAAGGATTCCATTATATGAATATCCTTTTTTATGTATTTTTGTAGGCATATGTTATTTGTTTTTCATATTCTGTCTATTACTGCAGTTTAAAATTGAGTGTGAAAAAACACGACTAAATAAATATATAGACGATTCCACGAAAAAATAACTAAATAAAATTTCATTTTTTAGTTTTGTATGAAAACAATTAAAATTTTATTATACAAACACCAGGATATCTTTATTTACTTTTTAGAAAAAAAAAATAATAATAAAAGGTTACCATGGTATTTACAAAAAAGGTAAATCAAAGATATTTTTGGAAATATTTACATTCTTTTATGGAAATGTTTACATATTTCATATTCACATACATATACACATTTTTTATACATTGTAATGTAAATAAAACAATGCACATTGGGAATTAATTATCAAAACTAGAATTCAAATTTGTAATTGTATAACTAAATAAGGAGTGAAATTGACAATTTCTTAACACACGTTTTTCATTGAAATTTTTAATCAAAGTTTTAGCTGATTTTTATTTATTTAATTATTTATTAAAGTTGAAAAAGAGTGTCTAAAATTACTAAATATTTTCAGGAAACCCCAACTTGGTTCTATAGAAAGTTGTCCACGCATTCAAGACTCTGCCAAAAAAAATGTCTCATTTCTTATACAACAATACCGAAAGAACTTGTCCGTTGATATAAAACCTAGTTCAGGTAGAGGGTCCACATGATGTTTTTAAAACCAAAAATAGAAAATACTTGCAAAAGAGATTGCAACATATTCGCAGAAAACCACCCCGGCTAGCTTTGAGCACGGACTATTTAATACGAAAAGGCTCAAACAGTTCCTTATAGGTACACTGCTAAGAGCTTAGAGGACAAAAACAGAGCACAGAGTTTGAAGTCAAGTTGTCAAATTAATATTTTTGCTGCATAATAGATGACGAAACAATTATCCAGGCAGATTTTTGCAACTTCCTGCTCAAAAACTTTATGTTGCTGACGTTCAAGGGAATGTTGAAAAAATGTTAGGCCCAAAAGCAAATGATGCAAATCGTGCAAACTGCCTGTTACAATGGACAGGTTATTATAAAAAGAGAATTGAAGAGTATAAAAAGGGTGACCTAAAGTGTGGTAGATATGGATTGCTGGTCGAGTTAGGTGACAGAAACTACTATAAAAAATGTTAATGGAAAGATTTCCGAAAAAAAGTTCTAAATTTCAGCACTTGTTATTAAAATTACGCATCTTCAGGTTTTTTTCGATTTCACTCTTTACATTACTGAATGTAATATTTGTACATCCAGGAGTTTAAAACTATTTTTATTATTTTAATCAATCTCACAGGAAATTGATATGACTTTCGATTCAACTGTTGAAATTAATAAATAAACTACATACATACGCAAGTATTTTATATTCTCTGTTATTATATTTTAATTTAGAAATAAATTTCTTCAATTTTTCGCATTTGTCATCCCATTGTGTTTGATATAAATTGAAATATCAACAATTTATTAAAATGCAATAAACTGTTATCAGAACAATTTAATTACAGTGATCACAACAAACTGTCAGCAAAATACACAGTAATTACTAAAGTACTCGAAAAAAAGTTGACAGTTTTAAATAAAAATAAAAACGTTATAAAATTTAACAGCAACAACAATGCAATTGAACTAATGAATGAGATATACAAAGTAATAGCTAGTTTTTATTATATTTAGTTCTACAAAATAAATACAATTACAGCAAACAAAACAAAAACAAAATAAAAAGGTTAACAAACATGACAGGATTGTTGACATAGTTCATGGAAATACGTAAAAGTTTTATGAGGTCAAAAAACGCTATTCTAAGAAATGTATTGTATGTGACTTCAGAGAATCAGTTAAAATTTTAATGGCAACATACTTTATAAAGGTAACAACAAGTGGATATGTTTTTACATGTTTCGGATCTATAATATCCTCCACCACCCACATAAACAATCAAATTTTAGCAGTAACTTTTTCTATAAACACGATTTTAATAGTTTTTGGATGATGAACTATATAAAGCTGTGTTGTTGTTTAAATACATTCATTTTAACCCATTTTGGGCCACTATTGCATTTTTGCAGCATCTATTTTACACATACTCTAATTCAAATGTTATAAGTCGAGTCATAATAAATTATATATTTGCTTTTAGCTTTATAAGTAAACTTTATAGTTTCCTCAAAAGTTCTGAACTTCCGGAAATGTTTATCCTCCGCTGTGCTGATTAAAAAATACTTTGTCAAAATGATAAAAAATTAAATAGCATTTTGAATAAAAAAAATTTATCATACTAATGATATATAAACATATATAACGATGCAAGGATAACATCATTTCAGATTATTTAGCGCATAAAAATTGGAGTTTAGCATCCTTTATCTTCTATCTCCTCTATAAATGAAAATAAATCTGTTTATTTCTTGGTTTCTTTGTTTGGAACTTAAAGCCATCATCACAAAATGATCCCAATTTACCGCAAATATGATCGGCTATAAAATATTCCAATAGAAACGAGAGAAGGGGTACCGCCATAAAAAGTCAATATTAATTATCGAATATCTAAAGAACTATAACAGCAACAGTTTTTGAATTTAATCCCAAATCATTTTATCAAAGATTGGAAAAAGTGAAGGACAGATAGGACCCAAGGTATCAAATATCAAATCAAATATTGATTATGGAATGTCTATAAAACTATAATTGTGGAAATTTAAATATTTGGTCGCAATCACTTCCCCAAGAAACTGGTTTACTGAAAAAAGTGTAAGACGGATAGGAACTGGGGAAGGGGTACCCGCCATTAAAAGCTAATATTGATTATAGAATACATAAAGAACTAACAACGAGAATTTTTAAAGTCGTTTCCAATAACTTCCACATGGAAATGTTCTACTAGACAAAAAAACTTTTACAGCAAGAATTACTGGTCCTAATTACTTTCGCAAGAAATTGCTTCACTGGAAAAATCTAGAACGAATACTATCAGTGTTGGAGGTAGTTCCCAAACAATGTAAATATTAGTTATCGAATATCTAAAGTTCAATCGAAGTGAGAGTCCATACCAATTATATTCTCAAGGAAAAAGTTTTGCTGGACAAAATGTAGGACAGCTAGGATGAAAGGAATGGTCGAAGTATTACATGTTAGTTCCAATCACAGAATTACTGTGATGAAAAAATATAGTAAAAATAAGATTAATAAATTTAGCACCAATAATTTCCCTGTGAAACAGTTTTACGTGAGAAAATGAATGGTAGATGTGGTCATGCAAGCAAAAAAAGGGCGCGAACCTTTATATACCCGTTATTAATTTTTCAACATATAAAGAACTATTTCAGTTAGAATTTTTTAATTTTGTTACTTTCTTATGAAACGGTTAAATTGGAAAATTTTAAAGTGAACAGGATCGGGGGATTTGCTAAAATGATTTAAAAAAATCTTTCGAGATCTAGGACCGAAGAATATAATATAATTCCAATATGTTCAATTTTTGGTTACTTAAATATGTACACTTTACTAAATTTCATTTCATTTTATTTCAACGTGATGGGGTAGGGGTACCAGAAGGGTTAAAAAGAAAAATTTGCAAAAATTCTATCTCGGAATATTGATGATGTGCTTTACAACTTTTAATATAAAACAACTTTTAATATAAACAAAAATTATTCAGCTTAAAAGCATTTAGAACATAAGGGTACCAACTACAGATAGACGGAGAGGAAAATGAACGTAGCTAATATACTAAAATAAGTCTTTTTTGGCATAACCGTACATTTCTTAAGTTCCTCAACATTACCTATATTTTTATTTATTTATATTAATTAATTACAGGCAACTCTATCTTTGATCAATACTTTTTGACTTCGAAATACTTGCTTTAGAAGCATATTTTAAGGAGCAACACATTATGTGTCAATGGCATCAACTTATTTTCTTAATGATCTTGATGTCAACTATATAAAAGAGCATATCTTAGGGAGCAACAATATGTGCTTTATCGTTTTAGATTTAAATGTTTAAAACATGATGTGGAGTATTAAAAAACAAAGTTTTATTAGTTTAAACAATATAAAAATCATTTTTTTAGTTTAGAAGTATTTGCCGTTATATGTAAACAACAATAAGACTTCATATGAAAGATTCTATATGAACAATTAAAGTAAAGTGGTTTCCCGGTTTAACGAATACTCAGCAAATTCACGATTTATCGAATGGTCATTATTTTCCCATTGAGTTCAAAATAACGATATTTTTTAAAACATAAAAAAGTAAAAATATTACAGTCAGTCAAGCCCGGCCGTTTAGTACCCTACAAAACATTGTTGACTGTTAATACCTGCCACGAAAATTTTCCTCGTATAATTAGCTTTCCGTGTTAAGCTTATGTGTGCAATTAATGTTATGGTACAGCATTTATGTGAAATTTATACTTTTTATGCTTTAAAAAATGGACCGATCCTTGCAAAATTTGGTTAAAAACTTTTTATTTTTTGGAACTTTATGTGCTAAAAACCCCATTCCGGAGGGACATTTACCTGTACTTTGAGAATAAACTTTACATGGACGGCCAGCCGGATGGACGGTATACTTAAAAGTAGTGGTAAGATTTTTTTTCTGTCCGTTACAAACATTTGCAAAAACGCATAACATCCCCACAACTATAAATATATAGAAAAATAAAAATAGCCAAAAATAATGTCAAGAAAATTTTATGCAACAATTTTAAAGAGTATTGCTCTTGTCCAGTTTATTTTTCTTAAAAGGTAGATATGTATGTATGTATGTATGTATGTATGTATGTATGTATGTATGTATTAAAGATTTTTAATACATAAAATCTGTATAACCATCAGGTATTATTTTTTGTTGTTGTATATTTTTGTTCAATTTTTTGGAAATGCGAACATCAAAATGTATAAAAGAAGTGGAAAATGAAAGAAGAACATGGAAAAGGTGATTGTTTATCTTATTTATCATTCAAATATGGATTGACAAAATCATCGTTATGCATCATAATAAAATCAAGAACAAAACTGTTAAAAGAAATGCAAAAATCGTATCAAAACGTAAACAAACAATGAAACAAGAGTAAAAATAACATGCCAATAAGTGATCTTTATTACAAACGAAGGCATTGGCATTTCATAACAAGTTTTACAGTGGACAATTTAATTGAATTAAAGGTATTAGTTTTATGAAAGAATGTGGTTAGAAGCTATCAGTTGTAAAATTAGACCAACCTTTTCTTGCAGATTTAAGGAATATTTACACAGCACAGCATTTGTAAAGATGCTATATTTTATGAAGATGAAAACCTGCTTTTTGTGGACATAACCTCCGTCAAATGAAGAGCTTTTAGAAATAAAACTTTTAAAACTGGTTTTCCAAAATTTTGTTTCGAAAACAAGTTAACATGAAACAATTAATAACTGTTTATTTTAATTTTATTTAATTTTTCAAATTTCAGGTGGTAACGCACCTTGTCATTCACCAGAAATTGGGATTTGATGAAAGAAATGGGCGAGAGCAAAATTTATTTTATAAGACACTCTAAAAAATACCTGTAAAATTATTCTAATAAAATTCCTTGCTTTCATGTAAAATTACTAAAAATGCGTAGAAATAAGTACTAAATGTTTACTTATGTAATTGAAATGCTTTTTACCTACAAAACATACATACAAAATATAGTTATTTGAATGTCGCTAAACATGTTTAAAGAATAAACATTTTTGTTTAAAATTACATATTTTGTGTCTATAAATTTTGTTTGAAACAAAGGAATGAAGGTCAAAATAAAAATTTTTATATAAATTTTTTTGGTAAACAAATTTAAGAAGCACGAATTCTTAAGAAGCTATTGCTCCAAATACCCCCAAGAATTTATTGACCAATAAAAGTACATTTTTACTACCACGAATTTATCAATATAAGATTACTTAAAATTCATTAATTCATTAATTAACCACCAGAAATTTATATTATAACGTTCAGGTGCAAGAAACTATTACCTACCAACAACGATGAAAAGATTTAGGCAGAAAATGCGAACAATGATATACCTATGGACCAAAATGCTCCAAACCAAAATCAAACGAAATCAAAAAATTTGAAAAAAGTTGCGTCCATGAACTTGCCATTTAATTGTCTTAAGGACGAAAAATTTGTATATGAAAATTATATGTTTACAAACATAATAAATAAAAAGGATTTGTGCTATTATTCACATAAGCAGTTTTAAATGTTTTTACAATAGTTTTAACCCGTTAAGTACGTATTTTTAAATGTTGCTAAACATTTTTCAAAACATAAATAACAAATTTTACACATTAAGTGCTTATGTATTTACACATACCATGCGTAAATATTTCAAATAAAAATAAATATGTTATTTTACCCAATTTATAGAAGGAGTCTAATTACCTACTGTAAGTAAAAGTTAATTTATATGAAAATTTATTATAGTGGATACTACGAAATATTTATAGTTTTTACTATTTTCTTTCAAATAAATATATAAAATTTAATTTTCTTATAAAATTAAACGTATAACGTCTTCCTACGTTAAAAAATATTATTTCTTAAAAATGAAAGTATCTCCAAAATTGTTATTATTAGAAAATAATAGAAATCATTTCTATATTCTCCAAAAATAAAATAAATTTGATAAATTGTGTTACGAAAAGTTTTATTAAACTATTTTATCACCCATCATTTTTATGCGATTTTTCACTAAAATTTATCTATGAGAAGAAATATATATAACTCATTTATATAATTTCAATTAATTACTGACTGTATAAAAATGACTGCACAGTTTAAAACTAAAGACATAAAATTTACGCAAATTAACCCTTTTGTTTTCTTAAATCTCAAATTTACTATTAAAATTTTGAATTAAAACGTTAAAAATTATTTTAATCTGAAAAGTGTAATTTTACTATTGATTTAAAAACATTAGCAATATTGTTATGCACCTAATATGTGCTTCCCATACAAATGCAATTTTTCATATTAACACATCGAAAAATTTCTTTACTATTTATATGAAACTTTTGGACGAAGTTTAACGGATTTATGAGCACATTTCGTAAAAACAAATTCAGTTATAATTTGGTTCACACCATTAGTATATAAATGTAAATCATTAATGTATACAAACATTCCAGAAAGAACATTTAAACCATAAACAACGTAAACTGATTTTATAGGTATTATAATGTGGATATTATACCACAACATGTTTTAATAACAATACAACAATGTTTCATTATTTCTCAACGCATGCGCAGTAAAACAAATACACAGTATGTATTTTGTTAAACTTATCCTTATGTTTACGCAATCAAATTCTAATAGAAGTTGGTAAAAATTTTCTATTATATTATACTAAATGTTTGAACGTTTTTATTACTATTTTTATGAATTGTTTGAACGAATGTTTAACGAAATTATAAAAAAATTTTGTGCATACGAAACACCAACAATTTGGTTGATACCATGTATACAAATTAATTTTATTTCATGTATCAAAACATCAACATGTTGAGCTACAATGTTTATATAATTCTTAACTAATGCCCTTGCTTATGCAACCAAATTCGAAATGAGGTTGGTTACAACTTCTCCATTGTATTTATAGTAAACGACTGAAGAAAATTAAAAATATTGCAGTAAACACTCATTCGCAAAACTTGTTGCTAATGTTACGTTCAATAAATTTGTATATAAATGAGTACAAATGTTTGAAGGTACACAATGATAAAAAGAACAACAAGCAATAAACATTGGTATACTTATGTTTCGTGAATTGGAGTATATAAAATGTTTACATTCAATTATTTTATTAAAGTTGACTTCTTTGTAAGTATGCAATCGGAAATTATTGCACTTTGTTATTTTAATTATTTTATAAACATATCTAAACACCCACACATTTAAAAATATTTACAGCAAAAAAAAAGGTATTTTTGATAAAAAAAGTTGAAATATATACACGCAAGAAAAGTCATTTCTCAATATGTTTGTCGCAATATTAATATATTCGAACATGTTGATTGTTGAATTAATTTTATTTTGACGATTTCAATGCTGAGATAATATAATTTTTACTAAAACAAATATTGTGAGTGCTTTATGGTTGGAAACATGTTTTACTGACCACATTTTTATTGTTAATAAACAGACCGTTATAAACAAAAACTTGTTATAAGAACAAAATATTTTTTTCAGTTCACTTACAACTGAATACGAACAAATATTATTTTTCCATTAAAGTCAATTTATTGGAATCGTATTTTACTCTGTTAACAAGGAAAATAATACATATTTTAATTAACATTGTCATGAATTATAATTAAAAAATTAACTAATAAAGATACAGAAAATTATATGATAAAAGCATTTAAAATAATATTTAAATATTTTCTTAATGTATATATATTAAATGATGTATACATCATTCATTGAAGAAATTGGTAGTGCATATTATTATTCATTAACAAAATAATGCGAACAAATGATTTTTTTTTAACTAACAATAGTGTTTGTTGATATTATAATATTTTAGTGGTGATAACAATAATTTTGTTAATAATAACAATATTTTTAGTGACAATAACAATTTAAGTTCCAATAGCAATAACTATTGTTATCAATGCAAAATAAAAAAATCGAATAAGAAAAATTTTTATTGGAATAACAATACCAAATCAGAATGTGAATATATAGTTTTTTTAGTTGCAGTAACAATATAAACAAGTTTTATGAATTTAAAATTTTTAAAAAATGGTAAAGGGGACCGATATCCCCTTACATATGAAATTTTTAATATCGCATTCTCTGGAATAAGTTTTAAAAAAATTTCCACTTGTGATTTTACGAGATTTTTTTTGGAAATATTAAAGACTTTAGGAATGGTGGACTGGTATCCTCCTTTAAAAGAAAAAATTTAATATCGCATGAAATTTAGAACATGATAGAAACTTCTAATTATTTAGTTTAAAAGAATATAATGCAGATTATTAGAAGAAGACACGTGAATGATATTCAATGATTTGCTTTAACATAAAAACTTTCTGAGTCGAATTAATGATGTCCGTCCAACTGGCTGCCCATGTAAATGTTATAAACAGTCTTGAGGTTGCAATTTTTGAAATATTTCGATGATGATATTTATAAGGACGAAGACTATTGAAATTGGCCATGTTTGGTCCAATATTTCAGGAATCACCCATACAAATGTTCTGTCAGGAATAGAGTTAAGGTCACAAAATTCCTTCGAATAAAGCGATTTCAACAATAATAAGTTTTCAAGTATTCTTTATCGATGTGCAAAATTATGGGAGGGTCGGTCAATTACTTCTCATAGGTCCCATACAAGACCTTTCCAAATATCTATTTGAAAAGCATAAGACTAACATATATGTTATAATTGTATGTTATAATTGTAATAACAACTGGTCAAATTAAAATAAATATAATCTGAAATCAATGTTAGAAACCCCCAGAATAAAATACTTTGCAAACACATAAATTTCACATGAATGTTAGCATCATAACAATGTACTTCACATCTAATCAAAAAGGTAAGAATCTTAGTATAGGTCGTTTAGAAAATTTTTCTATTTGTTTTTACAACCAACAACGTGGTGTAGGGTATTACATAGTCGGTCATGCCCGACTATGACAATTTTACTGGTAATACTAAAATATATTTTGCACAGAGAGTGAAGTAAGAGATTCATTGTTGTAGAAATACACTATCGGGATTATTGGAGCCATTTCCTTATAATTTCAAAGAAAATTTAAGGGTAATATAAAGGTAATATCAACAGGCAAAATAATATTGTACTATATATTCGGCACAACCGGATATAGTATTCGTGATTATTTCTTAATTTTCATTACCACAGATTTTAATAAATAGAGTTTTTAAGTAAAATTCCTTCACATAATTAAGGGATTTAGTTTTATATATTTTTTTAGACAAATTAAATAACTATATTATCATTGCATAACTTAGGGAGTAGTTAACTTGATAATATTGAAAACTATAATTATTGGTTTTCCAAAAGAGAATTTATTATGTAAATGAAGCATATTTTATATATCAAAGAATTTTTTAACGGCATAAATTTCACATAAATATTAGTATCATAATAATTTAATGCATAAATAAGAAAAGCAAATTATACGAGGGCCGTTAATAAATTTTTCGTAGCAGATATTTACAACAACAATGTGGTTACATAGTCGGCCTTGACGAACTATAAAATTTAAATTTTAATTCAAAGCGACATGTATAACTTGTTGCAAAATTAAACACCATAAATGTACTTCAATTACAAATGTCATGTTTTATATAAATAAATGGAAAATTTTTCACTGCTATTTATATGAAATGTTTGAACGAAAATTTAACGAACTTATGAACACATTTTCGTAAAAACGAAGTGTACTTCTACTTTCGTTCACAACTTCAGTATATAAGTGAATACTATTTAATGCATATAAACATTTCAAAAATAACATAAAAACCATAAACAACGAAAACCAGTTTCATAGGTATTAAAAAGTGTACAACGTGAACGCAACATGTTCATATCAACAACGCAACAAATATTTTCTTATTCTTAACGCATGCGCAGGTACATAAATAAAATGTATATTTGTGAAACTAATGCGATATGTACCACTAATTTGGTTCGCAACTTTAGTATACAAGTGTTTCATTGGAAGTGAATATCATTTAATGTTTATAAACATTTCAAAAAGAACACGAAAAATATTTACAACGGAAACCGGTTTCATAGGTATTGAAAGCTGTACAGTTTGAGTGATGCAACATGTTAAGTAAAACAAAGCAACAAATGTTTATATAATTCTTAACGCATGCGCAGTAACACAAATAAAATGTATATTAGTAAATGTAATGCTTTTGTTTACGGCACCAAATTCAAATACAAGTTGATAACAGCTTTTCAGTTGTATTTATACTAAATGTTTGAACAAATGTTTGGAAATTGCAATAAGCAGGTTTTCGTAAATTGTGTCGCCAAATTATTTAGTATAAATACGAACGCACATGTTTTTATGAATACTATAATAGAAAGAACAACAAGGAAACATTCAATTCGTTCAATTTAGAAAAAATTAAAAATCTTAATATTTTCTGAATTTGTACATTTAGTTAATATAATAAACGTTAATATAATAAAACACGTTTGCCAGACAAGTATATTAAGGAATAATATGAAAAAAATTAAAAAAAAAGTATTAATATTTAGATTTTCGGTGATACAAATTAAAAGGGGAACAAGAATGATCTACTATTAAATAAGAAATAATTTAAATAATATTAATTAACAAATTCGCAAAGTATTTAAGTTATTCGTTGTTTAATTAAAAACGAAAATTTATTTTGATAATAAAAATAGAACTTAAAAACTTGGAAAACCTGAAAACCGAATCTATAGAAATTAATAATTTTCTACAATGTCGATTTGAACAGTATAATCTCACAAATTAGAACTCGCAAATTCCAATCTTCCTAAATTTATAACCATTTATATTAACATATTGAACGTTTTATTTTGATCAGGAATATATACAAAAAAGGAGAATTACAAAATAAAAATTGGCGAGTTCCATTTGGGTCATTTTAAAACAAAAAAGAAAAAAGCTTTTTGGCTGGAATAATGCCAAACATTGATAAATTGATTAAGTTAAATCTGTTATTGATTTTACTATGACTTTAGGGCTTTTTATCCCTAATACGAAATTGTTTTAACGCATAAGTTATATTATTTAAAAAGTTCTCCAATTCATTTCAATATGAATTCAGTAAATAAAAATTTCCAGATATTAGAACATTTCAGAATTTGAACTCCTGAACAAAGTGGTTCTAACTTCTGAGAGTTATAGTTCTCTGTATGCTGTACTTATTATAGATTTTGGGTTTTGAGCTAAAAATAGAAGAAATTGAAAGTCACTACTTTTTATAACACTTTTATTCTTAATTATTTATTTATAATTTAATTATAATTTTCAATGTTAAAATTTGGTGGTATTTGCTATTATAGTTTCAGAGATCGACAAGGCTCTCAGTGACCAGTTTGAATATGTTGAAATCTATATTATTTCCTTACCAAGTCTTTATTTATGTGCAAATGTTATAAATTTTTTTGCTGTAACAGTTTCAGAGATGTGAAAAATTCATTATTGAGGCTTCATACATTTGGCAAATTTTATGAAATTACCTTTAATAGTTTCAGAGATGTGCGATATTTAAAAATTCGTTTTTAAAGGGAATGTCAGTCCTACATTATTATTTTATTTTGGGGGGAGGGGGTTATTATATTAAAATGAATGCATATGAAAAACTGCAGAAAATTATCTTTAAAATTGCGAATTGATAATGATCAATCAAATCAATCAAAATGAAACATAATGATCTTGGGATGAGACAAAATTTTGCATACGTCACTCTATAACTATCTTTTCACTAATTCGATTTTGTTTATTAGTTTTAAATGCTTTTTTGTAAAAGTTTTTCTTCTGAAATTTCAGGCAGCCTCATGTGTATCAGCTTATAGGTGTATTAATTTTTTTTCTACTGAACCGATATTGTCGGTTTTAAATAGCCAACTAAAGAAAAATATTATAAAGAATCGTTAGAATCTGTTAATAATTGTGGATGTAAGAATGTTTCCAATAGGCGGCCAGAGAAACGGTTAAATCAAAATCAACACAATGTTTTATTTAATGATTAAAATATATATAGTCAATGAATGGAATGACATCTCTTGTGGTGTTGGATAAAAAAAATAAATAAACAATACTAATACATTTTTTATTTATAAAACATGTAAGAATACTATATTCGGCTATTCCGAATCTTCTATACACTCCACCACAAATTCGTGTGAAAAATAATACAATAAAACACTTAATGAGTAATAAAATTAGTTATATTTTTGGCTATAAATAATAGTGGACAATTTTACGGAAGTTCATCGCTTGAACTTGGAGGTTGCATCAGATATAGGTCTATATCTTTAAATATACTAAACCGTTTTTGTTGGTTTTCAATAGGAAACTTCTCAGTACTATTGAGAATACTAAGGTTTAATTTCAATGAGCGCTGTAAATTTTTTGGATGTGAGCGTTCCTACAGCAGACGTAGCTAAATCGACTCAGATTTTGATCCTGCAAGAATATATATACATTATGAGGTGTGAGAGAATTTCTTCTTAGCGTTACACATGTAATGACAGAGTTAATATATCCTCTTCACCACTTGTGGTGTTGGAGGGTATAAAAATCTAATATGAAATTAACACATTCCAAAGTATGAGTGGAAAATAAAGTGTTTTTATACAAAAAAATGCAAATATTAGTGTAATAATTATTTAAGTTTCTTTATGATAAAAATATTTAAAATATGTAATTATATTTAGATTTTGTTTTTATAAAATAATATTCATATCATAAATTTTAATTATTAAAAATACGTGATAAAAACAAAATTTGAAATTTAATACAAATCAACACTAATACATATGCGCTTATTATAAAAAGCTTAAAAAAATAAAAATTTATGAAATATTATAGCTAATTGCTGGTATTTGGTTTGTCAATATATGTCTATAATTATATATAAATTTGTCTAAATATTATATAATTGTAGTTGTGCATAAAAATAGTAATTATGATTTTGGAATTTTGCGCAAATTCCAAGCATTTATTGTAATGTATTTTAATTTGAATAAAATATTAAAATATTTATTATTTCTCAGTTATGATTAAAAAAATAGTTAATATTTATTTAGAGATATATTTGATTTGATATCAGGAATTTCTATTTCTGCAGTCATAGCTGCTCTTGCGTATGTAATTATTATGACAAAAAAGTGGTATTTAAATAAATATATAATTTGTAAAATTGCGCAATTGTATATAGTACCGTTTGGTCCAATTGTTGCAATCATAATCTTTTAAATACATTAAAAATTATAATGCTGTATAGGTGGGTTATTATAAAAGTTATTTGAATACAACTATTTGAATAATGAACTTTTAAAAATATTATTATTTGGTAACATTATAGAACTTTTCAAAGTACTTAATATTTCAAAATAATGTAAAGTCCCACTCAACGAAAGTTTAGGCTACAAATTCAGCTAACATATACACTACATAAATGACAGCTGCTTTCTCATCAAATTTAATGTATTTTTATATCCTCTACCAGCATAAGTGGTGAAGAAGCTATATAACTTTGTCATTCCCTGTGTAACGCTAAGTACGAATCATCTCAGACCATAATGATTATATATTCTTGCACGTTAACATCAACAATAATTGACAGAGCTCCATGAAATTTGGCCAGAGTATTTGTTATGGTCTTGAAAAGTTATCTGTTTAAAACTAGTAAAATGGGTATAGTTTATTAAAAGATATACTGATCATCATCGGATCGGCAGAGATAGTTGTAGGAAAACATATATGCAGCTGAAAATTATGTGACTCCATTAGGGATTCAAAAAGAGTCATAAAATTTATAAATCTAAGCAAGTAATAATGCTATATTTGGTGGTGTTGAGTATTAAATACCCTGATTATATGAAAACTTGCGAGAAATAAAATTTAATTTAAAATCTAAGGAATAAACTATTTGCAAAACTATCTTTATTATTTAATGATAAAATGATGACAATCACAAATAAAATATTTTTACCGCTTTTGGATAAATTTAGTCCATTTCGGAAAGGATATAACCAAGTTGGACTTACAGATATTATAGATAACCAAAAAATAGTAAAATTTCAATGAAATTCGTCCATATTTAACAAGTTTATATAACGGAAAGGGTCTTCGAAAGGGAACTTTGTCAAGCAATAGGTCTATTATAATACATCTCTTTGGATATTGTTATGAAAAACTTAAATTATAAACAAATAAATTTCACATTTTTGTTTTATGTCCAAAATAAATCGAATCATAAAGTGGTATCAAATCACTTTATATATATTTTTTATACCTTGATTAAAACATATGGTGATGGAGGGTATTAAAAAGATAATTCTTTGTGTTAAAAGGATTGCAAGGGTATATTTAGTAAAGCAATCGAATCATGTCAAAAGAGAAAAATATGTCATGATCATGATCCTTCTGGCTACTGTTTTTTCCGATTGATACTAATTACCCTTAGTGAAAAACACATTTGTAAAAACAATTCACTTTTTATCATTCAGAGCAAAATCGATTTACAAGGGCTTGTCACCACACGCAGTGTTATAATTTGTTATGCGTGTATAATGCCTTGTGCTTCGGTGATATTTATAGTTTAATATCTGAGAAAATATTATCCTTTTGAAATTGTTGAACAAAGATGGAGTGATTAAAAATTATGATTTATGTCTATAGCGCCTAAACTCCAATTTCTCTAATTAGTATTACACTGTTTAAGACATTCAATAAGCAGTCATTTTATAAAATAATTCCTGTTTGTTCTTACTCTTACATAAACTTTTCACAATACACGCACTGTAAGAAATACTGCAGAATAATGTTCACCGCTGCATCTTTCCATCTTAGATTTTGAGAAGATTTGGATAGATAAAACTGCGTATTGGAATTGAGTATTCCTGCATAAGATAATCCTCTTTAAATTCTTGGCTTTTAGTCCTTCTGAGGGTCCTGGAATAGGAATTTTAGAATCGCCTAAGTCATATTTACTTAAGTACGATACTAATACCACTACTCCATTTGAGATAATAAATAATAAACGCTTAAGGACACTAAACAATTTTGGACCACCCTCGTAATATATAATAATGAAGTAATTAATAATTATACATATAAGTAGAATTATTTTTATATTGGTGTATTATTAAGCATATTAAAATTATTAAATATAATGTATTTTGGGTAAAGAATTTAATCCATTTTATGTTGGTTGTCGATAAGCTTTCAGTTATATTTTGTTTCATTTAAAAATGAAAATGTTTTTTAATTAAATTTTATACAAAACTATAATTTCTTATTTTAATTTAAGCTATTTAATTATTTGTTTTAAATGCCACAATTTAAAAAAAAATTAAATATATATTTTTTTTGGGAAAATGCAAAAATTTGGATAGTAATTTTTTCTAAGTCTCTAATGATTACATATTTGACATTGAAAATTAAATTGCTAAAAATTAATTCATAATTAAATTTTAATTATTGTATTTTTACAATATATGATAAAATTTAAATTTAAATAATTATATAACATTCATTAATACATATCTGAATTGTAGTTCTAATTTTGATATTTTAGACATTTAATCTGTTCAAATGATTTTTATGATTATAGATATCATAATTATATTGGGGTATCCAATAAGATCCAATAATCCAATAACGTATACACACCTATCTCGCATCAAATTAAAATTTTGGTCGATTTAGCTGTGTTCGTCGGTCTCTTGAAAACATTTTTATAGTTAGAATACATTGATTCAAAACAAAAAGCTTGTAAATCAATACAACAACCTCAAAATTTCAACGAAAAGCTTTCATTAATATATCAATAACAAGTAAAAATGTTCTACATCACATTGTTGGTTGAAATGACAGTTACTAAAATTTAAAACGGACCTCGCATAATTTCGTTTCTAATTTATGCTTAAGTGTGTAATAGTTTATTATGATGCAAATTTATGCGTTCAAAAAGATGTTTTTCTGGAAGTTGGGAATTGAAAAAATATGAACATCTCGTGTTAATTTATATACATTCTAATTAGACTCAATATTGTTACAATACTCATGTATATGTAAGAATTATAAGTTTAATAGTGGTATTTGGAAAACTTTGTATTGGACCTGTGAGAAATAATAAATCGATCCTCGTACAGTTTGGCACATCCTTAAAGAACTTCTTTTTACAAAATTTGGTTAAAATCGTTACATATTTAAGAATTTGATTGGCCAAAACCCCATTCCGTGGGAACATTTGTATGGGGCCTAGTTAAAAAAATGAACCAATCACAACCAATTCTACATGTCAAATTTCATTAAGATATCTTTGAAACTGAACATGAACTTTGAGAACAAACTTTACAAGGACAGCCAGAAAGTGATATCGAGTCGATTGGTATACTTAAAAGTGATGGTATCACTATTTTTCTTTCCGTTAAAAACATCTGCACAAACGAATAATGCCCCCACCACTTATTTTGATGTGGTTATACAAATTAATCCAGCTACATCATTACACTTAAAATCAGATTTATAACAAAGTTTTAGGGTAAATTATGCAAATTTTTAATGCACCCCAAAATTATCGCGTCATATAGGTTGACATTTTGAAAATAATTTTCTCAAATTTGTCACACGTTTTTTTGTTTAGTATGATAATTTAAACGGAAAATTTAATTTTTCTAGGATTATTATTTGATCTGATTTTCATGTAATACTCCTCCTCGGAAAAGCAGTTAGAACTTATAAAATATTAATATTGGAAAAATGTTTAACTGTTTGTAATCTATGCAATTTTTGTGGTGATATCTGTTTCAACCTAATTAAACTTTTATATATGGACCAATATATTTTAGAAATTAGTGTAAATTTGCAAATTTAAAATAGATCAGTCTTTAATGAATACTTTATCCCTGATAAAGGTTTTAGATGGGTTTAAAATAACAATTGCACTAATTTTTTATTCTGGTATGCAACACCAAAAAATAAAGATCTGCAGTAATATAAAGTAAATATTCTAAAATTATATTGAAATCTATATCGAATTTACTATGATTGTCAATTTAAAATAAATCCCGGTTGTTTGTTATAGCCTTATTCAGTACTTAAATCATGCAGCTATAATTCGAGAGTTATAAACTGATATCTGAACTTATCTCGAAAGGTAAAGAAAACTTTTTTTAAATATGTGTAAAGAAAATATATAGTTTAACATTTGAAAAATTCGTTACGTAAGACCGATATCTAAAATAACTTAAAAATTTAAAAAAATATTGATGTTCGAAACCTAAAAAGCTTTTTATTAAATAGAATAATGAAAAAATCTTTTATTTACAATTTCTAATATGTCTGATATAATAATGAGAACAAACAGGCAAAACGCTATATTCCGCTATGCCGAATCTTCAATAGCTGCCACCACAATTGTTACCTCACGAATTGGTAATTCTCATAAAACGTAGTGCTCAGTGGGACTGAATCGATTAGTTTGGAAATAACTATATAACTTTTGATCGGCTGGATCAAAAGTTATATAGTTATAGCATTATAAATGCGTTTGTTTTTAACCAGTTCTAATTCCATAGGGGTTCAAAATTTGGTACCGCAGACATTCAGTTGTTTTATGCGCGTTCCAAATTGTTGTTTCTCATTCAATTTCAACCATTTTATATCCCTTTAAAAACGTGCGTAAATGTGATATTTTTATATGTGAAAGCGTTGCCCTGAGTTAGATTTTTACTTAGTTTAAAAATCTCCGTTTAAAATCGAACATACTTTTTGTGCTCTTCAATAATCCTTTAATAAGAGCCTCTTTCCACTGAGCTTAGCTCCGAGCATTTTGGAAGATTTGCCTCTCTTGGTACAAATACCACATTATTGTTCTTGTATCAAGGGCTGGTTTACCATAGTGACACGGTGCCATGTTTTGTCAAAAATAGTTGGTCATATTATAAAGTTTTATGAATGAAAGCTGCCTTTTGTGAAAATTGTTTGAAATAAATTTCGCTAATTGTAACAATTGATTGACATACTATAAACTTTTTATGAGATTTTGACCTCGATCATCAGCCTCAAATTTTTTAGCAACGTTCCGATCAGGAATTTAACTTTAATTTTTCATAGCAAATAGTGCGAGCTCTTAGCTTACAGGGCTGCTTTCTTACTAGATGTGTTGGGAGCTCGTTTGAACTAGGTTTTATATCAATGGACAAATTCACCTGTTTAATAACATTAAACAGGTGAATTTGATTTGATTTTAGATTTTTCCGAATATATTTAAAAATTTTAGTACGCATTTTTTGATCACTCATTTTAATCGGATTAATAATATATTCATCTGTTTGACATTAAAAATCATATTTTACTTGTTTTACAAAGACAACTCGATAAAAAGTTAAAAAAAAGTTTGTTTTGAATTTTTCGATTTCAGTTCTCAACATTATTGTTGAAATGTTTGTGGTGGAGTAAGAGAAAATTTGGCATATTTAAAGAAAACATTTTCACTATAAATTTAAAATTGAATTCCATTTACGTATTTTTAAAGCAGAATCTGAAAGATAACAAAATTAAACGAACTTGAACATAATTTCAATCGAATACTTCTAAAAAAAAATTAGAAAACATGAAACTAAAGATTGTGTTTCATGGTTTTTGTATTTTTATTTTCAATAATAAAATAACACTGGTTTAATACACTTTTTAATACCAGAAAAAATTTCTTTGAACATTCTGGTATTTTTGTTTAGCTAAGAGTTCTTTAAAATGCAGCAGAATACTGATGTTTATTGAAAAAAAAAACAATTCCGAAATTCTGTTAAATACAAAAAAAGAAAATTAAATGCAAAATGAAAGACAAACTTTTTATATCTTATTCTACTGTGTTTGTGGTTAAAAATCTGTATTGTAGAAATATTTTTTTTCATTCAGAACAAAAACAAGTTTTCTTAATTTAATTAAAAGAGATATTTTTACTAGAATTTAATTGTTTTACAAAACTTTATAGGTACATAATGTGATGCCAGATAAAAATTAAAGAAATGCTTATTTAACGAAAATATATACATATTTTTGTTTGAAACATGTGTTTTGTATTCTAATAAGATAAGATGAACAGTATTTCACCATAGAGTTACATATTTTAAGAGTACTCAAAAACTATTCGTTAAATTGTAGATTAGAAGTTTTTGAAGATCCAGAACATGTGCCTTCCGACTATCATCCGTGGGAAACTTTTTCCTGCACCGAATTTTAAAGGAAAATTCAATACATAAAAGAAATATAAGTATAAAACATTGTTCGAAATGTGGGCCTCTATGGATGCTCCAATAAAATGTTCTAATAATTTATCACTCAAATCTAAAAAAATATGGTTACGGTTTAATCATTTTATAAGCTTTAACCTCTACATTGGAACACAGCCGAATAGGGACTGATTCTTGTGAAATTGATTACAGACCAAAATGTCTTATCTTAAAATCCTATTCTAGAAATAGAAATTATATGGAACTATGGAAAATATTGATATTGAATATTGAAAATATTCAAATCAGATAATCAAGTGTGTCGAAATTCAATTTCATTCGTCTATAACTAAAAGTTTTATAATCTTAAACTTTTATTTTAGAAAAGGGCTTGTATAGCAGAAAAGTCAATTATAATCTTATTTTAGTGTGTTTGTAATAACAAATTAAATTGAATTTGTAGTGTATTAAAATTGTGTATGTTTTAGCATATACAATTACGGCAAATATCTAGACCAAATTTCGTTTCCCATAAACACACAATTTTTTTTAATTGAAGCAAAATATAAAATATTTGTTGGAAAAGTAATACTTTTATTAAAACAACTAAGATTTCATTTGAAATATTGTCGTTATGGCATTTTTAATAATGGGTATTACTTTGTTCTGAATTACCTCCAAAATACGGACTGGGACTGTTAAATAATTATGCATTTGTTATGGGCATTATTTGTATCAAAATTTACGGTCCATGTATTCCCACAATTTAATTTAAATTCTGACTATAGAGCATTCAGTCCAACAAAGGTATGCAGTGTTCATGTGCATGAATAAGGCACATAATAAATCTAAGAAAGAAGTTTCATCAAATAACTTCAATTTTATTTTTGGATGATAACAACAAAGATAAAACAAAATAGAGAAAAAATCTAATGCGTTTATAAAAATATGAATCAGTGTATTGTGGGCAGACGGAATAATAAACTAAAAGACAGATGGATGTACCATCTAAATATATTCCAGTTTTTTATAAAATAATATATATAATTTGTGCGGTCTCAGAAGATTCCTTCTTGGAATCACCACCACAATTGGTAAAGAGCGTATATTAACTATGTCATTCCGTGTGTAATATTAAGATGGAATCCGCGTGTCCGTCTGTCTGTCTGTCGTTGGCACGTATTTGTTATAGTAATTTTATGACTCACTAAGTTTTCCTGTGTTGCATTGAAAAAAAAAACGTTTATATTTAATACTTACTAAGACCCAGGTGTTACCCCTTCCTATGGTCCCATCCGTTCTACATTTTGGCCAGAAAAAAGTTTCTTGGGAAAGTAATTGTAACCAATTTGAATACTGCCGCTTTTTACAGTTCTTTAGGTATTCAATAATTCATATTTGCTATGTACGAGAGTTCCTTTTCCGTTCCCGTCATATATTTTGCAAAATAAATTCTTGAGAAAGTAATTCCAATTTGAGAACTATTTCTGTTATAGTTTTTTCTTTGTATGGGGGACACCTCTTCTCATTATCCTTGCCGCCTTTCATTCTAGCCAGAAAAACAGTTACTGATAAAAGTTATTGGTACCAAATTTAAAAATTCGCTTTTATACTTTCTTAGATATTCGATAATCAATATTTACTTTGTATGGGGGTACCTATATTACTTTCGGGGATATAAGGATCATTCTGTGAAAATTCAACAAGATCGGCCGGTAGTTTAACTGTCTATAAGTCCTAAAAACAAACAAACAAACAGACAAACAAACACACTCACATATATAACACTACTTACACCTTTTTATAAAATAAATTATATTAAAACTAATTTGATTATGAAAATTATCATATTATATCAATATAAACACTTTAACTAAAGTTGTTTTGTTTTTTAGTTTTTATTTAATTTATGTGCATACGCATTGTCACCGGATTACAAGCTAACTTGAGCCATAAAATAAAATTTATATTTACAAAACAAATAACACTAATCCGTCAACAGCAATATAAGCCGTTCAGATATAAACATGTATTTCCTCTTTTTTTCACATTTATGAATTTGTTGTCACAGAGTTATTTTATGTATTTGTTTTTCTTTTTCGGTTTATTTGTTTGCTTGTTAGCTTTTTTGTCAGTATAGTAACATGCACAGTATATGTACATGAATATTGGTAGGAGTATAAGTTATAACCGCACGATAGAAATATAAACATACAAACTTCCGTAAATAAAATACATTTATTGTACAACCTGGCTTAATGTTCAGGTAAACCATACAAATAGACGAGTATTCAAATACTCAAAAATATTCAGAATTTACTGTACACTGTACGTTGTGTGAAGATGGTTAGTAAGCAAAACTTTAAAGAAAATTTCGATTATTTTAAATTAGTCTTAGGGAAAAATAAACACTTAAATAAATATTTTTGTGGAATAGAGATATTATCGAAAATAAATAAGTTTTACTCAAATGTGTAAGATACATTTGGCGTATAGAAATATATTCTCACGCTCATTTAATATAAATTCATTATCAGACACCTCAAAATACTATTAATATCTTCAACTAAACGCATATGTTGTTACAAAATATGAAAATTTGAAATCATGTTTGTTGGAATTTGTAATAAAATTGTCATAAATACGACTTGCCACAAAATATATACAAATAATCGGCTGCATAAATATCATAGAGTGACAGCTCATTACTGAAACAAGTATCTATTATAGTATTTTGAGCGAACAGTTTTATTTGGACTACATATAACCATTGCAATTGGTAGGAGTAACGGGTAAATGTAATGTCTAAAGTTCAAAATTGGCTCGTTAACAATTGTCCTCTCGGATACTTTGAATTCACAAAACTCTTTTATAAAATACTTTAAATAAAATTGGGGCAAATAAATTATGTATCAGTGCTAATCTACGTTTGTCCCATCAAATTTTAGCTACAAACTTACTTTGAGTTGAAACTCTAGCGTATACTTAATATAACTAATTAATATATATCATACGCAATTGTGCACTTGAATTAGTTATTCGGGTAAAGTAATTTTAACAAACAATACAAGTCATATATTTTGCGTAAAATTTGATTTTTAGATTAAAAAATATTCCCGGGTTTATTAACTTGACAATTGATCTCACGACTACAAACAATTTAAAACAATTAAGTAACGCTTTATTCATCTGTGCCAAATCTTATGTGCTCATCACTATTTATGTTTCAGAAAGATTTGCACAAGTTAAAGATATTTTATTAAAAAAGATTAAATAGATCAAATATTTTAACATTCAAGTATATGGTACGAATCCTAATCCGGAAGGGGCCTTATGTGGAAGCTATTTCAAATAAGTTTTATTTTTGAATTAAAAAAAATATCCGCCTTAATTTCAGATATCGGGCTATAAATTGGTTGTTATTACACCGAATTTATCGGCCAAATTTAGTTAAAGTCATATTGTTAATGTGTATGTGAGGTGGATAGATAAATCACCTCAGACTTGATGCCAGGATATAAAAATGCCAACATAAGAAACTATTGATTGTCTATGCGAATGAAAATTGAAAAGACAAGGATCGTCATCATCATTGATGACCACTTTCAAGTATGCTGTTTGAGCAAAGCTTCACTGTCTATCTATAGAGCAGGTTGGTTGGTTTTCCATATAAATTTTATGAATAAAATTTTAAAGATATCTTGATGAAATTTGGCACAAAGAGTTATTATAGTCAGAGATCGGTGCTTATTGAAATTGCTTATTAATTATTATTTCACATAGCTCCAACATAACTGTTACTCCCAAAACGCGGGTTTAAGCTCATAAAAAATCTAAACATAAAACGATATTAAAAAAGTTTTGGATCGATCCATTCTATCTACTTCGGAATATCACTTTAAAGTGCATAAATACGATATATATCTAGATATATATAAGCAGAAATCTATGCCTGAAACTTATGAGGATCGCTCCATAATTAAATATACCTACTAATATAAATGTAAGTATTATAAAAATTTATAAACTAATTTTTGAGAATTAATCAATGTTATATAATTTATTTATAATTTATTAAACAAAATAATTTTTGAACTACTGTGTGGCGTTTACTTAATTTTATTAATTCATATAATTCATACGTTTATTTAATGAAGTTATTTTATAGAAAATGCATGTAGGAACTTTATAGTCGTTGAAGCCCTGCACCACATTGTTGGTTATAAATGGTAGTTACGAGAAATTAAAGATCCTTTTCTGATTTATGTCTACGCATTTAAAGCATTGTTGTGACAACAACATTTATGAAATTAATGAACTTTAGAAAGATTTTTTGAAGCTGAAGATAATATGGAACGATTCTCGTAAAAATCGATTTTGTCTAGGTGCTAGATGAAACAATGAAACCATTATTACCAAATTCATTAGGCATTGTCCTTGCACAAGTGTCGAATTTTATCAAGATATCTTAAAACTGCTAACTTTAACCGTTTTAGCGAAATCTGGTAAAAATATATTTTGTGATAATCTTAAACAACGAGCCAAATTTCAGGATCGGTTCATTATTCCTAGGATACTAGGAACAAGCGAATAAATCTCATATATATGTTTATGAGTATGCACAGGAATTGATGTTAGCAAAATTATTTATTTTTGTATTTAGCTATGTCCATCTGTATATCTGCCTTAAAGTCCTAATTAGTATCAAGCATACGATTAACATATAAAATTAACTTAAAATCTAAAGAAGGTTGAGAAGTTCGATTGAAATGACAATGAGTGCCCTGATTAGAGAAAAAAGTTGTGAACCATTATTCGACAACCTCTGTTTTCACATTCAAGATGTATTGTGTTATCAGTTAAAAATCGGCATTAAATCCTTTCGCTATATTTAAAATAAAGTCAGTGATAGATAATTTTACATACAATAAATAAATAGTAAATATGTAATGCAAGACATAAATGTCAACGCAATAATTAAATAATGTCTTTTTTTCTGTAACAACCAAAATAATATGTAATTCCGAGAAAAATAGTTCTAGAACTAAAAAGTACAAATATAAAGGGCTAACTACAGACCTTCGAATGTGTTGACCAATTTTTAAAACGGTTTGGTTTCAGCAGAATAGATTTCTAACACAAGAGTTGTGAACCAAAAAAAAAAAAAAAAAAAAAAAAAAAAACAACATGGCGTTAAATCTGACCATATTTTCCCAGAGTCATAGTATTTTTTCATTTTTTTATAAAAATCGTAGAAGTATTATCATTCACAAAGTATTTAATTATGATTATAAATAAACACATATAATTAAACAATATATCTGTCATTATTTTTATATCCTCATTTGCATATTAACACGTGCTTCATTTTGTTAAGTGCGCTCGGTTCCTCCCTCATACATCTGCTCATATACAAAATATATAAATATCATAAAAGATTTAACTATTGTGAATTGCATTTGTAGGTATTAAAAATAATTTTATTTATATAGAATTGTGGCTTTATAACGTGAATATGTCTGTAGTTAAGCACATTCATATTTTAATAATTGTATTAACACTTTTATATATATGTGTTGGTTTAAGTTTTTAGTGTGGGTTTTAAAGTTTGTACTTCTACAATGATTCCTTCTAAAATAAAATTGTTTAAAATTTTAAGGAAATGTTTGGAGATCTCCTTGTAAAACGTTTTTGTAGTGAAATAATTATGCCGATTTTCAATGGAATTGTTTCAAGTTTAAAAATTTTGTGAATTTAAGGCTTTATTCGAGAAAAAGACTTAACTGGCAGCTGTAGCAAAATATGTAACGATATTCGCCAAGAAAAACAGTTAGAAAAACAATCATGACAATTTTAATTTAAATTGGTTCATATACATATAATAAGTTTATAAGCTCGAGTTTGTTTTCCGGGAATAAATATGGACCGATATTGGTCAGACTAATAGTGTATATTCAATACAGTTAAAAAAATAATTGATTCGGATTTCAACAAAATTCGTATTTACTTACTAGTTTTATATCAAAATGTTTTCCGGAAAAATAAATTGTTCAAAATTTCAATAAAATTGTTTCATATTTAAGAGTTTTATAAGCTATAAACTAGATTCCCGGACTGGGTGTTATATGGTAACTAGGGCTTGTTATTGTATCGAAATTAAAATAAATGGCAAATTTCAGTAAATTATTTAAAAAATTGCGACCCATTCGACGAACAGATTTTGGGGTGTATCAAAGTTTTGCATATTTCAGCCTATATATTTTTTTCTTCTGAATCCATTTTAAAGATTTTTGTGCGATGATGAAAAACACATAACTATATGTTATAGTTAAATTTTTATTTAAATTACCCTTTTTTAAGAAAAATAGAAAAGATCTTTTTCAGAATTTTGAGGTTGTATCAGGTATCGGTCTACAACGGTCTGCTAATAAACCGACGTAGCTTATTTTAGGACAATAGGCACTGCTTAGGACAGTAGTCAACAATCTAGCCAAATTTCATTGAATTCGAACAATTCTTCTAGGAGTGAGATAGACGGACAGACGAACATAGCCAAGTCGAATCAGATTTTCATTTGATACAGGAATATATGTATTTTATGGGATCTAAAATGATTCCTTCTTTGTATTATACACGGAATAATAAAGTTAATTTACCCTCATCACCACTTGTGGTGGTGGAATGTATTATAATGACGTCTTTTTTTCTACTAACAATCAAAATATTATGTAATTCAAAGCGTTAGTTTCCAGCAGGATAGTTTTATTAACGTAATCTTAGAACAAGGCACCACATAAAGTATTTTGTCCAAGTTGATCAAATATTTTCTGCGATGATGACGATTTGTCGCTCTTTGTGTTAATTAAAAAATCATTGTAACGGATATTTAAATCTAGATACTTTGGTAGAAATTATGACAATCAATTCCAAAATAATTTAAATGAAGATATAATTAGAATAAAAATATATAATAAAGATATATATTTTTTCTAATATTTAATTAATAATAACATTAATTAATAATAATATATTTTGGTTAGTGAATATATTTAATGTTATTACATTTAAGATAATTTTTGCTATAAAAAATATAAATATTGAATCGGTAACCACCGATTTCAAAAGGCTCTATTCTTAAACCAAAAAATAATATGTGTTAAATTTAATTAAGAAATATAAAGAAGTATAGAGCGTTCACAACATTTATATGAACAGCCAGACGAACGCGCTTCGTATGGGTTTAATTAGCAAATACACAATACTCCAACTTTTTTAAGGAAATAACCCGTCTGAAAATTCCAAGATTTTCGGTTCAGTGATAAAGTTTTACATAAAACACATTCCTTTATATATAGAAGATAAAGCAATTACATTTTTATTTACTGATTTTCAGAAGTGGAGCTTTAGTATAATATGACTCGATTCTTGTAAAATAATAAACTTCTTTGAGATTTAAGAAGTTTACTGTAATTTCGAGAGATACTTAAATAAATATCGGATTAAAACCAATTTCTATAAGATTTGACCTTGGCTCAATCATTTTATATACCAAAGGTAGAAATATTTCAAAAGTGATTCTGAGTCGATTTGTGTATTATCTACTGGGGATACATTGTTTTTATATTTATATAAGAATCATCTCACATCGTAAAAATTCCCTATTTACTAGGGGTACATTATTATTTTATATAAAAATCATCTCAAATCCTAAAAAGTATATATATTCTTGCATAAAAACGAAGTCTGAGGCGATTTAGATATGACCATCTGTCCGTCTGTATGTTGGAAACATTCTCAGTCCTAGAATTATTATCCGAATTCAATGAAATTAGACTGTGCTGCGATCATTATATATATTCTTGCATAAAAACGAAGTCTGAGGCGATTTAGATATGACCATCTGTCCGTCTGTATGTTGGAAACATTCTCAGTCCTAGAATTATTATCCGAATTCAATGAAATTAGATTGTGCTGCGATCATTATGTGACCTAGTTTCTCATAAGGCACTTTCTGTATTATGGTTTATAATTTTAAATATGAAACGATTTTGAAACCGAAACGAAATTTGGCACAACATATTTTCTAGAGGTCTTCAATAAATGTTATTAATTTTATTAATATTGGTCCATATTTTGCTAAAGCTCCCAAATAAAGACAAATTATATTAAAATTCTACTAAATTTTCTAGCTCTCCTGGACACACATTATTAATTTGAACAACACCGGTCCATATTTTGATATAACCACTATATAACGCCCCTTTCCGAAACACATATTATAGCATATAAAACACTTAAATAGTAAACATTTCTATTGAAATTTGGTACAATTGTTTTCTAACTGTCTTCAATATATGTTATTAATCAATATGGGTCGGTCCATATTTCGCTATAGCTTCTTTTCCTTAATAATATTTTTTTATAAAATAGGCCAATAAGATCTATAGCTCGGTACAATAAGTTGGCTTGGTTTAATATCCTCAACTTATATTAATTTTAGTGTAATATTAGTGGTGGAGAGTACTTAAGATTCAGCACAGTAGAATCTAGTATTCTTGCTGGTTCTTCTTTTCATTTGTTACCAAAATTAAAACGCATAATACCCATATTACATATGATAATATAGAGTACATTTATTATTTAATAACTTTATAAATATAGTTTAGATCGGTCCTTGTGGACCATCACTTTCCAACTTTTATTTAAAAAAAATCTAGAAATACATAAAAATATAATACACAAAAATTAAAAAGATTCAATATTTTTTCTCTGTGTTTAGGATGTATAAATGCTATACGAGTGAGTGTAATGGTTGCTTTTATCTATAAACCGCTCTTGTGTTTATAGCAGCGTAAAAAGCTAAAAACAAGAACATAATTACAGCAAAACACGACCAAACAACATCAGCAACACTATTCACATGATCAGACAAAAATACCAGTAACATCTGTACATAACATTGGTATTACATAAATTAAAAAAGAGAAAAATTAAAAAAAAAAACTACCATCTACTATTACCGCTTTTCCACTGTAATGTTGCCTTTATGACTATGTGACCACAATGCAAAAATTAAAATGAAATGAATTTTACTAATTAGCGTTAAACATATGTTTCATGATATTTTTGTTTATAAGTGTGTGAGTGTGTTTTACGGTTTTTAGATGTGTGTTACTAAAAGGAGAAGGGATTTAGTAGCGCTTATTAAATATTAACGCAAAAAGGTGTTTATTTTATGGTTTAAATTTTAAATAATTTTTCATAAATATTTAATAATGCACATTGGGGTAAAATCCAATGAAATTTGCTCTTTAGATTCTTCGAAAGTATTTTATTTAAAAACAGAAAAAAAGTTGAGGCAAAATGAACAAACTTGTTTTGAGATTGACTAATTTTTTCTTTCAATGAAGCTAAATATTTTACTATTTCAGAGTCATTTAGAGTCATAAAAATCGGATAAGTAGAAAATGTAAAGATTCTATTTATAACCAACAATATGATGTAGTCCGACTAGACAGACTTTAATTTTTTTAAATCTGTAACATTGAAATATTATCGAAATGAAATCCCAGTCTGGAAAGTTTCCACATCAATCAGGACCATTTTTATGATTCAAAACTGGTTACGGGCCGTTTTTATGGCCAAAAATTCTCTCCTCCATCGGCAGTAAGGCGGAGTGTCACAGGAAAATGAACGTAAGGTCATGTGAGCGTCCTGAGAATAACCAATGTAGTCCAGAATCATTGTATCCTCTGCCTTTCTCTCACGAACTGTACTAAGCATCTACACTTATGGCTCTATAAAATGTGGACAAAGTTGGGGGGGTGTACTTATTTCGGAAAGACCAATAGCAAGGCCACGATTAGGTCCCTAACAGGCACCAAATCCTGTCTGGAAATGCCACACATCATTGAACACGATGGCAGAGTATTCGAACATTGCAATGATTTGGGTGCACGGACACGGAACTAGTCAAGGCAACTTGGTTATTGAATGCTTTGATAACCCGTTTTCTTTATCACTCAGCGTCTGTAGGAAATGTATAAAAGACAAGCTTTATACCATGGTACAAGGTAGATGAAATAATAAAGCAACATGTCTGCTAACCATAGTGATCTGGATGGAACTTAGACATAAGAAATTTCCAAAGAGTCACAGTTGTCATTTATAATCATTTTGTCATTTTACAATACATGCGGAAAGAATGGGCCTATTTCGGTAGCAATTATCGTAATCACGAGAATTCCTCATCTATTCTGTCACTGCCCTATAATTGGGAAACTGCGATTGCATTACTTTGGCTACAGCTTGTTACAATCTAGGACAGATTTGGGTAATGTTGATTTTAGAGATATCAGTGGTTTGGAATACATGCATCGAGAATTGGTTTCTGTAGGAATTATCGTAATCACGATAATTCTTCATCTGTTCTGTCACTCCACTGTGATTGGCGAGCTTGTTACAATCTCGGACAGATTTTGGTAATACATATTTGAGAGATATCAGTGGTTTTATTCAGAATTGCGGATGGTTCCACAACTGATTTATTCTTAAAGCTCTTCACAGATTTTCTGTAAAACTGACTGCCGAACAAAAGCATCCCTGCACATTCTTCACTCCTTCTCTTCATATCCTTTAACTCTCTTATTCGTGGCAGCCTAATGGCATAACTCAACATAAGGGTTCTGATATTGGAGCCGATAGTTATGAATTTGACTACATACATTTATGAAAATTGAAAAAGTAATTGTGCTGAATTTTAGTTGAATAATTTCACATTAAAGAACTCTCAGAGATAATTTTCTGATTTTTTCCTTAAATATCCTAATTTTCAAATAACCAAGTAACAAATTTAGCACAATAACCAAAAACGAACCGTTGTTCACAAGATTGCAAAAATATATTAAGGGCACAAATACCGCATTATTGTTCTTGTAGCATTTATGAGCTTGTTTATTATGTAATATAATACTAAGTCAATCCAAAAATAAGTGGACACGTTATGAAGTGTCATGAATGGAAGCAGCATTTTTTGTAAACATTCTTTGATGTAAATTTCGGTATTTATAGAGTCCGTTGCAACAAGTGTTTGGATTCTATTGCAACAACTGCATATTGTTTGTTGTACCAAGAACTTTTTAGGGAATCTTGATTAATTTTGGGTCCTCAACTTCTCTTCAATATTATCTGAGTATCAGAAATATAACACTTTTTTTACTGGATGTGTTAGGATCCCTTTTAAAAATGTTTTATATTTTTGGTTTTAGAATCATCATGTGGACCATTCTTTTCATGTCCGAACCAGGTTTTCCATTGACGGACAATATCAAAAAGTAAATCAAATAATACAAGGGTTAAACGTTTTTATGAAAAGTGTATTAAGAATTTTTCGATCTCACTTCTTAAATATTTCATGGGATTTAAATGATTTTTTTGGATTCCCATGTATTGAGTAATTCATGCTAAACAATAAAACGGGTAGTTGATAAAGCGAACGCAATTTCATACTTTATCTCTTTTCTCATCAAGAATAAAATTTGTATTGAGTTGTTACTAAAAACTGAAAATATTATTTTATACCAAAAAACCACTAACGATAACGATTAAAAATTCAAAGAGTCCTTTGCCATTAAACAACAATTTAAAAACTTAGAAAACACTTTCAACATTTGAAAATCTCTAAAACTAAACAGAAGAAAAAAACTACAAAGTTCAAATGTTTATGATTTCTTGATTAAAATGTAGAGAATAAAAGCTTGTTAATCTACAACCAAAGAACCCAAAAAATTTAAAAACTATATTGTGTATAATATTTTGGTCAGTGGAGACAATAGTTAAACCAAAACTTTGAAACCAAACAAACTTTTCATTTTGTAATTCTTTTATTGTTGTCCAAAGAACCACAGCCATCAAAACAACTTACATAATTTCAGTAGCAGCAGCATTAAAGCTTTGGGTTTTTATTGTCACTTTGGTTGGAGTCTGAACGTGTGCAACATAAGTTTCATAATAGTTTTGTGCGGCAATGTCAACAACATTTTTCAAAATATTTTATGTTGTAATAGCACTTAACTTTTTTGATTCTGAGAAAAAGAGTTTTATTTTTGAGGAACTAAAAAAGTAAAGATGGAAAATATTAAAGGATAAATACAATGAATTTTACCGAAAATTTTAAAATAATATTAAGTGCTTTTAGAACTTATACATATACACTCTTATGTGTAAAGTTACTGTTTGAAGGTTGGATATTTTTGGAAAACTAAGCAATATCATTTACTTTTTCATGACCTTATAGCATATTTGGACACAGACTGAGTGAGATTTATTGGAATAGATATTTAGATAGCTTCTTAGTCTGATTTTAGGCAGTTTGTCAACTCTATATAATTTCTAAATCATCGAGGCTCTCTATCTTTTAAAATGCGAAGGATTTCCAAGATTGGAGCCCCAATATTATACCCTCCACCACTAAAAGTGGTGAAGAGTATGTTATCTATATAATTGACAGAAATTTCACCTGAGTATTTGCTTTTAACCTGGAAAGTTTCTTATTTAAAATTAGCAAAATTAGGTAAGTGTATTTAAATATATAAACCGATACCTGAGGCAATTTCTAAGTTCAAGGGATGAACTTACGTGTAATTGTCAACTATAAATCAACAAAATATAATACAATTTTGTCGTAATAGGTTATTGGTTATGTATTACTATTCCAAAAATTATCAAATTCAGTAGAAAAAAAAAAAAAATACAATTAGTTCTACGACTCATTAAATGTTCCTGTATTAAATTTAAGAAAAAACTTATATATTATATACGTCTGTGAGTGTATATGTGAGTGAGTATATGCGATACACAACGTGTTAAAATTGTAGTGGAGGGTATTAAAGATTCGGCATTGCCGAATATAGCACTCTTACTTATGATTCATTAATTTACTTAAACAGAACATATAAGAACATATATGTTTGTGCTGAAGCCTAAAGATGATCATAGCTCGAACACACACCCACATCCTTAATATGTAAGAATGTTAAGAATGTTACCCTCCGCCACTTATAAACATTTGCATGAGTTAAAAAAGGCTTCATATAAAAACTAATGAGAAATTTGATATAGGTCCATGTTCCCAATTTAATCGGTCTAAAACAGACAAAAAACTTATTCGGGGAGATACACTGTTAAATACAATTAAAAACAAGTAAGAATGCTATATTCGGCTATGCCGAATCTTAAATACCCTCCACCACAAAGTCGTGTAAAGTTAATACGTTAGGTTCCATAAATACACATACACTCACAAATGTATACAACACAGAAATACTTAATCAGTCATAAAATTTGTTACAATTTAGGCTACAAAATTTTTCTACTGAACTGCTTTTTTTTCTACCAAATTTCATTGAGCTCTGTTAATTTTTGTGGATGTGAGCAGACAAAGAGATTGATGAAAATCGACTGAGATTTTGACTTGATGCAGGAATATATCCATTATGGGGTCTGAAATAATTCATTCTTAGCGTTACACACAGAATGACAAAGTTAATATTCTCTCTACCACTTGTACTGTGGAGCGTATAAAAACAAAAAATATGCTTGTTATAAGCTCAAAACTATTTTCCGGGAAAGGGCCTTATATGGGAGCTACAGCAAAATTTGGACCAAGATTGCTCATATTTATAATATACTTTGATTATAGTTAGAAAAATCATTGTGCTAAATTTTAATGGAATTGATCTTTATTTAAATGTTTTATAAACTCTAATCCTTTTTCCGGGAAATCCCGTTATAAGCGAGCTATAGGAAAATTTGGACCGATATAGGACAAATTAATATAATATCTTCAGAACAGTTAGCAAAATAATTGTGTCTACATTCAATAGAATTGGTCTTTATTTACTCGGGAAGGGGCGTTATAATAGAGCTATATCAAAATATGGACCCATGTTAACAAAATTTATAACACATATTTATGTTAATAAAATTTATAACATATATTTAAAATAGCTAGAAAATCAATTGTGATGAATTTCAAAACAATTGATTCAAATTTAAAAGTGATATAAGTTATAAATTGTATTCCGGGAAGAGGTCTTATATGGGAGCTATATCAAAATATGGACCCATGTTAATAAAATTTATAACATATATTTAAAATAGCTAGAAAATTAACTGTATCAAATTGCAATAGAATTGGTTCAAATCTAAAAGTGTTATAAGCTGCAAATCATATTCCGGGAAGGGGTCTTATATGGGAGCTTTATCAAAATATGCACCCATGTTAATAAAATTTATAACATATATTTAGAATAGCTAGAAAATCAATTATGCTAAATTTCAAAAGAATTGGTTCAAATTTAAGAGTTTTATAAGCTATAAATCATATTCCAGGAAAGGGCCTTATAAGTGAGCTATATCAAAACATGGACCCATGTTAACAAAATTTATAACATATATTTAGAATAGCTAGAATATTAACTGTGTGAAATTTTAATAGAATTGGTTCCAATTTAAGAGTTTTATGAGCTATAAATCATATTCCGGGAAATGGCATTATATGGGAGCTATATTAAAATATGGACCAATGTTAATAAAATTTATAACGTATATTAAGAATAGTTAAAAAATTAGTTGTGACAAATTTTAGTAAATTATCTTAAGAATTGCGGGCCATATGGCACAAAGAGTTTAGGGTGTATCAAAATTTTGCATATTATAGCCTATAACTTTTTTCCGGTTAATCAGATTTTGATAATTTTTTGCACGATGATGAAGCACGTGCAGTTGTATGCTAAAATTAATTTTCTGTTTAAGTCCAATTGCATTTTTAGAAGAAATTATAAGAGTTCATTTTCGAAATTTTGAGGTTGTTTCAGATATCGGTCTATAACTTCCTTGCTTATAAACCGATATAGCTGGTTTTAAATAGCAAACTGCTTAGGACAATAACAAACAATGTGGCCAAGTTTTATTGAATTCGGTCAATTATTCTAGGCGTGAGAATGTTTCCAACAGACAGACAGACGGACAGATGGACATAGCTAAATCGACTCAGTTTTTGATTTGATGCAATAATATATACACATTGTTGAGTCTGAGATGATTCCTTCTTGGCGTTACATACAGAATGACAAACTTAATATACCCTCACCACTTGTGGTGGTGGAGGGCATAAAAATTGTAAAAGATTTCAATAAACGATGTTGAAATTTAAAATATTATAAATGTAAATTACCGCAAAACGTGGACCGATATTCATCAGAATCATCAATTACCTAAATATGTCATTGGAAATTTATTAAAGACTGTTAGGAAAGTAATTGTATAAATTTCAATAAAATTTGTCGATATTTAGGACTTTCATAAACTTTTTTCAAAAAGTTTTCAAAAAGATTTATTCTGAATTTCAGTGCTATTTGTCGGAATCTTAATGCTACATATTATATTGGCTTAAAATCATATTCCGGGAAGGAAAATTGTATTAGAGCGATATTAATATATTGGCCGATAGTTACAAAAATTGGTTATTTATATTAAACATGTAACGTATATTTAAGGCCGCAAGAACCGAATTTTAATATATAACTAGGAAAATAATGGTCTCGAGGCAATTATTTTCTTAAGGTTTTTTATTATATCAAATTTCAGAAAATTATCTTTGAAATTGGGAACTTTATGACAAACTGGTGTATCAAAATTTTGCATAATTTAGTCTATAACATTTTTGCTTGTGAGATGATTAAGTACATACAGCCGTACTTTTTGTTTACTTCTTAGGACAACAACCAACAATGTGGCCAAATTGAAATGAAATTATAGACATGAGAATGTTTACAATAAACTGACAGACAGATAGCCGATCATAGCTCAATCCATTCAGATTTTAATTTGATGCATGAATATGTACACCTTATTGGTCTTATATGATTCCTTCTTAGTGTTCCATACGGAATGAAAAAGTTGGTTTACTCTCATCACCACTTGTGGTGATCAAAAGGAGGTCAACAGATTTGTTTCAAGTTCTAAAGTCTTGCAAATTTAGAGTTTTTCCGGTAACGTTATTATTTGAAAAATCCTTCTTGGTTTATACCGTTGGGTATATTGATTATTTTAAATTGAATATCTTTGAAAATACAAGACGTAATCTACTAAGAAAAAAAATATATGTAAATTCTCTAAGGAGAAATTTGTACTGAATTTGGAAATCATTTTTAAATTTATTGAGATTTCTCCAATCACGATGTTTGTGTACTCAATAATGAAAATATTATAATTTTTGTTTAGAATATTTTTTTAAAATGTTAGAAAATTGTGATTATGAGCATTAATTGATTAAACCAACAATGAAAATAATTGAAATGCTCACGATTTTTGATTAATTTTATAATTGAAAAATTTTTGAAGATGTTTTTTTCTGTGCATACATACACCTGCGGTCAAAATAATAGCACCACATATATACGTCCCCTTTAATAAATCCCAAAAGCCATTTGAATATAAAGCTGTTCCTATATTACAGTTAAATAAAATCACAAATAAGATAAAGAAAAATAGTGAAAAAGAGACAAGATTTTTTCTATACATTATATTTAATTAAATTAATTTTTCCCTGAAGTATTGATATTGATTGGAGTCAACATAATAGCACCACACCAGTTTTAGCAGCTAAAATAAATAATAATTATTTATTTTTTAGATTTTATTTCATCGAACTAAATTTACTATTTATTCTAAGCTTTTTTGTGATATTTCCTTTATTAGTAATAACAGCTGAACATCAGGATAATAAAGTTTCATGCCTGCTTAATAGTGGCCCAAAAATCGGTATTAATGGTCGGATTAATTACTGACCCTTTTTTTGACAAATTATCGATTGGACTTACATCGGTAAATTGGAGAGGTCATTTCAATATATTAACTTCATTGTCCTGAAAACACTTTTTAGCTTTTTTGCTGATATCTTTCGGAGCGTTGTTTTGTTAAATGGCCCAAATCAGTGACATTTCTTTAGATGCATTACTTCGTCTAATATTTTCATATATTCTGACACAGTTGCAGTACTTACTAAGATATTTAATTATTTTTTAACCTCTGCTGCTAAGATAAATGTTGCCTTCTTCATTTGATGTAATAAATAATGCACCATTAAAGGCGTCACCACAGTTTTTTGTCCACGACTCCCTACTTTTAATTTAGAGTTTGTTCAACAGAATCATTCTATTAAATGAATTTTCGTTTTCTGAGGTTAAGTGTTCAGACCAATCCATTAAATTAAATTCTAATAACATGCTTCTTGAAGACTCTCTCTTACACTAAATGTTATAACAATTGTTTGGACTTTTTATGTTTTTTCCAAGTATAAGAGAATGGTATTATTTTGGTAGGATCACAATCGGATATTTTATATTTATAATCAAATTTATTGGAATATTTGTGTTAAACTAAAAGAAATGCGTTCATTTCCTTAGAGATAATACATTGAATAATGGTGCATGTGTGTGGTGCTATGAGATGACCGTAGCTGTATATAAACATATGTAAAGAATTTTACAGGAACTATATACAAAATGTCCTTTCTTGTGATATCCTGTATGAATTTTTATTGTGTTTTCGAAAAATTTAATACCCGAAATGTCCAATTTATGGCTATTATTGTTACCAGCTGGTTCCTGTCTTCTTCGCTCGGAAACACCGCGGTTTGTTTTGGTGAATTATTGTGATATAATAGTTAAATTTTTGCGATAAATTGAAATTAATTCAAATTAAATATTTATTTTATTTACTCTGATTGTGCAAGAAAATGACATAATTTAATTTTTCTTTGCCTTTCCCCCAGTCTCGAGGGTTTTTAATTAATGTTTCCTTTTGACATTTATGTAATAAAATTATATAAAATTTAGTTTTTTTTCTATAAAAGCACCTTAAAATTGATTTCCATTTGCAAACTGAGAAAAATAAAATAGAATAAAATGAATTGAAAACAATAACATTTCATATAAATGTGCAAAAGTTTTTGTTACTCTTATCTGGTAAATAAATAATATAAAGTTAAAAAGTTTATAACAAACGCGACTGGGGAACTAATTTAGAACTTGAGAAAAGTTAGTGTGCATTATTCTAAATTTGTTTGTAGTTTGGGCATAAACTTTTTCCTTACTTTTGCTTTTATTTTTTTTAGGCAAATGCCATGATTTAAATGGTCACATAACACTGGCTCACTTAGAAACTGAATTGTTAGATAAACAGACAGCCAGCAATTGGACAGAAATGCAAGATGACAGATAAACTAAAAGAGGAGCAAACAAAAACTGATAAAATAATCATCACCCAAATGAATAAAAAAAACTGTTGAAATAGTGAATGGAAAAAAGCAATATCATCTTAATTTCAGTAAAAATATTTGGAATAAAATGACGGTGATGAAAGAGGATGGAGGTGAATTAAAATACATTGTCAACATATAGAATCAAATGCTGAAATTGATTTAAATTTTCATACAAATTCGTGTTTCTTAAAAGTTATTGAAAAGTTTAATTTTATATGTGAGAGTTTTATAAAAAATTAGGATTTTTTAAGACGAAAGTAAATAATGTAGACCGATCGATTTGGATTCAATTTTTGGGTTTTTGTTTGGCTGTCCAAATAAATCTTTTGAATATTAATGTTTTATACAAAATCTTATTACGGATAAAACTGCAAGATCAACGAATCAAAAAAAAAATCAAAAACTTAAGATCTATGAAAAATTGGTCAATAATATCTCCCTGATATAATAAAATAAATTAAATTAAATTTCATAAATATAAATAATAATATTAAAAAAAATAAATTTTTGGCAATCACAAAACACCACTATACGAATCTCGTTATCTTTTCTTGCAGCCAAAACATAATCCTCAACATGTGGGAAATTATATAGACCGACTTGCTTTAAATGTACTCCTAGGACCAGATTTCAGGGAAATCATAACTAAAAATGAAAAATATTATACTCGGTTAATCCCTACTTTTAATGTCCTGCTTCACATTGATGGTTTTTTGTGGTATCTTCCAAAAATTTATGAACCACCATCGTTTTAAATATTTTTTAATTTATGCTCAAGTGTACAATATATTATACTGGTACCAACTTCAATGTGGGATAATTACGTTCTAAAAGGTTTTATTTGTGTGGGCTTTACATGGAAGCTAGAAGAATTTATGGACCGACCCTCGTAAAATTTCGCATATTGATTTTTGCTTAAATTTGTGTTGATTTGACTAATTCTTATTGCAATACCAATGTATTTCTGAGATTTAAGCCCTTCAAAATGAAATTTAAAGGAGGGTTGTATGGGACCTATGAATAATAATGGACCGACCCTCATATTATTTTTCAGATCATTTTAGAATATTATAAAACTAATTAGTTTTATATTACATTAAAATTGTTTTATATTTACGACTTTTGTATGGAAGCTAAGTGAAATAATAGATCCATCATCATCAATTCCAAATTTAATTATGATATATTTAAAACAGCGGCCTGAATTCAGTCCATAAGGTTTACATGCACAGCCAGCCAGGTGGTAGGATGGAAGGACATCGTTAAATCGACTTAGAAAGTGATTCCAAATTTTTCTGTCCGTCACAATTTCTGCACAAACGCATAATAACCCAACCATCCATGGTGGTGTAGGTTATAATTAATTTCAAATATTTTGTGAATTTACAGATAAAAACTTTAATTGCAAAATGATAACTTAGACTTTAATAAATGGAATAAAAACATTTTTTTTAAATAAAGTGAACATTTATTGCACAAAAATATTCATTAATATAAAAGTGTAATTGCATGGTGGGAGAATATGAAATTGATATTAATGTTATAAATGTGAATCGTGTATCTACAATTTAAAATTCATACACATTTTTCCATACTTAAAATGTTAAATGTTAAGTCTGGTGGTCATTATGAAACACACGGTAGTTTTATTTTATCATATATTTTCCATTTATTTTTCATCTTTTTTTTCTGGTTACTTGTTTTTAAAACCATTTTTGCAAGTTGCCCGGCACAGAAAAAAGGAAAAGCAATGAAATCATGATATCAAAAAAAAGCTGAAATAAGCTAAAATGTTCATTATTTGTTGGTGTGTAAAACTCATTTATTTGTATTTTTTGTGTAGAAATGAAGGGGTAATTATTATGTGTTAGTTACACGTTTAGGGTATAATTAGAAAGTGATTTGCCTTTAGGTATTTGGTTAATTTTATGTAACCATAAAATCTTCAACATTAACTTTTTCACTTTCATAAAATATTTTTTATACTCTACACAACCATCGGGTATTGTAAGTGTATTATGTATTTGTGCTGATATTTGTAACGTACATAATTTTTATTTTTATTGAAATTTAGAAGAAAATTTCAAATATGTAAACAAAATTTAACAACAGAATTTTACAATTTTGTCGTTTTCGTACGAAAAAGTTTTGCTGGAAAATATATATAAATATCAAATAGAATTAAAGCCAGAGGTATACAACACAGTGTGTCCAAATTTTCTTTTTTGGATATGTGAAGACATTTTGGAGGTGTGAAATGCACAATCTCCAGAGCATTGTCGGAGATCTTTCAACTTGAAAAAAAAATTGAACCCATTTTTACAACGGATTTTGTTAGTTTTTTTAAGTTTGCTGTAGTGACGTTTAAATGTATGAATTCATTAAAAGATTATATTGGTCTGAAGTAGGGTCTTTGGAAAATATATTTTCTTCAAAATAAATATAAATATTTATTCTTAAATGACAAAAATAAAGTGCTTAGTCCTTAGCATAAAGCATTATGTATAAGCCGAAGGGTTCCAATAATGACAGGGCGATAATTCCCGTGAAAAATTCAAATTATTAAACATCATTTACACCGATTATAATTTTAGTTATTTAAAAAGTTGGAATCTCTCCGACTCTCTGATTCATATATTTCATATTAAAATATATATCGTGATTCGTTTTGAACTTTTTAAGTAGAAAAATCAATTTTATTTTTCAAAATTATTTTTGACATCAAATAAAAATT
The DNA here is from genome assembly GCA_004302925.2 of Cochliomyia hominivorax. Classification (NCBI taxonomy): domain Eukaryota; kingdom Metazoa; phylum Arthropoda; class Insecta; order Diptera; family Calliphoridae; genus Cochliomyia; species Cochliomyia hominivorax. The sequence continues at coordinate 59,960,555 of PYHX02000467.1, forward strand.
TAGTTAAATTTTCTTTCAAAAATTGACTCCAAATAGTTGCGTCAAAGATATGCACCATGGCTGAAAATCAAACATTTGGGAGCTTCAAATTATTTCCAAAAAAATCTCACCTTAAAAAATCAAACTAATATTGAATATCTTGATAAATATTAAAAGAGAGATACTCTAATAAGAAGAAATTATTATTTAATATCTGTGGGAATAATAATGCAAAAATTATAAAATCACTTTTTAATGAATCTTCTTTCTGGAAAAATATATGAGTATAGAGCTAGTGGGACATATGCCCCCTAATAACCGCTATATTATTGGTCGAATTAGAGTTAACTTTTCTGCCAGATAGATATGATCAGTCGTGGACATTCCATCATGTAAAAAGTAAACAATTGAATCTGAAAATACATCTTAAGCTTCTTCTTATTGCTAGCTATGTGATACAGAACACTGCATAGTCCATATTGATCCACAATAATTTTCTTACCTGTGTTTCTTGTGTTATTAAAATAATTTTAAAAAATTTACAGACCAAAAAAAAAAAAAAAGCAAAAAACAAACAAAACAAAAGAACAAAAGATTAAAATTAAAATAAATCTGTGTTAATGTGAGTGAAATGTGTGATTTCTGTTAAAAACAGAAAATGTTTAAAATGAAAAATGAATATATTGGTTAAGGGAAAAAATAATTTATTTCACAGTTTTACCAAATTTTTAATTATAGTGTGTATACATATTGAATTGATATATATTTTAACTCTTTTAATATTTTTACAATTATATAGATTTTACTGCTGGGAGAGTATGGTAAAGAAGTTTTAGATATATTGATGTAGACTATTCGTCTGACATTGCACAGTGGGTTAGAAGTGACTTTTCTTTAATAAAATCCGTTACATTTATTCAGCTGTATGAATTTGCTTGAAATTATATATAATGACAGTAGAGGAGTTAAGAATTACAACTTTGGTATGGATCAGGGCTCCATGGAGGAGTTAAAAGGGAGAAAAGTGCGGAGTCTTCTATTAAGTGCGTGCCAAATTGTGTTATTTATCTCTAATAGTTTTCGAGATATCTATATTTGAACTTTGAACATTCAAAATGTTTCAGTTTTTTTTAATTCTTATATGTTGTATATTGTACAGATCTTGCTTTTTAAATCTGTTTTAAAAATAGGTTCATGTATTTCCGAACATTCGAAAGGTATTGATTTTAATATATGTATGCTTCAGAGAATGTCCGCTGCTATTCAAATTATATTTGGAATAAAAATATTTAAAATTGTTTCTGTTATTTAGAAATAAACGAAATTTATACTTTTTTATGAATTATTAGAAGAATTTAAGAAATTCGAACTGAAATAACGTATTAAATAATAATATGACCACAGTGTTATTCTGTTTTATAAATATATATACTTTCTCTTATATATTGAAAAAACTTACTCAAGATATTTCAAAAATTTAAAATTCTATTGTATATAACTCCAAAATTGTAATTGATAAGTAACACGACCGAGGTACCCCTTTGTTCCTTTGTTACTCCACCTACGGATCCTTGATAGGCTTCACAATCCTCTGATATCATTATTTTTATTTTAAACAGAAATTTAAATGAAATTTCAAATATGCCCTGTCATATATAAAGGTTGATGAAAATTATATAGTAGAATATTTGAATCATCTTATCTTATAATGTTTTTACCAGATGAAATATTAGGTATAACTGTAAACAAAACATTTTCAAAAAATCCAAGGTTCTATCATTCAAAAGTTTATATTTTTTTCGTAAATTTGGTCAATATCGAATATTAACCAAATTTCATATCAGTAAGATAGAGATTATTTTTTCGTCCTTTCAATAAGGAAATATTGTCGGCATCATCTCATATAGTAGAAAATGTCTCTGATCTCGCACAGGAAATAATTTAAAAATTCTATACTTATCGACTCATAAACACCATTTAAGTTAATGTTGTTGATCTGGTAGACTGGTTGTCATCAATTTTAATTTTTTAAATATTCTAGTGGTGGCATTTCAAGGAATTGGAATGAAAGTTATTTTTTTATTCCATGGTTGGTCCACTAATTCACAAGACGCCAACACAAAAATTTCTCCGCATTGATACATAAGAACCATGTGGTGCTTGTTAAAGCTTTTGTTATGTATTTTTCTCTAGCTGCCCTCCAAGGCCCCTTCCTGGAAATCTCAATAAAACTCTTAAACTTAGATCAATTCCATTTAATATTATGTTACATACATGACGAATATCAGTCCATATTTCTTACTTTGACTAACATATGAGGGTCTTCAGTATATATATCTAATAAGAAGTTTACCGGGACATATTCAGTTAAAAATTCTATTTAATGCCCCTTCCCGAAGTAGGATTTTAATCTTAAAATATTCTTAAAAATACATAACTATTTCATGTACATTATAAATGTGGGCATATTCGATATATTTTTCCACTTATCTAATAAGATATAATTCACATTAAACACTTTTTTGTGTTTTCTGTAAAGAATTGTCACTTTTTTCGGTTTATTTCAATATTTATTCACATTCAAAAGCACACCAACCACATTTTTTGCTGATTTTAATTTTTTGTATGCGTCAACAAGGTAATTTTTTGTTTTAATATTTTTTATATATTTAAGTTCCCCTTATGCGAATAAAACATATATATTATTATCAACCTTGAATAATGTACGCATTTTATTATTTTCTTTGGTACATGGATTTGAAAAAGAAAAAGAACAAGTAGGAATGGTATATTCGGTTATGTCGAACCTTCTATACCCTCCAAAACAATACGCGTGAAGAATGACGTTACTTTTCGTACATATCACTCACATATATACTGAAAAGCGTATACAATCTAAACAAGTTTTTCTTAAATATAAAATGGAACACTTAATGAGCGATAAAATTAGTTATGTTTTTAGCTAAATTTTTTCTAATGGAACGATAATTGTTATTTTTGGGGTGTTTATAAAAAACACATGGACAAATATTATAAATCGATAATTTTATTATATTTTTTATATAAAACAGTTATAAGAAAAAAATTTGGTTCAACTTAGAGAATGTCTCAGATATCGGTCTATATATTTTAATATACTAAACCAATTTCGCTAGTTTTAAATAGGAAACTTCTTAGCGCTATAACAAATACTCGGGTGATCGTGCCAACAAGAGACAAATCTTAATTGACTCAGATTTTGAGTGGATGCAAGAATATATACATATTATGGGGTCTGAAATAATTCCATCTTACGGAATGACAAAGTTAATATATCCTCCTCACCACTTGCGGTGCTGGATTGTGTATAAAAATATATTTTTTAATGTTGCCATTACTCATGAAATATATGATATTTTTTTGTTTTATGTTATTTAAATTGTTTTTAATGACTGATGGTATGTGGATATGGAATGTATTTAAATTTATTTAATTCAACAGTTTTTATTGTAAAAAAAATTATTACAATTTTTGTGTTATAATAAAAAGCAATAAAATAAAAATATGTAAATAAAGTAAAAGGTTTCCAAATTTTTGCTATATATGTGGCAGTGGGTTTTCACCATAATATAAGAAGAGTTTCGTTTTATGTAAATGTAACACTAAAGATAATACTTGCTATATTTAAATAAGATTCTGATGAGCGAAAGGTGGTTCCAACGAACTGGGACATATTACCAAATCGAATAAAAGTAATAGTGGAGATGATGATATTTTATCTATCCTCTCCCTCTCTTTTGGACAAATCAGATATAGAAACATACTTCTTTAGAAGGGGAGCCTTGTAATCACAGTCTAATGTTTTCTTTATTTTATTATGAAAGTTCTTAACACCTTATTATTTTTCTTTTCATAATATTTTTTGTTGCATTTATCGTTATGAAAATGTTACTTTCCATTTTTGAATATAACTTTGACATTAAGGCGAGGATAGTAATCTCAACATAGCAATATTAAAACTTATCTTCTAAGAGGCAAAAAGCTAGTTATCTCCCTAATGAACTAAAAGATCAAATATTTAGGATACCTCTTCTCGTTTAAAAGAGATGTGTAAAGGTTATGCTCTATAGCACTACAAGTACAAACGTTGAATATGAAGCGGTCCTGTTATGAATAAATTCTCATTATTGACCACATTATTTGTTATTGCCTTTATAAATTTCCTTTTTAAAACAATTATTTTTGGTCCTTGTAGCAAAAAGTTATAGACAAGTATCTGATACAACTTAAAACAACAACCAAGTCAGAATATGTAATCGGTTACGCTGAATCTTTTTTTAAATTTACAAATTCTTATACATCGACCTTAAGTGAGATTTGATGAAAATTGGATCATATTTTTAATAGGTCGCATATAAGTTACCTTCTTGAAATGGTCTTTTTAAAATATTAAGTGTGAATTATTACTTTTGAAATTTATAAAGTTATTTTTAACAACATTATGTATTTATATATATTATATGTATTATATATATTTATATATATTATCACGGCATCATGTGGACAGTTATAAGTCATATATAAGACCTAAAAAGACTGCTAAATATATAACGATTTTGCTAATAATGTTAAAAAATAGTTTATATAGTTATTTTTTATAAAAATTTCCATTCTAGATTTAATTATAGGTCCAATAGGAGACCGTTTCCTTGAGTAGGATCATAAACATATAAAACCCATAAATATATAGAATTTTATTGAAAATTTTACCATAAGTGATATATTAAGTATACCCTCTAAGTCCCTATAAAATATTTGTATTCCCTCATCATATTGAATAGAATAATCCATGTCCAACTGTCTACTAGGAAAATTCTCATGGCCGTATATGTATCTTAGTGTTGTTGAGACTTAAGACATATACGTATGCAGTGGCGGTTATAATATCTGTTTTATATAAATGTACCTATTCAAATGAATATCAGTCCATTAGAGCTCCCACATTTTTGGAATAAAGTTTTACTTTTATAAAAATCCTAAATACAGACCAATATCATTGAAAGTCAGTACAATTGTAAGTGGTATAGCGTATTTATTTACGTTAATTTACGTTTATTAAAATGTGTCTTCTTTCAAAATTATAGAGCTTAAATATAAACTAAAAAATTATTGATTTGGGGCGTATGATTTTATGAAAGTTTCTTATATTTTATTACGTATACGTATATTAAACTTATAGTAAACAAAAACTATTAATCAACAAGTGAAAGTTTTAATATAATTTAAACAAAAAGATACACCTTTTATTTTACCCCAATATTAAAAATTAAGTTATAAAATATTCAAAACTTAGTTAGACAAATATTTACATAAATGTATTATATTTATTTAAGGAATGAGTGCAAGTCTGGTGTACATCAAAATTATATGACAATTACAAATTTGTAAATAAATGTCATAATCCATTTATATTAAATGTCTTGATATATGAATTTATTGTATGGAAACACAATTTATAATTTATATTTGTATATATTTACATACACTCACACATAAATTTCAACCCTTTTTATTATAGAGTATTTTGATGATTTACCTATAAACACATCAAAAATAACATACTTATGCATTTTACATTCATAAATAAAATTTGTATATATGTATGTATACGTTTATGTATTTTAAGTAAAACATTCCATGACAAGATGTCTTAAAATACATGTTATTTTGATTATTAAAGTGCCGACTTGATTTGTTTTGTTACTATGAATATATAGAAGGGGTGAGATCGTAGAAAATTTAACATTTAAAAAATCCCAACAATTTGAAATTTGATTTCTTGAACAAGTTGGGTATGAAGACAACCGTAGAGTGGGGAAGAGCTTTTGTATTATAGTTCTAAAAGCTCTTACAAAATTCGTTGCTGATGCATGAGAAAATTTGGTCATTATTTTGTTATCAATATCACGACGACTAATCCCATCATGCTGATTGGGAAAGTAAAATAGAAATCAGATTAAGAAATACAGTGACGCACATTTTTCTGCAACTTCAGACTTTGTCTAGTGACAAAACACTTTTCAGATTTTTCATATATTGTCTATATTTACCTCGAGATGAAAAAGGTTTCTTGCACCAAACTCAGAAATGTAGTTAGATATAAGATTTACAAGATGGAAGCAGTATAGAATATTATATTCAAAATGTTCATTCACCAAGTATAACACTAAGAATATCTCACCAGCACATAAAGAAATGCCCAGAACTTATAAATCAGTACAATGAACAATTTTCCTATGGATTATTCTATAGTAAAGAAATCGTCTTTTCATTCTGCCTATTGCACATTTTATTGTGTATAACTCTAATATTCCCTGTATATAACTTCAGAACTTAAAAATAATATTAAACCTCCTAAGAATTCTAAATGGCCTTTTTACCGACGTAGAGGAAAATGCTTGTTTTGCAAGTTTCTTTTTTAAAAATTTTATTCCATGAAGTCTTGGTATTCAACATCATTTCCAAAAGCTTTATACAATCAATCAATGAAAGTACGAAGTCGTTAAAGAATTTTAGAAGACTAATTTTGGAAGTTTATTTTGTATTGTGAAAAGTTTGGGACATTCCAAAGTACAAGTTAATCATAAGTATTGAACGCACTTTTAATATCAAAAACGGTCACCAATAAATATTATCCTCCTTTACTCCTTTACTTCGGATAATTAACGAAAGTTTTTTCATGAACTTAGAGATTTTATCAGATATCGGTGTATACCTCTTAATATATTGAAACGATTTTGCTAATTTTAAATAAGAAATTTCTCAGAGCAATAAGAATTATTATTTTGGATATGAGTGTGCCAAAAGTAGACGGACATAGTTAAGTCGACTCAAATTTTGATTTAATGCAAGAATATATATACATTATGGGGTCTTCTTAGCATTCACACGGAATAACAAAGTTAATAAACCCTCTTCACCACATGCAGAGGTTGAGAGGTTTTTTACTGACTTATTCCTTTTTTATCGCTTATTTTGTTGAAAGACATTAATAAAGAATAATTTTCTCCTAAAAAATATTTAAAGCAAAGACGTTTGTAATTTTTTTCTATCTCACTCCTTAAGTGTTTATAAGTATATAGTACTTAAATGTAGTTTAACAGACTGGGTTATTACAAACATATGTTTATTATTTATTTAATACGTACGTCTGTGTATATACATATATACATATACACATATATATGTTTATGTGAGTGTATGCAGTTATCGAAAGTAATTTTATTTCTTTGAGTTGTGCTGCCAACATTTCATGTCATATTTGTTTTCTAATTCTAATTTTGTTTGATATGAGTTTTTATTATGTTTGGCACTTCTTTCACACCTGAAGTTAATAACTTTAGTTGATTTTTTATTTACTAAACAATATAATTATTTTTGTTGTTGTTTTTATATTTTTATTTGTTGTTTTTTTCTCATTCCGCAATTCTGACATTCGCTTTGTTTTGTTAGATTTCTTTATAATTCTAGTGAGAGAGCGACGCACAGTGTGTCCAAATTAATTTTTTCGAAACAATTCTGTAACATATTCAGAGCTTCTAAGTTGATCTGGAAGAATACAAGTTCCTATATGTTCAGGGACGTGGCCAGTGACCTTCTAATACATTTATTTTAAAGAAAAATTCGCCAAAAATTCATTTACAAATTGAGAGAAAAGTCGTTAAGAATGTGTATAAAAAATACGCTACCATGTTTGTTTTTTTGTAGTTTCGGAGATTTTCAAGTTGAAATAAATTTTCAGTCCATTTTGAACCCTCTTAGTTTTTAGTTTTTTTCTCTGAGATAAACTATGTGCAAGATTAGGGTATAGCCATGCCCGCAACCCCTATCAAAACTTGGACAATTTTTGGAAAACATTTTTTACTATATTTGTTTAGTTTTAAAATCGCAACGCTGAAATCATCTTCTAAGTATCCTTAATATATAGTCACACCGGACCGGATTTGTAAAGACAAGACGATCATTTAATTAAAAAGGTCAAACAAGTAATAATGCTATATTCGGTTATGCCGAATCTTCAGTGTCCTCCACTATAAATAGGTTTAAGCAAATACCTTATATTTGGTACATACACATTTACACATACTCTCACATACGAATATAATATATAACTGTTTTTCTTAAATACAACACAGAACCACTTAATGAGTTAAAAAGTTAGTTATATTTTTCCCTCAGATATCGGTCTATATCTACCGATTTTACTGATTTTAAATAGGAAACTTCTCAGTACTATGTCAAACAATCAGGCCTCACATCGACAATATTTGAGCTCCTTTAAATATTATCGATGTGAGCGTGCCAAAAACAGACGAACGGACAGACGGACATAGCTAAATATCCTCAGATTTTGATTTGAGGCAAGAATTTATATACATTATGAGGTCTGAAGTGATTTCCTCTTAGCGTTACAGAAGGAATGACAATGTTATTGTACCCACTGTAGCACTTGTGGTGGTGAAGGGTATAAAAACTGGAAAAAATAAATTTTAAGTTTTTCATTCACGTTTGACATCAGCCGACATTTGACTTATGTTTTTTATAAAAACATTAATCCTGTAATGTTTGTATAGATACATAGTACATGTATCATATCTTGGCGGAAAACCGACGCTTAACAAGCCTTTCTCTAGCACATTTTAACTATTATTAATACATTTCTATATCTCCGAAACCATAAGAGTAACCTAAACATGGTTGCGTATTTTTAACAGATATTTATTAAGACATAAATAGATTTTTGGTCAACCTTGAAATTTAAGAGGGTCACTGAGCACACTCCTGACCATATAGGAATTTGTATACCTCATCTTTGACTATGTTAAATTTTATTATTAATGACATCTCCAACGGTTTGAAAGTTACAGCATTATTTTCAAAAAACCGATTTGTACACACTGTGCGACGTGCAGTTCATTTCACATATTTATTGTATTTGTTTTGTGCTTTTTTTGTTCTGACAGCAAAAGTCAGGAGAAAATTGCTTAAAATTAAAGAAAGATATAACAGACAGTCCATATAATAATAGAATGAGAGCTGAAAATATTGAGGCATATAAAAATAAATATAGTTATTTTGATTTGTTTTATTACAGAAATATCTGCATTAGCTGACTCCTATATTTATATAAGAAGTAGACAGTTTATTATAAAACAATTTGCAACAATTTATAGAATTAAAAAAACTGAATATTGAAACAAACAGAAGAGGAAGAGAAAAAAGTTTTGGACTTTAAATTGTGATATCACTGCATTTAGCATTTTTAGATATTTTTTTCGAAAGTTCTTTATTTGAATTTTGAAATTAACTTAGATAGTTAAATAACATTTTAAGATTTTACGTGCATTATTTTCAAGACTTACCAACCATTTGAACCGTTCTGAGTTGCGATATTATTTGGTGGGATCAACAAAATCTTAAGTCTGTCAAGTGATTTTGGATTAATTTTTGCATATTAAAATTTTAGAATATGCCTATTTAACACCCTTTGTTCCCTTTGCAATTTCCTATTTTAAAAGTTAAATATATTTTATTATATACAGTGATTTATTCCCATACAAAAATCATCAAATTTACACTGAACCAAATGTCGTAGCAAATTTTAGAGGAAAATTTTAGTAGAGATTTATCGAAAAACAGGTGTTGAATAAGAAAAGTTTTATTCTGATTATGTTTCTTGAAATTGAAGAATTTTCTTCAAATATACTAAAAAATATAATCAAAACATTTTTATTAAAAGATGTTAAGTTGAATATACTTTCGTTAAAAATGAGAAATATGATGTCTCAAAAGATATTTATTGAAAATGGCAGTAACTAAATTAAAGTTAATTTGAATAAAATATTGTTTATATAACTATTTTTTCCGTCAAATAAATGAAATATGTTAACGAAAAGTAAACTGAATAAAGAAATCTAAAAAGAGAAAAATATTTTATAGAATATTCTAATAAATAAGATTTAAATCAAAGAAGTTTTACTATCTAAAACTAGCTTTTACCTGGTGCGCTATGCAGCACAAAATTTCTCCTCAGTCCATGATCTCGAAATAATTTTCACAAGTCAACGTGTATTAAAACAAGTAATTGGCACCAAATTCTCTCTGTAGCAGTTCTTAAGATTTTCGACAATGAACATTTGCCTTATATGGTGTCTACTTCTCACTCTGATCCTATTCGTCTTACATTTTGTCCAGTAAAAGAGTTTTTTGATGAAGTTATTGGGACCAAAATTGAAAATTCTAGCTGTTACAGTACTTTAGATATTTTATAATTAATATATGATTTGTACGCATAGTACTTTTTTCTATGGTCCTATCGAAATTCTTCATGAAATATTTAATGCTTAGTATTTAATGTATTAATTTATTACAACAATTTAATTCAAAAAGTCGTACTGACAATTTTTCAATTTGAAGAATTTACGAAAAATTAACGAATAATTCCGATATGATGAAGAAAGTTTTCCTTGGATGATATATAACTTACTTTTCTTCAATTCTACACCCTTTCTCGTTGTATTTACCTTTTTGGGTCCAGTGTTGATTATCTATTTAAGAAAAAATTGAAGAAAATCAATTGAAGAGCTCAGACACAAAAAGTATATTTAATTATCCAAAATAAACAATACAATTTCATTTTGTAATCTTCTTAATTCTGCCGAAATTTTATTAATTTTTTCAAAACTTTTTGTATTTCCATAGCCGCAAGTCGTGAAAAGCGTTTATTAACTTTGTAAGAAAGTCGGTTTCGTATGTTAAAAGATATAGAACGACAACCTTAATTTCAAGCAAAGATTTTTAATAAAATTGCAAATTGCTTTTTGCCGTTTTCACGTCAAATATACGGTATTTTGTGAAATTTGTGTGGAAAATATAATCAAATATTACGTTTGCAATTAAAAAAGGTAGCATCTTACGAATATGGTAATTTTAAGCAAAATTCTTCAAATATATATAATAAATATAATAAATATGAATTTAGCCTTATGGAGAAGTCTATCATAACTCAAAAATTTTATGGTCTAATATTTTTCAATATTGATCATTAAATCCAATCATCATTAAATCAAATTTTAGCTTTTTCGGAATATTACAGTATTTATGTCCATGATTGTTCTTAAGTAAACTTGATTTCAATTTCCTTCAATTTTTTTGAGCAGCGTATGAAATAGTTCGAGCACTGAGCTTGCTGGGATGCTTTCCTAAAAGATGTGTAGGGAGAAACAGTTTACCGGCAGACTTGCGAACGCTGGGCCTACTTTTTATAGAACCATATTGAGTTTTGTTGAAAATATTTAATAATTTTTATACGCACTTTTTTCTGGTCAATTTTTTCAACTTATTTTTTCACTTTTGACATTAGAGGTAAAGATAGTTTGATCAGAAAAAAACCAAATAATAATTGCTTTAAAATTTTAATGAAAACTTTTGTCAAGATTTTTTTCTATCTCTCTCTTTACGGTTATAGGAAAAACTAAATCTCTCAAAATCCAACACTTCAATAGTGAGTAGACACCACGCTAAAGTAGACTACATAATTTATGAATAGTCTTCATAATTTTGAGATAGAGCAATATATTATAATATTTATTTTAAAATAATATGGTGGGGGGTATTATGCGTTTTTGCAGATGTTTATAACAGACGGAATCAGAAACACAGCTGGCTGTCCATATAAAGATGTACCACTCGCTCTTTTGAAGAAATCTCAATGAAATTTGGCACATACTTTTATTTTGGCCCAAGAACGATGCCGTTATGAACAGTCCATTGTTTTATATAGGGGTTTTTAATTCCATAAAATTCCTAAATATAAAACAATTTTAACCAAAATTTGCAAAAGTAAGTTTTATTATATTCTAACTCAATGTGTCAAATTATACGTTCCATTATTATCACCTTCAAACTTATAAATTTTACATAAAAATTAAAAACGTAATAATCTTTTGCACCCATAAGCAAAAATAAGGAACGCAAATTTTTCGAAGTTCGTTCATAAGTTTTTCGTAGCAGACAATATATGCAGCCAATAATGTGTTGTAGGGTTGTCGGCCTAGACCGATATTAATAAAAACGAAACTACTAAACTTGAAGTTAATTTTTTTTATTTGATTAAAATTATTATTACAATTAACTAAAAATATATATCTGTATAATATTGATCATTAATTGAATTTTGTTTTTATTTTCGAAATCCTTTTCATTATCCTTTCTATCACACTATTGGACATCATTTTGCGAAATTTTGACTGTTTAGTGTTTAGACTTTTCTTCAACATACCATCGAGTATCGGCAACATAAAATTTTGACCAATTTAATAAAAAAAATCAAATATTACGAAGGTTAAAAGTTTAAATGAAAAACGTGTTTTAAGAATTTTCCTATCCCACTCCTTATATCACATTGCTGTGAAATTTATATGTGAAAAAATGTAGAGTATGAATAAATTTAGGGCAAAAGTAACTCTCAATCCATTTTCACATTTGAATTTCATTCCAAAATTTACCGCTCAAAACATCTTTACAAAAACTCTTTATTGACATTATCAGTTCTGAAAATGTATTCCACAAGTCATTACTTATAAAATTGCTTTCAGGTGAATATAAGCAAAAAAAAGGTCATAAAGCATAAACTATTTCAGTTATAGTAACAAAAAAGCAAACCATTCATAATTTGAAAAAACACATATAATCTATCAAACAATAATGTGAAATTCATAATAGTATTTTATCTTTATTACCACATTCCTCTTTTAGTACTTTATGAATGTACGTGTCCTCCTTGTTTCTGCTTACTTTTCATACAATTCATGATAATATAAATATGTTTGATTTCCCCCTCCCCCACCATACGTATTCAGTGGTATGTGATTTCTTCATATTTCGCATTTACTCTACAACTAACTGTACTTAGTACCTGTAATATATTTACATTTATACTTATATTCATAGATTCATTCAGGTTTGTCATACGTACGTGATTAATTATGGTAATAAATTTTATAAAATTTTCTATAAATTTTACACATCAGAAATATTTTTGAGAAAAGGTCATTATTATACAATTATTTATGATCATATAAAGTGAAACTGAAGACAACGGCAATAATGTCCATATATACGTTTGTGTCTTTATAAGTATATGTGATTGTAAGGACTGTAACATCTACACTCTCAAACACACACACAAACATACACAAATGAATAAATTTAAACAAATTATTAATACAGACTTTCTATATGAAGTTAAATTTTTTGAAAAATCATTTTTATTATAACAAATTACGGTCATATTCTATAATATTATGATTACAGAAAATTGTGTAACATCATTTTTGGTGACAGTTAACAAACGACTCTCAATCAATAGTAAATTGAGATAAACAATAGTAAAAAAACTTTATTGTCTGAATGGTCAAAGGATTTTTAGGAAAGAAACTATAGTATTTTTTTAAACCATAAATCTTCTAAGAATAAATCTTTTTGATCATCTGACAAAAAATATACATGACTTTATTAGAAAGATTATTGATAGTATTTCATAATGAATATTCTATTATTTTAATGCTTCTGAATTAAATTTATGGCCGAGAGATTTTTTTAATTATCTCTCGGGTTGAGATATAGACAATAGTTTTTGTAGAAAAAAGTTATGCTACTTTGATCGTATTGTTACCTTAAATGTCCGTCAGTAATATTACGTAGTTTTGCTGATTTTAAGCAGTTGAACTGTTAAACAATCTGGTCAATCACTGATTATATTTCATCAAACTATAAATAGAGAATTCAAATTATTTTTGTAATTTATTGTAATAAGAGATATCGTTCATTTGTTTCAAAGTCGTCTTGTAATCGACCAAGGCTTACAGCTTGCTCACACTAGTGATCAGTGAGATTATAAATTTTGCACGATATTCGGTAAGTTTACTTTTTTCCCTGGGTGGTTGGGCTATTCTGCATTTATGCAGATGTATGTGGACAAAATGCAGGTTACAGTTTTAAAGATATCTTGACGTTTGTCATTATTTTGGACCACGTTTATGTAAATTGGTGATGATGGGTTTTTTACTTCACATACAAATGTTCTCCAGAAGTTGTTTTAAAATCATAAAAATCTCAAATCTTTTTTGATCTTTTAAAGGGATATCCTAAATTAAATGAGGATCATTCCATTATTTCTAGTAGCTCTAAAATTACGTAGTCTTTTAAAAATATATTCTTCTCATTGCTTTATTATACGTCAAGCTTCATTAAACATTTTCAGGGTCGTTATTATGCATCACCAACGCGCACCATCCCCAATTTTTTTAGTCTTCAATAATGTGTTGTAAAATTACTCCTAAGATATCGGTCTATAATTTTTTTCTGCTAAACTGATAGCCAATTAAATATATTTTCTTCTTAGCCTTTCAAATGGAATGACAAAATTTGTAAACCCCATATCACTACTTGTAGTTTATCTTAGAAATATATAATTTACATTTAATCTGCTTAAAGGTGACACCAGCAAATCGTCTTACATGGGAGCTAGAGTCTAATGTCACATATATTGATACTAAGCCAAATTTCTTGAGTCTAATTTCTAGGATAAATATGGACCGAAAATCTTGATTTTCATAAATTTTTAATCGAGTATGAAAAACAAGATCTTTATCTTCAGATGATCTTCATTTGCGACTATAAATAAATAAAATTCTTTTTTATATTAAAATTTTACTCTTCTCTAAATGAAGAATAAAAATGCGTATTTAAAATGAAATAACAAAAACATACATATGTGCAAACCGGTTTTAAAATCTTGTTCGATTTTCCTTCTTTATAATTTTTTTTTAATTCAACTCTTTTCGAAAAGTAATTAAAAATAAAACTATTTTTAACAAATTAAAATTGAACTCTTTTAAAGATCAGCTCTTTAAAAGAGCGAAAAATAGTCGAAACCACATTTTGCTTTTTAGTGCTAAGCAAAAAATATAAGAGCCAAAATCATTTAAATATTACGACTTAAAGAGTTTTTTGTTTTAAAACACTCTTTTGGCATTGGACCAAAATTTAGTAAATTATTGAATATGTCAAGGATAAACTAAAATAAATGGAGCTGGCTTTAATTGTAGTTTTAATGCATTTAAGGTTGTAAACTTCAACTGTATTTCAAGGTGGAGCATTTATATTAAAATATCGGTCTTTTGTAAATATGCACGAAATTTGTTTCACCACCATAAATGGTTGCCATTCAAAGGAATCACCTCAAACCCCATTATATATTTTTTATCTCTCTGTCTGTTTTTGGCACTCTCAAAATATTTTTTATAGACCTGAGAAGATTCCGGTTTAAAACCCATATTCCTGTTTCTCCAAGAAGAATTTTTGTAAAACTGTCAATTACAAATCGACAAATTAGAATAAGATTTATATATGCTACGTTATCAAATCGGTTCAGTATAAAAAAGTTTAAGATCAAAATATAGCTAATTTTGTGACTAATTTAGTGTTTCTGTGTTGTATTTAAAAATGTGATGCATATATTTTATTAAATCTTATTCCATTTTTTTAGAAGAATTTAAAAAGTTTTTTCGTCAGATTTTTAAGTTGACTATAATGTCCGTCAGCAAACCAATATTGAAGGTTTTTTTAAAAAAAATTGTTTGGAACAATAAAAAACGATTCAGATAAATTTCACTGAATTCAACATTTGGTCTGGGCGGAATAATATTTTCATAAAAGTCAGACGGGCACAAATAACTTATTTCAGACTTTAATTATATATTCTCTTTCACCACTTGCTGTGGTGGGAAGTATATAAATCAATTCTGTCCTGCAGTGTAATATTTCATTTTTATGCAGAAATCTATTAAAACAGGGCAATTTTCTTAGACACCTAAAATTTGTAATATAAGTGAATGTCGAGTCCGCAATAATTTTTAAACTAAATGATAAGAAAATTGAGCAAGATATAGCGTTACCGTTGAGTTTTTTTAAAAAGGTGCACGAAAAGGGTATTTTTTAAAATAAAGTTGCACCAAAGAGTAATTTGCAGATCAAACGTCGTAACAGGTTTAATTTCCCTTTTTTGAGGAAGTTTTTAACGAAAATTTCATTCAGACGGAAAAAAGCAAGAGTTTTTTTTACTAAAAAGAGGAATTTTTTCATAATAAAAATTTTATATCTCTCACCGTAAAAATCGGTGCTAAGGGTATATTTATTTTATTATTTCGTGTAATCATCTATAACCTCATAAAGTTTATGTATTCTTGCATCAAATCAAAATCTGATTCGGAATGCAATAAAATTTGGCCACATTCTTTGTTGTCCTAAACAGTTTCCTAATAAAAGCTTGCTAAACCAATCTATTAGGAAAAATTTATAGATTGATATCTGAGATCTTCTTAAAATTCCAAACAAAAAGTGGCAAAAGGTGGCAATTTAAAAAGTACACAAAAAGTCTCAGGTAGAAAAAAAATTTTCAATTTACGACTAAAGTCGCACCAATGGTAACACTGGCTGACAGAAATGATTTCCTACTTGAGTTCTTCTCAATTCGTTTGAAATTTTATGGATATTAATAGGATAACAGCACAGTCTTCCCTTGATCATGCTATAATGAAATATTTTTCCCAGTGCACTCTCTCTCCAATGTGTTTAATAATACTGGATTAAAATTTTAACATATTGAAAGTCGAAGAAATACATTACATATGTAACTCTAAATTAAATACGATTTCTTCCATCACTAATGGTGAAAGAAGTTAAAAATAAAAACAAATTAAGTTTATTACTTGTTGTAAATCATATTTGACATGATTACTTTTTGAATTGTTTTGAAGGTTGGCTGGCATGTTGACGTATACATTGTAAATTTCATGTTTATTAATAGTGTTTACCCGGATATTGTATTACATTTCTGTTGCATGTAACTATTTTGTATTTGATTTATTTTATGCACATTAAACAAGTACAACAACGACAAATGATTTACAAGTTGTTCCGAGAAACAAATTAAAAAATCTAAATACTATATTGCTTAAGCGGCTGCATTTAGTAGGGAGTATTTTCCTCAAAAAAACTGTTGGTAATTTAAAGCTAAATTATATCCCGATATACAGATTTTCGTTTCCATATTTGCAGAATACTGCAAACATACACACATTGGAATGATTAAAAAAAAACAAATTTTGTAACATTTCGATTCAAGGATTCAAACACTATCTATATATCTTGCAGTTTAAGTCTTAAATATTTTCCACAAATATATTTATACTTTATACTGACTTTTATATACTTACAATTGTATAATATATAGTTCTATATTATTCGATGAAGGATAATATTTTCAAATGTGAATTAAATCAAACAAAATATGTTTTTTTTTTTTTTTGTAAAATAATGCAATTTTTGTAATTCTTTCCTAAGCATCTTCATTCAGCCAAAATCCGTTAAATTTGGCTAAGTATAACAAAAGTTAATTAAAAATTACATTTTACTTACTAATTGTGATTATATTTGAAGTACAGGAAATCAGGGTTACCATTGTTGCGTCACAGTCGACAGTTGCGATTTTATG
The DNA here is from genome assembly GCA_004302925.2 of Cochliomyia hominivorax. Classification (NCBI taxonomy): domain Eukaryota; kingdom Metazoa; phylum Arthropoda; class Insecta; order Diptera; family Calliphoridae; genus Cochliomyia; species Cochliomyia hominivorax. The sequence continues at coordinate 59,978,130 of PYHX02000467.1, forward strand.
AACTGCATGTGATTCTTTTTTTGTATTTTTTTAAATTTAACCTTTAATGTTCAATATTAACAAAATACTAAAAACAATAAGTAGTCAGATAAAAAATTCTTAGCATACATATATGTTAATCAAAATGAAATAATTAATTACAATAAAAAAAACATAATTTTATAGTTTTCGTAAACAGCGATGAAATTGTCAACTTTTTCGAAAACTATTAACATTTTTATAGTTCTTTCTGTCTTTTTTTCCATCTCCACAATCATCTCAATTCTCTTTCAATAAGAGCTGTGGCAGTCTGGAGGATTTGCCTCACTTGGTACAAATACCATATTAGTAAAAGAAGCGACAAAAGAAGCCGCAACTGCATATTGCTTGCCACACTAAAAATTTTGACTGATTTTGAGTCCTTCACCATTCCCTCGAACCTGAACCATATACATTTGTTGACCAGGAAGTTTCTAATAATCTGCCAAAACAAGACGGATTGGAAGTCAGGTAACAAGACCTGATTTCCATATCCGTGTTCTGTTTTTTGCGTCCATATTTTAAGCAGCGTTTCTGTCAGGAACGTTTTGAGTCTTGTATATTTTTAAACCTGTTTTAGCTTTTACTTTGCGTAGCAAATAGTCCGTGCACTGAGCTAATCGATATCAGTGGAATCAGTCTCACTGGAAATAGTTAGATGGCAAATTTGTGAATGTTTTGCCATCTTTTTGTTTGGATTTGGATTTTTTCTTTTTTAGTTTTAGTTATGTCTAATAAAAAATTGAAAATAGTATTTAAATAAATCAGTTTTTAATCTTTTGATTATGGTATCCTTTAAGCCAAAATTTTCATATATAATGTGATTTTAGCGCCATCTGAAAAAGTATATCATTAAACTCCACACCACCATAGTTGGTGGGGATATTATGCGTTTGTGCAGATGTTTCTAACGGGCACAAAATAAGATCCTACCACCACTTTTAAGTATACCATCCCACTTAGAATTATTTCCTGAGTCGATTGATCGGCAGGATGTTTATGTATTGTTTGTTTGCAAAGTACAGGTCGCAGTTTTGACGATATCTTAATGAAAGTTAACACGTATTATTTTGGTACAGGGACAATGCTCATTGAAATTGTTTATAATCGGCCCATTATTTCATATAGGCCCCATACAAATGTCCCCTTGTAGTGGAGTTTTAATTCCATAAAATTCCTAAGTATAAAACGATTTTATTCAAATTTTGCAAAAATAAATTTTATATACTAAAACGATATGCCAAGGATTATTTACGATGATTATTTCTAGTAGGTCCAAAACAATACCCTTTCAAATATCACTTTGAAGCACAAAAATTGCACATACACGTAAGTATTGTGAAAGTGTTTAATAAAATTAAGATAAATAAAAGCCACACCGCAGTTCAAAATTATACGAGTGTCAATCCATAATTTTTTAAATCTCTTGTATAAAACTCTAGAAAAAATTCCGTTTAAAACGCAAAGATTTCACATAAGTGCTGGTAGCAGTCATTTGCTACCATCAATTTCTACTTATTTTAGAATTGATTTTTTCAATTTAGATGTTATCAATTATCATTAGACCAAATTTCAGTTCACTCTGAATACATAAGAATTTTTGTCTTTAAACCAAATCTCTGATCAATGGAGATAAGTCGTTTTTATATTAAAATGAAAGAAATATTAATAACTTTTAAATCATTTTTGATTTAAAATTCCACATATTAAAAATTGATATTTAGAGAAATAAAAATTTCCATTATTTACATAAAATACTTAGAAGAACTTATAAGGTTTCTTACAACTTTAATGCAGGAAACTTAAATTGAAAAATTCAAATTACTGCGGTATTTAAAAGAAATTCATTAGAATTTTTTAATATGTTTATTGTATAAAAAAATAAATTCGTTCATAGAAACTAATAATGAAAATTATTTACGCATATAGTTCTTATTTAGTTGTTCTTGTTGGTAGGAGTGTTCTCCTCTAAAAATGTCATGACTTACATATGTTTATACTTGTATTGAAACTTATTACTCGTGTAAGTAGTAACAATGTTGAATAGTTGCTTTTAGACTCCCTTTTTCCGTATTACGTTTTTTTTATTAAATAGAAATGCTGACGCAGTTGTTACAGATTTTGTAGTATTTTGTTTTTGTAATGTATAAATATGGTAACTACAAATGTTGACTATTATTTTGGCTTAGGAACATTACATTACATGGTTTTCTAAACTCCAATCATGACACACATATGCATATGCATGTATTAAGTCTATGCATTCATATGTAGATGAAAAATCTATTTCGTTTTATTAATGTTTGTGTGTAGAAAATCATAATACATGTATGGTTGGTGAATTTTATTGCTACAAAATAATAACTTAATTATACTTTGAATTTTCAAAATTTGCAAATTATGATGACGGTTGTTGTTGTTTTTGTTTTTGTTGCTCTTATTTCTATTACCAGATGGCTGTCATGTAGTTGCAGTTGAATTTGTTCTATATGTATGTAAATGTTTTGATACCCTACACAATTTAGAGTGAAATGTATTCGGTTTACGTTTTGACAAAAATTAGAAAAAATTTTGACTCATTATGCAAAAATATATACAATTATAATCCATAATCCTATAAACTTGGTCAAGTAATGATTAGATTGGATTTGTTCAAGGTTTAAACTAGTTGTAACATTTTTCCTATAAGTTTGTTAATAGTGAAAATATATATAAAGAAATTCAGAATAAATTAGATTAATTTTGATTATGATTAGATCGGGCCAGTAAGAAAAGTGTCCGAATAAAATAATATCAAAATTTTCGGGAATATTGATTGTTCACTTTTTCAGAAATACATCTGCAACATTTGATAATATTTTGAAGTAAACATTTTTTAAAATTTTACTTTTATAGTCAGTTTAAACTTGTCTGTCCATCCATCTGGTTGGCTGTTCATATAATTTTGATGAAATTTGATATATGAAATTATTTTAAAATAAAGTCAAAACATATAGAAATGATCGAACCAATATTTCAAATAGCTCCCATAATAATGTCCTACCGAATCGAAGGTTTAAACTAATTATAGTTATAATTACAAAAGTATTTCAATAAAATTTGATACCATTCTGTGTTCACGTGCCTAATTTGCAGAAGATGGGTCGCTCCCACTTAAAATTCATTTACAATAATGACTTTAGACCGCATAAGTCTTAGAGCAACAATACTAATGTAATAGTATTCCGCACATTTAAGATCAGAAAATTGAAACTAAGTTTTCTAAAAAAATATTCTTGCTGCATAATTTCAGATTTTTCACAATTTCCAGAGAAAAGATTTTATGCTGCTGATGCTCGATGGAATTTAGGACCAAAAGCAGTCATAATTAAAGACTTTGAGTTATGCATGATCAATAATATTTGCACCAAGAGAGGCAAATCCTCTAAACTACCTGTAGTTATGGCCAGTAGAGAGAAATTGGGCTCTAGTAAAAGAAGAATTGAAGAGCACAAAAAGGTTTTAACAAATGTGCAAATTTTAAACGGAGACTGACTCCGCTTAAAAGTGACAGAAAACACTATAGAAACGTTAATGGAAGGAATTTCGAAAAAGTTTCAAAACTTCAATATTGGTGATAAAACCTGTGAAGGTGTAAATTGTGATAATATTTTTATTCAAATAAAATATTAAAACTCTAAGTTTATTGGTTTCATTTTTCTTAACATATATGTGTGTTAAAAATTTTTCCTTATTATATATCGGTCGTATTTTAGAAAAATCATTGAAAGGCAAGTAAGCAAGATTTTTGATAATTTAGTTAAAAACTTGAAGGGAGCACATGATTCCACTTAACCGAATATATCAAAATAAGAGAAAATAGTTTTTTTCTTGTTTGTAACACAAATAAAACGATTTAATATTGAGTCGCGTGCAATGAAATTTGTAGATGTTGAACTTACATCTAAGCACATTTACATGTGTTGTTACATAGACATATGTATATGCAATCTAATATAGAGCATAGAGGGATTCCATAAGATGTGTTAGTAAATTCATTAACAATATATTGAATTAAGATATAGCTAGAAATTGATCTTTTCTTAAGTTGAATAATAGTTTTTTACACCCTCCACCATCACAAGTGGTAATGATTACGTGTGCAACGTCTAGAAGGGTTCATCTTAGATTCCATAAGGTAATAATATTCATGAAACATATCAAGATCTGTGTCAATTAAGCTATATTCGTTTGTCTGTTGAAAAAATCCTAACACCTAGAAGAATTATCCTTATTCAATGATAATTGGCTACATTACTTCTTATTGTTCTTAGTAGTTTCCTATTTAAAACCAGCTATATCGATTTATCAGAAAAAAGTAATAGTCCGATTTGTGAGAGAACCACAAAATTTCGAAAAAAAAAACTTTTCTTATTTTTTAATAAAATGTTATTGGATTTGAACAAAAATTTAACTATAATGTAGAGTTATATGTTTTCTATCATCGTTATAAAACTCTTATATGAACCAATTATAATGAAATTTGGAACAACTAATTTTATAATTTTTATTAATTAATTTTATTGATATCGGTCCATTTTTTGCTATAGCTCCCTCATAACGCCCCTCCCTGTGAAACGACCAATTCCTTTTTTCTAACTAAAACTCTTAGTTAGAATCGGATCAATATTTTAGACAACCTAAAAACTAAAAAATAAATTAGAGTGTCGCATAGTGTCATGTCACATACGTTTATAAATTTTTTAAACATGAACGAATTTTTTTGAATTCGGCACAATTATGATTGTAATTTTCTTTTATTCTAATACAACCTGATTTTTGTTAACATAATTATTTCTTTGATTATCTTTAAATAATACCAATTTAGAGGACATTGATCTATATTTCGTAACGACCAAAAAATATCGTGGACATTGTCCGTCCATCGGACATCTGGCTGCTTATCTATGTAAAACTTGTGAAGAAAATGCAGGTTGCAATTTTAGTGTTATCCTAATGACACTTGGTACGTGTCAATATTTTCACCCAAGGAACGATGCCTGTTGAAATTAGTAATGATGGATCCAATATTATACCTAGACATCGAAAAAGGTTTCTCCCGGACTAAGGTTTTAAGTTCATAAAATTCCTGAAAAAAAGTTTTAATGAAATTTGACACAAATAAGGTAAATTGTTTATAAAATGATGGGTCCATAATTTCCTCTAGTTCTCGGTAATTAAAAGTTTTGAGATTTCAGAACTGAACAAACATTTTTTTCAATTTACCGAGTTAAATAGGGCTTGTGAACATGTTACTACCCCAACAACATCCGGATTTAGTTAAGTGATTTCTTTAAAATAATAAGAAAATATAAAGCACCGAACAAAACAATGTTGCCATCTTTTTGAAGAAAAAATATATGTTGTATAAGTCCCAAATTTAGATCAATATAACTTTTTAACAGATGCATTTATTTAAACAGTTATTGCGCCATTATTTTTTGAATTTTATGGGGAATCCGACCTACAATAAGCCAGATATATTAAAAAAACTGAAAAATAAACTGGGTTAAAATGTCTTTCGACTTTAATATCTCCGAATCTATAAGAGATACACATAAAAAACGAAATCAACGATGTACCTAGTTGATCAGAGATTGAGTAAATCGTTTGTCATTTTTTTAAATCATAAAATTTTACGTTTGTAGTGAAATAATATTGCACATATTAGAATCTTTCGATATTAATATATAAAGTTACACAACTGTAAAACGCTTTCAAATAGTAAAATTTCGAGTAGTAAACTTTCAGGATAATTCTCAAGAAACTGTCCTTTTTGTGAAACAATGTTAAATAAACAGTTTTTCTATGAACCAAAATCATTACTGGAAAAGCTAAATTATTTTGATTTTTATTAATTTTACTTTAATTTTTTCTGTGTGTATGAATATTTTTTAAAAAATCTTACAATTGATTTTCCGAAATTTCTTTCCCCTCAATTCATAAATGGAATTTAAAAAAAAAAACAACAAGGTCAACTTTGAAGAGTCAATAACTATGCCCTTGACCATATAGAAGCTTGTGTTTCTCCAAACTAACAAACAGCTCAGCTCTGACCTTATGAAATTTCATTAAGATATATTTAACAAATCAAAAGTAACATTATCATTTTCAAAAACCAAATCGATTTGGACACACTGTGAGCTGTCTAAATCATGGTGCAATGAACACAGCATACTTAACGAATGTGAACTTGTGTCAATGCATAATCCTTTAAGTTTATTCAAATAATGACCCAACGAAAGCATAATGACTTTAACTTTTAAAAATAAAGCAATTGATTCCGATTTTCTCAAAACATTAGTGGAATTAATTCCACACCGTATCTTTTAAATAACAATTAACAAGAAAGGATCATACACTTATTTTTAATAATACTATAGAGACCCGTAAATTTAAGTTCGTTTAAGAAAAATATAATAGCAATTAAACTCCAAAATTAAATTCAATAAAACGAAATACAAATAAATTTTTTAGTCTGCCTTTAGTCTGTAATGATTCATTCAATGAAGCTATGTGCGTTTATAGGATTATGTACCAGTGAAGTTGGTTTAAAAATTTCAAGAATATCGATTCTTTTCAGAGTAGGATAATCCCATACTTATAAAATTTTTAAATATTAAAATATTTTAATAAAACTTGTCTTTTATAAAATAGTGACTGTTTTTAAATGTTTCTTAAGTAATAAATACATTTCCATTAGGAGCACCCTTTATCTGCCGATAGATGTAATATGCCAGTAGACGCAATATAAAATCTGTGTTGCGGCATTTATTTCCTAGCTTTTAATAGTGTTGGTGGAAATAGCAATATAGCGGGAAATTATTTTTTTACTTTACTTAATTCCATAACAAAAAATTGGAAGTTTTTCCTTTTATTTCTCTCTTTCTCCCGTTATAATAAAAATAAAATTTTACTACTATTTCGCTTTCGTAATCAAAAGAAATAGCAGTTGGCATTTTGAATGTGCACTGAAAATATTTCGAAAAAAAGAAAACATGTTTCTTTATTATTTCCTTTAGTTAATTACGTGTTTCCACCTGACATGTTTTTAATAGAAAGGACTTTCTTTAGTATTTGTTGGTGTTGTATAGTCGCGGCTGTTATATTTTTATAATTCAAATATTTAAACTCAAATATGGTGAATGCAGACAAAATGCATTTTCATGTTTTAACTTTTCAACTTGTGTGCAATTGTGCGCACGTAACAAATGTTCACAAAATGGCAGCAATTTCTTATGGAGATGAAAACAAAAGTTCATGAACTCACAATAGTGAAAGTTCAAAATTAATTATAAGCAAAAAATAAATTAAATTTTCACAAAAAAAAAACTCTTAAAGATGGAAATGTTTTTAAAAGAAAATTTTAATTAAATTTTTATTATATATTTACGTTAAAGCGAGATTCCTAAAAAATATTAAATTTGGTAAGAAATTTTAAAAATCATCGAAAGCATGGATTGAAGTGGTATATTTTTTATTAAATTTTTACCTTGAAGTTCAAACCGATAGTTGTATGATATAGTTAAAGTTTATATTAATTCAGTTACTTAATTTTTATTTTAAAAATTTTAAAGTTTTAATTTTGAGCTTGTCTCAGATATACGTCCTTACCTCGCTTTTATTTGATTGTAGTCACATTTCATTGAACTTTAGCAATTAGTCTAGGCGTGAAAATATTTACATCAAAACTACACATCACGGAGGCCACATGCAGAAAACATCACGGAGGCCACATGCAGAAAACATGGAACATTCATGCACTTAAAAACACAAAATTTGCAGATTCTCTTTGAATATCGTTCAAATCTACCATGATCTGTTTGCACATTCGTATATCCTTTATAACATGCCCGCATGTCATGCATTGCGTAATAGTTAAGAATCAGAGCATAACTTGTTACGATTCTTGAGGTTGCGTTTGACAAATTGGGATATATCTTCTCAGCATATAACTCCACACTGGAATAGTATAATTCATTAGTGACTGACCAGTAGTTTCATAAATAAATAATAAAATTTTTGTATCCATATTCCTGGAACTGCAGGTTATTGCTTTAAGAACCTTATGTCAACTTCTCCGTTTATACGTCATTGTACTGGTATGATCTTAGGATTTTATTAGGGGTTAAAATAGTCGGAAATTGGTATTCATGAATTACGATGATTAACATGTATTTTCTATGCCCCTGAATGATGCAGAGTGTTTTATAAACTTTGATGTTGAGAGTTTCTCTTGCGCGCTGTAAATAAATTGTAAATTTCGCTAAGATGACAGTTTAACCTCAGGTGGATGACCTGAAATTTTCTAGAGGTATAAGTTAAACAGAAGTGATGATAATGTGTAGTTGGTTTAAAATTTGGTCAAATTTAGGTAAATATAAGCAAAAATCCTCTTGATCCTGTATTATTTCCCACAGAAAATGTCCTTTTAAAGCGCACAAATCCTACATATATATTAGTACCATAATATGCTGCACTCTTAAGCACAATTAGAAAATATATTTTTGCGAGGGTCGGTCTTTAATTTTTGATATCTACCATTAATAACCATCAATGTGGTGTAGGGTATTAAATAGTCGGGCTTGACTGACTGTAGCTCTTACTTGTTTATTATTGACAGTTTTTAACATTTTGTCAAAGTCGGAATTATTAATTTGAATATCTTAAATTTTCAAAAAGATTGTACTTAAGAATTTCCCCTTATCGATTAATTTATTTTTTTTACATAAAATAAAAAAACAAATACAAAAGGACGTTCAAATAAACAAATTTGTTGTTTATATTTCGTGTCTTTAATAATTTTTATGTTCGTCATAAAAATAACATAAATTGCAATGAACATAATTATTACCATAAACCGGAAACAAGTTTCAAATAAAACAGAACATCAAAACAACGTGAAAACAATTACTGATTTATTACTAAACAAAAATTTGTTATAGTTGTTACCAGTTTCCTCAATTTACAGTTACTTTACAAGAAGAAGGAAGAGCGTATAAAGCAAAAATAATTTTAGTGTCGTAATCAATAAAATCCAATACATACACATGCAATGGTAATATAATTACAAGAGCAAAAAATAAATAACAAATACCACTAAAACACACATATAAACTCAAGCACTTTCTCTCACACTGCCATAGATATCAAAAGACAGGTGTTACATTTGGTATTAATGTATGTGTGTCTTAAACTTACACCCACTTATTCATTTTTATGCACATACATTTTTATACTTACTTATACACTCTTAAATGCATACATACGTATTTATATAGAAATTTATTTATAAAATCATTGCTATAAACTGCTTTGAGTCGTAAAAAAAGTACGTACTTGATTTAGAATTTTCCCAAAGGAGTCATTTACGTTTGAACACAATCAATTATCCCAGGCTTATCACAAAAAGAAAAGAACCCATAGTATATAATCAATAGTAGAGCATCCTTTATAATATATACATAAATATGTATATATAAATACAAATAAAATACACACATATACTGAAACGTAACGACATTAATGTGATTATCATTCACAGCAATCGTTAACATTAGTACTGTTAACGCTATGAGTCGTAAAAAATAACTTACCAAAAATCCTAATGAGCTTACATTGATTATACAATTCAGATACATATATACATAAAAATAATTTCAGATACATACATTCACATTAACATTACAATTACTTTTAAGAGAAACAATAACAACAACCATAATAAAATAAAAATGTTTTATGTTTTTTTTATCAAGCGTGAAGGATTGTGATTGCCATGTGTGTCAGTATGTTCTTAGAGATTTTCGCTCTTAATTAAAACAACAACTAAGATAAGTTTCAAACGACAATATCAGTTATTATAGTTGTATAAAATTTAGATCAATAACATTAGTTCCAATTATAACCTACACAGCCGTATATGGTAGGAGCATTATGCGTTCGTGTGTCTGATAACGTATGTTTCTCTGTACATCTACCAGCTTATCGTTGTCGTCCATATCCTCGCCATAAGCACCGTCCATCCGAATATGATCGACCGATTCAGTACAGCATCTCCGTCCCTTATCCCTAATTTCAAGCGTACATATTCATACTAAATCTTCTAAAATCTCTTCAACATTATTTTCTTGAGCAAAACTTAATTTGAGTCCCACAAATGTGTGCGCAAAGTAAGTACGGTAACGCACAGAGTCGCTTACACTCACAAAATAAAGAACTTTCAACTAATCCATGTCCAGGCTATGGAGGTGAGCTTTGTTGTTTAACAATCTTTAGCCATTCAAGACCTTGCTATCTTGTTCTTTTGATGTGTCAGAATTTATTTTGTTGCTGTTCATATTACAACTTCTGTGTCTTTTGAGCGCTGCACAAAAAGACAATTAAATTGTATAAAATTCATTAAATGCATATACGTGTCGCTTTAGACTTCAATTCTAGTCAGTATATTAGCTCCACTCAATCTCTCTCTCCCTCTTAAAATGCCAAAGGTTTCCTGAGACCCATTCGGGGACAGTAATGCAAATCTAAGACTTGGATCCTATTACCTGATAACTTATTTTTGTTCATGAAAATAAGTTCATGAAATAAACTCTCTAAAAAAGAGGTTTAAACCAAAACACTTCCGCTACTTGATTTTGGTCTTCTTACATGTCACACTCCTTATTCTTTTCTGTAGATTTTACAAAATCACATATAAATTAATCTGTACCAAATGAAGGACCTTTTGGAGAACCAGAATTTAAAGAATTTATGACAAGTAAGAAGAACGAATTAAAGGCGACTTCATTCGAGGCACACCAAAGTTAAGGAGCTCTTTGTTAAGTATCAAACATCTAATTCATGCATGTTTCAGAATAACAGTGGTCTGAAACATTCTTTAAATTGTCAAAGATTAGTAATCAGGGGTTCCAAGTCTTAGGTTTATCACATAATTTTTTGAAATTAAATCCCACAGAAAGCCCTTTTGATAATTTAAAAGGAAGAAATTTAGAAAAAAGCTTCAGGAGATATTCTGGAGCTCAAGGAGATTTTGCTGGAGCTTTTAATTCCAGAATATACAATTATTTCTCTAAATTTTATTTTTGATAGAAATTAGTGTTCACAATTTATTTGAAAGGATTATTTTTATTTTCATGAATTAGGCAACCCTATATTTTTAGATGTGTGCAGTTAGTTGTAATAACAGTATTTAATCTTTTACTGGTTATTAGACAAGTATTGATTGCTACTGTTATTATAAATTCCTAATACGTATTCGTATATTAATTTGAGAGCGAGAAAAATAAGAAATTTTAGTAAATTTATATTATTGAAGGATGACGAAAAATCAAAAAGCATTAAAAGAAACTACAAAATATATTACATACATTTGCAATGGTCGGGGAATGAAAAATTTAACAGGTAAGACTGCTATATTCGGCTGTTCCATATCTTGAATACCCTCCACCACAAATGCGTTTAAAGTAAATACTTTATGTATACACTTACAGACATGCACAATTTATAAATGTTTTTCTCAAATATAACACGGAGCACTTAATGAGTCATAAAATTTTTTATTATGGAGTTTTTATTATTAAAAAAATATTTCATTCTAACCGGTTGTCTCAGATATCTGTCTATATATTTTAAAATACTAAACTGATTTTGATGGTATTAAAAGCGAAACTTCTCACGACTAAAACAAATACTCAGGATAAATTTCATTGAGCCCTGTCTGTTATTGCGGACGTGAGCATGCCAAAAATAGACAGAAGGACGGACAGATAGATACAATGAGAAGCAGACAGACGACATAGATTTTAATTTGATGCATTATGGGGTCTGAGATGATTCCTTCTTAGAGTTATACAGGGAATTACAAAGTTAATATGTCCTCTTCACCATTTGCGGTTGTGGAGGATTTTAATAAAGAAAGACCAAACCATAACATTATGCAGGTCAAAGTTATTAATAAATATGTTAGAGTAAAATATCTAAAATAATGGAATACAAAATTTCACTTAGTTTTTTATTCCGCCTTTTTGGTAAAATATATTATTTTTTATTTTTATTTTAAATTTGTCGCATTCACAATATTTAGTGTAAATAACAATACTTTTAGTTAGATGTTTTTTTGCCTAAACTTCCACTATTTTACTATTTTATTTGTTTGTTTTTCTTTTATCAGTTTTAAGCATTTCCTCTAAATTGCTAACAATTTTTTTTTTGCATTACTTTTGTATAAATTTTTTTGTTTAGCTTATCACAAGGTTTTCGGTTGGCTGAGTTTAAAAACTCAACTGGTTACAAAAGTAAAAAATAAAACAGTTTTTTAAAAAGTTTTGTGTGTGATAGCCATACTTTATCCTGTTTTTCTGTGTTTTACATGTGAGTACACTTGAAAAAATCAATAAAATTTAACTATATTTATTTGTCAATGATTCTACTTAAGTAAATAGAAATTTCTATAACAATGGATTTTTCTCAATATATATTTTTTCTATTTGAAATTTCCTGATAGATATTTGTTAAGAAAATGTTTAAAGAAGTGATGTTAAAATAAAGTCATATAACAAAGAAAAAATCTAAAAGACAAGTAAGAATACTGGATTCGGCTATACCACTCAAAGATGTGTACACTCGTAAATGTGTACGAGTTTTTCTTAAATATAACACGGAACATTTAATAAGAACTGAAATTAGTTATAATTATGGCTATAATTTTTTTACCAGACAGATTGGAATGATTGATTTATGATTGGAATGACAAATTCTTGCTTAAATTTGTCGATTTATAATTGGCAATTTTAAGAAAAAATTTTGTTGTTTGTTTAGAGGATGTCTCAGATATCGGTCTACATCTTTTAATATACTGAACCGATTCTGCTTATTTTATACAGAAAACTTTTCAGGACTATAGTTAATACTCAGGCAAAATTTCATTGAGCTCTGTTAGTTATTGTGGATGTAAGCGTTCCAAAAACTAAAAATTGACAGACAGACGCAAAGGGATTGGATTTGGTGCAAAATTACATATACATTATGGGAACCGAGATGATTCGTTCTGAGCATACGGAATGGCAAAGTTTATATACCACTTGTGGTGATGGATTTAATATGTATAAACAGTTATTAGGTTTGTTCCTTTATTTGTAAATATATTGTAAAAGTCTGAAACAATTGGCTTAATGAGAAGAATTATTTTTGGTAAATCATTATCTTTATTAAAAAATAAATAAAGAAATGAAATAAATTTCTCGAATTAAATTATCATTTTCAAACTTTGACCACAAAAGTATTAGAACAAACCTACTATTATAACTTCCACCACAACAAGTCTTGAAGGGATAATGTTAACCTTGTAACGTTGTCCGTGTGTTACGTTAAGAAGGAATCCTCTCAGACCCAAATGTACAAATGTTCTTACATCAAATCAAAATCCGAGAAGGTTTAGCTATGTCCGTCTAGCCGTCTGTCCGAATATTGATCTATCTTTGTGCATGTTGTTAGCAAGCCCACATTCATAATAATTATTAGAATTTGTTGTAATTCTGAGAAGAAGTAACTCTTAGTTCAAGGAAAGAACTTTCGTAAAATTGTCAATTTTGAATTTATGAATTAGAAAAAATTCAGCAATAATAAAAAACCATTCCAAAAATTATAAAATCGGTTCAGTAGAAAAACAGTTCTAGCTAGAAATATAACTAATTTTATGATTCATAGAGTTTTTCAGTGTTGTATAGAAAAACATTTATATATTGTAAGTGTATGTGTGAGTGCGTATGTACGAAACAACGTATTTATTTACACGCAATTGTGGTGAAGAGCATTGAAGATTTGGAATAGCCTAAAATATTATTCTTACTTATTATACCCTCCTCCACTACATGACTTTATCATTCCACATGTATCTCTAAGAAAGAATCATCTCAGAATCCATAATATTTATAAATTCTTGCATCAAATTTATATCTGATCCTAAGAAATTTCGTATTTAAAACTAACAAAATTAAAATTATAAAAAATTTAAAAGATATATACCAATATCTGACGCAACTTTAAACTTAAGAGAAGAACTTTCGTAAAATTGTTAATTAAAAATCGATAAATTAGAATCGAATAATGGCATATGATGAAGTTGTATATAAATTTAATTAAATTATTAAGTATACGATCAGAGTGGTATGTATTAATCAATATTCTTGATATTGTATTTTAAACCCTGCAACACCACAGATGTTGAAGAGGGTATATAAATTTTGTAAGTGTATGTGTGAATGTACATGTATGAAACATAACGTATTTGCTTCACACACATTTGGTGCTGTAGGGTATTGAGAATACGGCATAACCAGATGTAGCATTCTTACTTGTTTATAATTTAGTTTGTTATTTAATTTTTATTAATTTTCAGTAACAGTTTCAGAAATGCACTGCATTCAAAATTCAATTTGTAAGCGAAATACCGTACTCTATCCAAAATTTTGCTAATCTCTTATATATTTTAATGTACGTAATTAAAAAAATTAGCTTGTGAAATCACTAATGTCATGAGATTTGCTGTATTAAATATAAAATTATGCGATATTGTGTTGTAAGCGGGCTTCTCCTCTCTCGTGCCCTATTCAAAATTTTTTCTAGCATGTAGAGTTTTTCACTGAAGGCAGTGAAAGCAGCGAATCGTTGGTAAAATTTTTGAGTTTTATTTGAGCGTCTCAAATATTTAAATATCACCTTTTTCTACTAAACCGATTTCACCCGTTTTAAATAGAAGATTTATCAGTTAATAATGTATATATACAAATTTCATCGAGCTAGGGCAGGTAATAAAGATGGGAGCTTGCAAAAAATAAACAGTTGGACAGATGGATAAATAGTCTCAGTTTTTGATGTGATGCTACAAAATATATACTTTATAAGATCTAGAAAAAAATTCCTACTTCGGGTTAAAACTGAAAGATGAAGTTAGCGAACGCTCTATTACAATTTCAACCACCATTTTTCGGTCATAACAGACCAACGTTGATATGTTGCATGAACGTGATTCGAACTAAATATTTCATAATATGATATAGAATTCTAGATCAACCTAAATAAATTTCCGTATACATTCTTAATTTTTTGATTGATGGAGAACCCGGTTGAAAATTTCCAGTGGGTTTGGATATTTCTCTGTAAAATCTTCTTATGTTTTAAAATGAGAGAAAAACTAAATTTATACTAACAACAAGTTTCATAGTATTCCTAAGAATTGCGCTTAAATACCACATATTTTCAAATAATTTTCATTACATTAAACGTAGTTTATTTTAGCATTATTGTGTAAACTTTTCTAATAAAAAAATATTTTCCAGTGTAATAAATGGCCCAGTATTCAAATAAAAAAATTATAAAAATTCTAATATTTATAACAAATGGCGTCTCGCCAAGTAAAAAAAAATTAAATAAATATTAAAGCAATTCACATATGAACTCATGAATTTGTACATATTCATACTTGTGCATTCATATACTCTACAATAAATATTTAAAAATATGTATGCAATAATTTTTTTAATTTAAAAAGTAGTGAATGTAATGATATGTGTGTGAGGTTTTCTAAGCAAGAATTATTAAAATTAATGATAAAATTTTTAAAATAGTTATAGTTTTTGTGTGTTCATCAATTAATTGTTATTTTTCAATTTAAGAGATTTAACAAATATTCACTGCTATTTTAATGAACAAAACTGTATTGGAAATAGTAGCAAACTAGTATAAATATAGTAAATAACATACAAATTTTAAAGTTATTTTGGGCAATAAGTAGAAAATAAATGCTATCAAGCTGACATAAATTGTTAGCCAAAAAACTTTTACCTGACTTTATTTAAAAAAATATGTTTAATGTAACTATAAAATTATTTGAATTATAAAATGTCGCTTTTTTGACATTTTGACACAATTCAATTTTATTACAAAGCGACAGGGAATAATGTATTTTTTTGTATCGAATCTTAAATACACTTCCTATATATAATCTATTAATCAGCTTAAACTTTAATAACAGAAAAGGCCTTCATTGATTCTGATTTTTTGAATTTTGATCTGGTTTATATTTAAGAACCTTTAAAACTTAAAACCAAATATAACATGATAATTGTCAAAATAGATTCATATAATAAAGACAGTTTCAACAAAACTGGAACAAATTTAAACACCTTTCTAGGAAAGTCCCTTAAATTAGTAACATATTTATATGATTGTTAGAGAAATATTTGTGGCGAATTGTTTCAAATTTATAGTTTTTTTCCAGGAACGATACTTAAGTTACAGTAAAATATGGACCCATATTAATAAAGAAAGTACCACAATCAATACAGTTAGAAAATAGTCGTGACGATTTTAACTTAAATTGATTTTTATTCATATAAGACTTTTGTAAATTCAAAACCGGGAAGGAGTTATAGCAGATCATGTTGCTGAATTTCGAAAGAGTTTTTTTTAATAGTTTTATAAGCTGAAAATTGTTCTCATTGAATCGGCCTTTCAAAAGAGCAACATCAAAATATGGACCTAGATAGTGAGGAAAATCATTGTCCACAATTTCAAAGGAATTGATCTTTATTTTAGTGTTTTATAAGCCATACCAAAATATGGACTGATTTTGGACAAATATATAAATTATTTTCTAGACAGTTAGAAAATAAAGGGCCTGATATGGGAGTTACAGCAAAATATGGATCGAGAATGTTCATTTCAATAATTTATATAAAAGATAGTTAGAACAACCATTGTGCCGAATTCTAATGATATTGTTCTCATTTAAGTGTTTTATAAGCTCAAACCTGTTTTCCGGAAAGGAGCGTTAAATGGGAGCTATATCTAAATATGAGTTTATATTGATTAAATTTATGACATATATTTAGGATGGTTAGAAAATTTTCAATAGGATATAAACCAATTCTACCAATTCAATATATTTCACAGTTTTATAAGCAATAAATTATATTCCCGAAAGAAGCCTTATGTGGGAGTTGGTCAAATAATGACCCGAACAAAATTTAATTTTTTTGGGTTTATTATTATTTCAAAATAAATATATGTGGCAAAATTCAAAAAATAATCTTAAAAGTTGCGACCACATAGCACGCAGTTTTTTGGGTATATCAAAATACATCAGTCTATAACTCTTTTTCTGTTGATACGATTTTGATGAAAGATGAAGAACATGTAACTATTTTTAGTAAATAAATTCTTGTTATAATTCAGTTAAATTTTTTTTCGGGTATCGGTGAAAGTTCGGTTGTCTCAGATATCGTTCTGGCCAATGAACGATAAAGCTGGTTTTAAAAAGAAAACTGCTCAGGACAATAACAAATAACGTGACCAAAATTATTTCAGGAGAGAATATTTCCAACAGACATAGTTCTTGGCGTTACACACAGAATGACAAACTTAATATACCCTCATCACCACTTGATGTCATATTTTAAACAGACAAAATTTTAATTGGCTTGTGGTATGAGCTTTTCCTCGAGTTTATACAGGTTTACATTTCAGTAAAATATCTTGCTAGAAAGTAATATCGACGTAAATATCTAGTAAACCACAACAGAAGCTATTCATATAGAAATAGCTTTTCTTGTTATTCTTCAGACCAACAGAAAGCCAATGCCAAATCACAAACAAGGCCTAAATCATCGTAGTCCACAAAGAACCTGTATTAAAGATGGCTACTGAATTAAGAACATCAGAATCGGCATGCCAATATACAATCTAATGCATCTTGGTTACATACCTTTCAATATCAGTATTTAACATCTTAATCTAAGATACCTTATTATCAAGGACAAAATTCAAGTATTCCGCATAGTAAGAGATATCGAGAGGACTTTAGTACAGTCATGGAGAAATGAATTTTCCTATCTTAAACATCCTAATAGATAGAAATTATTCAGTTTAGTTCAATGTAACACTTAGACCCTAGGGGATGACTAAGTAAATCAGAATCTTCAGTGCCGACTCCACACAGTGAGAAATATTGTGTTGTTATTTACACGAAATTTCTACTACATTATCAGATTATGCCATGGAGAAGTGTCTAGTTTGCATTGCAATGTATTTACATCCATATTCCAAAGGAGAAAAAATACCCCTGCCTGTGGAGTACTTCTGTTCACACCATTGTAATAGTGGTCCGATCAATAGTTGCATTTAGGAGCCTTTACTCAAGTAGGCATTTTATGAAACCAGGTTTGATATATACCACAACCATCAGTGATCTCTCAATGACGTCAATGCAATTGAAGGAACAGTTTTCATAGAAATACCATTAATCTAGGCATGTTGCCAATTTGACAGGGAATTACCAGTACTTAAAATCCGCAGATGTAGACCAAATATTCTCTCTACGGTTTGGAGCAAAAAAGGGACTGACTTATTTATGTTCGCCAAGTGGAACTGCGATATCAATAGATATATTGGGACTAGTGCGTAGAAAAATTGTGGATTCGGCAATGTTTGTTGACTGTTCACAAATGATAGAATAAGTTTATGACAAAAGTTGAAGGTTAAGTAATCGTACGCAGCCGTTTTTTGAAAGAAAGATTCTCTATATTTAAAAAATCCTCCAAGTCTTTTTTATGCATTTCTTATCCGATTATTATAATTTTGATTACTATTATTACTTTTATTAATAAATTTTTTGGCTTCAGATTGCGACTTACTATTCTAGAGCGAGTCATTTAATAAAAATCAAGAATGCACCTGGTTAAAGCAAAAGATCTGTTATAAACTTTATCAGTTACGAAAAAGTAAAATTTTTTCTTAAAGTGTCAAATCACACAGCTGAATTTTGTGATTAAAAATCGACTTCGATTATGTTTGAGAATGGATTCTTTGTGTAAAATAAAAATTTTTTGTGATCAATTCTACACTGCTAAATAGATTTTTTGTGGCCGATTAACCGAAAAATGTTATTTCTTAGAACTTTCTCTTTATCTGAATCAAAAAATGTGACAAATAGAAAAATGAATTTTTATTGTAAAAATTCACGATTCACTGCTGGAATCGCATTAAGGGATGTCTTTATTGCAATTGGCGTTTTAAGCTCGTATTATTAGCTTATAGATATAAAGCTTCTATTATAGATATTAAATTACTGAATCAAGAAACAAAAAATCCTGTAATTCTTCAACTACTGACTTATATCCCAGATCATGGCAGCTTTTAGATTTCAAAAGCTGAGGAAAACAAAAATGGAAAAATTTATTTATTATTTTTTCATGTTTTAATTGTTTTTCCATAACCGAAGAACAGATCAAAAATAATAAAAGAAAACTTTAGTAAACTTTTTTCAATAAAAAAATAGAAAAACTTTTTATTTATGGTAAAATATTTTCAAAAAACTTTTCAAATATATATCAGAGTGGATCAAAATTTCCAAAAATACAGCAGATTAGATATCATAAAATACTAAAAGTCTTGAAATATATTGTCATGTTATGGTTTTTCCACACCTCAGAATAGATTAAAACAAATTTGAACATCAACAATATTAAATAAAAGTAGCCAAAATTATTTAATCGGGTAAAAAACCGATTTGCTTGTTTGTCAAATAATATGCAAATCAAAAATTTATTTTTGTGTACTTTATTTATAAAGTACAAAATTGAAAATTGACCATTACAGTTTATTTTTAAGGTCATATAAAGCACAAGTAAGAATAGTATAGTTGGTCAGGCCTGTCCATGTAATATCCAACGCCACAGGGTTGGTTATAAATGGTAGTTATAAAAACTTAATGAATGACCTTCCAATATAGGGCATACATCTCAGAAAAATCTAGTAATTTTTTACATAGATTTTTCTAATATGTATTTCCCACAAATTGAAATTTGAAAGGGGACTGTATGGGACCTATGAAAAACAATGGACATACCTCATTCGAGAGGACATTTGTATGGGAGGTACCTGAAATATGGGACTAAACATCCATGGCCAAAAAATGTAATTAAGATATCTCAAAAATTAAAAATTGTATAGTGTTTACAACGTTATTATGAACAGCCATCAGGACGGATGGATATGGTAAAATTGACACAGATAGTTATAAGGAGCTGAACAGTTTTCAGGGTGGTTGTAACTCCATTTTTTCTGTATGTTGTAAACGCCAGCATATACGCAGAAGACCCTAACCTCCTACAGTGGTTGTAGGGAATAAAAACTGCTTAAATATTTTTTTTTAAGCTTTCATTCGATATAAGCTATATATAAATAGGTAACCACCACTATTTAGTACTTTGGACCACTCTAATATACATATATAAAAATGTAAATGTGTTATCTCTAAAGTAATTAAGTATTAATCATACACTAGGTGTTTAATTTATTCATATGATTACATATTTTATGCTAATTAATATTTAACACTATTCTAATAGATTTTTTTAAACGATTAGCATATTTATTATGTATTTTAGAAATACATTTAATTACGCCATGCGCAGAGTAACAGATGTGTTTCCTTTTAAGTCATGAAAAAATTAATTTTTAAAATATTTTTTAACTACTGATAACCGAATAAAGAAGACAACATAGAGATTAATTAATTTTAAATTTATTTAATAAAATGAAAATTCTTATAATTGAATAATATTTAATAAATATTTTCTAAATTACATTGGTAATATCTTAAAGGAAAGGGAAATTGTTACATACTTAGAAGCACCTTGAGAATATATTTGAATATACATGAAAGCGTCTTATTTAAATGACTCCGGAAATCGATAATATACTAAATGAGTGGCAAAAACAATGTCATATGTGTTTGATATATTATCAATAATTTTATTGTTTCAAAATGATTGATAGCAGTATTTGCGTTTATATAATATTAAAATAATGATATATGTTTTCCGTTTTACATGTAAGTAATTATCTTTACTTCTGAACAACTCCAAATATATTTCGCTAAATAAGAAATATATATGGTTAAGAATAAACCGAAAATAAAATACTGTACAGTGTACGTAAATTTCCAATTATTAGAACAATTAAAATGAAATTTCTACATTCAGAATAACTTTCTGAGTCAATAAATCCATGTCCGTTTGGCTGTCTATCTATGTAAAGCTTGTTCGCAAAAAGGTCGCAGTTTTGAATATTTCTTACTGAAATTTGGCATATTTGAAGTTGGTGATAATTGGTTAATTATTTCATATAAATGTTTTGGCCTATAAAATTCTAAAATATAAAACGATTTTAACTAAAACAATGTATCAAATTGTACGACGATCGGTTCATTATTTCTCAAAGGTCCCATGGAATCCCCTTCCAAATATCACTTTTAAACGCATAAATCTTACATAGACATGGGAATTGTAATAATATCTGATTTACTTAAGAAAAATATAAAAAAATCGCTGAGCGAAATTTAACGAGGGTCGGTCCAGCAGATTTTTTAATTCCCATATAACCCTCCAAAAACTATCCTTTTAAAAAGCCTACATTTGTCATTAATATTAATATCATAAATATCTATTGCACACTTAATAAATAAAAAAACCAAATTATACGAGGGCCTTTCACAGATTTTTAGTAGCAGCCTTTCACAGATTTTTAGTAGCAACCTTACAACGTGGGGAAGGGTATTACATAGCCGGGCATGACTTACTTGTTTTCTTATAAGAGCGTTTCAAAATTGTTAGATTGAATGAAGAAATGTTTAATTGGCAACGCTTGTTACCTAAAACCTTGTAATGTGTGTGATTTAGTAAAGAAAAAAGACATTTATGTGGAATAAAAATGTTAACATGTTGTCCGCTTTATTTAGAAATTTTACTCTTAATATGAGAGTTGGAATATTTTTGTTTCGAAAGGAATGTGACGATAAATTCCGGAATTGTTATATTATTGCTGCTGGTCTATAGAGTATATATTAATTGAAATTATAGAAAAGCTGTTTATTTTAAAATTTTAACTTTGAAACTTTTGACAAAAAATTTATATATACGGAGACTTGATACATAAATAATGGAGTATTAAAAAAAACCTCACAAATTATTTCTTGTTTTACAGTAAATACGAATTTGAAATTTTTCTACAAAAAAAATAATTCTAAAAGATTGTTGTTACATAATTTTATAAATTAAAATCGAAAGGTTTTCATATGTTAAAATTATTTCACTCCCAAACTTAAACACGTTTAATTACAACTGAAAGGAAAACATTACATTTTCTAAAATCAACTCAACGCCGATTTAACTTTTTTCTGTGTGTATGCGTAGTCTCTTATTTAAACCATAATCAAATAACACCCAGGCGTATGCGTTATAAATCTAGATATACATATATTTCATTAAGTATATTCCCTGTGCTACAAATATAAACACAATTAGTAAACAAGTAAAAGCTGTAGTCGGTCAAGTCCGTCTATTTAATATCCTACATCAAATTATTGGTTGTTGATGTAAATGGATTTGTGCGCTAATATTTGTGTAGGATAAGTACCTCTACCACTTATAGAGGTGTAGGGTGAAATACTTAGCCGAATTAAACAGGTTAAATAAGTTAGATTTTATAGTCGGTCAAACCCGTCTATCTAATAACCTACACCACATAGTCGATTGAAAATGGTGGAATACATGGATAGTCAGTCGGACAGACAGACAGATATTCGGACGGACATCCTAAAATCGTCTTGGAAAATGATTCTAAGTCGAACGATATACTTATAGATAAGTACAACATCACTTTTTCTGTTAGTAACAAACATCAGCACAAACGCATAATACCCCAAACACCTTCAGTTATGTAGGGTACAAAAAGCTTACAATACAAAGGAATGTTAATTAATTAATTAATTAATTAATTAATTAATTAATTAATTAATTAATTAAATAATTAATTAAATAATTAATTAGAAAATCTATTGTTCTGATCATAATAGTAGACAATATTTAAGATTTTAACCTCAGAATACATGGGAGATGTAGATGTAGTCCAATTTTTAAGAGGGAATGAATTATTTTGATGATTTTACCGAAAAATCCTATACTACAAGATATTTGGGTCAAACTGAAAAAGTTCTACGAAAGTATATCGCCTAAAAGTCGTAAACAGACACAGAGACATTTTTATATACATAAGTATATATATTATACTTCCCTAATAATGAATATATATTGACAAAAAAGTTTTTCTTTTCATTTTCGTTATTTGAATTTCAAAGATTTTTTCCGTCTGTAACTTTAAGGCTTTAAAAACAAACTTTTCCTTTCGTTTTTGTATGTTTCCTTTTTTGCATAAAGTTGTTGCTATTATTTTGTATCTAATAAATATATGTATACAGGAGTATATAAGCATTTATATTGTTAAACATCTGTTGTTGTTTCTAGTGTTAAATATTCAAGTACTGTAAATGTAGTGCGTAGTTAGTTGTTAGTTCATTGAAACTAAGTTTTAGTTTGATTTTATGAGAAAAAAATGTTGATATCGATAATATAAAAGACATGAAATGAAATTTATATTGAGTAAACTTAAATTAAATATCGAAGGCTTGTAAATAGGTTTCCTTTCAAATAAAGTCCAGGGAAAGTCTTGGCAATATAAATTTGTTTATTTAGCTAAATGAGTGGAAAATCTTAATAACTAATAAAGAAAATTTACTTAATTTTCAAATAGTATTTAAAGTAGTGTTAGTTAAAATTTAAGTTTAAAGTTATTTGAACAATTAAATAATTGTTTTAAAACTTTTAACATTTAACAAACAATTAAGATTGTTGTAGTTGGTCAGGCCCGACTATGTAATATCCCACACCACATTGTTGATTATAATTAGTAGCTACGAAAAAGTAATGAACAACCCTCGTATAATTTTATTTTCTGGTTTATTCTTTAGCGTGCAGTACACTTTTTGAAACTAACATATATGTGAAATGTAAACGTTTTAAAACGAGTTTTAGTGAGGGCTTAAATGGGAGGTAGATCCTGGTATAATCCTGTTAATCTACTTTTGTTTATATTTATCTTAATTTGACCAATCATTATTACAATACCGGTGTGAGATTTATCCCCTTCAAAGTGATGTTTTGAAGGAACTATGAGAAGCATTAGACCGATTCTTGCATAATTTCGCACATTATTTATACTATAAGTCTTATTTCATTTAAATCGTACCCAATTTCAAAAGGCTTCGCTCTTGGGCAAAAATAATAAAATGTATCAAATTTAATTACGATATCTCAAATATTGCGACCTGTAGAGTGTTTACAACGTTCACATGGACAACTAGTCGAACGGATATTATAAAATTGATTCAGAAAATGATTCTGAGTATACATGAGATGGGTGTAAAGTAATTTTTCTGTATGGTATAGAGTATAGAAACTCACTTTAAAATTTTTAAATAAGAACGGTTAAAAAATAGGATGTTGCTATTAATAAGAAAGCATTAGTGTTGTATTATAATACTAATAATCTATTAGAAATTGTTTGGGGAGTACCTCTTCCCCTGATCTTATCTGTCCTACGATTTATTTGGCAAAGAGATCTTTGAAAAAGTGATTAGAGCCAAATTTGAGAAATCTCGCTTATATAGCTCTTTAGATATTCAATAATCAATATTTACTTTGTAAGAGAGTAACCATTCGTCTGGTTTTATCTGTCCTACGTTTTGTCTCGTGAAAGTACTTGGTACCAAATTTGAGAACTCTTCCTGTTTAGTTCTTTATATATTCGATAATCAGTATTTGCTTTGTATGGACGGTATTCCTTCTATTGGTTTAAGAGTCTATACGTTACATACATACATACTTACATACACACATCCTGTTTTATATATATAGATTATTTGAAGAATATCCCTCAATTATTGAAAATTTTTAAATAACTGATCATAATTTTCTTGTTGTCAAATGTTACTTATGAATCCATAAATAAAATAAAGATTTTTTTTATAATTTTTTTTTTTTTTAACAAAAATGTTTACCTTTGCAAAAATTCAAATCGAAAGAGAATACAATGTTTTCTTTCGTTTCCAATTTATGGGGTTAAACAAAAGCGAAAAGTAAAATTTAAAAAATAGAAAAAATGAATAAATTTCATCACAAGAAATAAAGAGATTACGTGTTTTTGCATTCCCCTCTTCAACGCATATTCGCAAATAATATTTTCATTTTTCAATTTATTGGAAATATATTTTTTATTTATACATATGTTTGTGCGTTTGTATGCGTACTTTCGTATTCTTCAATTCCCTGATATTCTCGTTGAAATGCGATACACGTGTGAGATGGGAAAATCCCAAATAGAAGAAAATGAAAGGTATTAAATTGTTGAACACCGGTAACGCATTTTACGGCACTACGAAAAAAGTTACAAATACAAAAATGAAATAACTTCCTATTTTTTCCATAGAAACTGTTTCATTTCACTATGAAATTAAATCTAATATATATGGAAAGTTATTTCTTTAACCTGCCTTAGAATTTATTTCCTAATGCGAGTCCTAATAAATTCATTACTTATTTACTTTAATTTTCCAATTAGGTATTTTTTCATAACATTTGGAACCTTTTCTATCAGTATGATCGCAAGTATTTCACTTTCGTTGGAAATTATTTACTCTATATAGCAGAAAGACTCTAGTTCGAAGAAAAAGTTTTCTTAGCGCAGACGGTTTCTAAATAAACAATGGTTTTCAAATGGACTTTTGAAATCAATGAACGGTCGGTATATGTTTTATAGGGAATCCTATTTTATTTCTTCTTCCTATTTGGTATTTAAATTATTAGATCAATTATAATTAGCACTTCATATATTATGGGTGTTATCAATTTGGAAATTATTTTATTATATTTGGGGCTTATTTCAGTGGGAGTTATTTTATTAAATATTTATTTAAACTTGTGACCGTATTTTGTCATTTCACTGATTACTCATTCGTGTGATTCAATCCTCCTTCATTGAGTTGAGCTTCAAATTTCACATCCTTAAACTACCTCGTCAGGCAAGACCATTACCTGGTTACAGAGTCGAAATTACCACCTATAAACTATGCAAATTATCAAGTAATAAGTGAAAAGCATACATTAGAGATGAGAAAAATAAAGTTGTTCCAAATTGCAACAAAATTGTATTAAATTAAAAACACTTTTCTGGGAATGGACTTTAAATGGGAACTATAACAAACTATTTACTGTTGTATCTGGGCACGTATGTAAGGGAATTTCAGAAGATTATCATCAAAAATGTGACCCATACGATACACAGATTTGAGGGTGTAACAAAATATTTCATATTTAAGCCCATAATTTTTTCTATATTGATCCGATGTTTATAATTTTTTGTACGATAATAAAGCCCGTATAACTATATATTACAGTTAATTTCTTGTTTCTTTTCTGAATTTTTAGGATGTCTCAAATTTCAGTCTATAACTTTTTTGTTAATTAACATATAGCTGGTTTAAAATAGGAAACTACATAGGACAATAACAAATGCTTAGGCGTAATTCGGAAAATTATTCTTCGCATTATTCTAAGATAATATTTCCAACAGACAGGCGGACATAGCTTAATCGACACAGATTTTGATATGATTCAATAATATTTATACTATATGAGGTTTAAGATGATAACTTCTAAGAATTACTTACGGAATGACAAAATTAATATACCCTACCACCTATTTATACGCTCTATAAAGAATTTTTGTTTGCCACTTAAAACTGACATATTACCTCTACAAAACAATGGAACTGTTGCGTATAAGTAATATCATTCATATAACATACACATTATTCATATATATCGAGAATTATTTTGATTTAAGAAGTTTTGAATCTCTATACATTTGAAACACCAACAGCTATCTAAATATAAATATTCCAGAATTATTATTTTATGCCGTAAATTGAGGCTTTGGTTTTGCATTAATAAAATTTCAGAAAGGTAAGTAACAAGTTAAATATGAAATATTAAGGTGAGATTCATATAAACACAAGATTCATATAAATACACACATGTGTTTAATATAACGAAAGAAGAAGTTGAAATAAACAATAAATTTAATTAAAATGTAAAAGATAAAAAATCATATATATCGAAATTATACTAAAAACAAAGATTTTTATATATTATAAAATAACAATGTTATTTTATTTTTATTTATATAAAATTTCATAGAAATGCGTATTCTTTTTTAAACAATAAATTTTGGTATTGGATTTTACTTTTAAGTCACTGATCTCTGGTTCGATTCTGTAACTTTTTTAATGACAGTCGACATAGTTAATAAAGCGAGAACAAAAAATTTGCCAATTTTTAAGTCACTGATCTCTGATTCGATTCTGTAACTTTTTAATGACAGTCGACATAGTTAATAAAGCGAGAACAAAAATTTTGTCAATTTTCCTTTTCATAATACTATTTTAACAACATTTGTTATTCTCAAATAAACGGCTTTAATTAATTTATTAATAGTAAATTTGTATACATTGACATCAGTTTTTTGTATTTGCTTCAATGGTTCTTGACTGTGTTTTTGCCAATTTTTACCTGCAACATAAAAATCATAACTCAAAAATTAATATTTTCAAAAAAATATTTCATTTTCTTAATACATAAATATTTTTTGAACAAAGACTAATTTTTCATTTATTTAATCATATTTATAGACAACAGATTTATTTATATAAAACCAAAAATTCCTTTTTTTGGCGGTTTATTCCTCACATATTTTGGAAGTACAAAAAAATTCTTCTATCAGATCAATAATTCTATCTATATATCTAGAAAAAAATAATTACCAATTAATTATTTTTTTTTCAATTTAAAAATATTTTAAGTTCTTCGAAAATTGTAAAAAATTTCCAAAATATCCAGTTTTGTAAATAGCGGAAACAGCTTTAATATATATCTTTACAAATAAATTTTATCATAATAGAAGACATATTTCTGAATTATCTCAATAGAGCCCAATGACATCAATTTCGATTTTAAGGAAGTTTAAGTTTTGAGCTTGGACCTTACAGCAGCCGCTACACAAGATGATATTGATGGACATCTCGGCCATAAAAATATTTATAATGATCCAAATTTCTTTTATCTAAACCAATCAAATCTATGTGAGCGGAACGAATTCCGCTCGAGAAGATCTACACAAAAGCGAAATTCAATAAAGTTAAATTAACCATAATTAGCGGTGGTAAATAAGAAATAATTTAATCTTTTCCATTGACACATATATATTTCCATCCAAGTGACGACTTTTGCAATTTTATTAAATTTTATACAGCCCACTTTTCTATTCACATAAGTTTAATTAAATTTGTAATTAAAGTCGGCAAAAAAAACCAAGTCTCTCAATCAAAAATCTAATATTTTAATTTATTTTTCTAAAATTATCATTACAAATTCGTGTTTTCTTTAATTTGACTTAAATTAAATTTAAGTAATTTTTGTGTTCATTGAAATACATTTGTCACATTTCGCTCATTATTGACTCGTGTATATTTTGCAAATTTTATTTTTTGTTACAGAATATAAATGTAGAGATGAATTTTCTTCCTTTTCTCCATTTATTTATTTACATTTGTTTCTCATCCTTCTATACCTTCCATATATATTTTATCTACTATCTTAACGACTCACGTTGTTGGATAAGAATCTAAATATATTTGTGTTTGTTTTTGCGTAAAAATCGCGTTTAATGAGCAGTGAATTTTATGAGCTACAGGAAATTGCATTCAAATTAGTGTCTAGGGAATGAAAACAAATTGCTAAGTGTCAGGTTGTTCAAAGAAAAGCCCGCAGAATATAAAATTACAGACTATAGCGAATCTAAATATTGAGCAGACAATGAGCGAAAAACAACAAAAAATGTTAAATAATGAAAATTGTACATGAAGTGAACATACTTTTCAATTTTGTAGAAAAAAAACAGAGAAGAGAAATGTCATCAGAGAATAATTTTATATTTTATTTGTGTATTTTAGTTTTTTGTTTAATTTATAAAGGACAACAACCTGTAAAATATTAAATTCTTTCCTTTCATTTTCTTAGATTTTAGTTCTAATAATTTGAACATATTTTAATAGAAATAGGAACATGTTAAAGTAGTTTTGTTTAATTTTGCAAAAGTTAACAAACTTTTTTATAAAGTTTATTTTGGCAGAAAACTTATTATGTTAAATAGGAAAAAAATGAATGATATTTCCATACAAATTCTGTCATGTCGTAAGTACTTTAAGGATTTTTATAAAAAAATATATGCTGCAACAAATTTAACATATAACATTTTCCGTTACCATAAATTCTTGTGTATCTAATTTTCATATATAATAATTTTCTATTACATTTTACATTGTCGTATTAACACTTTATACATCCTTATTACTTTCTTCACACATAGTGAAATGCAAGTTCACAAAAATGCTGTCATATAGACATTGTATATATTTGCATATATGTTGTGTTGCATAAAATATACTCACACATATACATAATAATTTGAATAGATTTTTAATAAAAATTCGTAAAACAGAGATTCCCAAATCGATGTTACAATATCTATATGAAATCTAACTAAAGTAAGGTATATTTATACATGAAATGAATCTGTGTTTATTTATTTGGGACTAACAAACAGCTAAAATACTATACTGATAAATAGCAAATAACATCGGTTATAAATAACTTTGATAGGACAAAGGGGAGACGTTTTTGTTTTAATCAATTCTTCAAGGAACTGTTTTAATTGACAACATGTAGGACGGATAGGATCAGGTGGAAAGTTAACCCCCATACAAAGAAAATATTGATCATCGAATATCTAAAGAACTATAACAGCGATAATTTTCAATGAAGGGCGCATAGGATCATGTGTCTTCCCCCAAAGTAAAAGTTAATTATCAAATATTCGGAGAACTATAACAGAAAAGTTTCTCAATGTCCGATTACTCATAGAATGACGTGTTATATATTCATTCTGGGGGGTTACTGACACAACTTTTTTTCGTTAAAAAAAGGAAAAAACAATTTTCTTCTGTTTTTGAAAATAGAAATTTCAACTTTTATTTTGGTCCCTCATCTTTTTTTAATATTTTCTTGTTCAAGAAAATTGAATTTTATATAATTTTTAACTTTTAAACAAATTATTTTAAATCAGTGGTTAATAAAAATCAACACAGATTTTACATAAAAACGAAACATTTAGAAAAAATTTAAGTACCACTAATTCACATTTTCTACTGATTTCACTGTATTACTTTTAAAAACTTATCAAACATGAAAGTGCACAGAATGCGTTTTCAGTGTAACCGTGTAAGTGTATTTCCATATATACTTTTTCATACATACACATATTTATTTACCTAAACTACTTATTACCATTTTTGGGTCTTTTTAACTAGAATCTAAAATAGAACTAACGAAATGATTTAAAACAAGAAGGCAAAATAAGATTTCGTTGTATATTTTTTTACCTGGTGTATAAGTTTCGCTGCTTTTTTGCCTTAAGTAACTTTTGGTTTTCTTTAGTTTAGATTAAGGTTTAACATTTTCAAAATTTTAGACAGATAATTTGTAGTGATAATTATCTTTATTATTCTAATGTTGTGAAAAATATTGCTGTCACCAATTTTAAGTATTCCGTTCGACTCAAAATCACTTTCTGAGTCGATTTAAAGATGATCTTTGACCCCTCAATGTATATATATATATTTTTGCATCATTTTGCATGAATATGTGGTGAAGGGTGTTGAAGATTCGGCATAGCCGAATTAAATACTCATACTTGTTTTTATTTACATTTATTCCGAAGCGCTATGCTATTTGCAATTAACTGAAGCATTCTGTTGCGTATAAGTACAAAAATTATTCTTCACATGCATCAATCATACGCAATGGTTCCATTAAAATCATATATTCCTTTAACTACAAAAAAATCATTTTTTTATCCAAAAATTTCTTACTTTCATCTCAAAAAAAAAAAAAAAAAAAAAAAAAAAAAACATAATAAGTTTATCTCTAATAGATGGACAAGCGATGCGCAATAAAATTTAAGTTTTTCTTTCCCTTCATGTATTGTTTCCTTTCTTTTTAAAATTTTCTTTGTATTTTCATACTTTTCGGTTTTATTTCATGTAATTTTTCATAGCTATTGCTAACAAGAATTATAGCTTATAAAAATTCAAAAAGAAAAACACAAAAAACTGTGCAAATAAACAAGAAGAAAACGAAATAAAATACAAGAATAACAAGTTGCCAAACAATGCAAACAACAATGACAACAATAACAACAATAACAACAGTAACAACGACAACAAAAGGAAAAAAACTAACGAACCAAACAACCGAACACAAACAATATCATAAAAGCCAATTTTGTATTTTTTACGATCGTTATTTTATATTTCCGGTTCATGAAGGTTATAGTGGCATTGTATTAAGAGTTGGCAACATGCATAAAATTGTCATTGTTATTGCTACTATAACTGCTATTGCAACTGATGTTTGTTGTTCTTATTCGTATTGTTGTTGTTTCTTGTGCAACTTAAAAAAAAGCAGTTGTTTCCTTCCTTTGGTATACATCTAGTTTTTTATTCCATTCCATTTCTTTTCCATTCCATTTTTTTTTGATACTTTAGCATACACTATCCTTTAAGGATTGTTTTATATTGCAATTGCAAATGATGATGATTTAGGTTATCAAAAAATAAAAAAAAATATACTTTTGCAATGCTACATTGGTAACGTTTTCAAGTGAAATAAAATAATGAAATAAGTGTGAAAGTGTTATATGTATTATCAGAGAATAAAATTATACTACTGTCTTTTACTTTAATATTTGGCTAATCTTTCAGTTAAACTTTAAAATCGATTACAATTCATATGATTCACTTCAATTGGCAAAATGGGGGATACAAGGCAGAAAACCAATAGTAAATAATGAAATTTATTTAAACGACAATTAAGCAATTCTCTCCCTTTAACTCTGACTTGACAATTTGACAATTAATATTCATTCTATTTCGAGTGAACTTCACTTTAAACATTTGATTTTCAAAGTAGTAATGAAATAAGTATAACTGTATCTTAATAGTAAATTCAGGTTAAATTAAACTATTTCTTTTCTTTATTCCGCTGTATCAAATAAGTTTTTGATTTGATATAAGAATATATTTGTTAACTCTTAGGTGATACCTTCTTCGTCATTACCGTTGTTAAGAATAAAAACAAACGTTATGAATAAATATTATAAAGAAGAAATATTAAAAAAAGGTAACGTATGTAAATGTTATTAGATAGTATATAAATATAATATAAATATATTATGATTCGTAAATACATTTATATACATATACACTCACAAAATCATACATACAGTATTTCTTCAATATAATACAAGACTCTTAATAAATCAATAAAATTTGTTAAAGTTTCGGCTATAACTTTTTTCTACTCAACTGATTTTGATAATTTTTAGAGGAGTTATGAAGTACTATAACTTAATATTATAGTAAAATTTTATAAAATTTGCAGAAGTTCATCGAGTTTAGTGATTGCCCAGAAATCGGTCTATATCTTTAGGTATACTGAACGATTTTGCTGGTTTTAAATATGATTTTCCAGCATAATATCAAATACTCACACAAAATTTCATTGAGATCTTTCAATTAGAATCCTTGTAACAGCACAATAACAGACTAACACTTAGACAGACGGACAGTCAGTTAGACATAACTAAATTGAATATGGATAATATAGTAAACACTCAATTTTTTCTTAAATATAATTTTCTGAAGGGATTTTTTATACAAAATTTTTTATCGATAAGTAATTAGTCCAGATCCTCTTGAATTTGACCAAAACTATTCCAATTGTGGAAGTCTTCCTCATATTTTGGCAATCAAAGGAAGTTATTCTGTTAAATAAAAAAAAATTTTTCAACAATTTCATTAATCATAGAATCCATATTTCTCGATTTCAAAAAAATATAGCGACTAATAAATATTTGATTGCAATTAGAAAATTTTTAAGTTCCCCAAAAAATCAGGAGTGGATTTTATACTTGATTGAAAACTTAATTGAAGGCAACATCTTGAAAAAAGTGCGAGAAACCTTACAGATGCTGGTCAATATGCAGAAGGTCTATCTAAATGGGGTTTCAATTCTAATGATACTTTAACTATATAGAAGCGTTATTAGGCCTTACTTGCATATACTTTAGTGTGTTGGACATTGATGTAAGTGAAATGCAATATAGAGATCTTACAAAAGATTCAAAGAATGTGCTGCTTGGGAACAAGTGTTGCTATGAAGGCGACATCTACCCCAGCATTTTAAAAAATACTCTGTGTCCAGCCTAATGAATTCTGTGTTCGATGTGAGGCTA
Organism: Cochliomyia hominivorax; assembly: GCA_004302925.2. NCBI lineage: Eukaryota > Metazoa > Arthropoda > Insecta > Diptera > Calliphoridae > Cochliomyia > Cochliomyia hominivorax. The sequence goes on from PYHX02000467.1 coordinate 60,011,550, forward strand.
CCCTTACAGGGTATATACTCTAAACTTTTCAATATGGATCAATAGGTGACACAAATCATATCACTGATATATTATGGATTCCACTGAGTTGATGGAACATTACCTGAGTCACTATTCCAGAGATCCCAAAATTTTACGGGAAATATTGTACCAAGCATGTCTTATTTTAACTGTTGCAACATTGCAAGTGGAATTACATGAAGGTTAATTCAAGTAGTTTGTACTTTCGAAGAATTTTATAATAATCTTTAATCTTAAAGATTTCTGCTTAAAATCTGTTATTTAATTCTTCACTATTCAGCATATAAAGTAAATAAAATTATAAACAATTTGTGGATTTAATTTATAATTTTCAGTTCAAATTATTTACTTTTGTATTGTTCTAATTTCTTATATGTTTCTCTGCCAAATAACTCGTAATGGTTGTAAATTTATAACTAAATCATATATTATTTACTGTTCTTGTTTTTCCTTTCACTCCTTTTTCTTTCGCAACTAATTGCGAGGTAGAAGTTTTCTAGATCTCAATTTCTTTGTTGCTCTTTCGCAACCATAAACGCATAACATATGTTGAAAAACTAAAGTTAGAATATATATCAGTAAGTAAATTATCACAACAATTTATATATCGAAGCAAAGGAAAAGCAACAAAAAATAGAAATAAACGAGTAAACAATTCCCATACATACTTGACCAACAACAACAATATATAAACGTATGTGTATAAATATGTGTGTCACACGTACCTATATGAGAACAGGATATTGAACATCATTAGTTTCTTCACTAAGCTCCATAAACGAGTTCCAAACACACTAAGTTGAAACTTAACTAAAGTCATTTTTCTTGTTATGTATTTGTTTTATGTGTTTAAAAAAGAAAACAAATATAACAAAAATAATAAAACTAGTAAGAATAATATATTCGACTATTTCGAATATTTAATACCCTTCATCAGCAGCAAAGTGATTAGGGAAGCAGTACAAATCTGGTATAATTTTATGCCCTCTTTTAAAGCTAGAAGTGGAGGAGGTTGAATAAATATAAGACAAGTCTCGACAAGCCTCAAACAAGCACTTGAGTGTTATTTTAGATCGGAAACTAAGGTTTTTGACAAAATAAAAAGAGGAAATCAAAATTTAACCCATACATAACCCATACATGGGGATCATTTTGAGGAAATTTGGACTCAGTATGAAAATGACAAACTGAATTTATAAGAACGGATTGGGAACAATATATAAATACGCTTCTGTAGTGTAATGGAGTTCAATGGATTTTATAGCAATGAATGTGGTACTTTAGAATAATTAGAAAACATGGAATTGAGTACTAAAAGGAATATTATTCACTTCAGTTTATAAATATTTCAGTGTGACGTAAAGAATAATAAAATCGAAGTCATTCAAACATTATAATAGGTTGCGTAAAATACAGCTCAAGCAGAAACATGAAACAGCTTTCGGTGTGGATTTGGATATTACAAAGATCTTCATAAACATATGAACAAAATGGAATATGATCTTTTCAAAGCAGAACCAGAAGCCAATACATTTTCTACCTGCTCTTTATAACTGTTTATTAAAAAACAGAACCGCCATCAATAGTTTTATGAATTCAGATTCACTTTTGGCTGTAGTTCACATATGAGACTCTGCCGCAACGGTGTTTTAAGCTAAATATTTCATTGAAGTATTTGTAGAAGTAATGAACTACAAGATCATCGGTTCATAGTTAACTGTTACTTTGGCAGAAGCTAAGGACCTACTATTTTTGGGAGAGCTTTTAAAGCATAAAGCAGTAAGTTGAAATGAAAATTGTTAATCCTCAAGGAGAGATACTTTGGACAAATTAGCGCCCAATTTTCAAAAGGTCAATAAAAAAGAACATACGCAAAATTTTATGGGCATATATAAACTAAAGGGTAGCAGGCACAGTAATAAAACGTTTAAAATTTGATTCAGTAGATCAAGTCGGACAGTTTAGGTCATATACATTTTTAAGCACGAGGTTTTCAAATTGAATTGCTTGATGAGAATCTACTCTCTAGTGTCATATACAGAAAGGATACAAGTGTTAATAGTAAAATAAACATACTCTAGCATAAAAAAAACTTTTAAAAGAGGAAAAATACAAAGGGTTAATTTCCTTCTTAATTATAAGATGATAAACCTTTCATGATCAAGAACAGAAAACTTCATATATAAATATCAAATCTTCCCAGATCTTCTATTTATGAAGATTATACAAATAAGCTTTATAATTTGGTCAATATCAAATCATCTCATGGCAAATGTTATTTTCGATTCCATAATTGAATATAACATTATTGGTTTAGTTTACAATACCCTTGATAAAGTGTAGGGTATGAAAAGAATGAAATAAACCAACAATTTGGAAGAAATAACAGAAGTGGAAAAAGTTACAGAAAAGAAGCAAAAAGAAAAAATAATAACAGAAATACTTACATGAAGAATAATCTGAAATACAAACAATGTTATTTCAATGCCATTTCGTTATACCATAAGTTACCATTAATTTTAGTTCATAAATTTAAACACATTTTGATTTTCTATTATTTTTCGATTGTTAAAACTGAAAAATTTATTGATTATTGTTCTTTCTCTAATAAAAATTGTTATTTAAACCTATTCGAATCTGTATTCTACTTAAATAATATTATTGATTTGATATTTCTGTAAGATATTTCAAATCAAACGTTTCTCCAACTATAAGATTGTTAAGAGATATATGGGGAAAATTAAGAAAATTAATAATTTGGTGAAATCCTAATGACATTAAATCCTTTATTTGACCTTAAACCCAATTTTAATTCAAAATAAAATAATTTAGTCTAAAATTTACGCTGCAAAAATAGTTCTAGCGTTATTTTAACATTTATATTTACGCACTTTTATTTCGTATATTTCACGTACAACAAAATATGCGTGAGTTTGAGATTTTAGCAGTAGCCCAGCAGCATGTATGTATTTGAAGTAAAACATCACATTGCAATAACCAGTACATACATGACTTTTACATCAATACTTTACCACTTGGTTGTATTGAAACTTATACATTTTTGTTTTTAGTTTATTATTGTTGTTTGGTCTCTAATGCGTTTGTCGATGTGCGAACGTGATACATAAAATTGACTACACTTAAACACGCATAAACAAGCAGACATAGATTTATACATACAGTATATAAACTTATTTGTTTTATGTATTATATATAAATATACTAAAATATATATATGCTTTTGTACACTACACTATAGGCGATGAGTTTTGGATGTATTAACTTTTTCACTTCATTTGCAACATCAATAAAAAATATATATGAATCAATTTGGAACCCTTTTGTCTATCGCAATATTATCACCGGCTATTTCAATGAAATATATAGATATTTTTCGAAGCCTAAAAGATTTATAGATGCTACAAAGAAACGAATATATACACTGTATATATGTCACGTGTGGTCCAAATAAATTGGTTAGTACATCAAATATCTTAAACTGTTTATTTTCGAAATCATGGAAATTAAATTTTTTTCATACGATAGTGAGTGTAATAAATACATTCATTAAAATTTTTATGCACTTTGATAACCATATTTTGTGGTTATTTATTTAAAGTAAGACTTAATGGCCAAATAAATTTCACTAAAATATAAATCAATAAGTTCGTTACTTCTAGTATATGGACCGAAACTAAAACGCAAGCTTCCGTTTTTCCTAAAAACCTATCATATCTTTTGTTATGCAAAGTCCACACTATTATTAGCGGGCCTTTTTTAACTCTCCCTTAGTCACGTATGTCCTCCTTTTGTTTCGTTTCTGTTTCATATATTTTTGTAATTTCTAGAGCTTGTTAGAGTAAATTACTTTCTTTCAGAATTTTACCAAAGAAACCGGAAGATTTTTCGGAGAAATTGGTTTATGAAAAATTAAATTTTTCACATGTTATTTGTCATGGCCTTTCAATTTTCACACATTTAAAAAATTTAGATTTAAGAGTCGAATAGTGGTACCTCTCTGCTATAAAGTATTTAACCGATCAGATATTTGGGATGATTTCCTAAAGCTATGATCTATTTACTGCAATGCGAAAAGAGCATGATAAGCCGGGATCTTAAACTTTATTTAGGTAGGTTGCTTAAAAGTAAGTTATGGGTAGTTGTCAGTCTATAAAGGAATCGTCTTTAAAATCAATATCATTTAGTTTATAAAACATAAATAAAGGGTCGAATATCTTTATAAAGATTATATCGCAATAGAATATATGCTGTTTTTGATCTCAATAGCGGAATTGGAGAATTATTGTTATTTGTTCCATTATCTCTGTTGAGTGTATAAAATACCTTTCGTCTTGGAACAGTCTTTTTTATAAGGCACCTTGAAGCAAAATTTTTTGAAAACAAATTTGTAACTCTTGATCGTCTGGAAGGATTTGTATATAATTTAACATAATGTTAGCGGTAAAGCATTGTCTTTAAACTTTGGACCCCTCAGAAATTTCATGGGCGTTTATAAATGGGGTGCAAAGAAGTGTAGCTCGGACATGAAATTTTTTAACCGCGTGGCACTCACTCAATATATGTGTTGTTTATCTCTTAAAGTATTCGTATTTAAGTTTTTAACACTCAGAATTTTGTAACATCTTGTCAGGTTTTAAACACATTTAGCAGATCAAAAGTAAGAGACCTATTCCCAAAAAAAAAAATAATAATAATCTGCTTCACTGTACAATACTCTGCTTATTCGTATTACGGAATTGCACATATTATGATACTGCTGAGTCTCTTAAAAAACAAGAGAGAACATTGTGGCTAAGCTGAGTCTTGAGACAGATCAAATCCAACTCAATATTTTCTATTTTACAGAATATCCGATGTTACCGATTTTTTATAATAAAAGTACTGACAGTTCTTGCTTGACTGCAAAATATTCATCCCGTAATTGTTCTCAACTTTTTTAAGTATTTCTTGTATAATGATCCTTACAACATATAATAACGTGTTGTTTTTCCAAGGAGACTCTAAAAATTGTGTTGTAGCTTCGGTATCAACTTATTATATTTCTACTAGTATTCCATTTCTGTCCCTTATTTCGGGATTATACATTTATTGGGAGGATACGTAAAATATTTTCTATTTCTTGCCTTCTTTATACTTTCAGTAATTATTATCTTGGTAACAGCTTTCCTTTTCACTTTCGTGGTAGTAAGCGTTCCTTCCTTTTCTTTTGATAACTTACACTTTCGATGCTTTTTCAAAGATACGGCCTGCAGAATCAAACAAAACAAGGTGTCCATATTTAAAATCTCATGAAGCTTATCTCTTTATTTTTACAAACCGGTTAGCTTACCTGTCGTAACTTTGAAATTTGTTTTAATTTCATTTGTGAAGTGAAACAATTAATTTGAAATATATGTATCTCTATAGCTAATAATGAAATATATTTATATTTAGTTTTTCCAAAAAGTGAACACAGTAGGGTATTTAGGATTCAACAAATCCGAAAGTATCTTTTATACTTGTTTCAATTTATTTCATATCATTTAGAGTTCTTTTCTTTGGTTTATTTTGCTGCGATACATGTAGCAAGTGTATAATTTATAGTGTGAGTGTGTATTATATGAATGTATCTTTTTTCGAATGTATGTCTCTATAGAAAAAAGTTTTGTCTGATATTTCTTATAACTTATTTTATTTCAATTTTAACATTACTACAAAAGTGTTAGAAATAATAGCATTTTATGAATTAATTTTATATTCTTGTTAAAGTATGACAGGGAATTGAGTACTTTTTTACACCACTGTATATATGTACTTATTTGCAGACGCATATAAAAACTATAGATATATTTATGAGTTTTCTTTTTAACACATATATATTTATTTATTTTTTTTTCGTTTTTGTGAGGGGGTACTACATATATGTCTTTTTGTGACTTTTATGAGTTTTTGATTTTATCCTTATTGTTGGTATAAGTCCTTTTTTATGACTGACTAATGATGTGTGAAACATTTCTTCTGCATGTTTGTTATTCAATTAGATTAGCCATTAACTAAGTAACTTTGGCTGTTATTTGAGTCTGTAAACAGTTGACAAGGACACTTATTTTATAGTTTTGGGAATTTTTAAAGACTTCTTAAGAAATTTATGCTTTTATTTACTTTCATTTATTTATATTATATACAGGATTTAAGTGAAATAAAAATTGAAATTTAAGTGGACACATGTTTGAAGTTAGGAAAACATAAGTTAAAATCTCAATCAGTTTCCAATTAAATAAAATTAAACAAATAATTGTTTACCATGCAGAGTGAGAAAAAACGTTTTTTTTTTCAAAAATACATTTGTAACTTTGATCAGAAAATGGATTAATTGAAATTTAACAAACTGATAATAGAGGAGTAAGACTATTAAAACTTTGGGAAGTTGGATCACATAGGGGATACCATCGATAAAAGTTTTAGTGTCAAAATGGGTTACGCTATCCAAATATGCCAATTTCTTTTATCTCAGACCCCATAATAGCCATGCCCGTCAATAAAATTTTAGCTCAGTGTTTTTCATAGCCCTGAGAAGTTTTATATTTAAAATCAGCAAATTAAGTTAAGTATATATAGAGATATAGATCGCTATCTGAGGAATCCTCTAATTTTCTGAAACTGAAATTGATAAACTAGAATAAGATTTTGGCCGAAATATAACAATTTTAGGACTCATTGAGTGTTAATATGTTGTATAAAAAACGGTGACATATTATATACGTTCGTGAGTGTGTATGTACAAACATATTGTATTTATTTACACGCATTCCGGTGAGGGTAGTGAAGTTTCGGCATAACCGAGTAATTCTTACTTTTTTGTCGCAAATGTGTCTTCTTTCTATATATGAAGCTGTAGTTGAAATGGGATCAAAAGCAAATTTGACGTGCGATCAATCCACACCGAGTTGCTCCACTTTGCGCCCATAAGACGAATTCCATTCAAACTATCTAGCCAATCAAAAATTAGAGAATTATTTTAAAGAAATCAATTCATTTATTTCATCTTAAGAATTATTTTCTGATATGAAAATACAGACAAAAATCAGGACATACGATTTTTAATGTTTAGATTATTGAAGCACATTTCAACTAGTCGTTGGTGTCTCGCTCTTCCTGCATAAAGAAAATCAAAAATATACGTGAACATCTCTTAAAGTTGGAGATGTTCACTAACCAATGATAGAAATAGTAGAAGCAGTGTCATAGGAAATTACCATAAGCTCATTATAGTCGAAATCAACATCAAACTGAAAAGACAAAGAAAAACAAATTAAGTCAAATAACGGAAAGGTACACTATATGTTGTGAATCTACGGAGAAAAATTTCAATATAAGATGATATTTCGAACCTGATTTCTCAAAGAAGGAAACTCAAACTGTTATACAACAAAACTTTGAGATAGCAGTATCGACTACTGTCAAAACAAGTCAGGGAAGTTGCGAGAAAAGGAATGTTCGCAGAGTGACTAGCAATATCATGACTAGCAATGTCAAACCCCCAACCATAAACTGTTTTATCAATCGTAAGTGTAGCAGGAACCAAGCTGTCACCCACTGCATCAAAAGCTCACCTTAATTTCTACGTCTCAACATCACTTTTCAATGGAAGAATGAAAGGGTACCTCTATCTTTAAAAGAAAGGCAAAATCATTAAACTAAACAAAACGTGCGACTTGAAATATTGTTTTGCCTGAGAGGACTTACTCTGCTTAACAGCATTTATAATATATGGGCAATCATCATACAAGGAAGACTTCAGAGTACAATAAGACGAAATTTACGAGTAGAACAAGCAGGTTTCCGTCCAAACACTAGAATATTACCAACGGGTAAAGTGTGTGGATCAGCTGTGCTATCAGAAAACACCTGGAAAGTATAACCAGAAAGAGTTGTTTTATACTCCAAGCTCTATGACAATGAAAACTTACATTGGAACATATAAAAAAGATGTCCCGATTCATAAAGGACTCCATGATATTAACATTTTTGTCCTTTTTTTAAATTGAATAAAAATCATTCATTAAAACTTCTAAATTATTATAGCATTTTTACACCAAATGTTTCGCTACAATGGCATCATTAAGAAATATAATTTGAAAAAATTACTGTAAAATATTATTCTGTATCGAATGCAAAAGCTTCAATGTGAATAGGAAGTTAATAAATTTATGCAGAGTTTAAGATGTTCTCCAACTTTGGGATGAGCTGAAAAAATCGTTTAAAATTAAAATGGAAAAAATACCATTGTTAACCATATTTATTTAGAATTTGTGATTCTGTGAAAAACCATATAAATAACAATACAAAATGCATAAATATAAAACCGCAAAATGATGCAAGAAGGAATAAACAACAATAGACAAATATAGTTACAAAACAAACTAGAGATTTTGTAATGATTTTTTTCTCCATAATAGCAATAGGCTTTATAAACAACAAACAAAAATATAATAATTACAATTGCCAAACAGCAAACAAAACAAAAAAAACTACAAATAACAAACATTTATGGTAACATTTAGCAAATAAAACTTTGGTAAATGTTGCATACAGAAATTGCTAGTTGTAGGTACATGCAAAGGTTTTTATTTGAAAGAGTGTGGGTGAGGTCTAGTTTGTTATAATGTTTGTGTGTATGTGTGTGAAAATCATATGAACCACAACAAAATTTGGTTGTTGACATTTAAGCTCATTTTGTGCCTAACACAGAAGTGACATTCTTCTTATGATTCCATAATGCTTTTATGTCTCCTTCATCTTAGTGTTGAATTCATTCGTATATTTACGTGTTTGTATGCGTCATAATGTAGACACATCTACGAGGAATGAACTCTGAATGTTTATTTGTGGTAACTTAATTGTATGTGTGTAATTGTACTACAATTTTCGAAAGAAATCTTAAAAGTTTTTTTGCTGAAGATTTACTAAATTTTTAAACATTAAGGTCTAAATCAAGAAATCTAACTAAACATCATTTAAGATCAGCAAAATTTAAACTTAAGTCCAATAAAATCCATGCCGAACCTACAATTTATAAATATACGGTATATATTATATGATATTTTTGTTATCGGAAAAGTGACCCATATCACAAATTGAGGATCTCCCCCAGCCAATGTAAACAGAATCTTCATATATTAGCATACTATGAAGCTTCCGTTGCGTACTGACTCCACACTGTGCACTGTGAGGTAGGATCGATCGTTTTGGAAACAAGTGTAACATACATGGTCCAGATCTATGTTCGCTATTATTCAAAATTTATCTGATCTTTAATAAAACCTTGACTTTGTGATTCTTAATCAAAACGAAGGAAAAAATATGTATTTATTATAAGAAAAATTGTATTGTTTTTGGATTTTGGCATATAGATTCCACACTCATTGGGGGTCACAAAAAAGCAAATTCCAAATTAATATAAATCTCAGGCTAAGAGATTTTATAACATTTAGGTTAATTAGATTTTTTTTATAAAAAAAGGATAAAATTCAAGAGATTCTGTTGAGCACTTCAATTCGAATTATAAAATTTTCATTTTAGATAAAAATACGTGAAGACACTTCTTTGGTAAGAAGTCTTAATGTTTTTAGTTTGCAAATTCAAAATTAAGAGTAGAAGATTAGGGATATTGAGCATAATTTTCCTTTGTTTTAACAAAATAACTCAAAATCTTGCAAAATATTGAAAGCTGATATAAATTAAATATCCGAAGTTATAGTTTGCAACATTGTGTTCAATTTTATGCAAATTCATCCAGCCGATCAGAAAACAAATTTGTTTCTAAAAAATCGATTTTGTTCCACTGTCCTATGAGAGAATGGATCAAAAGAGAACACAAATCATATCATCAACATATTAAAGATGACCTGCATGGAAATTAGATTGATGTAAAAATGATTGAAATAATATCGAGGATATTAATATGAAACTAAAATATGTTTCCGATTACCAGACCATAATATGTTCATAAAAGCGGAGGTACGTGCGATTAGTGTATAAACTGGGCCGGAATAATTTGGTCGATTTAGCACACAAAAATTTTTATATCTATATCGAGAGTCATATGGCAATGCGGGCGTTGGAATCTAAAGACACGCATTGTAAGCCAGGCAGCTCACACAGAACTATGATAAGGTTAGTAAAATAAGATATATATATATATATATATATATATATATATATATATATATATATATATATATATATATATATATATATATATATATATATATATATATATATATATATATATATATATATATATATATATATATTTTTTTTTTTTTTTTAATATGGGATTCTCTATAGCGATCACACTATGGATAGTTTTAATTATAGATGAATCGTGATTTTATACTCAGCGCCACTTTTATGTAATTTTTCTGCCTCAAAATAAAAACCAATACATTTGAGTGTGCAACCAAAAATAAGACGAAAGAACGACATTATTTGTAACTGTTTTTTCATAATTACACCATTCACAGTCATGAAAATATCGCTCATCTCTAATATTATCAAGGACAATAATAAAATAACTTTTCATAACACCTTCGTATACATTAACACGTCTTTATATATTTTTGCTTTCATAAGTGTAAATTTTTGCTATATGAATATGAGAAACTTTTGTTTATTATGATTTTTAATTCATATACATTTATTGTGTTTGTATGAAGGTATTACACATTATTAGGAAACAACAAGAACAAAAACATTATACATAGTAGCAGTAGCATCAAACATAAGAAACTTTTGAACGTTATTATTTTAGCAATAATAATAACAACAAAACCACATACACATCTAATAAACCACAACAAATAAGCCATTTAACAAATGATACCACAACTACTACAATTTCTTCTTCTCCTTTCACATACATACAAACCTAAACTCAAATGCAGTTATACAGGGTTTTTCATGTAAATGATAGAAAATCTAAATATAGTTAATATAGAGTTATTATGAGATAAAAAGAAGATGGAACCAATACAGTGGCGCAATTTTTGAAAATAAATATACAATTTTTAAATTTAGAAAGTTTTTTTAAATAAACGATTCAGGTTTTTTATTTGATTCCAGAATATATTTACTTAGACTATTCCATATTACAAATAGAGACCTTTTATACGAACTATAACAAATTTTGAACTAAAAAAATAGTGCCAAAGCAAAATAATTTCTGAAGGATTCTTTTTCCAAAAAAGCATTAACTACGAGATCGTGTATTTCGGAAGATTAGAAAGGTTTGACTTGATTTTTCTGTCTAGAATTATGTTAAATATATTTTCTAAGTTTATTTAAAATAAAAATATTTCAAATTCTTTCCGCTGTTTAAAAATAAACTAAATTTTAACCACAATTTGTGAATGTTAGATGTATTACATTATCTTTCTCGAAATCTTAAGAAAATATAGATCTAGAAATTCTCAATTAAAAATATTGATTTGATAAAATTATTTACTTGTACCCAAGAAAATTAAGGGAAAAATCCCAAAATGCCAAAATTAGGATTTTTGGGATTCAGGTGTATTGAGTCCATATTTATTAGAGGTCTGCAAGAAGTCATTACCAGATTATTATTATCCTCAATGTGACTGCTAATCCTGTATTTTGTTTTTAAATTCAGATTTTGAAAATTAGGAACAGTAAGGTTAAATAGAAAATTTTGATATAGATTGGGTCTGGACATAAACCTATAAAGGCTTTGACCGCAGAATTTAAATTGGAAACTTATCAGAGATAAGTAACACATATAAGCATATTATTGGACTCGTCAAGGGCTTAAATATGGAAAAAATTTTTGTATACAAATGAGAAACAGCAATTTGGCGCGCATTTAAAAAAATGAATGTCCAAAATCCTCTACTATAATTATGTTAAAAAACCGATTCTGCCCCACTGTGCATTGTTGAAAATGTAAAAATTATTTTATATTTATCGATCACAGTTTCATTTTTCTTCTTAAGATTCCTACTTAATTAAAGTCAGTATTCAAATTATTATCCTTTTTATCTAAAAACCCTGTAATAATGCATTTTTTAATTTTAAATCTTCTTATCATTATTTTTGTTTTTGTCTTACACTTTTATATGATTTTGTCTATTTGAACGTGATACGGATATAAAACAAACACATTCAACTATATACGTCTATGTATTAGGGTGGCTAATTTCCTAGAACTTTACTTTTTATGGGGAAGACAGCAACTCTTAAATGAATTTCGATCTGGAGGTAAAAGAATGAATCTGAAATAAACTGAAATATTCTTGTTCCCAGGAAAATGGCTTAAGAACACTATAACTCTTTTGAAAATATATTGGCTGAGAATGCTTCTATTAAAAAGAGTCATAGAATTTATATTTATTGATTATACTAATAGTAAATAACCTTGGACGAAATATTTTGAGTAATAACAAAATCCTTGAGGAGTAACAAAAAAGCCAAGAAATTTTACAGAATTCTTTGCAAAATTACAGCCAATCCACTACAAAACTGAAAAAATTATTGCTATAATAATAGTTCAGAATGTAGTGATAGAAAGCAAGTAAGCGCAAAGAAACACTTCCGCCAAACTATGACGAACAATACGGGTTTTCTATTATACGTTTGATCAGAGTATCTAAAAACGATTTTAAATAATTTAAGATTGCAGTCAAGGGCAGATAATGCTAAGAAGTAATGTGTGAATAGAACAGTACTCATCTTTTTAAAACTGTTAAACATTTGTAACTATCATTACCCAGGACTTTTAATTTCGGGACATTTTAACTTTCAGGAGGTGAGTACTAAAAACAAAACTGAGAAATATGAGTGATTGGTTTTGAATTTCGATGAGTTTACAAAAGTCCAATATGTTACCTTAAATGTTTGCTTACAACAAGATATCATGATTGGACTCTACCCCTTCGATAAACGAAATAACAGCATTCGGCAATAGATGGCTATAACTGAAAATCTAGTCTTTTGCATTGCGCCTTCAAATTGAAGATCCAAGCTCTTCCAAAATATGTACTAAATATTCGAATGGCCCCCTTTTTAACATCCCTCTAATATTCTCATGAATTGAAACCCTGGATTTTTCATGTGTATATCTCTTACAATTTCTAAATATTTAACTCTATTTTGTTATTGTTCCTATTGTTGTTGTTGATACAAAATGCACTTTCGGCCTTAGAATAATAAAACAAATAATATCACTCTTTTTTGTATTTTTTTCTGTCTTCTCTTTTTTGTCTATTGCACATGTTCATTCGTTGAATGTGTGGATTATATTGTTTTTCTTATATTTCTATTGGTTTATGTGTGGGTGTTTTATTTTTGAGTTTTGTTTATCTATGTATATATGTATGTATGTATGTATGTATGTATGTATGTATGTATGTATGTATGTATGTATATATGTACATTAAGTAATGTCGTCGAGAGCTTGTTAAAAGTGGAATGAAATAAACACAATTAGAAAAACTTAACCCAAATGTTGAATACAAGCCATTGTGTTTAACTAAGACTTCAAGTTAAATTAAGCAAACAGTGACAACAACAATTTCTAATAAGTATTTAAAATTCAGTAATGTCCAATATTCTTATGAGGTCAAAGTTATTTTACTGAAGAATTAAATTTACCCTAAAAGTATCAGATAATGAAATTATTTCAAAAAATTTTAGAAGACTGGGATTACGTAAGTCCGCGTCTTGAGGAGCCTCGTATATCAAATGTTAACAACTGATGTCATACCAAATTATATTCCCTTAAAGAGAATTTCATTCTTACTGTTTGCAATTTTCATATTAACTTGCAACGACGTGCAACTAAGTGGTGAACTTGTAGTATGGTTTATTAGCAGCTGTACTTTAATCGACATCGATAGTTCAGGCGTTTAATATTGTATAATTATAATTTGTTGAAAGTGAAATAAACGGCGATATTCTAAACGACAGGAAAAATCTCCCTCAACTGAGGACTGCGCCTTTTGGCGACTCTTTACATAGTGTACGGCACCTTATAGATATGGTCCCTTATAGAGGAACGTAAAGTGCTTCATTCCTTCTAATGCTCTTCTTATACCCTCCGGGATCACATTATTAAAAGAATCCTTTATATCCAAGAAGTCTATTTTATGTGACTACTTTATAATTAGTTCAAGATCCCGGAATATGAAACCATGCACAGTGGAACGGAATAGATTTTTTAATAAATCTTTAACACGAACTGCAGTGATAGCAAAGGAGTGTGACATTATGTTTTTGGGAGTATGGACCCCATGGCAAATATCTCAAAATTTTAAAGACGTCTCGTAAAGGCCACTGATCCAAATGGTGCAAATTTTTTAACTTATATGAGAGATAAAAATTTAGGATGCGTTTAAAAAAATAATAACTTTGTACTCCTGTAAATCCATCCTTAGGGTACATATATGATCAAAATTCATAGATAATGCAATACTTCTCTACTATCATTATATTAAATTTCATATAAATCCATTAAGCCGATAAATGGTACATTTCAGTTCCATCTTGCAGTGCCATGTGAATTATGATCAACATTCATAATTGTCTCCGCGGGTGGTACGTTAATCTAAAGTTATTCCATCTATTAGTGAGAACACTTAAAGTCCTATTGCCGTGAACTGTATTCAAACCATTGTGGCCTTAAAGGATTTCAGAAAATGAGAATTAAAGGCGAACCCGACCTTTAATTAATTAAAATTGAGTAAATTTCTACAAACAGGAAATTTTTTATTTGATATGAAACAATTGCAGCTTTTTCATCAATCTTACATGTGAAAATTGACATTCAGGAGAACCACATAATAAAGTAACAAACAAACCGACCGGCAAATACTAAATTACATACAGACATCCTCAAATCAAGAAAAACAAAAAGTGATACAACAATGTTATAAAGCGGACCATTTTCTAAGATTTTGCAGTAGCATCTCAAGAGCAATAATAATATGAACAATGACAACAAACAGGAGGAGCCACATTAGAACCATTTGTTAAAGGACCTCAGGTAAATATTTAAAAATACTTTAACTCGTACAAACGTACACATTCTCTCTTAAATCAAGGAATATTTATGTTTACATATGAATACATGTGTATGTGTTTAACACGCACACATACATACACAATTACATATTTTACATATGTAATTGTGTATAAAAGATACAAATTGTTCACAAAAGCTAAAGAAATCTTAATATTTTTAGCTTTAAAGTACAAAATGTTGTAAACAAAATAGCAAAACGGATGATAACCTTAAGTATACTTTCCGGTTCTCTACTTTATCTACATGTAAAAAATGTAAAGTAAAGTATTTGAGTTTGCAACTTATATATATTACTCAGTATATGCGTGTATAACTGGGATTATAATTTGTAAATATATTTTCTCTTTTTCGTTTTAGATTTTTTCACTTAAACACAATAAGTTTATTTGTTTTTATTTTATCACAACAAATGGTAGTAATACGCTCAATTATGTTAATGTCTAGGATTTGTGGCTGCAAATAAGGGATACACAGACAGACAGATACATAAATACTTTTTGCCACACATATGATACACAATTTAAATAAGGATTTAACAATGTAAACTATTTCTCACTATATGGATACGATTTATTATACTTTTAAACGGTTAAAGAAGGAATATACACATATAATATATTTTGTGTGACATTTTAAATGGCTGTCGTCTGGAGGCAGGACTCATTTCACAAATAAAGCTAGAAAATATTTCAATTAAAGAATTTCATTTAGTTAAGATGTTATTGCGAAACTATACGTGAAATTGTTTCTATAATTTAGATTATTAATGATTTTTGTAATAATTAAGTAAACGTATTATTTTTAAGTAATTATTTTCAATTCTTGAAATTATTATTAATTATAGAAAGTAAATTATATGGGAAATTCGAACCGATTTTTGTGTGTAATTTCGTTATATTTGAATAATCTGTTGCAAAAAAACCCACAACTAAACAAATAAGAATGTTTTATGGAGTCAACGACCCACTTTTAATTTCATTTTCTCACTTATTCTTAAGTGTGCAGTATATTATTGTGACAGTAGCATATTTGTGAGGGGTTAAATGGGAGTTACATGAAATTATGAACCGACCTTTATATAATTTATTTATTATTGCTTATATTTATCTTAATTTAATAAATTATTACAATACCAGCGTATATGTGATACTTGGAAGGGAACTTTTATGGGTCTTATGAGAAGCAATGGTTGGATCCCGTATAATTTAATGCATCGCTATAGAATGTCATAAGACCTATTTCTGTCAAATTGCGTTGAAATATTTGACTGAACATATTTAGCATATTTGAAAATTTCAATTTGCTTTGTTCATGGGCTAAAATATCTAAAAAATTGCGACCTGTAGAGTGTTCACAAGGTTTACATGGACAACAAGCCGGACGGAAGGACTCAGAAAGTGCTTCTGAAGCGAACGATATACTTAAAGGCAGGTGTAATATAACCAGAAACGTATAATAACCAAACTATCCAATAAATATTATAGTAAATAAATAAAAATATAATAAATAAAAAATATATAAAAATTAGTTTAACAACTATAATTTGTTGTAAAAAATTTCTGGATATTTTACCGGCCGAAAATTTTTTGTAGCCTCCAATAATCGCCTTGACTATAAATTTTATACTTGTTTATAACGGAAAATACATGTTATCACCTTAGTTAAAAAAACAATTAAGAATTTTAAATTCGGCTGTCCCTAATTTTAAATATCCTACATCATTATGCAAATATTTGCTGGAGTTTTAAAAAGCTTCATACAAAAAACAAATTGAATATAATACTGGTCAAAAACTTTTAGGGCTAAAATTCGGAAAAATTATAACAGACAATTGCTCAAATTTTATGGTCTTGTTAACTTGAAACCCTTTTCCGAGAAGGGGCCTAAAATGAAAGCCTTTTATGGACCGATATTCATAAAAGTCTGCGTTGATTTTGCAAGGCTATTAGAAATTCAATCGTCATAATTTTTAGTTAATTTGGATCATATATAAGAGTTCTATAAACTCAAAACTGTTTTCCTTGAAGGGGTCTTACATGGAAGCTATAAGAAAATATGGAACAATATTGGTCAAATTAATAAAGACAGTTAGATAAATAAATTCCCTGGATTTAAAAAATATTCTGTATTTAAGAATTTTATAATCTTAAAACTATATTCCAGGAATTGTATTTAAGTAAAAGCTATATCGATTCTATCATTTCTTTAAGAAATTACGAACTACACTTTCATTTAATTTTATGATCAATTTCTCTCTTGGAACATCCATGGTCATGAAAAGATTTAATCTGGAATTTTTCTTGCTCGAACAGAAAAGTTCCCTTGACCATCTTTGAAAGTTGTGCAATTTATCGATCAAATTTCTGCAATTTTACTGCAGATTGTCATTTAGAAAATAAAATGTGCTTATCAACATTAGATATATTTTTGGGTGAGAACAACTAAGAAAGTACATAACAAGTAAGAATGTGTTGTCGGTGAAGCCCGACAATCTAAAATACTACACCACATTGTTAGTTAAAAATGGTAGTTGTTAAAAATTAATGAACTACCGTTGTATAATCTAAGTCTCTGATATATCCTTAAGTGAGCAGTACATTTTTGTGGCACCAGCATCAATGTTTATTTTATGAGTTTTGAAATTAATTTTATCTGGGGATATATGGGAGCTTATGAACCAAACCCACGTATAATTTTGCACATCGATTTTTGCTTTATTTGTCTTAATTTTGCCTTTTATTATTACAATACTAAGGTATATGTGAGATTTATGCACTTTAAAGTAATATTTGAAAGGAATTTTATATGGAACCTATGAGAAATAATGGACCGACTTTCACAAAATTTTGCTAAGTTGTTTTAGAATATCATAGGACTTACTTTTACCACATTTTGTTTAAATCACTTTATATTTTGGAACTTTATGACCTTAAAACCCTATTCCGGGAGGAGCATTTGTATGGCTGGTACCTGAAATATTGGACGGAATATGGTCGATTTCAACAATCGACATCCTTAGTCCAAAGTAATAATATGTACCAAATTTCATCGAGATATCTCAATCTGTAGACTGTTCACAATGTATACGTGGACAGCTTGACGAACAGACACACAGACGCACATTCTTAAATCGTTTCAGATTCTGAGTCGACCATATACTTAAAGGTCGGTAAAACTTCTTTTTTTTGCATGTTACAAGCATAAGCACAAAGCATAATACACCTTCGTATAAAAAAGGTTATAAATAGAGAAGAACATTTAATACGTTTATAGGAATACGCAACAGTCTATTTAAGTTAAATTTGGCGCAAATAAACTTTGTATTAGTCCAAATTCACATGGTCATTTTAAAAAGATCGCACGTACTGACCTCATCTATTAATAACCTTTTATATTCCAAAATCAAAATATCTTTAAATATTAAAACAAAAGATTAATATTTTTGATGCATTAAATTGTAATTCGAAACAGTGTCTGCAATAAATGCCCTAAAGTATTATTTTTATTATTATAATTATAATTTTTAAATAAACATGTAACTTTATCCTTTGTATACTTCGTACTAGGTAAATCATTTAGTATCCAGCATTTCAAGCTATTTCTATAATTAGAATAATCTATTTTGTTTTTTCCATGAAATTACAGTTACTTCCATAAGGTCTTATATTTAGTAGTTTTACACCAATTATACTTATAAACTATATATGTTATGTACATATGTAAATATAATTGTTTATATGTGTTTGTATAATTGTATTTTTTGTTTATACCCTTCCAACGTAGGCGTCGTTTATAAACACTTGTGCATGTGAGTGTAATCATATGCTCAACTTTGTATGCATGTTACTAAAATATTATTTTTAGTTACTTTAACTACATAATTTACCACCCACATTGTTAGGTATTGTACAAGTTACTCTATTTAATATTTATAAGGACTTTGAACACTAGAATAGAACATCAACTACTACAAACATAAATTCTGTATGTAGATATATATGTAGCCTTGCTATAACTATCGACACTGACGTGGCAATACATACAAATTAACTAATTAAGTTATCGACAAAGTGAAATTAATTCTAATTTTCTAGAAATAATTTCTAGGAAATTGTCCGTATTCTAATAACTTTAAATACATTAAAGAAGACTTGATATATATTTTGGAATTTATTAAGATATTTTGACATGCAGTTGAGAACTATATTTAGAAACTGAACTGTGTTAGTATTTACATAAATTGTATTTTACATATGTATGTATATATAGTTTTATTTCAAAGAATAAAAAACTAGTAAACTTTTTTATAAATATTTGTTTTAATTATTTAAAATATCAATTTTATTAATTGTTTAAAAGGATTAAAAAATCTAGTCAATAAATTTCTCAAATATTGTACCATCATCGCCACCCAGGGATTCCAAAACCATTTCTGTTCTTTAACTATAAAATTTAATTTGTTGGTTAAATTCTCAAAATGCATTTGAACTTCTGTCACATTTACATTTGAATATTAAACTTCCAATCTTTTGTAAAATTTTGAGACTGATTTTTCAATATATAAAAAAAACAAGTAAGTAAGAATAGTCTGTCAACCCTGACTATGTAATACCATACACCACATCATCGATTATAAATAGTGGTTACAAAAAATTAATAAACGAACCTCGTATAATTTTATTTTCTGTGAAGTACATTATTATGCCTACATGAAGTACATTATTATTTATGCATTATGAAATGAATTTTTTCGTTGGTTTGTCGTATTATTTTGTACACAAAATTTTGCTTACATTTATCTTAATTTGACCAATGATTATTACAATACCAACGTATATGTGATATTTTGAAAGTGGTTTCAGTAGGACCTATGAGAAATAATGAATCGACCCTCGCATTTTTCTGGTACATCGTTTTAAATATTATAAAACTTAGTTGAGCCTAATTTCTTTTAAATTGCTTTGTATTTATAACTTTTATGTCCAAAACCCCCACAGGTACAAAAGGCTTCGTCCTTAGCCCAAAATAATATTATGTATCAAATTTCATCATACCATCTAATAAGCCTCTCGATTCTTGATTTTCGTTTAATCTTCTGAAACACAGCAGTTAATGGTGGAAATAATTTCGCTAAGTCCTCAGATAGAGACACACCTTTTCCGTTAGTTCATCCGTTTTTTTATTTCATTAAATATTCTTATATCCACCGATCCAGAAAAGGCTAATGAGTTGCATATCTATTACATTATATGGTGACAAAAAGTTTATACCACATTTATTTATGATGTCACCAATTATTTCCACATGACAAACAGCTCTGACTTGCAGTGAGGCATATCTGCATCAGACTTCAAAGATCGACATTAGCCAACTAAGCCTATTTAATACCTTAACATTAACCCTCTTTTCAACAATTGTCTATTACAAATAACACTCATAAGTGACAACTGACCTTACAGCCAGTGAAATAATTTCGACTTTAAGAGTCCTTTCCATGACGTAGACATAAACAATTGTGGACTGACCCCAGTAGAATTTGAGTTTATGATTTGGGCTTGTATAAATATACTTATTTAAATATTTTCATCCTATGTATGGTAGATTTCTACATTTTTAGTTTTTTCGGATGTGTGTGTTACAAGAGCTCTATAGGAAATCATCGCATGGTAGGATGATTATAAATCTGTAAGCTTTATGAGCTTAAACTCCAATTTAGGGAGACCATTTGTAAAGAAATATTGAACCGAACGTAACAGATTTTAATAATTTCGTTATTGACCAGAAATAATGTTAGTAGGATGGACATCTCTTGATCGATGATCGCCGCGTGATATATATAATACAATTTTATCTATATATTACAAACATCAATTATCACAAAATATAGTGGGCAATAGAATTTTAATATGTTCCAATCCAAAAGTATAGCCCTACCACAATCTTCGGTGGATTTTCTTATTCCCATTGAAAGCGAATATAGTATCTCACAACATATAACTAATACTGCTGACTCTGATGCTGACGATATCGAAGGAAATCTTAATTATAATTTATTTTTTTTTCTTATAATAAATGTTATAATAGAATATAATAACAGGAAAATTAGTCTTAGTCCTTAGAGAGTAATGTCACTTTTTTCAGAATTTTTGACCCAATGTGCGGTTAGCAAAAATATTTTGCTCTCAAAAGAAACCGGCCTACTCATAAATGATTTTTCTTAAATTCCAATTGCGGGAAAGGAATTTATTTTGAAGCAAAATCAAAAAACAGCATAATTAATTATTATGTATTTTTTTCTATATCAATATTCTGTAGAGATATTAGTACCCCCTACACCACCATAAGGAATTGTTGTATAATGCGTTTGTGCTTAGGTTTGTAAAGAACAGAAAAAATATTACTTCCACCACTTTTAAATACACCGTTCGATTCAGAATCACTTTCTGAGTCAATTTAACGATGTACGTCCGTCTGGCCAGCTGGCTGGCTGTCCATATAAACCTTGTAAATCAAATGCGGTTCACGATTTTAAAGATATCTTTATGAAACTTGGCACGTATAATTATTTTGCAGAAGGACTATGTCTATTGAAATTGATTATGATGGTTCCAATATTTCATCTAGCCGGAATAGGGTTTAAGTTCATAAAAGTCCTGTTTATTAAGCAATTTTAACGAAATTTGGCACAAATAAGTCTAATAGTATTTTAAAATGATGTTTCGAGGATCAGTTCATTATTTCTCATAGATCTCATACAAGGTCTCTTAAAAATATTACTTTGAATGGCCTAAATCTCAAATGAAGATAAGTATAAGCAAAAATCGATGTAGGAAATTTTGCTATTTTATACCCTCAAAAAAAGTCCCTTTAAAACCCACAAATTCTTCGTATATTAATACCATAATATACTGCACTTTAAAGCACAATTGGAAAATATAATTATTCGAGGGTCGAAAATAAATATATTAATAACCAACAATGTAGTGTAGAGTATTAAAAGGGTCGGGCTTGACCGACTATAGCTTTCACTTGTTTTTTAATGTATTTCTCTCTGATTATAGCTTAATTTCAGAACAGTCTACTTGTCAATTTAAAATCATTTCAGTTTCGTTATTAAATCCCTCTTATTTGCCTAAACTAAGTTACTTATTTACTATGATTAAATATATACATAGGTTTTGTAAGTAGCAAGTTTCAAATAGGAGTTTGTTTGACTTAGTAATTGTTGTAAGTTATTTGTTGTTATATAATTATGTAAATTTGATTAGAGCTTGTGTACACAAGTTAAAATTAATCTATATTGGTTTGATATGAATGAGAAAGTGTTTGCCACTGACAAACTGATTTATAAGCGAATTTGAATTTGTACATTAAGTATTAAGTGTGTGTGAGTGTGTGGACTTAATTAAAGTTTAATGCACAAATGTTCACATACAAGATGTTTGAAATAAAGAATATCTTAAACAAACACACATACACAAAAAGCGTCAGAAAATTACCAATATTTCAGATACATCACTGAGGCTTTACGTGAAATTTGAGGCACATATTTTGGCAAAAAATGTACAGTAGGAAGCAAAATAAAAACTGAATTAAGTTCTTGTACGAAAAACACTTTTAGCATTATTTTGGATCTTGAACAAAATAATCTAGATCGTTTTAGCATTGACTAAGACGATAGTACGGAAAGAGAATGGAAATAACTTAGAATTACATACATACATTTTCCTTCTGGTGTGGCGAGTTCATTCCCAACATCAGTGGTTTTGGGAATGAAGGAGTCAAAGAAGCTGTTAATAGCTTCTCTCCTTTTAAGGCAGATGATTGAAGATCTTCTACAATAAGTGGTGGATCTACTATATCAAATTTAGAACAGTGCATGAGTTCACCCACTACGTAGAGAAGTCCTTTGAAGAAAAGCTGTATTTACTTGCTATTAAGAAATATTAACCCAATGCAATTATTGTATCCTTAACGCATTTCAGAGGAGATCAAGCACTTATCAACTGAATCGACCATACGATAATAAATAAATCAATATATTTTGGGGCGAGTATAGTAACAAAATAAGAGGCAATGGATTTCAAATAGTCTGCCATGCGAACGACATATTAATATTTATGAAGAAAAAATCTTAAACAACTTGGATTTCAGTGCCCCAAAATATCCGACAGGATACCTGAGAAACTGGTAGATACAAATTGTTATACATATCATAACAAATCAAGGCAAGTATATCCGCGGGGACATGCTTCTACACAGATGGCTCAATAGAAGAACCGGAAACCAGAATATCCGTACGACTACCGAACTACAATACAGTTCTATAAGCGGAGTAGGGAAGCCACCTGCAACATGAGGATCAGAGCCAAAAGGCCAGCACCAATTCATTCAAATATGCCAGGCTTAGGACTAACCTGGAATGTTAAGTTGCCATCAACGTATGCTCCAAGGTGGGAGGAGTACACATCATCTAGCTACCTGAAGTTATTGGGATTGAGGAGGCAAATCATCTAGCAATCATTGTTAAGGTGCTTTAAAATATTATGCTGTTTAATTTTATGTCATTTAACATATAAGAGACGAGGCTAAAACAGTGGGCTCAAGCAACTGTTGACAAGATAATGAAGATACCTTTGGATACTTTTTAGGTGAAAACTATGAGTTTTTGAGAAGTGCATAAAATGAGCTTAGTAAGATGATGGATGTGTTAAGAGACACCCTATGGCAATGAAAGTAAGGTATGTGGGGTAGACATTGAAACGATGGATCACCTACTCTGTTGCGAAATTTTAACAGACATAACCCAACTAAGGGGATCGGACTGACACAGAATTCTATTGATTATATGTTATAGAAAGCTTTTCTTAGGAGCCCATAAAAACCGATATTGCTTTCTAAATGTATATCAATGGGCATAAGATCTCCTAGCGTATCAACAACCTTGGCAGCAATAGATCAAAGTCATTTCGAATTCAAGCGAATAATATCAATTTTTGCCAGACCTTGATTTTAGCTGATAATTTTTATGAAGTAATATTTAAAATAATTTTAGATTTTTTATGAGTTTTAACATTAACCACATATAAACCTCTTTAAAAGTTTATTAAACTTTTTAACTTTTGTTACTAAATATTTTTTTGTTTTGAAAATCTCTAAAAAAATTTAAAATCTTGACCAATTCGGTACAACTAAAGACTACAGACAGCCAAAATCTCTATTAAACCATGTTCTTTTTGACCACAATTCAATTAAGTGCATCGTTGTACAAATGTAAACATGAATACAAACATTCGAATGAATGTATGTATATATTCATACTATCTACAACGTAATATATGACACTGTATATTTATGCGTAGAGTGGTCAACTTTATTTAACCAGTCTTACATCTGTTTGATCAGTGGCAAGGATACTATCTTAACGTGTAAGTTACCAATACAGCGGTATATTTGCCAAACATATGTAAATTGAATATTTGTACTACATATGTGTGTTTTAAGAACCTACAGTTCTAAAATTGGATCTTGGGGAAATTTTTTATCAATAAAACTTTTATTGATAAATAAAAATTTTATATCCAATACTAGTATTATAAAACTAAATATATAATATTGCATAAATACACAAAAACTTGAAATTAATTATCAACTACAGGGTTCATATACATATATATACAAGTATATTCATGTATAAACATTACATCGTATACACACGTAGGTTTATACACTTGAAGACAAGTATGTGTATCCTTAAGCTAAATGCCAAAAGCTTGTTAAAATTTTAGTTAGCTTGGCAAATTGATCACAAATATAAATAAGTCTTACTATTACATACAAATTGTATGTGGTATGGGTGCATAGTTTTGCATACATTTATACAAATTTAAAATATGCATTATAAATTTAAACACCAGCATCAAAAGTGAAAGCACTAGATCCTACTATGTGAAAACTTAAATACCCTATACTAACCCTATACTAAAGTATATATTTATATTTTCAGAGACATTCAAGTCGAAGTTAATGTTAACCTATCTTACCCATGTTTTCTTGGTGTCTTCAAGGACAGATTCTTTATAAAATTCAAAAAAATGTAGATGCAATATACTTTTACTTATATAGTTATACCCTACACCAGCATAGGCGGTTGGGGTATAATTCGTTTGTGTTCAAGTTTTTAATGTACAGAAAAATATTGCTAAGACCCTTTGTAAGTATAAAGTCGATATTACTATGTTCGTCCGAGCGTCAGGCTGGCTTCCATAAAAACGTGGAGAGCAAAATGAAGAACTTAGCATATGTCATTATTTTTTCACAAATCATAGATATACATTATTACCATAATATACTGTACTCTTAACCACAAATTAGAATTATTAATTTTTGATATGTACCATTTATAACCTGCAATGCGGTGAAGAGAATTTAATAGCCGGGCTTGACTGACTAGAAATTTTACTTGTTAAGTATATAGATCCATTCAAAAGTTACATTAATCTGAAGTTAGAATTTTAAGAGCATATTTTGAGACTTTTTCCAAAAGGTGTAAACTTTTTAATTCATTACCGGATCAAATAAAGGCTAAGACCTGACAACAAGCTCTATCCAAAGATTGTCAATTGAACAATTTTTTAAGTTCTCAAAAAGCAAATGTGGAACCATCTATAATTTATAAAGTCAAAGAAGTCAAGTTTTTAAAGTTGAATTATATAGATTGTGATTTCGATTGAGTATTTGCGGTTAAAAAATTAGGAATCTTTTCTATTCTCTGATTCATAATCGAGTTTGTAAACATCATACTGAAATTTCAGGTAAATATTATTATACGTTCCAATTTTATTTAAGTTTGCATATAATTTTTTTTCGAATTTTAGTATATGGAGTTTTAGAGTTTATGTTTCATTCTAAATAAAAAATATAATCTTAATCACACCGTTCGATTAAAAAATGGCCAAAATCGATTTTGTAAAATAAATAGAATTTTCTTAATAAATATAATTTGGACACACTGCCATGAGAAGATCGTGGCTTTATATCTCAAATTTATATATCTTCACAAAGAAAAAGAAACTTGAAGCAAAAATGTAGCCGGTTTCAAATCACGAAAAAACAATATATTATATTAATCGGACGGACTTAGTATGTCGGCGCTGTATACAAAAAAACGGAGTTTACCTTAAGGGCGTGCAAAAAAAAATAATTGTTGCTTTTCTAAAAAAAGCACAACAATTTTGTTTTTGTGTGGGGACGGATTCACCCTAATACATACTTTATGGGGTTTTAGAAGATTCCTTCTTTGTGTCGCATACTGAATGACGAAGTTTATATACCCTCACTACCACTTGAGCTTGTCAATGGTAACTTTGCTCTATGTAGAAAAATAGCGGTAATAACTTTTACGATAATCGTTTAATTAAGATGAAATAACTGTATACACATTATTCCACCCATCACTTATTTTTCCCAATATTTGTTCATTTAATTTAAATCATAATATCAATATAAGCAAAACGAATTGTTATCCCTTTAAATTGGATTGAACAACAAAAACGGTTACGTACTTAATATACCATATTTTCCAATTTATTAATTTATTTTAAACTAACCCTCATTCAACCAAAAAAAAAAAGAGAGAATGGATTATAAACTTTAATTCAAAACTAAACGTTTATTAGTTGTTGTTTAGGACGTGAGTTTTACTTAATACAACATAAATATTTATTTCATCACGAATATTATAACGAACAAACTTAAATCCTTATAAAATCAAAGTTTACCACTGTATAAATTGCAATTTACTGACCCAGACTATTAAAAAACACCATTATCATCATAATCATCATTATCCTCATAATCATTATTATTGAAAATGTTAACAGAGGAAATGTTGCTTGAGTATGAAGGCAACATAAGTGGGATTTTTCATTCTTCTTCTATTAATAGTTGTGTTTATTTTTTAAATCTTTTCATTTAGTTTAAATCTTTTTGTCATTCTTGTTATGTTGTTGTTATTGTAATTTTGAGAGTGTTGTTTATACGTTTACACGTAATTTGTAATTTTACTTAAAACTTTATTTTTCATTAAACCACAAAAGATTTCACAAAGCAAACAACAAACAAACAACCGAACAAACAAAACATCCAACAAAAACAACAGCCACTTTGTGGTAATACTTTTAAACACAAAACAACAAAATACACACAAACATACATACATATATTCTACAAGAAAAAGAAATATTCCTGCAGAATGATAACAAACCAACAACATAAAACAGCAAACATCTTGAGCATAATGCAACCTTTATGCTGACACACATATATTCTATAATAAACAACCAAATATACTTGCAACTTGGCAATATTTAGTAAAAACCCAAAACCACAAACGGACGAGGAGTCATTTTAATAAGTAGAAAAAATATTGAAAATAACAAAAATAGAAATGAAGTTGAAGCTGAAAACTAAAACAAATTTTAACATGCAACTAATATCAAATTATCTATGAAAATCCTGCCAAGAAAATTAGAAATTTTCTCTAACACCACTCATCCCTCAGTCACAATTTCAGTCCCAGTGCTACTTTCAACTCGACTTGATAATAATTTGCACGCAAAATTCACATTATTCGCACGTACACAAAATCTTGTTATTTTTCCTGCTTTAGTTTCACTTGGTGTGTGTTGATATCAATTTTTTCTCCATTTTTGTGTATTTTATACCAACAAAGGAACAAAAACAAAAAGTGAGCAAAGAAACAATGAAAATATTTTTGGTAAAAATTATATGTACGAAAAGAATTTGCATGTGTGGTTTATGAAACCGATTCCAAAATTTGAATATTGTAAATTATTATTAAATAAAAAACTAAACACAAGTGTGAATAAAATATTCAGATATGCCGAAGCACTAGTACCCTGCACCAGGGATAGCTTTAAGCAATTGCAAATGAATTTAAGAAAAATTTGTACAAATGAAAATTAAACTTGAAAAAATAAGAAAGACCTCATTCTGGAATGAAACACATTATTGGAGCATGAGTTAAATTAGACCCGGTGATCAAGAAGTTGTTCACACTTTCCAGAAGAATTTGAATGTATATACGAGCTAAAGTGTAATGAGAAAGGTACTAATGAAATTTTTGCAGATTTCCGCTCACACGAATTTTTCCTACTGGACCAATGCAGCTATTTTATATATAAAACTGTGATAAAATATTGAACCTTTTTCGAAAACTCTTCCATTAACGTTTTTATACAGTTTTCTACACTTTGTCAGACAGGTAGTCCATGTCAGTTTGTTTCCTGCAATTTTCTTCTAACTGAAAGAATATAATATCTCTTCACTGAACACAGTTCGGAGGATTTCCTTCTCTTTATATAGATAACACATTATTGTTCTTGTACCACTCAAGGGTTTATTTACCAAAGTGATAATATGCTAAATCAATCAAAAAAATACGTGAACACATAATGAAGTCCTTTGAATGGAAGTAACCTGTTTTGTAATCATTCCTTGATGTAGATTTCGGTTTTTATAGAGCTCGTTCTAACAAATTATTGGATTCTTTTGCTGTTTGCCATACCGAAAATTGTGTGGAAATTTTTTAGTGCTTTTAAACGTTCCATTCGGGACTTTTTTGAGCCTTATATGTTTTTAAACCTGCTAATTGGGCTGAACCCAACATATCCGGTGTTGAGAGCTCTTTTGAAAATATTATATATTTTTTTGGCTAGAAAACATCGTGTTTACAACACATGCTACCTATGGTTTGCTTTCAATGGACAAGTTCTCCCGGTATTATTTAATAACAGTGGAAACGGTTGAAGGGCGGACCTTCAAATTTTTGGCCAAATTTTGTAGGACGAAAGAAAGAAGTTAATTCGTGACTTACTCTCAGTAGTCGTACAGAACAAGATCTTTTCCTCTGCCTCGCCTTGATCGTTTAGTATATATTCTCATAGGAAATCTGATATCATACTAATCTGGCGTGTTTTTAGTCATATCAAATGCAGGCCACAACTCTTTAGCGACTCTTTAGCGGAATTTTTGTTAATTTCGCATTGGAAATATCTGTGGTCGAACCTATACTAGCTAACTCATCTACAGGTTCATTACCGAGCTGGTGCCGAATTATTCACACATTATTATGTCTATTAAAATATCGAGAAGTACATTAAAAGCTTATAAAGTTCCCGCAAAATGTTCAGACAAACACTAGAACAGAAAAATGTAAATTAAATAAGGCAAACAATTTAACATAAATGTGTTAATTACTTAAACCATTGGCCATTATATTTGGACCATGTTGGTAATGAGCTGAAAACACTTTTAAGTAAGCGCTCGTGTCAGTATCATTTCTTGAGACGATCGAATATGTCCTTCTCTTGGGCTGGTTGTCATGGCAGCAGCTTCGAAAATATTTTGATGAAGCTTGACAAGAAGCATAATTTTGACCTAAATATCGTTCCAATTTTTTAAAAGATCCCATAAAAATGTCCCCTAAAGGCGATATTAGCCTATAAAAGTCCTCATTATAATAATTTTTTAAGGAAATTTTGCACAAATAAGTTTTGTAAAAATGCTAAATAATGCGCCAAATTTTATAGGCACCGGTATAATAGTTTCCAAGACACACCTTCAAATTTCATTTTAAAATTCATTAATACATATACATATCTCACATATATATTGAAATCGGTGTTCCATAGATTCGAATAGATCCTATATAAACTCCACTCCTGCAAAAATTGATTTGAAACCCATGAATGATCAATATTTGTATAATCATAATGTATTTAACATTTGAGAAATCAGAATACCAAGTTGTACGAGGGTCATCACTTAATATTCCATTTGTACTATTTGCAATCAATGATAAAATGTAGGGCATTTCATGGCCGGCTATAAATTTCTTAGTCGATTTGTATTTCTGCATCATACAAAAAACTTGCACTTTAATATTCAAATAATACCGGATAGCGGGCAGAGTTACCCCTATCGAATTTAAACATTAATTGCGGTTTAGTTATATTTTGATGTTCTATAAGATATCAGTTCCCAGTTTTCTTACACTTAATTTGCTCATTTGAAATTTGCAAAAGAAAGCGGAGTTATTCAGTTGAATTGAGAATATCAGATACGTATTATACAAATCGGTCCATACTTGACTACAAGTTACACATCTTAGTGAAATTTAAATTTTATTTGCTTTATTGGTATTACACGTGGACTGACAAATATAATATGCTTCTGTTGTAGTGAAGTGCATAAAAATACGTTGTGTTAGTTTTAAATATTTCAAAAAAAATGTTTTTGCCGCATGAGCGAATTTAGAATATTTAAGTTTATTCAAAATATTTGCATGAGTATGAAATATAGTTTTGATTAAACATATTTGTTTTGTAAACGTATCTTTAGTGTATTACGAATATGAATTGTTTCCCTTTTATTTTAGTTTTTGGAATTTATTTTACCACCAAAATTTATTTTATTTAAACTGAATTTTATTAATTCGATTAACTGCTAAATCCAAATAAAGCTATTTATTTAGATAATTTCTTTTGCTTAAAATTATTATTAAGATTTCTAGGACGAAGTACTTAAAAAGATATCGTTTTCATATGTTGAAGCACTTTTGAATATGTCTTGCAAAAAGTCCTTTTAGACCTCCCTAATATTCCTCCTGCTGAGATTTTTTGAAAAGTCGCACAAAAAGTTAATTTTTGAAAACACATTTACACCCAAAAGGCGATTTGAGGAACAAAAGTCGTAGCAGGTTTAATTTATCAAAAATTAACATTTTTTGAATAGTTTTAAAACTTTAAGCCGATTTTGTTAGTTTTAAATACGAAATTTCGTCAACTCCTATAGAACTACTATAGAAGTGATCGTGCCAACAACATACAAACGATCAGGCAGACAGACACACAGATAGTAAGACAGACGGTCAAACAGATGAACAGACAGACAGCTGGACAGACAGACGTCCGCCTACTCAGATTTAGATTTGATATAAAAATATTTATACATTATGGTGTTTGAGATGATTCTTTCATAGCGTTACACACGGAATGAAACATGTGGTGGTGGACGGTATAAAAAAGGTACAAAAAGTGGCAATTTGAAAAAGAAAACAAAAAATTGCACGTAAATTTAAAAAAGTCACAATTTGCGTCTAAAGTCCACCATTGGTTACACTGCTCCCCCTAATAATCATTAAATACAAGTGCTGAACAAAAAAAGCTTAAAGTTAACAAAAAATTAAGAATATATTTTTGTCGGTAAACCATTCCATCAATATCCTGTAGTAAAAATAGCAGGTATATATACTATGAAATAAAAGTCATAGGTAAATATTTGAGGTGATAACACTTTTATACCCTTTAACACCATAAGTGTTTAAGAAAGTTATACTATGTTTATCACTCCATATGTAACGCTAAGAAATATAAATTATATATATTTTTACATAAAATCAAAGTATGTGCTGATATAACTACGTCCGAATTCAATGAAATTTAGCTGGATTGTTTTCTTCTGTGCTAAGAAGTTTTCAATTTATAACAATTAAAGGTATCTGAATGAAATATAGAAATGGTTATAGTGGTGACAGAGCACCAGCTGATCAGCTGGGTTGAGGGTGGCATTCAAAAGTTGTTCATCTTGGTATGTTGCTTTTTTGAAAGCTCGACAAAATACATTTATAATTTATAAACAACATCTTTCATCTATTCTTAGACTTAGAATTCTATGAAATTTGCCCACGTGGTTTGCTATTGCCTTAAATAGCTTTCTATTTAAAACCAGCTTTATTAGCAAAAAGTTATAGACTGATATCTGAAACAACCTCAAAATTCCGAAAAGGAGCTTTTATAATTTTTTTAAACAAAAAAAGTGATTTTGAATAAAAATTAAATACATACAATTATAAGTACTTCATCACTAATACTAATGAACTAATAAATTATCGAAATTGGTGATTGGTAAGCGTTATAGATTTAAATATTCAAAATTTTGATACTTCTAAAAATCTGCATGTCATAATGGTCGTAATTTTAAAAGCCACATATATTTATTTTAATTGTAATAATAAACCCAACGAAACTAGAATGTGCTGGGGCCATTATTTACCTTACTTCCATATAAGGCTCCATGCAGGAATAAAGTTGAGCTTCTAAAACTCTTAAACATTTATTTGATGGAAATTCGAAAAAAATATTGTTGTAGCTTTATTATTTATTTCACCAATCTGATCCCATATTTAAATATAAACTTTCTTAAAGTCATTTCCATCAAGACAAGTTTCGGTTTATTTAACTATTTAATAATGAAAATTGGCGTTATTTTTCTAACTGTCATATATATAGATATAAACATTGCTCCCATATAAGAATTCTTACTAGAAAAGCGTTTTGATTTTAAACGCTAAAAAATTTTATCTTAAATAGAATTAGTCTTTACCATTACTTTTCTTAATATTTTTACTATAAGAATCTAGTTTCGCAGTTATCGGAGTTATAACTCCACTTGCCGAAGTAATGTTTAAGTCTTAAAGGGTTCTTAAATACGGACCAATTAAAAATATGTATGCATGGAACATCCCATATAGAAATTTTTTTATTTTACATATTTTTTTTTATAAAATCGGTCACTAAAATTTATGACATAGAACCAATTTTATAGGTATTTTCAAGAATATATTTTATTGTAGTTTTTATAGCGATCGATTTCGGAAAAATCGATGATTAAACTGATGGTGCAATATCATCAACTCATGCCAATTTTCCAATGATGTAAGCGGTGGTGATTACTTAAGATTCGGCACAGCCGAATATTAAATAATCTCCACTATTACTATAATACTATTACTTTTTTGGTATGATGTCTATTCTGTCTAACTTCAATCATTTTTTATAGAAATACTTTAAAAATATTTTCGTCGGAATTTGAGGTTATCTCAGATATCAGTCTATATTTGATTTTTAATAGAAACAGTTATGATAGTAGATATTAATCTGACCAAATATCATCGAAATTTAAATAAATAAAATCATTTTCTGACTTTGTGGGACAATTTGTATACTTTATTGGATTTTGATGACAAATATACCCTCTTCACCACTTTTGGTGTGTAGGGAAAAATTCAAGAATGTTTTCTTCACTTCTGACATCAAACTACATTCGATAAATATTTCCGAAAGATGGTGTATATATCATGAAATTCGGAACAATATTCGATTACTTAGTTCTATTGAATTATATGTTATCATTTTTGTACAAAATATATTTCCATAAAAATACCTACGAATTCACACTAAATATAAAAAAATTCTTCGGCATATTTTTTTGCAAAATTGCTAGATTAATTATTTTATGTTCGGAACCACTGTGTGCTTAGAATAAATTATATATGTTAAGTTGACAAAATACCAAGTTAATTTTTCCACTGTTTTAATCACTTAAAATACACTTAAAATTTCAAATGTCACTTATGCTGCTGCTGTTTGTTGACAACTAAATCTCTTTGATAAGCACTTGGGCAGCAGGAGTTTTATTTAAAAAGAACCATCTCCTGCGGCACTAGTACTTAGAAAAGTGATTTTCGTTTTAGAGCTGAAAAACTAAAATAAACAAGTTTTTATATTTTCGCACAAAAAAAGATAATTTTAACTTCAGCTTTTTGATAAAATAAAAATAATTTAATAAATAACTTACCTGCATTGCTGGAGAAATTAATAGAAAATTGTTTAAAATCTAATCTAATAGAAACATAAGTATATCTCCGAAAAATATTTGGAAATATGAAAAATGAAGAGGAAAAACGTTACAGGAAAATACGATACATATTTAGAACTTTAATACTGAAAAATAATATTAACTGTTTCATTTTGTATGTGACTCTAAGATAAAAATATTTAAAATTGCATATGTCAAATCCTGAACCAATTTAGGAGTTTGGAATGAATGGTGAAATGGAAGGGCATTAACTCACCACAACCTATTTTAATGAACTCGATCTTGTGTCAAATCTAATTTGTTTTAAAATTGTAGTAATTTTAACAAAATTGCAAACCCATAATACGCCAACCACTTACAGTGGTCTTTTTCATCACGTTACGCAATCTGACACTACTAACGACTTAAATTTGTACTGTATGCTTGTGGTCAATACCTCTAACCAATAGCCAAACCTTATAAGCAACGAACCAACAAAAGTTTAATTGTATGCACAATAAAAAGGTGGCGGATTTCATAGTATTGCTGGTGATGATGACGGTGGTTGGAGTTCATTGTTACACAAACCGTTATATATGTCAACGGAAACGGAAATTCATATATAGATATACTAATACTGATACATATATGAATGTATGTATATGCCTAGAATTAAGTTATATTTCTACATCGAAAAAGGTTCCCTAAGGCTATTAATTTTGTAGTCAGAGATAACTAAGTGTATTTAAATGTATGTGTACTTGTGAAAAATACAAAAATATATATGTAGTTGGCAAAAATGTTTTAGGCCTTAAGAAATTTAGTATAAAGGAATTTGAAGGAGAAAAAAAATTAGATACTTTGTTAAAGGCGATGTTATCTGCTTTGAGATTTAAAAAACATCAAGTCCCGAATGACACTTATATTAAAACTATATAAAACTAAAAAACCAAAAATTATTAGTAAATATAAACCGATATTGGTCCAATAATTTAATGTAAAAATAAAATTCGGAAAATTTCACAGATTATAATGATATCGATTTGACGATATCATCATTCAATAGGTCTATCTCCTGGTAGCCCAGCTTGTTATAAATATTTGAGAAATAATTCAATAAAAAACAATACAATACTTAATAGAAATACCATCCCAGCTCGGCAACGTTTTTAAACAAAATTGCAATTATGTTAACATCCTGTACTCACAAATTGTTGGACTCCTATTTGGATGATCGGAATTTCGGGGTAAAATATAGTGATTTTATAACTAAGGAATTCTATACAAATGCTAGTGTTCCTGAGGGAAGTGTTCCAGGGCCGAATATTCACTTAATATACTCATCTTATTCGATGATCTGACAATTTTAATATTTAGTTTTTTGTACTCTGGACACTTGATTGAGATGTTTAGGAATATGGTATGCTAACATCTCTTGAAATGATTATGTTACATACCTTGATACTTATTTTGAAATATAACATACATGGCGCCACCTTATAGAAACCAAGAGTCTTTATATGAAGTAGAAAGCCATTCCCTTATATCAGTAAACGAACTTTTAGCAAAATTTAAGCTTTGATAATAATGTCATCCTGTATAAAACCGTATTAAAACCGATGTGAACATATGATATCCAATTGTAGAGAACGTCTTAAAAAACGATTATTGGTATTATACAAAGGACACAATCTATAAATTTTCGGACTATAACCGGCGCTCCAAGGTATATTAGAAATAACAATAACCATAGCGACTAAGAGAATCAATTAGTAAAGGAAGAGCTTGGAAAAGTATATGAGAGATTTATGACAAGGTTAAGGACTCATCCTAATCCAATTGTCAAGGCTCTATCTGAATGATGAACCGTCATGTTAATATAAGAGACATGTTAATAAAATTATTTTTATTTATTTGTAGTAGATTCAATAATTAAAAACCTCATTAAAAAATCGGTTCCAATTCAATTACTTTTCCAAAAAGTAGAAAAGTTTTTCATTTGAATTTTTAGTTTGTTTCAGATATCGGTCTACATGTTTTTGATATTAAACGAATATTAATGGTTTCAAATTAGAAACCGCTTAGGACAATAACAAACAATTTGATTAAATGGGAACAATTATTCAAGCCCTGAAAATGTTTCCGAAAAGCAAACCGACGTACATACGGAAATCGATACAGATAGTATATCCATATGGAATTATAGTAGTTAAAACAAAGATACACGTAAAAATACGTGTTAAATTTTTCCATTGCATTTATAGCCTGTTTATTTTCTTGTTATGCCCCTTAACTTTTTGGATAACGATAAATATTTTTCGACATATACGTAAATGTTTGTGTATTTAGGTTTATGTATAATAGGCACTTGTGGATCCACTATATTGTTAAACGTTATTGCTGGTTTTATGTGAAAAGTTTCAGACTTTTTTATTTCTTTACATTTTTTAGTGGTTGCGATTTTTTTGACGGATTTTTTCATTGTTTTTATGATTTTCAGTTTTTTTCTTCTTTATTTCCGTTGCGGTTGTTTTTGTTGATTATAAGCATTTTTTGCAGGTAATTTTCGTTATATTTATTCTTTTATTTTATCTTTTTGTTTAAAGCAGAAAAGTTTGCTTGTTTATATTTGTTGTTTTTGTTATTTTTGTTATTTTTTTATTTCCTACATCCTCATCAAAATATTTTATTTCTTCTCGTGAGTTTTTTGTTATTTTGCTTTTAATTTATACCTACAGGCTTATATGCTGATCCATGTATAAAAAAATGTTGCTTATTAATTCCCAGCGTTTTTTTTTCATTATACAGACACAGTACAGCCAAAATAAATTGAACTAATATTAGACAGAAATTTAAATAGTTTCAGAATAAACTAAGAAAATAAAAAAATTTAATATGAAAAATTTAAAAAAGGAAAAAAGTCTGTTTTTAAGATTGTAATATTATATGACGTCAATATATGAGTCATATTTAGAGTTTACGAGAATCCTTACATAAACGATACCTCATAATTAGATTAGGAAACTTCTTTTAAATTTTGCTCCACTGTTGTTCATATAATATATGTTTGTGAATATATCAGAAAGCGTGTGTGTTGTTTATTTTCTTTAGGTTTAAGTTTGTGTTTGGCTTAATAAATTATTTTATTGACATTTCACTGCTGATGATTATGTTGTTAATGGCTGCAATGTTGATAAAAATAATAATAAACATGACGATGAAGATGATGAACAACAATATATTATTGCTGTTGTTGCTCGTTTTTAATATCATCAGTATTGTTATTTTTATTATTAAGCCGTATTTTTGCTTTTAATTTTTATACCCTCCATCATCATTTGCAGTTTAGTTTTTCGTATGTAACGCTAAGAAAAGTGCAACTGAAGTCCTAAAAAAAGAGTAGAAATTATATAGAAACATATACAAATGTTATAGTCGGTCTAGCCCGACTATGTAATATCCTACACCACATTGTTTATTGTAAATGACAGCTAAAAACGTTAGTGAACGATCCTCGCATAATATGATTTTTCATTTATGCTTATGTGTGCAATATATTATTATGATACTAACATTTATGTGAAATTTCTGCGTTTTAAAAGGATTATTTCTAGAAGGTTATATGAGAGTTAGAAAAAGTTATGGACCGACCCATGTTTATGTGCGATTTATGAGTTTCAAAGTGACATATGAAAGAGTGGTTTTATGAAGCCAAAGAGAAATAATAGACATTTGGTTTAAATCGTTTCATATCTAGGAATTTTATGGACTAAAATCCCCATTCCGGTAGACATTTGTATAGGACTTTTAAGTAATAATGAACTTATCATAACCAATTTCAGAAGGCATTGTCCTTGGGTCAAAGTAATAGAACGTGCCAAATTTCATTAGGATAATTTTAAAATTGCTACCTGTAGTTTGCGAAAAAGCTTTAGATGGACAGACAGCCAACCGGACGGACGAGCATGCTTACATCTACTCGGTAAGTGATTCTGTGATGAACGGTATACTTAAAAGTGGTGGTAGGACTATTTTTTCTGCCCGTTACAAACATCTTCACAAACGCATAATACCCCACCTTTAAGAATTTGAGAAATTTTTCATACGTAAGATAAACCAATCTTTTTGAAATTGCTCAGTAGTAGAAAATAAGTTGTTTAAGACTGATAAAATTACCCATCACCATGACGCAGGCACGAAAAATGTTGAGTTTAAATGAAATTGTTAAGTAGTGCAAAACAAGTAAAATTTCAATAGTCGGTAAAAATCCATTATAATTTATATTATGGAATTATGTTATTTAAAATTAAATTTTATGATTTTTGCTTGTATATACACACAGAAAAAAATATGAAGCAAAGTCAACTTTGAACATAGAAGATTTGAAATTGACAATTTTTTCATTTAGTTTAAATTAATTGTTTTTACTAAATATTTAAACAGTTGTAAGATTATGACAAAATCTTAACAATCGCTTTTACATCCACAAAATTACTTATTTGCAATTGATCTGATTGGGATGCTATCAAGTTTGTATATGATACCGAAGCTAATAATTGAAACTATTTGCCTTTAGCCAGAATGCCTGTAATTTTTATCACTTTTTTCGGAATTT
Organism: Cochliomyia hominivorax; assembly: GCA_004302925.2. Taxonomy (NCBI): domain Eukaryota; kingdom Metazoa; phylum Arthropoda; class Insecta; order Diptera; family Calliphoridae; genus Cochliomyia; species Cochliomyia hominivorax. The sequence continues at coordinate 60,050,003 of PYHX02000467.1, forward strand.
TTCCTTTCAAATCCTATTTTGTCCAATAGTTCAATACTTAATGATATTTTTAGTGTAATTTACATCCATCTAAATCCTCTTACAATTCAATGTATTGATATCTGAAAATATAAAGAAAAAGAACACCTTTTAGATTTTAAGATTTAAATATTTGAATAAAATTATATATAATTACATATAAAAGCATTTGGAAATGTATTGGTGGTTTTGAAATGGCGTAATACATTCTTATCCATAACGTTGTTCTTTTCTTTAAAGAAAATTGTTTCTGAAAGTTATCGATTGTTGGATAAAACTTTATCTTAATGGTGATTTCAATGCAGAAGACATCATAGGTTTGGTCAAATTAATATCGGAAGTGTAATTTTATTATAATAATATAAACCAAAAATATCATACATTTAAAATCATTTTAATACAGTCGAAAGTAAAAGAGACTGAAATACTAACCAACGAATATCTTTACTGAATCCCATTGCATGTATAAAATATTATTTATCAAACATGGCAAACGCCAAAGCCGAATATCTATGAGCACCAAAAAAAAAAATAATTAACTTGAAAAGTGCAATTGCAATTGCATCAAAAAAATGTTGAAAGACCAAAAAATAATTTATAATTAACAGAGGTTGGATGATTAAGTTTACCCGCCTTTAAGTCCAAATGGTGTTCCCTGAAGTCCATTCATTTGATTCAGGGCAGAACACTCCTACTCTTTGTTGTCGAACAAGGTATTAGAAATTGGCATATCCCAACTGCTGCATATTCTCAACAATAAATGCTCTAATTAACCTAATACCATCAACCACCAAGACCCAATATACATATTTTTGCATCAAATCAAAATCTGTCGATTTAGTTATGACCGCCTGCCTGTCTTACCGTCCATCTGTCTGTTGTTGTCATACTCGCATGCACAATTATTAACAGAGTTTGATGCGTTTTGAACTGATTACTTGATATTTTCCTGAAAATCGGTTCAGTATATGAAAAAATGTAGATCGATATATGAGGGAGCCTCTTAGTTCATGCGAAGAACTTTCGTATAATCATAAATTTTAAATCGACTAAATACTAAGATAAATATACTTCATAGAAGTTCCAAAATCACAGCGTTTGTGAGTGTTTATATACACAGTGTATGTACGACATATTATGTAATATTCATGCGTGTGAAGTAAACGCATTTGTGGTGGAGAGTATTGAACATTCGGCATAGCCAAATATAGCATTATTATTTGGCAATAAAAAATATAAATTTTAAATAAAAATGGCGACCTGAAATTTTATTTAAAGTATAAATAATAAATGAATCTTTGTCAAAATGTAAAAAAACAAAAACCGCTAAAGTTGTAACATAAGACGTATGTAAATATGCAAAAAAGATCATGATTTCGGTATATTAAAAAGGAAATTTTTCCAATTCTCGGTATTTTTAAAACTATATTATATTAAGATCCCAATTTAAAATTCGATTTTGTTATCGGATTAAACAAATTAAATTTATAATTTTTTTATCCAATTAAATTTGGTAGAGGTCTAAAATGGGATAAATTATTCTGCAATAAAAAGTTTAAAGCTCTTTTGTCTAACATACCTTCTAGTATGGAACTCTGTCAAAAATAAAATGAATCATCTGGAGAGAATAAATTTCTTTATTTTGCTGAGAGTCATAAAAAATTAGCCAAAGTGAAGGTTCATTTGGCTAAAATAAGGAAGTTTTAAGCAAATGTACAATAACAAACATAATTCTCTGTTGGTGCATTAATTTCTTTTTTAGAAAATTAATATAATTCCATTCATATCCAGCCCTGTATCATTACAAAGAAGTTTTTATTTTTTCATTTTTTGCATCTCTCTGGATCCAATAATCTATTTGATTTATTAATAAAAATATTTTATTAACAGTATTTATAAATTTAATAAAAATATTTTTTCCTTTTTATACGAATCTCTCTGTTTTTCCAACACTTAACCTTAAACAATTTAAATAATTACAAACACATGTAGAAAAACTATACAAATTTTGCAATGATCTTTTTCAACTAAATAACCTACTTTCCATTTCGTGGCAACTTTTAAAAAAAGAGAGAGAATAAAAATCCCTAAAGTATAATATAGTTTATACAATATGATACACCCACTGAATATATCCTTTTCCATATAAAACTCTACATATAAATATTTAATACTATTATCGATTCTGAACAAAACTATTTGAAAAATTCAATAATGGTGTAATTTCCCAAAACTAAATGACCTCAAATAATTTAGTCTATTGTTTAAATGCATTTGGGTTATTTAAATAATAATATATTTTTTTAATATATTATTTCATTTGTTTTTATCTTCTGGTAAATATTAAAAAAGCGTATATAACAACGAGATAAGTTTGTATATAAAATAGCTAAATGAATTTATATAAATATAATTGTAGCCAATGGCAGAAAAACTAAATAATGCATACATTTACACATACACAAAAAAACATAACGAAGATATTACTAAAAATTGTGGGCAAATGCAAAATTGGAAATAAAAGAAGCAAAACGAAAAAATCTAAAAAATTTTCATTGATATATAATTGTTGAAAATTATTTTTTTATTCAACTCTCACAACAATAAAACCGCAAATTTGTAAAATAAATACTAAAGGGGTTGATTGTTGAATGCAATTTAACAAAATTTATATAGTCGGCTAAATAGGAAAGGGATGCATGTTAGTGATTGTGGAATATTAAACTGAGAATAATATAAAATTTAAAATTATCTTATTAACGTTCTTTATATGCATATATTTTTAATTTTGTGAGCTCAATAAATTATTATTAAATTATTAAATTAGAAATTATAACCATCCACACCACATGTGTGAGGCAACAATCACTTTAAGTCATATATGTATACTTTAATACGCCGACACAGATAGATACGAACGTTTTTTGAACACTTTTATCGAAGTCTTCAATTTTCAAACAAGAACCCACTATATCTTCACTGGCCACAGCTACGCCAAATTTTGAGGATTTGCCCCTCGTGGTAGAAATACCTTATTTTTGTTTTGGAACAGCAATGTCGTGACAACTAAAACTGTTCTTTTATTGGAAAAGAATTTATTTAAAATCCTTATTTTTAAATTTTCTTAAATCACCAGTCAACTACTAGTATTCTGTGTCCAATTCACCATTTTTGAATCATGCAAACAATTCCTAATAGGAGAAGTTTATCAAAATTCCCCCAAAACTTCGTTTTTATAATTAAACTCGAAATCTTTTTGATATTTTAAAGTAGTTAATAGTGAATAACACTTACAATTTTTTACCCTACAAAATTGTTTATTATTAATATAACCAATATGTGATAGTTTAACCATATGTTCTCCAACTTTACGGTATGTTTTTACTTTGGTACGATTTTTCGTCGTCCCTTGTAACTTATTACAAATATCCAACTACCAGACATCTATAGGAAAACCAAAAATATTTATTAAAGTATATACTATATAAAGTCTATTGGAAATAGCATCAACATTTTTATGGATTTTTTTTATTGCAACTGAAGAAAAAAATTGCACTTAAAAAACGGTTAATGTAACGAACGTTAACCACCACGTAAACCATTAAAATGCAATTATAATTATGATGCCATTGTTCGTTTACGTATGCATTTTTATAAGGATATTCATGAATGTGTGTATATATGTGTGTGTGGGAGAGTATATCTTGTTACCTATTGTACTATTGTATACCAGTAGACAGACGCATATTAACACATACCAATACATATACGTACCTGAGTGAATAAGTATGAAAATGAGGATACGAAAAAAAGTAACAGTTGCAGTAACTTTGTAATGGCATAACCATTCAAGTAAATCGTTTTCAAGAGGTTGTTAATATTACACGGAGAAAATGTGGATAAATTTAAAATAATATTGAAAAATGTGGATAAACGGAATTCGAGCAAAAATCATCAACAACAGTGGTAATTGTGTGTGTGTGCATTTATTAAATTTTTACGAAAAGAATTAATTTGATATCTTTGAATTTTTTTACATAGAACACAAAGCGACCCGTTACGCTTTGCCGCCCTAAAAAAGGAAAACAAAAAATTTTTTGGGACTAAACTCTCCATGGTCCCAACCTCTCTTCATGATCCTATCCGCCTTAGTTCTGTGCAGTAAAACAGTTTATTGAACAATTTATTGGGACTAAATTTTAAAATTTTCGATTTAGTTTTCCTTTAGATATTCGATTATTAACATTTTCTTTGTAGGAAGGCTAACTCTACACCTGATCCTATCCGTCCTTCATTTTGTCTAGTTAAATAGTTCCTTGATAAATTGGTTGGGCTAAAATTTGAAAATTCTCGCTGTTTAATTTCTTTAGATATTCGATAATCAATGTTTGCTTTGTATAGGGGTACCTCTTCCCTTGATCCTATCACCTATGTTACTTTTGGGTTTGTGGGGATCATTCTGTATAAATTTCAGCAAAATCGGTTCAGTACTTTAGCTGTCTATAAATCCCAAAACAAACAAATAAACAGATAAACAAACTCAGATTCATTTATATATAGATTATATGACAAAATGAAAATTTCTGTCTGACATAGAATCATGTTATAATATTTTCCATTAGTTTTTTTCCCTGTACTTGCTAAGGAAGTATATTTTTTGGTTTTAGCATTTAAAGAGAATATCTAGTTAGGTAACCAAAATTATTTTTCTATGGTCTCCTTTTCATAACTGCTACCGTTTCATTACTACAAATGTAGCCGCATATTCCAAAACTCCATGTGTGAGGTGTTTGTACTTAACATAAATGTGTGCATTTTTGCAAAAAGTTCTTATTTTTTTCCACATACTAAAACAATGCAATCAGACATTTATAAACAGGAACAATAAATACAAAAAAAAACTGCAAAACCTAGAAGCCAAACCCATAGACATTTATACTGAAGTCAAAGCTTGGAATTTAAACATATAAAAAGATGCCACAACAATACAACATAGAAAAAAAACAAAAACAAAAAACAATAGAAACAGAACAACCCAAAACACATTTTGTATGTTAGAAACAATGCAACACAATAGAAAATAACACTGAATACTGAATATACATATAAATACTAAATATGCCATCATAATAAACGCCTTAAGGGTTTCATAACAATACAATAATGCCGCAACATGCGAGTATCTGTATGCAACAAAATTTCTTTTAAATGTATGTACATATGATTAAGGACTACTTCATTCATATCTACCTAACTCCCTACATCATTATCATCTTCCCATCATATCCTTATACATACTTTAATTTGTAGTTGATATTCATACCTTTAGACATTTTTACACACTTTCGAAAAAATACATTTACTGTTGAGTGTGCTGCAAATACAGACAACAACTGCAAATAATTTTGAAGTCACATAAAACCCGCCCGTGGATTTTATTTAATTTTATAATGAAGTTTTTGGAATATTTTTAAAATTCTATTTTGCTAACAATTCATGTTGATGCACATATATATCAATACATTTTTATACCCTACACCATACAGAAAAAATGGTGTTTCACCCACTTTTAAGTATACTGTCCGACTCAGAATCACTTATTGAGTCGATTTAATAATGTCCGTCTGTCTGTCTGGCTGTAAACGTAAACGTTGTGAGCACTATATAGGTCGCAATTTTAGAGATATCTCAATGAAATTTTACTGAAATTGGCCATTCTCGGTATTTCGGGTAGCTCCCATACAAATATTCTTCCGGTATGGGATTTTAAGCTCATAAAAGTCCTAAATATAAAACGATTTTAACGATATTTGGGAAAATTTATGATATTCAAAACCAAAGAATAATACTATGGTCGATCCATAGCTTCTCATGGGTCCCAAACAAATATCACTTTGGAGGGAATTAATTTCACATACACATTGGTATTGTAATAATTATTGGTAAAATTGAAATAGACATAAACAATAATCGATGTGCCAATATATATGAAGGTCGGTCAATAATTTCTTCAAACTCTCATAGAACCATAAAAATCTATTACTGCACATTTAAGAATAAAATAGAAAAATAAATTATATGAATGTTGTTCATTAATTTTTCTATTTATAACTAACATTGTGGTGTAGGGTATTACATAGTCGGGCTTGACCGTCTATAATATTTTTTTGTTCTTTTTTAATTTTTTAGCTGCAAAAAATTACCTCTAGTTACACTGTAAATTTATAGTAAAAGCTTAAAGCAATTTTCAGCATAAAATCTGTAACATATGGTTGAATTTTTAAATATAAAAAAACAGATTGGACACAGTTAAATTTGAATATAAGCTATGGTTTAATGAATTATGTGAGAATAATTTTAGAATAATGGACTTTTTTTTGAAAACTTCATTTTCATTCGGACAGATCCATAATTCGATCACCTTAGAACGTATTTGCGTTTTAGCGAAAAATATCATTTCCCAATTTTAGATTTCCTAAAAAGTTTTATTAAACCTCCAAAACTCCTAAGACCTTCTTAACTTCATCAGATTTAGTAAGGGAATACCACTCCCCTGTTATCAAAGCTTTAGAGGAAATGCACCTCCTCCAAATTCCTATCCAAATAATAAAAACTGCGTAACATTTTTGCTGAAGGCAAATGAAGATTAAATAGTTGTTATAACTTTTATATCCTTTTTATTATGCGCTTGTGCAGATGTTTGCTACGGACAGAAAAAATAGTCCTACCAATACTTTTTAGTATACCGTTCGACTCAGAATTACATCCTGACTCGATTTAAGCATGTCCGTCCATCCATCTGCCTGGATGTTCATGTAGGTCTTGTTCGCAAAGTTTTAGCCCATATAATTTCTAAATGTAAAACGATTTTAACCAAATTATGCAAAACTAAGTCTTATTATATTTTAAAATGATGTGCTAAATTAAACGAGGATTGATCCTTTATTTTTTATAGGGGCCATACATCTCTTCGAAATATCACTTTTAAACCCATAAATCGCATATATATGTGGGTATTGTAAAATATTTAATAATGTATGAAAAAAATATTATTCAAAGTAGCTTTGCGAAATTAAGCGAGGGTAGGTACATAATATTTTATAATTCCCATATAACCCATATAACCCATATAACCCTTTAAAATGCATTAATTTCACATAAATATTAGTAGCATAATAATATATTGAACATAAAAGCATAAAAGTAAATTATACGAGGGTCGTTCATAAATTTTTCGTAGCAGATATTTACAATGAACAATATGGTATATTTAATAGTCGATCTTGACCGAGTATAGCATTATCGGACTAAAAGTATTTTCCATTTGAACATTTTGGACTGATTTAAATAGGAAACTTCTCAGGACAATAACAAATACTTAAACACATTTATATTTAGCTCTATCAATTACTGTGGATATGAACGCACAAATAACAGAAAGATGGACTCGATCAGATTTTGTTTTGACGCAAAAATAAAATCTTTATTTAATGATTCCTTCTTTGCGTTGCAAATGAAATGAAAAAGTTAATATTCCCTAACACCACTTGTGATGATGAACAGTATAAAAAACAAGAAACTTTAGTATTGTGAACATTTATTAGTTGGCACTTCCTTTTGGTCTAATTTCCAATAGGCCGTTAAATTTTTCTTATATCCGTTGAATTCGGTTTTCAGACATACTGAAACGATTGTCTTAAACTTTGAGAATAGACACTAATATGTCGGGAGAGCTTCAAATTATGGATTTGGGCAGAATGTAAGAAATTCAGTAGTTGCTGATAAGACTAATATGTCTGTAGACACATGTTGCGCGTTAGGTATCTAGAGTATAAAATATCTAAGGAAACTAGCTGCAGTGTTGTTACAATCTCGGAATAGATTATAGTCTGTAGGATTTTCGGGCTGCAGCTTTTGTTGCTTTTTTAAAGCCAAGACAGAAGAATCATAAAGAGCTCTTAGCTCTTCGGGAATAGCATAACATTAATCTTTGCTCGGTATTGTGAATAAAAAATAATAGAATATTTTGTTTTGGATCGACCAACACTTTAATTTAGTGAAATTATATATTTAAATTTTAATCAAATCAACCAATTTTACTATTAAATAAGATTTTATATTTTTTGTTGGTCTAATGAATTCAAATAATGAATTTCTACCAGATCAAAAACAAAAAAAATTTTTAAATTTGAAAAGGAATTTTTATAAAAAAATAAAATGAAATAATTACCTTTTGGCACATTATATCACGATGAGCAGTTTTATAGCAAATATGAAATTGTAGAGAAAAAAGGAAATTATTGATATAACAAAACAATTTAGAAAAGAGCTTTAAATACTGTAAGGTATTGAAAAAAATAAATATCGGTGTTATTGAAATATATTCTAGTCCAATACTATATTTTATATTGATGGTCAATTAATTTTAAGATATATAACACATACAGCTAATTTAATAAATAATTAAATTTGACTTTTTAATAAATTTGAGTCTTAGTATCGAATATTCTATGAATTCTCTATAAAATTCCTTGAGAATATATTTTTCATATAAACTTTGATAACTGAATATATAACATTTTTACAAATGAAATATATTCCCATACGCAGTATTTTTTTATTTAAATGAATGGGGGTCAATTAAGCCAATTTAAATTTAATAAACACAACATTATTTTATTAAATAAAATTGTGCAACAACTAGTACTAATGATGACGACAACGCGGATACTATTGCTGATGTTAGTGTCTTATAAAAAAAACAACTTCTATGAAATGTTGCTAGACAGATTGTCAGTTAGTAGTTGGAAAACTTAAACAAAAAAAAAAGTTATGCAAAAAAATCTTCTATACAAACAAACAATGAAACAATTATAGCAATTGTGGCAGTGTTGATGTGTTTTTTCGCCTGTTCCAAGAACGTTAGATGGAAAGGTCTCTTTCTCTCTGCAATGGTGTGTTAATAAAAAGTAGTAATTTTTACACAATTGATGTAACATGGTAAAATAATTACGAATGTGTACGAAATGTTTGTATATAAAAAGTATACAATATGTTGAAATTATACAGAAGTTATAATGAAACAGTAGTGTGCAACACTCTTTTTGCGTTCGGAAAATCACTATTGCATGAAGTACAAAATGTTGCATATTTTCAAATTTTCGAAGATGAGAAAGATATGGACTTGAAATCTTTCTGGATACTCAAGAAATATGTCTGTTATAAAAGTGTTTCCTTCATTTAGAATTAAATTACATTTTGGCCATTTTTTATGCATTTAAAATTTGTGAAAAGCAATGAAATACACAATATTATAGAGGCCTATCTGAAATTTTCAAAAACCGTAGACCATGCGAAGCTTAAAAAGTCTTACCGAAAACTATTGTTTTATTTAATAAATTCCCAAAATGAAGAAAAATCCCTTAAATTATTGTTATTTTTATTATTATTATTATTATTATTATTATTATTATTATTATTATTATTATTTTGTCTAAAGAAGTAACATTTCTTGAAAGTGTAGAAAAAACCGTTACCATAATTAAAAAACACATTTTTCATAACTGCATTTTTTTAAGATTCAGACTTTGAGAATTTAGAACATATTTGTTTAATTAAAAATTTTTATAAAAATTATCAAATTCGAGAGGGCTTAATTCTAAAAGATTAATTCTAAAATTTGGAAACAAAATTTATATTGAAACTTGTTATGTAAAGGCGACTTTCAGAGAAGTAAAAATTTTATATATGTTTTTAAGAAGAGTTTATTTTGGATGAAATTTAATGTAGATATTTTATCTACAAAAAATAAATGAGCATATTTTTGAAACGCATCATTAAGGTCTATAAGACAGTAAAATTTTGAAGTTGAATGAAAAACAAAAATTTGACACGAGTTTAAAACTTGAATGCCTGAAGTACCCCATTTTACTCTTCTATAATTATAATGATAAGCCATACTTATACATTTAATCGATCAGAAGTTACAAATTCACTTGCAAAAAAGTAGATTCTGTCCCATTGTGACTTGTTGTGTTCGTCATACTATTGTTATCGTTATTATGGAATGGTATCGAAATTTTTAAGTCGGTGTTTATAACAAATTGATTTTTGAGTAACGAAATTAATTTTTGAACCACCTTGATAACTTAAGAAACTTAATACAGTATAGTTTTCATTTTAAGGTAAGTGAAGCAGCAAAAACTTTTATTGAATGAATCATATCATACGTATCTTATATATATCATACATATTCCCTTGTACTTCGAAAAATTGTTTGTTTCCGTATAAAGAGTCATATCAAAAATTTCTTAACATACATATATGTACTTTGAATTTGAATTTTCTTCGAAAACTTTACCATTGACGTTTTCATAGTACTTTCTTGCACGAGCCCTTTCAAATCTATTACAATTTTGATACTTTTTTGTGCTCTCTAATTCTCTTTTAAGAAAAGGACCATATATCTCCAATGGGTAGGAAGATTTGCCCCTCCTGGTATGAATACAACATTCCTGTTTTTGTACCACTAATTGTTTACCGTAGTATCTCAATAGCAAATCCGGCCAAAAATAAGTGGACACATTATGAAGTCTTATAAATGTATTTTCTATTAATATTCCTTGAAGTAAATTTTGATTTATGTAACCTGTAACAAATGCTTGGCTTCTTTTGAAGCAACTGCATATTGTTTGTCATACCAAAAACTATTTGTTAAATTTTTTTGGTCCTAAACTTTGCTTTAATACTGCCTATAGTATCAACATCATAAAATTTTTGACCAAGAAATTGCGAAAAATCTGCCAGAACATAGCAAAACTTGACGTCAAATTTCGTGCTCTATTTTTGGCCCCTACATTTTTAGCAGCGGTTCCGTCAGGTACTTTCTGAGCATTGTATGTTTTCAAGCTTGCATTAGATTCGACTTTTCGTTCCAAATAGTCCGAGCACTAAGCTAACCGGGGAGGAGCGGGGTTCTTATTGAAAATGCATTTTATTTTTTGGCCTTAGAAACATCATGTGGACTAAAAGAAATGGATTAATGGACAAATTCTTCCGGTACTGTTTGACGTTAAAACTTTGAAGAACAAAGTTTGGTTTAGATGAACATATTTTATTACGGATTTTTTTCTGGCCACTCATTTTAATCAGATTAATAATGTATTTTTTGACATGTTTTGCAAAGGTAACTTGATCAAAATAAAAATGAAAAACATATCATAAGAATTTCCAAAGATCCCCTATAGTTGACTGTTATTCACAGAGAAGGACTGAGATGAAGTGACTTTCTTGAAACTTCATGTGGTTAGAACTTACAGTTTAGTGAATTTAAAGTTTATAAATTTTCACTATTTTCACTTAACTTTAATTAAAAACATTAAAATTAAATAACATTTAAAAAAGTATTGACTACTTAACTTTATTTTATTATGCTTCATTTTAGTTACCTACTGTTTCAAAAATATGCATTGGGTGCTACTAGTTCCATAAAAATAAACATTCATATTGTGTTAGTAGTGTTGTTGCACATTGTTGTTACTTATATTGTTGTTATATACTATAGTTTTTTTGTGTTGATGATATTTTTGTTCTTTCTTTTATAAGTACCTTATAGATGTTAGTTGTTACAATTTTAGTACAATTTTGTTGCTGTATTCTGTATGTAGTTTTAACAGTTGCTAAGTAAGTAGTTGTAGTAGCAGTAGTGTTCATGTACTTATATACATTTTAAAAACCAATTTGCAAAAGTGTTAGCCATCTCTATAGAACCTTGTAAAGTGTTCTTCAAAAGGTATTGTATAGAATTCAAGAACAAAAACATAAGTATACACATACATATGCACATATTTATGATTACATGTGTATTGTTATATTGTAAGATACAATAAAAAACAAGTTGTAGTTGTAGTTATACACATACATATTTAAGTATTTCATATAATTTAAGTTTTACATTGTTGCTTTCACAAAGAGAAAAAGAATGTTTATATGAAAACACGGCAAAACATGCGGTTGTTTAAACCATATATTTTTTTTTGCTCTGCTCTTCATAAGAGTACATTTGTGAAACTCCTTTTTTTCCACAAGTGGTCAGTCGTTAAAATTCTATTAAAGTTAACTTTTATTTTATTTTACGTCATAGTGCAACATAATTGGCAGCTAACAGTCAAAACTTTTATGTCAATAAAGAATTCTTTTCAATAAAACGCATTCTGATGTGCGAATTTCTGGGAAATATTGAAAATTGAACAACAAATTAAACTATGTATTAGGTATCCGAAAATCATAAATATAGTTTATCTTCTGAAATTGGATTGAAAAATATAAAAAACAGTTTTAATCCTTTTGCCATAAAATATTTAATGGAGATTTTTTGTCACGATGGAAAATATTTCCCTGTTTGTTTAAATGATAAATACGCATAATTGATGTTCGTGAAATCTTGACAAGTTTAAATTCTAACAACATCAGTGTTGTCCGCGTTATTAACTGCATGAATGTACATACGTTTTTTCTCATTTTCTCTAGACCCAGTTTGCTGATATTTCGCGTAATATCACGTTTGTAGATATATTTAGCCATTTGCTATCACGTAGTGGTCGATATATTTTTATTCGTTATGACAAAATGTTCTTTAAAATTACTTACTTTAAGCTAAAATTTCAAAGTATTTTTCTTGATGCCAGAGATTTCATCACATTTCGATTTTATATATTTAAGAAAACAAAAAGTTATGAATGTTTTCAAAAAGAAAAAAAAAAACAGAAACAGCTATATTATTGACGTTTATTTTATATGGTAACAGGAAAAAATTATATCCACATATAATTTAATATAATTTCTTTTCTACATATCGGGACTGATTTTATTTCAGTTCAATAATAAGAACAAATATGAAAAGGTAAGAATTCTATAATATATACGTTTTATATATACATTCGCATACACACATTCATAAATACTGATAAATACAAGAGTAATTAAATGTGTTAAATTTTTTGATTTAACTTTCTCTGATATAATCCAAATTTCTTACCAATTAAAAAGAAATTTTCTGGAATTTTGAGAATATCTCAGATAAAATTGAATTTATCGATCTGCAAGAGAGGTGAGCATGTTAACAACAGACAGACATATAGAAGAATACGTATAAATCGACACAGATTTTAGACGACTTCTTTTTGGTCTTATATACGAAATTAAAATTTCACAAGTAAGAATGCTGTAATTTGTTATATATCGAAAATTTACATGACCTATTTTATTTCATCCATGCGACAAATTCTATTTAATTTCATTATTATATTAAAAATATCGATTGTAAGAGAGATATTACTGTGTTGTACTCTATCTAAAATTTTTACAGGTCGTACAATATTAACAATATCGGTGTGCCAAATTTCATCAAAATTGAATAACCTGTTTGGTCAAAATCAATGTTAAAATTATTAAGCTTTAGGAAGTTGTATCTGTTTTCGGTCTTTAACTTTCTAACTGAATCGATTTAGGTTGTTTTAAATAGGAAACATCTTAAAACAATAACGTATATATAAGGCAAAATGTCCTTAAGCTTTGTCAATCACTGTGGATGTGAGCATGCCATCAAAACAGAGACAGACATAGATAAATCGGTTATAAGACTATGATTTAAGACTGATTTAATTTCTAAAATCTTTATATCGATTTATATCGAAAAATAGCATGATTGATATATTCACTTCTAAAGATGTATAAAGTTGTTTCATATACTTAAGTATAACGAAATACATATATACAATTGTATATAATTTATTTTTTCTTACATCTGCAACTTTTAATATTTAAGTAATATGTGTATGTATGTGTGTTTAAATAATTTTATTGTCTGTAATTATATTTATATAAAATTTTTTTGTAACCAAATATTTTTGACATTAGACAATGTCGGCTTTTATTGTTTCTTGTATTCTATAGACTAATTGAACATTTGTGACATATTTATTTTATATCGCTTGAAATTGTTTTTATAAAAACATATATATAAAATTATTGTATACTATTGTTGTTGTATACATCTATGCATATATAGATAATACACACATTTTTTAAAATAAATATAATTGTTCAATTATTTATTCAGTTTACAATTAATTAATTAAATTTATCATTTGATCTTTTGATTTTTCAATACATACAAATAAATAAATAAATACATATTTTTTATGTGTAACCAATTTTAATAGAGACAAAGTATCCCTAAAGTTAAATATACACTTAAACACTTTATATGAATTACTTAACCAGGGGAACCTCTCTCTTTTTGTCAATGTCAGTTTTTATTACAAATGAAAAATAAATTTATTGGAAAGTAAGAATAATAAGTAAGAATGCTATATACGGCATCGCCGAATCTTCTATACCCTCCACCATTGACATTATGCAAAGATTGCAACAAAAATCTTTTGTTTGTTTTTTAGCTCAAACTCCTAATACGGAAAAAGGTCCCTACACAAACGGTAAAATATTATTGGAATTATTGGTTCATATTTAAGAACCTTGTAAGTCTCTAGGAAGGTGGGATTTTAAAGGAGTCCAATAATTGTCAATTAGGACAGTTTAAAAAATGCATTACATTTAAAACAATTTTCTGGGAAGGGTGGCGATAGCAAAAATTTAACCGATATCGTTCAGATTAATAAGAAGACAGTTAGAAACATAATATATCCGAATTCCAGTGAATTTGGTCTCTATTTATGTGTTTTATGAGCTCAAAACTATTTTCCCAGAAGGCGCGTTAATTGGGATTTATAGCAATTGGCCAAATTTATAATTAAAAATAAAAATCATTTTGCCGAATGTCAATAAATTTGGTCTTTATTTAAGTGATTTATTAAATCAAACCTGTTTTTCAGGAGTGGGCGTTATGTGAAAGCTAATAAAATGAATATATATTCAGGACAATTAGAAAAATCATTGTGATAAATTTCAATAGAATCAGTTTATATTAAGAGTGTTATCAGCTATAAACGATATTCCGTAAAGGGCTAAATAATGGCCCCATCACAATTTATTTTCTTTGGGTTAATTATTGTGTCAAAATAAATATGTGTGGCAAATTTCAAAAAATAATCTTAAAATTGCATCCCATATAGCGCACAAATTTTGGTGTCTATCAAAATTTTAAATATTTGTGTCTTTAAATTTTTTTCTGTTTAACGATTTTGGTGATGTTTTGTTCAATGATGTAGAATATTTAGCTTTATATTATAGCAAAATTTTTGTTTAAGTCTAGTTAATTTTTATTTAAAAAACTAGAAAGGTTCTTTTTCGGAATATTGAGATTGTCCCAGATATCGGTCTATATATAATTTTTTTTGCCAATGAACCGGCGTAGTTAGTTTTATTTAGGAAACTGCTGAGGACATCAACTAAAAATAAGGCCAAATATCATTGAATTTGAAGAAATATACGGACTGACATATATATAGCTAAATCGTCTTAGATTTTGATTTTGTGCAAGAATATATATATACTTTATGGAATTTGAGATTATTCCTTCTTGATGTTACACACAGAATGATAAATTTTTTATACTCCCATCACCACTTGTGGTGGTGGAGGATATAAAAAAAGACTGTTGAAATAACTGTCGGAAAATCCGAAAACTGAGTAATTTATGGAATTAAAGATTATAAATTTAATATATTTTTAGTTGATAAAACGTTTGAACAAATGTGAGTTACAATTATCAAAATTACATGCAAATAAATATTATTGTAATCTTTTAAAAAATTACAATTTATTGCAGAAATTTACATTCTGTTGTTGTAATTGTGTTATATGTGATTCGCATCAATAGATTTGAATACAACAACAAACAGGTTTATATTTATTGTCAACCCTGATTCCTTTAATTTATTTGAAATTCTTCTTAAAAAAAAAACAATTAAAATTTAAAATTATTTTAAAACAATTGTTTAGAGTGTAGAAATTATATGCAGCCATCGAACTTTATAACATAAATTTGTGTAAATAGAAACGTAACCAAAAGGCAAAATATACAATTAGAGTGAAACATGGAGGAAAAATAAGAATAAAATATTAAACAAATAAACAACAAAGCGATAACAAAAATCGTTATAACGGCAAAAATGAAGAAAAATTATTATAAAATTATTAGGGGAGTTTTATGCCATAAAAGTTTGGAATGAGATGAAACAAGGGAGAAAGCTATAATCGGCTGTGTCCAATTTTAAATAACCTCTAGCAGTAGCATTTTAAAAATAATTGGATGAATATTTTAATGGGTACATTTGCAATATCAAGTATTTTATCTTGCATATATTTTTTAATATAACCGTTCCATACTTTATCTGATGAGGAGTTTAATAACACATAATTGATTTTATGTTGTCTTTTTACTTTATCAAAAAACTAAGAATGTAATATTAGGAGAAGATCGATTACATAATACCTTAGAACATAACGCAGTCATGATAAATTATGGACCGATCCTCGACATATTTATTTGAAACGAGGAAGACTATACAGAATTATTGACCGTTTCACCTTGTCCTTTAATCGTCATTAAATATTGTCAAAATTCTTACATGTAATTAAACTTACGATGAGATCATTTGGATTGTTCTTCTTGAAATTTTCCAAGTGGACTTAAACTAACGAAAATTTGTGTATGCCGATCGCTATATTCCACTATGCCAAATTTTTTTAAATTCATGCGAAATTAATACAATAGGTTCCGTTGATAAACATATACACACATACACTCATAAACTAATATAAACGTTTATCTTAATATGAAGTTCACATAACTTAATACTATGGCAAATTTTCATTTCAATTTAACAATTTATAGTAGAAATAGAAGTTCATCGCTGGCACTTAGAGGTTGTATCAGATATCGATCTATATCTTTTAATATACTGAATTAGTTTTGTTGGTTTTAATTAGGAAACTTTTCAGGACTATAATGAACATTTCATTGAGATCTGTCAATCTTTGTGGATGTAAGCGTACCAATAACGGACAGACGAACATAGAGACTCAGATTTTGATTTAGTGCAAGAATATAATATAGAGTCTGAGATGATTCGTTCTTAGCGTTACACACAGAATGACAAAGCTAATATACCATCTTCATCACTTGTGGTGGTGGAGAGTATAACCACCATATCTGAGTATATTCTTATTCCAGGCGAACATTTGAACGGAACCTACTTGAAATATTTTACCGACCATTAAAAAAATCATGGTGAAGTGGTTAATGTACTGCCAAAAATTTTCAACGTGGTACTAGAAACACACAGTTAGTGCCATGATTCCACCTACTGAGAAAATAATGAAAAATTAGTAATGTTCCACACCGCTACGTTACATATAGAGGATTATTATAGAAAGAGATAAATATGAAACTACTTAATCTTAAGACCTGGCTAAAGAAGCAATGACAAAACATATTTTTTGAAGCAAAATACTCCGAATGGTAGTAATAAAGAAAATCGTCTCTTGGAATGATGCTGTGATACTAAAATACAGAAAAAGACAACCCCAAATCATCTCAGATTTTACCTGATTTAAAACTAAGTGTAAAAAGATGGCGTAGGGTAAAAATATAAAATAATATAAGAACCATAACCGGTTCTCACTGTTTTACTTTGAACTTTACATATCGAAGGTAAAGGAATGCCACATTGAAAGTGTCAGAGCATCGATTTAAATTAGTTTAGGTTTTTTAACATGAGTCAAAATTTTACCCTTCTAATTAAAACAAGCTTTAGCCGAATACAGCATTCTCATAACTTTCACCATTATTAGTTTGGAAATAATTGTAGTAACATATTTAAAACTCTTCTTATATCGCAAAAAAAAATCATGCGCTTAATTTCATTAAATGTGATATTATATTAGAAATTTTTCTGTTAAGAGGGATACCACTTCCTCGTATTCCATCCAAAACTCTTTTTGTATATTTTTATTATATATTGATATAATATGCGATAATAATTTTTTTATTTATAGGAGGGTATTACTACCCATGCCCTATCAACAAAATTTATGGTCTTAAATAATTTTCTGTCAAAACACTAATCATGTACAGTAAGTTTTCGCGTATTAGAGAAGTGCGATCTTAAATATTTCATTTGTAAAGGCAGGTTGTCATCAATTTGCAACTTTTCTCTACTTAACCGATTTTGTCGAAACTAATTAGGATAATAACTTATACTTTGTTTAAATTCCATTGATCTTTGCCGACTAATATAGATGTTAGCGCGCCAAAAATGATCTTGCAAACTGATATGAAGCATTTCAATTATTAATAATAGTCCTATTTATAAGCCATATTTATATTTTCAATTTGAATTAATATCATACCGTTTTTGCTGTTTTTGGATTAGAAACTTCAGAGAACTATAAAAACACTCAGGCCAAATTTCACTGCGCTCCAACCATTGGATGGGATGTGAGTATGCCAACAATAAACAGATGAACATAGTAAATTATTGCAGATTTTGATTGATTTTCATGATTTAGTTTAAGTTTTTTTATTGAAAACCAATGATTAATTTACGATTCTAAGAAAATGCTTAAAACATGTGAAATAACATCTAAAAAGTCAGTTTAAGCTGCAAGGTTGATAAAAAGTGAAATTCACTGTAAAATGCAATTTAATTGTACATAAAATTGATACAAGGCATATATCTCTTTGAATATCAAAATATATATTTTAGAAAAAATGACAATTCAAATATCCAAAAAAAAACTCCTTTACAAAAATATCAAATACATTTACGTCATTGCTACCCTTGACAAAAATTTTAACACCCTAATAATCAACAAAATTGTTCATTCATTCTTATTCTTTGTTCTTCATTTCTTTTTTCCCTTTCCATTGTTTTTTTCAATTCAAATAAAATCATTTTATTTTTATACCCTCCACCACCACAGGTGGTGATGAGGATATATTAACTTTGTCATAACATATATAACGCCAAGAAGTAATCATCTAAGACTCCATAAAGTATATGTATTCTTGCATCTTATCAAAATCTGAATAGATTAAGTTATGTTCGTCGTGTTTCACGCCCAGAATAAATGTCTAAATGCAATGAAATTTCGCCTATTTATTAGTAGTTTCCTAAGCAGTTGTTTAATTAAAATAAGCTATATCAGTTTATTAACAAAAAACGTTATAAACTAATATCTAATACAACCTTAAAATTCCGAAAAAGAACTTTTTACTTTTTTAAACCAAAAATAACTGTATTTTAACAAGAAATTCACTTTACGTATTTTATTATCGTACTTAAAAATTGTAAAAATCGGATCAATATAAGAGAGTAATATATTTAAATATACAACATTTTGTTACACTCCAAATCTGTGTGTCATATGGGTCGCAATTTTGAACATAATCTTCTGAAATTCGCCATATATGTTAATCTTGATACAATAACAAACCCGAAGAAACGAGATTGTGCTGGGGTTATTTTTTGACCAAACTCTTATATAAGGTCCTTTTCTGGATTAAGGTTTATAGCTTCTAAAAATCTTAAATATAAACTAATTCTTGTAAAATTCGGTACAATTAATTTTCTAACTGCCTTGAATATATTTTATCAATTTGATAAATAGCTGTCCATATTTTCCTACAGCTATCATATAAGCCCCCTTCCCGGAAAACCGGTTTAGCTTAAAAATCTCTTATACAAACACCAAATCTATTGATATTCGGCATAATTATTTTTCTATTCTCTTCTATATATCAATAATTTTCCTAATCTCGATCCATAAAAGGCTACTTCCCGTACAACAATTTTGAGCTTATTCAATCGATTCTATTGAATTTAATAGAATTATGCATCCAACCAACTTTAATGTATATTATTATTTTACCCAATTTCGGTTCATATTTTGCTATTGCTCTAATTTAAGACTCCTTTCCCGAAAAACAGTTTTGGGACTACAAAACTAGTCAATAATGACTTTTTATACAATTATATTATTAAGATTATTTTATTACTGTCTTAAATATGTCTTACTTTCTTAAAAAATATCGTTCCATATTTTGTTATTGTCTAGTTTCCAGATAAAACTTTAGTCTTATAAAACTTTTATACATGAAATAAATCTGTTGAAAATCGGCACAATTATCTGCTTTTCTCATATATTTGTAATTATCGGACCATAGTTTGCTATATTTCCCATTTAATGCTCCTTCCTAGAGAATGGTTTTAAATTTGACACAATTTTATTATTAATATGCCTCTGATTGTGGCTTGCAAATTATCGGGCCAATTAATGCTATTTTTTTTGGCAAAATATTACTGGTGGTGGGTACTTAAAATGCGGCACAGCCAAATAAAATATTCTTACTTGTGTTTTTCTTTTTTATATTGAAATAATCACAATAATTTCGTCTATATAGAATTTTTTCTTCTTCTTTTACATGAACTTTTTACAAAGTCAATCTATAGAATTAACATGAATATGATGTTGTGTTGTTGGCTTTTATTGTTGTTGTTATACGTTTAATTTTTTGTATTTATTTCTAAATAAAAAAATAGAAAATAATATAGAAATACATTTTACATACACATATTTACATGCAAGTAAACATATATTTCGAATTTTTATTGTTGTCATGTTTAATGTGTAATTGCAGGCTAGAGGCTGTATTTGTTCATACGTGATGTTGAAAATACTCATACAAACAAATAATTGCAAAAAAAAAAAGTTAAGAAAACAAAATATAATAGAACTTCAGAATGTTCGAATACTTAAAAAGTTTAAATTGAAATATTTCGTTTTATATATTTTTTTGGGGGAAGAAAATAGAATCAAAATTGGATAAAAATACATTCATGTATTTGAAATTAGTTTTGTTCTATAAATTCTCTTTATTTGAATGATAATTACGTATAATTCAGGATTTATTTTAAGAAATGTTAAAATTTATATGTTTTTGTGTATTCGTAAATGAAATTGAATTCTTTGTACTTGTAATAAAAGTTAGATTTGACTTTATTAGTCATAGATTGAAATTAGCTTTTTGTAAGCTCAAATATGATTGAAGAAAACAAGAATTCTTTAGAAGGTAAATTTTGTCTATAAATTGTAAAATTACTCACCTTAAACTAGATATATTTGAATAAAATTCTGAAATTAAAAGAAGATAACAAAATTGTAATTAATGTTGATGTTAATAAGAGTTTAATATGAGTATTTAAATAGTATCAAACCATAAAACCATAATCTTCCTTTACTTATTAATGGACCGATAAATGTAGTCTTAGTAAGCAAATTACACAGAGAAACAAAAAAATGGAGTGGCAAGACAGCGATTTAAAGGCATTTTTGATTAGCTAGCTTCTTCAGCAGGATGAGACATTAGATTAAGAACTTTTTAAAAAATTAAAAAGGAAACTTTTAAAAAATTTTGTAAATTGTTTATTACGAAAATCGTTTTTGTCAAAAAATCGTGTAATTTCTGCAAAACCAGATCTTTAGGAAATGTCTAAAGATCTAGTTTGCAGAAAGATTTGCCTAACATTTCAATAACTACTGCCGTTGCTTCAAGAGCCAGTTGTACTCCTTTTATATGAGTACCCAGCTTAAACTACCAAAAATGTTTCAGAGAGACAACAAACCAGCCATTTTATAATAGAAACTAACTAACTACTGGTCACATTTTTAAAACATATTTGGCACACATAAATACCGTCCAAGTATTTAAAAAAGTTGGGTCCATAAATATCTGCATTTCTCGTACAAGACTCATATCCGAAAATGACTTTAATGAGGAATTAAAGTGACTTTAGTTTGAAGGAATCTCAGATTCTATGTAGATCAAAAATGTTCTTTAAAATGTTATTTTTCTAAAATTATTTTTTGGATTTAATTTTTAAAATACTTAAAAAACACACTTACATAAGCTCATAATTATTAAAAAAAACATATACATGTGTATATATTCTTTACTTTACGCTAATACCTTCACATGTTTTGAGTGACATTTTAAAATAAATATTGACAATATACACTTTCATGCTGGTATAATTCCATGTTCATATGTTGCTATCTATATGTCTGTATACTTGAGATGTGTGACAAAAACATCATCGTCATCATATGGAAATTGTTCATATATAGTTGTCTATGAATGATTTTAAGTTTGTATGTAATATAACGAACATTCGTATATGTTTATGAAACACCTTGATTGTATGCATTTTACTTGTAACAACATATGCAGTAAGATTATATATACACTTGCAGTCACTTTAAATATTTATTCTTTTTTTTTTCTTTAGCTTTTGGATTTTTTTTAACAAACTTTACTTAGTATAATTTTACCACCATCTCCGTGGTATTTTTTGCCATTTCTTTTTTTATTTTCTTTATACCCTACACAGAGGGTAGTGGATGGTTGAGGGTGTATGAAGTTAGGCATTTCATGGATTACACCCAGAAGAAATTGATTTTTCATAAAGGATAAAAGGTCAATTTCATAGTTCGAAATTCCTAGATGTCTTTGCAAACATTATTTGATATAAATTTCAGTATAAAAGTTTCGCATCTTTTGGAAAATTTGACACTTAAACACTTAAAAATTTAATAGGAGACTACATAGTAATTATTTAGTGTTTGAAGTGTCAGCAAAAATAGTAAGATCAGTTGCGGATTGTTAAGTTAGATCCTGTAAGGGTCCTGTGTTTATGTTATTGGTGCCAAACGGTGTAAATATGAGGGTCTCCAAAAATTTGCAAAAACTAAAATGGTTTTATACTCTCCATCACCCCATATGTATCTCAGTTTTGCCACTGATTGCTTAAAATTTATTTAATCGTATAATTTGATTGGATTTAGGAACATCAAAGCTTAAATCTCAACAAAATGTGACGATGTTATTTTCTATTCCATGATGGAGACAGTTAAAGAGTCAACAAGCTTATAAACCAATTTCGAAATATGCAGATTTTAAAAGACTAAATTTTGAAGGATATTTAGAATTCGACCCAATCGAATATAACATTTTCACTTGCCTTTTTGAAAAGACCATGTAACAGTGCATGCATATGACTTCTTGTTTGAATTTCAAATAAATTTCATCACATTCATCTCTTTTATTTCATTCTTGTGGACTTTTTTCATCGTTTTCATTTCATTTTTGTTTGTCCCTGCTGTTTCATAGTCAACGCTGTTATTGTCGTCTTTGACTATACACATCTCTATACACACCTTGTGTACATTGTATATACTCTATTTGAATGTGGAAATAGGAAAAAGTAATGTGTATTAGAGGTAAAAAGTTGATGGTTTTAAGTATAAAGTCTTCCTGGAATTAGTGTTACCAGAGTAATAACAAATAGGAAAATATCCTTTGAGATAGTTTGGTAACATTTGGTAGAATTATCCTTAGGGATGTGAGAGCTATATTTGAATAAGTTGTATAAAGTGATTTTAGTTGAGAGTCCTTTTTTAATTATAAATTAATTATTATAAAAGCTGGTTACCTCTAATATATTTTGGATTTTTCAGCGATAGAATGAAATACAAATTTTCTACTTGAGGATTTTTTTAACTCGAAATGTTTAAATTAACCCTTAAGGAACAATAGTTATTTACTTCTGAGATATGATGTTGGTAAAGATTATGTCCCTGGTGATCAATAAGAAACTGATTTATCAGGAATGAGAACAGAGTTTAATCAAGTATCTAAAATATGTCTATCCAATTGGATTTGATTGTTTAAAAATAAGTTTTTAACTGATTAAAAGCCATTTAGATAAGATAATCAATATTTTAGGTTCAGTGATAAGTAAATGATATATTGAAACTTTATATAATATAGAGTCTTTTATAATAAAAGAACAAATGTTCAAATGTATTTAGCCTAACATCAACTTTTGACATCCTGTATGCCTTGGTCGTGGCTTTGGCCCATAATAGTTCTTTCTTTTCTTCCATTATGTCCTCAAGGGTTTAAGACGTGAAGTACTTCCCAATATGATATGTCTTTTGTGGTTTTATTTAATTTTTCACATAAGAAAATTTCACTAAATAAATACAATAAATTTACATAGATATATTCAAATAAAAAAATAAGTTTTAAATTAGAATGTCATATACCTGCAGATGTACTATCAAGCAGATTCACACTTTATAACACTAACACATACAAATAACTATATAGTAATAGTATATATTAACTTCTAAAAGTCACATTTCCATTATAATTCAAATACATTTTCGAAATTGAAAATTTCGGATACCAAATAAACATTTTTAATAAGTTTTAACGAAAACTGAAAAGGAACCCTACAAATATGGGTCCTTTAAAAATTTTTATTGGAATATTAATAGTATTCTAAAAGCAGAAGAATTTTGTTTAAGTTTTAGTACACAAGGTCCATAAAAATATTGAAAACACCTAAGCAAAATTGCTTTGCTTACAATTTGGAGCACAAATGACATAATTGCACAAGGTATACGTTCCATTAATAAAATTAGTTATTGATAAAAATGTATGAATTACTAAAAAACCTGATTTACGTGATGTGAAAGATGTAATATTAATAAAGAAGATAAGAAAAGTTTAAGGATACTGATTAGGAGGCTTTACATATCCAAATAAATGTGGACTTTATTTGGAAGCAAAATAACAAATAATTTGACAACATGAGATCGAAGTATTATGAAACATTCAAATGAAATAAAATCGGTACCCAGATGAATAAATGAAATTTTTTATTGTACAGGCAATATTCACAACTTCGTAATCCACGACATTGTACAATGTATCGAAGTTGTCATCAGCATGAAAATGTCGTTCAGATTTTCATGTACGATTTGAATGCCCTTTATTCGAAAATATCGTCAATGTTTGTTCGTTGTTGTTGTCTTTGCGTCTTCGATAATTATGACTTGTCTTCCAGACGTCCTCGGCGGTATTGTCTTAAATATATCAAATTAGAATTTTTGATATAACTTTTTTCTACTGCACAGATTTCTAAAAAGTTCTTCACTTTAACATAGATGTTTTATCAGATATTGGGGTATAGCTTTTTCAGTACAATAACAAATATTCAAACAAAATTTTACTGAATTCAATCAATTATTGTAGATGTGAGTATGCCAACAATAGACAGACGGACAGGCAGAAATGCGGACATACCTAAATCGGCTCAGATATTGATTTTGTGGTGGAGAGTATAAAAAAGTTATATTATGTTATTTGAACATGTTAAACACTTGAATTTTTTGTTTATTATCAGAGAAATTATCTTATTTGCAATCAATGATGTTCAATATTAATTTGACTTTGAATTATTATACAGGAATTTTATTTCTAAAGAATAATTTAAATGAAATTTGTTTTAAGTTAATATTATTTTTCTATCTAAAGATTGTTTATTGGGTTAAAGTACTAGACAAGGTTATAATAGAGTCAGTATAGATTTTTCTAATAAATTGTAAACTTTAAGAATGTGTTTATTTTTATATATGTAAAAATTATTTAAATATTTCATTGAGGAAGTTACAAAAATATGATAAATTTCATAAACAGGATATAAAACTTGCACTTACAATAAAAACATATTTATATTTGCAAATTACATAATATTTATTTTTAAGTAAATTCTCCAGATAAGAAAACTTAAATATCAACACTACAATTGAACAATATGGAAATAACAACAAGTTTAAAGTTTAATTTAACTTAACCTTTACAATGACATTTGAAAAAAAAAAAAGTATTTTGCAGATATTATTTTACAGCATTTTAAATTAAAACAGATACAAATTTACATACTTTTTTATGCAGAGAAAGTTGTAAATTATAGTTTATGTTGAAATGTTGAGAAATAATTTATTACATGCAAATAATTTTATATATATATACATTTTGTATATAAATATGAGTAGTGAAATTGAAAAATACTTAACATACATATAAGTAAATAATAACGAAACTACTAAATTTGCAGTTTTATTTTTTATGCAGATGTTTGTAACATGCAGAAAAAAATGGTGTTACACCTGGTGTTACCGTTCGACTCGTAATCACTTTCGTCCTGCTGTCTGTCTGTTTATTCCGCTGGCTGTATAAGTAAATGTTGTGTACAGTCTGAAGGTCGCCATTTACACAATAATGTATCGCACACTTAAGAATAAAGCAGAAAAACAAATTATGCGACGATAATTCGTAAATTTATAAAATTACAATTAACTACGTTTTTATAGTGCTCTTATCACTTTGTTTGAACAGGTACTTCATCTACTTTCAAAATCTACAAAACTTTTGCACACCTTTTTAGCACTTCAATTCTCCTCTAACAATAGTCCAATATCACTGTACTGGCCTTAGCTCCGGGCAGTTTGGATGATTTATCGCGATATAAAGTGAACGCCATGAAAGCTTATGATTGGAAACAGCCTATTTGTAAGCCCATTATGCAGTAAGTACATATTCTTATTGAAAAACTTGACTTCAATTTTTGTGCTCTGTTTCTCGCCTCTAAATTTTAAGTACTTTTTGAATCTGCATTAGCTTTATTTTTCGTACCAAACAGTCCGAGCACTGAGCTAACCGGGTTTCTTCCTTTCCGGGTGTGTTGTGAACTCTTTTTAAGATTCTACCTATTTTTTTAAATCATGCCTTCCACCTTCTACCGGTACTGTTTATTAACATTGGAAACAATTTGGCGTACAATGAAATAATTTTTGGATTAAAAGCTTTAATGAAAAACGTATGTTAAGAATTTTTCGATCTCTACCCTTATACATTTTATATATATAAATATATAACAGTTAAAAATTTAATACTATAAAGAAAATCTTTTTTACTTAATAAATTGTATAAAATCAAGTTTTGAACTCATTTCTTCTTGTTATTAAAATATAAAATTATTTAAATTAATATAAAACTACTTTAGATTGATTATAATAATTTTCTTAAACTTTTGATTATTTTATATGGATTTATAATAGTATTTGCATATATATATTTATAACGGTCTTAAAATACCAATAAATAAGTATATGATTTTTTAAAATAACTATGAAATCATATATACATGTATGTGCATGTATGTAAATTTAAGTATGTGTTGAAATGTTAGGTGACATTTTGTCACGGGGTTTATTAAGCAAGCACTTTCAACAATTACTTTAAACCCAAATGTAATAAGGTGTAGTAGAAATAAAGAAAATACACCAACACAATCTAAAAAGAAAATTGCCATTAAATCGATTTCCTTGCACTCACATTTAATGGGGCAGAACGAACCAACCTGTGTGTCATATAAGACAATTGATTTTTTTAATTTAATATCACCAGATTAATTTTTAAAATTATCATGAAATCATGAAAAATATTTCTAAGTGAACTCATTTATTTTATTTTTTGGTTGCGAAAAAATAGCAATACTGGAATGAGTTATAATATAATTGAAGGAACTCACACTTAAATTTTCAGAAGCCTAATCAAATCGTCTTTCAAGTTTCAAAGGAGCCTATATATTTTGTCAGCCTGTTTAGAGAGAGTGCACATAAAAATCGAAATTTCAAAGACTAATATATGCATATATTATGATATAGTAAACTTAGAAAAATAGATTTTTATTTGATCAAGCACCCACATAACGCCCTTCCAGGAATATGGCTTGAAACTTATAGAACTCTTAAATAATTATTAAGTCTATTGAAATTCGACTCACTTAATTTTCTAACTGACTTTAATGTATACATTAGACTCTTACAAATTTGAACCACTTTATTCAACGGGTATTTTTAATTCCTGAAGTTTTTTCATTTTTTAATAGTGATAATTGAAAGTGAAAACTACCGAGCGTAATATTGTTAACATCAGAGTGATCTTATTCTGAAGATCAACCATCACTCTGTTCTGCGACATATACATCAACAAAAATATTTTCATTCCAACTTTATGCTTTTCTAGATTTGCCACCACAGATAGCTTTTTGTCATCTTGAACTAAAATAACCCACTCATACCACTAGGATTTTTGTAGGTCTTTACTAGCAGAATTCCCTCATATAAATCTTTAAAATCCATTTAAATTTAAGGAATCTGGATAGTTTTATATATTTTCGTCTTCTGTTATTTCCACAAAATTTAAAGTAAAAACATAAACTTATGTACAGCTTGGCTATCACTGGGTCGTTTAAATGATCCAAATTAGGATCCCTTTAGATCGGCTTCCGTTAAATTCTCTAATTCTAAACTCAAAACATCAACTTGAATACACCTTGGCTTTCACTGTGTAAAATTTATTTTATTTGCATTAAATTTTTCATGTGAATGAGTGATGATAACATATGTATTTGTGTGCATCACATTTCACACATGTACGTCCCCTTTTTAATTCCTCGTAAATTTGGTACTAACTTTGAAGAAAAAACACAACAAAACGTTTTGTGGTTAATTTAATCTACTCTATCACTAATATAACCAATATCGGTCTACATAAGGTCCCTTTCTTCAATACCTTATTGATTTTAATAATCTTTAGTATATGAAACAATTTTGTTAAAATTCGGTCAAATTATTATTGTTATGTTTCCATAATGTAAATGGTGGAGGGTATTTTAGATTCAGTACAGCCGAAGACATAACATTTCTATCAGCTAAATTTTGAAATAAAAACTAATTGAATTTAAAAAGGTTTAAGCGTTAAATAAGTAGGAAAACACAAAATTGAAGATATTTTTATAAAAATTATCTTATACATTTATTGATAAAAGAATTAACCCAAAGGATCTGGAGCTATATAAAATGTTCTCTGTCTTAATGTAACAATTAGCGCTCCATATTTAGTTATAGCTCCCCTATAAGGTTATATAGTATTTGAACTGATTTTTTATTAAAGTTGTTATACATATATCAATCAAATTTTTACCTAACTTAAAAAATATCAGCATCGTGAGGACAATAGAAAGACAATAAGATTTATATAAAGTCCATTATTTGGAAAACTACCAAATTCAATACTCCCCAAAACTTATAGTTTGTCCTGATCTGTCTTATCGTCTAACTCAACTGCACAACATATATAGGCTTATTATACAATGATTTTCTTTACTGTTATATTAAAAGTAAAATGTATATATAACAGGTACTAGAGAGAAAAAAATAAATAAAAATACTTAAAATGCAAATTACCTTTAATAGCTGCAAGTCAGGTAAGCAATAAGACATTTTTCTAATACCATTTTCCTACAGAAAAATCACATGCATATCCCCGATATATAAAATCATTCTTAGTATAAAACTTTAAGAAAATTTTTTTAAAGATCTTATTTTTTACATGTGAGTAAGAGTACATACATGTGTATGACAACGAAATTTCCGGAAGAGTTTCATGTAAATATGTTTATTTTTTATCTTGCCAAAAATCTAATTTATAACTGAAATACAAAATAAATATTGAACGTGAAAAAGCATCAAATAATTTAAGAGTTGTTTTTTTTATACAACCAAAAAACATGATTTTATATTGACAGATACAATGTTTATTATATAAGCTTTTTTCCGATATGGATGTTTTGTATTTGTTTTCAAACAAATTGAATTGTTTTTATATCCTCCACCACATGTAGTGATAAGGTGTTTAAACTTTGTCATTCCATGTGTTACGCCAATATGGATTCATCTCAGACTCCATAAACTATATTTTCTAGCATCAAATCAAAATCTAAGTCGATTCAGCCATGTTCGTCTGTATGTCTGTAAGATTACCTAAACATTTCAAAGAAGAACTTTTCTAACTTTTTCATCAAAAGGTAACTGGATTGAAACAAAAAATAAGTTTAATATATAGTTATATATTTTTCATCATTAAACAAGAGATTATTAACATCGGAACGATAGGAAAAAAGTTAAAGCCTGAAATATGCAAAATTTTGATAAACCCCCTGTTTTTTGTTCTGAAATTTGTCATATATATTCCGTTTAATACAAATTTTAAATAAAATTTGACACATTAATTTCTTTATTGTTTTGATTATATGTTATTTTATTAATATCAGTCCATATTTTGCTATATCTTCCATATAAAGGCCATTTCCTGCAAAGAGGTTTGGGCTTAAACTATATTAAATAAAGACCAATTATATTGAAATTCGACATAATTAATTTTGTAGATCTCCTAAACAATATCGGTCCATATTTTGCTATAGCTCCCATGTAGCGCTCCTTCCCTAAAAATATATTTCAGCTTATAAAACATTTACATAAAGGCATTAAAATGTGGCACAATGATTTTTCTAACTGTTTTAATATATGTATTGTTAATTTGAATAATCTCAGTCCATATTTTGCTGTAGCTCCTATATAAGATTCCATCCCGGAATGGTTAATCACGTTCCATATCTTCCCGGAAATAAGGTTTGAGCTTATAAAAATACAAAATAATCTATTAAAATTCGGCTCAGTTATTTTTCTAATTGCCTTTGATATTTGTTATCAATATAACCAATATCGGTCCATATTCCGCTATAGCTTCCACATACGTATCAAATTTCTTTTCTTTAACGTAATTTATTTTAAAAATGGGTTATTAAAACCTATAGGGTATCAATATTTGTAGGTAATTTCAAGATGACACATTCTTGAAATATTTAACTGTAGTTTTAATAGAGGAGTTTTCCGTTATTGTTAGTAGTGGAGTGTATTTAAGATTCGGCATAGCCCAATTTAGCATTCTAACTTATTCTTTTAACTTGTTTCAAAAATATTATGCCCCAACTTTACTGAGACAAAAAAGAAAAAACAGAGAAATTAAATTCCAAACATTTCTTTAAAGATATCAATAAAATTACAGTGGTGAGCGAAATTGGAAATTTGTTTTAAATTTTGAAAAGGTATTTAAATAATTTTTGATACAGCAACATTTATACGAAAAAGAGAATATACTTAGTTTAAACATTATTTTTTTTATTCCTTTTTATTGTGATCAAAACACATATTTATGACTTTTCACTGTATACAATTGTACAAGTATTTTGTTTAACTTTATTGCATATTTTAACCAAAAGTTAAATATATTCATATAAGTATGAATCTAAACATATACACACTTATTAACCCATCTGTCAACAGGTTTATAATTTAAGTTCCTAAGACCACTTTACATCATAGATGAAAGTTGAAGTACATCTATTAGACTTTGTACTAATAAATATACTTGTTTACCAAGTTTTATGATATGTTGTAATTATTAATGCCAAAAGTGACATCTCATTCATGGAGTCCATTCGATGTCAATTTTAAAAAATCTTAATCGATACAGTGATGCAGATATTTGCCTACTTTTGCACAAGATATCAAACATGGAAGCAAAATAGGAAGAAAAGGAAAGACTTGAGATAAATACCAAGAAACCCAAAGCAATGAAAATTAACAAACATAAGTACTTATAACATCGCTTTTCAAAGCCAATCAGTTCCAAAGAAATTTAGTTAGAGGCTAAATGTGGAGATGCTCACAAATAACCAGTCAAACGAAGCTCAGAATATTCAACCCCTGTTGAATAGCAAAGTGTCGAACATCATCATACAAAAAATAAAGATTTTCAGATTTGGAAATTCTTTGTGGAAGTCATATGCTCCCAAGTGTATTTTTCAAATACAAAAAATTAAAACTGTAAGTTTATCGGTATCCTTGTTATTAACTAATTAAGAATTTATCGATATTGCTCCTTAATCCAATATCGATAAATCCATCATAAGTTGTGACGATGGTTTATTATTAAGGAGGTATCATTCCCGACCAATAAAGCACATATATTCTTGTTTAAAATTAAAATCTGAGTCGATTTAGCTATGTTCGTTTTTCTGTTTTCACGCCCACAACTACAATAATTGACAGGACTCAATGAAATTGGACCGTAGTATTTGCTATAGTTCTAAAAGGTTTTCTATTGTGAAAAATTTTTTCAGTATATCAAAAGATATGGACCGATACCTAAGGCAAACTCTAAGATCCAGCGAAGAATTTTCATAAAACAACAAAATAGAACAAGATTTGGGCTTGTTATAAAGTTATATGTATCATTCCAAAAGTTATCGAAATTTTTCAGTAGAAAAAAGTTATAGCCAAAAATATTAATAACATTAAGAAAAACGATTATATATTATATACGTTTGTGAGTGAATGTATGAATGTGTATATACGAAACATAACATATTTTCTTACACAAATTGGTGGTGGAGGGTATTGATGTTTTGGCATAGCAGAATATAACATTCTTACTTATTTTTGTATATATTTTCTTAGACCCGATCGATGTATGAAAACGCTGTAGAGGAAATTAATATATTTCGTTAAAAGAATAAAGCTTTAGTAGTTGATCCCTATATTAAGCAGATTTGATATGATAAATGCCAAAAACTTTTTCGCCATATCTATGAATATTTCTATAGTTATTATGTTTGTTATATCAATTCTAGCTATATTTCTAAAATTTTTTTGGTGGAGAGTATTTAAAAGTCGATAATGTTTACAGAAAAAATACATAATTTAATAAAATATCACAATATTCTTCCCATCATTATTTCGAATCTTAGGTTAAGTGGGAAATTACTTTATTTGAAAGAGTTTTTGTTTGACATTTTCAGCTCAATTTTTTAACTTTTACTCAATGACTGGCTTTTGAAAAGTTATGTATAAATGTAAGAGTAGGTGTATGTATGTTGTATTAAAGTTTTACTGGAGTGTTGTAAATAACATAATTTTCTTGTTAAACTTATACAAAAAGAAACAATTATTTCTAACACGGTTAACTGATTTTTACATATAAATACAATACAACACAAACCCCTTTATATTCATATTTACATACACACATATATATTTATTTTTTGTGTGCTAAAAAAACAAATTGAAAGGAATGAATGAAGAATTTTGATTGGTTTAAAGAAATTCATGTCGTCTACATATATATTTTGAAAAAAATTTTAAATTATTTTTTAAAAGACGTTATTAAGTATAACGCCTGTTAGCGTTTGCAATTTGATGGTATTTGCCTTTTGTTGTAGTATTTTCCTTTTAAGATTTATATTAAGAAATAACAACAATAATAACAGAAAAAAATAAATAAAATATATAAACAAATTGCTGTAGGTGTTTTTTGCTTTTTGCTTTAGAATTTTAGTATTTATTCTGGTATATTGTACGTTATATTTAGTAAAAATGTTATTTTTTAGTTTATTTTCCAGTTGCTTATTTATGCAAAACTAATTCCATTGAAGTGGCTGCTTGTGCATTATTACTTTACATTTTTATTACCAGTTTCCGGTAGACATTCTCTCATATATACACATATACACGCTAACAACAGCTTTCTACATCCACATACAAAACTGTTAATTTATAGAAATGTTTAAGCTAAACAAACCTACAGTTTTAGTTGATGAAAATTATTTTTAGTGAAAAACTATTTTTTCTAATATAAAGCTTAATTAATAAATTATTTTAGAAGAAAGAAGATCTACATAAATGTAGTTTAAATTATTGAATGAAAAAGATAAAGATAAGATAAGATTTATTTTTAAAAAAAGATACGTGTCATATTCCAAGTATCACTTAATATCTAATATAGGATATACATTTAATATATCTTTGGAGGAAATGTCCAGAGAGTATACAGTTAAGGTTTACCTTTTTTATATTTTCTTAAAAATATTCTTCAGAACTGCAGGTTTTTATTTCCACTTCAAAAATTTGTTTGTATATTGAGTTTTTTTAAGGTTATGAACGTTCTTTGTAACAACTAGGAATGCACTTAATTTATTTTATTTTTTACGTATTTCTCTTGTTTTTTTAATTAAAACATTTAAAATAATAAAAATTGAAATTCTTGGATTTAATTTAAATTTATTATAACGAATTTCATCAGTTTAATTTGAATTCAAGCTAAAAATAAATTAAATAAATTTTTAAAAATAAAATATGTAGTGATTTAAATTAACATTTTTGTTATTTAATTGCAGAGATAAATTATCGCAAAGTTTCATAAAAGCATCCTTGCAGGATTAAAGTTATATGATCTTACTCTACACTGTAGGTTGTTAGAGCATTATGCGTTTGTGCTGATGATAGTAAAATGCAGAAAAACTGGTATTACACCCTCATTTAAGTATACCGTTCGACTGATGATCACTTTCTGAGTCGATTTAATGATGTCCGTCCGTCTATCCGGCTGGCTATCCATGCAAACCAGTCTAAAGGTCGCAATTTTTTAAATATTTAGATAAAATTTGGTACATATTATTATTTTCGCCTAAGGATAACTTTTTGAAATCGAATATATTCGCTCCAATATGGTTTGAGGTGATAAAGGGTCCTAAATATAAAGTGATTTAAACGAAATTAGGCACACGTTATCAAGATATCAATATCATGATATTGATTTAAAAGAAAATACGTTTATACTCTCCACAGCAACAAGTGGTTGTTGAAGATTTAATGGTGACTTAACGATATCAGGCTCAAGTTTAAATTGATGAAATCGATTTCCTCTCAAAAATTATGATAGAAATATAAAAAATGCTGCTAAAAATGTTAACCTACCCCCGTCAACTTATACATAATAGAATTTATTCTGCAAATATCATACATACATTGTAAAACTGCATTAATGTGAAAATATTTGGAAAGTCAACATATAAGTCTGGCTACTCATTATGGAAATCTATATGGAAACTAAAAAGACCTGTTATAAGTAGTCCTTCTCTAAGCAAAGCAACACATATTTAAAATTAAAAAGCGGTTGAAGAGATGGACAATAAAGGTAAATAAATAAATATGTTTGCATATAACATTAAATTACGTAGAGGCTTGTGCCCGCTAATACAAATAAATAGTCAGGTGATACCCAAAAAACAGAGATAAATACCTTGATATCTATCTTAAAGGCTCAAAGCCTTACCCGGCAATCTCATGCTGACGCAAAATTGACCCAAATAGAACTTTAAACCGTTCAATTAATTTGGCTTATTGGTAAAAACTCTACGTTAACTTTAGATTGTAAACTTCTTCTTTATAATACAATTTCGAAGCCAATATAGAGTTTTCAGAATGGAAATTAAGATTTTTAACGACAGAGCCTTGAACAAAAAAAAACACACCGAAAAATATTTAAAAGAGCATCAAATACACCCCAAAACTTTAGCTCGAATTATATTAAAAAATACAGTGTACATTCACTCTAGAAATAGATAGACTTTAGAAGGAGGACAGTGGTTGGACAAATATATATTAAGAATTAGATTTAAGTTTTATATACTTATTGGAAGTTGAAAATTTTATTGCAAAAAAAAATAAAAAATAAAATAAAATTCATTTAAATATGTACATTGTAGACCATACATACATATGTATTAATTTTTTAAAGATATTTATATCCTAAAAAAATAAAATAATATATCCATATTTTACTAAAAGATAAAATTCTTCAGTGGAGATGATCCTTTTTTGCAAAATATATGTGATAATGACTTCTGGACCAATCTTATGAAGGTTACGTATACTAACCTCTAGAGGTATAAGGATTATTCTCATTACATGAAAAAGAGTATTTAAATGTTATTAAATTGGAAGCAAAAATATGTAGCAACATCTGCAAATTATGTCATTTTTATAGAGCATTTGAAAATAAATCTTACCTTCTGGATTCTGTATATCTTATTTCAGCTTCAAGTGAATTAAATTTTGTGTTAATTTATTATAATTAAAATTATGAATTTAAATAATTTAAGTGGTCTCTAAAAGTTTAATTACTTGTTTATTGAATAATATTTTTTATTTTTCATATTATATAAATTTGTTTATCAGCTCGTGAATAATTCTCGTTGTTGTTTTTTATAAATTGTTTATACTTGAAATAAAATTGTAAATAATAATTTGCAACTTAAAGTGATAAATTTTTATAACATACAAACAAACAGATATATTTGTATGTATATATTTAAAATGCATTTAGTAACAGTCACTGAGTAAAAACAAATACATCAGCAACAACAACAGCTGCTGCTGCGATTATTGTAGTTTTTTTTCTGAAGCATCAAAACATTGAATACTTAGGAATGGAAAAAACTTGATAAGGATTATCGCCGGCTGCTGTTGTAGGGTCTTAACCTCTTTTCTTCTAGAGTGAGTGAATACAAAAACAAAATTGTTCAGTTATACAAATTTTATATTTATAAAATAGTTGTTTATTTGCACACGTATTTATTTATCAATGTTTTATTTTCTTGTTTTTGTTTTTATAAAAATAACAATAAATTGTATGAATTTAATATTTTTCTAATGAAAGTTGTTTTTTATAAAAATATTTTATTTTTCTTCTTTCTTTTTTGGATTTGAAATTCAATAAATTGTTGTTATTATACTGATAATGATATTTATAAAAAAGTTCTTTACACTTTAAATATGTTTAAATATTTTTATAAAAGACATTAAACATGAAAAATCTGTTATCAGTCATTAACCATAATTTTAAAATATTTTAAATATTAATTATTTGTAATTATTTTTTTAATATTTTTTAAGTCAGAAAATTTATTAAAATAACTGCTGCTATTTTTAGCATTTTTTCAGTTTTAAAAAATTGAATTTCATTTAAATTCTGTCACTTTAATTATTTTATTTTTCTTATATTTAGCAATAAAATATTGATTTTTTAAATGTTTCATTTTTCAACAAAAACCGTTTTTCTTTTATTTTTAATTTATATATTTTTTTCTTCTTCAGTCTATCAGTAATCAAATATTTTTTTTTAAGTTTACCGATTGAGCTCAAATTTCAAACTGATCTTAGTTGTGATCATACGCCTAAAGTCATTGCTTTTTTGAGCATTTATTATTTTTAATTTTTATTTTTGTTAATTTCATTTCAAATGTCCACTCATTGTACACACACACATATACACATCCCATTTAGTCAAGCCAAAGCCAGCATTTCATCATAATGCGCCCCCATATCTTTTGGACTAATCAGTAGAATTTATAGTCGTCAATCATACAGAAAGTGAATAAGTATACAATAACAACAATATGCAATAATAACCACTACATTTAAGAAAATAAAATTAAAATGTTCTAAGTGCGCATGTCATATTAGTTGTATATGTGACCGAACATTTGTCCACACGATCAGTAATGTGAAATTTTTCATTATAAATACACGCACACATATATATATAGAATGTGTATGTGTGTATATATACGTTTGCATTATGATTCTATTTAAAATATTTTTATTGAGTGTTCATGTTCATAATATAGTCTATACTATTCATGCACACTTTAATTTGATTGAGTCTCCAACCTCTGAGTTCATTGAGATCACAGTGTCTATTGTAATAAAACCACATACTAAAAGAAATTAAGAAAACGTTCAATTGATTCAATTAAAAAATGACCATACGGCCCCTGGTTTACGAATAAAGTGGTACAGTCTTGAGTTTTTCATTAGGGGATAAAATTTAATTGATATTAAAATTTATAGAAAAAACATTTTATGTATCGATATGACAGACGAACTGACTGATGGACGGACATAGCTAAATCGACTCAGATTTTGATTTGATGCAAAAACATATGTACTTTGTGGGGTCTGAGGTGAATCCTTCTTGATGTTACACACAGAATGACAAAGTTAACATACCCTTATTACCAAGAGCATGGAGGGAGGGTAAAAAAATTAATATGTATGCGGGATATCATACACTTATGTCCTGTCAAAAATTTAATATTTAATACTTTCAAATAAAGGTTCTATCAGCTTCTCAAAATTAAGTGAAATTTGTTGTAAAATACCTAAAGTTAAAGATATGAAATGTTATGTTGAAAGAAGTACCATTCATATTTGCTCTTTTTGAAGATTTTATTTTTTTAGTACTTGGAGAACTTGTTCAAACACTTAATGACTAATACCCCAGAAAACATACCTGAAGTCAAAATAAAGTGCCAGTCTTATTAGCGGACATATGATTTTTTACAAGATCAGTTAATTTTTACTGATGACACCACACCGAGTTCAGGCCAGAAAACCATTATCTGGTTCTTGGAGTGGTCGCCTTGTCAACTACCTTGTGAGAGAACAATTTCTCTGCTCTTACAACTTCTTCATCAGATGTGATTACTGGCAGAATGTCAAGTAGCTTTCAACATAATACCTTGGTTTTTACCAAAATCTTCTTCATTGCATTCTTGATGTGGCAATTTCCGTCTGGATATGATAATGTCCTTCTGACTCTACATTCTTTAACATGTCTTCGCTTGGTTATCAGTTTTATTGTCCAATGAAAAATTCTTTGTTCTGGAATTTTAGGGAAGACCAGCACTCTTCTTTGTATACACGATGTTTGATATTACGATCAATGTCTTTTAACTAGAGGCAAGAAGGTTGTTCTTGGATGAGGATATCATTATTGGTTTTGTGTTGTATAACCTACACCCCTGTAGGTAATATTATGTGTTTGTGCATCAATTTGTAACGGATAGAAAAAATATTTCTACCACCATTTTTAAGTATACTGCTCGACTCACAAACACTTTATTAATAAATTTGTACTGGTATTATGGTAAAAATTGTTTAAATTAAAATAAATATAAGAAAAAATCGATATGCAAAATTTTATGAGAGTTGGTCCATAATGTTCTCTAGCTGCCGTATAAACTCCAGAAAAAATACTGTTAAAACGCACAAATCCCACCACAATAATATACTGCACTCTTAAGAATAAATTAGAAAATCAATTATACGAAATAGTTCAACCAACAATGTAGTGTAGGGTATTAATAGTCAGGCTTGACAGAGTATAACTTCTAACTTTTTTATTAGATTTTTCCTTGTATTTTGTCCCACGGGTTCATGTCCTAGATTTCCCTAAAATATCGTCCTTATCATCGGCATCGAAGGAAAGCTGTTAGTGACTAATTTGACCACTAATTAGTCAATAAAAACCGCAACGCTGATATCTATCACTTTAACCTTACATGTAATGTGGAAAAGGATATAATGAAAGAAATAGGGGAATAACAACTTTTATCGAGCGTATAAGGATATAGAATTACACTATGTGTGTACATATCTAATGTACATATCTCTCGCATAAGTCATCACATCGCGGCAAGATTGTTATCTGCTAATTTTTGCACCAAATTTATATATACATACGCTAAATGAACTACTTTTGTAATCCTGAATTATATATTTTGGTAGTTATATATTTCGGTATTTTTGAGTTTGGATTTTGTATTGTAGCAGCTTTCAATAGATTTTATCCTAAGGTAAAAATAGTCATACAGGTTCATTTAAATATCTCTGAAATTACATCTATAAAAGGTTTATTTCCAAAATTTTAGATCAAAAATTTTAGATCAAAAGGTACATTAAAAACAAATTAATAAAAAATAATATCCATTCATGCTAATGTATTTTTGGGAAAAAGGGAGTATCTGCCATATGTAGATGTAAATCATTTTGGAACCATTTGAAAAGGACTCAAAATATATTCCTCAGGCAAAACCGTTGGTTCGGTTTACTATTTAAAACTTCCAATATCGGTTTAGTAGGAAAATATTATAGACTGATATCTGAGGCAACCCCAAAATTTAGAAGAAAACATCTTTGAAACTAAACATCAACTCCAATGAAATAGGACACATTAATAAGGTCTTAAACCATATGTTATAGATCACAATATATTTGGATGAGATAAGAGTGATATCCCTATCTAAATGCATCTAAATTTTAATGTCACATTTGTTTAAAACTATAACAATTAAATTTCTAACAAATTAAATACATAACATTCTTTTAATATATCTGTGTATGGTATTAGAGATTCCAAACATTGGAATATAAGACAGTTGTCTTATATGCTTTTTTTTAAGATGAGAAAATTTTTTCAAAGACTACGTACATCTTCAAATTTCTTTGATTTTGACTTGAAGCCGCTTGCGTCAAGGTTGTAGATACATTACCACATTCAAATCTACATTACTGTTTATCAGTGCAATGATGATGTTGATAAGTAAATTGTTGTTTGTCGCTAATGTCACATTGATAAAATACAATGTTCTGTCAGATTCTACAAACTTATAAATATGTAGTTGAAAACACAAACACATACACATACGTTTCCAAGTATGTGTCTTTTCATGTATTATTAAAATAGCTGACAATAGTTTAGACAGTATGTGTTCCCGCTTATAAACGTATGTGGCAATATAGAGCAGCAATAAAAACTGTTGCAAGTTTTAATACAAATGCAACAACCTTAAAATTGCAATTGTGTTGGTCATTCCATTCAATCAGAATTAGTGGCTTAGCAGCCTATTCATAGCAGATGTTTCTTGTTTGTGTTTATTGCTATTGTATCATTTGTTTCTCGTTTTCTTCTTTTTTCATTCTCTTTTATTGTTAATATTTTGCTTCATAAACACTTGTTTATTTGAGTATCTTTTATTTTGGATTATTCTTATTCGCAATTGTTTGATAGTTTTATTTTATAGAGTGAAAAGTGTATTTTTAATTTGTATATGTGCGGGTGTTGCATGTGTATAAGTAATTGTACTTGTTGTATTTCACTTTGCAGTTTGTTTGTTGTATCAATTTGTCTTTTAAAATGTTCATCATCACATTTACTTATACTTATGCATTAAGCTAAATATAATTCATCTTTTATTCCACTTTAAAAATACTCAATTAAAATAAAATTCTTAATACGATCGGAAATTGTCGTAATAATTTTGATAGATTAATTTTTTGTTAATTTAAATCTTTTGAATGTAAAATCATGCTGAGATAAAGGTACTTGAAATATTTATTTATTGAATTTATTAAATTTGCATTTTTTTGTATTTTTTAAATTTCCGTCAAAATCTCTTCAAAATATAAGAGATTATAATTTATTTAATTAATTTTAGAAACAATATATAACCAATATAATATATCGGGTTCAAAACAAAAATTTATTGCAACGTCAAATACCTCAGGAAATAAGTACAGCTGCAACTGTACTTACTGTGTAACTGTTACAACTTAAAATTATATAAAATTTATCAAGAGGCGATTTTAATGTATTTTGTTCTTGTAAATTGTCTATTATCTTCTGAACAATTTCTGGAAGAGGCATATATACTCCGAAAAGATGAAGTAACAATAATTAATGTATTTTGTTTTTGTAAATCGAAAAACCTTCCCACAATCTTCCAAAAGTTTTTATGAAGTGGCATTCGCAACAATTTAAATTTCCAAATATTTGAAGGGAGTATATTTTATACAACTAAAAATTATAAAATTTGATTCTACGGTGGTCGGTCCAAACTACTTCATATTCTCGCAGTAATGTAGGTTATCATATAGTCGGTTTTATCCGATTATTATACTCTTACTTGTTTTAATTAGATAATGAGGAATTTCTTAATTGTGTTAAACTTCATATTAGTCACGACATTGGAATTTTGTCACTTGTTAATATTTTATTCATATTCACGGAGCAAAAAGAACATTCATGTTGAAAACAACAACAATAACCAAATGTAATACATATATATCTTTGTTGGATTCTTTAATTTGAAAATTGTGTCATTAAGAATTCACATTAAAATAATTAAAGTGAAGTATTTAAAGACCATAAGTGTGAAGCACTTTAATGCAATTATACAAAGTAGGAAAACAAAAACAAAGAGAAAAACTAAACGAAAATAAAATGTATGTATGAATGTATATGTTCATGTGCACTTAAATGACATTGAAATGTAATGGGTCGTTAGGAAGAAAGAGCAATAAACATTATGAAATTTCTTAAGTTAAGGGTCAATGGAAATGAAATAAAATAAAATTATAAGAGTAGTAGAATATTAGAAAATATTTTAGAAGTTACTGAAAAAAACTTTCCAAATGATGTAGTTTCGGAAACGTATCTTTAGGAATTTTATAAATAAAATATTTTAAATGCAATAACATTCAGAACAAATATAGTAAAATTTCATCTAAAATAAGTAAAATGAATAAAATTTTATATGAATTTTATATGAAAAAAGAAATGGAATATATCACAAACTTCCCAGAGGTTATTTTAATTTCACATAGAAATAATAGGAGTATAGCTGAGTTTCTATATAGAGTTAAAGATCTGGATTAAGACTGTGTAAACTTATCGGGGGGCTTGATACCTCGAGTCATACAAATATTTAAAATGATTCAAACTTATTTTACGAGATATGTTATTAAAAAATTCAGAATTATACCTCTTTCACAGTTCTTGCTCCAGTTTGATGCTATAGCGGGTTCAAATATTTTTACTTTTCGTCAAATATCCTTTATTTAGAATTGATGAAAAAAATTAAAAATATCAAAGTTATAAACTAAAAACCTGGCGAAAAAGGGTTAAGTGAACTTAAATGCCTTTAAAAAATTAAGTATGGAGTTCGAAGGTCGAAAATATTCGGCATTATATAGTGAGTTTTAAAAAAATAAGGGCCAGATTTGTAGTTTTGAGGTTGCACCAAATGCGTGAAAGGGAATAGAATTAAACTCTCTTTTTTTATTTATTTATTTTTAATAAGTTAATTAGTTAGTTAGTTAGTTAGTTAGTTAGTTAGTTAGTTAGTTAGTTAGTTAGTTACTTAGTTAGTTAATTAGTTAGTTAGTGAATTAGTGGTTACATTCTGATTTCATTCATTTAAAAATTAAGAAAACAATAAATAATGAAAATTTCTCACTTTTTTCACCACAATATTTTTTCTAGGAACTCATATTTCCTTTGAACGATTTTTGAAAAACATTTTTTACCGTTTCCTCATCTGTGTTGTAATTTGTCCGATTTTTTCCTAATATGGGTGGAATATCGAGTACCAACTGGATAGTGTTAAACGAAATATATTTTTTGTACCTTTTGAATTTTTTAATGGTTCTAGAATCGTTTTAATGCTAACAGTATAGTCCAACCGGGCTACAAATACGATTTTTTTGTTTTTTTTATTTTTTTATATTTCGTTAATAAATAATAATGGTGTCTATTACGTCATGTATAAGATATTTATAATTTATTTATAGTTTTTATATAACATTATTTTATTTTTGCATGTTATGGCTCAATAACTGCTTAAATTTAAAATTTTCATAAATTTTTCTTAAATTATTAAAATTATATTTCTTATATATTTTTATTAACTTTCTATATAACTCGATCGCAAAATTTTATAAATAACGGCATTCATCCTCAAGCTGATGCGTCCCTTACATCTGTTATTAGTTATTATTATTAGTTAGGAAATAATTGCACTTGTATTTATTCTGAACGATTGAACAAAGTTTTTGGAAATATTTTATTGAGTAAGTGTTCGTCAACATAATTTGGTATGAATACCAAAACAAAAAATTTTATGAGATACATTTTTCGAAAATTCACCAAGGCAAAATATTATTTGATGTTCCATTTTGATAATTATAAAATTATCATTCATATAAAATTTCCAGTAACCAAAAACATGAGTTATAATTAGTTCTTAAATTATCGGAATGAAAATCAATATAATTTTATCAACTTTGTTATATAATTTAATAGCAATTATTTATAATTACCAAAAATAATCTCCAAACAGACATTTCTCTTACAACAGCTATATCCATTAGAAATAACTAAAAATTCTTATTTACTTCATAAACATGTTTTCGGCAACAAAAAAGTTTGTTTATATATTTAGTATAAAGATTTCATTATTTGTTTAGAAACATTTCTTTTGCAAAATCTAAACAATAAACAAAATTTGCTGTTGCTAATAGTTTTGAAATGTTTATAGCGTAAACAAAGGAACATGTAAATAAAAACACAAGCAACATATTCAAATTTTTATGAGATTCATTGTTATAAACACCACTAAGACGAATCGTTCGGTAAATTAAATTAATTTTAAGGTATTTTGAAGTGGTGATTTACAAAATTTAATGAACGCGTTTTGCCGATTTTAATATTTTTGTCTATTAACCTGATGGTCGAATTACTTGATGCTGTAATAAAATTTATTAATACATACCATAGTCTGTGATCAATAATTCTGTAACTTTGGAACTATTGAATACTTTTTAACGAAATTTTTCATGGGCATTCTTGTGATGTTTTCCAATTGATTTGAAGAAGTAAATATTTCTCGGGTATGACCATTTTTTAAACAATAGCCAAAATTTAATTTATGATTTGATTGGAAAAGTATTTTACATACTTATAGCCATTATAATACTCTTAAAAAAAACGCTTATATGTGTGGGATATTTCTTATTTTAAAAGTTATTAAGACCAAAGTACATTTTTGACCCATTTCGGAAAGTTTTTTTAGTTTTTTTTTTTTAACTTGGCAATAATCATAAAAATTCAAATTTATAAAAGAATGGGATTTTGGGAAATGTGCAAATTTATGGTGAGGGGACAAATTTTAGTTTATTTTTGAAAAGTAGTGTACAATATTTATATAAGTATGTAATGTCGTTAGAAAGGTAATTAAAATGTAATGAAATGTAATAATTTGTACAAACTTAACTATTTAAACGAAGTCTCTTCAACAAATTTTGAAAAAATTCAAATAATTTTATTTTTAGTACGTAAAAAATTAATTAATATTTGACATTAAATAAATTCAATAAGAATAAAAATATTTTTATGAAATTTTAACATGATGTGAATATAGATATGCGGACTATAAAAAATTGTCACTTTTTTAT
The DNA here is from genome assembly GCA_004302925.2 of Cochliomyia hominivorax. Lineage (NCBI taxonomy): Eukaryota > Metazoa > Arthropoda > Insecta > Diptera > Calliphoridae > Cochliomyia > Cochliomyia hominivorax. The sequence continues at coordinate 60,094,775 of PYHX02000467.1, forward strand.
TCCAAAATACCCAAAATTCTAATCTGGGGAAAACTTGCTTAAAAAATTCACTTTTTTTCAGTAAATTGCTCACCCTGCTGTTAAAAGAGTTTTGGCCCTTTATAAATTTCTAGCGCCTTTTGGTACCTTTTTGACGATTTTAGCTTTAAAATTTATTACTCCTCAAAAAACTAAAGTAAAATATATTTTATATTTTAAAGTTACATATATTTTTATTGAATACACATTGGTATGATCCATCCGAGGTGGCCATCTTTGGACCGACCTCAATACACAGGAAATATTTCATCTTTAAATCAATTGGAAAAAAACTTCAAGAACGTCCATGTAAAATTTCTTTAAAAAACATTCAATAGTTCCAAAGTTACTGAATTATTTCCATAAAAGCGTTCTGAGACCACTGTGGGGCAGTAAAAAGTAATAAATAATTGACAGCTAACGGCCAGTTCTGTAGAAAAAATTGAATATGTATAAATTTACTGATATTGAAAAGAAAATCCAATTCAGCTCTAACTTTAAGACGAATTATCAATGATCGTCCGTTGAAAGCATCTTCACATCGGCACAAATTTCTAACGAAATTTGGACTGAATGTTTATTATTTTCTTTTCAATAAGGTATTTAAAGCCAGCAATATCGGTTTAGTACAAAAATGAGTTTAACTAAAATATTCAAAATTTTGATACACCCCAAAATAAGTCCACAATAAAGATGGAAGTTTTTTTCATATATTTATTTCAATATAAGGAGAATCACTTAACTTGGATAATGCTTTGAACATTATTAGTCCTAGCTCCCATATAAGATCCCACCTCGAAATGAAATTTTGGGATTATAAAAGTCTTAAATATTTACCAATAATATTGAATTTCGGCAGAAAATATTTCTTTCTTGAATATATGTAACCAATTTAACAAATATCAGTCCGTATTTGATTATATATTTCATATAATAGTTCTTCCTTTTTTATATCCTCCAACACAACAAGTGGTGATGAAGCTGAAGCCATCAAAAGTACATATATCCCTGCATTAAATCAAAATATGGGCCAAATCATTGGTATTTGTCATAGTTCTAATATAACTCCCCCTTCTGGAATAGCGGTTAAAGCTTATAATAATTGTAGACGAATTTGATTAACATTTAGCACAATTAGTCTCCTTAATATTATTAGTATTTAATATAATTTGAACAATATCGGTTCATACTTGGCAATAGCTCTCATATAAGATACGCTGCCGTTATAGATTTTTATGTTTGTAAGAATCTTAAATGATAAATATATCCTTATTTGGTTATAGATCCCAAATATGACCCTCTTCTATTGAAGAATCTTAAATGATAAATATATCAGTATTTGGTTATAGATCCCAAATATGACCCTCTTCTATTGAACTTCGCCACAGTTAGCTATACCTTACGTCTTTCATTACACTACTATTTATAACCAATGGTAGAACACTATAATATTCTTAATTATTTTCTTATAGATCCCGCACAAGTTCTCATCACGGAATAAACTTTTAAGCCTGATACATTTTTCATGAACATTGTTCCAAAAAAATCTGACGGACTTTCAGAATTTACATTAAATTATTCTAAATTTAATAAAACCTTATTCTGGGAAGAATATTAATGATGTACCTGAAGATTTATATTCTCTATAATGTCTTGTGCTAATGTTTGTAACATGCAGAAAAAGTGGTGTTAAACCCACTTTTAAGTATACAGTTAGACTCAAAATCACTTTCTGAGTCTAATAATTGATATCCGTCCACTTACCTGTCTATCTGTCCGGTAGACTGTCCCATAAAAATGTTCTTCCTTAAATTGGTCATTAAAGTCCTAAATATGAGGCGATTTTAACGAAATTTTGCACAAGTTCGCTTATAATATTCTAAAAGTATTGAAAACGATTTGCCAAAATAAGCGACTATCAGTCCATTACTTCTCATAGGTTTCATACAAACTCCCATCTAAGTATCCGTAAGCGCATAAATCTCACATATGCATTGGTATTGTAAAATCAATTGTTAAAATTTAGATATATATAAGCAAAAATCGATGTGTGAAATTATACGACGGTCGGCTCATAATTTCTTGCAGCCCTCTCAGTAAAACTCGTTTTAAAATATATAAATTTAACATAAATCCTTGTGACACAAAAATGTACTACACACTTTGGAATAAATCAGAAAATCAAATTTTATGAAAGATGGTCATCAGTTTTTCATAGCTGCAATTTTCTAACCGGCGATGTGGTGGAGGGTATAACATAGTCGGACTTGACCGACTACACATTCCTACTTGTTTGCTATTATTAAAATTTTATCATATATTTGATTTTAATAAATTTCCTATTGGATACTTTTATATTCACTTACATTTATATGTACATGTAACAGTTGTTTAAATGCATGAGTATATATAAAGTGGTGTTTAAACACAAATGAATCAATGTGCTACAATGTTCTCAAAATTGTTCAAAATTGCTTATTGCAATGACCATTTGACATTAAAGAGTATTTACAGTATAGAATTATTCTACAGCTGTAAGTGCAACAATAGCGATATTCAGACAAGAACATATAAAGTACAAACAGGGATCAAATCTCTATACGTTCATCTAACCAACCAAAAATTCATCTATTCATTTGTCTATTTGTATGAATGTGTTGTATGGTTACATATGTACCAATATTGTAAATACTTACATGTATACATATATAAGTATGTGTATGTATGTCGGTATAATGTCAGTGTCATTATGAGGGTCAACAGTGGATGTTCCGTTTGTATGTGTCCGTACATACATTTGTACGTTTAGCTAATATAAGGGCATTTTATTAGAAGAAGTGCTAAATGCGGTCACACATACTAAAGAAAATTTACGAATTTAATTTAAAATTATTGGTATTTATTTCATTTGTTTTCACTGTTATTGTGGTTGTTGATTATTTAAGAATATTTATTGTGAAGCAACTAGCAAATCATGACTTTTATATGGGGGTTTAATAATAAATACGTTTTTTATGTTGTTTCTTAATTTAATATTTATGTTTTTTATATTGAGGTATGGGTAAAAAGAAATTTAACGTCAACGATGAAAAGAAAAATGATCGGGAACCCTTAAACTCATTATTTTGTTTCAGGAAACGGTATGTAACATCACATCAAAAATCAAAATGTTTATGTAAATTATCCTTGCACTCTTTAATGTCCCTTTACAGAAACTCAGTATTCAATATCTGAATTTGTCTGAGTTAGACCTATAACTTAGACTTCCTTATATAGAAAATGGATATTGCAGGATAATCTTGCAGAACCTCATTGAGTTATTTATATGGATGTGATTATATCTTATGCAGATGGACATAGCAAAGTCAACTCAGAATTTGATGTCTAAAAATCCATACAGTACTTTGCTCGTGTTACACGCGGAATGAAATATGGTATACATTATCGTTTATGGCGGAATTTACAAATATTAAACTTAATATGCCTTTAATTAAAACCGGTTAACCAACTAAAAACCACCATATCGAATAAATCAACAATGGAAATTATTCGAAACCGAACGGTTTTCTAAAATGCAAAAAACCGGTTAACCGGTTTTGGTTTTTGAATACGCTATATAGGAGCTAGAAGAAATTATGGACCAACCCACGTAAAATGTCGCATGACGATTTAGCTTATGTTTGCCTTAAATTTACTTAAATTGTTATTACAATCTCAATGTATGTGTGAAATTTAAGCCCTTCAAAGTAGTATTTGGAGTGGGGTTTTTTGAATTATGAGAAATAATGGACCGATCTTTAAATAATTTGATATTTTAGAATAATCTTAGATTTATTTTGGTCACAATTCATTAAAATCACTTTATATTTAAGACCAATGGTGGTGTATGATATAAAAATCAGATGATATACTTTAAGTGCTTGCAACCAACGTCTAATAATCGTTAAGGAATATTCTAGTGTCAAGTTGCTGAACCGATTATTTTAAAAATTAATCGGCTGCATGGATTTGAATGTTTTCATTCAATCTTTATTTGTTAAAAAGGCCTCTTTTCTAATCAGTAATTATTTTCAACACTTTTTCATTTTTATTTTGTTCAAAATTGATAAAAGTAACAAAGATTTTTTATTTTTAAATATCAGAAACTATTTTTATTACAAATACATTTGTTTAATAACAGATGTATTTCTAGGCTGTCTAAACAAAAAAAATCCGGTTATCATAACGTAAAATTTCAAAAATTAGAGACACTGTTGCATCTCTGCAAACAAATGTACACAGGGACTACATGTAAGAAAATGTAAGAAAAAATGTGTCTTCATAGGGAAAATCAAAGTTTTGGAAAAGCGATTAGTTGCTAATAAGGAATAAAGTGTGTTAAGTAGGACCATGAAAGCGTTCGATTATTAAACAAAAGGTGTCACAAGCACTTTTGTGGCATGTTGTTCGACTTGTCAATGCAACAAAAGAATATTACTGAGGTTTGAACAAGAATAAGGTTTGGTTAAGCCAAAGAGGGGAGACCAACAAAGAAAACCTCATGGTCAATGAAATACACATAATCCGGTATTTCGGCTTGTTGTGCGCTTCCAATGTGAAAAATCGTTTTGGGATATAATTTTTCTTTACAAGCTTCAGTATTTGGTAGGAACGTGAGAGGATTCGATTACTAAACAAAAGGATTACAAGCATTTCTATGCTATATGGTTCAACTTATCGATCCAACAGACGAATACCAATGTTATAAGGTTTGAAAAAAATTAGATTAGGTTTAGTTAAAGAGAGGAGACCAACAAAGAATGCCTCATGACCATTGGCATACACATAATTCGCTATTTCGACTTGTTGTGCGCTTCAAGTATGAATAACCGTTTCGAAATATAATTTTTTTTACAAAGTTCAACTTGTTGGTATCCCAAGGTCGTGATATTGCCTTAATGAGTTTCTTGAGGGTGCTACCATGATTTTGAACTCAAAATTTCTTATTTCTATAGAATCACCGTCATTGTTTTCAAGGATAAACTCCAGAACGCAATTATTGACTAGATCTTCTAACTTAAATTGATAGTCTGTGGTATTTTTCCACATATGTTGTCGGTGTCAATTACTGCGTATCAGAGATTTTCCCGATATTCCTGGCAACTTTCATATAAAATAGCGTCTCTTTGCCGTTACCCACGTTTCGCATTCTCTTTCGCATCGAAATTGTTCTCTTATTAAAGGCCCTTTCCTTCGCGCGAGTTTCCCAGACATGATTGCTATATCAGATTATTTTGACTTCCATCACTAGGACTCTGATTTGAGCTCTCTTTCAGTGGATTAGGATCCGGATTCGGGTGCTTACGGCCAGGCGGAAAACGTTTTTTTCTTAAGAGTCTTCCTAAATTTCTCCTCCTTTCAGTGGGTTAAGATCCGGCTTCGGTTTTACACGGCCTCAAATTCTTGCTCTTCACCTATGGATAGTACTCTCTTGTCATCCTTAAGTGAAATGGAATGAGTATCTTGTCTCTTAGGGTCTCCCTCTACTCTAAATGTGTTTTGATAATACAGCTTGCGAGTTTCCTTTGATGTACATCTGACAGTCGCTTATTTTTAGTAGTAAGCTTTGAAATGCTAAATAGTTTTATTTTGCCCATCGTCTATTGAGTTGGAATTGGAGTCGTCATTTGATTCTTAAGGCTGGATTGACATTTTGTTTCGTGCTGTCGTACCCGTTTCTAAAGAAACAATATTGGAATGACTTGGAATGACTGGACTCATGAGTTGATCATCATTCATCACCGGTACTAAGTTTTAGAGAAATGTGCGTTATTGTATTTTGGACCAAGAAGTGTATTTTCCAGCAATATGATGGTCCTTATTCTTCCCATGATCAATAAGTAAACGAAGATCCTAAAACTTTCACATATTTTTTAGCCCATCCCTTATTCTTGTATTTCTCACCAAAACCCATACATTTTTTATGTTGTAATAATAATCATTATTCTTCTGTATTTTTTTTTCTATTTTTAGCGATGAGAAAAATTAAATAATTTTTTTCTCTACTTATACTTTAATGTATCTTTAACAATTGTTACCCTCTTTTGATTTTCCCATGATTACCATCAATATAAATCACATTTACTGAAAATGGTTTAACATTATTCTTCCTTCCAATACAAAAAGAAACTGTAAATACTTGAGCGAAAAAGAAAACTAAATGTTGAAAAATTTCCCCCAAAAACAAAATTCATGTGGAACTAGGGACTTTTGTTTAAAGTTACCAAAATATATAAAGTTTCTTTACCGGCTTTTTCCATACGAAAAAAAATAAAATTGCAACAAATTTGTATTCGAAACACGCACGCAAATATTACTTTACTCTGTTATTTTGACAAGGAGTAAGAGTTTGTATGGTAACTTCTTAACTAAATATAGCCGGTGAAAAATAATAATAGAAGAGAAATTAAGTGAATGTTTTGTCAGTTGATTTGAACCGACGATTTATTGCCCTAGAGATTTCGAAATAGATGCCAAATAGAATTTTGATTTATGCAACGAGAGTTTTTATGTTTAAATACAATAACATTTCATAAAAAATATTTTTTTTTATATTCTCAAGGACCAATTTATTAAGATGTGAGATCGAAAAATTCCTAATATACATATGTGTCAATAAAAACGAAAACACTTACGTACACTTAAAATTTTTTTTATTTGATTGAAATTATTATCACAATTCACAAAAAATATATTTTTATAGTTTGAATAACTTGTGATAAAATTTTGAACTATTTCCGGAAACCCTTTCTAAAGGTTTATAATGCTTTCAACAACTTTTCCCTGTCTTGGTAGAAAAATGACATTACTGGTCTTCTACCACTCAAGGGCTTGCTTACCATAGTAACAGGATGACAAGTCAGACAAAGATAAGTGGTTGCACTATGAAGTCTTATGAATGGAAGCAACCTGATTTGAAAACATTCCTTGATGTAAATTTCGGTACTTATAGATCCCGTTGTAGCAAATGATTGGCTTCTTTTCCCGCAACTCCACATTGCTTGCCATGCTAAGAACTTTTTGGGAAATTTTGGGTTCTTAACTTTTCATCAACATTCCCTCGAGCATTAGCAATATAAATTTTTTTCCAGGAAGTTGCTACAAATGTGCAAACTATTGCTTCTACTTGAATTGGGTTGTCTATCAACGAACGAGTTACCCCGGTACTGTTTACGTTTGACAGCAGACGTTTGAATGATTGTTGAGACTTAATTTTGCTTCAGTTTTTTTTCTAAAAAAAACATCAAAATCAGTTCATTAGAAAAACGTTTAACCGAAAAATGCAATAAGTACTATGATTAAAATTATGTAAAAGTGTTGTCGGCCTTATATAATCATGATATTATTTCAGATCTACATCATGATGTGAGAAAAGAGATCATCCTCACTTCAGAAGAACCACAAAAAGTTATTTTAGTAAGTGTAGGTTAGTTTGGTAGAATATAGCTTGAACCAAAACATATATAAGTATTACCGTAATTTTCTGGTGAATTAAATCTACGGCCACTTTTGTTCCGCAAATCGACTTTATTTTCCAAAATCCACTTTTTGTGACACTAAAAATCTCAATGGTAACGCTGATCTGCACTATTTGGCTAAACTTTAGGAATTATTGACAGATCGTTTAGACAAAATCATCTACAGATATACCCATAAAATGATACACTGAATGATCTTCTCTGCATGTTTTACAAAACAGTTGAAATACACCTCTTTGAAAATACCTCCTTTGACGTTTCCTTATGTCTGAAATTGCATACAGATGTTTGTCAAATGAGAGAAGTTTCATCCAGTAGTTAATAATGATTTGATATATAATATATCTAATTCTCAAGAAGAAATTATATTTTGATTGTTTGAATAAAAGTCGAAAGAATATTGCATATATAAATATAACTGAAAAATGATGCAGTTATATTTGAAAAATATAATTTTGTAATAAATCAAATTTTTCAAAATCGTTCCGCATCAAATTTTTTAAATTTAAATTCTTTATTCATCATATTTTTTACACATAAGAATTTGAGAAAAAAAATCCTTTTAAGGGACTTCCGTTTATTTAAAAGCATGTTTATGCACAGAAAGTAATCAAAAAAGCGTCTGTCTCTTAATATTAACGTCTTAATTCAATGCTAAAACATTAAGCTTTCATTTTAAATACCTTAAATTAAAAAGAAACATAAAACAAGTAAGGATGCTATATTCGTCTATACCGAATCTTAAACACCCTTCAGCACAAATAATTTTTTGAATGGTAATGAAATACACATAGCTTGTTCATTTTTCTTTGAACTTAGATGTTGCTCCATATATCGGTCCATATCTTTGAATACAAATAGAAAACTTTTCAAAGTTATATGAAACACTCTGGCCACATTAAGCTGAGCTGTGTCAGTTATTGTGGACAGACAAACAGACGGATATAGCTTAACACACTCAGATTTTGGTTCGATGCAAGAATATTGTGAGGTCTGAAATAAATCCTTCTTAGCGTTACACACAGAGTGATAATGTTATTAAATAAATATCGTTTGTCTCTTCACCACTTGTGGTGGTGCTGGTTATAATATTAAATTAAAAAAATATATATAAATCTTTACACTTTTATAAATCTGTTGCACATTCACTTGTCGAAATGTTAAAAAATGTATTGTATGTATAGGGTATGTGTATGTTAAAGTAAAAAAAAAAACAAGTATAAAAAATAACTAAAATTTTTCTTAGAATGAACAGGAAACACTTACGTACATACAAATGCGGTATATATTTATTTTTAATGTATAATTTTTTTCCATTGGTTATTTTTTTTTTCGAAAAAAGAAATTTTTGAGAAATTGTTGGATGGCAAAAATATGATATTTTCAATTTCTCTCAACGTCCTTCATCTTAAAGCATATATAGTTGTTGTTATAGAAAAGAAATACAAAAATAAATTAAAAAGGAGAAACCATAATATGTAGTAGACCTTCAACTTATATCCACTTGCTTTAGAAGATTCTTTTTCTTATTTTTTGTCGATACACACAAACACATGCAAAGGTTGATAATTTTTTCTATATATACAAAAACATTATAACATCATGGGATAAAAGTATTTTATATTGGAAATTTATAACTTTTTACAAAATTTGTAACAAATTCTTCTTATGTATATAATTTGTGATAAATTGTTTCTGTAATAAAATTTTGAATAAATTCGCTCTATAAAGTTTGCGTTTGATTTATTCTGTCGATATATAAAATATGTGAATAGTTATTTCCGCATAGAGAATTTTCTTTATAGAGAATTTTCTATAAATTCTCTCTTTATACAGAATTTCCCATAAATTTTTCTTTTGTAAAGAATTTTTTTTTCAAATTCTTCCATTATGGAAATTTTCGATAATTTTTCTCTTTATAAAGAATTTTTATAAATTTCTCTCTCTTTATAAATAATTTTCTATAAATTCTCCCTCTTTATGCAGTATTTTGAATAAACCCTCTCTGAACAAAGAATTTTTGAAAATTCTTTATTTCTATAATATTTTTTCTTATGGAGTGTTTTTTATAAATTTTCCCTTTAGAGAGAATTTTAGATAAATTCTCTCTTTATGGAGAATTTTAGATAAATTCTATATTTATGGAGAGCCTTTTACTAATTCTCCCTTTATGGACAATTTTGTAAACTTTCTCTCTAGGGACACTTAAATTTTAAATTCTCACATTTAAGAGTATTTTTGACAAGTTTTTTTTATGGAGAATTTTAGATAAATTCTCTTTTGGTACAAAAGTTTTTATGAATTTACCTTTTACAAAAAAGTTTCTATAAATCAAAAATTTCTTTATTTCAAAACTTTTCTTCAAATAGAAAATTTTTGATAATTTTTTTTCTAATGTATATATGGTTGCTGGAAACATTCTAACTCCGAGAATAATTACACGAATTCGATATAGCTTGGTTATATTATTTATTTAATTATTTTTTAAACTTTCTTGTATATGTGATTCTAATTACAATTCCCTTATATGGTGTTTTAGATTTAAAAGGTCCTCAATAACAATTCCATAGCAATTTAAGAATTTTCTAATTTTTTCAATTTCATATTTCACTATAGTTTTTTTATGGATTCTCTTTTTCCGAATACGGTGTTTAGGCTGATGAATACATAATTCATTTACAGATGGAATATCTTTATCTTTTGTGCATGAGGTGGACGGTATTTATGATACGACACAGCCGAATATAGCATACAACTATTTTCGACATATTGATTCTGACCCAAAGTGCAAGTATAAACAAGATTCCAAAACATATTATTATTATTTTGCTTATTTCATAGTGTCGTTGAAAAATGTTTCTGAAAATACATTAAGGAATTTTTGTTGATTTTTTTTTTTTGATGGTTTTTGTTTTTCCTGATACTAAAAACATTTGGAATTTTGCATTTTTGGAAATAAAATTTATAAAGGTAGGTAATTCAAGAATTTCGTGCTTTCATCTTCTCTTTTCTATTTAATTTCAACACAAACGACAATTTGAGTCAAATTTTGTTCAAACTTTTGATTTTTTTTTTTGCTCTAACAAATTGATGTTATTTGGTCGGGGTCATTGTTTTTTGTGGTTTAAAGGTGTCGTTTTTTGTTTTCATGTTAAATTTTTTTATTCGTTTGAAAAAAGGACAAAGAACGTGGGATATTATATTATAATCATTTTGGAATAGACAAGTCACTGTGTTAAAATAACATTTATGCAATTTATAATACAATATTTTTTTGTTTATTATTATTTTTTTCAAACTAAATTACATCAAAAATATGGAAACTTGAGTTTTTGTGAAAAAATGTCCAAGTCATTAAAATTCTTTATTGTTGTGGGCCATAGATTAAAAGAATATGTTTGGAAAGAAAATTAAACAAAAAAATAAAATAACTTTGTGTACGTGTAGCTTTAAGACATTAAAGACCATTTAAAGATATTATTTTTTGTATACAAACAAAAAACTTGTAAGTTTAATTTAAAAGCACGTGTTTAAAGAGAAAAACAATTATTTACCTATTTTAGCAACATCAAAATAAAATCTCTTTTAATATGTCGAATTATTCATTTTACACTAAAAGCCTCAGCATTTCCATTTTTCTTCCGGAAGTCCACTTTCGGCCTATGATAATATTTCTTAAATGCAAATATAAATATTTGCCGAAATTTCAAAGAAATTTACCGTAACAATTTTATAGGCACCAGATATTAAAATAGTTTGAACGGCATTCCTCAGTTTAACCGGCCGGCTTGCGGTTCGGACTTAAACCCAATGCTCAGGAAGAAACAATAATGTCTTTAACAGAGTTAAGACTTAAAATAAAGCAAGTTTAGGAAAAATTTATAATGATCTTCTTATCTTAAGATAATCCCCAACATAGCATAACATACCCATTACTAACAGTGCACATTGGTCCCAAAACCATTTTTAGGAAATAATTCTGTAACTTCTGAAGTATTCAATATTTATAAGCGATATTTCATGGACATTATTAAAGTGTATTGATTTGTAGAAGGTTATGTTTCTAGTTGGTCCTGGTGTTGGTAAGATTATATTCAAAGTTGATCACCTTGGGTATGACAGTTAAAAAAAATCGTCCAATATGTATTAACATACATAAAATCATAAAAATGAACAGTAAAATCATCAGGCCGAATTACTTGAAGTCTGTCAATTATTAAGGATGTGGAATTGCCGACAACAGATAGACAAACAAAGCTAAAAACAAAGTATTCGCTCTATCAACACTTTTTGTAGTGGATGATATAAATAATATCAAATCATGTTTTTTTCAGCTCTGAAAAATGTTATATATCTCCCATCACTTACATTTTCGAGAATCCGAACTAAAATTAGATTTAAGAGAATATGAATACTCTTTTCCGGTATTAGTACTTATGTAGTTTCAGCCACACGTCTCCACATCAATCACCAGTAAATAATAAGTACTGACAAATTTCATTGAAATATTGTAATTATATTTAAATATTTAAATAATATTTTGAAACGGGTCTTTATAACAGGGTTATTTAATAATTGCAGTAAGAACAAGTAAGAATGCAATATTAAGCTATGCCGAATCTTCAATACCCTCCACTACAAATGCATATTAAATAAGTACCTTATGTTTTGTACATACACTCTCACAGACGTAGACAGTATGTAAAAGTTTATCCTTAATTTAACGAGGAAAACTTAATGATTCATCAATTAAGCTATATCTTTCGCTATAACTTTTTTTCTACTGAATCGATTTCAATAATTATGATGTTAATGAAGTACATGTAGCTTATTTCTAATTTGTCGATTTTTTATTTACAATTTTATAAAAGATTTTTGCTTGAACTAAGAAGTTTCCTCAGATATCGGCATTTATATATTAATATACAAAACTGATTTTGTTGAAACTTCTTAGAACAATAACAAATACTCAAACCGAATTTCATTGAGTTCTGCCAGTTATTGCCAACAACAGATAGACAGACAGAAAAAGCTTAAATGATTCAGATTATGATTTGCTGCAAGAAAATATACATTGTGTGGTGGGTATAAAAATATTTGTGCAGAACTTCAATATATTTGGTTTATATTTATACATTTTATAGACTCAAACCCTGTTCTTTAGGAGGAGCACATAGTCGATGCCTTTTCGATTGTTTTCTTTAATTTATATCAGATTCCCTATTACGATTTTAATAACTTTTTGTAAATTGGAAGTTGAAACTTTAAAAAAAATTGTTTTGGTTTTTTTCTAAAAGGTTGGCAACATATATTCACTGATAAAACCATTCCTTTGTTCTGAATGTTATAAAGAAATATAAAAAAATCTAAACGGAAAATACGTGTAAGCTTAATATGGATGAACTAGGACCAAAGATTTGCTCACAAGACCTATCCAAATTAGGTCTATTAATAAAATAATAACGTTAATAACAGGAACTATTTTTTGTGTTAAATCGATAAAGCTGGAATCATTTTTAAATTATATTTTGTATAATCTTTTTTCTTTAGTTCAGCCCCTACATTTGCAGGGTGATAATTTCAGTAAAAGGTCTGATTTTCAAACTTGTTTTACCCGGTTGGAATAAACATTTTTTTTGAAATTGTCTGATTAACAGACAAGATTGTGCACAATTTTGTGCTATTTAAAAATAACATCCTTATTCGTCTCTATTTTATTAAAGTTTAAATATTAATTTTATTTTTCGAAAAAGCCGCAAAAAATCGAAATTTTTGGTTCTTCATAAAATTTTGACATCAAATTACATTTTATTTAATTTTGTTTTAAAATTTATGAATTTTCAAGCTCTAACTTTTACATAGATACTAAATACTTGTGTAAGAAGAGTATACTCAGGCTGCAAGTATAACTCATAAGGTTATCTTTAAAGGTGCAAAACTAACAGAATTACTATAACAATTTGTTAATTTGTATGTAGTGGCTAAATACTGTTTAAAAGCTGTACTCATTCTGATTCAAATTTACTTCAATAATATATATACAATGTTAAGTGGAACTATCTAATATTTAAAGTATATAAATCTTAATTAAATGTCGCTTCATAATTCGATAGGTTATATTATAATCAGTCTTAATGAAAATTTTATCTACATATGATTTGAAAGCTCATCTATTTATATGACAATTATATATATATTAAATACAATTACTTTATCATAAAAAATTGTTTATTGCAACGAATTGCACATTTATTAAAGTGTAAATAATTTAGAAAAGAAAAATTCCAAACTAAAAAAGCATGTATATATTATTGTGTGATACTATTAAAATATTGTGTTAAATTTTATTCAATTATCCAAAATGATCAAATGACAAAAGTTCTATTAAACTGTAGTAAAGTTATTTCTTAACTTTCTCATGAGAATATGTGTGAATTAAATTGTCTAAGTAGAAAAAAGGCATGAATTCATTCTTTAATTTAATAAATAATTTCATTATACAACAATAATACTTATTTCTACTTTTATACACTTGTGTACAGTAATACTCACATACATGCACACATATATACATATAAATATAAATATACATTTTTTATTGGTATAAGAAAATTATAACTGATTTATATATAAGTATAAAATTTTAAGTGTGTGTGTATATTTGTGAATACAAATACAAAGAACTCATCTGAATTTTTTCAATTGTGTCATCATCATATTCAATTAGATGTTTCACAATAGAAGTGAACTTCTTTATATAAATAATACAAATACATCACTTTTATACTTATATCTATATATACTTATTATTTACTTGTGGTATATATGTATCTGTATTAATATGTATAAATGTTTATAAGTAATCTTATTCATATGACTTAAATATTATAAGATATATTTATACCCTACACCACCATATGTGATGGGGGTATTATGTGTTTGTGCAAATGTTTGTAACGGGCAGAAAAAATAGTACTTCTACTACTTTAAGGTATACCGTTCGACTCAAAATCACTTCCTTGGTCGATTTTAGCAGATCCGAAAGTTCGGCTGGAAGATATCTTAACGAAATTTGACATGTACTATTATTTTTTGAAATTAGTTATGATCGGACCATTATTTCATGTTGGTTCTACACGAATGTCCCACCCGGAATGGTGTTTTTAGTCCATAAAATTCCTTAAGATAAAAGGATTTTTTAAGTTTGCGAAAATAAGTCTTATTTAATGTTAAAACGATGCGTTAATTCAAATTAAGACAAATATAAGCCAAAACCGTTGCGCAAAATTATTTAAGGGTCGGTCCATAATTTTTTCTACCTTCCATTTAATTCTCCAGAAAAACTTCCTTTTAAAGCGTATTAATTTCACAAAAGCAATAGTAACTTAATAATCTATAGCACACATAAGCCATAATAAGAATATCAATTTATACGAGGGCCGTTCTTAAATTTTTCGTAGCGACTATTTGCAACCAAAAATGTGATGTAGGGTTTTACATATTCGAGCTTGATCGACTATAACATATTTTCTTGTTTTGTATGAGTTTGTGAGTATTTGAATGTATTTTCTTGTTAGTTAATTGTGTTCTTGTAGCGTTAAATTGGATTAAATCAGTGTATAAATCAAATTGTCTTCTACAAAAAGGCACCAAGTGTCATTTTATAAATTGTAACTGAGTTTCACAGCTGCTGCCAGTTTTCAATATTAACAGTTTAATCTTAAAAAAACTGTTATATACGTTATTTAATTATAACTCTCTATGCAATTTCAATTAGTATTTATTTTACTTTACTTTAGAAATGGACGTTTTCTTTTAAATACATTTAACACTATTTTAATTTTATATCTTTTATTTTTAGATGATAAGTTTATTTGTATGGTAAATTAAATTGTTGGCTTTAAATATTTGAAGAACAATATTATTTTGATGTAAATAATTTTTAACAGTTTAAAAAAGTTTAAAATTTTTAATCACTCTAATGTATAAATACATAAATCATAGTATTGCCATATGTTGCGGATAACTGAAAATTAATTACATTCATTTCGAGATAGAGGAACATATGTTAGAGTATTTCTTCAAAGTAGGAGTTTTAGAAACGCCGAATGCATATTACTTCTTAATATTTCCGATTTCACTGAAATTTCAATATAAAATTTGTAATTTTATTTGACAGACATTTAATTTTAAATTTTATACCCTACACAAATTAGATGAAAGCATATATATTCATTTGCGACCCCATTAAGAAAATATTTAAATATGATTTTAATTGTTTATGTTCGACAATGTAGTAAGTTACCTGAAAACTGAGTCAACGTAGTAACCCCCAAAACTGAAATTAAGGATATTAAAAAAACTAAGTATGTAGTTCGATAGTAAACATATTTTGCATTATATAGAGATTTTTCATCAGAGGTTGATATTTTGTTCTGTGATATCACCAAACTCGAGAGAGTGAAGAAAATTCAATTTTATTTTGATTAAAAAATTAATGGATTAAACATGTAAAAGCGTATAAGTCGAACAAGCTCTACCACGATTCATTCAAATTTATGATTTATGTTTTATATAAAATATACTTATTTAAAATATCTTCCTGAAAACAGCCTATTTGAGGTACTTATGTGAATGATGTGGTGGTTACATAATGATTATAGGAAACAAATGACCGATACTAATAAAATTTGATTCTATTTGTATAGCTGTGCGCTTTATGAACTTTAAACCCCATTTAGGAAGGACATTTGTATGGGAGGACCTAAATTTTAAACCGAATATGACCTTGACATAAAATTATGATATGTATCAAATAGTATCAAAATATAAAAATTGCGACCTGTAGGGTGTAAACAACTTTTATTAAGACAGTCGGATAGACAGACTATTAATTACGACGTCCATTAAATAAAAATAGAGTAAGAGAAAGAACGTTTAGATAAATTTTATCATGGCAAATGTTTTGATACTCATTGCAGAGTTAATTTCGAAAGGGAACTATAAATGGGGGTAGTTTTCACCAATTTCAAAAAAAATATATTAGTGAATTCAGAGTACAAGAAATTAATTCGTTTTAAATTTAAACAAAACTGTTTAATAACTAACATTTCTATGAAAATATAAATACAATTTTGAATAGCTAGAACAATTCGTGGAGCGATTACTACAGAAATCATTCGGGTTTGTCTTTTGATTTAACTTATGCTAATACTGTCAAACCCCCAGCTGGGATGCCAAAAATCCCAGCTTTAGTTACGAAACCACTTCTATTGGTTTTGGTCCAGTTTTCATGTAACAAATTTAATTTGACGGAAGTGTACATTTATTCTACTAAGGCGAAATCATTAGTGACTCCAAACAAAAATCCTTTCTCATACAAGATCAGTTTTATGTGGTTTAAGTATTAATAAAAAGTAAGAAAATACATTTGGACTAACCAAAACGGAGGCGGATAAAAAGCTTTTAATACTGTTCAAGGACGATATTGTATTTGTTATAATTAATAGCAATGAAAAATTCATGAGTGACCATCTTAAAAATTTCTTTTCTGATTTATGGGGGTCATATAGAAGATAAATTAAATTATGGATTGACTCTCGTACAATTATTTCGAACATCGATTTTGTTCATATTGTGGTCCATAAGAATAAATTGACCGCATTTCATTCATGTAAAAATTTATCAAGATATATTTTAAAATGCAACCAACAAAGTGGTAGCGTAGTTTCTTTTCAGACCCTTACAAATACTTATACAAACGCATAATTTCGCCAAAATTCGACACAAAACAATTTTACGAAAGTTCTTCCCTTGTACTCAGAGATTGCCTCATATATCGGTCTATTATTATACTCAACCGATTTAGCTGGTTTTAAATAAAAAACTTTTCAGGACTAAATAAACGAAAGATTACGTATTTCGTTCATACATTTGTGCTGACGGTTATTGAAGATTCGACAGAGACGAAAATGGCATCTGTACATGTTATTTAATGAATTTCTTAAAATTAAATCAACAATTTTCTGTGTACTTATTTTAATTTATAAGTTTTATTTATTATATTTTCGTTTAAGATGGGGAAATTACAAACAAAAGCCGAATATATATATGTTTATACACTACACGATCAAAGGTGGATTAGGTAAAATGTGTTTGTGCTTAAGTTTTTAACGCACAGAAAAAAATATTGCATATAATATATAGAATAACTTTCTGAGTCGATTTAACGATGTCCGTCCGTCTCATATAACACCGCTTTAAAATAACACTTTGAAAGTCTTAAATCTCATATATTCGCAAGTATTGTAATAAGAATTGATCAAACTAAGATAAATACAAGAAAAAATCGATGTAAGAACCTTTACGCGGGATGGTACATAATTTCATCTAGCTCCGTATTATCCCCTACAAGAGGTCCTTGAAAAGTGCATAAATCATATATGTATTAGTACCATAATATACCGCACTCTTTAATACAAATTAGAAAATATATTTATATGATGGTCGATCAATAACTTTTGATATTAACGGTTAATAACCAACTATGTTGTGTAGGATATTAAATAGTCGGGCTTGACCGACTATAACTTTTACTTGTTTTTTTCTGCTTTTTATATTATACTTGGACTTAATTAAAACAAATAAAGTAGAAAAAAAACTATAATCATTTCTCATTGTTTAATTCATCTAAACTATAAATCGGAAATGCATAATTAAAATACACTCTCATAAAGAGATAATATGTACATATATATAAATAATATATTAAACACATACATATATTGTACAGTTAATGATATACACAAATATTTTTGATTCAAATTATTGTTTATATGTATGCGTATTTAAAGTGAGAGTTTAAATTTTAAAATCGCATAAATTTATCCAAAAATAAAGTAATTAAAACTTTTGAATTTTTAACGCAATATTTTAGTTTGTACCTTAAAAGTACGAATTATTAGATCTTTTCAGATTTTTTTAAATATACAAAACTGTGGGACAAAAGTATAATTATTTCAAACTCAACAAAAGTATAAATATTTCTGCTAAATCAGGATGCAAAAACGTCCCTTATTTACGTTTTTCTTTGAAAAATATGTCTGATATGGAGTCTAAGATAAAAATAGACACTAATTTATCGATAATGGACTTAAGCATCGATTCTACAGTGAAGATTCATATATTAATGAAGTACTTTATACGAAGTTTAAATTAAAAACATATATTCGTGGCATTTAATAATTGTGCCCAAATTAATTAGAATGGGTCTATATGTAGGCTCAAAATCGTTTGTGGCCATTGAATAAAAGAGTTTATTTCCAACTAATGAAATATTATTGTATTCAGGGGCATTATTTGGGATCTAGGGCAATCCATATTCTTTGCATCAAAATAAAAATATATTGTAAATTTCAAAAACTTATCTTTAAAATTGCGACTTATGTATCGAATTAATTGTGTGGTGTATCGAAATTTTAGCATATTTTAATCTATGACTTTTTTCCATCGAACCAATGGAATTGATTTTTTGTAAGATATTTAATTATAAATAACTGTATTTTACGATAAAATTATTTTTGTTGAAAAATTAAGAAGAGATCTTTTTCAGAATTTTGAAGTTGTCTCAGATATCGGTCTACTCGGAAATGATTCTAACCATGAGAATGTTTCTAAGAGACAGACGGACGTAGCTAAATTGACTCTTATTTCGATTTGATGCAAGAATATATAAGATTTAAGGTCGGAATATGTTTTTAATGTACCTCATTGTGTACATGTAGAATAAAATGTATGCGTATTTATATTTGATGGTGTGTTTGTGTTATGATATAAATTATATGTATGAAGTGAGGTCGCATGCCAAACCCACATGAAATCACATAAAAACAGGAAATGACATAAAAATCTTTTGCAATTATGTGAAGATGGTTTATTGCCATAGCAACATTATGGTTTATTTTTGTGGTTATGTATTTGTTCGTTTTTATATATATTTGTTCTATGTTTATGTGGTGTTGTTCTCTGTATGTAAGTTAATGTTTATTTTTTGTTTCTAAATGAAAAAAAAAGTTCATCATCACTTATTTTCACGATGATCAAAGTTATAATACTGATGACGACTGAATGACGGACTGACTACTATTTGATGATGGTGGTCGTTATGGAGGGATGAATGGTCAACAAATGTTCATGTATGTATTAAAAATACATTGTACAAATAAATGGATATTAAACACATACATATACATATATTTACGTATATATGTATGCATATGTACACAATTGTTTTATTTTCTCCATCACACATGATTAACTGTGAATCTGTATGTGTGTTTGTGTGTCGGTATTATTAAAGTTTAATATTCTGTTAAATTGTAAATTTTATGATTTCATCAACACCATCATGCTTTTAACAAATATCTGATGAGATGATTTTAATTTATTTTTATTTGTATTTCAAAATTAGATAAAAGGGAGTTGTAGCAAGTAAATATGCATTCGTTTAAGTACCTCTGAATATAAATCTAATATTAAATACAAGTAAAATTATTTATAAGATGAAAATTTTAATTACATAATTATCTATATACATTCGTATATACTTCTAAACTTATTAAGCTTTAGAGGGTCCCTTTATATATGTTGAGGTCATAAAAACAACTGCACTTATTGAGGAAAAAGAAGAATATGGGTTTTAATAATATTTTTGAAATGCTGTGGCTACACATGGCTCAACAATGGACTCATGGAACATTTCTAAAGCAAATCTTACATTTAAGTTTTAATTTTATTGTAATGAAACATGATTCGCATGACCGTATTTTTATAATTGTTTTATGATTTAAATATAAATAAAATCAGCCTCAATTTTATTTATAAGATGAAAAAGCTTGAACTGAACCGAAAATGAAACATATAAAGTTGCATTGATGTATTCGTATCTGGAATATCTGGAACTAGTTGCAATATTTTCCTATTTATTTGGATTTTTTATATCCTCCACCACCACAAATGGGGATAACACTATATAAACTTTCTCATTCTATATTCAACGACATGAAGGAATCATCTCAGACGCCATGAAGTATATATATTATTGCTTTAAAAATATCTGAGTAGATTTAGCTATTTCCGTCTGTATGTCGTCTATCTGTCTGTTGGAAATGTCTAGAATAATTATCAGAATTCAATTGGCCACATTATTTCCCATTATCTTTCTGTTTAATACCAGTTATCGGTGAATTATTAAAAAAGATATAGGCCGACATCTGAGACAGCCTCCAAACTTCGAAAAAAAAAACTTTTCTAATTTGTTCAACAAAATGTAAATGAAAAAGTTATAGGCTTAAATATACAAAATTTTGATAAACCACAAATACCGTGTGCTGTTTGGATCGCAATTTTTATGATATCTGAAACAACATTAAACCCAAGGAAACTTGATTGTGCTGGGTCGTTTTTTGACATAGCTCCAATATAAGGCCTCTTTCCGGAGTTTGGTTTATATTTAATAAAACACTTGAATATGGATAGATTCTATTGAAATTTAGCTGAATTAATTTCCTTTTATCGTTATCAATTTGAATAATATAGATTCATATTTTAATATAGTTCCCATATAACGCTCTTCCCCGTAAAGGTATTTGCGCTAAAAAAACACTTAAATAAAGACCGTTGAAATTCTGCACAATACTTTTTTAACTATTTTTTATATATATTATTAATTTGACCGATTCCGGCCTTTATATTCCCGGAAAATAATTTTGGGCTCATAAAACTAGTAAATAATGACGAATCCAATTCGGCTCAATTATTTTTCTAGCTGTCTTCAGTACATGTTGGTAATTTGACCAAAATCGCTCCATATTTTTCTATAGCTTACACAAACGTATCTTATTTCTGTTCCTTAACATTTGGTACCAATAATTGTGGATAATTTCAAAGATATGTAATCGCTAATGAAAAAATAAGTTGTTGGTGTAATATCTTCAACTCATGCTAATTTTTGCATAATATTGTGGATTCAGTACAGCCAAATATAGCATTCCTATTTGTCTTATTTTAAAATGAATATCAGTGTAAAAAATTACAAAATTCTCAAAATTATTAAACACCCTGCAGCACATGAGTGAGACAACAACCACATTCGTTACTTATGTACACTGTATTCTCAAACACATATGGTGACACGCTATTTAATGCAAACTTACTCAAATGATAGAAAGATTCAGTAGTAATCCAGAATTTTTCCTTACGGCTTATATAAGTAGCTTTAAAAAAGCAAAGGTGATTTGTTCGATTCACATTAATGCGAAGATATTAAATTTTATTAATGGAATGTTTTATTGAAAAATCTCTTAATTTGATCGACAAAATAGATTTACATTAAATATAACATTACATGAGCAGAAAAGTGTGGCATTATGATTTTGGAATTTTGGGTATCGATGGATATGGGGTTATAGACGTTCAAAGTGCCTCGTACAATAAATTTTTTAACCGCGTGACAAATTTTCGTTTTTCATTCAACCCAAAAAAATTATATCGTCTCATGGTTCTTAATCACACCTTTTAAACATGGTTAAAAGTGTTTTTTATCTCTTTTTTAATTTTTTCACATAAAAAACGAATTATTTATTATTTTCAAAAACATTCTTGTATATAAAAATCCTGCAGAGCATAATTAATAATAATAGAGTGATTTCAAATAATTTTTAACACACGTTTTTCATAAAAGCTTTAACCTAAGCATTATTTGATATTTTATATCAAATTACCTTTGTAATATATGTCAGTTATTATGTTTAATATCAATCAAATGCATATATTGTTAATGAGTGATTAAAAACTGCATACTAGAATTATTACATTTATCTCACAAAAACGATACCTGGAGAACTTGTCCATTGATTGAAAACCTGGCTCAGGTAAAATAAATGAATCATATGATGTTTCTAAAATTTTAGTAAATGTGGACTCAAAAGCAGTAAAAATTTCCTAAAATATGTATGACAATCAACATGCAGTTGCGGCAAAAGGAGCCAATCACTTGTTACAACATGTTCTACTAATACCGAAAATAATATTAAGGAATGTCTTATGCATGGTGCTTATAAGCCTTCATAATGTGTCCATTTATGTCTGGCCCGACTTGGCATCCTGTCACTATGGTAAACAAGTCCTTGATTGGTACAAGAGTAAAAATGTGAAATTTTTAATAAAAGGGTCAAATCCTCCAAGCTTCTCGGAGCTTAGACTAGTAGAGAGACATTGGAATCTTTCTAAAGGGAATTGAATAACACAAAAATGGAATTCAAAAGTGTGGTAGATTTTAAAAGAAGATGCACTACCTGTTCCAGCAAACTGAAAAAAAGCTCTATGAAAACATTAATGGAAGGGTTTCACAAAAGGGTTTAAAATTGTATCAATAGAGATTAAAACAAATTTTTTTTTATTAAATTGTAATTACAGTTATCAACAGGATCCTGTCTTTTTGAGATCCGAATACCAAAGAAAATAAATTGGTATCTTTGTATATATTTTGTGACTTGTAAGGTTCCTATTTCTGGACTTTTATTCTGAATAATACGGAATAATATAACTGAACTTTACATATATTTTTGAAGAGAAAAACATATTTTTAAAATCCATATAAAAATTATGTTTATCTGAAATTTTATATAAGAACTTTGAAATCTGCTTCATTAAAATTTAATACCAACGATCTTATCATTTACTATTTATTTGTCCTCACACTTAAGTATTAAATTCAGCTTGAAGCAAAATATTTATGAACACGCAGTGTTGCATAACATAGGAATACGAATACAATAACTAGGCTAAACCTTTGTTCTTCCACATGCATAAATACACTTTGGTTTTACCACTATTGCTGCTATTTTCAGTTTTCATTATTACTATTCAAATACTTATACTCGTAATAAGTTACCACTGACATGATATGCAGAAGATTATTATTTTTGCTGCAGTTGGTTTAATGTAGGGGTTTCAAAAATATTTGTTTTAGATAAACTATAAAATAATTTAATTCTGGACCGATGAACGTATTATTTTAAGCACTTCTTATTAAGTTTAATGTATCGATCCATTTTTAAGCAGATGAATCCTAGAGACATATCGATTAACAGGTACAAAAATTAAGAAAATTTCGAAAACCCTAGTATTATAGTGATAAAGCATTTCGAGTACAAAAGTATACATGTAAATATGCGTTAGTATGTTTATGTTATTTCACAAACATTTGACAGTTTGTTTTCATTGTAACATTTCACATTGAGGTTTTGCAATTTAGTTGCACAGTTTTGGGTTTTCATAAGATTTAAGACGTACATAAGTATTCATTTTAAAAATCGTAATATTTAAGTTCAACAAATTTTATTATGTGGCCCACATAAAAATAATTATGGAACATGATGTGTCAGCAAAAAAGGAGTGCATAATTTTGCCTAAAATACACCACAATTCCAATTCTCATTGTTTTGTGTACTCTTTGGATAAAGGATGTTATTAAAACAATAATTAAAAAAAAATATATTAAAATTACAAGTTGTTTTTGCAGAACCAAATTTGCTATAACAACCCATGGGTGAAATTATTACTAAATGGAATCAGGCGAATTTGACATCTATCCGTAATGCACCTGCATTTCCCTGCTAAAGTTAATGACGACGTGATGATATTCGCAATACTAATCCTGGCGACGCTAGGTTCGCTTAACAGCATTTTAAAATCAGCAGATTGGTAAATGCTGAAGACTGCTAGCGATTTAAAGATTGCTTAGCTGAATCATTAATTATGCATTTTGGAACCTGAAGAAAAACAGAAGACGAAAAGTTTTGATTAAGATTATAGGGTCGCGATTAAGTTTGCGAATAAAGACAATTACCGATCTAAAGAATTGCTCGCAAACTTTCTGCCGACTGTTTATTGAGGATCCTGAAAAAGATAAAGCAGAAAGAAACTTCTCTTTCCAGTAATGAACATATTCAATTTGTTAAACCTACGTGAAGCCACAGACTTCGTCAATGCAGACGAACATTCTAAGTGGATTGACCCTGAAGGTATTTTACATTGATGTTAAAATTCAATAGATATCGTCGATTACTTAACGATGTTTATTAACTTTTTAATAAGAAATTAAAAAATGGTAGAATTATTCCTTTAAAGAATGAATCAAACAATAGACAATCAAACAGGCCGATTTACCACTTGTCACCCATCGCAAAGGCTTGTGAGGACCTTTTTCTCCATCAAATAAACATTCATCATATAGAAGCTTGTCACCACCATGTATGACTTAAATCATCAGAAGCTATGTGAACGGACCATATGTACTTGATTATCAAATAATTTGATGGTGTCAGCCACAAAGTTCTCTTCCAAAACATCCTTGCGACCCCATGCGGAGTTGACCTGGTTGTCTTCATTTTTATACTGTTGGAGTCTTCACCAAAGTCTACAAGGATACACATATATTCGAACAGAGCATACTAAAACATATGCAAAATCCTCTTCATTAAGACCTCACAAATTTCGCGGTATCAAATTATCATACGATGTCGAGCTTTAAGGGCGCCCAAACAAAGAATAGAATCTGGTGAAGTCTACAAGAGTAGTTTTAATACAACTGATATTGGAATAAAGCAATAGGCCCATCGACTACTGGTCTCATATTGACCGTGGATAATCGTCCTATAAATAGTTTATTTATAAACTGATTTTTTTTGATAAGATAACAGAAAGTAATGCGCCAAAATTTGGCTTCACATTAACTATTATTCATATTAAGAAAAATTACTGCATCACATGAAAAACCAATAAAACAGTTATCTGTAGAGCCCAATTTTAGAACTAGCTTCTTTTTTTAAATTATTTTCAATCATTTAAATGAACTAAAATTACACTAAAATTTTACGTTTTTTAATAAATTTTCTTTGTACCGGAATGTGATAAATTTTAAAAAATTGTATTATTGGTATGATTGTAGACACATGCATAAACATTTTTTTCTCTTAATACAAATATTTTAATTAAATTTCAAATTGTTTGTTTTACGTAAAAGAAAAAAATATATATAAATACATATAATAAAACCAGGTGTGATAATATATTAAGTAATTGGTTTTTAATAAATCTTACTCTTCCCCACACCACATCCTACTCTCACATCAATTAAAATCGCATTCCTGTTTATTTTTTCACTCTTAAACCGACAGACAACAGGTGACATACCTTGTGAAATTTTTAGATGGTATTCACGTAAATATATATACTCAGACAGTTCTTTCTTTTTTGGAAAAAACATTTATACAATTTACAATTTATTGTTAAAAAATTTTTGTGAATACACAAAGAAACGATTGATACAGTGGAGTTTGGATAAAGCTAATGGAATATGGACTACTTGATATTAGTCAATCGGTCTATAACTTATTTTCTAATCAGCAAACTACGATTAGGAAAAAGTAATAAGTATGACGTAGAGATATGTTTATTGGTATGAATGTAAACGTATAATATCAAGTAGGAATGTTATAGTCGGTCAAGCCCAACACATTGCACCACATTTAGAAATGGTAGTTACGAAAAACTAATAAACCAAGCTCGTGTAATTTGATTTTCTGATTTATTCTTGGTCGTGATGTACGTTATTGTGACGCTAACATTCATGTGAAATTTATGCATTTTAACTTGAATTTTACTGGGGGGGTTATATAAGAGTTACAAGAAGTTTAGGACCGACCCTTAATTTTACCAGTTATTACTACAACACAAACGTATGTGTGAGATTCATGTCTTTCAATGTGATATTTGTAATTAGACATATCATTTTAGAAAATCATTAGACTTATTTTATGGGAGGTACCTGATAAATTAGAGCAAATGTGGCCAATTTCTCCTGGAACAACATAATATTATGTACAAAATTTCATAAAAATATTATAAAAATTGCGACCTGTAGAATGTTCCCAACGTTTACATAAATAGCCAGCCGGACAGACAGACGGCTGGACATCATTAAATCGACTCAGACAGTGATTCTAAGTCAAACGGTATGAAGTATACCGTATTTGGTTGGTGTAATATCATTCTTTCTGTTTTTTTACAAACAACAGCACCAATGCACAATACCCCAACTACCTATGGTGATGTAGGTTATAAACACATGGATCGCGAGATATCATCTCAAACTTTTTATGATATTGTAATGTACATATAAAATGTATTCTATTCTTGCAAATTCAATTATAATTATAATATTGTATCAAATTCTTTTTAGCTAAAATTGACTGTAATAATATTAAAATTTCTGTATACATCTTAAGACGCAATTAATGTCATTGTTTTTCAGTCACAAAGCGACAAGTTACATTTTTTAACCATAAACCGAAAAAAAAGTAAAACAAAGTTAGCAAACGTTAAAAAGAAGTTAAATTACAAAGTAAATGAAAATTAAAATAAAAAATAAATGTTACAATATTTTAAGACAAGTTGTATTTGTGATAAAACACAGATGCTTAAAAGTATTAATTGATTAATATTTTTTTAATTAATGGAAATTATTTTAAACTCTGTGCAAAAGAAAAAAATATATTTTTTTAAAAAGCTTATCTGATTTGACGATTAAGAATTGATAACTTTACGAAAGATCTTTCTTTGAACATAGAGGTTGCTTTAGACATCGGTCTATATTTTTAATAAACTAAACCGATTTTGCTGATTTGAATGCGATAATTTAAAGAAAAAAATCCCACAAAAAGAGTTCAAATGACACCACTGGTCAACAGAACCACCCAAATCAACGAAAGGTGATAAACAAGTTTAAATGCTACAATCGGTCAAGTCCAAAACTTTGTTGGTTATAAATAGTAGCTACCGAAAATTAGTAATAAGTATAAATTTATTAGAAGCTATGAAGAATTATCGACCGATTCTCGTTTAATTTGACACATTGGAATATTATAAGACTTATTTGTTTTTACAAAAGAACTTTGCTTAATCCTAGAGGATGCAAACCAATTTCATTGAGCTCTATCATTTTATTGAGTTCTATCAATTATGTGGATATTTGAGAAATCAGATTTTGTTTTAATATGCAACTATATAAAAACCCTCCTTCAAAAGGAGTCCAATTGCAACTTTCCAAATCAACAAAAGGTAATTAACAAGTCCAATCAAATTGTTGGTTATAAATAGTAGCTACCGAAAATTAAAAAACGGTCCTCGTATAAATTTATTGGTAACTATAAGGAATATTCTACCGATTCTCGTATAATTTTTCACTTTGGAATATTGAAAGTCTTATGGTTCCAAATATTGTTAAAATCGTTTTATATTAAACACTTTTATGACCTTAAAACCTCATTTCAGAGAAAACATATGTATGGGGACTAAAAGAAATAATAGGTCCATTATCACCAATTTCAATAGGCATTGGTCCAATACGGTGACACCTGCCACAATTTCATACCCTTATATATGCATTTTATTTACAGTCAGATGGACGTACGATAATCGTTAAATCGACTTAAAAATAAATCTTAGTCGAACGGTGTAATAAGAAGTGGTATTAACTGCCCGTTACAAACTTTCGCATACCTATGCTGGTGTAGGGTGTAAATAGAAAAAAAATGAGAATTTTGTAAAAGTGATTTTTGAGGAAAAAAAATTTACCGAAAAGGAAATAGTAATAAGCCCAAATGCGAAAAGTCATAGAAAAGTATGAGCAAACAGCTAAATCAACATCGCTAAGGTAATACTTTGTACTTGACGGGAGCAGAAAATTGTTTGTGAGGTCGGACAATCGAAGAGACCTGCAGAAAAAGCAATTGATTTGTTTAAGTAACGCAATCAACAAAAACCGAACAGTATATGTCACCATACTCAAGATCATAATCTTAACTCATGTTCAAGGATCTGCCAAAAAATACTTGGAGAAAGCTTAGAATATATATGATTCAGTAAGATCTTAATGGAATTCGATTAAATTGGAAAATGATATTTTAAGGATTGATTTGATATACACCTAAAATCTTACGTAATCTTTATGTCATCGGATTTTCGTTTTCTAGCCCTGCATAGATCTTATACTTATCACAACTTATATTTTTATTTAAAGTTCTTGTAATCTAATAAAAGAATTTATTCTTTTACTATAGAAATACAAGAATATTTAACATTTTTTACATACTTACAATAACAAAACATTACAAAAACATATGTGACTTTTCGAATACAATAAATGTTAATACTGTTCACAATGGGATGAAATGAGAGTAATTTAAAAGAAAAGCGTTTAATTAAATGTTTAATATTTTTGCAATCTATTTAATCTAGATTCTATTGATATCAATTTGAAGGATAAAATTTTTATATATATTTTACAAATAAAGATGATTTTTTTAAAGGAAATTTGAATCAAAACAAAATTAGTCAATTTGTATAAAATGTGTGATGCCACGGCTAGGGCGGTGCTGAAAAATTTTGTTTTGACTAACATAAAATAATTTTTCCTCTGGCTTGTATTAACAATTCCTGGCCCAATGCAGCTCCATTGTGTATTTATTCACAGGTGTATGTTGCACAAAATATTCTGTGTCATTCCACTGCATGTAATATTGTGAAAACTACGAGTATAATAAATTTCAGTAAATTAAATTAAATGTAAATTATATAAAATTTTGATTACCCCTGTAGCAGCAAGCTGCATTGATACTGTATAATTTTAAAACAGTTCAAATATTATTAAAATTTGGAAAATATAAATGTTTATTTTTAAGAATAAAAAAGGGTGAATTTTAAAGTAAAAACTTTAGTTGTGACTTGTAAATGCAGAATGTAATTGTCGGTTTAGACTGACTGCATACATCATAGCGCCGTAATTAAACATTATGGAAAGTCTCTCGTAGAACTTGATTTATATAATTATTTATAATTGCGACTATTTTTTATCTTCAGTAGATTAGATCTTTTAATTTTAATTAAAAAAGAACAGGGTTTTATCTTTTAAGGCTTTTTTCGAAGAGCGATGAAAATTAAAAAAGACAAAAATAAAAATAGGAACAAAATCTAAAAAAGTTTAAAAACAAATAAGAATGCATAGTCGATCAAGCCCATCTGTCTTAAACCGTACACCAAATCCTCGGTTAAAAATGGTGCTTGCGAAAAGTTAATTAATTAGTTTTGCACATCATTTTTTATCTTTATCCTAAATTTACTAATTATGTTACAAACATCAGTCTGTTTTGCTATTATGCTTTTTATGTCATTTATGCCTGGTTGGGTTATTATGCGCATGTGTGATGTTTTTAATATCTTAAAGTATATCGATCGACTTACAAAACATTTCAGAATAGAATTAACGATGCCTGTCCGTCCGTCTCTCTCCCTGACCGACACAAGTAGTGGCATAAGTAGTTCTTGTAATATCATAAATGTTGTGCCGAAATTTGCGAGGCCAGATGGTCAAATTTATAAATAAGATAAATGTTAGCAAACGTCGATGAGAAAAATTATACGAAGGTAGGTTCATAATTTTTTGAAGGTTTCATATAAACCTCCCAGAAAAGTTAATTATAAAACGCATAAATTTAACACAAATCTAAGTGTCACAATAATGTACTACACACTTAAGAATAAATTAGAAACTAAAATTATACAATGGACATAAATTAATTTTTCGTAACTACCATTTTTAATCGACGAGGTGGTGTAAGGTATTAGATAGTCGAGCTTAACCGTCTATAAATTCTTACTTGTTAATATAAAACAACAGAAAATTTTCTTCTTTTCAACTATTTTGCATATAAAAATTAAACTCTTTTTTACTCTTCGCTTTAAGGCCGTTTCTTTCGATTTTCCACCGATCAAATCGAAAAATAAAGATTAAAATTTTCATCGCCAGAAAAAAAACACAAATGAAGGTTAAAAAATACGATCGTCCGAAAATAAGGATTTTGGATTTTCTGCATACTCTGCTTTAAACATACTTATTTAAAATATTTTCACAATGTTCATTTCACATTAAAAGTGAATCTCAGAAGTGAGTATTATGTGAAGAGTTTGGTAGGTTGTAAGTGGGTTTTAATGGGATCTAAGGCCATATACGAATCGATCAATATTTGTAAAAAACACCATTTCAAAAGCATATTTATATGGAAGCAACTTGAAATACCGAACTGAACACGACCTTCATCCTTGGCCAAAATAATATATGCACCAAATTAAGATGGTTGTGAATGGTATAAAAATTAATAAAAGAAGGGCGCACAATATGTCAGTTATCCGATTTTTGTTGTACCAATTTAAGCTTCTCCATTAAGGGTATCGAAAATAAATATATTAATATGATACACAAGCTGTAAGAGAAACTAACTTTGCCTCTAGAAGTCATATAGCCTGAACCAAGACTCCTTTTAACTTTAACGTCTTGCAATTTGTCACATGTAGTTATTTTAACTGATATTTGAATTCTGTTTTAATTGGTCATATTAAAAATCTTCCATGATTGATTTTAGATTTCAAATATTTTTTATATATTTGTTTATATTATGTCCCAGATTTTATGAAGATACTTACGATGGGCAAATGGAAGTTTTTATATATTTTATGAAAATTAGATCTTTAACTTATTTGGGATTAAGCTAATTAATATTACTAATGATGAGTTGATTATTTGTTCAAAAATAAGCGAAAATAAAGAATTTTATAATATTAATAAATAAATTTAAATTTGCGATTGTTATATCAAATGATTATGATACTCGATAATATTACTTTATTAATTCATTATAATGCAGCAATTGAAATGAATATATTTATACACAGTGCATTTATCCAATTTTCCTTGGATATATCTATAACTTAATACAGTCATACATCGAAAAAATGGATACTTCTTTTTAAAAATATCATTTGAATATACGACGAATTTTTCCGTTAAATAATTTTTAAATAGACTCAGTTACAAAAGAACGATGTGACTTTAAATCTTAAGGTTGTTGTCTTTACATAAAGTACAAGCTGTAATAAATTTTAAAAACGTAGATTATTACCATGTATCTACTTAAATTGCATATAATCATATACATATAAAATTGAAGAGCATTTATTAAGGTGGTTTAAGGCGGTACAGTAAATTTTTGTCGTTGAATGAAAAATATATTCCTTATGTGAATGGAAACACATAATGCATTTTATTTTAATAATATATAAATATCCAAATCTAAATAAGGAAAGAAAAAAATTTTATTGATTCTACTATTACAGAAATCTTTAGAATAACTTAAATTGATATAAGTGAGCTGTGTAACTTATCATTTTAAATTAGGGGAATATATGATTGACTTCGGTTTATATAACCTAAAACAGGCATATTATGTCAAATCGTTTTTCACACCGTTTTTATAATAAAGTAACATAGTATAAAAACTCCTTTAATAAATAATATGATTATCGACTTTCTGTTACTGAACATATTGTCTTACTTACTAGACTTAGTATTAAATTACCCATTCATATCTGCCAATGTTATAATAACTTTGCATTCCGATTGTAATATCAAGAAGGAATCATCTAAGAGCCCATCAAGAATATTTTTGATATATTTGAGTTACATAAAAAACTGACCCGGCTCTAATGATATTTGGTTTGGACGTTTATTGTTCATTATAGTCCACCAACCTTTAGTCCAGTAGAAAAAATATTATGGAGCGATATCTCAGACATTCTCGGAAGAACCACTTTTCTCAAATTTACAATAACAAGTACACAAACTTTTTATTATGGAAAACAGCTAAAGATGTTGAGCCACCGGTAGAGTCATAAAATCAACTTAGGAAAGCTCACGCTACCTGGGTACGAAGTATAGGGGAAAAGGCTTACTTATTTGTAAACTATTTAAGTTAAGTTTTCAACCGAATTCTTTTACTAACAATTTTCTAATTTGAGAAACATCAGAAAAAATACCGTAAAATAATAACACTGTTAACATTAGCACAGAGGATGTTAATTTAGTTGTTTAACATAATGATAGTACGAGAAAATCACCTGGATATATTTAAATAATACCAACTATGATTATTTAAAACGGAATGATATGATGAATCGCTCCAAACACATGGAAAATTTCGCAGATTATAATGATAGACCTGTTAACCTACTGCCCTGCTTGTCAAATATACAAATGTAAAAAACTTAAACGACAGAAATATCATCGCAGTGCACCATTTTGGTTTTCGGGAAAAGCCCGGAACTATTGAGCAGATAATCTGTTTAACTGGAGAGATTAGAAAATTTTTTGAATTCGAAAAGAATTGCTTGGTAATATTTTTGCTTGTCGCGAAGCTTTGATAAAGTATAGCATAAGGGCCTAGTTTACAAACTTAGATTTCTACTATCCCTATGTACTCATAAATTGTTAGAATTCTATTTGGATGATCAGGGTAAAATGAAGCAAATTTATAACTAGAAAATTCTGTATAAAGGCTGAAATATTTTAGGACCCAGGGAAATGTTTTAGGACCCAATCTTATTTTAATGTACACGTCTGACTTACATCAGCTGATGATACGAAAATTCTAAGCACATCTGAGGACCCTAACTTAGCTTTACATGCCCTGAACATTAACTTGAAACTTTTGGAAATAAGGTTAAAGAAATTGAGAATAAAAGTAAAGAAATTGAAAAGTAAGTATGATTATGTTTCATACCTCGATAACTTATATAGCGCGGCCATTTATAAATCAAAAGTCTTCATATAAAGTTAAAAGCTTATAATTTATATTGGTTAACTAACTTACTAAATTAAGCATTGGCAAAAAAGTCATCCTGTATAAAACAATACGAACATATCCATTCATAGGAAACGGACTGCAAAACGAATACTTATATTATAGAGAGGGTACAGTCTAAATTTTTACGGACTGTAACTGGTGCTCCATGATATATTAGAAATGATAACATTCATGAAGACTTTAATATTCTTATAGATGGGCAGACGGATTCAAGTCTCTACCGGAATGATTTACCACCATGTTAATATAATTGACATGAGTGATGGAAAAAGGAAAATGTTCCAAAATTTGTCTATCATTAAAGCTCCCTTATAAAAATCTGTTACTGAAAACTTTGGCTCGGTATAAACATTAATATAAAATATATGAGGCTATATTTCACATATATGGCCCTTACTCAGTTTAAACTGATAAAAAGCAATCGACACAGCAACGTAAAGCACTCTTTCTATTTTTCCATCATTTTTCGGAGTATATAGTTTCCGTGACAAAAGAGCTTCTTTTTGTAAAGAGTACAGCACATTTGCTGCATGATCCTCATAATTGTAATTATAAAGTTATAAAATTAATTAATAAAACTTATAGTAAATAACTTTTATTAATTAATTTATTCATAGTTTCTTTTGGCAATAAATTATGTATTCGAGAGGATCGCGAAAAATGTTGATTAATTCTGGAAGAAAACCGTTTTTCGGATGCGCATCGATTTTTGTTTAGTTTATTTTAAGTCTTCATTCATAAATTTCAAGAAATAAATTTCTGTTAAAAAATTAAAAATACGTTTCCCAAAAAAATTGATAACTCGAGTTATATTGTGCCAAATAAGCGATATCATGTTCAAAATTTGACCGGCAGATTAAGAATAAAATGGGTGAGCAAAATTTGCCAATTAAGAGTATAATAATCATTCAAGAGTAGCTATATTATATACTTCACAATGGTTCAGAATTGGAAAATTATGAAATATTGGAAAATTATGAAAATATGATTCTATGATTTGTGCTTGCTAAAAATGTTTTTTAAATATTGCCATTATACTCAGAATAAATAGAGCTATTTAAAATGACGGATTAACAATCGGTAAATATGGTCCAGTGTATGGACTAATAAAAAATAGTTAACATATGTTCATATCTATAAGCTTTATGAATTTGAAAATCCAGGCTTTTTATGGCTTAAAAATTCATGTGTTCCAAATTGCATCACCTCAAAAAGTGATTTCGATGTGATTGAAGGTGAGAAAAGAAATCCTCTTATTTTATCAAAAACATAGCATTAACTTGATGTCATAGTTATAAGGCTTCGGCTTTGATTTGATTGCATATATATTTTCAACAAATCTTCACTTCCCTAATACATATGTAATTATATATACATTTATATATATTTTACTACGTCAATGCAAAATAAATTCAAGGAAATGTTTACATAATAAAATTGTATAAAAATAAGAATATTTTAAATTTGTACTCTTATTAATTCAATTGAATTAAACTTAATAATGGTCAAACAAATGCTAAATATTTTTGTGCAGTTATGTGTGGTTCTAGGGATGCCAAACGGGACTCGAGATTTGGGATCTTTTTTCAGTATTAGGGTATTTTCCGGAATCCGGGGGTTTTCGCGGTTTCGGAAAACACAGTAATTAAAATTAAAAAAAATATGTATAATATATATATATATATATATATATATATATATATATATATATATATATATATATATATATATATATATATATATATATATATATATATATATATATATATATATATATATATATATATATATATATATATATATATATAATATATATATATAAAAATTTAAAATCGGAACTATCCACACTCTATTAATATTTTTGCTAGATGATGTAAAGCTGCGCATATTTGCAACAATAAAATAAACTTTAAATGATTATGTTATTCGAGATTAATGATTCCGGAAAAATCTCGAGATTATTTTTTTTTTAAATTCTGTGATTCGTGATATCTTAATCCCAAAAAATTTCGGTATTTTTCGGGATAGGGATAATGAAGTTGGCATCCCTTTATACGTACATGAAACGGAAAAATTTAAATTTTTAATTTCAATTTCATTTTTTACAAGATTATAATAAAGTATTTTCAGTTTAATAAATGAAGTGATTTTTTAGAGATACAAAAAAAATTAAGTTTGAAGTTAATGATTTTAATCTAGTTTAGAACCTTAAGAGTTCAATAATGAAATAGTTTATGTAGGAAATTCTAAAAAAATGTTTATAAATTATTGAAGATAGAAATCTGTGTTACTTTTTGTTCATCCAGTTGAAATAAAATTGTATATTAATATATTTATAATGGATATAAATATATTAATATATATATGTCTATCAGCTTTAATAACTGCCAAATTAATTACAAGTATTTAAGACAGTTAGAAAAAAATTTGTCAAATTTAAAAAAAATACTTATTAGCTTATATAAACATAAATTTTGACCCGGTCAAATATTATAAATCGGGTTAAATAGAACAACATATATTCATGCCGGGAATCAAGTTAAAAGTTCCTGATTAGGAACCCAACTGATTGCTTATTTTTGATGTACTGCGGAAAGTTTTCAACGTAATTCTTTTAATCAATTAAATAAATTCATAATAATTTACGTATAATAAAAGTTAAATATATACATACATTTAGGAAAGTTTCTTAAAAATTGTGTTGAAATTAATTGCCATATGTTGTTATAAAAAAAAGAGAAAAACTTCAAGTTGAAATAAATCTCTGAATATGGTAGTAATTCGTATTCTATGAATTTATTTTTCGAAAAGCGACATTTCTTATTTCACATTTTCACCCTACATCATTATTTAGGGTTGATAGGTATTATCAGTTGACATCAACGATTGTTATGCTTACAAAATAATCGTTTAAGCACGATATCCATCCGGCAACATGCACCTATTTGTAGATATTACAGGTTAATGTTTTAAAGATAATTTCGATGTAATTACGAGACCGGTTGCAAACATGTATGATTATTTTAGGCTCCATTGTATATCCTACTTTTGCAAATCACTTTGATGTACCAAATATTTTGTTAAATATAAAATGCGCATTATTAAAAAATTAATTACAAATATCATACTAGATTTTCACGACAATCTGTCCAAAAAGATCTATTTCGAAATTGAATATAGATATAGAATATTATACAGTCGACTTCAACTAATCTAAACTTTCTTACTTGTTCTCAAAAACTTAAGTTTTAAAAATCTGACGCTATTTTCTATCCACCAGACAAGTAAAACACGCAAATTCAGCGTGCACACATGTGTCGTCATGTAATGCGCGTCACATCAAAAGTCAAGAAAATTTCCATGAAGTTTCGACTTTCTTCTTCATCTTTTTCGTCACTTAAACACGTACAAATTTGTATGTATGTCTGTATGTGTAAAAGAGATATTTCCATTTTTCCCCTATTCCACACACAAAAATTAATATAAAACACGGAGAAGAAGTTCAAGAGTTTGTATATAAGAATCCCTCTGTGTGTTTATGTGTGAAGTATATGAGTGAACGGCATCTTTGGATATGATTATGGGTTTGAGGATATGGAAACAAAAATCTTACTGCATTGCAATGTTACAATGACCCAAGGGAGCGAAATGAAAATTTATATGCAAAAACATGCTGAGAAATGATACGAATGCAAGTTCCATATGTACTTTAATGTATACACGTATGTAACTATTAAAAAGTGAAATATCTTTTTAAATAATTTCATCTTATATATATG
This sequence comes from Cochliomyia hominivorax, assembly GCA_004302925.2. Classification (NCBI taxonomy): domain Eukaryota; kingdom Metazoa; phylum Arthropoda; class Insecta; order Diptera; family Calliphoridae; genus Cochliomyia; species Cochliomyia hominivorax. Next base: position 60,131,906 of record PYHX02000467.1, read on the forward strand.
TTTATATGTTGAAAATAAAATGTTATATTCATTGTATACAAACATGTAGAATATTGTTCTTAAAATATTTAAATATCAAATGTAGCAGAAGTATAACTTTGTTCTATGTAAAATAATAAATATACATACACATGTATTTTAACCAAGTTTTTTAAATATTTTGCATGTGTTTATTTACAGATATATATTCTTTATATCAGTGATACAACAGCTTTTCGAAATTATTTTGTTTCACTTTTTGACAAAATTTAAGATTATTTAATTCACAAATTAAAGTTGCAATAAACTAAATCTAAATTTAATAAAAATTATTTTGAATTACATATAATTTAAGCCCAGTTGTTAGTTCGATTAAGAATACTTTAAGAGTGAAAAAGTCATTATTACGCAGATATGCAATATTATGGACCGAATCGAATATGGTTTTATGATTTGTGGTAATATAAAATATATTTATTTAAAATATTTTCTTCATACTCACATATATGGGAAACTAATGCAATTTGTGGTGATTTTCGGAAGTGAGATCTATATGGGACTGATACTCGAAAATTTAGTTTTAGTATCTTTGGATTAAAAAAATTTTAACAATACGAAAAATCATCACAATGCAGACAATTTATATTAAGACTTATGCACTTTAAAGAGATGTTCGGAAGTGTATCTATATAAGGGCTGATGTCACATTTTAATCGATCCCTTTGAAATTTGGCATATGAATTTGGATTAATTTTAATATGCCTTTTTTCCGTGCCCCTTTTTGAGCTTGCAGCCATATTCCATGAGGACATTTGTATTGAATTTGCCTGATATATTGAAACGAAAAATTTCAATAGGGATTTTCCATGGGCCAAAATAATATGTACCAAATTTCAACATGTTTTCTAAGAAATTGCAACCTAATGAAATTGCGACCCGTAAAGACATATTGACCGAAGAATATAATTGAATCGACTCAGTAAGTGATACTGAAGCGAACGGAATAAGTCTAGCGCCATTTTTTCTGTATGTTATAAACATTAGTACAAACGTATAATGTCTCAAAATCCTAAAGTGGTGTAGCGTATAATAATTTCAGTTATTTAAAACTTATCCCGATGTAGCAGATCCTCATCTGGGTCGAAATGATCATCTAGGAAAATTTTACTAAGCTCGGTAAAATCAAAACAAGCAAGAAATTTGAAGACACGCAAACGGAATTAATTAATATCCTACACTATATTGTTATTTATAAATATAATTTACGAAAACTTTATTAACTATTCTCGTGTAACTTTCTATTCTGATTTATACTTATGAGTTCAGTACGCTATTATGTTGATGTATTATGATGAAACATGAGAAATAATCGACCGATTCTCATTCAATTTGTCACATTATTCTACTTACAGTAGACAAATCTCTTAAAACCATTTATTATTTAGTATTATAACCCCGTTTTAGGAAAATACTTGTACGGGGTCTATGTAAAGCACTCGAACCATTATAACCAATTTCGATAGTCATCGTTTTTAGGTTAGACTAGTGACTCAAGCTAAATTTCAACAAGATGTCTTTAAAACTGCTATTTAGCCCCACATCATATTGGTGCTTTGCTCTCCGAAATCTACTCTTAAATACTAGAGTCAAGATTTACAGAATTATTTCCAGAAAATCAATTTGGACACAGTGTGCACCAGGTAAATAATTATAAAATTTGTTGTCATTAAGATGAGTCAAGATTTACAGAATTATTTCCAGAAAATCAATTTGGACACAGTGTGCACCAGGTAAATAATTATAAAATTTGTTGTCATTAAGATGAGGGTATATTAACTTTGTAATTCCGTGTTAAACGCCAAGATGTTATTATCTAAGACCACGTATAGTATATACAATCTTGAATCATATCAAAATCTGTGTCGATTCAGATATGTCCGTCTGTCCGTCTGTCTGCTAGACACATTTTCATGCCTTGGTTAAATGTCCGAATTCAACAAAATTTTGCTGAGCATTTGTTACTGTCCTGAGCAGTTAATATTTAAAACCATATATATTGGTTCATTATCAAAACAAAGATTATAGAAGTTATAGATTTTTTAAATATATAAACAAAAAGTAACTGGATTTAAAAAAGAAACTAACAATAACATACAGTTATACATGCTTTATTATCGTAATGAAAATTTTAAAAATTTGATGAATTTAAAATAAGTATCGGCTTTAATATACACCCCAAAATCTGTGTCTTGTAATTCTCAATTTAAAAGATTTTCTTCTGAAATTTGCCATATATATTTACTTTGATTCAATAATGAACTCGAAGAAACTATATTGTTCTGAGATCATTTGACCCAGCTTCCATATAAGGTCCTTTTCCGAATTGGGTTTATAGCTTCTAAAACTCTAAAATATGAAAAAATTTTATTGAAATTCGGCCATATAAGGCCCATTTCCGGAAAATGAGTTTGAGATTATGAAATTAGTCAATAATAAATTGTTATAATTTTATATGTATATGAATCCATCTAATATAAATGGTAACAATTATTTTATAACTCTCTTTAATATATCTTACTTTCTTAGCAAATATCGGTCTATATTTTGGTATAGTCTCCTTTTTGAAATAAAACTTTAAATTTAACTTTAACTTTAAATTTTTAAACATGAAAAGATTCTATTATAAATTGGCACAATTATTGCTCTTAAATATATTTTGGCAATAATTGGACCATAGTTAACTATAGTTCGCATTTAAGGCATACTTCTAGGAAAAGAGCTTGAAATTTACCCATTTTTATTGGAATTTGGTATAGTTATATTTTCCTATTGACTTTAATATATGATTTTGGCTTATAAATTATCAGGCCATATTTTTAATGATTACTTAAAATCCCTCTTCCTGTCTCCACGATTGTGGTCTATTATTATGGAAAATTTTCGTTGTTACGAAACCCTACTCTGATTCTACCAGAAGATCAAGTGATTGGCATCATCAGTGACAGTACGATGCAAAAATGATTTCTTTTAAACATAAGAATATATATTTTTTAACCGTTAACTATGTACTATATTTTATAAAGATCCATTGATAATTATTCTCAATTATTTGTATTTTAAATAACACAATTCCATAGAAAAACTCATGCCACTTTATAACATTTAATACCAACACAACTGCTATAATAATGATGTGATTGTTGGCGATGATGAAGGTTATAAAATAGAATGACTGTATAAAAAGATTGTGTATTATAGTCAAACAGAGACATGAAACTTGTTTGCATTTTACATAACTTTGCAACATGTGTTGCAACATTCAAAGTGTCGTCAAAGTAATTCCCATTCTAAAGTAAAAACTCTTTAAGGTATCATTAGAGGAGGTGGCAAGCGAGTGAAAACCCAAAATACAAAGAAACTTTGTCGATATTTACCTTGTCATTTTGTTTTCCTTTATAATATTTCCTTTATTTGAGTACTTTTTGCTTTAAATTATATTAAGTGTTAATTTTGTGTAAATTTTTTCACAATTTTTTACCCCTTCACCACCACTAGTGGTGAAGAGGGTATATTAATTTTGTCACTCCGTGTGTAACACTAAGAAACATCTCATAAATATTCTTGCATAATGTAAATATTCTTGCATCAAATCAAAATCTAAGTCGATTTAGCTATATCCTTCTGTCCGTCTGTTTTTGGCACGCTCATATCCAGAACAATTGTATTTGTTATTGTACTGGGAAGTTTTTCATTTAAAACCAGCAAAATCGGTACAGAATATTAAAGGACATAGACCGATATCTGAGGCATCCTCTAATTTCAGACAAAAATGTTTCTTAAAATTGTCAATAATAAATCGACAAATAAAAAAAATTTACCATAATATTAGACTTTATGTGAAAATCGGTTCAGTAGAAAAAAAGTTATAGACAAAAATAGAACTGATTTGATTGCTGATTAAGTGTTCTGTATTATATTTAAAAAAGGTGTGTATATTATATACGTCTTGAGTGTATGTGTGGTTGTGAATGAAAACCAACGTGTTATTCACATACATTGTGGTGGAGGGTATTGAGGGTTCGGATATAGCCGAATATAATATTCTTAGTTGTTTTTCTGTTATGATTTTTTAATATAAATAAATTTTTATAAAAATGTTGTTTTTTATTTTTATAACTTCTTAAAAAAACATAAGGATTTCAATGTCTTTTTTAAACCTTTACGTACTCATATATACTTTGTCAGTTATATACATAAGTATATATAAATTTTGTTTTCCATGATTTCATATCCCACTTGTTTTTGCTATAATTTAAAACAATTGCAACAACAACAAGAACATCATGCTTATAAGTAATGGGGTTGCCTTCTTATTACATGTTTCTTGAGTATTTGAAAGGATTTCACGTGTCTTGTGGGATTTTCAAGAGCTCTTTGTTTGCAAAGTAAAACAAGAAAAAACAGAAAAAATAACATTTTACATTTGTATGTGTGAATTTGAGTCTTAATTATAAAATTTCTTTAACAATCTTGTTTTTATGTTAATTAATGCAACCTTGCAAAAAGCTTCTTACATTTGTACATTTAATGTATAAGAATGTGTGAAAACGCACACATTAAATACATACACATATATATAAGTATGTATGTAGTTATATAAAAAATATGAATAAATTTGCAAGTACTTGTGTAATTACGTAGAATGTTTTTTAAGTTAATTTATATATTTATTAGTGTTAAAAAATCGTTTAAAAATATTATGTTCATTTAATATATTTTACCAGACTCGTGAATAATGATCGTCCCAGAATCTGTCAATTTAACTATGTCAGTCCATTTGCCTGTATGACTAGATCTCCACATGAATGTGAATAATCCACATGTCGGAAAATTGGAGATATTTTGATAAATTTTGGTATATATTGTGATCATATATTATTGGTCATATTAATCTAATATTAAGGATACTTATAGTACAGGGTTTATATTGTCGGTCATAATCGAAAACAATTGTATAGAATATACATCACGGTTCCTTAAAACTATCTTACTTGATTTATGAGTACGTGAAATGTCATAACCCGCCTTAAGACTCGTATTATGGACTATATACTTTTTCTTCCAACAAAAACATTTGATTTGATTATGGAAGTTGCGATTAAAGCACCTCAATTTCATGGTCTGAAACTAGTCTTGTATCAAGATAAATGTAGTAAAAGTTGTCTAAACATATTTTATATAATGAATATTTTTTGAATAAAGATCCTCTGAATGAGCTTATTCAAAATTTGTAAAATATTTTTTTCTGATTTTCCAATAGAATAAAACCATTTCTACCAGCACAAGTGGTACATTAACTCTGTCATTCCATTTGCAATGCTATGAAGAAAACATCAAATCAAAATCTGAATTATTCCCAATGATTCTTCTGTTGTTTGGAAACATTCTCATGATGAGACTATTTACCTGAATTGAATGAAATTTGTCAAATTATAGCCTTCAGTGAAGGAAGTGGTCATAACAAATCAATCCTGTAGAAAATTGTGAGATGAAAAATCACGCAATATTTGTATATCCCTAAAATTGTGATGTCATAAAATAATTATCTGATATTTGTCACATACCTTAATTTTATATTGCAATAAACCAAATAAAGTGAATTTCATTATAACTATTATTTTACATTATAACTATTATTTTACATATATAAATCCTTTCTTAAAACTTAAATTCAAGTATGAATTTATATGGGAAAATATACAAAATATTCCTTAAACTCCTATAATCTTATTATAAAATTTTTGTTCAAATTATACAATTTTATACACGCAGAGAAAAAATATGTTTGCGGTGACCATAAACGAGTATGTTGTTACAAAATTTTGTTACCGTAACTAGATTTAGTTATTCGCATTTTGAGTTTGCAGTTTTATTTAGGAAACATAATTTTATTACAGCAACGACATTGTTATCAAAATAAAACAAATTTAACAATATTTTAATCGTCAGTTAGTTCAATAAACAATTTGCTTGTTCGCATTATTTTTTAAATAATGAAAAAAAAATTTAAATTATGAAAACATTAATTTAAATATGTATTATTTGTAAATTGAAAATAATATTTGTCCCAAAAAATAGCATTTTCATTATGGGCTGTTCAATAACAATAAAATTGTGATTAGTTAAACATATTTCCAAACACATTGCGACCACAATATTTTTTATTTAGGAAACATAATTTTATTACAGCAACGACATTGTTATCAAAATAAAACAAATTTAACAATTAACATGTTGGTGATAACAATATATGTTTTCCGCGAATATATTTGTTTTCAACGAACGTATTTTGTAATGACGTTTCTCTCATACTCCTTATATTTTTAATTCATACATAATGCGAAATTTTTCACTACACCTGCGTAATTTATAATACAGGTAAATAATTGTATACAACATTTTAGTTGCACATGTATGTACATGTGAATAATAAAATATTACTGCATCTTGTTTTTGATTGCTCTTAGCAACATTGCAATATGCATTAAGTGATGACTTTCATTGTTTTGTGCATCGACTTTTTTCACATAAAATTTTATTTTTTACATCTAAATTATGTAAAGGTAAATATATAGTTATTTTATTTTAATATAAACTGTAAGTGTTAAAAACGTATATTTCTTAACATGTCAAGGATTTCATTAAAGAAAATAAGATTTCTTAAAATGTTTATTATTTATATTTAGTTTTGTAATAAATTTTATGAAAATTAATAAAACACAATTAAATATGCAAAGTAGTCAATTGTTTGTTTAACAAATAAGTATTTGATTGAGGGAAAGAAAAAATATATAATGTAGACTTAGATTTTGTAGTGCAGGGTTTGAGAGCATTTCAGAAATTACATCGTTATATTTTCTTAATCCTCAAAATTTTAAATTTAAATATTTTTTACTAATATGAACAAAGCTATTAATTTAATGCTATTTCATCTATCAAAATATATATAAATGAATCTGTGTTGGTTTGTAAGTTTGGGACTTTTTGATAGTTAAACTAATGAAGCAATTTTATGAAATTTTCACAGTGATCCTTATATTTCCGAAAGATGCATAAGCTCTAAAAAATTCGGTAGGGTCCAGGATGTGCTGTACTCCCATTAAAGCCATTTTTAATTATTATTACTTTAAAAAAATCGCAATCACTACCTAAAGGAACTTTTCACAAGACAAATTATAGAAAGGACAGGATCACGAGGGTAGGTACCACCTATTCAAAACAAACTTTAATTTTACTAGACAAAATGTAGGACGGACTGAATCAGATGGATTGGTACCCTAATAAAAAAGCCAATTATAATTATGGAATATCTAAAGAGCTACTACTTTGAAATCTTTAAAATTTGGTACCATTCACTAAGACATGGCAGAACGGTTACAGAAAATTATATTAAAAATTGTGACCCATTAAGTCCACACGTTTTGGGGTATGTCAAAATTTTTCATATTTCAGTCAATAATATTTGTTCTGTGTATTATAGTTATATATTTGTTAAAAACCAGTTATCTTTATTTTTAATTAATTAAAATTTGAGGTTGTCTCAGATATCGGTCTATAACCTTTTTGCTGATTAATCGATAAGAAGTAATGTGGCCAAATTGCATTGAATTCGGATAATTATTATGGGCATGAGAATGTTTTCAGCAGACAGACAGACGGACAGGCCGAAATAGCTAAATCGCATCAGTTTTTGATTTATTGCAATCACTACTTATGGTGGTGGAAGGTTTAAAAATATTAAATGCAAATATCTCAAGATCTGTTTAATCGAGAATCCCACTTACTTTCTAAAGAACTATCTTGCTGAACAAATTGATGGACGGATAGGATCAAGGAGATATAATTCCTTACGCAATGTCAATTTCTATTACCAAATATCTAAAGAACTATTATGATCAGAGTATTTAAATTTGATGTTAATGATTTTGTTAGGAAACTGTTTTACTGGAGTGAGAGTAGTGTGATTTCATATCAAATTTTTTAATGAACAGTTTTCTCCAACAAAATGTGGGAGGGATAGGATTAGGGTGAGAAGTAATGTAAAAATTTAAAGTCGATTATCTTCACAACTACTGCAGCGAAAGGTAAAATAATTTAGTCTAACACATTTTTAAAAAATGCTTAGTCATTTCTTGTAAGCAGTTTTAATTATTATTTAATGAAATCTATGAAATAGTTTTAACGAAAAAAAATGGATCAGACATAATCAGGGGAAACCTTCATTCAAAGTATATATTAGTAAATGAATATCTGAAGAACTTTTAAAGGAAAATTTTTTAATTTGGTCAAATCCTCATTGTATGATTTTTTAACACACGTCCTAATTTCTTAAATTATTTGTGAGTTTATGACGGAGTAGAATTTTTGTGCAGTAAATCGCACCGGGCAATGCTATAAGTTCATAGAACTTTAACTTATCATCTCATCTTGTTTGTTTGTTCAACAAACCGATTGTATATTAAAATTTAATTTATTGACAATACAACATTTTTACCACAATCAATTATTTAATACCTCAAATCATACTGTCCCACACTAGACTGTCTGGCAATATATCAATATCATGTTTACAATCAGACTAATACAATAAACAAAACTGTCAATCTATCAAGGATTATAAACAATTATGTGAATTGTTCAATTTTTGTGTATATAAATATAAAAATGAAATAAATATAAAAAATAAGAAATAATAAAATAAAATATTCTAGATATTAAATCAAAAAAAAAAAATACTTAGTTTTAAGTTCTCAATCAATGGATTAAGAATACTTTGTATCTGATTTAACTTAAATACTTAATTTTTTTTTAAAGAGATACAAACAATATTTTTAAATTCAGTATTTTTTTAGTTGTGTTAAATGTTTTTGGTGATGAACTTATGTCACATATTTATTTAAATACTCACAATAAATTTATACAGTGGCAAACAAAATAAAATTCAAAAATTTATTTATCTAAGATGGGGTGGAAATAAATAGGAGTCGGTCATAACACATTAAATAATATCATATAGCAAGACTCAGACATGAAATATTACGGACCGACCCCCATAGAATTTCTGCTTGCATAAAATATACTAATTTTAAACAAGTGTGAACGCTATATTTGGCTACATCGAATTTTCAATACCCTCCACCAAAAATGCGTGAAATACATTGTGTTTCGAACATATACACTCACCCATGCTCACACAAATATATACATTATATAAAAGTTTTTCTTAAATTTAACACAGAACACTTAATGAGTCATAAAATTGCTTACAATTTTTATTATAATTTTCTTCTGAACCGATTTTGATGATTTTTTGAATGGTAGTGAAGTATATACAGCTTAATGTTATGGCAAATTTCTGATTTTTCGATTAATAATTTACAATTTTACGAAAGTTTTTTGGTTGGATATCAGTTTATATCATTGTATACAATGATTTTTATGGTTTTAAATGTCTGGTAATATGTGATAAAGTTCATAAAGATTTTAAAGTAATGAATCAAGTTCTTAATAATTTTATTTGATTTATCCAAGGGATATCACAATACTCATGGAAGACTTCAGTGCAAAACACTATTATTAGAAAGCACAGATGTAAAGTAACGGAGAGCGTCTAAATGACTTGTAGCAGATATTTCGAAATCAAAAAATCATCCTACAAGACCTCCAGAATGACGAATCAAAAAAGTAGCAGAGGAAACATTGGGTATAATGAAACCACAGATAAAAACTTGGATAACTGATGACATTTGGAACATATTTCCTCAAGAAGGGAACTCAAACTGCAGTTAAACAACAATGCTTTATTACAGCAGCACTAACCACTGACAAAACAAGTAAAGAAATTTGCAAGAAGAAACAAAAGAATGTTCTTAAAACGCCAGCAGCTAGTGAAAACAATATATGGATATTACACTAAACGGCAAACTGTATCACAAACAGCGGCTTCGGAGTACTAACTAAATTGACGTGCAGACAAAAAGTTGGAGAGAACATTTCAAGGAAATGTTTAACGTTATCATAGATGATATAACGAAAAAAACGAAACTAAAAATATTTACTCTGCAGAAAATATTTTACGAATATCATACAATCCTAAAAGTAAAAGTGAATTAAAGGAGGTAATTAAGAAGTTAGGTAACATCAAAGCAGCAGGCGAATACCAACAGAAAGCTTAAAATCCAAATCTCAGCTGAATTTCTACGGCCCCTCATTACTTCTTTCTTCCAATTTAGAATTAAGGCGTTATCCTTAATATATCTTAACTTGGCGATCTGAAATATGGCAGCAGAATTGTTCTGCTTAACAATAAGAAAGGCTTCAATAAAAAATTGAGAAAATTTTGGAGCTATATAAAAAGATACTATACTTTCACTTCTTCACAACTGTATGTGTAAAATCAATACTGTTGTATGGAAATCCGGTTAAGGTGGTTTATCATGCAAAAACTATAGATTTTCATCAATATGTGCTTTAGAACTTTATGTAGAATATTCTAGTCTAATAATATAAACGCCATAGATCTCTGGAATATTACAAACGAGAAATCCATAATAATAAAAATTAAACGTAGAAAATAGGATTCGTCAAACTATAAGAAAACACCCGGAAAGTATAACTTTAAAAATCAAGAATCCGTGGTCAGCCAATAAACCCCTGGAGACTTTCGATTCTCCAAGATCTTGGACAATTCAATCTTAAATAGCAGGACGTAAAACCACTTTCACAAACCGTAAAAGATAGAAATGATTTGCGGAAGTCATTTGCTGCCAAAAGGGGTAATGAAAAATCTCCCTGAAACCGTTACACAAAATTAAATGGCATTTATCCTAAAACAATTGTAGCGCACAGTGTTTCAAATAAAAAAATAAAATGGAATTAATTTTCTAATTTTCGGACGGCTCGTCCGATTGTGAAGTGCTTCTGAATGCCTATCTCTTATAGTTTAGGATATATTTTCACTTTTTTTACTTTTTTGACCAATCTTGGCGATGCTTTTATCCGTTTTATGTTCACTTTTTTTAATTAAAAACTAATCACATAATTTTATAAATAAAAAATTAAGAAAATATTTTCATAGAGTTGAAAGTTATAAGAATTTTCTAAAAATTTCGATTTTTCACAGATTTTTGTAAAAATGAGTTACACTCTTCTTAAGTTGCAAAAAATGTTTCTTAAGTAATCTTTTCAAATTTATAATTTCTGAAATGTTACTTTATAGGGTCTTGTGTAATGCTAAAAAGTCAAAACTTAAATTTTGGGGGAAGCAGAGCTTTCCACATTCAACATATTGTATTCAGAATACTCTAATTGCTTTTTTAACTTCCCAAATAGCAAAGCTAGAATTTAAAAAAAAAACTTATATTTTCCTCAAAGTCTAATATGTTCTAAAATCAAAGACTGATATGTTCTATAATTTTTAGTAGTAGATTTTTAACAAAGTCGATTAAAATTTGGATGTGCTAAAGCATAAAAACTTCGTCAAGACCGGTCAAAAAGTAAATGTTGTGATTTTTGAAGCTTAATATCTCTTAAACCTTAAGAGATAACATACCCATATGACGAGGTTTTTTATAATATTTCACTAGCAGAATTAACTTATTTAAAAATCTTTAATTATGAATCGCTTTGGATATAAGGAAGGAAAAGGCATTCCGGACTTGCCGTTCCATTTTATTTTTAATTTGAAACACTGTTCAGTGTTCTCTTTAAAGTTTAAAACACTATAAATTGGAAAAAATAAGTTAAAAATATTAAGCAAATGAACAAATATTATGTACTGTTCTAACAATTCTGTTCTTACAGTTGTAACATGAATTTAATGAAATTGAATTTATATAGTAGACAGACGTCCAAAAAATTTTACTTGAGGACATAAAGGTAAATTTTCCAAATTATCTATAAAACAAAATAGTGTTCATTAATTATTAAAATTATTATCAAGACATTTTTTCTTATAGAAAAATTTAGTATCATTTGATTTTCACTGTATACTTCATAAACTTATACACATTCAAAGCATGTTCATGTAATTGTTTTGTCCCAACAGTTTTGGGAAATTGTCTCATTCTTGTCAACAGGCCGAACATTATTTTCTACACCATTAATGATTTTGTTGACCGCATTGTATTTCTAAGTTCTATGGTCGATTAAAGTATTATATATTGATTTAAGAAGTGGAATAATTTTATATAAAAGTAAAAATAAAGTTATTAATTTGTATGCGTGGCATTCCACACTATTTGCAAAATGGATTATGATAAACCAATCGCTGTCAATAAAACTGCAAGGATTTTCCTGAATATTAAAACCACATAACTATAAATTGATTCAATACAAATTTTATTGTTAACTTTTATTTCTCTGCTGATAATGATGACTGGATAAAAACCTTAAATAAATTATAAATATATATGTATATATATATTTATAAATATATATAAGTATGTGTTTATGTACATACACAATTGATTTTTATTTATTATTTTCTGCTTTTATCTGTTATATGCTTCCCTTGAGTACATGTCGGCAAATAAATAAACACTAATTTACATATGTATTTTTGCGAATATATAAAACAACAAAATACTAGAAAAAAGAAAATAGTTTTCCTTATTGATTGTTACATATGTACTTGATTAATATCTAATGAGGTCAACCAGACATTTGTAACATAAATGTTGATTTTATTACAAAACAACTAAGAGTTAAAGTCGGTCAAGCCTGATTATTTAATACCCTCACCATATCGTTGGCAAAAAATGATAATTGTGAAAAATTAATGAACAACCCTCGTATAATTTGATTTCTTGATTTATTCTAATGCGTATAATACATTATTGTGACACTAATATTTATGTTAAATTAATGCGTTTTTACAAGAAATTATGAACCGACCATCATATAATCTTGCACATCAATTTTTGATCACATTTATTTTAATTTCATTAATTACTACAATACCCACGTATATGTGAATTTTGGCCCTTAAAAATGATATATGAAAAGGGGTTTGTATGGGACCTCTATGAAATAATGAACCGAATCCCGCATTTTTTGCAAATCGTAAACAAATATTGTGCGAAATTTAGTTTAAATCGCTTTGTATTTAAGACCTCATTCTGGGAAGAACAAATCTGCGGGAAGGATTCGTCCATATGCCAAAATGCACCAAATTTCAACGAAATATTTAAAAAATTGTGAGCCAGCTAAGCAGACAGATAGATGGAAGGACGGGCTGCTCAAAAGGTGATTCTGAGTCTATCGATATACTTTAAAGTGGGTATAACACCATTTTTTCTGCATGTTACATAATACTGCATTACATAATACCCCAAACACCTTCAGTGGTTCAGGGTATAATTAATGAACGACGCTCATATAAATATATTTTCTAATTTTTGCTTTAGAGTGCAGTACATTATGGTGGAAATATTTGAGGGGGATGTGTGTGTTTTAAAAGGATTTTTTTTGGAAAGGATACGACGATACGAGAGCTAGAGGATATAATGAACCGATCCCATTAAAATTATGTATATCGATTTTTGCCTTTACTTATCTTAATTTGACCAATTCTTATCACAATATTAACGTATATGTGAGATAAAAGCCCTTCATAGTGATATTTTTAAGTAGGTTGTTCGGAATCTTAGAGAAATAATACATCGATCCTCCTATAATTTAGCCAAATTTCATTAATTCAGGTCTTTTGTGAACTTAAACCCCCTTTCCGGGAGGAAAATTTGTATGGGGGTTAGATTAAATAATGAACTCATCATCACCAATTTCAATAGGCTCCGTTTCTGGGCCAAAATAATGATACGTGACAACTTTTATCAAGATACCTTTAAAATTGTTTATAAGGTTTACATAGACAGGCGGACGGAGGGACATCGATAAGTCGACTTAGAAAATGATTCTGGGACTAACAGTATTCTTAAAGGTGGTGGATGCAATAATTTTTCTGCGCTTCACAAACTTCTACACAACACATAATACGCTAACCACCTACGGTGGAGTAGAATATAACAATCACCTGCGGTGGTGTAGGGTATAAAAACTTAAGATGAAATAAGTAAAAAGATATTAAAGATATACATACAAAGATTTAAGTAAAAATATGTTTAAGATATAAGATTAATATTAAGATAAATAAATAAATTTTATTTTAATTAAAACTCACAAATAAAATTTAATTAAATTATATTTGATTGTAATTAAAATGTAGTTTATTCAAACCCTTTTTAAGAAATTAGGAAAAACTAATAATACAATATCGATTTATAGAGACAATTTTCCAAAATTAAAAAAAAGGAAATTTAAACATGTTATAATAACGCATATCATGTGGTCTGAAGCTGTTAAAATTTGGTTTTCTACATTACACGTCCGTAAAATAATAGTTCACTCTCCACTACTGCAAATGGCAATGACGGTATGCAAATATTCTCGCATCGCATCAAAATTAGAGTCTATTTATTTTCTCACTATTACACTAATTGCCCGAATTCAGTGAAGTTAGGCCAGATTGTTTTTTTTGGAATTAGAAAATTTACACGTAACATACAACTACTTGGTAATGTAGTGCGCATTAAAACACCAAAAGTCATCATAAATGCTTTAATAGGAAATAGCTATTACAAACTTTTATTTTAGTATCAATATAAAAACGACAAAAAAATGTAACAAGCTGGTACTTTTATTTCAACAAGTTCTTATGAGGAAAGGCGTAAGCTTTTAAAAACTCTTCAATATGTCTTTATATGGACACAATAACATTTTATCGTGGGTTCAATAAGATCCTTGCGGGTATAAGATTTTTATCTTGTGTAATATTTAAAATTGGACTAATTTTATTGGAATTCGGCATAGGACTTTTTATAATCTACGCTACCGTAGGTGGTTCGGGTATTATGCGTTTGTGCAGAAGCTTGTAACGGTCAGCAAAATATATTGCTACCACCACTTTTAAGTATATCGTTCATCTCAGAAGGACAACGTCTATTGAAATTGGTGACGATGGGTCCATTATTTCACCTAGAAGTCCTAAATACAGAACGATTTTAACATTAGTATTATCATAAGAATTGGCCAAATTATAATAGATAGAAGCAAAAATCGATATACGAAATTTTAATAGGGTCGATCCATAATTTCCTCTATTATCCCCATCGAAGAAATGTTTTAAAACGCTAACGGCTTAAAGAGATGTGGTTCTAAGCCCTTAGATATAATTTTAATACGTAAACTCTTCATAAAAACTGTTGACGTATGAGTAATATATTTTAATTATATTGAGTATATGTACATACAATAACAATACAATGACATTAGAATTTAGTCACTTTTATAATTTACAAGTTATACACGATACACCTTTTAGGAAGATAATAAAATTACCTTTGAATATTTTCTGGTGACATACCTTAATGCTTTCAATCACTTTTCTGCCACTAGGTGATAATAAAAAACTTGTGTGTTTCCCACAATACATTGTATCGCTCTTAAATGTATCGCAAGTAGACAGTGAAGTGTGCTTAATCAATCGTTCCCTACATCCGCAAAATAGATAATAAAATAATAAGATTCACGGCTTTTATTGTGGGCTGACATGCGTTAAGTGTCACTATTGTATATATAACAGAAGAAGACTATAGAAGAGAATAGTGGTGTCCCTTTTTATATGACTTGTTGGATATTGTATGTAAGTGGTATAAGTGTTTGGGGACAACGAAATATTATATTCAAAATTATAGGAAGTTCGAAATTATAGTGAGATAACAGAGATTTTCAGACATAAAATTATAACCTGCATATATAAGTTAGTCAAATAATATTACCGATAGATGCATTATCGTGACTTAGTTAGTCTACAGGACAAAATGACCCTGTTTAAGAAAAGAAAGTGGGTCTGCAGATAATATATACCTTGTTCAAGGCTAAAAACTATCTCTCTTCCATCTAATGGTAACTACGGAAAAAGTTATTTTGAAACAAGTGTCTCAAAGTGTAGTAAATTAGCTAAAAACTTGTTGAAATTACATTATTGTTTAAGTTAGGTCAAAGGACGAATTTCAGGGATTATGTTTCTATAAATTATATTATTAAAAATGCTTTATGGGTCTCCCTCCTCCTTTAAAAATAATAGAATAATGCGTAAGTGAAATTTATTTGAAAAAATCAAAAAGTATCATTAAAAAATTTGACAAATTTCACAAATTAGCCCTTTGCTAATTTTCGAAACTCATTTTATGCAATTATTTTTTATCTGACTATAATTAATTTTTCTATAACTCTCGACTTTCCCAAATCAGTTTTTTTCATGACATGATTTGACATGACATGATTTGACATGACACTTTTCGGACATCAAATTAAAAAATATTTTTTTTATGCCAACCACTTATCAGGTATTGTGATAAGTGGACAAGAGAAGCAGACCATAAAAAACGAAAAATTTAGAAATAAGCACTTGGAAATCGGACGGGTGGGTACCAAAAAAGTTTTGAGAACCAATTCATAATGAAAGTATGAAGGAGAACCACTTTACGTGTATTTGAAGCAACCAGGAACATCAAGGAAAGCCTAATTGCATTTTCTCAAGCATGGTCATCGCACGTCCTGTGGCATGACGTGATGATATAAAATTCTTATTTATTTTCTTATCTATAAAACAAAAATTGACATTATTTGTTGAAAAGTAGTAAGAAAGAAAATTTAATAATTTGAAATGGAAAAGGAAATAGTTGCAATTATTCAACAAAAGCAAACACTTCTTAAAAAATAACTACGTTCTCACTTATTAACTTTCTCAACTTATTAAAAAAAATCACTGCTACATGCGACTTCGCACAAATTTGTGCGAATGATTCATTTTTAAATTATATTTTCGATTTCGCTTTTTTGTAGCCTCCACCACCACAAGTGGTGATGAGGGTATATTAACTTTGTCCTTCGGTGTGTAACATAAGAAAGGAATCATCTCAGATCTTATGAGATACATATTCTTGCACCAAATAAAAATCTGACTCGATTTTGCTATGTTTTAAATAAAACGTAAATGGATATAAACAAAAATTTAACTACTACGTAAAGTTATATGTTCTTCAACATTGTGAAAAAATCGGATCAATAGATTTATAGGCGGAAATATGCGAAATTGTGATACACCCCAAAATCTGTGTCTGAGATGGGTCGCAATTTTCAATATAATTTACTGATATTGTGCTGGGGTTATTATTTGACCTAGCTTCCATGTAACACCCCTTTCCGAAATATGGTTTATTGATTATAAAACTCCTAAATATGAATGAATTTTATTTAATTTTGGTGCAGTTAATTTTCTGTGTATCTTAAATGTATGTTATTATTTTTATTAATATCGGTCCATATTTTAATATAGCTCCCATAACAGATTCCTTCCCGGAAATGGATTTTTGAGGTTATACAACTTGTATATAAATACCAATATCATTGAAATTCAACACAATGATTTTTCTTACTATTTTTAATGTATATCATTGATATTTAACGATTTCGTTCCTTATTTTGCTGTAGCGCCCACATAACACACTTTACAGTTTTAAGCTTATAAAACTAGCAAATAATTACCAATTCTGTTGAAATTTGGTTCAATTATTATTCCAACTGTATTGAGTATATGTTATTAATCTATCTATTTATCTATCTATCTATCTATCTATCTATCTATCTATCTATCTATCTGTCAATATATTGCTATTGCACCCACTTAACGCACTTCCCCGAAAACGAGTTTGAGCTTATTTAACTATTCTATTTATAAAAATTTTCAAATTGTCTTTAATTTATGAAACTTATTTGACTTATTTGAACTAGAAAGAATGAAAAATAAATCAATTCCATCGAAATTCAGACAAAATTTTTTCGATATAGTGGTAGAAGGTACTCAAGATACGGCACAGCATTACTACATGTTAATTTTTATCTTTTTTATTTTTATCGTATTTAACATTTGAAGTTCCCTTCAAAGAGCGATAATAATAATTAAACCCTTTTTTAAAAATTAAAATAAAACTCTTTAAAAGATCCGATTTTACGAAGAATAATAAAAAGAGTCGTTAAAGGTACATGGATTTTAAATCACCAAATATAAGTATTTCTCTCAATTTATCTTAATATTTTATATAACAAGGAAACCATTTCAATAATTTCCCATTAAGAATGAATAAAATTTTAATTGTCATAATTTAAATTCCTGCCAAAAATTTGTCAATTCAAATAAACAAAAATAGACTGATATTTTTTGTTATTTCTAAATAAATCTTATTATGTGATTATAATGTTTTTATATCTTTAACAATCTTAACTGTTGGAAATTATAAATTTAATTCTAATATTATTTCTTCATTATAATAATGTTTATAGGAAAAATCTTTTAAATATTATTTATGAAAGTAAATAAAAGATTATTTTATGTCGAATGTATGTGTGTATCTGTGTATGTGTGAATACAATAATGGTGATGAGGAAAACATCCAATGATGACAAAGATGATTAAGTAAAAAGATGATGAAGAAGAAGGCAATCATTGAGATTAAAGTAATTAATAGTATTCCCATAACAATCAATTCATCAAACAACATGTTAGAGGATGATAAAATTTAATACCAAAGGCAAGAAATTCTTGGGTATGAAACAGTAAAAAGAAGCAAACAATAGAAGTTATATGCATAGAAATGGCTATAACAATGACCAGACATATACACCCCATGAACATTTGCATGTGAAATTTTTAATGAAAGGGGGAGGAAAATAATTTAGATAATTATATCCGACTGTGCCAAACATGCAAATTTATTAAAAAATAATAATTTTTGATTGAAATAAGAGAATCAAAAGTTTTATAACAAAAGTGTAAAATTGTTTATTATTGTTGAACTAATGTTACATACTTATATAAAGCTCTTCTCACAGAACTTTCATTTTTAATAACCTTGGTACTCTTCTTCAATTTACATGTACAATATCCCAAAATTTATCAATTGGCCGAAGTTGTGAATTATTTGGTGTGTTAATCCTCATGGGTATCGAACCAGAACTTTATCTTTTAACATGTTTTTGTTGTAAACATTCCGTTGTAGAAATTTCTGATATCATTTAAGAGGATGGCAAATCAGAAACATCGGCTACATTTCCAGGGTTAGATTAAACATAAAATTGCTGACCTATTGTTTCTTTTAAATTGGCGTTTACGTATGTTTGGTCGTTCGTTACAATACAACGGTTAATTTTAGTTAATTTATTACTAAACAATAATCTGGTATGTTTATTGCTAATGATTCTTCCTTTTACGTTCTTTTTGGGTTTTCAAAAAGTTTGATGTGATTTAAATCCAGCATTTACTCAAATTCCTCGTACAGTACATCTGCTGGTATAAACATTTTTAAGCACGATCAGCTTCAGATAATCCAGTATTATTTTCGATTGACCTTACTATTGCAGTCTCTATTTTATTTGTTTCTTATACTTGTCGTTTTTACATTTCTCTTTTTTTCCTTTTATAGTCAAGGATTTTAAAATACAACATTTCGAACTTTTTTGAAATTTAAACCGATTTTGCTAACTTAGATCAAGACCAAATAAGATTTTCATTTATTTTAAGTTCCATTCCATTATCCTTAAACCTAAACGGAATAAAATACATTTTTGCCACATAACGATGCGTCTGTGGTGATTAACATACTTCGAAGGCTTTCTACAGCTGCCACCAAAGGCGCTGCTTTTCAAAGTACAGTGCTTCACTTTCAGTAATACAATGCGTTTCAAAGAAATATGTTCATTTTTGCTTTATAATTAATATATAATTATAATAGTTTAAAAATGGACATAGAGCAGTCATATAAAATTTGTTTGCTGGGAAATAACATTTAAGTATAGAAAAATAGCCATGACTATGTGTGTTTATGCGAAAATTCATATAAGTTTATGTTTGTATAAGAATGTATATATCTTGAGTGTGGTACTGAACATATTTTCTATTTTAGCTAAGAAATAAGTATTTAATAGGTGCACAGTAGTATATTAAAGTAAAAAATCGGACTTTATGTTGCAATTACTATCATTAAAATTACATATAGGAGACTTTAAATCACTATATCAAGCTCGTTTTGGAAAAATATCAAAATCATAGTTTATTCAATAATTGAATTTTCTTTAGAACTGTTATTTATATCATCCTCCATAACAAGTGGTAAAAGAGGTAATATTAAGTCATTTCTAATGAAATACCGAAAAGGGATAATCTAAGACCTTATTAAGTATATATTATTGCTCAGCAATGATTTTGGTGTGTTCTTTCTCCTTCTCCATTTTGTTAATTTATTTTAAATATTTTTATTGGTCCAGATTTTTGTTATTGTCATGAACAGGTTTTTATTATTGTATCAGAAATTATCAATATAAGTATATCAATATAAAAAAGTTATCATTTTTTCTCAATTTTTAAAAAGAAACTTTAAATATTTTCCAATCTTCTTGTAATTTTAAATGAGCGTTTATAGGTATTCCAAAATTACATTTTGTACATCTTCTAGTTTGGTAATAAAGTCATTTGAAGTTTTTTTACTCTCTACCTCTACAAGTATAATGAGGATTTATTAAATTTGTCATTGCGTATGTAACGCCAAGTAAGAATCATCTTAGGCCTTACAAATCAAGTCGGAATCTGAAACGATTTAGTTATGTCCGTTTATGTCTGAGTAATTTTCCGAATGCAATTTGGTCATATGGATTTCTTTTAAAATCAGCAATATCGGATTATTGGCAAAAAATGTTATAGACCGATATCGGAGAGAACCTCAAAATTCCGAAAAAGAACTTTTCTGATTTTTAAATAAAACGTAAATGGATTTAAATAAATAATCTAACATACAGTTATATAAATATCTTAGTCGCGAAAAAAATCATTGAATATTCAAAATCCAAAAAATGCAATGTATCCCAAACTCTGTGTGTTACATAGGTCGCAATTTGAAGTTGATTTTGTGATAGTTTCGATATATATGTGATGGGGAGATTATTATATTATTACATCTCCCATATAAGGTCCCTTCCTGGGGAACTGTTATTTTTCCGACTTTCTTTGATATATGTTCATTATTTCTTCAACATCGGTCCAAATATTGCTATAGCTCCTATTTAGGGTCCCTTCCCGGAAAATTGTTTCTATCTTATAAAACTATTAAAAACTATTTGTTATTAAATTTATTTAATTATTTGTTTTTCATCTAACATTTTATAAAGATTTTAAGCTTGAAGCGCTTATTTTTGAGTGGTGATTATCAATGATATCAGTTATCATTTCCTTGAAACTCTTAAATAAAGCTTCGGAATAAAGCAATATTTCCAGAAATGTTTTAGATCGCTGAAAAATTCCATCAATTTTAAGATCCTTAATTTGTAGCCTACACCGTTAATAGATATTAGTAACGGACAAAAAAAGTTGACTCTGAATCGATTAACCATGTTTCTCCGTTCGGCTGACTGTTAATTATAATATTATTTTGACTTACGAACAAACCCGAATACGAAATTGATTATGACCAGTGTATTACTTACAAACAAATGTCTATCGAATTGGCTCAAATAAGGTTTTGAAATATTTTTTTTCAATATTTAAAATATTCGATATAAAAATCTCACATATTTGTCAGAACTGCGTTTATGCTTAGCTTAAATAACTTTGAGCGAAAAACAATGTTCTTCCATCCCCGAAACCAATTATTCGATGGTCGTTCCATTTTTTTGTGTATGTTATTTGTTATCAACAGTAGGTTGTATGATAACTCGCAGTCGGATTTGACCGATTTGAACTTTTCTACTTGTTTACCATTAAAAATTATTATGAATTTCAAAAATCATCAGTCATAATTCGAATATATCTCCAGCATTAAAAAAGGGGTTTAAGCTGATTAAGATTTCTTGATATAAGTTACATTAGGCACTATTAAATCTGGCTAAGTATCACCATTTGAAGGGAATTAAAATAGCGTTTCAATTTAGCTGTGATAAGAATTGGATGATTGGCATTGAATTTACAAAACTTTTAATAATGTCTACATATAATAATATTTTGTCTTATTTTAAAACTTAATAATTTTCTTCAAAAACTTCTCTAAGAAATCACTGTTCATTCCACTGTCAGTTGTCTTAAAGTATAAAACTTAAAGTGGCGTTAAGTTTAAGTAAAGATAAGATATGAACAAACATTTGATAAGACCATAAAGTTGCTCAGCTTAGTTATGAACACACTAACACTTCAGCATAAGAAAGCAAACACAAATAAGATACACAAGGATATATCCTTTTTTGCGTAATAAACTTAACTCAATCTATATATAAATTTATCTCAATAACTAGAACACATATACATTTGTATATATGTAATCTATAAATAAAAATATATTCCAATATATACATATATATGTGTATGTAAATAATTCATTATGTGGGTGTAGGTATATGTTCATAGTTCCGTACAATAGTGTGTGTCCATTATACTTAATTGTATAAGTTTAACCAAGAGTTTTTATAAAATTATGTTTGTTTTTAAGCTAAAAGTCATAACGGAAATAAGTTGATTGTGTTTGTGTGTATCTGTGCATGTTTACTTATCTGAACAAAATATATTTATATTATTTTTTGATAAATATGTTTTTCAAACAATTTTCTAAATAAATATTGACCCCAAAAAAAGGGATATTTTTCATAACAACAATAATGGTCAGTCATAGAAAAATGGAACACAAATTTGTACCTTTCTTTGATATATTTCTATCTATGTAGTTAGGAAATGTTTATAATACCTATATGAGGTATGGGCAAAAATAATATCCTAGAGCTGATCTATAGTTCAACATTTCTTATAAGAATTGTTATATTGAATATACAAATAACTTATGTTGATTTAAACAAGATATGGCGTTACCGATTATAATCAAAATATGATTTATTTGTTGGGAACCAAGTGTTGTTACAATTTACTATTCGATAGACCTCATTTTCTTCAACCTTATAATAATGAGGAATTTGAACCTTAATTTGATAATCTTGTTATAAGATTATAAGATTTGCAAATATAAAAGATTTATGTAATTGGAAGTAATTTTTTGAAGTAGGGGTTACATTAGTGCTGTAAAAAATTATGGATCGATCTTCGCAAATTTCGGTTTGATATTTTCTGAATACTGAATTTTTTTGGGGGATGATTTTCAAAGTGGGTCTATTTGAGAGCTACATATATTTGTAGATCAAAATGTGTTCAGATCAATTTTTTGGAAATATTTCTGTAATTTTAAAACAACCTTTAGGAGTTAACAAAATTTCACACAATCAGAGCAGAGATGTTTTCATGTTGATTAAAATTAGCAAAAGTCTCTATGAGGTGTTGGAGCAGAGGCGCTTTCAAGTTGATTTAAAGGAGCTGACCAACTTTGGCCTTTGACCAACTTGGTCTTTGACTTTGAATTAAGACCAAGGAAAATTAAATAAATTTGGATAAATTCGAGCCAAAGATCTACCCAAAATGTCTATTGAAAATTAGTAAATAAGAAAATATTTGTTTTTGTTAATTTCTCTAATCGAAAAACTGGAATCATCCTAAAATTGTCCTTAATATAAGGAAAATACCTAAGAAGTGTTTACCGCTGGGCAGCCGTAGTAAAATTTAAAAAAATTTTTTTTTTCACATGGAAAAATGCTAAAGTTCAGACATTTTCAAACTTACGAACTTCTTACCAAGATACAAGATACATTTTCAAAAAGTCCAACTTAACTTGTATTCCCATGATTTGGATATAGAAATTACCGTTATGTTACCGACGAACATAATATATTTAAAGATTATTTTGAAGCTAACAGAAAATGTTCATGGGAATAACTCACAAAAATTTCATGCGAATTTTGCCCTTATTGACAAACAGTTAACAATTCTATCGCTTCATTCAGAAAATAATTGATTTGGTAAAATCCTGGCAGTATCGGAGAAAGATTTCTTTCGAATATATCACAACATAGATATTTGCTTTCATTTAATTTGGAATCAATTACGTAGCTCTTTCTATATGATATTTCGAGAATGCTGTTAGTAATCACGCGATAAACACGTCGACAAATATTGCCATTTGTTACCAATATCGTTGAAGAGAGAATTCAATAGCATTAAACTCAAAAAAACTAGACTCTTTTGGTTAATTATCAAATGTAAGTTTAAATGATCCATAAGGTAATAAAATCTTGTGGTTGGAGTAAATTTATTATTCGTGTGTATATAAACCATCATAGAAAGCTAAAATGTTAAAAATCATAAAAACCTCTTTGCTTTTTAATTTTTTTCTATAATTAAAATCTCCCAATCTTATCACCCATACTCATTATATATGTTGATTATTAAAAAAAAAACTTAAAATAACTTGTCTTTTTAACATGTTCATTTACTATTGTCTTCATCAACATCATTATTGTCAACGTGAGAAATATCATTTAGGTACATACATATAATGAAAAATATACTGACTGACACTTGGACTTCATTATTTTTAGTTCTTTTATTTAGTTTTTTTCCTATCTTTCTCATAAATCAAAGTCAAATGTTTATAGTAAGGATATACATATATATGTGTTTGAATGTATATGTAGAGTGTGTATCTTAAAATAATAAAGATACAAATGCTTAGAGATTTAGCTTTAGGTATGCGTTCATTGAAATTAAATGTTTTACACTCAGAAAATTATATTTGAATTATATTTATACGTTCATCTCAAGAAGTGATAAATTAGGAGGGATATATTATGCTGGTTTACGTACAGATTTATAACCTGAATATTTACAAATTTTGTCACTTAGCCCTAAACATTATTTGGAATAGTATACTCGCCGTCAATATTAAATGTTTGTAAATTATTTTTTATTTAATATAGGGGATATTTCAATCAGCACAACCAAACTTATGATTCTCATATTTTTTTTTTTTTTTGCTTTACAAGAACAAAAATGATTTTATTGAACAAATAAATACAAAACACAATTGTTACGCTTATTTCCTACGTGATTAAATGGTAAATAAGTCCTTTGCATATATACATAGATGTGTAATTTTTATACATGATTTGGGTTGACAAAAGTAAAAGAAAGGAATATTACTACGTTATCTTAAACATAAACTTCTTAAATGCTAAAATTTGATTAATAAGACTGACATCAAAATAACAAAATAAAAAGTGGCCTCAGGCCAAAATAAGGGAATTAAGTATTTAATTATTTAATTTTAAATTTTTCTTAAAAAAAGTGTTTATAGTTTTGTTTGTGATCGAAAAATTCATAACACTCGTTTCATGTTAAAACTTTTATCAAAAGTATTATTTGATTTGCATACCCTCCACCACCACATGTGGTTTTGAGGGTATACTTGTAAATAAAAACCAATTACATTAAAATTCCGCACAATGATTTTTCTAACTACCTTAAATGGATATTATTAATATGTAAGATCTGGAGCAATATTTTGCTGTAACTCCCATTAAGGTTTCTTCCCGGAAAACAGTTTTGAGCTTATAAAACTGGTTATTAATGAATAATTCTATTGAAATTCTACACAACTATATTTTAACCTTATTTAATATTTATATTTATATAATAAATTAATTTGGACAATATCTATCCATATATTGCTATAGTTCAGATATAAAGCCCAATTCTTGGTCTTATTAAACTTGTAAACAAGAAACAATTCTGTTGAAATTCGGCTCAATTTTTTCCTAACTGTCTTAAATATATGTTATTAATCCGACTTCGCCCCTTCCCTCAAAAGTAATTTGAGGTTATAAAATTATTATATTAATAAATATTTTTGAACTGTCTTTAATATATTAAACTAGTTTGACAATAGTCGGCCATATTTTCATATTAATCCTTTATAATCCAACTTCCCGGAGTAAAATATGAACCAATTCCATCGAAATTCAGACTAATAGATAATGTTCTTTGATATAGTGGAGGAAGGGTTTTTAAAATTCGGCACATTCGAATAGTGCATTCCTTCTTGTTTTTAAATTCATTGCATACAAATAGTTGGCCTTCAAGAGGCTGTCATCAAATTAAATCTAGTGTTACTCAACAGGGAAAACTTTTCCAAACTGTTAAAATCTTAAATATCGACCAATTTTAAATTTTGCAAATGTATCTTTTAACAGCCTTAATATAGTAATAAAATTGATGGATGTCGGTTCATATTTGTTTATAGGTGCTATATAAAGTTAGTAATATTACGTTTAGTGAAATTTAATGACATCAGTTAACATTATACTGTATTTTCTATATCTCGGAGTAATCATTTAAGCTAATTATACTGTTATTTATTGATTTATTCCATATAGTATTGATTTTTTAGTTTTCTTCTTTTTGGTTCCTTGTAAGTGTTGTGTTAATTGACCTCATAAATGTTAGAATATTTCAGGGAAAATTGGCATTAATAATTATTTTTTATCGTAAAAAAGTGTGAGTGTGTGAATTTTCAAATTACCGATAGACATTGCTGAAGATTTAAATTGTAGGCAGTTCATTAGCTCCAGATTATCTCTGAAGCGTCATAATCAGGCTTTTCTTTTTAAAGTACCAAAGATGTACTTAATGGGACTCAAATTCGGGTAACAATTTTTTTCTAATTCAGCTTAGTGTCATATATTGTGTGCCAAAATGTTCTTGACAAACATTATCAATTTTAATAGTTTTAATCAGTAGTGATGAAATTTCGAACCTTTTGGAAACCCTTCCATTAATGTTTTCATAGTGCTTTCTGTCACTCTGCTTTAACAGGTAGTATATATTCGTTTAAAATTTACAATACTTTTAAATACATTTTGTGCTTCAATCCCTTTTTAACAAAAGCTCATATCTATCATCTGGCCTTAACCCGGCCAGTTTAAAAGATTTGCCTTTCGTGGTACAAATGTTCTTGTACCACTCAAGGTTTTTTAACTATAGTGACAGGATGTCATGCAAAAAATAAGTAGATACATTTAAAATTTTATGAATAGAAGCAACTATTCCTTGTTATAAATATCGGTAATTCATGAGCCTCTAAAGAGCTTGCAATACTTAGAACTTTTTATGAAATTTTGAATGCTAAACTTTCCTTATCTTCAATGTTCTCTTGAGCATCAGCAACAATAAATTTTTGACAAGGAAGTTGCGAAAATCTGATAGAACAAAACAGTCGTCATCCATTATCCTTCATCAGCTTCTATTCTGATCTCTTATTTTTAAGCAGCGTTCCTGTCAGAAGCTTTTTGAGCCTTGTATGTTTTTAAACTTTAACTTACCAAGCAGTCGGAGTACTGAGTTAACCGGGCTGTTTTTCTACCGAATGTGATGGGAACTGTTTTCAAAATGCTTCTTATTTCTTTGACTTTAAAAACATCATGTGGACCAAGCCCTCTACCTATACCAGGTCTTCTTTCAGCAGACAAGTTCTCTGTGGCACTATTTGATAACACTAGAAACAGTCGAACGGTAGAACTTAGCATGCTTTGCCGATTTTTTGTAGGACCAGTGTGCTTTACTACCGGACATGAAAATGCTTTTTATTTCTTTGAATCATGTGGAATATGTTCTGTACCAGGTTCTCCCGGTACAATTTAATAACATTAGAAACAGTCTAATGGCAGACCTTCAAATGCTTGGGCGAATTTTGGTAGTATCAAGTTCAGTTTTGTTAAAATATTTATCGATTTTAGTATTGACATTTTTTCCCAAAGGTTATGGTATTTTAACCATAAACACAAAAAATCTATTTTCTTTAAAATTAATTCAGATGCATTCACTACCCCAAAAAAACACCACTTATAACTGTTCAATTAAATTCAACATGTATTAGTAAAATTACAAAAACATATGTAATTTCTCCAAACACGCCAAGAACTTGCCTTTTACAATAAGGTCTCTTAAACTGTGGGTGGTATTATTCCTGTATTTTTCCGTTTGGTAACTAAAAATTTTACAATACATTTTATAATGTATGATACGATTTCCTCGTTTAATATTACCAATTATAATTTGTCATTTATATATATTTTGACTGAATATCATATTATCATTATTCATTTGTTGGTGTTTTCTTTATAAAGGGATATTGTGTACGCTACTTTAGAAGAGTGAGGTTTATACTATTTTCAAACAAAATTTTTTCAAATAATTTCAAAGTTCGGTAATGAAAATTTATAAAATTTTACGAAATTTTCGGTTTTTCTTTGAAATTATTTTCTACCGTTATTTGTAGTTTTGTAAAACTTAAAAATGTAATTCTTTGTAATCAATATATTATTAAAATAAATAAATAAATTAATAATTAAAATAAATAATTTCCACTAAATTTATAAATAATAAAATTCAGTTTATCTTTAAAACAAATACACTTTTCAATTTCAGTTTAAACCTTAAATTTATAGTTAAGGGTATCTAAAAGTCTACATTTCAGATCCTTTTGTAATATATGTGTTTTTATTTTCATTTTATAAATAATAATCTACATAAATTATTCTTGCTGTTCTATTTTATTGTTTATTTTTATCCGTTATCAAATACTTGACATATTGGTCATTTGATTTTAAATACATAGTAATTCCCTTCTGTTAAGGCATATTAATTTTCATACAAAATTAACATGGGTTATTTCTTCACCTCCACTTAATCACCTCAATACAAAAATAACAGAAACAATAAGGATATCAGAAACAGTGGGACAAGATAACATTTTTTTTTGAAATATGTTGTTAACATTTGATGAATGTATAAATTATCATTTGTATTTTGCGAGTAGTGCAAAATAGTCTTTTCAGTCGGTTACTAGGTTTTTAATAGAAAGCACTTTTTAACCTTTTCATTAACAAATTCACAATTTTCCATCATAATATTTTAAAATTGTTCATTATTTAATGTACAGTGTTGTTGGGACATATAAAATTTTTCATTATATGTATACTTTCTTAGACTTCATATTCCGTTTATTTTAGACAAAGTCACGTTCATAAAATACAAAATAAAAATGAAATAAAAAACAATAAAATTCTACTAGATTTTTATTCATTATCCAGCAAAATATATGTTTTTTAGGAAACATGATATAGACTCCTAACTGAGATATTAAGTAAAGAGTTGCGGTAAAAAAAATTATCTATATCTCTTAACATACTGAGCCGGTTTTTAATAATTGTTGCAGATGTGAGCGTGACAGACTGAGAAACGGGCAGACATATGGACAGACAGACTCACTGACAAATGATAAACAAACAAACGAACAGGCAGACAGACCTAATCGATTCAGATGTTGATTTGAAGCAAATATACATTATGTGGTTCTAGATGAATCCTTCTTAGATTGTCAGCGTGACAGGCTAAGAAACAGGCAGAAATATGTACAGACAGACTCACTGACAAATGGATAGACAGACAGACTGAAAGACAGGCATACAGATAGTCAGGCAGACAAACAAACTGACAGACAAACTAAATCGATTCAGATGTTGATTTAAAGCAAATATATGGTCTTAGATGATTCCTTCTATTGCTTTATACGCGGAATGACAAAGTTTATTTACTTACTTCACTACTTGTTGTAGTTGTAATAATGGATTCAAACAATACCATGATATTTAGCTTCAATATTTTAAGTAAGAAAACAAAACCAAGATTAAACAAGTAAAAATGTTATAGTCGGTCAAGCCCGACTATTTTGTATCCTACACCACATTGCTCATTGTAAATGCCTGCTTCCTTATTATGTGTATATGTTCAATATATTATTGTGACACTAATGATGAAATTTATGTGAATTTAAAGGAATTTTTTCTGAAGGGTTATATGGAAATTAAAAAAAACTTGTACACTGACCCTCGTCTAATTTCGCACAGCAGTTTTTGCTTATATTTAACTCATATATATGTCTGAATATTTGCCCACTTAAAAGTGCGATTTATGAATTTCAAAGTGATATTTGAATAAGAAATAATGGACCGATATTTGTATAATTTGGCATTGTTTTTAGAATATAATAAGACTTGGTTTTGCAAAATTCGGTTAAAATTATTTAAAATTCATATGGTACCTTTATAAAATAATGGACCAATCATAACCGGATTCAATAGGAATCATCCTTGGGCTTAAATAATACTACATGCCCAATTTCATTAAGATATCTTTAAAATAGTGGTCTGTACCTTACGAAAAAGCTCTACATAGACTGCCAGAATCAGGAAGTGATTCTGAGTCTAACTGTATACTTAAAAGTGGAGGTAGGACTATTTTCTCCCCGTTACGAACATCTGCATAAATGCATAATACCCCACCACCTATGGCGTACTTATAGCCAAATATGAGAAATGTGTATTTAACAGTAAATAGTTAATATGTTACATATAAACATTTTCATATAAAAACAAATCATATATAATTCAATTATGTTTCAATCATTATTTCACCAGCATTCCATATAAAGGCCACTTCCGGGTTTTTCTATAAATTTAAAGTAACCAAACAAAAAAAGTTAAACCGTTTTTTGTTACTAGAAGCATATTCGAAAACGGGTTTTTTGAAAATCCAATTTTTCGACCAACATGTCGTAGTTTTTTGCATGAAGTTTTACATTTCGGTAGTTGATGATAGCGACGTTGTAAGTGTGAAATAGATTCAAAAATTAAAATTTTCAAAGTTTTTATTTCAGATAAAATTTCAAATCTCTGTTGGAAAAATTCGAATAGATTGTAATTATTTAAAAAATTTATCTATAGTTAATCGCTGGTTGATGAAAAATCATTTTCGTTTCAAAAATGTGAGGAAATAATTCGAAAATGAGTTTTTCACTCTTTAATTCAGAAAACTGCTATTACTGAGTGTGATATGAATATTTTCCCCTTCTTTAGGAGTGAAGCCTGTAAAATATCCTAACCATCTTTGTGTTTTTATATATTCAAGATAAACAATATATCAGATCATGCCTCTTTAGGCTTACCGAAAGCTGTAAGAATTTTTTAACTTTGAGAAATAAAAATTAAGCAAGCGGTTAATAAATATATAAATCTACAAATGAACCCAAACACTTAAAAATTTAATATCGCTACAATCCTCTGCTGCATCAAACTTTATGTTAATCCAACATTCCGTAACGGATTCATTTCAACACCACTACCAATTTAGAAATAATTGTAAAAAGATCCCACAATATTGACATTGAATTACAAAGATGTTTATATAAAGTTATTTCTAGAAGAGCAGATTAATAATGGTTCAATTTTAAATAGTGGTTCCCAGAAGTATATACTTACATAAATAACAACAAATTCTCAAACTTTAAAAGGTTATTTCAGATAACGGCCTCTATTTTTTTCTAGTGATCCGATTTTACCGTTTTCAGTTTGGTGACACTTTAGGGTAATCGCAGTACTCAGACCAAAGTTTTATTCAGCTCTGTAAGTTATTGCAAGTGTGACAATCTATTTGCTTTTGTGTTGAGACTACTTCCTGAAATGGGCCACAAATAATTTTTTTAAAGATGTATTTTTTACTAGTGCTACCCTATACCAGCCCCCTATACAGACATAAAAAAATTGCATTGTTTTGCATGTGTAAGAATTTCATCGTTGCAAACATTAAGAAAGTTTCATTTGTGATTTTTTCCGGATACTAAGTGCAAACTGATAAGATTTAAAATTATTATACCCTACACTACGAGCAGATGTTTATAACTTTTACGCATACCGTTCGAATAAGGATCACTTTCTTATTTAACCATGTTTGTCCATCCGGCTGGCTGTCCATGTTGATATCAAAGTGCAGGTAGGAGTTTTCAAAATAACTCGATGAATGACCCAAATATTAGGAATGTGAAACAAATATAACAATTATGACAATTATGCACAAAAATTTAATAGTTATTTTTTTTTCTTTTGAATCTTAAACAGTTGTTTTTTTAGATTACTAGATTCTATCATCCTATGCAAAATTTCAATTAATATTTAACTTGTTATTATAGAGCGGATGAAGATAAATTTTAAAATTGATGAGTTTTTATTTATATATAAAATAAATAAAATCAATGATGTAACTGCTAGTCATATACACTGTTGTAGTATATATACTTCATATTTTTTATTTCAGTTTATCACGCCGAAGATCCATACCTCTGCAATTTTTAATAACCAATTAGCCAAATCATTGTTCCGATTTTTTTTTTCAAATAATATTTCAATTTGCTTTACTGTGCAATGCATGAAAGAAATATATATTTGGGGTTTCTGATTTTTTTCCTATCACTAACAAAATCATTTGATTTATTTTTGTAAATAATATAACAAATGAGAAAAGTGGTAAATTTTTAGATTTTGAGTAAATATCTACAATCTTTAAAATTAAATACTGTAAAATTGTTGCTTTTCTGAAATATACACATATATATGCATACAAACATAAAAAATAGAATTAAGAAAGAATATTCATTGCAGAAGCCTTCAAGGTGTATATAATTCATCTACTTTGTGGTATAGTTTTCATCTTACTAGTCGACCCTTAACCGAACAATATAATTTTTTGACATTTTATCATTGATATGGGTTTATTTTAAAAGAAATTTTAAATATATTTTTTGCCTGTCCAAGCATGCCTGTATGTGAAAGTGTGCGTGTCTATTATCAAATTTGTATCTAATCATTTGACTGTGTGAGTGTGTAACTAACTGTAATGTTTTTGAAATTTATACCACAAATCCTTACAATTATGTTGGCGATTATGTTTTAATTTTCGAAATTTTGACTATAATATTTAAAATGTTTACTAATACAACAATAAATAAATAAATTAAGAAGAAAACATATTCAATGTGTTGGGACATTGTATATAGATCTTAAGGTCCTAAATAAAACGTTACTTAAAAATTGGTAAGATTTAATATTATTAACTTATTTTCAAGAAACTTTTTTATGTTTTGGTGGTAAATAGATTTTGATTTATTTGTATATTTCTTTTTTTAATTAAAACTATTTTACACATTTCATCATTAAAAAAATAAATAATATTTAGTTTGTGCTGTCTTAATTGTGCAGAAATAAATAGGAAATTTGTACCATTGATAAATTTCTCAAATAAAAATATATATTTTTTATATACGACTACAAATTGTGATTTTGTATTTCCTTCCGTTATATTTTATTTTTCTTCGTTTCGGTTTTATATTTGCTTTTTTAAGGGGGTTTTACTCATCTTGTATTATCCGTCCAACGTTTTGTCCAGTAAAACAGATCCTTAAGAAAGTGATAAAGGCCAGATTTAAGAACTCTCGCAATGATAGTTTTCTTTGATATTCGATAAACAATATTTGATTTGTATGGTGGTACTACTACCCCCGGTCTTATCCGTTCTATATTTTGTCCAGTAAAACTGAAAGAGAAAGTAGTTGGGACCAAATTTAAGAACTCTTTCTATTATAGTTCTTTAGAAAATCAATATTTGTTTTGTATAGGGGGAGTGGTACCCCCTGGTAATGTTCGTCCTACGTTTTGTACATTAAATAAGATACTAATGGAAGTAGTTGGTACTAAATTTGAAAACTCTCGCTATTATAGTTCTTTAGATATTCTATAATCAATATTTGCTTTGTATTTAAATTTTTCGGGTTGTTGTTACTATCGGGTATATTGGGTTCATTCTGTGATACATAAATACATATATACATACATACATACATACATACATACATACATACATACATACATACATACGTACATACATATACATTCATATACAAACATCCTACTTTATATATAGCTATAAAGGCAACATTACTGACTGATTTCGGATCGTCATGCCGCAGCCTAAGTGTCTGAAGTATAGGTATATAAAACTATGGACCCCTCTCCTCCAAAATAGAATAATGAAGTGTATTTTTTACTCGCTTAATTAAAAAATATTTTAGCGATTCTATTTTGGAGGAGAGGACCGAGAAATTGATACAAAGAAGATCAGTTCAGTACTTTCACAAAATTTACTCCATTTAAAGGGGAAAAAGTGAACATTTAGTTCTGTTCTTTTATTGTATTTTTATAATCAGTGAAAATAAAATTTAAATTCTTATTACGTATGAAAATTTATAAATTTAGTACTTTTCGGAAACTCGAATGTTTGGAGGGTTAAAAACGTGCCTCTGTTAGGTACTTCTTTCGTAAATATTTTTATTGTTATTTGTAATTCGAATATTTTTTATGAAACAAATTGAAAATATATTGAAGGAAATTAATTTGTACAAATTTTTAATTACATTTTGACTTAAAATTTTATATTCTTATAAGCTTAAAATACTTTTTCGGGAAAGAGCCCTAAATGGAAGCCATAGAAAAATATGCACCGCTAAAGCAAAACAAAATTGCTACTTCAAATATTTGTAACAACTTTCAATAAAATTGGTTCATATTTAAAAATTGTATAAGTAAATTCCGATAAGGGGCCTTATATTTGTTCAAAAATTCATAAAAGTCCTTCTTTGTAATGTTTAATTCATTTCAGGTATTGCTCTATTACTTTTATGCTAATGGTTCGATATAGCTACGTTTAATAAAGAAACTGGTTGGAAATATACCAAACATTTTGATTGAATTTTATTGGGTTCGGAAAATAATTCAAGTCGTGAGAACGTTTCCAACAGACAGATATAGCTAAGACTTTGATTTGATGACTCCATCCTGTAATTACACACGGAATGAAAAAGTTATTATACCATCATCACCCCTTATAGTGGTAGAGAAAAAATTTATTTTCTTCATATAAGATGTATACGTAATAAATTTTAGTGATATAACTCATCGGCATTTATATGAATCGTATTTACGGTTTGACCAGTAAATAGCCTTCACCATTTTATTTGTTATATATGGCAATTATAATTCCCATACAATTTTCAATTGTATGGGAGTCATAATATATTTTCCTATAATTTGGTATATCGTCTAGGAATATTACAAAACTTATCTATGTCAATGCTGTTAAAATAAATTGATATTTTGAATTTTGACGATATTTATCAATTTTGTCATTATTATCGTGCTTTAATTTCTCATGGCTCTCAAAACTGGTAGATAATACGGTGGATGAAAATAATGTTTTTTTTTTTTTTTTAATTTTCAAATTAAAACTTGTTTATTTTAGAATTAAATGTTGACATGGATTTTAGTATTTCTCTGTTTGATATACAATTTTGCTCTGTAACTAAAAAATTAAACAAGATCGATGCAATATATGTAGTTTCGTGTTAAAAAATGACTATAGATCTAGGAAATTTGATCCTTTCAGACACATGATTACGTGTGTTATTTATATCTTAAATAACAGATGTAATCATCATTTTGGCAAAGAGGCTTATGATTGGAAACTGTTGAATCGTGCAGCATATCTACAATTCATTTCGTTATTCGTTATGCGCTAAAGTATCATATTTAAATTATCTTTGTCTATTTGCTTTTAATGGCGATATTAACATATAAGTAGCGAGCACGAAAAATTCAAAGCGTGATATATTTTCAAATAGTGTTACCGTTGGTGCGACTTTAGTCGCAAGTTGCGACTTTTTCAACTGCCCGTGACTTTTTGAAAAATCTCAACGGTAAAGCTATTTTCAAATTAACAACATTTTATTAAATATTCTGTTAAATATTTTTAGATTAATGAAAAATGCAGAAAAATTTACCCCACACTCTTATTCACCTGTTAACTGTGACATGTTTTTCTATAGGAAAAACCCCTAGCGGATATTATTGTCATCTTAAGAACATAATGATATAATTATTATTAACATTAAATTCAAGCTCTTATAAGCAGTGTAAATGTAACATATGTAACATAGCGGAACTTTCCACATTTGTTTAACATATGTTAAATACACTATTAGAGGGTTGAAATTTTCATGTTCACTGCGCATAGTTTTGCTCTTTATGTATACTGGAGCGCCATCTTGTGTTACGTGGTTTTAACAAACATAACTGTAAATAAAATACACCGTTCGTTTTTCCGAATATTGCTGCTGCATGTGAAATATTTTATTCTTTCACCGGAAGCGAACAGAAGCGACTCTGTGTTACAATTTTAGTAGAGACAACCACTATGTGTTGCAAATAATTAAATTTGCCGTTGGAAACTAAATATTTTTATTCACATATTACGCATGGAAAAGTGGGAATTTTTTCAATTCTCTGATACAAAGACAATTCGTATACATTAGATTGATTAAAAACCAATCTGAACTTGACTTCCTCTAGTAAAAAATTTGTTTATTATTTTTTTTACATCTCTACCGCAAATTTGTTTCATATACGTATATAAGAGTATTTTTTATACAGAAAGCAAATTGGCTTTAAATTATAACACCTCTTGAAACATAGAGCAGTTTCTGAACACCAATTCTTTTATTGTAGCTATGAACACTATCATATACAGAATATTTTACAAAATCCCAATTTTTGATATTATTCGAAAACTTATGACCTCCAACATTAGTTGTAAATGAGAGTATGTAAGCTCTACAAAGCTTTGTAAAATGAATTATCTAAAATCACACGAGATTGTTTGTTGTTCTTCTGAGAAGTTTCCCATTTAAAATCAAAAAAAATCAAATATTAATTGTATATAGAATATAAAAGCTTTGCTACACAGAAAAGCGCACCATTCCTTTATGTCGAAAAGAATTTCGCGAATCATTAAGTGTATTTAAAATAGTAATTGAAGACTCTTAATAAGGACTTTGTAACGCCAAGAAGGTATCATCTATAAGGTATATATCCTTGAATCAAATCAGAACTGAAGTTGATTGAACTATTCCAAATCTGGTCTATTTTTAATATTTATTAATTTTCGAACAGACCTTTCAAGAACTTGCTTACATGTGTTTTTATTTCTTATAGTTTTTTAGTTATTTAGATTTAAATCTTAAACATTCAAAATTTTGTAAGATACGAAGTCAGTTTTTAAATTTATACCCAAACATATTGGCCAGATCTTATTAAATCTACACTTTTAATATCTTCAAAGTCAGATATGATGAAATGAATATATTCATTACATTCCAAAATTCAGAACTAAATATTTTCTTCATCTTGCTTTTCACATGAGAATAGATTGCGTTTAAATTGCCCTAATTGTCTTCTGAACTACTAGCTGCTACCCTTTACAAAACTTTGCTATTTCTTCTTCCTTTCCATAGCATTCCATTATACATACATAAAATCAATTGTGTTTTATTTCCTTATTGGAAATTGGTTTTTTGTTAGAGGACTCTATGTATCGAAATATTGTAGAATACATATAAAACAGGTAAGAAAGTATAGTCGGTCAAGATCGACTATACCACATTGTCGGTTAAAAATGGTGGTGGTGTTATATGGGGGCAACAGGAAGTTATTAACCGGCCCTCTTTTTAATTTTGCACATCGATTTTTGCTTATTAATTAGACAGATTCTTATTACAATGCCAACGTATATGTGAGATTTTTGTCCTTTAAGGTGATATTGGAAAAGGGTTTGAATGAAATCTATGAAAAGTAATAAACTGACCCTCGTATATTTGGCACGTCATTTTTAAATAATATAAGACTTACTTGTGCCTAATTTCATTTTAATCGCTTTGAATTTATGAATTTTATGACCTTAAAACCCCTATCCGTGCAGAACATTTATATGGCTGGTACCGAACATGTCCAAAATACTAATATGTATCAAAATATCGCGATGAATATTTAAAAAATTGCGATCTCTAGATTGTTCACAACGTTTACATGGGCAACCAGATGGGCAGACAGACGGACGGATGAACGGACGTCCATGGTTAAATCGAATGAAAAAGTGATTTTGAGTCGAACGGTATAACTAAAGGTGGGTATAACACCATTTTTTCTGCATGTTACAACATCTGCACAAACGCATAATACCACTACCACCTTTGGTGGGGTATAAAAAGTAACAAGAGTTGGATATAAGTGAAGGAGTTTGCACAAACTATTCCATACCAAAATGTTAAACGAATACCAAGATAATTTCCTAATACTATTTTCTCTAAATAAAACACACATTTTATTAAATTTTTTGTCATTATTTTGTTCATTCTTTTGTTATTTTATTATCATATATTTTCATTGTATTGTTAGTTAATTTTTTTGTTATTTTCTGTTTTCTTAATTATTTTTCTTTTCTTTCAATTAGTTTTAATTTATATTTAATTACATAACTTAGACTTTTATCACAAATAATTTTAAGCATTTTCTTTTCACACACTTTCAAAATTATAAAACAAATTAAATATTTACAAGATTAATTACAACTAATTAATATGGATTTTCAATTACTTATATTAAGTTACTTTAAATAAAAAGTAAAAAGATAAACAAACAGACTCACATACATACATACATACATACATACATACATACATACATACATACATATGTATATTAAAAAAACATACTAAATTACGATTATTGCACTAATTATAATAATAATGATTACAATTTTATGTATTTATCTACTAATGTAAATATGGACATATGTATTTTTGACAACTACATATGTATTTGTTTCTCTCCATATATATGTGTGATTCTATTATAAAAAGATTATTAAAGGACATTAACTAAAGTTTATAATATAATTTATTTTAAAATGATAATATAACAAAATTTTATGACTCAATTATGAATTATAGATTTATGGATTTTTTCCCAGAACATACAACCAACAGTTGAAAAATAACCCAAATCTAAGAAAATAAATATAAAAATATGAAAATGCCTTAAATTGGCAATATTGAGATGTATGTGTGAGTATTTGTGCATTTATGTGGAAGTGAGTTCAATTATGATGTTGTAATCAAAATCACCATTTACTACATACAATTCATATGAAATAAATCAAATAAATCATTTTACGCGTTTATTAAAAACTTTTTCGTTTATTGTCATGAAATTTATGATGATTTTTTTCCATTTCATAAATATTATTTTTTTTTATCTCTTACGCAATTTTCCCTCTCGTTTTGTAGTCTCACACCCAAAATTTATATGTTGTAATTGAGGGTGTATTAAGTTTTTCATTTCGTCTGCTACACCAAGAAGAAATTATATAAAAATTATGACCGAACCGAAATCTAAGGATGGCAGTCTTGAATTTATGAAATAAAAATTTTATTTAAAAAAAAAAAAAAAAAAGCAGTATTTGATTGAAGGTATTTAACAGTCGTTATAGCTGAATAAATTTGTCTCACTTGTTTTGGGGTTAACTTGTTATACAATTTCGAAAGAATTTGGCATAAGAACTGAACTAACAAAAGCCTATAATTCTTTGGGGTTTCGTTTTTTCCATGTATTTGTATTCTGATAAAATTGAGTGCTGGTTTTTATTTGTTGCATTTTTTTTGAGATTCTCACTTAAAACATAATATTTGTTCCATTGTTCTATATACTGTGATTTTTTAAGTTTTTATTGCTTTTAAGCGTTATTTTTTATATAAATTGTTATGATAAATTGACCTTTAAAAATCATGGGAATTGTTCACTAATCAAATTATAGAAATGAATGCAAATTAGTAGTAATATTAATGTATGGGTTTTACAAAATTTGTAAGTATTTAGGATATCATCGTGGTTGTAGAGGATCGAATTTTATCGATGAAATTCTGCTAAAATAATGTAAATAACAAAAAATAGCCAAAATAGCAACTTCCAACAAACCAAACTTTTGCTTGAAGGAAATCAAGGTATTATGTTCCTTAAAGAAAGAGTATCATATTATATTATACTGAATCCCTGATTTTATGCTTTAAGAGCAACAGACCATTTTGGAATCCAAATGCCCATTTTTTACTATATGCTATATATATGGATCATATGATAAATGACAAGTCTCTGCTCATATGCTTGAATTTCAGATTTTTCTTTTTCTAATTTTTTAGTGTGTTCCTATAGTGTGGTCAATTCAGTAAAGGTGTATACTAAAATTATTATATATATTCAACAATACCCAATTTGGTCCTACAAAAAGCTGGCCAAGCTTTTAAAGCTTTGTCGTGAAATTGTTT
Source organism: Cochliomyia hominivorax (assembly GCA_004302925.2). NCBI lineage: Eukaryota > Metazoa > Arthropoda > Insecta > Diptera > Calliphoridae > Cochliomyia > Cochliomyia hominivorax. The sequence continues at coordinate 60,172,075 of PYHX02000467.1, forward strand.
CCAATTTTATTAAATAGTATCAAGACAACTTGTCCGTTGATAGATAAAAGGTTCAGATTGAAAGAATGGTTGACACAATATTTTTAAAGCCAAAAATATAGAAAGAAATGTTCAAAGAGATCGATGAGTAGAATAAAATATAAGAGTCTAATATATAACTGAGTTCGATCGAAATAGCTAAGAAGTCTTATTTAGAAATTTTGAAATTGTAATATCTATGTAATCATGGAGACGTGCCTCTACAAAGAGCGAATAAAGGTTTTAAAATGCGATAGAATTATTGCCTCGAGATGTTTAAAAGTATGTCTTAAATATATCACTACTCTCTTGTTAGGGGAAATAGCGTGAGGGTAAGCTCCACACATACCAACCATTAATTATGTAATATAATTTACTTAAGAAATACTTTATCCGAAAGGAGTAAGACGGATGAGTAAATACGGATAGTACATCGAAGCGTACCGTTAACTTGTTAATTACATAATTATATTTAAAATTTAATAAAATATATAATTATAGTTAAAAACTAACACTAGCAAAACGTATGAGTAATATAAATTAATAATATTAAGTATACGCCCATGAAATATAAATCCCCTTTTAATAAATAAGAATGTTATGGTAAGTGAAGGCCCACTATGTAAAAGCATATTGTTGTTTATAAAATGTATGAACGAAAAATGTATGAATAACCCCCGTATAATTTCGTTTTCTGTTTATCAGAAAATGGAAACAAGGGATATTTCTTTTGTTAGATATATAAGAAAAAGAACTCCACAAACATAATTGTATTAGAAGTGGATACAATTAATAGTTTACTAATTGAAGCCTTACTCCCATATGGAACCCAAAATTTTCAGACAGGCCTCCTTTGGTTTTCTTTAAAGGGACAAATTGAATTCAAAGTAAACAGCAGCGAAAAGTGTGAAGTGAAAGAGTTGGCATATGATCGAGATTTGAAAAGAAAATATTGATACGAATTTATCTATTATATATCAAAAGTATTGCTACAACGAAATTATTAAAATGTTATCTAAATAACTGTCTCTTAAAACGATATTCAGGAAAATTTTAAGACAAATTTAATCATACAAGGGCATCATTATTCTCTTATGTTTACTTCTCCATGAAATTAAATGATTTATAAGAAACCAGGTTGGGAGGAAAGAGTAAGACAATACGGTGAATTGGGATAATAATTCTAACTTAGAATTTCTGATCTGAAATAAAGATATGTATTTTTAATTGACTCAAATCCAAAGTTTGTTCGGTATATATTGAAACATATTGAAGAAATTATTTCTTGATTTCAAAACATAAGTGAAATTTCAGAACTTTTCTTTCATGTATAATATTTATTTGTGATACATGTAATTGTCGGGCTTGCCAATTTGTAGTAAGGACATGTTACATTATACAGTTTTATCTGGATGTTTAAACTATCTCACTGCAGTTTTCTCGGTGCTACAACCCTCTACAAAACTTAATGCACTCTTTTTTGCCTTTTGAAATATCGAAGATTATAAAAATTATATACACAAAATGATGATATATATTTAAACAAATGGAAGCATATTGTTTGTTTATAATCGGAGAAGATTTTGTATATTATTTTAGTAAGCAGATAGTGAGGAGTGAGATCAGAAAATGCTTAACACACGTTCTTCATTTAAACTTTTAACGCAAGTATTATGCGCAGATAATGTGACCTTTGCAAAACATGTCAATTATTATGTTTATTGTTAACTTAATTAATATAATTATCTGATAATTATATTAATTATAGAGTGACCAAAGAAATAGCTTGTACTAAAATAATTAAATATTTTCAACTAAACCCAATTTGATCCTACAAAAGTTGGTCAAGCGTTTAAAAGTTTGTCGTCAAACTGTTTTCAATGTTATAAAGCAGTATTGGAAGAATTTTAAGAATTCCTTGATTTCACTCCTTAATTGTGATTTTAATGGGCAAAAAATTTTACTTATGAATTGTTTTCCAAATAATTTTCTTTACAAAATAAGCCATTTTACTTTTTGTATTGCATATTTTGATACAAAATCACAATCTTATTCCATTGAGAAAATCTAATACAACTAATTAATGTTTGACAAAGAAAAACTATAGATTAAAAGTCAAATCAAATACTTAACTTTTGCTTAAAAATATTGTAAACTTAAATTTAGAATCTTTTATTTTGTACATTATTTAAATAACAACATTTGAAGACAGAATAAGTAGCTGAAGGCAGTTTTTTGTTTTTTTTTTTTTAGAAATATTGAACAAAATTATCAATTATTTAGATTTCAAATAATAAAAGATAAAAATTGTTTTATTTGTTCTTGTTTTTGTTTTTGTCTTTGTTTCTTACAATTAAGAGGTATACAAAATCAGGCTTATTTTTATATATATTTTGGTTTATATTTCAGTTTAATTAAAAAAAAGTTGTTAAGATTTTAAATTATTTTAAAATTAAAGAAAACTAAAGAAGAACATTTAAATACTTAATCTTAAATTGTAGTCAAAAAAAATAAAATTACAAGGATATGACCTAGAGATATGTTTTAAAAGATATAATTTGTTATAAGTATTTACTTATTTAATAATTATATACATTTTTATTTATATATACAGTTATGGCCCAGAAATAGGGTCAAAATCAGGTCCTTCCATTTTTTTAATTCCTCGGTAAAATTTTGATTTAAAGCAAAACATCGTAATAAAAAAACTTAAATTACATCAAAAATGGAGCACCGTCTTATGTGCTTAAAGTTCTTATTATAATACTAAATGATATCTTAATAAATATATTAATTATATAAATTATATTAAAATGTAATTTGTTGATCATATTCAATTATAACTGTTATTCCTGAAGCTGAAGCTCGTAATATAAAAAAGTACTTTTTAATTATTAAATCTGTTTGAAACTTTTTTCCAACTAAAAGTTTTGAACGTAAATTAGGAAGTTGAACGTAATTCCAACGCGTATAAACCGCTTTAATAGAAAATAATGAAACCAAACACTTTTGCTCAATATCACATGTGAGAAATTTAGAAATATCAGATTACATTTCACTCTGCCGTAGAAGTCCCTTTCTCGAATTAGTTCCACATAAGTAAAAGTGCCGTTACTGTTGTTGCTGTAATTAGTTTTTTTCCTTTCTGATAATGGTATTTTATTAAAGAATAATTGCTATGATCAAAATTTTACGAAAAAAATAAATTTAAAGAAAACGAAAGATTATAAGTTTGACCCTATTGTTTTTGCCATAACTGTATTTACTTATAAATAATATTTAATATTAAAAACTTTGTTTTTTGTTTTTTTTTGTTCACAACTTAGAGATATGTTATTACAACAAACATATAAACAGAGAGAGAGATAGTTAGAGATATGTTGACATACATAATTACAGATAGTTTGTTTAAATCTAATCATATTTATATATATGTATATTTCTTATTTTATTTTCGTTTATAATCTTTTGATATTTTATATATGTATTTTTAAGAAAAATGGCTGTTTTATTATTATTTTCATTTCTTTGGTTATTTGTACAATATTTTTTATTATTTTTATTCATTATTCATCTTTTATATATTTTATCTTTTATTTATATTTATTTTATAAACCACAATTATTTGTTTTTCTTTCAATATGATTTTTCAACATTCAACTAATTTTTTTTATAGACTATATAACATTACATACATATTCACCTATATGTATGTTAATTTAAACTAAAAAATATTTATTTTAATATATTCACATTATTTATATATTATTTATTTCTAATTTTCATTATATTTATATTCATTTTTTAATACTTTAAAAAAATTTGTTCTCTTTATTTTATTTTTTGTTTTGTGTATTTTTTTGTAATTTCAAAATATTATACAAAACCCAATTGGAAACTAAGATATTTTTGATATAGAAAGAGAAAGCTCTTCTCGAATTTTAAAGATTTTATAAAAGTTATTTTTGATTAGGGATACGCACCCACACTACTATACAGTTGCCTTTGAGTGAAGTACCAAAACATTTAATTGTATTTATGCTCGCTCTGCCCAAATTATTGAGAGAGCAGCAGTCGTTTAGAGTGCACGATTGAACCTCAGAATTCAGAAAACCGGTATTTTTAGCACCACTATTTAAGATACATCTTCAATGTGGTGTTATAATGGAAAATCGGATGTGCACAAAAATTACTGAAATTTTATTTTTTTCTGTGGAATTTATTTTTCCAAAAACCGTTTCCACAGTTGTATGAATCGAGTTGACATTAAAAAGGCGCTTTTCATTTGCGATAAGAGAGGATCATAATAACATTGACCCAAATCATTGGAATAACATTGAATTTTCGAAATCAATATGCAGAGAATAATTGTCTTTAATTCAGTTTTTGGAACTGATTGGGAAAACATTTTTTTGAATAAGTCTCATGATATTAATTCAATAACGATCAAGATAAAAATTTTTCAACTACTTATATATAAATCAGGAAAGTAAATTTGATATTTACTTTCCTGATTTCAACGAGCAAAGTAAGATCATCTTTTCGGAACTGATTAAGAATTATTTTTTTTGCGCAAGACTCATGACGTTAATTCAACAATGATATCAGCAATATCCTCTATGACCTTCACACTGTGATCTCTATATAGAAGACATAAAAATTATGAGCCGTTCCTCATAATATTTACTTCCTTGATTTATGCTTGTATATAATATAATCATGGTTCTCATGAGAAATTACGGATCACTCATGTTGAAATTGAAATTTTGTTTATTGTCTAAATAAATATCGCTACATTTATTGTAATATTGATGTACTTTTTAAGTGATTATTAACATTGAGTATTTTATGGAAGTTATGTTAGGGACCCATCTCCCTGAAATTGGCAAATTAAATAATTTCTTTTAAATTCCGTTTATATTTTTATAATTATGAATTGTGTAAGAACATTTAAAGCTATTTCAACAATGGGTGATTATTATGTCGCCTATATTTTGTACACTAGTTTTACATGGACACCCATACATAGTTAATATCACTATGTGAAGATGTCCATGTAAAAGTGTGTGTGTAGATTAATTTCCCATTCTGAAACTTTGCTGTTGTCACATAAATCTTAGTATCACTACAAGTTTGTTATTACCCATGTAAAGCCAAAAATGAATCTGTTATGGCCCCATAAATTTGAGTGGATTTGTATGTTTTTGAAAATATTCACACCCAGACGAGTTTACCGAATTTAAAATCGTTTAAAACCCAAAATATCGGCCGAATAGTAAAAGTGTTATAGACCGATATCTGATACAATCCCAAAAATAGAATGAAATATTTTTCAAATTTATTATTTCTAACTGTCTTGAATATACGATTTTTGTTTCTTGAATTGGTCTTCATTACACTATAGTTCACTTGTACCTTCTTTTCGGAAAAAGTTAGTTATAATTAATATATATACTTAATTTCATTAATATCGATACACATTTGAATATATAAGCCATAAGGCCCCCATTGGGTTTTATGTTTCATTAACTCTGAAATATGGATATATTTCTTAAAAATTCGAATTTACTATTATTTTTTAAAATGTTATTAGAATATTATAAAAATTTCATGAGTAGCAACTACCCAGAAAATGACTTTAAAACGAATAGTAATACAACCAACGTAAGACTTCTTTTCAGCACAGATTATAAGATTTTAAGCTTCTAAAACCATTTAATAATAAATTTCGGAAATAAACACTTTTTAGGTTGAGGGGTGAGCTAGAAGAAATTATGGAACCACCACCGCTAAATTTTTGCTTTTTACCATACAAAAATTTATGTGAGATTTAAGCCTTTTAAAGTGTTATATAGTAACACACACTAAATTTCATTAAGAAATCTCTAAATCTCTAAAATTGTGACTGTTCATAAGCCAGACAACCGTCCATATTGCCGGACATACATCGTTAAATACACTCGGAAGGTATTGAACCGAACGGTATACCTATAAATTGAGGTAGCAATTTTCACTTCTACACAAACGCATATTACCCCAACCATCTACAGTTGTGTAGGGTATAAAATGTATTTCATGCGTGACTGTCAATATTGATAAAATTGTCTTATTTCACAAAAAATATGCCTGACTTTAAATAAATACTTTGAGAAGTTTTAAATTTAGTTCAGTTAAAAGTATCTCCTATATTTCCAATTGAGTTCATTTTTCTATTTTAGTTTATTTATTTGGTTCCAAAGAAATAAAAATTTACATAAATTTTACTTATTTAGAATTAAATGAGTAGATTTTTTAAGCATTGTTTTCATTGTATTAATGTATTATTCGTTTTTTTTTCTTTTCATTTTACTTATTTTTATTATTTTTTCTTGTTCATAATTAAAAACTACAATTTTAATAGGAATATTAAGTTTCCTTTACATACAAATTCATTCAACTAATACATTATTTATATAAGATTTTTTCTTATTATACTTAATATTTGTTGCTCTTTTTATGAAAGAGTTTCATTTTATAATCATTTTTTATAATTTATTTAATTTTTCTTTTTTATTCATTTAGTTTATTGCAGTCTTTTCTTAAAAATTTTTCTTTTATATACAATTATGATTAAGTGTTTTGGATTTTGCTTTTAATAATATAATTATTCAGTTTCTTTTTTTTCACTTTTGATGGTTTTCTTTGTCTATATAAGTAGTTTTTATTCCTTTGTTTTGTCATAAAATACTAAAATTTAAATTTAAACACAACTTTCAGGACCCGGTAGGGTATCTGTGATAATATGATTACGATTAGCAGTGGATTTTTGTGTTATTGATAAATTTGTGGAAGCCGAAGGTGTTAGTGTTGATGTGGGTACAGTTGTTGAGCCATTGGTAACACCGATTATAGAGCCTAAACCTAAGCCTTTGGGTAAAGTCATATGACCACCCATAGCATTGGCATTAGAGGCTGCTGATGATGATGATGATGTTGATGTGGGATTTGTTAGCATCCCCGTAGCTGTTTTACTAAGATTATAATCAATTAAACTACTGGCTGTAAGATAATCAGCAATTGATAATTTTTCTGAGCCTAAGGTGTGATGGGCAGATGGCAGTTGATGTTGTTGTTGATGTTGCTGTAGCACCGCACTTGAGTGAGGCAATGTATGATGATTTGTATAGTGACCATTGGTTAAATTGTTTTGCATTAGAGATGTTGATGTTGCCACTGCTGTGGTATTGTTGGTAAGTGAAGTATTACCAGCACTACCACCGGAACTTAATGTACTATTACTGCCACCATAATTCATACTTAATGGCAGGGGATCATAACGTGAAATATCATGACGATTTAAAGCATCATACAACAAAGGAGGTGTTTGATAAGGTTTTCTAGAGTCTTGGCCCAATTTAAGTGTACTTGATTGTGAGGGAGGACTATTTAGTTGTTGTTGTAGAGGATCCGTATTGTTGTCATTGTAATTCAAAGTGGGTGAATCCTTAAAGTAAAATGAAATACAAAATTTTAAACACTTTAAACTAAAAAAAACTTTTCACTTTTTATTAACATGAAAAACTAGAAACATATATTTCACTAATACTTTCATGAAACTATTGAAAAAAAACAGTAAAAAATAACGGACCACCTCAAAATACATGTGATCTTTCATAAACTCCACCCTAAGCTCTTAATTCATATTTCAAAAAAAATTTCCACTTTTTTCTGTTCATTTTTTAATATTTTCATAAAACACCAGAGGACATTTTTTTCATGCATAACAACTTTTCATAATAACAAAAAAATAAAAAAAACAAGATATATAACATTTTTTCTAAACTTACATAGTTTCCTGTTGTTGAGTTATTACCCGTACCACCCACACCACCATTACTATTGGCATAATTTGTTGCCTTTGAGCCTACACCCCCGTTGCTTGTATTAGTATCGATAAATATACCACTTGGTCGATTTCCTAATGGAGATGATGCTACGCTACCCGTTGCATTTTTTTGTGCGCTCAATATATCCGGTTGCTTTTCAATACCTTGTTTTAGAGTATACGCCACAACTAAACGTTGATGACCAGGTCCAGTCTCTAGGGGAGCAGTTACTGTAACATCCATGCCTACAAAATATGTATTTTTAAATAGATAGAAAAAAATTATATTTATGTTTGATATTGAAAAATATATTGAAAAGAAAAATGAAAAACAAAAAAGTTAAAATATTTTTGTTTTGTTATTCTGTGAAAATAAAATTTTCATATAAATACAAATGCTGAATTTTTTATGAAAAACAAAAAAAAAATGAATTTTAATAACAAACAATTTATTCCGAAATATTTTAAAAACGGAGAACAAGTGTTTATGATTTATTTTCAACAATAAGTTATATGGCGAATCGAATAAATTTATAAAGTGTTCTGAAATGTATCGCGTATTCGGTTAATATAAAATTTGGAAATGCATCAGTAAAATTAAAATTTAGGAACAAAAAAAAATTGGACTCGATTCTGATAGATGAATTAATTCCTGAGACGATGTTATGATATTTGTCTGTATGGTTGTTCAAAAACGATTTTTAGATAATTTGGTTAGTTTAAGGCCGTAAGAGGTATTTTAATTAAATTTAATGTTACAGCTTTTTGATTTGATAGATTATAGGCTCATTAGGATTCTTGTAGCCAAGTTAATAAAAACATAATCGATATGACCATTAGGAGATCATCCACTACCTCCGCCGGCACTCTCCAGATCATTTTGATACTACTTCGGCTACAACTAATATAAATTTAAGATAAGATTGAGATTAAACGAAATTTGTGCACCTTAAAATTGTGTTCAGAAGTGAGTCTTAAATGGCAGCTAGGAGAAGTTTAGAAAAAATTATGTGACATTTGACATGTAATTTTGAACAACATCAAAAGTTATTTATAATATAACTCACCAAAAAAATATAAGTGGATATTTCTGAGTTTTAATCTCCACACCTGTCTTACATTTTAGATTTGGCCAACTTCCAAATTAATCACATTTTCAAAATAACTTCAAACTTAAACTTAATTACCAAAGTTTAGTCGGACAGTTAGATGGAAGAACCAAAGTGGCTCCAAAATGATCAATGTAAGAAGAATTCTTACTACAAATATTAAGCAACATTTGCAACATGTCGGCGAATAAGTGGATGGACGTTTGTACCTGATAACTCTACCAACATGAGCAGTTTTCTTTACAACAAAATGTATGAAATCTTCTGACCCGATTTCAATACTTTAAATAAAAATCACAATTTTGATCTCTCTATTAACAGGAACCACTTAGGTTTCATATATACTCGATTTAGGCATGTTACCACAAACCAAAAGTGGCATCATCGCTGACACGACTTTATTTTCTATTCACACATGATCAAATTTCTCAGCTATCGAATGTATAGCAGCTCTTAAACGTTGGAAACAAACGCATAATGGAGGATTAAAGCCTCGTTTCTATTAGAATTTCTGAAGGTTTGTCACTGTAAACTTTACTTTAATGAACAGTTATTCCTTGTAATTATCAGACCTGAATTCAATACTTCTAATACAAATCACACTGTTGATCTCCCAACAGTGTAATTTGGGAATGACTTTTATGGGTGTTCTCAGATGTTAAATGTGCTTGAAATCTTGAAATTATTGGTAGCAATTGTTTTAATTTTTCCGAGTGACCGAACCTTGTTTTCTATGTGCAAATTGAAAGTTTTGAATAGCGAAAAACTTATGTTAAAAAGATTTCCGATATGGTACAAATTCCTCGCAAGCTTCAACTTATAAGCGATTACATCTAGCAGTGACAAAATTTGTTTATTTGAGCTGTTAAACATTATCTGGGCAGATGTGTATCCTCTAAAGTTCCATATTAACAAAATGTCAATATCCACTTATACAAACAAAATCATAAAAAAAACATTATTTAGAATTTAGTTATTTTAAAACATTAATAAACTCCATCGATTACCCGAATCAAACTTAAGTCATCACTATTGAAAAATACAAACTGTCAAATATATTCAAAAACTTCATTTCCATATATTTCAATTGTTGTTTGTATTTCATGGAAATAGAAAAATTCACGCACACACATATCCAAAAAACATAACTTCAAATGTACATGTATATGCATATATGAAAACCTAGAAAAATAATATAAAATATGATACATACCTAAATGCTTGTCCTTGTCATCACACATATTACGACCACCCTGACAGCGCCTTTTACGTACAGCAATAACAACAATAAATAATACTGCAATGCCCACAGTAAATAATGTACCAGTTAAAAGAGCAGCAATAGGTAAAATTGACAAACCCATACGACCATCTGGAAAAAAGGTAACAAAAAATAGAGAAAAAATATTAATTTTCCAAACACCAAAAAGGAAATTAAATACAATTTAAGCTTAAATGAAAATGTAACAAAGTTTCTGTCTTTATCCCTTTTTTATTTTTCTATATTTTTTTGTATTAAAATTGAGTTTGTATGCTTAACACAAACTTAAGCATACTTTTCTAAATAATAATAGAAAGAAACAAGTAGGAAGTTCGACGATGACGAATCTTGAATACCCTCCACCACTAACATTATGAAAAAATTTGCATGAGTTACAGAAATTGCAAGAAAAAGCTTTTTATTTTTTTAAAAGGAGTCTTAAATGGGAACTATAGCAAATATGGCCCAATATTCTTTAAATTAGTGACGTATAGAGTAATAATTGTGCTGATTTTCAATAGTATTGTTTTAACTTAAAATGTCCTATAATTTTTAAGTTTTTTCCGGGAACGATATTTGACAGTAAAACATAAAAAATCATATTTATGACAGTAAAAAATAATTAAGATGATTTTAAATAAAATTGGTTAATATTCATATAAGAGATTTCGAGAAGGGGCGTTTTATGAGAGCCATAGCAAAATAAGAGCCGATATTGGTCATATTGCAAATAGTTAGAAAAGTCATTGAGACGAGTTACAGTATAATTGATTTTTACTTAAAAGTTTTATAAGCCCAAATTCGTTTCCGGGGAAGTGAGTTATATGGGAGCTATAGCAAAATATGGACCGATATTGGTCAAATTAATAATATTTATTTAAAACAAAAAATAATCGAACCGAACTTCACGATAATTGGTTTTATTTAAGAGTTTTATAAGCTTAAAACCGCTTACTGGGAAGGGGCGTTATGTGGGAGCTTTAACAATATAAAGATCGACATTGGTCATATTAATAATATATATTAAGTACAGCTAGAAAAGTCATTATGGCGAATTTTTCTTAGGAGTTTTATAAGCTTAAATCCGGTTTCCTGGAAAGGTCTTATAGAAAGCTATTGAAAAATATCATCCGAAATTGATCTAGTAATAAATATATATTATAGACTTTATAGATTATAGATTATAGATTATGTATTCCGGGAAATAGACTTATATGGGAGCTAGATCAAAAAATTACCCAATTAAAATTTAGAATCTTATAATACATGCTTTATGAAGAAGATGATTCCTTCTTGTCGTTACATACAGAATGCCATAGTTAATATACCCTTTTCATCACTTGTGATGGTGCAGGGTATAAAAGTAATAATATTTACTTAAATCTCTTTTACGTTTTATTTCATTTTATTTTCAGTGTAAAATAAAGTTATGAAAATGAGTAAAACATTTAAAAACAGATTTTATTTCAACTTAATGCTCGGAGTATAGTTTGGTATGCGTTAACAACAAATTGGATTATATTTTAGAGATGAATGTAAAAAAACAACAACAAGCAAAGCAGAAAAAAATGAGATAAGAATGGAAAGGAAAAGTTATACGAAACCCTCTATAACTATGCCAAGGAATGTATTGGTTGGTTTGTTAGTGTGTTTACTTTTTAAAGTATCAACAGTTTCCCTTCGTTTTTCTTTTTTTTTCAAAAAAGAAAAAAGTAACATTTCATTGTCATTTTCATTGTGTTGCTAAATTGTCCTTTAATAATTTGTTTTATTGTTTGTTTAAGTTAAAATAAAATTTTCTAGAAGAGGGAGGAAAAACAAAAATTTTTACCCAAAAATGCCATTAAGATTTAATGTGGCATATGGTTTTTTATTTTATTTCATTTTATTTTATTTTATTTTATTTTATTTTATTTTATTTTATTTTATTTTCATTCTATATTTTTTCATTGCTGTTTGGCTAAAAGTGTAGTGGTTGATATGTATTTGTAATTTGTCCCTGACTTTCTCTTAATAATAATGATATTTACTCTTTGCCTTTATGTATTTACTGAAAAACCAACACACACATACACAGTGTGTTGGTTGGTTGGAGACTGAAATATTTTAGTGAAGAAAGTAAAATTCCATAAAATGTTTGACGGTGATGAATTATATGTTTTAATCCTTAACTATTTATTAAACACTTAAGTAAACAAAAATATCCAAATATTAAGATACATTTAATAGAATGAGAAGAATTAAATTAGAATACAATCGGAAGAAGATTCCAAGTTTTGAAGTTATGTATCTAACGTACATCGTCAAGTTGGTTTCGTCCAGGTTGCTGAAATATTTGGGATTGACTTTCAAGATCTTAAAGATTCGTCAACCATTATTTTGTTTTATCAACTTCAGCAACTTCAGCCTCAAGGAAAATGGTATCTTTAGCGGAAAATTGAAACCCATAAAGCTATCCCAATTTAAAGTCGATAAAATTGGTGTACTAAAAAATGCTTGATCACACGTTTCTACCTACTCAGTAAATAAAAAAACACTATCAGGACTCTTCAAATAATTATAATCATGTCCTGTTTTTGTATCGAATTTCCCTCCATCGGTTAAGAGTCCATGCAGTTGCAGTTTTTAAAATAATCAGTCTGCTCAGTAGGGGTATTCATTGCTATAGCAGTATCATTGTACTTATAGTAAATTTCGGTAAAATCAATTGTCTGCATGCGATAATAATATCTTTTATTAAAAAATTTTGAAAAGTTATGAAAAAATATTCGAGAAGTTTGTTACCGGGTTTTCCAGTTATATAAATAATAATTGTGCCAAATATTATCGCAATACAATTTTTTGAGATTTTAAAATATCTTCAAGTTCAGAACATTTTTGAACTCAGTTCCCACATTATTTGCATGAGGGTATATGGTGAAATGAAGAACCAATTAATACCAATTTTGATATAATTTCTCTCTGATAAAACTCAGAATGCCCTTCAAATTAAAAAATGTATAAAAAGTATTGTATTTTATTGTACACATTAAATAGTTTTTGCGAATTCCATTTTTGATAAAAAGAGAGAGAGCACAATAAGCCTACACACTTGCAGTTTTATTATGGCACCATGAGTCCATGGTGAAAATCTATGTTTGGAGACCAGTGGAGAGATGTTTCGCTTATTTAAAAGGGTTTTTAATGATGTCATTATCGTGATCTTTATTTTCAAAGATTTGTCTGTTTCAAAAGTGGTTCAGAAAATAAATGGTAGCTAAAAAAATATATATGGAATCCTGTATAATTTAAATTTCACATTTATGCTTTCAATGTATACTTTTTAAACCTGTATTAGCTCAACTTTTCATACAAAATAGTCCGTGTAATGAGCTAATCGGGCTGCTGAACCAGGTTTTCTATTAATTCATATCATTAATAAGACTGGAAACAGTTTGATGGCAGACTATTGAATGCTTGACCAAGTTGGGTTACTTGATAAAAAATACTCAAGTTATACGTCTGCTGAGAATTTTTTAATCTAATTCCTCACTTGTGATTTTCTTTGAATGTAAATTACAGATTTTGCACTAATTTCAATAATCTTTGTCCTTTTATGTCTTAGAAAAGTCTCTATTTCTTCACACTCTCACACATATGTCTTTCTATATCTAAATATCTTAATCTTTTATAATATTTGTTAATAGTAACTTTAAGGCATTTTGGTTTTCTATTTCGAAGGGTAAAACTAACGTGCCAGTTGTTTACTCATTCTATACACCAATACAAAAGACATAAAACATATATACTTCATTAATCATAATTATACTATTTTGTTAGTAATTAATCAAAAACAAAAAAATATATATACAAATATGTTCAAGGGGCTTTTGATGAAAAAAGGGAAAAATAACGAAAAATGAAATTAAGATTTATATTAATTTCTTTTAAGCCAAACTACATAATCAACATTATAGCTTTTTAGGCCCCAAATGACAGAAATGTAAAATCAATGTTAAGTTTCTGAAAGTTTATGTTGTGATAGTAATAAATTGTGATTTGAAATTACCATGAGTAAAAGGATAGTTTTACAAGGGTTTTGGACATTTTTTAAGAGAATTATAATGAAAAGAACAACTCGTCTTAAAAATAATGGATGGGCCTTTATATTAATTAAAGTATTTAATCTCTATATCTTTTTATATGTAGTTAACAAATATATTTGTTGTAGAACATACAGAGCTGGTGTCTTTACAATAAGCAAGATAGGTCGTTATGAATATATATATGATTAATTCTAACTATTAATTATATTATTTAAATACAAAACCTGCTTCCCTATTTTAAAAAGATTAAGCTCAAATTAATAACTTTTTAATTTTCATACTCATTTGTTTTATATCTTTACCTTAATTGTGAAAAATCTTTAACATAAACATAAAATTCTCTTATCATTTTATATACACTTAATGGTCCTCAAATTCTCCATCTCTTAAATATTAAAGACCTTAAGTTTTTTTTTAGGCTGTGTCTGCGTTTAATAGGTAACACTTGTTTATTAAGCGTCTATATAATATCATTATGTTTATGCAATTCAGCTAAAAGTGATTGAAGTTATCATCAAATGCCATCAATGAGAACTTTTTTCTCTTGGTATCATTATTATTATTATTTGATATTATTTTATGTACTTTCATATTATTAAATGATACCAATATTTTTACGACCAAAGTATGTTTTTTATAGATGATAAGATATTTTTGCTATTTATATATTGTAAATAAAACTTATCAATAAGTCAAACAATATGAAGATAATGGAAAAAACATTCAAATAAACAGCATTTGAGTGGGGAAAGAAGTTTACAGAAAGAAGTTTGTAAATATCTCGTGAAAATTTAAGAGATTATAAGACGGATGTTGTATTTGGTCAATAAGAAAGCTTTAAGTTTGAAAATTTTTTTAAATATAAAAATGTATGAAAAAAATCTGTCTAATAATATTAAAGACTATCAGAATGATTAAAGTGAAAATATAATTCTGGAAGAAAAAATGAAGTACACAAGATATTGGAGTCAGAAAATTATAAGTCTATTTGAGGTAGGCGAAAAACAAACATGTTAGTTTAGTAAAACGACAATAGTAATGCAGTAAAGTTCCCCAAAGCAGAAATGCTTTTCTTTTACTGTCGTTAAATAAATGTAAATTGTGGTCCAACTAATGGGCATCGTATGAAACACTATGAAATGAACTGAGTAAAACTGATATTCCAAAGATATAAAAATATGGTTATAGCTCTATGGGAATAATATCAAAGCTTTCCACAGATCGAAGTAGGTGAGTTACACAGTTTTTTATATTTCTTACAAACTTTGTTTGGGGAAAGTAAAACATCATCATCGATGGGTGGGGTTTCATGCTTTGGTGCGAAAAAAAACTGTATTTCGATCACTTGCAAGTACACCAGTTGAATAAGAATTCTGTGAACAAAATGCAGATCCCTTCCGGAATAGGGTTTTAAGCTCCAAAAGCACTAAATATTAAGTCATTTTAACGAAATTTGTCACAAATAAGTCGTAAGATATTCTTAAACGATATGCCATTTTTCCCCCCCTCCCTTCAGATATTACTTTAAAGGGCTTGAATCTAACATATGCATTGTTATTTACAAACTCAAAAAATTTATTGAAACAACTGAACAGCTAAAGTTTATAAAATTAGGGAACAAATTAGAAGTTACTGGCACTTTGTGTAGAGAAACCAGCTACAGATATTGCAGCTTCTATTGGAGTATTATAGTTAAGCGTTTCAAGACAAGCTTTAAAATCAAATACGATTAATGAAGCTATTAAGTTTTTCTTCGTCTCATATTTCGGTCTAACATTTTTAAGTAACTGAACTTTTCAGGAAAAAATATTAATGATTTTATCTTGGTGCTGCATATGGAATGACAAAATAATATTGAACTCATTATTACCTTATGGTGATGGAGATTATAAAAATATTTTTTTTAATGACTCAGGGAATACTGTGAATGAATTAACTGTTCTGAATTATGAAAATTTTTGAAAATGAAATAAAACCTTCAAATTGTGAACCGATTCTCTTAAAATTTAGTACATTTTTTGCATAAATATACGGTACTATCACAGTAACATTTGTTACTATGAATATGGATCTCAGTAATTAATACGAACTGTTTAGTTAAAAGTGGTAGTATCATATACTTCGCAAAATACGCAAACGTAAAATACTACTTCCGTTGTTTGGTATTAAGGAACCATGTCTGGTTATTCCATGTACTAACACCATTTACTAATATAAAGTGTAGATCGAACAGTGAATGACAGCTCTTGCAATAGCTGTACAATAGAACATACCGTATAGTTCTTGTCAGTGTAATCGTTAAAGCGATTTTAGTCTAAAATTGCAACTTTTTCAACAACGTGAGACTTTTTGTGTATTTATTTAATTTGGACTTTCGATCAGCAAATCAACTTTTATGTGCGACTTTACTTTCCAAAATCCCCTTCTTATGCGACTTTTCGAAAATATCTCAACTTATATGCTGATTCTTGTATAGTAGAGTAGTATTTTGAAAAAGGTATATAATTCTGATCTGTAATTTTTAAATTTTATACTTGTGAAACATTTTCTATTTAATCCAATAAATGTTTTATTTAATCAAATAAATTATTACTTCAGCTCTATTGTTATTTGAACTAAAATATAAATTTGATTAAAATTGAAAGGTACTTGTACTAAAATCTATCAAAATTTTCCCACTTTAGCAAATATTTATCGATATTATAAGAAGAAAGTAAACAAAAACTGAAATATTGTATGCAAATCATAAAAATATTCATAACTTTTAGTTGTATGTGCAACGAAACGTGGGTCCATTTAAAATTTTACATTAAAATTTGCAAATTCTCATATATATTTCCACTCGTAATGAGATTATTTAAATAAATTACCAATTCATCTTCTTATATATATTTATACCCTACACCATCGTAGGTGGTTGGGGTATTATGTGTTGTGCGGATGTTTTAGTATGCAGAAAAAAGTGTGTACTACATTAAAGTATACCGTTCATTTCAGAATCACTTTCTGAGTCAATTTTATTTAATTTTTTTGTCCATCTCCATGAAAACGTTGTGAACAGTCTACAGTTCCAAATTTTTGAGGTATTTCGATAAAATTAGGTACAAATTATATGGTCTAAGGAAGAAGCCTATTGAATTTAGAAATTTATATTAATGCCATAAAGTCCTTAATATAAATCAATTCAAATGAAATTTGCCACAAGCAAGTCTCAAAAAAATAATGTACCAAAATTCACGAGGGTCAGCCCATTATTTCTCATGGTCCCATACAAAATCCCTTTCATATATCATTTTAAATATATAAATCTCTCATATACATTGGTATTGTAATAATAATTGGTCAGAAATATAATAAATATAAGCAAAAATCGTTGTGAAAAATTATAATTTCTTGTAGCTCCCGTATAACCCCCCTCTAAAATTCATTTTAAAAAGACACACTTAAGAATTAATCAGAAAATAAAATTGTACGGGAGTCGTGCATTACTCTTTCCTAGCTACCATTTATAACATACATTTTGGCGTAGGGTATTACAAAGTCCTTTCCTTTTTTCCTTCAAAAAGATTCATACATATTATAGAGTACATATCTGTGAGTATTGTATAATCTTAACTCGAATTAATCCTCCCACTTGTATAATATATAAATGAAAATGGTACTAAAGAATCATAAGTTGCCATGATATGTTGAATTACAAAAGGAAGAAAAAGAACATACAGGTAGATAATATTCCTTAATTCGAATATATATGGAATATAATATACATTATTGTTTACTTTTTGAAACATTTTTATGATTTTTACTATTATTTTTCTTCTGCGGTATTTTCTTTCGATTTGTTTAAAAAATTGTTCAACATATCATGTAAATTTTTTACTGGTACAAAAATATGAGTTCGAAGAAATATCGATAGATTTACTTAAATATTGTTAACCATAAATTGTATCTCCTTTTTTGCATATATGAATATGTGTGAATTGTTGGTAAATTAATATTGTATTGGTTACAGTGAGGGAGAATAAAAGGGTGAATAAAAAATAATGTTGTTTTAATGACGGTATCTTAAGAGTTAATATATAAAAAATTTGGGCAAATAAGCCCAATATCGGGAAAATAAATTAAATTGGACAAACAAAATAATATTGAACATTTATATGTAAGATTTTAATTACAGCAAAAAAGTTCAAAATTTTGCAATTGTAGACATATCACAATGGTTTCACTTGAGGTATTAAAGTAGCGGTAAAAGAATTTTAAATTGAAACAGAATCGTGTAATCTCTTAAGGTAGATATTTTTAAAACCGAAAAAGGACAGACAGAAAACAAGTGATCTGTAGGCTGTAGGTGGAATGTGGAGAAATCAATTATACAAAATTATATATACATTGCAAAATTATATATACATTTATTATTTCGAAAGAATTCTGCTACAAAATAGTATTATTTGAATGAATATAATATAATTTTATGTAGAGATATTTAAATACATTGAATGAGATTTTAAAACGACTCTTGAAAAACATTTTAAAAAGAACAATTAAAAAAACATTCCGGTAATACTCACGAATTCAGTTTCTAACCAATAGTTGACCAAACTTTGACCCTACATTATACATAGACTAGAAAAAAGAAACATTTGAAGACATTCGAAGCAAAGGCATATATCAGATCTAATGACTTATATACTTATAACAGTTTTAGTTTCTTTTTGAAGTGATTCTACTATTACAAAAGTTATTTTTGCTATATTTAACTTTAATATCTTTTAAGCTTCTTTAAGCTTAAGCCCCAACTGCGACAGAACAACTTAATGGTACTTGAAGTACTTAACCACTTATCAGTAATTTCAACATGAGTCGACATAGGTTCCGTTTATTATACTTCCTTTTATAATACTTTTAAAAGTGCATATTGTAAACTATTTAAAACGGTGCTTATACAGGTAACGTCTTTCTGTCCGTCGACTGGCTGCCCGTCAATTTATCGTTGTGAAAATTCTACAGTTTGCAATTTCAGAGATGCTGCAAAGAATTTTGTTTTATATATTTTTGGACTAAGAACTAAAATTAATCTGCATCAATTTTAGTGCATACACTAACATTTGAGGTAAACCTAATGCAAAAAATTGGTCCTACGTAAGTTTCAAAAATATTGACTGAAAAATGGCCTTGGCTTTAAACTGCCGAAAATCATTTTCATATTCATTTGTTTTTAGATTTATGCAACTAGAAAGTAATTCTAAATCAGTCTTTAATTTGCGATAGCGCTCACATAATCCCTACATCTGAAATTGATTCAAATGGTATATATCTTGTTTAAATGTTAATATTATGAATAATTTAATTAATGAAATCAAATTTAATGAGAATCGGCGAATAAATTTTGGAAAGGGCTCGAAACGTAATTATTACATTAAAGACTATGTAATTATGAGTTAGGTAACAGGAAGTATTATTCTTTTACAAACATAAAAATTCTGCTTGTTATACAATTATTATCAAACTGATCATGTAAAACATTAAACATGCGTTTTAAAGTATCTTCATGAACTTCCTTCATTAATCCCCTCTAATCATTTAATTTGATATTATTCTGCCATTGATGTGCAAATTTTTATTTTATTTCAATCAGCTAAGCTTTGATGAGTGCACTGGAAATATGAGTATATCATTAAAGAGTATATTACAACTAGGAGTACCTTATTAGTCAACTGACTGAGTTATATATATCAGAAAAAACTGATCACTAACATTAGATCTAAAGTAAATAATTGGCTTAAAAATTTTTAGCATGACTTGTATTGGCAATATATTGGATTAAAAGATATTTATAACAGAAAGCGTGGTAGGCACACGTTATATATAGAATTTCCCTCTAATCAGATTATCTTCTTTGATATCTCTTATTAACCCTTCAATATTTTTCAATTTTATTTTAGCGCAATATTCCAGTACATTTTGTACTTTTAGTGTAAAGAAGTTTAACATATACAAAGTAAACAAAATTGTGGTTGTAGAAATGCCAACAGAAAAATTGAAATATATTGGTGGTATAAGTATTCAAATGCTTTCCTCTCTCTTAATATCCTTATTCTCCTTCACATATGATTTTTATACTGCTGAGGAAATTTGAAAGTATGTTTAAACACCACTTGATATGTTGCTAGCATTATACATTTGAACAAACAAACAACGATACTGTAAATGATAACTGAAAATTTATTCCTTAAGATACACAGATACCTGTATTGGAGATGTAATGGTTGTTTTTTTGAGAAGAAAAAAAATTGTATAAAAATACGCCGTCTTTTGGGGATCCTATTGTACCGATAAAATTGTTTTAATGTATTTTTAGAGATCGTTTATATTTGGTAACATTTTTGGATGAGTATGTATACATATGCATGTGAGTATGTATGTTTATCTGTTATAAAATACATTATCCAAAATAAACATAACATGTAAGAAAATAAAGTATGTAAACATGATGCTCATACTAACGTATACTTATAATACGTACAAATACATATATAGGGATACACATACATGTGTATATCTATATCCATGTATTTATAAATTTATTCCCATGTATATATTTAATTTTGTGTATTGAGAGTATGTTTGCTTAAAAAATATTTACGTATATATAATATACATCTCATAGGAATCTATGTCAGTTTAGTTTAACAAGATATTTTTCTATCTCTTACAAATACATACATGTATGTATATAAGAATATACGAATAAATGTAACAAAATGTACAAAAGTATACAAAATTGATTGTATTTGCATTTATTTTAAATTTCATGTAATATAATAAGAAAATAAATCTTTATACTTGTATTATTTTTGCTCTTTTTTTAGTGTTTCCAATACGTTTTACTGTCGTATTTTAATCTATCAGTAGATTATTTGTAATATATATAGTATTGATGTTTGAGAAAAAAAGAAATATGGAATATATATAAATACAAAGAATACAACGAATGTATAAATATTTCAAATTGTTATCTTATTTTTGTAAATAAAACACCTTTGAAACATTTGTTTTAAAAATCATTGAAATTATTTTTGGGAGAAAATAAATAATATATAAAATATAAAATTTCTAAAGACATATAAACACAATATTAAAAATTATTTTATTTTTGTTTTGAAAACAACATAACGTATAAAAAATATATTTATACTGTTTGTAAAAATACTCATACGCCATTGAGTTATGGTGAAGGTAAGTAATCATAATATCTCAAACGGTAACAATACCCTATGTTAATGCCAAAAATCTTTTAATTGACTTTATGCCACATAAACATCTCTGGCTAAGAAGGTACTTTCAAGCAAGCATTTCAAACTTTAAAGCTAATATATATACAAGCTGAATGTTCTTGAAATATTGCGTTCTCTTTCTATTAAAACGCCTAAATCGATCTATCATCCTGGCAGAAATGTATCTTATGTTGTTTCCTGCTAAGATATCTAATTAGAAAAAGTCCTTCTTTCTTTAGCTGTTCAAAGAAATCCAATAAATATCCTAATATCCAAAATCCTAATTCTTGTTTTTTATTTCTTTTCTTTAATTTGCATTCGATCGCCAATTGGGATTTTGCGAGCTATTGGAAATAAACAAAATAAATTGTTTATTTTTTTTAATCGGCTCAGAGTTAGTGTTATTATTTCCATCCTTTCTAGCATTCAACGCTTTCATTTTCAACTCAACACCCTACAACACTCTAAGTGTTTGGGGTATTATGCTGATGTCTGTAACATAGAAAAAACTATGCTTTTAAGTATTCCGTTCGATGCAGAATCACTTTCTACCATTTCTAACCAACAATGTGGTGTAGGGTATTAAGTAGCGGACTTGACCAATAATAACAGCCTAAATTGTAAGTATTACAAATAACATGAGGTATAATTAATATATTTATTATAGTATCATAATACTTATACGTAACCGTGTTGTATTATAGCAAAATATCTATAATACCCCAACAGTTAATTGAATTTACTTAAAATTTTAAATAATTGTGGAGAAGATTATACATGCTCCTCTATACAGAACCTTTAGTACGGTTTTATAAAGCTTTATTAACCGTACGTCTTATTAAAATAACAATTCCTATCATTCAATTTAATTTAATTTTGTCCAGCAAGTCAGAAGGATGGATGAAACGGATAATTGTTTTTAAAACTAAAATCTTGCATCATAGGTATTATAATGAGAATTTAAACAACTGTTTTCCAAATGTGAAAGTTTTTTAAGAAATTTCATTTAAGAATTTTTTGTAACTTTGTGTATATTCAGATCAGAGCATCAAAGTATAAAAGATGCTTTTTAATACTTTAAATGACGTTGGATTTTAAAACTTTTAAAGAGCTACGTTATGAAAAGATTTAGATATTACACATTTGTGATTATATGAAATAATAGTTAAACACGTTCCTCTGTATCCCCATTTCTGTTACTCCGCACGTCTGGGTAGATTCCCGTAAGCAAGAAATTTTTGTTTTTGATTATTTTTCACACCCTCGTTTTAAAGGGGTTTTCAGAAATGGATGTTTAGACCATAATATCATCAATATAGAGATCTAGCAAAAAAGATTAATTAACGAGCTCTCAATTTCTTCTGATAATTAACTAAATTAAAAATATTTTTCTTATGTATAGCATTTTATGGCAAGTCATAAACAACATATAAAGCTGTGTCCTAAAAAAAATTGACCTTAAAAATATGAACGCAGCTTTATAATTGACATTATTTTTCAATTTCAGAAGTTTTGAAGAAAAATTTTAAAAAAATTTAACTTTTTAAATTCTTAATCTTGAAGTCTACTAAAGCTCCCATACTATTGAAAATTGTTATTTGGTGAACAAAAATTACAAAAGCATTTCTATTTCTCGTAAATTATAATATTTTGAACAAATATATTTTATGTAACACAAAATGAATTCAACAAAAGTCAGACCATAATTTTCTGTATTAAGCCCTCAATAGTATTATTTTAGGTATTATAAATATTCTTATTCATCTTTCTTCCAGAAGTCAAATTTATATTATAGAAATACAATTCCCCTGACATTGCGAGATAAATAGAAGAATTAATTTTTTTGACAATTTTGATATTCAAATAATTAATTTTGTACAAGTCAATCACTTAACTAACAACAAATGAATATGGTTGTAATTTAAAATGTCAAAAAAATTTGCTTCCAAAGCAAGTAGAAAGCCATATACTTTACATTATTAAATAATTATAAAATTTCTTAAATTTCCTTATCTACTGCGGTTTTAATTTATCAGTTATAAATTTTAAGTAAATGCCTGTTCTAAAATATTCACACACATACTTAAGTTTAATGTGAAACGCATTGCGTGTAACTATAAATTAAGATATAAAACTAACATTCTCACTCTATAAAAATTATAGATCTTCCACAAAAAGGTTGAGAAGAGTAACAACTGAAATTTTATATTACACACATGCATACATAAGAAGATATACATTATATAAAGATATAAAGTATATTAGATTATATATATTTCTTTGTATTCTTTATATATGTATCTATGTTTACCTTGTATCTGTGTATTCTACTTACTGATAGTTGTTACTAAATAATGAGTGTTTGTGACTTTATCTCTGTAGTAAAATGTGTACACATGTATATGTTTTTCTTAAGTCCATATGTATCCACTTATAAGTACATATTAGTTTTTTTAATACCCTCCCATTTATATTGATACTTTTAATAGGTTTATAGTTACCGTTACTTTGTTATGTATATTGGCATTTACTTTATCTGTATCTGTATCTATTTATATATATTTATAAGTATATAAATTGTTTATTTATTTGTCACCAAGGAATATTTTATATGTTTATAGGAAATATTTTTATATGTATATAAAAACATTATGATTATCTTTATTATCATTTAGAGAATTGAAAGCATTTTGTGCAAATGTGGGGACTACAGAGAAATTGAATAAAATGTTCTTCGTTACTTCTTTTCTACTAATATATTGGGTATTTTTGTTAATTATAAAGGGGGGAAATTTTTTGGGTTTCTTTATGGTAAATAAGGTTGAAGGTTAGAATATTTTAAATATATTATTTATCAAACTATTTAATTATTCACAAGTTAAAAATAACACCAATTTTATTTTTTACATTCCTAATAGTATATGAATTTATATTTGTGGTTTTTTATAAAAAGAATAAAGAATGTAACAGTCAGTCAAATCCCTTTTATCTAATATCCTACCGTACATTTGTTTGAATTTTCTACGTTTTGAAAAGTTTTTTTCTGGGGGATATATAAGAGCTAGAAGAAATTATCATACGACCATCGTATAATTTCGTATATCAGCTTTTGCTTTTATCTATCACAACTTGACCAATTCTAATTATAATACCAACGTATATATAAAATTTATCCTTATCAAAGTGATAGCGTGAACTTAAAACTTCGTTCCGGAAGATATTTGGGAGGTATCTGAAATATATGATCAAGCACTGCCAATATCAATTGAAATCAGAAAGTCTAAGGCGGCTGTAAGGCATTTTATGTATGCTGCAAACATCTAGACAAACGCATATTTACCTCGGTGGTGTAGGTTATATAAATAAAAGAGATTATTCAATAATATGAATTTTTAACTATTAACCCGAAGTAATGATTTATTGTTAAATAAATATATGTAAATATAACTTTATATGTATATTTTTAAAAATAAAAATAATGAATAATTTTTCCTAAAAATATTTTAATTATTAGCAAATATATTTTTTTTTCAGATAGAAAACGACTATTTAATATTGAATATAAATTTGTTTTATGGAATTTAATTTGAATTTTATTAGTTCTTTAAAATATTCAATATATTTTTAATTGCAAAATTGGCATAATGTTTATGTTTAGTTAAACACTTTAAATGCTTTAAAAGCGAAATCGTGTTAAACTAAATAGAAAAAATCTGGGCACCACGAAATAAGTCCCAACTGAAAAAAAAATCACAATTATGGGTTTTTAACAAAAACGAAAAAACACCCGATTAAAAGGAAATGAAATAACTCCCAAACAATTTCCAATACTTGGAGTTTTAATATTTAAAAAAAACTTTGCAATGAAAAAACATCTACAATATAGAAGAAAAGTTTCCGTAAACAATCCTAACATAGGATTTGCTAAGAAGATTTTATCTTCTCTAAGTAGAAAATTTTTCCTCTGTGATAATTAAAATTACCTTTACAAAATTATAATTTTAATTAAAGTAAATATCTTCCGATTATATCAAGTTTTTCTGGAAATGAAATAATTTCCAAATGTTATGAAGAAAGATCTAGTTGGAAAATCAAATGAAATTAGAACCTACCAAATATTATTTGGACTAATTTCATTAAAGTTAATAAAAAAATATATTAATTTCCATGCCCATAGCAAAATCGGCATTAAAAAATTTATCATTGTAAAAAATTTTTCTCTTTTAGGAGGTCGTCTCAGATATTGGTCAATCTAGCATCTTTCCACTTAGCCGATTATTCCGTGTTAAAACGTGTGTTTTTTTTTATTTTTTTAATTTTTGATTTTAATTATTATACATACTTTGAAATCAATAATCAGAGGAGAACATCTGTAAATTTTTTTGTTAAATTTCAAAATAAAAAAACGATGTTCATGACGTAAAATCTTCCAACAATTTCTAGACAAATTTTTCAAAATACCGAAAACTTGACATGGAAAAAAGTAAAAAAAATATTTTTATATCCTACACCACCACAAGTGGTGAAGAAGGTATAATATTTTTGTCATTCTGTGTGTAACGCTAAGAAGAAATTATCACAACATCAAGTCAAAGTCTGATCGGAATTAGATATGCCCGTCTGTCTGTTGGCACACTTACATCCACAAAAATTGACAGAGCTCAATTAAAATTTGACAGAGTATTTGTTATAGTCCTGAAAAGTTTTTATATAAAACCCGAAAGATTGGATCAGTAAAAGAAATAGACCGATATCAGATGCAACCTCTTAATTAAAAAGAAGAACTTTTGTACAATTGTTAAAAAACAACGTATGTACTTCTTCAATTTTAAGATTTAAAAGCAAAATAGAACATTTTAATATGGGTAGTCTTTTATTTAAAACAAATAAAGAATACTTAGGCGTATGAGCTATAAATAGATATAAACACTCATATACTTTATTAAATATACTCCCTGCACTACTAATAGTTATTTTAATTATATTTGATATAATCAACCAATTTTAAAGAACAGGCTTATAAAAAGAAATTAAAAAAGTTACATTAATTTACAACAGAGTTTATTTCGTATTATTTGATATACTTTTTATAAAAAGGATATATGACAAGTACCTTTATCCCGATATTACAGAATTATATAGTGTATTATTCTCCAAATTAGTTTTTTTTCTTAATTATTCGAATATATAGCTGTATGCGGGTTTTCCGAACTCTGGGATAAAAACCCTATTTTTGCCGATTTTTGTATGCGAACGCATTACTGTGATCACTATGCTTAAGTTAATATATATTAAATATGGTTTGCAGAAAATCATTATTTCTATCACTTTTTATCAAAATTTGGACAATAAGAATTTTAATAATTAAAAAAATTGTATAAAATTTTTTTGCTATCAGAATGTATAGAAATTTTATTTAACAAACATTTTGTGTGTTTTAGTACATGTCTGTATATATTTATTACTAAATTATTTATTCTGGTCTACCTTATGATATAAACTAAATATTATTTCAATTTTATGTTAACAAATAAATTCCATTTATTTTTGCAATATATAAAATAAATAAATAAATAAATAAATAAATAAATAAATAAAAATAATAATACTAAATACAGGATATCATTTCAAGTCAAAGTAAACATATGATATTACTATTTAATATATAAACTTATTTATTTTTATTTACTTGGGCATATAAGTACACATATTTTTATATATGGTAGTCATTTTAACTTACATACATATAAAAAACACACGTGTGTTTCCTTTGCCTAAGCAGATGTTATAGTTATTTCTAAATTGGAAATTTATTTACTAATGCTGTTGGCTGCTGCTCCCGATGTTTATAGTTTTATATATAAATTTATTATTGAATATTGAGGATATATTTAGTTTTGTTATACAGATATATATGGTGAGACTTTTATAAGGAAAAAATATGAATTATGTATACACAATTACAGAAAAAAGTTTTTAAATCTAAATATACACAAGGGGAAATTATTTTATCCATATCACTACAAATGACAAATAAGCATGTCATGTAGAAATTGTGTTCACGCTTTGAATTATTTTTATTCTGGTACCATATAAAATTCTAAGACGATTTAGATTTGTCTATATATTTGTGGTTGATTTTTGAAGTTAGGAGTTCTCCATAAAATCGTTTTACTATATGTCAAGTAAGAGTGTAATAATCTATCAAATCCGGCTTTATAATGGTGTAGTATCATTATTGTATAGAATGAATAAAATATGTTAAAATACGTAATATTGAACTACATGATGCATTAAACCAAGTTTTAGGGATCACATGAGGGCTATAGAAGCTAATAGAACGGTCTGCGAAAAAATTGGTTTGGTATCTTCTGATTGTATAAGTCTTAAATATATAATAAAATCTCATTTCAGGAGTAGATGTGAATGACAACTACCTCAAATATTATAAGTATATCTTTAAAATTGTCTGCAAAGTATACTTCTACAGCCAGACAGACATACATACGGGCGAACGGTTAAATCGGCTCCATAAGTAACTCATAGTTCATAAATAATACTAGACCTAAACTATAACAGTTATTTCCAAACCCTTGTTTTAACTTGCATACACTAAAAAAATATATATATTGGATTATATACGTTTTATTTTCGTAAACTAACATAGTCCTGCCAATCAGTCAATATGTAAGGATATTTTTTTTGCACTAAAAGCTTTTAAAATTGGGTCAGACCATGACAGAAGCCCGCGCCGATTCACTGAATTATTCAATATATAGAAAATGTTAAATAAATTTGAAAGATCACATAAAAATAATTTAAAACCAATGGTTGAAAATCTTTAGATCACACGCCAAAATCTAGATTTACATCTATGCAGAATCAAAAATCTATTGAATAATTTTTAACTTAAAATCCTAATGCCTTGGAAATAATATGGGACTTCTACTAACAGTAATTAGGAACTATGTTACTAGAATGGATATATGATATATATTTCCACATTTTATTGAGGTTCATTGGTCACACAATTTTACAATAAGCAAAGCGTAACATCGGCAAATAATACGATGAAATCCAACCGGTATAATTTTAATTAAATCGGTATCAAGTACATGGCTATCCAACGGGGCTTATTCCCCGGTGAAAATTCGAAAGTGTTATATCATTGATTCGAAAACAGTCCGTCTGTGAAGTGACATATCCACTTTATTTCCCTAAGGCGTGCAAACTTTGAGAGCCTTCCTAACTTTAGTTTCCCGAAAACAATGAAAAATTCCTGGGGATATGGGAATGTCAGTTTTCTATATAAATGTAATCCCACAATCAAAAATTATGAAAAAGTATATCCCCTATTTAATGTTCATATTTCAATATATTAATGCTGTAAAATTCATTTCCCTTTCTCCTACCAATATAACAGATGACATTACGTATATTTTACCCCAAGAAACTTTTCAGATAATTTTTTCACATTTATGAAAACAATTCTTTAAATAGTAAAAAAGAGTAAAATATAAATAAAACATTCATAATAAAACTTTAAAATATGCAAATATTTTTTCAACTGCATCAACAACTTTTTTCTCTTTCTCTCCCACACACACACAACTACACAGGGAAAAAGGCAATTACTATTGCTTTAAATTCTTCGAAACTAATGTCGTTAGGATAAAAGTACAATTGTACTCTTTTTTACAAAATTTTTTGGTTGAGCTTTTTTTTTTGTACTTTTACCCTGATTTACAAGCATTTGTGTATGTTTCTGAGTGTCAGTGTTAGTGTTGGTAATGTAAATAATACATACAATAATAACAAAAACAACAGTTACAAAGGTTGAGGAAGAGAGGTAAAAACAACAAAAACAAAAACCCTTAAGAATATGCAAATACTTTAACGACTTTTTAAAGGTGAAATGAATACTCAAAACAAAAAAAGTTAAAAAAAGAAAACAAAGAAAAAAACATGATGATGAAAGTTATATGCGAAAGGTAAAGAGAACCAACCAGTCCAGGATTTAATAGATATACGAGAAAGTAGAGGAGAAGAAAGAATAAGTAATTTGATTTTTCTTTGGGGAATTATGGAAAATACAAAAAACATAAAACGAAAGGATAAAAAATTGCAATAAATTGGAAAAATTGTATTTAATATTTTTACTCTTTCTTTCATTCTGTTTATTTAATAATAAATAAACGTTTTAAATATAAATTAAATAATTTCCTCAATATTTTAATTTTAAAACACTTGAATGCATTCACAGATTTCAATCAGATTTTTTTGTATTCACGTTAATATATTTTTAAGATAATAATAAATTGGAAAGAAAATATGAATAAATAAAAGCTTAAATAAATAACAAGAGATAAGTCAAAATATTTTCGATGGCTTAAGCTGAAAATGAGGACATTCATTGGTTTGTATATAATAAATAATTACACAAAATATTATTTACGAGGTATTTTTTCCATAAATTTTCCGAAATTGTTATAATAATTGATTATGTCTAATTCTTTCTGCTTTAAGGAGTTATATCTTGAAATTCTAACATAATAATTATCTTCGAATTCATTTTCTTAATTGTATACTGCTGAGAATTACTCTAGACCTTCCTTGATAATTAATAATTAAAATTAATGATAATTATTCTGATAAAATGCTTTATGTACTTTGTAAATCTGAAATGAGGTCTAAAGAAGTTTAACACAGAATTAAATCGAAGTTGGAATTATATTTATTGCTTTACAAGACGAAAATTTTACTCAGAGAATTCTGAAATTCATCGACCACCAAGGGCTTTCATAACAGCAACAAATACAAATATGCTTTTTATTCCGAAGTAACACTTTACGGCATTTCTGTTCCAAATACTTCTGCTACCGTAGTTGCTGCGGTTCAAGAAACTTTACTAACGAGTCTTCACGGTTTTAATGAATACAATATTCTCCAAAAGACTGTACTAGAAGGCCTCGCCCCACAATTCTGTGTTGTAAAAAGCTTTCACTTTTGAACTGCGGTCTAAAGAAGAAAGAAATTTCGATCAGATCGAAAGGTGTCGAACAGGCTACAGGCTAAATAGCAAAACCAGATTAATCATTAAAGAGCTTTACGTGCTTACTAGAAAGCGTTTTCACTAGAGACTCGTAGAAGTCTAAACAGTGCGTTTTGTTTGTAAATTCACTAGTTCACTAGTTCCAAATATCACCAAATCAACATATCTAAATCATCTTAAAAGATTAGTACCGACGGATATCTATGCTGTTATTGAAGAACCTTTAATTTGTCAGTTAGAAGTTTGATAATACCTAATGAATTGGGAATGGGTATAAAAACCTTGGAAGGCCGATTGCCCTCCTTTCACATGTCACTAGGAAACTCCTCCTATGGCTTAATTCGTAGTATCTTATATCTGCTCAACATCCCCATGGATTCCGCGTAACACATAGTCTGTGTATTTTGTTTCTAAATTGTAAGTTATCACTTACATTTATCACAAAAAGGCCAACCAGCCGGACGGATGTTATTAAATTGATTTAAGCGTGACATTTGATCGAAATAACAAAAAACGCATGATAAAAATTGATCAACAGGAAGAGACAAAAAAATAAGCAAATATCAAAAACTCAATACATATCCGATTCCATATGTAAACATTTACAAAAAATAATTATCAAATTCTTTGACCAACAAATTGATTGATCGATTTACTTTTAATATTCCATTTTTTATCCCTAATTAAACTCTATAGATTTTGCTATTTTTTGTTAAATAATTTCATTTTTTCGGCCATCGTTTCTATATAAGATTATGAATTTTCTTCTTTCTTTAATTTTTCAATTCTCTTTTTAATAAATTTCTTTCAGAAAAGTAAAGTAGGTTTTGGCTTTTCTTTTTCAATTCTTGAAAGTTGTGTAAAAAATGTTAAATCGACAGGAAATTACCTAGAAATTGCGAAAAAATGAACAGATGAAAAAATGTTCTTTGGAGAAATAAAGAAATGGAGATAAACAAAAGAAAATGGAAAATATTTCTGACATAAGAAAAGAATTTGAAATTTTAAAATGATGAGTGAAAAGTTTAATTTTTTCTTGTCGTTTTTGTTGTTGTGCTATCAAGAAAATTTCAGGAAATGACATAAGAAAAAGAAAAGACAACTTTTGTTTAAAGCAATATATATCAAGCAAACATTTTTTATTAATTCTGGTTTAAACAAAAATTTAAGCGAGATTAAAAATTATATAAACATTTTACAAAATTTAATATAAAAAAGGTGACGATTCAATTATAAAACAAGTAAAAGTGCTGTATGTACTGGACAATGCCGAATCTTCAATACCATTCACCAGAAATGCGTTAAGTTCCGCACATACACAGAAGCAAATGTATACAATATACAATTTTAACACAAGAAAACTTAATGAATTATAAAATTATTTATATTATTAATACTTTTTACTGAACCGACTTTGATAATTCCTGCAGTGGTAATGTAGTAAATATAACATAACAAGAACAAAATTTCATTCTAATTTGTCCATTTATAATTGATAATTTTGACGAACGTTTTTCGCTTGAACTTATAGATTTCTTGGATATCGGTCTATATCTCTTAATACTTATCAGACTTTGCTGGTTTTAAATAGGAAATTCTTCGGAACTATAACAAATATTATAAAATTTCATTGATCAGACAGCTAAAGCGATTTAGATTTTAATTTAATGCAAGAATGTATGAACATAAGAGGAACTGATTTCTTTTTAGCGTTACAGGCCAAATAATAATGTTATCCACCACTTGTTCTACAGAATGGTACAATAATATCAGTTTTATTAACAAGCTTCATTCGAAGTAACTATAAATCGCTCATTTGGAGCAACGTAGTCATAACTAAAAATTTGCAAGTTTAAACTTAACATCAATAGCGCATAATAATTAATGTATTTTATTATCTGGCAAGTTTTTGTGAATGAACCTTTCACATATCAGATAGCTTTTCCAGAGATATATTTAATAATAATTATATAGTTTATTAATTATGGCCACAAATAAAGCGTTATTATGGTTACGTTTCGGTAGTTTTTAACCTGACATTGTAGACTTTTTGTAAGCTTTAACCAAATATTAGGTTTTCATTCATAATTTGCAAGGAATATGATTCAGTCAAAAAAAAAAAAAAAAAAAAAATAAAATAAAATAAAAAAAAATAAATAAAAAATAAAACAATAATAATAATAATAAAAAATAATAATAAATAAATAATAATAATAAAATTGATTTTTTGAGTTATGACTATCTTCCTGAAAATGTGCAATATATAAATAATTATATATTGTTATAATGTAATTATAAATTTTATTTATTTCAATATCTTCTTAGTTCAACGGATATATTTCGATGACATTTATATCTTTGACCCCATGAGCTAATTTTCAAAATTAATTTGTTGTTTAGTGTTTCAAAATACCTACAAGTCCTAAATAAATAAAAGACATATTCTGTATTTTATATGGAGCATTAGTCAGAAACTATTTAAACATCAGCATTGATATACTAATGTTTATTTTAACTTTGAGACTTAAAATTTACAAATGCCCATAAACTAAGTAAATATTTCTATATATTTTATTATCTAATATATATCACACGTACAGATAAGATTAACGAAATAACACTTCATGATGATGTTAAAATATTATAATATGCAACGGTGTAATTGTCGATCAATACCGATTAATCAATTTATCAACCCTCATATTTTTAATCATACTTCTAACTTATAACATACATTTTTGAAACATTTTATTAGACTCACATATGAGGTGATTTTCAAATATAATGATTATACGAAGGATATGGGGAATGAAGCAGTGCTTCCTGGTGTTATAAACTCTAACATACAAAATATTATGACAATACTATTGTTTTTGGGAAAGTATAAACGCTTTAAAGAGATTTTCGAAACTGAATTTTTATGAATGCTATGAAATTTTAAACTTTCCGGGAAAATTTCAAAACTTTTCATTATCATATAGTAATAACATTTACCAAAGATTTTCTAACAGACAGAACACTGGTGAACTCAGAACAATTATTATCTGTAAGATTTAATATTAAATAACTTCTTAAGGTGGGTAATATTTTAATAATTGCATTGTTGTTGTTAGGTCGATTCAATTGCAAGAAGAAGTTTTTTAATTGATTAAGCGATATTGGCCACAAATGATATCCTCAGTAATGTTATAGAATGTAATGCCTAACATTAAGCTTTTGATAGAAAGTTTAAGGTTATAAAACTCTTTTCTTTTCTATATAACATTATGATAATATAGTTTTTCAAAATTCATAATTTTCCCCAGTCAATTAATCTACCAAAGGATATTTTTAAATTTTTGCATTGGGATTAATATATATCGGTCCACTTTTAAAATCTTACTTATATATAGATTATAAGACACAAAGAAAGTTTTGTAGGGGTTACAAGACAAATTATTAGGTTTAATGCCAAGAGATATATATTCTCCACGATGTTGTAAACTAACATAATATCGTCCTAAAAAATTGAGATACTTAGAACAGTCACAGAAAGTAACGAATGCATTTTTCAAAGTATAAATTTTAAAATTCCTTGCTATTTTATTCATCATTACTGTAAATACACGTTGTTATCTAGCAAATGATTTTGTTAATATGTGTCTGTAATGCAAATTTTACAAAACCAGCTGAGAGCATCTATATAACCTCTACCCCCTATATGAGTTTTACCTTAAACTTCATCTTCTCTTCTATATGTCTTTCGTTGCCATTTATATTATAAATTTTGAAGTTTACAACATAGTGTACAAGTTAGTTTTTACAAAAAAGTAAATTTAGTACAGATTTTGCAGGTATTAAACTTTGATGTTTGTTTTTACATCCAACATAGACATTTTGCATAAAATATTGTTCAACCTAAGAACATGAATGAACGAATGAATGTTTGAATAGATGGATGGATAGATGAACGAATGACTTGTACTCTCCTGGTAATTCATTCTTCTTCTACACTTACAAAAGTATACAAAAACAAGTTGAAGCATAAATATTTCAGATAAACTTACCGGAACGTTTTTCTGCCTCATTAATTGGTATGTTTTCTAAAACAATTGCCTCTGAGCGTCCCTTTTGATTAACACTGTAGACAAAAAGATGTAAGGCTGGAGTTGGATCTGGATAATAGTCCATGGGTGTTAAATCTAAATAAAAAAAAATTGTAAAATAAGAAGAAAAATTAAAGAAAATGTATAAAGTTAATAGTTGATGAAATAAGAAAAGATAAAGTTAAGGTTTGTTGAGTGGTCAAGATAAAATGTTTGAAAAGTTGCAAGATATTTTACTAATAGAGATTTTTTGAATTTTACAAATATAAAATATATATATGAATATAAAAAATATAATTTCTTTTTAAATAGATTTTTGTATGAAGGACGTTATTTAAATCAAATAAAGTATATTAAAAAAGTAGTATACAGTCATAGAAGTATTAATGGTCAGTAAAAAAGGCAAAGAAATGTCAAATGGACAATTGGTATTTCACATTTTCACTCTAATAAGAAGTAAGATAGAAAAATTCTTAACGTATTTACTACGTCAATAAAAACTAAACCACTAAACACACAACTTTAATTTTGATTCGATTATTATTTTTAAATATAGATATTAATTTATTAAATTAATTTTTTGGAAACCCATTCATTATCGTTTTTACAATACTTTTTGTCACTTTGTACAAATGTGATATTATTTCTCTTGTACCACTCAAAGGCATGTTAACCAATAGTGATATGATGCCAAGTGGTTTGTAAACATTCATTGGTGAAAATTTTGGTATTCATAGAGTCCGTTGTAACAAATGATTGGTTTCTCTTTTTGGTGGAACGGAATATTGCTTGCAACACCAAGAACTTCTGGGAAATGTTGACTTCTTTTTGTTTCTAAAATTTGCTTCAATATTTCCTCGAACCACAGCAACATGAGATTTTTACCAGGAGTATTTTTTGTAACATGACTTAAATTTCTGTGGTCTGTTTTAGTTCTCTACATGTTTAGCAGGGTTCCTGTCAAGAACTTTTTAAGACTTGTATGCTTTTAAATTTGCATTAGCAAAAAGGCGAATTTTTGTGATATGTGCTTTCTGTTTTTTTAATTTAAAAACACCATATGGATAATTCTTTATACCTGAACTCGGTTTTCTTTCAAAGGACAAATTCTTACGGTACATTTTTTTACATTGGAAACAATTTTTCGACAGACCATTAAATTATTGGTCATTTATTTGTAGGGCCACGTTAGGGTTATTTTCCTAATATTTAATAATTTAAGTGCGTACTTCTCTCTGGTTATTCATTTTAATCAGATTAAAAAATATAAATTTATTCGATATTGAACATAACATCTGTTTTGTTTCTGACACGTTTTACAAAGGTAACTTGATCAAAACTAGAAAAAAAGAATAAAGTTTTAATGAAAACTGTATGTTAAGAATTTGTCAGTTTCACTCCTTCTACATTAATAAGAGTCTTTATGACCAGTAAAAGTATATGTTTTATCAGACTGAGTGTTGTGAACCAAAATAATGGAATGTTGTACAGACAATTGGTATTTGTCATTTTTACTGTAATAACAGACATTTTGATTTTTATATCAAAAAATATTCCACCAAATTTAA
This sequence comes from Cochliomyia hominivorax, assembly GCA_004302925.2. NCBI lineage: Eukaryota > Metazoa > Arthropoda > Insecta > Diptera > Calliphoridae > Cochliomyia > Cochliomyia hominivorax. Next base: position 60,208,391 of record PYHX02000467.1, read on the forward strand.
ATTATTTCCTAGCTGAAAAGTGGTTGCTGTCAGTAATACTATTTACAAAGGCAAACATAATATTACTTAAGTTATTTAGAATTTTTATACATAATTTTCAATGGAAAAATTTTTATATATTTTTTTTTAAATAAATTTTCAAAAACAACTTAATTAGTTTCTCATTAACAACACTAATTTTCTTATCAAATATATTTTTAATTACATACAAAAACAAATAAAAACTCTCTGACACTTTATATTTGTTTGTTATACCTCAACATCTAGTAGTCTTAACAGACATCACTCACTAACACATTAAAAATACATATTTATTTTTCAATTTTTTTGTTTGCTCTTTGTTAATTTACTTATTTTGCAATAAAACTCAAACACACGCAGTAAAACCTATAAAGAAGATTATTGGCAGTAAAATAATATGAAAATACTGGGGAAATTTTATAGATGAAAATTTGTGCTGAAACTGCTTAACGCGCTTGTTTAACTAATCGTAACTTTACGCTTCGTTACGTTTTACAAACAAAACCGCTTAAAAAAATAATAATACATATGAATTCTGATATACATGCACATAAACTATATATGTATGTATGTATGTATGTATGTATGTATGTATGTATGTATGTATGTATGTATGTATGTATTTAAATGCAATAATGCTTTTTCCATATACGTTAGATATACACAGTGGGTGAAAGTTTTTGAAAATCAAATTAGTAACTTTTAATTGTTTATGTGAATTTCTGAGGACAAGAAAAGCAAAATTGTTGAATATCTACAAAAGAGAGACTTTGGGACATAAAATTGAAGAGATTTGTCTTAATTTCCATTTTGTGTGTTGTATGCAATGAATTTCATAGAAAATTTCATTTTAAATTTCAATGCTCTTTGAGTCATAAATTAAATTAAAAAGTCTATACAATAGATGAAAAAATTAGCCACTAGTCTCGTAAAGGAATGTATTACCACAAGTAGGAGAAAATATCCATGAAGAGATCTACCGACTTTTAAAAAATGTGCCTCCAAATCAAAATGTATTTCGAATATGTTCACGATCCAGAAAAATATGCAAACTTGTAGCAAATATAACTTACGAAAATCTTAACTGCGAATTTATATTAAAATTTGTCTTAAGAACTAAAGCAAACAGATACCTTAATGCCTTTTGGTTAAAACGGCTTTAGATCAAAGTTGGAAACAAATTTTTCTTATGATTTTTTAGTTAATGAATTTCCTATGCTTTGGATCGCTTTGGCTTTTGTAACATGAAAGAGTTCTAGGAAGAATTGTTTCAAATCATATTCTTTTCCAAATGCATTTTTTGTAGAAGGTTTCCCTTTGACTTTCATTTAACTTTTATTTCCTACAAATAGTGTAAGTAGAACTTATTAAAATCCTCCGGAATGGTCTTCAGGACTTTTCCTAAATTTAGAGCTACAATCTGACCAAAATAGTTCACTGTAATTTGTAATATTTTTTATGAAAAAATATAGAGAAATTCTAGCATTAGCAAGCAAATTCTAATTTTTTTCTTGTAGTTTAATATAGAGTAATGAACTCTACAGTGTTCTCATACAATAAAATTTATTTTAGTTCAAATTGTTTTGATTCACTTAGCATTTAAAGGGAATTTTTTGAAAAAATATTATTTTGATGAAAAGATTTGTAGAATAAGGGAAGAAATCTCAAAATGGTTTATTTTATTTTTCACTAAAGAGTCCATATTTAGAGGCTAAAAAAGTAGTAAACTGATAACTAAAAATTCATTATAAAATTGAAGATTTAATTTAAAACATGTACTTAATATTTAGTCAGATTTGTGACGATTTAAACACAGCGCAATAGGCACTGTCGACATATATTACATGAACTATATGAACTGACTTTTGTGCAAAGAAGTCTTGTTTACTCACATAGATAAAAAGAGAATATATAATTGTTGTGTAATAATGTTAATTACTTTTACCACTGTGCGTTGTAACAATTAAATAAATTATATTCCAGATCTTAATATAATAGACCCATTAAAATTTCTTAAAAATTTATCCATTCGAAAATAATGTTATCTAAATTGTTCCCACTGTGTCATAAAAGCGGGAGTATATGGTGCTAAGTACATACACATTAGTATTTAAATGAATATTTGTTTTGTTATGTGTATGTTTTTAAGAGAGAAAGTGCATATAATCATACACATCCAAATAGCATGATATTTGAAAAATAAACACATACCTACACAATATACATATATACATAATTATGTGCATATATGGTAAAATAAAGAAAAAGTTACATCGATACATTTGACTGGAAAAATGTTTACTAGTTACTAATTAAGGACTATGATGAATTATAGCAAAAAGTAACTAAAATTTCAATTTTTACCATAGAAATATTTATTTAGTATATAATAATAATTAATACTTACAAAATCAATCATCATATTTATGATATTAAAAGGAAATATTAACTGGTTTTCATCTTTAGTGTTTTCATATATGTCTAAGTACCATTATTAAAGTATTAAGTATAAATATAAACTTTAACTAATACTTATAAAAATATTCTCCCCTTTTTGAAGATGCTCTACATATATTTAACCAAGAATAACAAACAAATTGGGGGAAAAACAACTTTAATAATCAAAGTTTGGCTCATTTAACACGCTACAAAGAGTTTTGCTAACTAACTAACAAAGTTTTTCCTTCTACTTTTTTGGCAACATGTTTGACTTTTTCCTTCTCATCCTCTCTCTGTCTCTTTCTAAGGTGTTGTAAACAGTTGTCTATTTCTGAACAGGCGTTATCAGATTTGCTAACAATTTCAAGGGTTTAATGAATAGAAAAAATTGACTAAAATCATGCTAGAAATCTTTTACACTTTTATTAAAACAAACACTCATTACGTTTTTTGTAAATTTCAAACTTTCCACTTTTTTGCTTTTTTATGAAATAAAACACTCTGAAATATATATATTTTTTTCAACATCTATAGCTGTTAGATTTAAGTATTGAAGTTTGTTTTTATTTTATTTCCTTTTACTTTTTTATCTATTTTTTAAATACCGTTTGTTGACATTACATTTTACTTGCTAATTATACCAACTAATTAATGTTTATTCCAATGAGCAACCACTATCAGCTATTTATATAGTAGTGTATGGAGGTGTGTTTGTATGTATAGACAATCAAATCAAAAGGTAATTATCGGTAAATTACAGAAATCACTCATGTGCGATAACTACTTGTTCCATACTAAAACATTTTCACTTAACTTAATAATTTTATATATATATGATGAGGCCTAGAATGTGGTAAGAAGTTTTATTTGGAAATTATGTAAACATACACACACGTGTGTTTGCCTGAGCAAAATATTAGATTAATTTCTACTCTTTCCCCCTACAAAATAATATGAAATTTCTTCGAAACTTATGTTGACGCTTTTCGTAAAATTTTTGATACTTCGATTTGGCACGCGATTAAAAAAATTTAATGTCCGATTTAACCAAATTTGTATCACTATAAATTCGACCATGGACATCTATTTAGTTCATAGTCCAAAAGCTGTAATATTATACTGCTCTGTTATCATTTTGTTAAACACATTTTGCAGATTTATAAAAAAATCAATTAAACCCCACTGTTTAACGTCTGATCTTTCCCAATATATAATTTTAATAATCCAATAACATTGGAGAAATCTTAAAAATTACAACATAATTACAGTTGAGGGGTTTTCGAAATATAAACGCTTATAAATTCGAATTATTTCGTAAATTCTCAGATATTTTAGATGGAGCAATTTAAAACTCATTTTTTGTGGATTCAATATAGTCCTAAACATAAAAATATGTGCGAGATTCATTTTAAAAATCTAAAACGACTAAATGCAAGAAGCTAATAAAAATTTTGATCGATTAAGAAGTTATATTAGTCAGATTAAGAACTTCAAAAATATATCTTTTTTTCAACAAGAATGTCAATAATTATTCTCATATAAATTTTTGCTTTTTCCTTTTAAAAAATAATCTTAACGGAAATGCTACTTGTGACCAAGAGTATGTCCACAAAATTATCAAAATTTAATAATTTTTGATAAATGTTCTTAATATCTGAAATCTTTCAATTTAACATTTTTAAGACATGGAATAGGAATTTAAGCTTTTCAGAATAAGGATTTCTGATAATATATAATCTGCAACACTAAAATTTTTACAAATTTGGAATCACCATATTCTATTGTTTTTGAAAATACAAAATAAAGGCGTAAGAAATGTGTACCTTTACATTAAACCCCAACTTCAAACAGTCCTTTTCCAGCCAAATTTGTCTTTTTTTTCACATTCACTGAGGCATATTCCAATAAACGTATTCAGTTTTTTGTTCTCATCCGAATGTAAAGACGATACTTCTTTTAAGCAAGATTGTATTCTTGGTGCTTTTTTATGTGGGATATTTTTATAAACGTAGAAATGAAATTTGCTTTTAATAATACCAGCAATTTCTGAAGATGGCAAATCTTAAATTTGCTTTGCTCCCATAAAAATAAATAGCGCAATTTACAACGAATTGTTGAAAATATGATCTTCTCTCTTTTATGTATGAAAAAATGGATAAATATTGCATGTTCCAGGTTTAACGAACAGAACATACCGGTCGGATTACAGTCCAGATTTAAACCCAATGGAAAATTGGTGGGAATACTTGGCCCATAAAGTTTGTTCAAATAACGACCAAAATTAATGCAAAGTAGTGGAATTAATTCTTAGCCGTATCTATTAGCTAATCCACAACAAAGAATATTCTCCCATTGACAATAATGCTGCAGATACTGACAAACTTTAGTGCCTTTAAAGGAAAATACCATTAAATCAAAAATTACAGTTGAACTCAAAAATTATTTAAAAATAAGTAAGAATGCATATTCCGTCAAGTACATTTTTGCTGACAGATTTTTGGTAATATATACTTTAGTTTGACATTTTATTATTACAATGCCAATATATATGTCAGATTAATGCCCTTAAAGTTGATATATGGAAATGGATTTTGGCACATTGTTTCAGAATGTTATTATTTGTTATAGACTTATTTGTATCAAATTTCGTTTAAATCTTTTTTATTTAGAAACTTTATGAACTTAAAACCCTATTCCGGGAGGCACATTTGTATGTATGATTCTGAGTCAAACGGTATAATTAATGGGTGTAACACCATTTTCTATACATGTTACAAATATCTGCACGAACGCATAAACTCCTAACCAACTACGGTGATATATGAAATACTAATAAAGTTTTTTAGTTTTTAAATAAAAATATTATTTGCTGTCGTTTTTACTTTTAGATATTTCTACAATTTAGTTTCTATAATGTTTTTTGAATTAGTGAGAATAATGGCACTTTTTTAATTTAGTAATTTTTATAAGAAAATATTTTTCTTTATTATTAATTTATATCCGAATTTTTAAATACTTAATAAAATTAATTATGTAAGTATTGTTTTACTTAAATAATATTTATATCAAATCAAACAATGTCCTTATATAACTAAAACTGCTTCTTTTCTTCTTTGGTATTTCTCAAATATTTGTTGTTAATTCGTTACAAATATCGTATAAGTTATATGTGATAACTATATGAAGTATACGTTCATATATTTTTCTTTGTAAAATAATATTATTTTTAAAGCTAAAAGTATGTATGAAAATTTTTGGGCGGATGTTGATTAAAAGGACTAATTGCTGAAATATTTCTGTATAAAAGAAATTAATACTGATATTTATTTTTTTATAAATCCAGTTGATTAATACAGTTTTCATTACCTTAATATATAATTGAAGGTTATATTATAAAAAGGTAATGGAATTCTTAAGAAATATCATAATTTAATATAATTTTTCGTTTTAAACAGAGATATTTAACTTTTCTAGGTTATGTGAATTAGTTCGAAACATTGGAAAGAATAAAAATAATGTGGACCCAAAAATTTGTTCATCTCTTCTATTAAAGTGATCAAATTTTAACGCCACCCCAGTCCACCTGACCTTCTGTGAACTTTTCATCTTCCATATTAATTGGAAGACAATTCAAGAATTTATAGATCTTTTTAAAGACATGTAAGAAATTTATAATTGGCCAAGGTGGTTATGGCCTAACATACAATGCCTTGTTGGTTATTTGCAGTTCCTCTAGAAAATTATGGAACATATAATCAATTTTTTAGGTTTTTTATTTAAGAGTTTAAGACATAAATATGATGCTAATATTTGTTCGAGATTTTTGCGTTTAAAAGTTTTTTTCGGAAGTAGAGATTGTGTGGAAACCAGTGTTACCGTTGGTGCGTGTGATTTTTTGTGTACTTTTTCAAATTTCTCCTTTTTGTTTCATTTTTTATAATTTTCATTTTCTGCGAAGATCTTCATGACATTTCATTAATTTAGCTTAACAAAGGACATATGAATAATTTTTATATAAATTATGGATGAAAAACTTTAAATTTAAAGCAACAGAATTATAGAAATTTATCATCAGAACTCTTACGAAATATATAATGGAAATCAAAATAGTATTAAATTAAAGAAAAAAACCTTTTGCTATTTTCTATTTAGGCATATTTCTATAACTGTAATTCAAATGTCTTTACATTTTATTTCCAGGAATAATGCTTGAATTACACTATTTTTAATACTTAAAAAAATACTGTTACATGTGAGGTAATACTACTGTACGTTCTGACTTGAATTAAAGTGTACTGTTAACTGGATTATGCCATGAAAGTAATGTTTAATACAAATATATTTCAACATTTGAAATTTTAATTGATAGTTGGAAACGTATTTTATCTTTTAATATGTTTAACTTAAATATATATTTTTAGAAAAAATCAACAACAACAAAAATACTTACCACTTAAATCAATACGAAATATTGGTACATCTGCATATGTACTAGATGTATTCAAACGTAGTTTCTTTGTTTTCGAATCGTATGCTTCCAAGAAAAATTGTTGTTGTAGACCACCATCATAACCTGGCATACATTCCAATTCCATTGTTGAATATATAATATTGTCATAATTGTCAAAATTAATAGTACCACCACCGCCTGAACCTGAACTACTTAAAATGCCACCACCGCCACCATTATTGCCATTATTATCCAAGTCCATTGAACCATATGGACTAACAAGACTATGGGTGGCAATGCCATTATGAAAATTATATTCCATACGTGAGTAATCAAAATGTGGTTCATTATTAATATCATCATCGTCATCAGTATCCTCATCTATATCATTATTATTGTTATCATCAACGTCATCATCATCATCAATGCCTTCAATAGCAACGTTATCATGATCATTATTAGTATTGTCATTTTCATTTTTATTTCATTATTATTATGGTTTTCATTATGGTTATTTTTGATTTCGTTATTGTGGTGTATTTCATCAATATTTTGTAGATATTTGTGTTGTATTGTTGTTGGTTTTAATACATATTGTTCGGTCGTATTGTATGTGGATGAAGATGATGATGAAATTTGTGTTTGTAAGGCATTATCAATGGTTGATATGACTTCATCTAAAACCTTTGAATCATTTAATGAATAATCTTCAACCATTTCGGCTAATAAGTCAGCATCTTCTTCATCTTGTTCCTCATCCTCTTCTTCTTGCTCTTCCTGCTCTTCCTCCTCCTCTTCGGCCATATCATTTACCTCATCATCATCACCATCGACAACATTTTGCAAATCTGAAGCATTTTCATTATCTTCACCTGCATGGTTCGCGTCTAGGTTCTGTAATTCGTTGGTGAAATTGTTTTTCTTGGGATGATTATATATTGAATTGTTATTTTCAAATATTTCTAAGTTTTCCAATTGTTCAACATCGGCATCATCTTCATTATCATTGTCATCGTCATTCTCGACAACATCATTGTCAGTATCTTCATCCTCTGTTTGATATGAAGCTATTGCTGACGCTACTGAAGATGATGATTGTTGTTGTTGTTGTCTAGTTTCTTCGTAAGATAATGATTTTAAAGGTTGTAAAGATATTTTAGCCTGTTGCTGTTGTTGCATTGACGGTGTATTATTGGTAATTTCAGGTTTATTTGGAGGCAGTAGGTTTGATTGTCTATTTATATTTTTGCTGCTATTCGATTTTGTTGAATCATTGCGTTGTAGTTGCAAGTTATTAGTGTTTACAATACTATTGTTGTATTGTAAGGTACTGTTGTTGTTGCTACTGATTTTAATAAAATAACGCTCCTTTTGTGTTAAGGATTTACGTATACGTTTTTTATCATTTGTTAGTTTGGTTTTGGTAATTGAGACATTTTTATCTTTTAGTTTAGTACTGCGATATTGGTGATTGCCTGTGGCATTCGTAGTTCTATTAATATTTTTAATGTTATATATATTGTTGTTAATGGAAGTTATTTGTGTTAATAAATTTTTTTGTTGTAGGCCTGCAGCAATTTTAGATTCATCATTGTCATGTTTTTGAAGTTTTTGTTGTTTTTCAAAAATTCTTGCTGCAATATCTCGTTTTGTCATACGTTTTTGTTGTTGACTTTTGCTTGTGTTAAAATTCTGCCGCTGCTGTTCATTTTCTGGCTTCGTTGTTTGTGTGATTTTTAATAACTCTTGTTGCTGTTGCTGCTGCTGATGATGATGAATTACTCTTATTGTATTTTTATCACGTTTATGCGTGTTTTTGTTATGTTGTTTATTGTGATACCTATCGTTGTTGGTGTTGCTGTTGTTGATTTTCCTTTTTGCTGATAACTTTTTTAAGGTTGTGTTAGTATTATTGCTAGTATTGTTGCTGGCTGACATTGCATTAATATTAGTTAGTTTTTTATTTGGGTTTTCTAAACGCGATGATAAATTAGATTTCTTCTTTTTATTCTTTTTCAGTTTTTTAGTTTGTTGCTGTTGCTTCTTCATCTTTTGTTCCTTTTTTATTGCTATTGAATTTCTTGCTATATCATCATTATTGTCATTAACATTCTTAGCTATTGTTGTTGTTATTGTATTGATGTGGTTTTTATCTTTGGCACCACGTTTTATACGTAATTTTTTCTTTGTTGTCGCTGGCGTCACTTTTTCCTTTAAACCTGTTTGTGCTTTATTTATGTCCAATTTTATGTTGCTGGTTGTTGGCACTGACAATCCATCACTTTGATTATTGATAAATGCTTTTGATATGCTTGCCTGTGGCCCTTTAGTTTTTAAACTATTATTGTTGTTGCTGCTACTGTGACTGCTGCTATTGCCATCACTGTCATCATCATCTGCTAGTGAAGTTTCATCATCATGCTCCTGGTTGTTAGCAATTTTAGTTTTTTGGTATTGCAATTTGTTTTGTTGTTGCTGTTGTTTTTGCTGTTGCTGCAGCTGTTGTTGCTGTTTTTTCTTATCCAGCTGTTGTCGCTTAATGGTGGCCAAAGTTTGGGAGGGCGTAAAGGAAGTACGTTTCTTTAATCTTTGCAATTGTTGAGGATTTAAAGGTAAACGATATTTCTGCATTATCAATTGTTGTTGCTTATAATTTTGTTGATATTGCTGTTGCTGATGTTTTTGCTCTATATTATACTGTTGATTAATATTGTTGTTAGTGCGTTTGTTATTGCTACCAACACTAGAAGCAGAAGCACCACTACCATTAATATTACTATTCGACTTTTTGTTAGAACCCTTAGAACCATCATTATAGATTTTGTTATGATTTTTGTTATTGTTGCTACTACTGTTATTGTTGTTACTGTTATTCATATGTTTACTATTGTTACTACTGTTACGATTTGTTAGCTGATTTTGTTTCTGTTCATTATTTCTCTCACGTACGTATTCCATATGAGGGAAATTTGTTTCGTGCCTTCCATATTGTGTTGGCATCATTATTTGATTGCCATGCATTGTTGTTTGATTCGATGAATTTAACGATGCTGAGGTCACTACATATGGCCTCAATGTACAGTTACGCAAAGCTCCTGGTTTCGCTACATACGTGTATTTAATACATTTAGGGGATTTATTTTTATATATGCATGCATTTGTGTTGAGGTAGGGCGGTTGAGAAAGTGTGTGTGTGTGTGTGTGTGAAAAAAAATGGAAGAGAAAAAATAGATATAAACATAATCTTTATTTATAATTTGGTTTTTATTCTTATTTAATTTTTATCAATTCTATTTGAAAATGTTTGTAGTTTTGATTTTTTGTCTATAAATGTATTTTGATTGTTATTAACTCAATTTGTTTTTGAAAATACCTATAAATTGTTATTTTATTTTTGATTTCTGTTGGCCACCAGAATTTTTGATTACATTTTATATTTTATTTAGAAAATACTTTGAAATTTGAGTTTCTGTTTGGATTTCGGTTACACTATGGAATTTTTGATTTCGTTTTGTAGTCAATAAAATTAATGATATTATAACACAATGTTCGACCTTGTTTAAGGGGATATAAGTTAAGGTAACTATACAATTTGATTATAATTTTTGAAATTAAAGAAATGAATTTATTTTGGAACTTATGATAAATAACTAGAAATGTATAACCAGAAAATATATCAAGGCCGAGTATAAGGAAAATAGGAAAAACGAATTTCAAAGGGGTACAGTAATTTTGTGATTTTTATCGTACTAGAGAACAACATATTAATAACATAATAAAAAATACACTTCCAATTGAGTTGGATCAAATGTATTCAATACAACTCGAAACAACCCTTTGACAATACAGAGTATACAGAGTTAGTCATTCTGATAATCATATAATAAATCGATCACCGAAACGTTCTACCATAAAACAAAATAAACTAGTAAACGTGCAGTACTCTACACCATATCGCGTGATATAAAATGTGGATCAAGCCATGTATAGAATAGGTTAGGTTTCTCGTGTAATTAAAAAGCTCATGAACTATCAAGTTGATTCGGAATTATCCCGTTTTGGCACTTTTCTTCATCTCCAAATAAATAAGGCCGCGGCAAAGTTCATTAAAAGGTTGTTCAAGTCTAACACGCAGTGATCCGTAATTACAAAGAACAACTTAGTTACAACCTATATACTCCGGATACTATGATTCCGAAGAGGTTGAAAGCAGGTCATACCTCTTTGCGCTTTTGCATGTACTTACTTCAGATATCTATTCTCGGTCTGTTTAATGAAAAAATACTGTTTCTAATATGTCTTTACGGAATTGTATATTGACTGTTATTATGTTTATTAAAATGCCGTTGAATGTAGGTTACGGAAAATAATTTTAAAATTAATCCGATGAAATTATTTACCCCAAGGATGAATTTAAATGAGATTGCTGCTGCTCGGTAATCTACCTGACAAAAGTTTAAAGTTCATAAAAGTACATACAAAGTAGAGGCTACTACATACAAATTTAAGGGAGTTTAGTTGATCGTTTTATATGAATCCTTTATTTTATTTTAAGAGAAATATTATTTCGATGGATGTTTCTCATGGCAATAGCCCGTTGCATTAATTAAAGTTGTTCTAAGATTAATTATCAGTTAATGGTATCCAACTCATGGATTTGCAATCGAAGCCCCCGGATTTAAACTTTGCAAGATAGAAAATTTGCATTTTGGGCACCTCTATTTTAGTTATATAATTTATAAAAAAAAATACAAATTATTGTTTCTTCCTATAAATTACTTTTTATATTTATACCAAATTAAATAATACATTTTCAAAACTTTTGGAACAAGTTGAAAAATATGATTTCAAATTTCGTGCCAATTTTTTTCACAATTATAAATTAAAAAATATTGTTATTATTTAAAAAAATTTGTTAAATAAAAACATGCTTTTTAATTTTTAAATATCATAAAAACATGAAAATACTCTTGTAGATATAAAACAAGAATTTTCTTTAGAAAAATAAAATATTTTTCTTATTAAATATACTTTGTTGTTGTATAAATCTTTTTGAAAAAAAAAAAAAACTTACCAGCTGGTACAACTTGAAATAAACATGGTTCTGATTGTTTGCCAATTGAATTTCTACCCCAACAAGCCAATGTACCATAATCTCGTTCGCCTTTTGGTGTATAAATCAATTCACTAACAGTCTCTACTATAGCGAAACAAAAAAATTTTAAAGGAAAAAATAGAAAAGAAAATATAGAAGAAAATTAATGTTATAAAAGATTTTCTGTTTTTTTTCTAACTAAAAATTTTAAGGAATGAAAAGTTGTGGTAGAAAAAGTAAGAAAAAAATTAACATTAATTTACCATAAGTTTCAAAATGAGTGTCATTGGACTCAACAATGGTACGATGTATATCACCAGTTGTAGTGGCCTCTTGTATTGTGGCATAATGGCCAGAAGGTACTTCAAAATGTTCACCACTACTAGAGAAAGTCCATTCAAAGTCAATTTCTGGGGGATCTGAGTTTACGCGGCAGGGTATGGGCACAGCCTCTTCAAGTGAAGCACCAATGACAATCACAGCATTTGTGCTACATACAGGAGCATCTGTAAAAATTATGAAAATAAGTTAAGTATTTAGAGGTTATTTCCAGCTCTTGTGCAACAAAATTAAATTATAATAATTTTCTATTTTTATTTCCTCTTTAATATTCCTTTTTTATACTTATATCCTGTCTTATAAAACGTTATTTCCTATAAATACATTTAAATGATATAGAAAAAAACGGAATTTATTCATTTTATTTCTAAACAATTGAGCTTGAAGAAAAGTATTTTTTTCATTTTGCAGTATTTTTATTATTTTCATTTTGATTCCACACACTCACACTCTTACATATATGAATGTATTTCCGAAAAAAAGTTACATAAATACTCACATTTACACTCATATAAACAATTCACTATAAAATACATTTTGAGAGATCATATGAACGAAATATGTATCCTTATAATCATAATAATAAAAAAGAAGAAAATAACAATGCAAATACTTTTCCCTCTTTCGGGCTCCCCAATTCATATACAACTTATTCATATGAATAATAAAAAATAAAATATATAAGAAAAATATATTATATATTTGTTCACAAGTGCTTCCGGTAGTATTCATCTTTTTTTATTCTCACACTTTGTCATTTCACCATGAAAAATAAGAATTGCCAGGAAAAAACATATTGTTTTGAAATTTATTAAAAAATATTTGAAAAGTTTTTAAGTTTCTATTGAATGAATAAAAGTAAGATTTTACAGGAATAAGCACACATTTACATTTACACTTAGAAAAAGAAATCAATTGAAAATTATAATAGAAGAAGGTGTGGGAGACCAAAAAGTAAATTTTAACGCATGTTCCTTTTAATGCTCTCCATCATTGATGAAGAGGGTATATTTACTTCATCATTCTGTGTATGTGAGTCGATTTAGTTACGTTCGTCTGTCTGTCCGTCTGTCTGTCCGTCTGTCTGTCCGTCTGCCTGTTCACAGTACATCTGTCCGTCCTTCCCTCTGTATGTACGTCAGTCTGCTTGTAGTTGTTGCATGCTCACATCCACAATAATTGTCAAAGTTCAATGAAATTTGCCCTGAATATTTGCTATGGTCCTGGGAAGATTCTTAGTAAGAATTACCAAGATTGTTTCAATATATTTAAAGATATAGAGCAATATCTGAAGCAGCCTTAATATTCATGGACTGATTTTTCATAATGTTGTCAATTATAAATTGTTAAGTTAGAATGAAATATTGACATATTATTAAGCTACATGTACGCTATTAGCATTCTAGATGCTATTTAAACCGATTCAATAGAAAGAAATTTACAGCAAAAAATATAACAAATTTTAGTGTTATATTTAAGAAAAACTTTCAAATATTAAATACGTCTGAAAATGTATATATGAGTGTGTATGTAAGAAACATAACGTATTTATATCGTACATATTTGTAGTGGAAGGTATTGAAATATATATAATATTCTTAATTGTTTTGTATTAAGTTTTTGTTATAAAGTTATTTTTAAAAATATACCAGTTATTAGGTCTAATGTCGTACGTGTCGAATTATTGTGAATTTGACTTCAGCTGCGTAATATTTAAAGTAACCACAAAAAGTGCATTTAGATGTCATTTAAATCTTACACTTAAATCTTACGACACAATCTTCGAAAAGAAGCGAAAATGTAATGACTTGTACTTACACTCCAAACATTTAAACACAACTCAAAATTTTCAAAAGTAAAGGCCTTTATCCAATTTTATTGGATAAAATTAAAACAAAATTCAAATTCGGAGAAAACGGATTACAAAAATTGTTTTTTTATTGTAACTCACACTGTCTTTAAAGATTTTTTGCTTATATAAATAAAATATATAATTATATACTCAAACTTCTTTTTCCTTAGTTTATGCCTCGCCATTTTTTATATTAACTTTGTCATTCCATAAAAAACGATATTCTTGCATTTCATCAAAATCTGAGTCAATTTATCGATGTCCGTTTGTCTGGCACGCTCACACTTTTATCAATGATCGTAAGTCATTGAATTTTGCCAGAAATTTTTATCAAATTCAACTATATATTCTCCATTAGTATGCTACTTTTATGTTACATTTTATTGCAGTATAAATGTGTAACACAATATATTAGGTAACACACATATGTAGTGGAGGGTATTGATGAATTGATTTCGGATTATGGCTCCAAATTAAACTCACCAAGTTTAACAAAATATCACAACAAAAGGGTCAAAATATTAAGCCGTTTCAAAATTTAAAAAACAAGTTGTGCCAGTTTTGTGGTAGTTGTAAACTGTTCCTACAAAAAATTCAAACTCTTTCTATTTCTATGAATCCTAGTTCGTCAAGAGAGGAAAAAGTTCATGTAGCATTTGAAGTCTAAGAATTTAAAAATTGGTAGAAAAACATTTCATGTACTTGGAGTAAAATCATTTGGTTAGAATCAGAACCAAATTTATGTCTCAAAAGAACAGGGTTTTCTTAGTATGAGTTTTATTTATAATTCCTTTAAAATTTACTCAAATTAATTTCATATACCACGAAAACTTTACTCTCTTAGTTGCCTGGAGATAAAACGCGTGAAGAAATTCAATATACTTATAATAAGAAAGTTCACTGACATTAATAAATAGAAGACAAATTGTTCCAAGAAAGGTATGGAAAGAAGTGTCAAAACATAACCTAAAAGTATTTATGATTTAATAATTTTTGAAGAAGTTTTTATTATTCTGTCATTTTTATTTAAAAATACCCATCTTAAAATTGAATTTTCGGAAAAAGTTATATTTTTTGTTAAGTGTATTTATTAAGAAAATCTTATTTCTCTTATCTTATTTTTGTACTTTATGAATGATAGAAGTTTAAAGTTTATTGGGAAATATTATTTATATGTGAAAACTGCTCTTACATCAAATAGTAGAGGAAAAAACTATGATATGTTGAACATTAAACAAATACTTTGAATGACATGCAAAGTGTTTGTTTAATGTCCTCACTTGCCTGATAGATATATCAGTTCTATATTCCAAATGGAGTCTGTAGAACTTTTTAATGAGTAGATTATATATAAAAATATGATATCCGTTGCTATTTATGCCAATTATCGCTAATAAACCATAAAAAATTATGGCACCATGAATATCAATTCAATTATCCTTATGAATTTTTAATTTTATCATAACTATTAAAATTTACACATACATATGTATTGTGAGTGTGTATGTATTTTTGAAAGACATGCAAAGTGTTTGTTTAATGTCCTCACTTGCCTGATAGATATATCAGTTCTATATTTCAAATGGAGTCTGTAGAATTCTCTAATGAGTAGATTATTGTTTAAACATAGAAAAAAGTATTTACTTATAAAAACCTTGCAGCTTTAAGATCTTTGAATAATGATATCTATTTTTAATAATTATTAATATTTATTATTAATAGAATTATGAAGTTAACTCAGAATTATTCTAAGGTCATGTAATGAATTATAAACTTCACTGTAATTGTTTACTATAACTTGTGATTTTTTGTTTAACTTCAATTTTGTAGATATCTTTTGAATATGTCAACACCCAACTAAATCATAAGGAAACATTACGCTTGAAGTATTGTCAACAGACAACAACAAAATAATAAATATATGAGTAGATACTTATATAAAATATTTAAGGTAAAAAATAAAATTTACTTAATTTAATTTTTTCCAAAATAACGTATAGTTTGTGAATAGTTTATAAAAATATCGTATAAGAATATAGTATTTTAATACAGAAGAATTAAAAAGTTTTATCTTAAAATCTTAGAAAATATGAATTTGAACCACTCTAAAATCTGTATAATTATTTCCATATCCATATGGCACAATTTCCCTTGTTAAAATGACTAAATGAAATTTTAAGTTACTTAAGGCTTAAAATTCGTATCTAAGTTTAAGGACTAGTATGTAGTAGTATTATCAACATGAATTCATTTTTCAAATTCAAGCATACTTAGAAGATCTTTGAATTTCAGCGAAATTGAAGAAATGTTCGAACGTTCAATTTTGATAAATAAATTGCTGCGTAAATCAAATAACAAGTTCAAATTGTATTTATCTGCTTGTGCGTAGGTGTGTGATCATATATTTATGCAAGCGTACGATTCGCTGTTGTCATCATATAACACTGTCAAAATATTTTGTTGACAGTAAAAGTTTAAAAGTGCAAATAAGGTAATTGGATTACTTCATTTATATGTAACAAATTTGCTATTAAATTTTTGATATTTAAATTAAATTGTAAGAAAAGGTCTAAAACAAGTAATATATATTTGTCTGCAGGCAAAAGTGAAAAAATAGAACGCATATGAAATAACGTCTCTATATAACTATATAAGACATTATAGCGAAATTAGTCCAATTTATACCCAATTAAATTTTCAAGTACTTAAATTATTAAAAACTGATATTGTTTATAATGAAATAAAGTTTATTATGGTTTAAGTTATATCATATTTAGACAAATTTTTTATACAAAATTGTACTAAAATTTTATCAAATACTACCTTTTACACTCTACGCCTTACTGAATCAAATTATCATCAGTCCTAGATGCTGAAAAAGTATGCAAAGAAGATGCAGATAAACTGAAAAATTTTCGCGTTAAAAGTTTCTCAGATTTTCGATTTATAATTAAAAATTTCATAGAAACATTTTGAAATTTAGGACACCAATTAAAAATCAGCTGATTAGACAGAAGGATGAACATCCTGAAATATATTCAAAACTAGATTAATGGTCAATCAATATATTTATTGTTAGGTGTAGTGCCATTCTTTCTGTTAATAAGCAACAGCAGTATAAACGATGGTGTATAATTAAGATAATATAAGTTCCATTTTGCTTCAGAATAACTATTAATTGAAAATCTAAAATCAATAAAAATTTTTAAAGTTTTAAGTCATTTTCTTCCAAAAAGTTCCAAATAATATGTGTTATAACGAGACTAAATGATCATAAAATTCTTCTCTGCTTCCTTAATTTTATTTCCCTCACAAAGATAAATTTAGTTTCGAAATATAACAATAACAAAAACATATATAACTTCAATTATTTACGATATTTATTATGATTATTTTAAATAAATTATGATGGCTGACATTTCCTTCCTGTCTGTTGTCCATTGAAATAAAAATAATACAATAATAATAAAAATAATAATGAATGTCATGCTTATTATTAAAAAATTCATTATACATAAATAAAGGTTTATATGTATGTTTGTATGATATGATAATAATAATGTTTAATAAATGTCGGAATATTTGTATTTGCAGATATTTACTTAAAAATTATATACAAATGTAATTAAACATATTTACATAACACATACAAGTATATATACATATATATGTGTAAGGTCATTTCGCTGTAAAAAACAAATACAAGTAAAAATACAATATTCGGTTGTGCCGAAACTTGAATACCTTCCACCAGTTACATTAGGGATACATTTGATAGCGTTATAGAAATACAAATCCTATTCGATGGATAATATTTATGAAATAGAACCCGCATAAATTTATGGATTCTAGAAGAATAATCATGACGGTTTTTTAAAAAAATCTCTTTCCGTTTCCCGGAAATGGCCTTTTATGGTAATTATGGCAAAATATGTAACGACATAGGTCAAATTAATAACATGTGTTTAAGATTTGATGATTGTGAAAATTTTTAATAGATTTGGTCTATAATTATTAGTTTGCTTATAATCCTTTTTGGAACTTTGAGGTTTTCTCAGATGTAGTTGGTTTTAAATAGGAAACTGCTTAGAACAATAACAAACAATATTGATAAGTTTCATTGAAATCAGACGATTATTCTAGGCGTGATAATGTTTCCAACATAAAGACAGACAGAAGACGGGCATGCCTTAATCTACTCGGATTTTGATATAAAGCAGAAATATATGTATACACTTTGTAGGGAAATTTGACTCTTGGTGTTACAAACGGAATGGCAAAGTTAATATACCTTCATCACCACTTTTGTTGGTGGAGGGTACAACAATAATATAAATTGCAAATACACTTTTTCTTTAAAAATTAAACAAATAAATATTGTTATTTTGGTTAATTTTAATTCACAGAAAGAATGAGCGAGTGAATGAGTGTTTTTTATAAGAATATATAAACATGCAATCACACAATTACATATGTGTATGTAAATGTATATTAGTATATATAAAAATATGATATCCGTTGCTATTTATGCCAATTATCGCTAATAAACCATAAATAATTATGGCACCATGAATATCAATTCAATTATCCTTATGAATTTTTAATTTTATCATAACTATTAAAATTTACACATACATATGTGTTGTGAGTGTGTATGTATTTTTGCATACATTTATATGCAATCAAATATGAGTGCCTATGTACATACATGCCTGTAATTACTTTTGTAATAGTATGAGTTTATGACAACAAAAACAACAGCATACAACTATGATTGTATTGTTGATGGGTGGTAAATTTATAATTTCCATAATTTAAAATTACTTAATTATATTTAGTCGTATGTATTATGTTTTCTGTCCATTTTGTTTATAATTATTAAATAATACATTATTTTGTGGTTGTCTAAAGGAATGATAAAAATCTTATTATTGTTACAAAATATATCGTTGCAATATTAATTAAAATTTTAACATTTAGTAATAATTTATTCGGACATTTATATTATAATTTTAACATAATTAATTATGTTAAATGTGAGTTAAATATTTCATTTGCTAAATCCAATATCTGTGGTAAAGCTGCAAAGTTTTAAAGGAAATTCTCGGAAAGCATCATTTTAATAGTTTTTGGTTTTTCTTAAGAAAAATGTATGGAATTTGATTAAAGTGAAAAACATATTAATAGAGTAATATATAATAATTTTTAATACAATTCTAAAAAATAAAAAGTAAGAATGCTTTATTCGGGTATGCCGAATCTTCAATACCCTCCACACATACGATATATTTCGTGAATAGTTAATGAGTAATAAAATAAACAAACAATTAAACTACGTAACCATGCTTAATCCTCCTTCTTTTAAAAAGTCCAAATTGAATATCAGTTTATCTCTCACAAGTTATAGATCTATTTCTCCTTAATTCCATATGATAGCTGAAATTTTGATTTGGACTAAAAATACAAATACAAAGTCTACAGAATACTATGCATTTATTTACTATTACATACACATAATTCATCGTCTTTCGCCCTTTGTATTTGTTGGACAACATACAAACAAAATACAAACATATCAATCATACGTCTTGTCTTCAAAAGTGCACTGCACCCAATATATTTCACAAATACAGGAAAACGTGTCTATATATGTGATATTACAAATGTATACCAACAAATGTTTACATGTTTATGATTACTAACAAAAATACATTCTGAAAAGAAATATGGGTACGTATCCATCAATTTATACGCGTGAGTTCTTATGTTATAAATTACATATCTTTCAATTCCCTAATATTTCTACACTCACAAAGGAAACACAGTTCAAGTTGGGCGCCAAAACAAATATCTTGGTAAATAATAATATCAAAACTTTGTAAATAAGTTTTCATTTAATATTTACCACAAGTATTACGTTTATAATTATTCGAGTGTTTACTTGAATTTTTCGATGAGTGTTTGTAATATTACATTGTTTTTGATGGTTTAAGTAATAAAATAAATTAATATTTATGTACGAGTGTGTGCATATACGGATATGTGTTTGTTTAAATGATTAAAACGCAGGTATTGTGGTTATCGTATCGCATGTGAGTTGTTTACTTTCAATCACTTTAATTATATATATACACACTATTGAATACATCTACATAACATAAGTATGTAACTGGTTCATATTGAATATATATATTTTCTTAGCCATCTTCATTATTGTATTAGTTAGTCTCATTAATTTGATATTTAATTCAGGGAGTGTTATGCAAATTGTATCCAATTAATTTAGAATAATAAAATAAACAATAAAGGAACTACTGAGAATAAGAAATGGATTCATAAAATTGCTATAGTTTTTTTGAATAAAGAGAGTTTTCTTATTGAACAAAAAAAGATTTTTGGAACAAATCATTTTTCAAAATTCAACTTTTTTCATTTGAGACAAAATGATGTAGAGAATAGAAGAATAGTTGCTAGATAAATTGTAGTTCACTTTAAGTTCATTTCTTGTTCAGCTCTAGTCAATTCTAGTTCAGTTATAGTTCAGTTCAAGTTCAGTTATAGTTCAGTTCCAGTTCAGATTTAGTTCAGTTTTAGCTGAGTTCAAGTTCAGTTTTATTTATGTTCTTGTTCAGTTCTAGTTCAGTTCAATAAAATCTAATAGGAATTAATTCATCAAATCAGTCAATATCCTTACTGAGGCATTTAAATGTATGTTGTGTGCAACAAAATAATGTAGTGGTAAAAGTTCTACAAAACAAATATTTAATCCACTCTGGGTTCGAAAACAACCGCTGGCAAAACTTGTCGTCTCCTCTTCAAAGCTAGAAGTATTCAAAGATTCCGCATCTCGTGACTTAATTGGGTTATATAAAATTTAGCAAAGATATCCACCACTGCATAACATTTAAAGGGCGTTAAAACACCTGAAATCAAAATGCGAAAATAATTACAGAAACGGAATTAAAGTCGAAAATAAAAACCTACAGTTTTTTAAAGGCATTATGCTTTTTTTGAACCACAGAAAAAAAGAAATTTTGAAAGTAGACTCGAGAGAATTGTTTTTTTTTTCGTATAATTTGGGGCAAAGATATCTATTCATAAAAGTTTTGCTTTTACCAATGTACTTTTAAGATCGATAGGAAATTATTGACAGAATGTCATAAAAATTTTTAAAATTTATTTATATTTGTTCTAAACGTTATTCGGACAGATAAAAAAACATTCAAATGGGAGAAATTCTAAAATAAACTCAAGAGATTATTCCCAGTCATTTGGTATACTTAAAGCACAAACCCATGATACCCCGACCTCCAATACTGGCGCAAGGTATAATTAGCGTTTTACTATATAAAAATATTTCCATCAGCTAGAATTTAATTAAAATAATTTTATTTTGATTTTTATATTTTTTTCATATAGAATTTTGATTTCCATTAAATTATTTATGCATAAATAATTTTATAGGAAATTATACATAATATTATATTAACAACAAATAACTTAAATTCAAATGCAAATATTTACACTCGATGTTCATTTACGTTGCAATGAATAACAAAATAATAATAAAAATAATATTTTTTGTGTACATCTGAAATTCAAATATAAATAAATTTATTGTAGAATTTATGAATTTAGACTCATGTATAATGAAATATTATTTGTAAAATTTTATAGTTTACAAAATAATATGCATACAAATTTTATTGTTCTATTTCAGCAAAACTAAAATAATGTGTAAAAAAATTATCTCATATAATCTGGTTTTGTTTTATTTGATTACTTACAACGTATTCTTAGATTCACCATGGCACTTGTTGTTTCACCACGATCATTTGCAGCTGAACAGGCATATAAACCAGCATGAACTCGTGCCACACGTTGCAATACTAAAGAACGTGTTGAAATAATAATACCCCAAGAGACATTTTGGGTAACAGGGACGCCCTGAAATTAATAGAAAAGTAGAAAAAATGAAAGTTATACTTTTTACAGTTATTTTGTACTAAAAAGAGAAAAAATGAAAATGTAAAAAATACTAAAAGTACTAAATATACAACTATATTTGAAAATGTGTTGTGTAATATACTTATTTCTTAAATTTTAATAAAATAAATATAGGAAAGTTATAACTTTAATATGTATGTGTATTAAATTAAAGCTAAAATATTTGCTTACAAAATTTAATTAAATGTGATAATAGCGTGAATCGTGGCTACTATTTATATATTTTTGGTAGCGTGCCGCTTATTCGCGTCAAAAGAATTACTCTCGATTTATTAAAGACAATTTTTGAATCTCTGCTGTCTTATAACTTACTAATAGCACTGCTATTAATAAGCTATAAGATAGATGAGCCAAATCTTCCCAATCAGTGTTTTCCGAAGTTTTTGACCGAAGTTTTAAGCAAAACGAATTCTCTTCAAACGAATCAATTCCTGTGACCGAAAAACAATTAAGAGTGTAATAGTGAGTTATAGTGTATAAATGTGTAGAGGAATGGGAGCATTGATAATGTAAGATCTTCGTATAATAAATATAAGACTTATTTGTGTCAAATTTACTTAAATAAAAATCTTTTTATATATAAGATTTTAAGGGCTTAAATCCCCATTCTGCGGGGTACATTTGTGTGGGGTCTAAATGAAATAATGTAAAGTGAATAATGGCAAAATCACATGAAGATCTAGCCAGACGAATGAATATTGTTAAACTGATTGAAAGAGTGATTTTGTGTTAAATATTCCATGAAGCGTTATATTTGCAGCACATTGAAAACGTTTACTTAAAAGTGTATTGTAGCCTTCTGGTACAAACAAATTCTTACCGTTCAGCATTAATCTGAAATGTTTTTTCTTTTTTTTTTTAGTCATGACAAACTAATGTTTTTCAGCTCTAGTAAGTATTTCGTTAATATCTGTAATTCCTCATTTTAACTTGGGGGTTGTCAATATTAAAATTTATTAGATTATATTCCATATTTGAATATTCGTGTGCCCCAGTGTGACCCCCAATCTTTTTACCATTATATGTCCAAATTGACACGATTTTTTTTATAATTCTGTTACTTTTGAACCATTAAAGACCATTAATGCAATTCTACATGGCTAAAGCAGAAGTATTGATTTAAAGAAATGTTAGCTCCCATGTTCTCAGGGGCGTAGTCGGTGATCCTCAACATTTTCTTTTGTCTTAACTAATAAATAAATTTCACGGAAATTTTTAAAAAATCATGACCAATTTTGAAGGTTCACCAACCACGTTCTTTATATCGTAGGCGCCTGTACACTTTCAAATGCCTCAGCTGTAATCATCAGAAATTTCATAGAGATATCTTTAATGGTTCAAAGGTCACAGAAATATTTTCAAAAAGTTCAATTTGGATACCGTTTGAATACTAAATTTCCCATAATATAATTAATATAAATTTAAATAAATAAAAAATATTCTCATATACATTATTACATAATTAACCAAATTAAGATTTCATTTAAGCTTCAGTTTTATAAATAAACTTGTGATTGGAATAAATGATCTTAACCACAAAACATGATTACGGTTTTCTTATAAATAAACACACTCACACACATAAATTTAAAATTAGAACTTTTACACATACGTTTCACAAATATTGACTGAAATTAAATATGTTATGGTATTAAGATTTTGGTGCAGACATTTATATTTGAGTATTTGTTAACTTAAAACCAAATACAAATCAAAGATAATCATATTAAATATTTATAAGAAAATTATAATAAGTATCACAATACAAATGCATATACAAATATGTGTATAAATGTTCTATTTGTGAATGTCTAAGATAATGCTATGAAAGAGATGAAAATGTTTAAAATCATACTTACGTTATGTGACCAAGTGATACGATGTTCTTTTGGATTTGCTTTAATGTGACATTCGAAATAAACATCATCGCCTTCTTTAATGTCATCCGGTTTCAATGTTGAGCCTAATGACAATGTTACTTGTGGTGGATCTGATTATCATTATAGTCATTTTTATTGTAAGGTCATGTTAAACATATTACACACAGGCAAACACGTACATACATGTTGACATATATGTCAACCGGAAGTTGATATTTTTTATTTCGATAACATTTTCCATTGATATAAAATTTTTTATTTTTTGTAACATCCAATGGCAAATAAGAATATTTAAAAATATATGAAGGAGAGAATATTGGATCCGTTTGGTTTATTTAAAAAGAATTGTAATGAAAATAAGAAAAGGTAAAAATAAGAAAAGATAAAAAATTCACTTAAAATTACTTTATAAATATTTTAATTTTCTCCTTTATTTTATTTTTATACTTTTGCCACAAAACCTCTTCATTTTAATTTATTTCTTTTAGTTCGATATGACGATGGCTTTGTAAAATAGGCCTAGTGAAATATTTTTAAATAAAAATTTACTTGTTTTAAGTTTCATAATTTTTATACTCTGTTTCAGTGTTTGTATGTTCCGTTTTAGCAGTTTGTGTGTATTTTAAGTTTCATTAAAAATCTTTACCCAACCATACAAACGTATTAACGCCCCTTTTTATACAGTTAACATTGTAATAATCGTAAATTTTATAGAGTTGTTTTAAGTTGCCATACACGCATTGTGCCAAACCCATGAACATGAAAATGCAACATTGTTCACTTATAGTTACACTTACATAAATACATGGGAAAATACATTACATATACATAGACATTTTTACACATACTAAGATATATACTAACGACAAAAGTGGTTATGGGTTATTATATAAAATTCCAACAGTTCTGGTTAATGATAGCGATCTAATAGATTATACTGTAATCGTTATAGTATTCTGTAAAGTTTTGGAACTGACTGTGAGTCCAACTTGAACTTGATATATTCGAGGATACAAATTTTGAATTATATTACAAATTCAATACAGAATATTGGTAATATAATTACCTCGTGCCTATAAGTTGGTATTATCGTATCAAGTAACGCAATTCGATCACTGTTCACCTTGAGAACTTAAGGGTCTATATAACATTGTCTATGTGAGAGTTAAATATCATAAACAAAATCATATACGTACAAATACTCTTATATTACTTTCTGGAAGGAGCGTATTTAATAAAGAGTATAAAATAGGACTTAAAGCAGATAATGTAATACAATATAGAGGGATTCCTCATTAATGATATAAAATTTCTTTTAAATTGAAAAAGTGTATACTTGTTTTATCCCTTGTATGTTTGCATTTTAAGAACAAAGTAAATAAATACATATATATTTAAAAGTTTATTAAAGTAAATTCTGATTCTGAAATCTCTATGAAAAATAGTTACATGATTATCCTCTTGCCTATCGAAGTAAAGCCCTTTAGTCATAAAGAAAGGATGGAAAGGAAAAAGTACAAATTTTGAAGTTTTGTTATATGGAACAGTTCTAATCCAAGAAGATGTGCTTAGTTAGTTAGTTTCAAACCCATAAGGAATATACCTTTCAGGGAACCTTTCACCGTACATTATTCCATCTCTTTATCAAAATAAAAGTTCCCTGTTTGTGTATCCAAACCAGAGAAATGATCGAATGCTGTGCCATCGCATTTAATCAAAATAAAAGTTCCCCGTTCGTGTATCTAAACCAAAGAATTGCTCGAATGCTGTGCCGTCGTATATAATGATATGCGGTATTTCCCTATATCCATATTATGTAGATATCTGTTTGGCATCTAATTGCGAGCTTGCTATTGGTAAAAATAACGATAACTTGATCGCATATCATATAATACCTCAATCAATTGGTTATTTTTCAATATATTTTTCGGAATTTTAAAAACTACTAACTTTGTCTCCAATTATAGGACCATCAATGGAGATGCTTAGTACAGTTATCTGAGAGAGGCAATAGACGATTTCTATGAGTTTGTAGTAATTTAAGAGTTTTGAAGTGGCATAATCTTTCTTAAAACATTCTATGAGGATCGCAACTATGGTCCGAATATATTTATTAAAATGTAAAATGAATACAATTTAACCACTTAAAATGATTTTATATTGGTCCAGTTAAAATATGTCTATATATATATCATAATTATTTTATTTATTTTATATCTTTCATTGCATACACAGATATGAGAAATCCTGGATCAATTAATTTATTAGCTCTATAGACAAAAAACATGATATTTTGAAAAATAAAAAATTAACAAGTTTGGGCCCTTCTCTAGTCGAAAAATCTAACCAAGTTAAGGTCAAGTAAATTTATAGACTTATATTAGGTTTCAGAAATAGTGATTAAAATAAACACTATGCAAGCATTTTTATGGAGAGAATATTGCTGGATCACGATTAAATCCAATCGTACGTATTTTTCAATCAATCGGATCCATCAGGTACATTTTAATATAAATCTTTAAAAATATGCCCGAAAAAATAATATGATCCTTTCTACTATAATAGTGTTTTAATTATTCATATATCTTTATATTTTATTTTCACTCCGAATTCTGTAACCCAAAACATTTCGAAATTCAAAACTACATTCCTCGAAATTATGGTGAGAAAACTTACTATAAAAACAAACAGCCAAATTTCATTACATTTATTTTATTTTCAAATTAGTTGTGAAAGAGTTTTTGTTATTAAAACTTTAAAATTTTTCTCTCTTTTTATAAATTTAAATGCCTTTCAAAATATTCATTTTGGCTTCTTTTCACAATATTTTTTGTTGTTTTTATTTCTCTTTGTTATTGTGACAAAATAAAAGTTTTGTGAATTTAATTTTTAAGCTTATAAATAATTCTCTTAGAATGGCAAATATACAAACATATATACTTACATATATACAGTATATGTTTGTTTTTTGTAATTAACTTTATTTTCCAAAAAAAAAAAAAAAAAAAAAAAAAAAATATAAATTATAATGAAAAGAACTTTTGCTTAACTATTTGCCTTTTATTTATAAAATATATGAAATTTTATTTATAAAAAAAAAAAACAAAAAGCAAGTGGGAATACTATAATCGGTTATAAAGAATTTTGTACACGTTCAGTAGAATTTTGAAATAAAATACAATTCATAAAAACTTCATTGCAAAAAGGTGTTGTAAGATTTAAACATTCTAGTTTCAAATCAAGATCTGAATCAATATTTTTATATAATTCTGTCTTTGTGTCGTTGGTAAAAATTTCGGAAATAATTTCAGAGAGTAAGGTTGCTCAGTTTAATGGCCTGACAAACTTAATATACCCTCGTTTAGCACTAACAGTGCTTAAAAGTTTGAGTAAAAAATTATCACAAATATTCATACAATTTTCAAAAACTTAGTATCATTATGATGACAAAACTGTAGACAAAAGTAAAAGCTAAATGTCTTCGGCAAAAAAGAGAGAAATGTTTTTAAATAAGTTTTCCTTTTAATTTTTGGAAAACCTCTCTTAGTTTTCTATTTTATTTGATATTAAACGCACCAAAGGCTGTTAATATATATAGGAATTTTAATATTTTTGCGCTAGTGTTAGTGAAATAGATGTAAATTTTATGTATTAGTTGTATGCATGCGTTTATGAAACAAGGATGAGTGTAGAGAAAAATTAATTAGCTAAATGACATGGAATTTTATTTAAAGTTATTCTTTTCATTTTTTTCTCCCTTTCTCTCGCACTCTCTTATCACAAACTTTTATTTTTCCTTCCATATGCGTTAACATATTATTTTTCTATATCCTGTTTTTAGGGTTATATTTGGTGCCCGTAAGCTGTAACTTTTTTTTGTAATAAGTAGTGGTGTCGAGAACTTTAACATAACAAAAGTTTATTTGTGTTTATAGTTGTTGTAGTTGCTGCTATTGTTGTTAACAGAACGTTTTGTTGTTGTGTTTTTATTTTTGTTTTACAGTCACCAAAGTATAGTTTTGTTCATATTCATGTTAGTTGTTAGTATTAGTTTTTAGATTTTCTAAAAGTAAGTGTTTAACTTTGAGTGTATGCGGTTTGTTGGTTATTTTTGAGATTTACTTTTACTTTAAATTACGTACTTATATACGCACACACATACATACATATATTTCGTTATAATATAGAATATTGTTATAAACAAGAAGTTGACAAAGACTTTAAATTAGTTATGGCACATAATTTCATAGTTTTTTTATTATGATTAAATTGAGATTAGTTTTACATACCTAATTAAAATATAAATAAATTTTATTTTTAAAATGAAAGCATAAATTTGAAGATTTAAAATATTAAAATGTTTAGTTATAATTTTGTTATAAAAAATATTTTTTTTTTTATAAAAATAACAGTTAATACAAATATATATGTCAGATTTTTTACAACTTGATACTTTAATTTGAAGTTGATAAGCCTAAAATTTTATAACTGATCCAAATGCGTGCAAATATTTAGTCTCAAAGTGGCTATATATTACTGTCTGTAGAAGACCATACCGCACATGACATAATTAATTTCCCAAGGCTAATTTTTCAAGCTGAAATCCGAGAGAAAAATAAAATACCTTAGAGATGTATCACAAAAGAAAACAAGTGCGAATGATATATTCTTCAGTGCCGAATTTTCTATATCAAAAATCACAATCTCATACACTTATACGCATATTTACATACACTGTTAAACACAAATTGTTTGTGTTAGTGAACATACTTATCTTGGAGTTCATAAAATCTAATCTAAGATTATAAAAAACTAAAATTGTGCCAATAACAGGCAGAAAGGTAAAATGAGTAACGAACAGACATATTTAAATGTATGTGATGTGATTATATGCTATAAATGGTGTGAGTACATATAAACTTTTTATGGTCTATGATAATTAGTTTTTGGTGAAGGGTGGTCAAAATGGCGTCTAAGACCATTTCTATATGGAGGTAAGGAGTTAAAAAAAGATTCACCAAATAAAATTATAGTAAAAGGTAGATCCAACCAAAATACGATCTTGAGTCTAGGTCTCCTGCAATATTACAAAGAATATGAACACATTTCACAGAATGAGCTCAGATGTACGTATTGAAATTTTAAGATTTCTGTAATAAACCTAAGATCTGATAAAGTATATACATTCTTACAGCATATTAATATTTGAGTCGATTTAGCTATTTCCATTTGTCTGTCCATTGGAAACATTCTCACGACTAGTATAATTATTGAAATTCAACGGAATACTGCCTAAGCATTTTCTGATTAAAAACTTATTACTAAAAAATTTATAGACTGATATCGGAATCAAAATTCCGAAAAAGAATTTTTAAGTTTGTTAAACAAACTCTAAATAACCTGCAACCCACAGTTATACGTTTATTATAGTACGAAGAAATATACAAATTGGATTAATATAAAAAATAGGCTAAAATATATACAATTTTGTTATACCCCAAAATTTTTGTGTCTTATGCTATGATTATTTTTGACCTTATCAATTTGATCAATATCAGTCCATTTTTTTAGTTTCCATATTAGGCATCTGGAAACCGGATTTTAGCTTATAAAACTCTTAAGTTAACCCCTATGAAATTCAGCACAATTATTTTTCTAATCTTTTATATATATCAATAATTTGTTCAATCTCTGTCCATATTTTGCTAAAGCTCTCATATAACGCTCCTTCCCGGAAAACAGTTTTAATCTTAAACAACTAGTACATATAGACCAACTCTGTTAAAATTAGGCAGAATTATTTTCTTAACCAACTTTACAACCAATTATAAATTTGGCCAATCTCGGTCCATATTTTTCTATAGCTCTCATATAAGGCTCTCATATAAGGCCCCTTTATAAAACTTAATAATAGTGACCATTTATACTACTACATGTATATGAATCAATTTTATTTATGATATTTTTGACAAAATATTACTGTTGGAGGGTATTTAAAATTCGACACAGCTGAGTACATGTTTAAAAAATAATTTGTTTTATTCACACAATAACTACATGACCATGCATTCAAATTTTATTGCCGTAAGAACTAAAACACTGTCAACACAATTCTTTATAGTATTTTTTATTTATTTATTTTCTATTTGTTAGCTTCCATTTGTTTTCAGAAAAACTAAAATTTTTCTGTAGACAAAACTCCATGCGAAAATTAAAAAAAAAATAATAATAAATAAATAAATAAATAAAATAAAAAATTTTTATGTAAACAATGTATAAGCTTAATATATTTAAATAAAAGAATTAAAAAAAAAACAAATCTTTAAAATAAATAAATGAGTAAATAAAGACTTTTTCAAATATTTCATAAGAATCTTAGATAAAATTCAGCTACCGAATTAAAGATTCGTTTTATAAATGGTAAATCAACGATTTTAGAAATGTTTTTACTACATCAAATATAAACTTTATATCCTTACAAGTTATATCATTTCAAAATGTTTGAAACTTATTTTAATCTGACTTCTTAGTCAAGCTTTCATACTCATGTAAATATATGTATGTGCCTCTATGTACAGTTCCGAACAAAACTATTGGTACAGCGAGTATTTTATGTTCTATTTTCATTTTTTTTATTATAACCAAATTTTAGAAGAAAAATACGGTTAATACTGAGTACAACCATTAGTGGTTTTACTACTTTAAAAAGGGGTCACCTATATACTATACAAAAGTATTGGCATACTCAGTCATACTCAGTGCATGTTAATTTTTCTTTTTTTAACAGAGGTTTTGCTTACAATAAATCATTATATGTCGGTTCAAATAGCTTAAAGTGACAATTTGCTGATATAAATTCAAAAGAAACTGCGCTAAACCAATAATGAGCCAAAAACAAATCGTAACTAGGGAATCTGAACAAAAAATTATACTACACCTGCATAACAAAGACAAGCGATATGCCCAGCAGATTGCAGCTGAAGTGCATGGAGTGCTACATGAACCTGGTTAAAATGCTCCAGTTCCAAGACGTAAACCACTAATCTTTTCGATTAGGCGATTTTCTTTGATGAATGCAAATTTAATACATTTCGATGGCCGAGTTATCGCGTGTAGAAATCCTTATACAGAATATGAAAACCAAAATCTCTCTTCTACTGATAAATATGACAAAGGTAATGGTGTAATGGTGTGAGGTTGTATGTCATCTGCTGATGTCGGTGAGTTGGATTTCACAGACGTCATTATTGATCAGTTTATATAAATATTTCGAAAGAAAAAGTGCAGAATTGACAACAAGACAATGATCCTAAACATTCAGCTCATGATGTGCATAAGTTGTAATTTTACAATGAGATTCATAATCCAATTGAGCATTTGTGAGAAAAACTGGACAGACGGGTCGGTAGAATGACTTATATCAAATAAATCTGATCTTCAAAGGACGGTAAAGTAAGAATGGATAAAAATCGTGGAGGAAGTTATAAGAAATTTAGTCCATTCAATGCCATGTTATAAAGCAAAAAGGCTTATCTTCTTAGTACTGAAAAATTATATAAAAATAGTGTGAAATAATTTTCGACAAAATCGAAATAGTATGATTTGAATGCGTTGAAATAATTTACAAAAATTGTTTTTGAAAAAATCCTACTTTACTACATTAATGAAGGTAATAATAAACACATATTTTATTCAAGTGAAAAATGTTTAAACGGCTAAAAATTGGGAATAAAGAAAAAATAAACTTGCTGTGCCAATGAGTTTTGTTTAGGACTGTATATATTTATGTATTTGGTTAAAAACTTTTCATGTTACATCAATTGCTGTTTTATGTTTTTGTTTGTAACTGGGCTTGAAAAAAAAAAAACGTATGAATGTTTATATTTCCTAACAAAAAAGTAAAGCGAATATTTCATATTTTGCCGCTGGGAAATAAACAATAAAATGCAAATTTAGCAAAAGTTTTGTGTGTTGTGTTATTTTAAAATAAATAAATAAAAAACATAAATGTATAAATATTGTACTAAAATAATAGAAATCATAATACCAATGACAAAAAAGTTTAGAAAAAATAAAAACAAAAAAATATTTGGGAATATAATAAAAAAGTGAAATTTAAATTAATTTCAAATTGTTAAAGAAATTTATAATAAATTTTTATATTATTTCAATATTTTAGAATTTTAATAAAAAGTTAAAAAAAAATAAATTAATTTACAATATTTATATTAATGGTGGCAATAAAAAATGAATGAACGACCTTCGTATAGGTTTTTGTTTTCTAATTTGTCCTAAAAGGAGCAGTATATTATGATGCTTATATTTATGTAGGGTTTTTGTCTTTTAAAAGTTCTTTTTCTGATAATACGAGTGCTAATGAAATATATGAATTAACTCCTTAAAAATTTCTTAAATCGATTTTTACTTATGTACAAAAATTTTCCCTTCAAAGAAATTAAGAATAAAATTATATTTGGTTTCTAAGAATGAATTCTCGCCAACACTTCTCTGCGAGAAACTTTAAAAATGTTTAACGCTAATCGAGATTGTATATCCAATACATTTAATTTTTTGCTCTCCTCTAGAGTGTGTCCCTCTTAAGTTTTTCAAAATTTTGGATATTTTTATGCAATTTCAAAATACCTTCCCTATTTATTTAAACTAATACATTTACAAAATTTGTAAATCTTCATGATCGTTTTTAACATTCCAAAATGCTCTACGTATCAAAAAACTCAAGCTAAGGAAAATATAAATGTATATAAACATTTTTTGTATGTAAACAATATTTCTCTAAAACGTTTATATCTTTCGGTGTCATGAATCTTAAGAATTTAGTTTGGTTACATATGTTTTCGGTTCTATTTGATTTTTTTTTTCAAATCCAATCTGATAACCTACACCCTCAAGCAATTGCAGATTGTACATATATTCATATTTTCTACAATATACAAATAAAAATTATGTTTAAATCATTTTTATGTTAACTTAAATACAAAATGTCTATTTGCAGCCCCCAACTTTCTTTTCGTGCTTAAAATAAAATTTATTATATTAAATCATATCAAACAGCAAACAAACAAATTAAAATATGAAATAAAAAAAAGAAGAAAAACGTTGCAATTGAAATGTTTTTCACATTTATCTAGATTTTTGCTTATCAGCCTGACGTTGCAAAGTTGTTGCTTGAAATTGTTACTCATTTGTAGGAGAAAATTATTTATTATATTTTTGCAATGTCCTACAATATTAAAAGAAATGGGTGAGTATATATTAAGTTTATTAGAGAGTAAGTAACATGTAAGGTCTTTTTGGATTACAATAATATCAGCAAAACTGGACAGTTATAAATTCATAAGTCTTCATTCATATAGTCCATCAAAACCTTTTGAAATTAAAATATTAAAGAGTCTTCACTGTAATCATAAATTATCAACTAAACTTTTACTTATGGAAATTTTGCTGATGCCAAAAATCCTGATCAGCGTTACTGTTGAGATTTTTCCAAAAGTCGCTCAAAAAGAGGATTTTTGAAAATAAAATCGTACCTAAAAGATGATTTGAGGATCAAAATTCATAACAGATTTAATTTACCAAAAATTGACACTTTTTGATCAGTTTTATATTACAAATTTGCTTTGTTTCTCGTTTAATACAGAGATATGCTTGAATAGTAGCCAACTTTCTTTAATTTAACACTGTTTAGGTTTCTTTTGCGTATTTCGTAGATCGATAGGTACAATCTATCGATCTAAATTTTAATATTTTCATCCATAATTTATATGTAGTTTGTAAAGCCAAATTAGTGAAAGATCATTAAATTTCTTTGCCAAAAATGCAAATTATAAAAAGGGCACAAAAAATAGGGGGAATTTTAGAAAGAACACAAAAAGTCACATGCATTTGCTATTTGCCTCTTAAGTCGCACCAATGGTAACACTGGTCCTTATTTCCAAAATTCAGTCTACGTAATGGTGAATGAATAACAAATCTCCAGAAAAGATGTCTTATGTCAAAAATTCTTTATTATAATATAGATTTAACAGAAAAGATATCTAATGTCGAATGCCACAATGGAATAGAAGTTATAAAGCGTTATAATTTAATTTCATTGACATTCTCCAAATTTGCTGCACTGATGATAAATTTAAAAAAAACAGTCATATTCAAAAATGTCCTTGGAAGGGTGTTAAAAGTTCGCCGTAAACAAATGTTTTTTTTTAATGTTTTTCAATATTTTTATTTAAAGTCTTTATAACAATAAATTTATGATTATGTATACGGTGATGACAACCTTATCATCATTTATAAATAAACAGCAAAACATTCAACATCGCTAAAATATGTATGTATGTCTGTTGATTTAAACGTACAAAAAAGTATTTAAAACTTTGCAAAAAAAAAAAAAAAAACTGGAAAAAAGAAACACCAATGTTAACATGTATATAAAAGGGAGCATTTAGTTAAAAGATTTATGGCAAAAGTTTGGAAAATATATATTTTTAAACATTATTTATATATATTTATTTATTAGTAGATATATTATTTTTAATCGTTTGGAACATTTTAACTTACACATAACATTCAGCAACAAAGAATCCTCTAAAGCGGAATTTTGTAAACGTGGATTTGAACCTTCGCATTTGAGTAGGGTACCATCATCTTCGGGTTGAGGGTTAAAGGTTAGAGTGGATAAAACTTTACCATTAATTTGTGATGTTGATAACTGAAATAAGAGAAATAAGTGAATAAATGATGCATTGTGGACATTTTTAAAAAAGTTTGGGTTTTTGTAAAATAAAATAATTTATTTCTACATAAATTGATAGATAATTTTAACGATAAATTTGTAAAAAAAATAAATTATTTGAAATGTTAAAAATATGTACTAAATATATTTCCGAGCGAGTGACATTTTTGAACTGATGAAATATGCCTGAAGTTAACTATCAATCGTATGCCTAATTAAATTTCTGCAGCATTATAAATGCCTTTGAAAACATGTCTCCAATAGTGTTATTTGATATGACTCAAAAATGCCAGCTAGAAAAGACCTAAAAGGGAATATTCATTAGTTTTAGAGAAATCTTCTTCTATTTTACATATGAAATAAGAATTTCATTCCTTATAAGCAATAGGAGGTAGCTCCAATATCAAAGCAAAAATCGTTTTTTTCGGAAAAATCTGTTAGTTGGAAGCGGCTGGATGAATTAAGAAAATTTTTATTTTAGACGAAAATAAGTAATGTTTTTAATTTCAAAAATTATTATTTTATTATTATTATTATTATTATTATTATTATTATTATTATTATTATTATTATTATTATTATTTTAATACATCTCTTTTTATACCCTCAGCCAGCACAAGTGTGAATCCAATTTTTTATTCACATTAAGTTAAAATCTGAGTCGGCCTAGCTAAGTCCGACCTTTTGTCTATCTGCCATGCTAACATCCATAACAATTGACAGAGCTCAATAAATTTCGGTCTAAGTATATACTATTGAGCTAAAAAGTTTCTTATTTAAAATCAGCAAAATAGGTTCAGTATATTATTAATAATACAGACCTGCATAATAAATCGGCAGATTAAAATTATTGCTGGTGAAAGAAATTTAGACTGAGGTTTTAAATAAACTACAAAAATCCATAAAATTGCTTAAAAAGGCTTAAACAAATTTAATTTTCACCATTAACAACAGGACTTTTTCAATCAAAAATATTACAACAAAACCTCATTATGTTTCAGTTAACAATATATTAAATTATCACTCAAATTATGAAACATCAAACAGCGCCATCTAAATTTGTTTATAATCTTATATGATGTTTTTGAACGTAATGTTGTGATCTACATACACAGTTGTCGCATACCATTGAATTTGAACTTTAATAATATTTTGCATCTTTGTCTATCACTCTGTGTCAAATGAACTGCTTTGGTTTTAGGCCTAAAAATTAATAAAGTCAATATCTGAAACTTTGTTTCAAATTAATCATATTCCAGTAAGAGAAGTTATTAGTAAAAGCAAAAACAAGTTCATATTGTGAAAATAGTTTTTGACTGGTCTCGCACCATGCAACTGAGCGTTGCTATCGAGAAAGTCCATGGTCTATGGTATGTCGAAAAATATTCTCCTTTTTTATACATAAATTGATTTCAGTTGTTCTTAACTCAATACACCGCTCTGATATCATAAAAAACAGAGACATGGATACACAATTTCTAAATAATTTAAAAATCCACTTAACTCTTAAAAATCACAAGTAAATCTATAAATAAAATTATATCAATGATTTTTTCTCTATTCAACTTACCGTTCCTCTTTTAAATGGTCGATTATTTTGTGTCCATTTGATTTCAGTATCCGGCACAGAACCTTCTACAATACACGTCAGATTATATTGTGTGCCAGTGGAGAAAACTTTCTGCTTGTTTGTCAAATTAACAGATGTCGGTTTAACTGTAAATTAAAATAGCAGAAAACATTCACACACAGGAATTAAAAAGCAAATACATACATATTCTTTTTCGTTGATATAAAAAATTGTCGTAAAAATTTTAAAATTAATAAACAAATAATCTTATCAATAATCTTAACTACAGTATGCATTTAAAATTCATTACTAACAAATACAAAACAACAAAAACAAAAGAGCTGAAGAAATATCATGGTGGGATTTAAGTAGAACGCGACTAAAAAAACGGAATGTTAAAATGTGCAATATATTAACAAACTTGTTGGTTAAATGTTATGACCATAAAAACACGCAACGATGTATTGCAATAACCAATAACACGCAATGGTCATAAAAGCCAACACAGTCATTGCTCTTTTCTACTGAAACTTAAAATGAAGTTAAATTAAAAATAAAATGGGTAAAGGCGCTATATTTTATGATGAGGAATTTAATCATTGAAGCAGTATTATGGTAAGTAGGACCTACAAATTTCTCAATTCTATAATGTCATTTGTGTCAAGGTGTATGACGACGTTAATATAAGATGCTTCAGATATCGGTTTATATATTTTCTAATAAACTGTTTATGATCTGGCCACAGTTTGATCCACTTTAGTAAAAAAAAGTTGGAGATAAGAATTAATTAGATTTGTAGACAGAATCTGTTTTTTAAGTTTAGGAAATTGTTTCAGATATCGGTATATAGTTTTCTTTTTGTATAACTGATATCGGCAATTTTAGAAAATGAACTGGGGAGAAAAAATAACGAGATGACACTCTAGGTTTTAATCAACAAGGGTCTCAGAGTTATATGTAGAATATTTTGGCCTAATGATTCAATAACATAGATCTTTCGAATACTATAAAAGAGGATAATTAAAACGTTAAGAACTGGATATGAATCACTTGAGTGGAATCCTCAAATTCCAAGAAGCTAGTGCCGGTCAAGAAATACCTGGAGATGTTCAATACTCCAAATTCTAGGACGACGTAATCATACACGCGAAGATGCAAAAATAACTTCTGCAGAACGTATAAGCTGGAAATGCTTTGTAGAAGACATATGATCCCGATATTAATGATATAAACTGAGGAAGAGTACAGTTAACAAACTGATCAATCAATTGAATAAAAATTTAAGATTTGTGAAATGAATTACACATTCAATATCAATATGGTTTTTAAATTTTGAACGCCTTTAAAATATATACCCATAACTATTTTCCTGATGCTGAATTGCAGAAGAGAACTGCAATCTGGTGAAATTTTATTAAATTTAGATAATTTTGAACTAAGAATCGATTAGACATTTATTATCAATATAATTTTAAATTATGGGAATTATGAAAAAAATCAAACTATAACTTTACTGATGAAACGATATTTGAAATTTTAGAGAATTAATATAAACATTTTTTTCCAGTCATCAGATTTTCTTCTGTTTGAAAGTGAATTATAAAAAGGAATATTAAAAATTTAGAAAAGTTTTATTTTGAAAGAAGTTTCATATATCAGCCTATATCTCTTCTTTCGTTGAGCACAGGGAAAACTATGAACATTGAGGAAAAATTTATTATTTGTTGTTAAATGTTATTGTATAAAACGATGTATAACTCCTTGTATGCAGTCGATAATTAAGATTCAGAGCGGAATGCTGAGGCGAAGTTGGTAAATTCCGTTGATGATTATTTGGGCGAGAGTTTATAGCAGTAGATTATAAAAAATAAACTGGTGAGTATTTACTCCTATTTGATCTCCTCCCAGAATATTACTCTTCTGTTATCACTTATAAAACAACCAACTTAATATACCCTCATTTACTATTCGTATTACCGAAGGGTACTTGCTCGATATGTCAAAAGGCCATTTGTTAAACAAGAATTTTCACTATTTATTTATTTCTCCATTAAAAAGTCAACCATTCAGCTTATTTTTTATTTTATTTTGTTCATTTAATAATCATCCACATTTTCCATACTCTTCTTTCTGTTTGTTTGTTTTTGTTTTTCAATTTTAATTATAAAATACTTACGTAACATATCAATGCGTATGCTACGCTCCACTGGTGGTACTAATTTTGTATTCGATGCCTGGCAACGGTAGGTATTATTTAAAGCAGAACGTGTTATGTGTGGAACTTCTAAACGATTGACGGTTACATGACGTCCCATTGAAACACCATTGCCGGATTCCAATTGTTGCGTGCCATTCATCCATGTCACAACGGGTTCAGGGCGACCTGTAATTACAGCAAAAAGAATTAACACATTAATATTTTTTTTGTGTCAAAGTTCATAAAGTAATAAAATGAAAGGATTAAAGCTGTTTATGTTTTTTTTTTTTTTTTTTAAGCAAAAACACATTTTTATTTACTCCTAAGAAATGAAATAGGAAATACATTTTTTTATTCCTTTTTTAATTTGATGCCATTAATATTAATAAAAATCAAAAGAATTTTATTGTTTGCATAGGCTTAAACTTTGTTTTGAAAAATGAAATGAAGTCGTGTCAGTTATTTCGTTTTATAAAGAAATTGCTGGCAAATGTTTTCTTTTTTTCATTATTTATGATTAAGACTTTAAATATTTAGAATCATAAAAATTTTGAGCTAAATAAATTTCCAAACAAAAGTATATTTTTTGACAGCATAAAATCAAAATTAAAATTAATGAAAATTAAATTTCCAAAAAAATAATTTCAGCACCCAGTATGACTTAGTTACCTTGGAATCATTAATTTTTATTGAAAATTTTGTAAATGCTGTTTATAATAACTTTTGCGTATAATTGATATTTAACTAGAATTTGAGAATATTTATAAATCATACGCACAGGTGTTCTTTTAATGACAAATGAAAAAAGGTTGATTACTGATAACTGTAATAAATTGAAATTTAGTTTGCTGAAGGCTGATAACAAAATCATTAAAAAATAAGGAGTGCGACTGAAAAAATTGTAGCACCAAATAAATATAATAAATCCTACACACACTAAGAATATTGTTATATTACAATTGAAAATGTTTGATATCAATAAATAGAAATAATCGATTTGAAACTTAATTAATCAAAATTACATTGACAAGTATATAAAATTATCCAGATTGAACTGACATTTTGTTTGATGATAACATTAATATTTAAATTAGAAAATATGTTTATGTATTCATTCATGTATTCAGAAGTCTGGAAAAAATTAGGATAAACGAAATTTAATATGTACGTATATTGGGAATTATAACATTTGCAATTTTTTGACTTAAACTTTTTTGCTTATCCGATGATCTGATCAGCGTTATCGTTGAGATTTTTCAAAAAGTCGCACAAAAAGGTGATTCTGGACAATAAAGTTACAGATAAAGAGTGATTTGAGAAACCACAAGTTTTGAAGAGGATATATTAACTTTGTCTTTCTATGTGTAGCGTCATTTTGTCCGTCGATTTAATCCTTTTATTACATTAAAATATATAAATCAATTATAAATGTATAAATAGGAATAAAATCTACCCATAATATAAGGTTACATGAACCTCGCTACCCTTCCAAAAATTCTCTAAATCTCTAAAGTAGCAAAAAGTTATAGTCAAAAATATAACTTATTTTATGTCTCGTTAAATGCTCCTGTTCCCTTCTGTTAGGAAAAACTTTTATATATTGTATAAGATCGTAAGTGTATGTTAACGAAACATAATGTAATTACCTGACACGCATTTCATAGGAGGGTATTGAACTAAATATAGCATTATTTCTTGTTTTTTATGATTTTCATTATTTACCGTTGATGAATATTTATCATTCTAAATTTTATTTTTCTCATCCATAATTTATTTAAAAACTTATTGATATGACCCTCGTTAAGCCAAATTAATTTATGTCGAAAATGCAAAGTTTTATGTCGAAAATGCAAATTATAAAAAAAGGGGACAGGAAATTTGAAAAGTACACAAAAAGTCATACATAATTGAAAAAGTTCCAATTTGCGACTAAACTCGTACCAATGATAACACTGCATCTGAATTTAGCTATAAATAACAGTTGCTTATTATGTAAATATTATTCCAAATTTTTGAATCTGCAATTCAAGGTAATCTCAAATATTGCTCCAAAATTTCTTTATCACTGATTTTTTATATGGAAAACTGCACAGGACAATTACTATACATTTGGTCAAATTTTATTGTCTCCAAGAATAAAGGTTTGATTGATTCAGATTTTGGTATGTTGCAAGAATATATGTAGCTAACATTATAAACTTTATTTACCACCTAAATTTCCTTGAATACATATTATATGATGAGACTTCATTAAAAGACTCTAAACACGACCTGACTATATCGGCATGAAATATGACAAAGTATACAATCCTGAATAGGAATGATATCATAGATTTCTTTGCCTTCCAAGCACTTATACTTCCACATATAAGGACTAGTGGTTTTAAAAGCACTGATTTAACAAGAGATATTATCATTTCCCTAAAAATTTACATTCCATTTAAATAAGAAAACAAATAGACAATTGTCAAAATGAGTGAATTTTGTTATTATGTTGTTTTTGCTATAATATGTCCGCCTATCTGAAATCAAAACGTGATCAAAAAAATTGATAAAGTTAAAATTTTTCACATTTCTTATAATTGCAAAAATATATTTGACAAACTGTATTTACTTAAATATTTTTATCCATTTAAGTTTATAGTAAACATTAAAAATATTTAATTATTTAAAGTGCAGATTATTATTTTAAAAAACAAACAAAAATATATATTTTTTATATTTTTTACTGTCTGATAATCTCCAAAAGATTATTATGGAATTATTGAAGAATAAATATTTACAGTAATTAAACTAAGAATTTTTTGTATACAAAATGAATTACATTAAAATTATATTCTTACAATAATAATTATATTTTAAATTATGTAAATAAATCAAAAAAAGTTAAAATGTTGTGAAGATAAAAAATTATGTGGTAAAAAGCTTTAAGAATTAATTTATTTAAGAACAATTTTTTATGAATAAAAAATGTTATTTGAAGCGTCATTTGGAAATAAAAATTAAAATTATGTGTCCCCATTCTATTTATTTATGAAAAACAGAAAACAATTTTGTTTAACGAATATTTAATTATGTTGAGATAATTATTTTATACCCTCCACCACCTCAAGTTGTGATAAACTTTACACCAAGAGAAAATCACCTAAGGCCCCATAAAGTATATATAATGTTTGCCTGTCTTTCAGTCCTTCCTATCTGTCAATTTTTGGCACATTCACTTCTCTTGTAATGGTTTTAGCTCAATGAATTTTAGCAACTGTGTTTACTGTTGTCCTAGGCTATTTGATATAGAAAACTATTCAAATCAGTTTAGTACTATACAGATAGTTTTTCCAAACCTATAATCAAAATCCATTCAGTATGATAAATGATATTGCCGATATCTGTGTCAACTTCTTAATTCAAGCAAAACCTTTCGTAAAATTTATATTTTTCCATGATATTAAGTGTTAGTGACTGATGTTTTTAACACGCAGAAAGACTGGTGTTTTTCTCAACTATAAGTAAACCATTCGACTCAGAATCTTTTTCAGTGACGATTGCACCGTGTCCGTCCATCTGTCGGCTGGCTGTCCACGTAAACGATCTCGATGAAATTTTGTATACATCACTATTTTAACTTAGAGACAACAGTTTATTTCAGGTACTTTCCAAACCTCCTAAACAAATGTTATTCCTAGAATTGGGTTTAAAGATCATAAATGTCCCAACTATATTGGGATTTGATCCCGGAATTAGGTTTAAATATAATTAATGTCCTAAATATATTGGAACTAAAATGAAATTTGGTAAAAGTCTTATAATGTCCTATTTCTCATAGGTCCCATATAAAGCCCTTTAAATATCCCTTTATGGGCATAAATGTCACATATACGTTGGTACTGTAATAATAAGTGGTGAAATTAGGATAAATATAAGCAGAAATATATGTGAAAATTATACGAGGGTCGGCCCATAATTTCTTCTAAATCTCATAAAATCCTTCAATTAAATTCATTTTAAAATGCATAAATTTCACATAAATGTTAGTTCGCAATAATGAACACAGTTAAGAATAAATAAAAAAATTATACGAAGGTCGTTTATTATTTTTTATAACTACTATTTGTAACCAACAGTATGGTATATCGGCTTTCACTAACTGTAAGATCTTTACTTGTTTTATATTTTATTATAAAACAACTTTAAACATTTTATGAATTAACAAGTGATATTAAAATGTTAGAAAAATAAAATTAAATTAATTGTATTCATTAATAAAGAAATATAAAACAAAAACTTAAAATATCTTAAATATCAAAAGTAGAAAAAGAAACTTAAAAATATAAATAAAATCTAATGTTGAAAACTTTCAACAATAAAAATTATGAATATTTCTTTTAAGTGCGAGTATTGTTAATGAAAAATCCTTCCCAAGAAAATAATAAATTTTAATTAGGGTCTAAATTATAAATTTGTTTTTTTTTTTGTGTCTTTATTTTATTTTTGCCTTTTGTTTTTAAGGCAAATTTAATATTCACATTATAAGAAGGAAGTATTTTAAATGAAACAATTGAAATCAAAAGAACTGAAAACCTTTTTTATATCCTTCACCGCCAGAAGTGGTGATGAGGGTATATTAACTTTGTCATTTCTTGTGCAATCATCTCAGGCCCTATAAAGTATATATATTCTTGCATCGATTTAACTACGTCCGTCTGTCTGTCTGTTGCACACGTACTAACGTCTTGAATAATTATCCGAATTAATGAAATTTCGAGATATTTTTGGTTATTGTCATTAGCAAATCTCTATTTAAATTTATCTATATCGGATCATTGGTAAAAACGTTAAAGACCAATATCTGAGATAACCTTAAAACTTCTAAATCGGATTAATAACAAAAAAATTAAAGGCTAAAATATGCAAAACTTTACACCCCAAAATCTATATGCTGTATAAACCGCCATTTTTTGGATAATTTTCTGAAATTTTCCCCATATATTTATTTTAATACAATAATAGGGTGGAGGGTACTTAAGATTCGGTATAGGCGAATCTTGTTTTTTTCTTCAAGTA
The DNA here is from genome assembly GCA_004302925.2 of Cochliomyia hominivorax. Lineage (NCBI taxonomy): Eukaryota > Metazoa > Arthropoda > Insecta > Diptera > Calliphoridae > Cochliomyia > Cochliomyia hominivorax. The sequence continues at coordinate 60,252,052 of PYHX02000467.1, forward strand.
GATTTTTTACGATAAAATAAACATTTAGAATTTTTAGCTGAGTGACATAAACATTAAAAGCCTTAGGGATTTGGTCATTACAGTTCTCTTAACCCATTAAACAAAACACTGTTAAATATAAATATATTGTGTATGTTTGTATGTGTATATAAATATATAAATTTATTAATATCCCAGCAAACAAAGGAAAATATTCCTACAGTTTTCGAATGAGGTAATAAAAAGTTATAATAAGTTTTAACCTAGCGAATTATCAGGTCAAAAAATTTTCCATTTTGTGAGTTTCTGTGACCTTAGAAATTTTAAATGAAAATATTTTCTCCCAAGAGAGTTTTACGAGTTAAAATTCACATTCTGTAAGTTTCTGTGACCCAAGATATTTTGAGTGAAAATATTTTCTCATAAGAGAGTTTTATGAGTTAAAATTCACATTCTGGATGGACATAATTATTGTCTTACTTCTTTGGCAAAACAATTAATGATGCATACTAAGTTAAATCGCATGATCGATATTTAAAGATGATTTCATTTGATCTAAGGCTTAGATTGAAACTTTCTACGAAAAAAAGTCCTACAGAAAATGTAAACATCGTATATATTTTAAGAAAATATAGCAAGTTACTCGGACGACTGGTAAAAACACATTGTTTGTTATAAATTAACGACTCTCGTATTCATTTACATTTATTGATGATTTAAAATATTACGACTCAAAAATGATTCTGAACCGAACGGTATACTTAAAGCGTTAAAGCAATATTATTTCTTCTTGTTACAAACTTCTGCACAAAGCCAGACCTTTTTTACCAAAAAAATCGTTACTTTTGAATTTTTGAATTGAAAATTTTTTATTTTTGGACTGGGTAGAGATATTGACCACAAACTTTTTTATTTGAGTAATAATTTTTTAAATTAAAGGAACAAGAACGGGGCAACACTTTTGCTAATAAAGAAATTACTCAACGCCTTGCAATTTTTTTAAAGTTTAAAATTCAGATTCGAATAATTCGAAAGCTTTAATATCTCTTAAAGCTTTCGAATTATTCGAATCTGAATTTTAAACTTTAAAAAAATTGCAAGCAACACATGTAAAATTTAAAAAGGCACTATCAAGGGCTATATGAGAAACCAATATTTGACAGGCATTAAAAAAAATTGAGAGTTCGAGGTACCCCATTATTCCACACGTAGAGCCTTAATGAGATCTCAATTATTTCTATGTTAAACTTTAAGCAAATCTATCCAGACAAAACTGTGAAAATCGGTAAAAAGTTCATTAAGCAGTATCTCTTATAATATATCAATATTCATTTCCAATTTCTTGCTGGGTTATTTAAGTTAGATTGATTGTTCTAAAATGTATATATATGAGAGTGTCATTAGCTTGTGACATGTAAAAATTAACAAATTATTTAGGCCTAAGAAATTTAAGTATGAGTATAATCTGTATAAATTATATTTCCTAATTCTCTAAAGAATATTTCAAATGTCATGGTGTAGGTTTGATTGTGTCTACAAAATTTTAATATGAAAAAATAACCAGATTATAATGTGGTTTTAATTGTGAGTTAATAAATGACCCTTTAAGAATAATAACTTAAAATATCCATTGGAAACTATAAATCTTAATTATTTACGAGAAAAGGGAAAATATCTTAATTAATGCCAAAATTAAAATATCTTAATTAGGTTTATATAACACGTTGATAAAATGATAGTTAGATATGTAAAAATTTATATTAATTCTCGAATTATCTTGTTAACACTTTAACAAGATTCTCTGTCATTATATTATGAGTCATAACACATATTTGAAATTAATATTATAATTAAATTTAAACCATATAAATTTTCATTTTTGTGGAAATTATTTTTAGAAATAACAATTACATTTTCAAATCGTTATTTTGTAATAAATCTTATTTAACACATTTTTTGTAAACGAAATTGTAGTGCCACTAAATTCTCAATCGAAGAAGTTTAGCTTAATTTTGATTTAATACCATTTTCATTGGAAAATCACTATATTAAATTGCAATTAAACAATATAAATGGCTAAAAAGTGGAATTGTTTGAAAACAGAATAAAAAATCAACATTTGTAAGCAATATTGAATACAAATTGAATAGTGGTTTTCTTTTTGCCCTAGAATTGTGCAAGTTGTAAATTGCAGTATATTAAGTTTGTCATCACGTATGTAACAACAGCAGAATTTTACCAATAAACCTACGGTCGAAATCTACGTAACTTTCACGCACAAAAATGTGCGAACTAAACAGTACCGAGAAAACCTAGTTCAGGTTCCACACGAAGTTTCTAAACCAAAAAAATAGGAAGCATTTTCAAAACAGTTTCTGACAGCGCTCTGACTATTTGGTAAGAAAAGTTAAAGCTAATACAGGTCTAGAAATATATAAGGCTCAAAATTGCTGCTAAAAATGTAAAAGTAAAAAACAGAGTAAGAAAATTGAAATCAAGTTTTCTAAAAAAATATTTTTGCAGCATTATGGATGACGAATATATGTTCTGTTTATGACTTAAATGCAGTCAAAAATTTCCAAAAAAGCTATATGTAGTTGCGGCAAAAGGGATTAAATATTTCTTACAACAGGCTCTATAAACACCAAAATTAACATCAAGTAATATTTGCAAAAAAGGTTGTTTATATTCATAAGAACTAATAATGTGTCCACTTATCTTTGGACCTGACTTGACATACTGTCACTATAGGAAACAAGCCCTTAAGTGGTAGAAGGTTTTTGTACCGAGAGAGGAAAATCCTCCAAAATTCCCGGAGCTGTGGTGATAAATAGAACTAAAGAGCACAAAATGTGGTAGATTTTAAACTGCGTTGAACTACCTGTTCGAGCAAAGTGATAGATATATGATAGATAGATAGATAGATAGATAGATAGATAGATAGATAGATAGATAGATAGATAGATAGATAGATAGATGGCTAGATAGATAGAAAGATAGATAGATAGATAGATAGATAGATAGATAGATAGATAGATAGATAGATAAGTAAATAGGAGGAATTCTTTAAAAGATTTTATTTCTTTACTAGTGATTAAAACTATGCAAATATTTTTTTGTAAATTGTAGAAATAATTTCTATAAAATTAAAAAATGAAAATTGTAAATTTACTAGATTCATTTTTTATCACATATGTATGTCAGGAAATTTTCAACCTTACTTCAAGATTTATTTTTTTAAAATTTACATAAGAAAACAATGTTCACAACCACAGTTTTTTTAATATTTCATATGATATATTTTATTTCTTAGAACCAAAGAGCATTTTTTAAATAGAGGTTGTATAAGATTTGTTGTTGGCATAATTACCCACCCTAGTTTTAAACATTTTATCTTATAAAATCACTCTGATTTTAGGCACAGGAGCTATCAACCAAAACTAAAATTTTCTCAATAAATAACATTTTCGTTTGGAATTTTTTGTTGTTGTATTTAATTTTTTACAAAAGAAAGTTCCTCATGTCCCGAACAGCGATTTTTGGGATTCGTGTTACTTTTAACCGATTTGATGGATTTGCGCAGCAGTTAACACTATATTATCTTTAGGGTGTAGTTTTATAAATTTAAGGGTTCGGATCTCGTATTGGCTCCATTGGCAAAGTTATGGGACTTCAAAATTGGGCACCTTTAGAAATTGTTTTTTCAGAAAAATATTTTCATATTTTACTCTAATTCATTCTTTAGCTTTTCCATTTTTTAAGTGCAATTCTAAATAAAGGCTTACTACAGGCCGCGAAAGATAGCCGAACGGACGAAGTTAAATCAACTCATATTTTGGTTAAGTCTAAAGCAAAATATTTTATTGGTCCTGGTATTCTAATTTTAGAGATGAACAAAATAACAAATTTCAATTAACACTATTTTATGCTTGAGGGTGCTTAAGAATCGACTTAACCGCTCCAATATTATTTCCAGTTATACTTTCTTTTTGCAATACACATATTGCTTAAAAAATTGTTGGCTAGACACACATTAATGCATACGTATGTTCAAGTGTAGCTATAGAGCATATGAAATGAAAAACATATTCCAATAACAAAAAAAATTCGTTCTGGTGTAAAAATAATTTCAAAAGACTGTGTAAAGTGTTGAAAGTAGAAAATATAAAATATCATTCATTACCACGGAAACAATTTAATCTTCACCGTATTTAGTTGCTAGGATTTCAACGTCAGTTGCAGTTAGTTACCAATATAACAGGATTTACAATTTTCACATTTATATATATGTTTGTATGTATATATTTTTATAAAAATATTCAATTTATATATTTTCTTTTTTTTTCACAGGTATTTTTTACGAAAATATGCAAATACATTTAAATAAAACAGAAAATTTCAATTGATTTTAAACAAATGGAATTAAATGTATATTTGTATATATTTAAGTGTAAATTGAACCGATAGCAGAGTGTTTAAAATGAAAATTATTTAAGTGGTTACAATTTAATTACTTCAGTTTTTAAAAATATTGAAAATTGTATATACTCTGAATCCAAATAAAATCTATATCAATTTAGCTATACCTTCCTTTCTTTTGTCGGTATTGTATGGGGGTTATTAGAAAATTAGTTATTATACATCATTAAATTAGAAAGACCTATATGATATTTATAAAATTTATTTTTACCAAATTTACATAAAATTATCTTATATTAATTATTAGTTTTTGGGCTAAAAATCTCGCTCCGGTGATATTTGTATTGTGGCCTTTGTAAAATATTTAACCGATCATAATCATTTTTAACAGACTTCGACCTTGGACTATAAATATGAAACGTGTCAAATTTGACTAAGGTATCTTTAAAATTGAGATCTGTACTTTGTGAACAAGCTTTTATGGACAGTCAGCTGGACGAACATGGTTAAATAGATTTTATAATTGATTCTGAGTCAAAATATTTAAAAGTTATGGTAATTTAAGAACCCTAAACAACAGAGACTGTGTTAATACGGGTTATAAATAAAAGTGGTATTCCTCTTATAAACAAAACTTTTATTTGCATTTCCCTATCACGAAAGTCTTGCTTTTATAAAACAAACTTGCTTGAAATATTTTTATTTCACTTACACAGATTTATGTCATATAAAGTGATTTTCAGGAGGAGTGTTTTGTGTTTTCTGAATGCGCTGCATCAGAAAGAAGCTCTGAATTAAATGGTATATGTTATTTATGAAAGAAAAAAATACTGTATGGAAAGTTCGCATACAAACCTCAGTATCTCCTAAACTAAAATATGTTAATTGCACGTTGAAGGAAGTCCTTGTATGGATTAAAAAATACACTCTGTATTTAAAATTACAGTTAAATAAAATCAAAATTTTAAGGAATCTAATGATATAAAATTAAAAAATGAATCACTTTTCCGTAAATTACTTATATTTCCGAACAACTTATTTTTGTATTTAAAACTTTTTTTAATAATTGAGATCTGTTAGAGCTGACAAGAAGATTAAAAGGATGCTTTGACCCAGTATTAAAAAAAACGACAACCTACATTTTCATTCATAAAAGTCATAATCAGTAATATAAATTAAAACTTGTGTCCACATTTTTCTCAAATTTATGTGAGGTTTCCATAGTAATATGGGCCAGATGAAACAGGATTTATAGGAAAGTACTTCGAAGCATTAAAAATATTTTAAATTTCTGTGAAAGTAAAAATATCAAGAAATTCCAGAACATTCAAGAAATAAGCACTACACCTTGTACAAAGTGATTCTAAGTTCTGAGAGTCTATTGTACTTATAACATTACACTACTCTAAAAAAAGCTACATTGAAAGTAAAATTATCTATTTTTTAAATAGCTAATTTTGGAAATTAATATGTCTAATAAGGAAAATTTACAGATACTTTACTTTTAATGAAAAAACTATTTCAATCAAATAATAAATAAATATTTATTAAATTATAAGATTCAAAGAAAATAACGGAAATTTATTGCAAAAATTTTATATAGAGTAAAAACGTGCACCTCTTGTTTGAAAATTATTAAAAAATGGTAATAATAATAAAATTATTCAAGAAAATAACATTCATATTAATTCCATGTGTTGCAATAAAATTTTAAAACTTATTATGCACAGACACCGCTGGTTTTTATTGTACACACACACAAATACACATTTACTATAAATACAATACAACAAAGTCCCTGAAATGTTGTCAGTAAATTTATGATTTATAGTACCCAGTACACGAGACTAACAAATACATATACAAACCATTTATTCATATACTCAAACATTCACCTCTCTCTAATGGTTGTTACTTGGTGGTCCTCTTTAATATTTTTATATGTATGTATATATACATAGTGGTATGCTGGATATCAACTCTACATGTAACATAAGTTTATAGCCAGAAATATTCTACAAATATGTTTAATATTATAGTTGCTACTGTTTGCCAAGAAATGCAGTAATTTCTCAATATTTTATATTTTGTTACAATATTTTTCTTTTTTTCTTGTTTTCTTTTCGTTTTTCCAGATTTTTAAACATGGCCAAACATTTTTATAGATATATATTATATATTGTTTATTTATGTAAGTGTATTTGTATGTAAAACTATGTCTGTATGTGTGTGTATACGTAAACATATCTTTAGAGACTTTTTAAAAGATTTACGACACCGCATATGTCTGCAGGTCAAAATCAGTAAGAAGAAAACAACATGGCAGAATAAAAAGAAAATTATATATTAAACGTTAAACTGTTTCTGCGGTTTTTCGTAGTTTATATAAGTTTTCCCATCTTGATGCTTTTGATTTTGAAGAACAAAATAAAATTTAATATAAAAATCGTAGAGTGAGGTTCACAGTGTGGGGCATATGTGAAGATACACTAAATTTGGAATGAAATAAATGTTGATTTATTATATCTATATTTTAAAATATTAATACAAGCACACTTTTTAGTTATTATGTAACTTTCAAATATCCAATTGAATGAAATTTAAGACTAAAAAGTTAATTACTTAAGCGTTTATATAGAAGACACAAGCAAAAAATATATTATGCGTTTATGCTGATGTTCGTAACATACATAAAAGTAGTGTAATACCCACTATTTAGTATACCAAAAATTTTGAAATTGGAAAGGAAACAAAAAGTTAATGTACGTGATACTCTTCTTTGAAGTTAGTTACTCCCTCCTTTGAATCCCCATAATGCTCCTTTACTTCATTATGTTAAATTTCTTAAAAGTTCAATAAACCTATTAAATTTATTTCCAAAACTCTATTCTTCTGCAAATTCCGTTATCTGTTTTTTTAATTTTAAAATGCTTAAGTTGACCTTGAATAAAAGTTTATTAAGACCTTTAATGCATTATTTGAAACAAACAATTGGATTTCGTCCGCAGACGCTTATAACGGTCAGAAAATATTCATCAGCTATCTATAAACTCTTACTACTTATGCTGATGAACCCGTCGTAACCTACGTGTTAGCGATTTTCCAAAAATATCGCTTGTTGTGACGCACTTAAGCTCTGTAGATATCACTAATGTTTACGAGTTACATAAGCACCTGCAGTGTTTGTCTATTGGCTGCATACATCATTAAATATACTGAACGATCCAGAATCACTTGTTGTTTCTCGGTATCCCTGCTGAAAAGCGGCTAGAAAGGCGGCTTTATGCCAGAGATAATGTCTATTAAAATTGGTTATAATAGGTCCATTATTTTGCTTATTTTGCAAAATTTATTTTTTAATTTTACGAGGATCGGTCAATTCTTTTCCATATTTGTTATATAAGGGTTATTGTAATGAATTGCCTTAAGAATGAGTGTATATAATTTAGCTACGATCGTCTATCACCTAAGAAAAGTCTATTTCGATAGAAGGATATATTACTCAATCTATATAAAAGCTAATTAACAATTGTAACTATTATTATTTCTGGAACTGTACCACTATTCATAAGTAGCTGTGGTTTAACAAAAACAAAAACTTGTACTTACCACCACGCACTTCACATGTCAACACAATATTGTCACCCTCAAATAGAGGACCCACTGCACCGGCAACATCTCGACCCGATGCATCATAAACCAAAATTTGATGTGGAGGAACTGAATATATAATAAATAATAAATTTAAAATAAAATTTATATTAAAGTTAAAGCAAATTTCCTTACAAAAAAAAAAAAAAAAAAAAAAAAAACTCACCAATAACCGTTAAATTAATTCTATGATTGCGTGTTGGTGAATTTTGGAAGTCAACACGACATCTATATACTCCTTCATCATCTAATTGTATATTGTCAACTTGTAATTTGGCAGGTTGTTTTGATGTAACAAAATATGCTCGTGGACCAAACGAATTTGTATCAGACCAATATAAAGCCTTCTCGAAAGGTCTCCCCCGTACATCGAAACTGAAATAACAAAAAAAAAATCGCATGAAAAAGTATAAACAAACGTATATTAAATTGTTAAATGCGCTGGCAGAATTTTAATTAAATTGCTTAATTATGTAAATTTATTGAGTTTTTTTTTTTTTTGCTTTTTCGCACATTTTATTTTTCAGTTTTGTATTGACCACAATTTAAATTTGCTGTCAGACAACTTGTTCAAGCAACTTTTTTATTTCCACTTTTTTCGTCTTATTTTACAGTTGTTTGTGTAACATTTTTTATTGGAACTTTTTTATTTTTAAACTGTTGTTTTACAAACATCATTTACATCCTGTGTATGTATTTTTTATGTGTGTAAGTATGCATGTATGTATATGGTAGTGTATGTGTATTAAAATGTTACAGTTCACTTGACTGACAAGTGAAAAGTGAATTAAATTATTTCATTTTTTGACATAAAAGAGTTGAAATATTATGTAATTCTTTGTACTCTATTTTAGATTATGAGCAAATCGATTTGATATTGATTTATGTAACAGGATTAAGATTATAATAACTGTCAAAGTTAAATGAAATTATATATTATATGAATCGCTTATTATTTTCCAAATCACACCAGCTTTACACTAATCTCACATATATCCTACTTTTTAGACGAAATCAATTAAAACAAAAAAAATATCAATTTAGTAACAAATTATTAAATTACGTTTGAAATCCAATAACATTTGATGAGGGTGTAAATAAAGTTCTTCTCTGATATCGTGGCGTATACTTAATATACTTTGCACTGATAAAACTCATACGAAACTAAGGTTTTCGTATAAATTTATTGGCGAACTTTTTATTATTTTTAATATTGTAGCAATGGCAACTTATTGCTTACAACTTCTGATTTAAATTCGCAATCTTCCTTTGGCAATTCAATTTGATTTTTTATTTTCCCAAAGTTTCGCTTCAGAACGATTGTTCTACATGAAACCTGTATAAAATATTTGTATAATATATATATTAAGAATCCTTACTGTGAACCACCAAATTTCTTCCTAAACAAGAGCTGTAGCCACTGTACGAATTTTCTTACAAAATCTTATAATATTACATACCAGTAAGTTGGAAGCATATCTGCTATCACTCCAGCTAATTTTTATTTTGTTGGATGGTATTATAAGCGAATTGGATTATTCTGATAAAACAAGGTTGTAAAGAAGATAGATTATCGTAAGTTATTGGGTTGAATATTGACGATATTAAATCCAAGACACTTAGCAACGAAAGTATCTAAAGTATAAGTTAACGGTCATTCAGTTTAATAATATCAAAAATAAAGACGGCATTAGGACAACTACAGTTCATTTCTATAGGGAAAATCAAACCTGTTGTACGAATGTCAAGACCCAACATTGAAAGCTCTTCATTAATAGGAACCTCAAAATAAAATGTAGTACATTTTTGTCAAGCAATATCAACGACATAGATCTCTAAAACGCTGTCAAAGTTGAACCAAAATTAATAATTCAACTACAGGAAATTGTGTCGGATCTACCATTAACTACAGTTATATGTATCCTTTAGCATCAAAGGCCCCGTAATATTTACATATTATTGAAACAAATTTAAATCTTAGTCGATGAAGCTATGTCGGTCTGCCCGTTTGTTGTTAGAGCTTAATGAAATTTGGTTCGATTCTTTGATTTATCACTGTGGAGTTTCTTATTAAAGAAGAAAATAGGAAACTGCTTAGAAAAGAGTTATAGCCAAAAATATAACAACAAAATATACTCCAAAATTTAGGCTTCTCAAGGAGCTCTAATTCGTGCTGTGGGTAATACTTGTTGCGAGAACAATATGACTTAGAGCATGAGTAAAAGGTAAAATAAGTCCTCCAAAGAGATAAAAAAGTTGAGGGGCTTGTTTTATTTTATTATTTATTGCTGCTAGAAAATCCATATTGTTATAATCCTTTAAGCGCGTAGGAAAGTATCTACAATTCAAACTTTCATTTTTAATTCCAAAGAATAATGTTTATGACAAAATTTTAAAAATACTTCACAAAAAATCATACTGTTGAGCTATCTAGCAGTAAATTGGTCATATGAAAATGTCGTTAATTCCTTTTTAAATATGAAAGCAAAATGTAAGGAATCACATATATATATTTTTACAGTCAACCTTGGACTTTTTTTAACATATATAAAATCAATTCTGAATGTTCTGAAAATCAATTGAAAGCGTTTAATAGGTGTTTAGTTATTCGTTATTGCTTTTAATATTTTCTTCCTCTTTTAGTTTTTATCTTTATTTAAGCTTTTTACTATAAAGCTGTTATTGTTTTTGTTGCATTATTATTATTTATATTCTGCTGATAATTTTTGTAAAATTATATCATGCGTAATATTAAGTAGATTTATTTGTCAGATTGACATGAGCGCACATAAACTATAGTACATAATTTTATATCCAACAATGTAACAAAAAAAGAAAAAAAACTATGGGGATGATGTTTTACAGTAATATTGTCATGTCATTTGTAACACATTGAACAGCTCGTCAAACATTTTTTTGTGTTCTTTGTCCCATATATTTTTTATTCATGCAGTAATAAAAAAAGAAAAATAATCGGATGTTTTAATATTTAATTTAAAATAGACAAATAAATTAAAACAGAGAATATTTTTGATCGATAATTGTTAGAATATTATATATTTATAAAAATATATATGTGAATTATAATTTTATTTTTATATTTTACTATTTTTTATGCTGCACTTATTCTTGCATATTATATATTTTTTATTTAGACACATGCTCTACCCAGACTTTCCGGTAAAATAAAAGACCAACACATTTAAATACTAATTTTTCAACACTCCCAAAGTGTTGATAATGATGATGATGGCAAAGATGAAGATATCGTCTTCTGTGAACTACAAAAAAATTGTAGAATCCTGCTAATTAACAATAAACCACAACAGCAATGTTGTTAGATATATCCCCATATATTTCTTTTTTTATATAAAAGCATTAAATATATATATATTTGCGAGAAAGAAAATAAAAGTACCCGTAACACCCTTCTTAATTTTATTCACCACAGCCAGAAAAAAAGAAGAAGACAGAATTTATACACATAGAAAGAAAAAACTTAATTGCCGACATTTATCTTTGGGAACAAAAAGAAAAAAAAAACAAGAGGAAACGCAAAATGTTATAAAAATAACAAGCAAACAATCTTTAAAACTAACACAGAAAGTCTTCAAATTAATGCCACATAGAGGTGATGCTACTTCTGTTCTCTACCATAATACATAAGAAGAAATTTTCAGAAAAAGGCGACCAAAACCGCACACAGTTAAAGATGCAACAACAACAGTGACGACGGGAAGCCAGCAGCAATCTTACCAAAAGAGACAAGCACAATACAGACATCATAAGAAAATCGTTCATTCGTTCCTTATTTCATTCATTCATACATCTACTGCTGTTTTTCTTCTTCTTTTTTTTTGCTCGCTTTATAGTCAGTTTTCTAATGCAAACGCCACAAACCACAAATGACGACATCTCTACATTGTGATAAGCATAAGATATATTGTATATGCACACAGGATATAAATTGTGTCAGCGGCAAAGAAATAAAATCACGCGCAGGACGCAAATGAAAAAACCAAAAAGAATAAAACTCCAACAAGACATACGAAACCCGCACAGAATATTTCTTAAGAATAAGTTTTAAGAATAAAAATGAAAGACTGAAAAAAAGATATTATGGAGGTTAAATCTAAACGTTTGTAAATTTATTCCAACAATGTAAGTTATCACGAAGACAGTTAAGAATGAAATGCCAGCAAGAACAACAACAAAGGAGTAGCAAAAGCGACACGAATGCAAACAATATAAGACGACCAGGACAATGACAGTTCCAACTTTTGATATTACATAGCAAAATTGTACAAGACTACACACTTTCCTAAGGGAAAATATATTTTGTTGTGACATAAAGGGTCAAATAAATTATTCGGTTTCCAGAACTTTTGGATTTAAAGCTTGATGAAATTAAAATTTTTGGTGGGTTTTAAAGTCAAACTTTTATTCTATGATCGCATCAGTAATGTTCTTGAGATGAGCAAATCTTTTTAAAGAATAAGTTTATGAGTCTGATTGAAGTTAGCTTTCCATAAGACTATGGCGATCAACATTAATATTTTTCATTTAGTGAATTGGCTCTCACGCTACTGACAAAATAATCAAAGAGCACGACGAACATTACTTCATGTAAGGAAAAAAATCATTGAAAACCTAATGATCAGTTCAATTTCTGAATTTGGGACAGTACTTAAGTACTACATATCATATTCATAAAAAAAACATGCTCTTGTGCTTAGCCAATCATTCTTACTAAAGAAATTTTAACATCCAGTCCAAAAGCAGTCAAAATTTTCCAAAAGGTTTTTGATACGAAAAGCAATATGTATTTGCGGCAAAAGAAGCCAATATTCACAAAAAAGGCTGCTTCAATTCATAATATTTCATAATGTATCCACTCATTTTTATCCTAATTGGCCTTGAGTGGTACAAAAAGAATAATACGGTATTTGGACTAAGAGAGGAAAATATTTCAAACTGCCCGAAGCTAAGGAGAGTGGACAGTACTATGATTCCACTTCTTATATTTTACTTAGAGAGTTAATGAAAAGACATACAAATATCACTTAACAACCAAATAAGAAACAGTGTAAAATAATAATCTTATATGAAAACTAAAAATTATGTAAGAAATAAGGGTTCTTCATTGGTACTACAATATTACGCTCTGACATAAGTGCACCATAATAAAATATTCTGAAAAAAATAAAAGAAATATATCGCGACAAGCTTTTTTTTTAATGCGTTGCAAAGAAATTGCAAACTGCTTAAGAAAATTAAAAAATAAGACGAAAGGAAACAAATGAAAATAGAATAAAAGAAAACGTTGTACAAAGCGGAAGAAATTACTTGTAAGAAATAAACATGCTTTTATTTACTGACTTTCTAAAGAAAAAAACGGATAGATTAAAAAACCCTGGGAAGGTCACGTGACAAGCAAAAACTTACATACATACAAAGAAACAAATAAACAAATAAACTAACAAAAACTTCTTTATATTCTATTGACTTTAAGCCAACTTTTTGGAAGTTCTTTTTTCTTCAAGGATCTTATTGTAAATGAACCCATTTCAATGCATTAAACTTGAAGATTATTTGCTATTATTCGCTCATTAATAATTCTTATCAGTTTGTAATTTTATTTTTGTTTTTTTTTTTTTCTATTGCTTTTTTGTTTTTCACTCTTTACGACTTCTACTTGTCTTCCACTAAAAAATATGAATGTAAAATGAAATTTTGTAACAAAAAGAAAACATGACAATGTTCAAGTTAATATTTTGTTATAAAGGAAAAAGGAAACTAAAGGACTCTAACAAAAACAAGTGGAAAATAAAAAAAATCTAGAAAAACATGTTTTTAGTTCAACATCTAGCGGGGCGGAAAAAATTAATATTATTTTCAACATCTTCTACTTTAAATAATTTTTCTTTTGTCTTTAAGTTTCATTTTTAAACGATTTAAAATTTTGATTCCATTTTTATACCCTCCACCATCACAAGTGGTGAAGAGGTTATTTTTACTTTATCATACAGTGTCTAACTCTAAGAAGAAATCATCTTAGACTCCATAATGTATGTATAACCTTTCATAAAATAAAAATCTGAGTCGATTTAGCTATAATAATAAACAGAGTTCAATAAATTTGTTCTGAGTATATATTATAGTCCTAGCAATTTTTTTAATTGCAACCAGCAAAATCGGTTGAGTATATTAAAAGAAATAAAATGATATCAGAGGCAACATCTTGGTTCAAGTGAAGATCTTACGTAAAATTGTCAATTATAAATTAACAAATTGATTGAAAATTTTCCATAATATTGAGTTGTATGGACTTCATTACCATTCCGAATGTTATCAAAATCGGGTCAATAGACATAAAGTTATGGCTAAAAATATAAGTTCTATTTAATACATAAGTGTGTAAGCGTTTATGTACGAACATAACGTATATATTTCACATGTATTTGTGGTGGAGGGTATTAAAGTTTCGGCATAGCATTCTTACTTGTTTTTCTTGCTCGCTGGCAGGAGGGTTAATTTTATACCACAACCATTAACATTTTGATTTGGTTTACTGTATTCAAGTTGATTATAAATTTGGGTAGATTTTTTTATGGCATTTTGCATTCTTAATGGCATTTTTCTTATTGAAACAAATGTTTCCTTTTATTTGCATGTCTAATATATTTTATTTCCTCAATTTCTTTCATATCTTTTGTATTTTTCTTCACATTTTCAATGTCTTCCATCGTTGTCAAATGTTTTATTTCCATTTTGTCTTTTATTTTTTTTCTTGATTTTTTGTGAAAATTTATTACGTTTAAGATTATTTTATTTTTCTTTATTGTCTTTAATGATAATTTAGTAAATATGTTAAACATTTTGTTGTTATAAAATCAAGCTGTTAATTGTAATGATTTCTTTTTTTAAATACTTTTCACATAATGTTAAGATATTTAAAAAATGTCTTTATTGAAATGGACTTTAACATTAAACAGTGGGGTGGATTTAAAAGTTTTTGGAAAGAACTAAATAATCTCATATTGGACTTACAAAATCTTCTTTTAATCAGCTACATGAATTAAAATAAGCGCAATTTAAAGAGGAATTAAAAAGTCTTTCTTCTATTTCAAATTATTTCTTTAGTCTTCTCCACTGTGTTATGTAAGCTTAAGCTATTAAAAATTAGCTTCATTTGGCTGGACCATTACCAAATATGTCTAAATAAATTGATATAAATGCTAAATTTTATTTGGGTTGCGCCAATTTTATTTTATAGTAATTAACAAATTTTTACTAGGCATTTTTTATTGTCATTTTAATTTTATTTATTTAAATAATTAATTAATTGAAATAAATTGGGGTCTTGGGACAGTGTTAACAAAATTTAAAAAGAGGATAATATAGTCGATATTTCATGTCATTCATGACACTTACATTATACTCTAAATGGTAAAAAACTACTATAATTTGTAGGTCTGTAGAGTGATTTTAGCATTGTAACGATGTTTACATTAAACCGAGTATGGAGTCAAATTAACAAATTCATAACAAAAATTCTTCAATATTATTTTTTTGATCAACTATAAACATCTGAGTGAGCCAAAGGTTTGCAATCTAACTACTCCCAATGTTGTTAAACAATACCAGGAGAATTTGTTCGTTTACAGAAAAACTGCTTAAATTATAAGGAATGGTCCACGTGATGTTGCTAAAACAAAAAAAAGCTTCCAATACATCTGGTACGAAAGCAGCTGCGTTAGCTAAGTTCTCTACAATTTGCAACAAAAAATTAAAGCCAATTCAGAGTAAAAAAATATAAAATAAAGAAAAAGTTTTAGAGTAAAAAACGAGGGAATGTTGAAAAAAAGCTTATAACATAGAATAATTCAATCCAAATAGTCCTTGATATGACAAGCAATATGCAGTTGTGGCAAAAGAAGCTAATCATATCTTACAGCGCGCTCTGTAAATACCGAAATTTTCATCAAGTTTTAGATAGAGATGAACTACCTCTTTGACGTTAATGGAAGGATTTCCGAAAAATTTTCAAACTTTATCACAAGTAGTTAAAACCATAAACCTATTTTTTTTAGTAAATTTTAATAATAATTTCAATCATATAAAAAATGAAAACTGTTAGTTTTTATTAACTTCTTATTGATAATTTAAATGAATTGCAAAAATAAAAACAAAAAAAAAACAGAAAATTCGGTAAATTGATTTAAGGTGATTTAAGGACTAATCTAACACTTTTGAAGTTGGCACATGAATGTATATTCAGGAAGTCCTATCGCAGTTCGGATACCAATTAGAGACCTGTTGTTGATTAATTCACTTGCAACAAAATTGTTTAATTTCAAATTTCAACTCCAACTTTTGGGTTTTAAAATACCAAAAATACAAGTTTGTGGAAAATTTATTTCAAAATTTTACTTTTTCGGTTAATTGATGATTTTGTCATTATAAGAAAATATTTCGAGTGAAAATTTTTAAACTACAATTTTTTTAACTTCAGAATATTATTACATTTATCGGATTAACATATTTATACAATTTTTTATTTTGGAAAATTAGATAGTATTTTTTGGTTCTAAATTAATAATTATGGACCAAAATATTACCTTGATCCTAACATCTCTTAACATATAAAAGATATTTCACATATTTCAAAATATATATATTTTTTTTTAGAAAATATGAAGACAATATTAATCAAGTCATTAGTGAAATTCCAATACACGCGGTTATCAAATTAAAAGTCCATTTCTTTCCATTGACATTTATTTTTCCAAATCAATTAAAAATTCCTAAAAAATTTTGAAATTCTTAGAAAATTATTCGGAATAATTATATTAAAAATATTTTAAGGCCACTATGAATCGTTACATTTCATTTATGTTATTTCCAAACAATTGTGAACACTTCGTGGTTTTCAGAACTATATTCCGTTTTAAAGCTCAGGCTTTAGAAGTTTAGAACATATAGATTCAAAATATAAAACAAAAAACTGAAGTTCGAGAGGGTATATGGGCTTACCCCTTAAAGTATTACGATAGAAGCCTTTCAGAAAAATATACATGTATAAATATTTTAAAGAACCTGACTCAAACATGTAGCAGAGAATAATTTAATACCCCATTTTGCGACTATATAATTGTGCCAAGGATCTCCAATGGGGTCCCAGCTGCAATAGTTATATAACTACACTCCCCTGCTAGCATTGAAACTAACTATCCGATCAAAAGTTACAGACTTATTTAAAATTGGATGTATTTTTTGAACAAATTTTAATCGACTCTAGGAATATAGATCTTCCTTAATAGATAATTGATTTTGTTAATTTATCGAATTACCGTTAATCGAGGACTGATTGTTTATCTTCGCTTTGGTGGTGAATTGTATACAAATGAATAGTTTCTTTTATTCATCAAAAAATTAAACTCATTTTGCTGATTACTAATATTATTAATCATAAAGGATAATTATGCAACTTTAGTTTTATTCCATTCAACATCTCAACAATCAAACTCATTACTGTTTATTATATTATATTGATTATTGATGCATAAATTAGTGGCGAGTAAACAATCAATTTGCTTTATTCTTTATTTCTTTATCTTACTTTATTATTTCAATTTTTATTTTCATTTTTGTTTTATTCATTTGGAAAAAGAACTCTAAAGTTCTTCATCTCATATTGTGGGTCATCGTGATCTCCATTGTTACGTTTTCATTTTTCTGTGAATTTCTGTTGTTGTAGTTTTTTTCATTACACTGTGTTTTAATTAATTAAACTAATTAAACTACGTGCTTGAAGCCATATTTTTTTTTCAATTTTCTTAACAGTTTTTTCTCTTTTTATTTGAACGTTATTTATTTGTTCGCATTTCTTTTTTATTACTTTGAATGTGAAGTTGTATTTTATTCAGTTTTATTTTTTTTTTTTTTGCATTTTTTCTCTCTATTTTTGCGGTTAAAAGTTGTTATTTTTCTTTTGTTTATTGGACACTTACGAGCTTGTAATCACTATTAAGTGGGGTTAACTTGTTAATTTATTGCAATTCAAAGAGACAATTTAATTTTATTTTAATATATATTTTTATTTCAAGTATTAAAAACTAGAGTAGTAATGAGTGAGATCGAAAAATTCTTAACAGCCATATATGGGAACAAAAACATAACCACTAAACTTATAATTTTAATGTTTTCTTATTTGATTGAATTTATCAATAAAATTAACAACAAAAATTATAGTTTTAATCACTAGTGATGAAATTATGAACCTTTTTATAAAGCCCTTCCATTAATGTTTTTATAGTGCTTTCTGTCACTTTGCTCTAATAGGACATTTTTTCATTTTCAAAAAGAGCCAAACACCTCTCCACTGGTTTTAGCTCTGACCAGTTTTAAGGAATTTCTTTTCTTGGTATAAATACCACATTATTGTTCTTGCTGTACATTGTGGCAGCAATTATGAAGTCTAATGTTAATTTCAGTGTTCATAGAACCTATTGCAACAATTGAACGGCTGCCTTTGTCTCAATTGCTTACTATACCAAGAACTTTTTGGAAATTTTTACTGCTTTTCTTCAAAAACATAAAATTTTGCAAGAAATCTTACAGAACATGCGTTTCATGCATTATGCTTCAACAATATTTTTTAAGAAACCTTGACTTCAGTTGCCGTGCTCTGTAATCTTTTGGCCTCTAAACTTTTAGCAGCGTTCCTGCTAGGAACTTTTTAAGCCTTGTGTGTTTTAAACAAGCATTTACTTTAACTTATGGCAACAAATAATACGAGCACTGAGCTAACCGGACTGCTTTCCTGCCGAATGTATTGGAAGCTTTTCTGAAAATGCTTTATATTTTTTTGGCTTTAAGAACATCATGTTGACTACTCCTTTTTCCTTAACCAAATTTCCTATCAACGGACATCTTCTGTTTAATAACATTGAAAATAGATTGATGGCAAACCTTTTAATGATGGTCAACTTTTTGTCGGACCAAGCTGGATTTTGTTGAACTTTTTCTGGTCGAATTAATCAGATTAACATTTTTATTTATTTGTTTATCATTAAACAAAGTAACTGAAAAAGTTAACTTGATTAAAAAATTAATCAAATAATACACGGGTTAAAAGTTTTATTAAAAAACTTGTGCTAAGTATTTTTCGATCTCATTCCTTAATTTTGACTTCTAACTAAATATTTTAATTGTTTCTTTTTTCTATTTTTGCTGCACTTGTTTTGTAATTAAAACGAAAATTTATAAAAATAGAAAAAAGTGTAAATGAAGTTACGCTGGAATATATAATTAAATTAATTGATATATGAAGTGACAATTAAAATAAACAGTAGGACTTTTTTAAATAAAAATAATTTAAAACCCATTTTTTTACTTAATTATATACGAGTTTCTAAAAAGCAGAAAAGGTATTAAAAATACAAAAGACTTTGACAGACTAAATGTCTTTCATACAATTAAACCTTAATTAAAATATGTTTTTTTGATTTTTATATATTTTTTTGCTTTCATAATAACAAACGTCTTGACAAATAATGTAATTGAAATACAATGGAGATTTTTTATTTAACAACAACAACAACAACAAAAATGCATAATTGTCTAGGGAATTTTCAATGCGTGGGTAAGTGTGTACAAAAAATATTTGATTTAGCCACGTAATTTATTTTCACATTTTTCTTTTGTTTACTTTTTAACATTCCTTATTATTGTTATTGTTTTATTTTATACAATTTCATTTTAAATGTTAAAGGCAAACTGTGGAGTGAAGAGAAAATCTTATTTTGGTCCATTAGCGAATCTATAATGCCCTTCATTGGAACATAATATAAGGAGAACATAATAAGAATAACCCAAGTATTATTCGATATTTTCTCTGATTTAACGAAAACCTAATTTGGTCATACACAAAGTTGACGAAGCAATCAAAAATCTGCCTCAATTTGTTTCCAATGTTATAAAATAGAGAACTTGTCTTTATAAAGAAAACCTGGTTCAAACAGAAGAAATGGTCCACTTGATGTTTCTTAAACAAAAAAAAAAAAAAAATAGAAAGCATTTCCTTATCAAATAGGAAAGCCGCACGGTTAGCCCAGAGTTCCAATTGTTTGGTTAAAAATGTTAAAGCTAATACAGGGTTAAAATTATAAAGATGCCAAATATTCCTCACAGGAACGCTGCTTAAATTTAGAGGTCGGAAACAGAGCACAAATATAAAAGTCAAATATAGAGTAAGATTTCTAAAAAATAAATACCTTTGCTTGATAATAGGTGACGAAAGGTATGTTGAAACGAAATGTTGAAAAAAGTTTAAGGCCCAAAATTACTCAAAAAGTCTTTGGAATGGCAAGTTATATGATGTTGTGACAAAAGATGCTAATCATTTGTTACAATGTGCTCTTTAAATACCGAAATCTACACCAAACGAATGTTAGCCAAAAATACGACTTTCAAAACTACTTATTTTTAGTCAAACTTGGCATCTTTTCACTATAATAAACAAGCCCTTAAGTGGTACTAGACAATAATGTGGTATTTGTACCAAAAGGGACAGGTATTGGTCTTATTTATGATGTTTTTTATAACTTAAAAAAATACTATTGATCTACAAAAATTACGCACTTTAGATACAATTTGGATCGATGTAAAAAATCCAAAATTACATTTTCTTAAAAAAATTCCGATTTAAATGAGATTTTACCATTTTTCAAACTAAATGCTTTTCTACTTCTTATACTCTTCTAATACAAATAGTTCCAGATTTTGATTTACAAAATTTGCTGATATATTTTCTTATTATTTTTTTAATGCCCACTGTAGCAAATTATTTGAAATATTCTTAATGTAGTCAACATTTTATATAAAGTTTTCTTTTTAACTAAATTTCACATATTTTCAGTCGATGAGCAAATTTAACTTTTTGAACCCTTTTAGAAAAATATGTCTTTAAATTAAAATGCGATGGGTGGCTGCTTTGGTCGAAGTTAATGTTTCCGACATCAAAGAATTGTCTACAAATTAAAAAAAAAACATTTTCGTGCAACATATGGACACTATGCCTGCTGGTTATTTAAAATATATAGATCTTGTTTGCGATAGTGCTGGAGAAAAATATGAACGTCGTCTTTTCGTCGCATGTAACAAAGACCAAACTTTAAATTCTAAATGCATAGGGTTCATTCAATCGAATGAAGGCTCGTACAACAAGAGTTAATGCTGACTTTTCAAATATGATCATTATTATTGATGTACTCTTTTGATTTAATATAACACGGAATTAACTTATTTGACAAATAGGAATTTAGAAATTATTGTTGGACTTGAAACATGATCATCCATATTTCTTTTGTAAAAACATAACAGTCAACTATTTTGTTAGTTACCTCAAATAATAACACTTCTTGCAGTGGACAAAATTTTGAGGACACGGATGTGGAAAATTGTGTTTCCGACACAAAACTTTAAAAAAACTTTAAGACCATGTTATCGGTAGTTGGCAGATATTTTTAATATTTTTAGATAAAATGCCATGTGGTGAATGAAGTTATTATAAGTCAAATAAAAAATCATTTAAGATCTCGTAAGGCATGTACATATATAAAAACTGATTCGATTTTCTAATGTATAATGTCCGTCCTATATATTTGGTTTGACCATGTATAAAATTTGGCCTTGTGTGTTACAGTGTTACACAAGGAATAATAAATTTAATATAACTGTTCAACACTTGTATTAAAGAAGGAGTAAAGAAAACTTCATTATTTTTGTTTGGCCTAAGGGGAACAACAAATTTGAGAGTTGGCTTTCGCAATGCCAGATTGCAATATGGTTTATTAAAACAAAAAGAAAACAATTCTTAAAACTGTGTGGGAACAAAACAATTGTTATAAAATATTTGTATGTTTTATTTTATTTTGTTGCATGACTTATAAAGCAAACTCTGGATACCAAGAATGAATGGATGAATAGATGAATGATGAGTGTAAGTTAAGTTTTTTACGAAGGTGGTCTGGAAAGTATTCAATTTAGATATAAGTTAAAATAGTAATTACAATTTTAAAATACTAACTTAAATTGTGGATATATAAAATTCATAAGATGTCATGAGTTCAGAAATTCAGACGACTTAATGACATTTTAAAATTGTTTAATCTTTTCCAACTACGCATATTTTTAAGTATCTTCACCTCAACGTTCGTTGAGATAAATCTTAGAAATTTCTATAGAAGTTTATTTAAAGAGTTTTCTTCATTTTATTATTCTTGTTGTCCTTTTTCAAGATTCTTTTATTTTATTTGTGTATTTGATTTCTATTCTATTTTCTTCTTGTTTTGTTTTTCCTTCTTTACGCTTTATTTTATTTTTAACAATTAGTATGGTTTTTATTTATTTATTTTTTCTTTTAATTGCAAATACTTTATCTTACGCTTGAGTAGACGAGTTTAATTTTTACTCAAGTAGAAAAAAATTAGTACAATAAAAGTTGTGCAAGAAAAGCATTTGCTATTGTATACAAAGTTGCACTGTGAGGTTAGAAATGAAAAGTTTGGAAATAAAACAGCAGTTTTCAATTTTTTAATTGGATTTACATACAAATTTTATTCGTCCTTGTCATTCTTTATCGAAATCCATTTAAGATTTAAAATTTGTCCGGAACTTTCACTTAAACGTACTCATTGCCTTTTTCATCGAGATCATTGCGTTCGTTAACGAATAATCCCATTGTGAGTCAGTAATCTACCATTTATTACCAAACCTCACATGGATAGACCCCAATACCACATTTATATAGGAGATAACCCTTCCCCATATCCAATCAAAGAAATTAAATTGCGTAGAATTTTCCGTTAAATACGATTGATAAATTTGATAGATTTCATGAAAATAGAAAAAGCCTTTTTCATAGTTTTGAGAGGTTATCTCAGCCATCGGCATATGACATTTTTCTACTAAACCGGTGTAATTGATTTTAAACTTAAAGCAATTTTGAGGACAATAGCATATACTTAAGCAAAATTTCACTGAATTCTCCCATTTGTGGACTGATCTTCGTATAATTTTTCATATCGATTTTTGTTTATATTTATCTAAATTTGAAAAATTATTATCAAAATCATGCATATATGTAGTTTTATGTCCTTACAATTTATATTTGGATGGGTGGTTGTACGGAACTTTTGAGAAATAATGAACGTATATACCATTTTTGAAATCGTTTTAGAATTTTAGGAGACTTTATTTTAGTGAATTTATGACCTTAAAACGGTAAAGAAATTATACAAGGGGAATATCTTGCAGGAGCTAGGTGAAATAATGGACGCATCATAACCTATAAAAATAGGCATATTCTCTCTACCAATATGATGACATATGCTTAATTTTACCAATATATTTTCAAAAGTGCGAGCTAAGATTTGTCCACAAACTTTGCATGGACAGCCATCCAGCCAGCAGCTCAGATGGATAGACGAACATCGTCAAATAGACTCACAAAATGATTCTAAGTGAAACGTTATATTTAAAGTGGTAGTAGTACACTTCTTTTGCATAATCTTGGGTAGTGTTTGGCTTTAAAAATGACACTTCTAGAGTATTCTCTGCATTACATTGACACACAGTCAACCGGTCAATTATCGGCACGAAAAGTGGTTCTGAGTCGATTGTTATGTTTAAAAGAGGTAGACATTTTTTCGAAGCTCATTTAACAATAACGCATCTTAATTGCGAGAAAGCATTTTTACTTCAATAAATATCTTTGCAATCTTTTACTAAGTTGGTGAAGTTTCATTTGAGGCGCTCATGTTTACAATATATAAAATTTCCTCTCAAAGAAAAAATCATTTTCTGTCCGTTTGTCTCGTAGTTATCCGATAAACTGTTGGCACAACAAAGAGATATTGTGATGGTGGTACTTTTTTGTACCGAACCAGTGACATCGGAGGTTCGATGTTCAATGTAAAAATTTTCTTTAAAATCTCTAGGTTTTACATACATTTTTCCAATACATTAAAGTTTTATAAGTTATAAGTAAGTATATATATAAGTATAAGTATAAGTATAAGTTCTAAACGGTTGGGGTAGTTTTGATGAACTTTTCACAGAATCATCCTTTTATAAAAAATTCCGATTCTAGTATATCTAAAAATCTATAACAGCGACAATTGCCAAATTTGGTCCCAACAACATTCTCAAAGAACTGCTTGACTGGACAAACCGTCGGTCGGATGTAACCAAGAGAAGGGATACCCCATACAAAGCAAATATTGATTATTTAATAATTAATGAAATTTGATTTCAATCACTTTTTCGATGAATTTTTTTAATGGGCAAAGTGTAGGACAGAAGAAAGGGTATCCAGTATAAAAATCAAATATTGATTTTCGAATATCTAAAGAACAATAACAGTAATAATTTGAAAATTTGGTTCAGTCAATTTTTTAATAACACGTTGTCTTTTTCGAAATCTTGGACTGAGGAGAATTTTTATGCAGCAAGCCGCACCGGGTAAAAGATAGTTTTAAATAAAATTTTAAATAATTCCTTTCATTCTCCCTAATAATATAAATATTATTGATTTTTCATTGATGATATAATATTTTTATATTCAAATATTTACTTAACTTATAAAATAGGTTAATTTAAATGATTGATAATAAATATCAAATAAAATGACATACAAATAAACACAAACGTATAAATAAATTGCGTTTGATATTTTCAAATATTAAAATATTTTAATTGTATTGATGGATTTTTTTGTTCATATGACGGACACAATATAACGAATTATTTAATTTTCTGTTTGAATTGACAAAGAGAAAAAATATGCTCTAAAAATAAAATCTGTCAAATAATTCATTAAATTTTTATATCATATTTAAAAAAAAATATCTATCAAATTATAGCAACTTAAATGGAACGAAAAATATTTATCTGACTAATTTTAACATTTAAGTACGATAATATATCCAGTTATATGATAAAAAAATCGGATTGAAGGGAGGAAAAAATGAAATACATTTCATTTTATTTATACAACCAATAAATAACAATAAATTGTATATTCCTTTTGTTGTTGCTCTTCTGTCTTTATGAAAATTTCTTTATTTATTATAATTTTTTGTTTCCTTTTATATTTTTCTTTTTATTGTAAGGATTATAATACACATCAACACAACTTCACAATACATACGCTTACAAAACAACACACATTCACAAAGTCTACAAATGAATACCCCCATAAATATCAACATACAGACAGAAGAAACTGTAAAGAAATCATGCCAAAAGTTATAAAAATCGCCCTTAATCAGATATGAAAGTTAAAATACATGAACATACACACACACACACAAAGCATTTATATAAATCCCAAAGATACTTTCATATGAGAATATTCGCACAAACAGTTTAAGTTTATGTGAATTCTATAAAAAACCATAAAGGATCATTTTTTTATTCAGCTGTGCTTGTTTGTGTTTGTGTCTTTGTTTTCATCATACATATTAATGCTTTCATACAAGAGATGTCTATGGTTGGTTGGTCGTTTGGTTGTTCGGCTGGTTATTTAAAATAAGTAAAGTTAATATCTGTGAAATAGTTTGAAAGGGTTTATAACCAAAGTGACCATGACCAATGAAAAATTTGTTGGAAATTATGTATGTTTTCTGTAACATTTTTTTTTATTATTTTCTCCTCTTCTTCAGCCTTGTTGGCATTACTTAACAGGATATTCAGCAAAGTATTAAACAAAATTGTAAGGATTATAAAGAAGATGTATGTAGGTGTTATTGCGTTATGAGTTGTGAAATGTTGTACAAAATATTAATTTGTTTTACTGATAAAAAAATTTGTTATCATTTCCTTTTACTCTCTACCATAATAAATAAATAGAATATTATTTGCTTTAGTAGAATTTATAAACACATAAAATAAGGAGTGAGATCGAAAAGTTTTTTAGCGTAGATGTAAATAAGAACGAAACCACTAAACGTACAATTTGTTATCTACAAAAATTATAGGTGGATTCACTACTGATGGAATACTGACATTTTTGGGAAAATCATCATTTATTAACGTTTCTTAATGCTTTCTGTCACGTTTTTCGAACAAGTAGTCCAACTCCGTTAAAAAATTTCATAAATTTTACCATAATTTTTGCTCTTCACCTCTTGTAACAAGAGCCCAATATCCCTCCACTGGCCTTAGCTACGTTCAATTTGGAGGATTTGCCTCTCTTTGTACAAATATCACATTATTGTTCTTGTACCACTCAAGGCTTAATTGAATTGAATAGTGAATTTTCTTATGATCTCCTATAGTTGTTTTTTGAAGATTAGTGCTCAGTTATAGACCCCCATTTAAAAAACTGTTTAAATATTATAAAAAACGTGAAATGAGAAATACATTTTCAAAATTTATAAAACAATTATAGAAGTTTTTAATTAAAGATCAACAACAAAGAATGGAAATTATATAAAAGTATTATAAACTTAAAACCCTATTCCGGGTTTAGGTTTGCATGTGGTAGGAAAATTCACCTCATATATTTATGCAAAGTTGAAATTCTTAAGAAGACATATTGGAGGAAGATTTATAAACTTCAAACCCAATTCTGAGAAGGGTTTTTTTACAAGAGCTATAAAGTAGTCTTGATATATATTTGTGAAATTACTAACATATGCTAAAATAGCATAAGAGTTGTATAAAATTAAAACGCTATTCCAGAAAGATGATTTATATAAGTCATATACTATCACGGACAAATATTAAATTAGTTACATATATTAAGGGCAGTCAAAAAGATAATTGCACCATTTTTATAGAATAAGTGTGAAAACTTTAAAACCAAATTCCGGGAGGAAAAAATTATCTTCGGAAAATTATCTTCAAAATTGTGTATAGTTAGTTTTAGGTGATCAGGACAATATCAAATAATCTGGCAGAATTTGATTTCAATAATTTTTTGTAGAAGTGAAATGTTTTCAAGAGACAGGAAGATAGACGTACATAGCCAAATCGACTAAGATTTAGATTTGATAAGAGTGTTTCATAAATAATTTATGGGACCCTTGGATGATTCTCTTTTGGCGTTATATACGGAATGACATGTTAGCATATCTTCAAAACGACTTTTGGTGGAGGAGGATATAAAAAGTACACAACGAAGAAATCGCAATATATAAAATAAAAGTCGCTGCATATGATGCTTTGGTAATAAACACACTGTAGCTATCACACTCCCCCAAATCATCTTGTCATTCTAAAGTATGGCTGTTAAAGAAATTAATATAAAATTTATTACATCACATTTTAATCACAAATATTAACTTTTTATTTTTTAATTCTCATTGAATAAAACTGAAATCTCTTACATAGATTTTAATCAATAAAGACAGTTTATAAAAATCATGTCTCATATGAGACAACCCCGTTTAAAATGCATTTTTGTCTGCAATCTGTCATGTGCCAAATACACAAACCCATTATGCTTAATAATAACATAAAACAGACAAGATTTTTTTGTTTTTTCTTTGACAGCATTTTTTCTCAATTAATAATACATACATACATACATACATACATACATACATACATACATACATACATACATACAGACATGCATACATATTTTTATTTTATATAATTTCTTTTACTATCAAACAATTTAAATGTCACGTTCAATATTAAAGCTTGTCAACGTTTATATGTGTATGAGTATGTATATAAGTGTTTCAATATCATCGTCAAAAGCATATTTAACAATACATGTATTGCAAACATACATATACAATTTATGTTTGTATGAGTAACAGTAACCATCATATTTTTATTTTTATATTTATTTCTATATATAAAAGTAACCAGATAAATATTATGTCTCTAGTAAAAGATACCAACAGTTCTGATAATTTTAAAGAATAAGTAATGGTAAAGGTCATTTTATGCCATATATACATGGGGCTTTTACAGGATTTTTAATTATTAATCTAATTCTCTGTACATAATACTGAATATGAAATTTAAGAATATATCATTCAATTTCTTCAACATAATCTGTCCGAATTTCTTTAATACTGTAGGTACAAATGCTGATGCCATATGGCCATCATCATACAAACTCATTTTAACAAGTCCAAAAAAATCTATATAAAAACGGAAACAAAGTATAACACAAAATTGAATGAATGAAAAATAATCATTTAACCTACATTCATACAATATAACAGCATGCTGTAATATTTCGTCAACACCACCTACCCCCTTACCACTACCATAAAATTTGTAAGGTCATGTACTATGTATGATATATACATAAATGTATGAGTATTGAAAAGGCATGCAACAACAACATCAATCCCTAGTTATATGGACAATAATACAAAAGGTATAAAATAAAAGGTCAAAATGTTTTCCGTTCAACCCACCCACATTCCCCCTTTTATTTTATTTATTTACACCTTATTTGTACGAAGGCGTTTTGTATTTCATTTCTTTTATTCTTCTTTCTAGAAAATAATGTTAAGGCTGTTTTCAACAATAATCAAGGTTAATTGATTTTAGTTGTTATAACATATTTCTAAGAAATAATAGAAATAACTTAATTAAATAAATTCAAAAAACATATTGATTTAAAATTGTTCTGAGAAATAAATGTGTAAGTAACGGATAACATTAAATTGAGAAATTCGGCAAATGGGGTCAAATGGGTAGTGGAAGTGATAAGTATGTTATAGAAAATGATAATTAGAATTTGTTTAAAAATGTTCTGATATATTGATTTTTTGTAAAATTATGAAAATTATCTCAAACTGTGACCGTTAGCAATTTGAACTGGAAAAAAATAACCATAAGTGATTGTAGCACAATATGTTTGTGCAAATGTACACAGTTTGACTCAGAATGAACGGTTTAACGATTTAACAATTTCTATTGCACTAGCTGTCCACTTAGAACTTGTGATCAAAGAACAAGTCGACGAAATTTAGCCCAAGTGTAATGTGTTTAAAATTATTTTTAAATCTGAAATTGGAAAATACTCCAACGTTTCCACTCGAAAATACCCAAAATCCCAATCTATATAAAACGTGTTAAAAAATTTCATTTTATTTTAATATCCTTCACCAGCAGAAGTGGAGAAGGGAGTATAGTTATGTTGTCATTTCGTCTGTAATTCTAGAAAGGCCAAAGAATTTATATTCCCGCATTAAATCAAAATTTTAATTGATTTATCTATGTCCTTCCAACTGTTGTTGGCCCGCTCATATCTACAAAATTTGTCCTGAGTTATTGTTCTGAATAGTTTAAAACCAACAAAATCGGTTCCGTGTGTTTAAAGATGTAGACCGATATCTGAGGCAACTTCTAAATAAAAGAGAAAAACGTTCGTAAAATTGCCAACTATAAATCGACAAACTGAAATAAAATAAGTGTAACAATAAACTTTATACATGTATTGTAGAGGATATTAAAGACTCGACCTAGCCGTTGTTTTCATTGAAATGATCACATAGCATCCGACAAAATAATTTTTGGATGTTTACCTTGCCTATGTAGGTACATATTAAAGGTAATTTAAAGATAATGCTGAGAGTGCATTTTATTCCCTGTGTGATTTCATTTCCTGTACATGGAATTTTTATAATTTTTTAAAATATGTATATGCTCAAGATGGCCAAATTTGCAAGACCACCCAGATCCCTGAAAATCTTCCAAATCAATTCACAAATATTTTAGCCATAAAGCTTAACGCAATTAAACTTAAATACAGAATTATTTTCAAAAATAGTTTTCAAACCATCGTGTGGCAGCGAAAAGGTGTAAACGGACTTTCATCTGAGTCCAGGGAGTCAAATGTTAGTTCTAAAATAATTTATATTTTTGAAATAAATTAATTATATTTTTGGTAGAAACTTTTATTATTCCAAATCTAAAAAAAATAATTTTTTATAGACAGTGCACACAAAAGTTAATCTAATAAATATTTAGCTTATAAATAATTTGATATCTTCTCTTAACCCTTTCTTAACATAAAATACATTTACTGTAAATTATTAAATTACATAACGAATTTACAAGAAAAATACATGTTTTACCGAAAATATTGATTAAATTATATTTTTCCTTCATCCCAACAAGAAAATTCGACTTAATAAATATTTTTGACACGTATAATAAAAATATATTTTCATTATATCGATATCAACAGCTAAAAAATCATATGACAAAAAATATTCACAAAAAGAAGGAGTAAAATAATAGAAAATTAAGCCTTTTTTCTTCATTTTACGAACACACACAAAATCAATTGTGTTACGTTAAGTAAAACGTAAATTTATGACACAAAACAAAAAATATATGAAACATGTAAGAATGCTATATTCGGCTATGTTGAATCTTCAATACCCTCCACCAAACAAGCGTATAATCAAATAAGTTATGTTTCGTAAACTACACACTCAATCAAACACTTAAATGAGTCATAATATTAGTTATATATTTTTTTTCTACAGAACCGATTTTCATTTCATTTTTTGTAATGATAATGAATTATATGTAACTTATTTACATTATTCCAAAATCTTATTCTAATTTGACGATTTCTTATTGACAGTTTTACGAAAATTTTTCCATGAAATTTAAAGGTAACCTTATCTATTGCCGTAATGAGGCGATTTTTCTGATTTAAACAGGAAACTTCTAAGGACTATAGTAAATATTCAGGACAAGTCTCATTGAGATCTATTAATTATTGTGGATGTGAGCGTGCCAACAACAGACACAGATATAGATATTCAGACAGACGGAGAGACCGAAAGATACACGGAAGGACTGCAAAAGCTAAATCGACTCAGATTATTCCTTCTTAGTGTCACACTTGGAATGACAAAGATAATATACACTTTTAACCACTTGCGGTACTGGAGGATAAAAAACGATCTAAAACAGCTGGATCAATTTCTCAGAATGATCCCAATATATCCGAAAGCAACATAGGCTTTAAAAAATTCAGATAGGACCAGTAATAGAGAGAATTCACCAGTTTTTGCCCTGATCACTTTCTCAAGGATCTATTTTACCAGACAAAACACGAAAGTTTGCTTGTGCCAGCAATGCCCTAAATTTTATGTGTTTTTGTAAAAGGAAGTTTGCTGGGACTGTTAGTGTTGCAATAAAAATAAAAAGGATGAAAATATTTGAAAGAAAAACGGAACCAAACCATATAAATAGGGGTTAAAAATATGAAAAAAAACCCTTTTATAAACGTGACATGTTTTCCATAATCCAATAAACGTTACATTTTTTCTCATCTTCAGCTCCTGTACTTGTTTTTGTTATTATCTTTTTTCAATTCAATTGATTTCCATTTGCAATATAAAATGTGACACCTTTATAAAAATAAAACGATTTTCATTTTTTTATTTTTATTTTCATTTTTGGGATAAAACTAAAAAATATGAAACAAATTGCAAACTTATAACAAATGATGAGTGTATGTGTGTGGGTGCATACGAGTATATTATACGCAATTTTAACCTTGTGGATAGTAAGTGTCCTTTTTGGCTTATTTCGTTTTTTTATTGGTTTTCACTTTGTAGCAATTTTAGCCCATAACATATGAATTTTACGAAAAAAACTTAAACGTGTCAACGTAAACAAGAGCGATACACTTGGCTATGTAGAATTTTCAATACCCTGCACCACAAATGCGTGTGAAGTAAAGAAGTTATGTGTCGCAGGTTCACAGACATACACAATAAGTAAAAGTTTTTCTTAAATAAATCACAGAACACTTAATGAATCATAAAATTAGATAATTTTTAAAATGGTAATGAAGTACATGCAAATTTGCTTGTACTACATTTCATCTTTTAATCTACTGAACCGATTTTGCTGGGTTTAAATAGGAAAATTATCAGGATTACGTCAAACTTAATTGAGCTCTATCAGCTATTGTGCCAAAAACAGACAGACGGACATAGTTAAATTGACTCAGATATTGATTTGATGCAGACACATATATACATTATGGGGTCTTAGATGATTTCTTCTTAGCGGTTCATACGGATGACAAATTTTATATTATCTCTTCAACACTTGGTAGTGAAGGGTATAAAAATGGTAGAAAAAATTTAAAATAAAAAAAACTAAATATGTTTTACACAATTTTTTAAGGGATAAAAGCGAAAATGTATAAATATAAATTTGTCTTAATAAAAAGTGTTAAAACATATGTGACTGAAGAATTTCGAAAAATTTTTTGTACTTAACATGTTTAACTATTCAAATAGCTATTCCTACACTCCCGTATATCTGATCCAACTTTTTGTTTTTTGTAAAAGTTAATCCATCTTTGAACAAGCAGTAAAAATATTGTTTTGGTAACCATTATCATTACTATTGTGGGTATCAAACAACAATTATTTGATTGTCCTATAACCACATAATTGTTGTAAATGCTGACACACCATAATATGTTTGGGAATCAAAAAAATATAGTTAAGCCTTTGCAAGAAAATATAAACATGTCATGTTGAATTCAAAATTTATTGAAAATAATATTTTGATGCAACAAAAATGTTTTTGTTGAATTTGTTGAAGTTTTTATATATGTTACAAAATTTTTAATAATATTTTTTTCTTGTTACTGAGTCTTTATCAACAAACATGCTAATCTGTTGAACATGTTTCTAAAAATATATAGCGATCAACATATTATGGATTATTTATTTACTTTTCTGCACCAACAAAACTATTCTTAAAATGAATAATTTTCTAGCTTATTATAAATTCCAATCAAACATTTTCTAAAATCGATTCGACATAACAGGTTTGCTTTCGAAATCGGATCTTCTATAGTAGCAGTTCGGTAGAAAAGTATTTGGAAATGGATTTTCAAACTCTCGCGGTAGTTATTTTATAGATATTTGAGAACTACCATTTACTCGCATTCTTTTTTACTGGAAGCAGTTTTTTATGAAAATGGTATGGGAGTAATTAAAACACTCTCTTGAACATTTCTATATATATAATAGATAAAATTTACCTTTCGTTCTTCTGTTTCTTCTAAAGAAACTCTGTAAAAAGTCTGTAGAGTAAAGTTTGGAAAAAGTAGAAAACTTTTTACAAAACTAGTTGTATCGTTAGAATACACTAGAGACTTTAGGGACTAAGGTGTATCTTTAGGAGACAGTAAGTAGGTATAAATACGTAGTATGCGTATATGAATATTTTGTTTGCTTAAATCTCGCTACGGTGACTTTCCATGAAATTCTATTAAACTTTGTACCAATTTAGACCTTAAGGTAGATATGTTTTCTTTTTCATTTTTTTAGTTTTTTCAATCCACACGCTCGGTTCAAAAATTGTGATTTAATCTTAAATATATGGTATAGTTCATAGGCAGCTGCACATAAATTGTCACTGATAGTTCAGCTATCTTAGATAAAGATGATGTGTGAGTTCAAAACTTAGTTAAGATTCCTATTCAGACTAAATTTAAACCAACCAGATGCGGTGACATAAGCGATGATCTTAACAATATCAGCATCCATACCTAAGATAGAAAGGGAGGACTTCTACCAAGGAAAATATCTAAATCCAATCTTCGTTTTCATAATCACGACTTCTAAAGATATTAATATACACACGCGACAGGTTCAGAATGAAAAATTTTTAAGGTTATAAGCCGCAAGTTATGTCGAGCAGGTAGATAAATTTATGGTTCGCCGAATAGCCAGATAGTCAGCAGCAATATCGTTGGAATCACCAGAGTGATCTTTTACCGTGATTAACACCAGGTTGGATTTTGACTTTTATAAGTTCCCAATAATACTTTTGGGAAATGTAAATTTGGTAATAGAGTATTTAAAAATTTAACCCATTTGTTCATTTGCTATTTGTTTGACATTTTAATATGTGTCAAGAAGGCCAACAAAATGTAACTTTTTATTAATTAATTTTATTTTAATAACTGCTCTCGCAATACACAAAACGTTATGCAATATAACAATCAACAATTTATAAAAAAATAAAACAAATTTTAATCAATTTTATTTTTTTTATAAAAATAAACAACTGGTATCATTTAATTAATCAACAGATTGTGTCACAAGATTTTATTTTTATATATTTTGTTTGTCAGAAAACATTTTTTACTATTTTTTTGTGAAGGGAAAAGTTTAAATTTTTGCCATGAAAAGTTTACAGTTTAAGCCATTAAAATCTGTATTGGTAACAGAATTGAAATTAACTTAATAATTGTAATTGTCTATGATATAAATAATATTGATAATTAAATTTTTTATTATGAACAAATTTTGTTAAATAAATATTCTATTTAAAAAGTTTAATTTTAGTTATTTCCTGAATAGTAAAATACTTGTATGTGGCGTATGATTGATGTGATTTATGTTATACAAAGTTATGAATAATCATACGCTACATGTGTGATTAACTTAATTATATTTTTTATTTTGTTGTTTATGTGTGGGTATTAAGGGAATTATATTATTTATAAATAATGTGAATAAAAAATTACATTTTATTAATTTTAAATTAAATTGAGGTTAATTAAAAAAATTAATATAGATTTTAGATTTTAAAATATAATTTTCTCTAAAATGCAAATGAGTATATCAAAGTTGTTTTCCTGATAATTTATTTAAAGATTTTCACTATATATTCCCCTCATACCTTAATAACTTTACTAAATCATTATCTTCATTGTAACAAAATGAATACAATTTTAGATCTTTGAAAGTAAAAAATAAATGGAGAAAAGAAATTCTTACATACAGTCATAAGAAACTTTGATTACAAAACTTGTTAGTTTGTGGATTTTATGGTTTTGAAATGTTATTTCAGTATAGATTTATCAGCTTTAAATGATTTTTTCTCTCCCTTATTATTATTTTCATTTCCACTTCTCTTTTACTGCCAACAACCACTTTGGTTAGAACTGTTAAACTTAAATGTGGTTTGTAACTTTGGTGCGGTAATGTTGGATTTTATAAAGTGTTATCTATTGAAATTTACGTTAAATCTTAATCTTGTCTAGAGCTATCGAGATGCAAATATAAAATTTCATTTTCTGTATAAAAAAGGAAGAAATTGTCAAAAAAGAAAAAGAATAAACATATATGAAATAAATAACATGAAGATACACGTTAAAAATATCTCTAAAGAAAATAAAAAAGTTGAAATTCAAACAGATCATGCTGCATATTGTAAACTTCATAGAGGAACTAAGAATAATATCAACAATACGTTAAATACACTTTAAATATAAATTATATACACACTTTTCTGAACTTTATTGAGGATTTTGTCTTTACGCACGTTAAACATTTTGCGACCAATCGTCTAGGATCGCAAGAAATAGAGTCTATTTAAGAATTGATTTGGGGATATTCTATACAGTAAAAAATCGGGGATAATAATGGTTCATTTCGTCTTACGTTCATTTTACAACGGTACAACAAAAATCAGATGTTCACCTACAGGTGATATTTTCGGTTTACTGATTGCTAATGTGTGCCCGTCACTAGCTCAAGAGCTACAGTAATCCCGCCTCAATTTGACCTGCGAGACAAAGACAAAGAGGGTCCCGTGTGAAGCTGCTCCGGAATTTATTTATTTGTTACATATGAGACTGAAAAATTTTTATTCTTTCTCTATTTAAGCTGCGACAATTTTCATTAAAGGGTTATTCAATCTCCTTGAATGCCTTCCTAACATGCAGTGATCTGTGGTTACTGTAGATAACCTGGATACATCCCGCGACTATGATTGAGAAGTTGGTTAATACGTCTCAGATTGAAGGATATTCAGGATATCTTGGCTTTTCTGCATGTATTTTATTTTCAGTCTGTTTGAGAAAATGTTTAAAAATTCTGTTTCTAATTTGAATAGCAGGAATTGTATCTGACTCTTTGTTGAATATATTAGATGGCTTATCTCATTGACTTGTTCATTATCGAAGTGGTCCCAATAGGCTGTCTAATAGGTATTTAGTTATAGTTGATGGCCGACAAATATTTCGCTGGTTTTTTTACATATTGGAGTTTCCTAAGTTTTTAATCATTTTTCGGCGTAAAAACATTTTAACTGCATATAGAGTGGAACTTAACCATGGCTAATTTCTTCATGTTCTAGTTTCCTTAAAGAACTTTATGTTCAGGTAGATGAACGTTTCGTGGAGTTATTTATTTTCTATATCACGTAATCGGTGTACTGTATCTACAACAACACCCTCTTTATGTGATGTTGTGGTTGATAATATTGCTAATTATTTTTCCCTACTACTTTATCCAGGAGATTTGATGGCGGCACTAACTGGTCATACTCTGGTGGCCCTTTGTTGACATTTTCATGTTTTT
Organism: Cochliomyia hominivorax; assembly: GCA_004302925.2. Classification (NCBI taxonomy): domain Eukaryota; kingdom Metazoa; phylum Arthropoda; class Insecta; order Diptera; family Calliphoridae; genus Cochliomyia; species Cochliomyia hominivorax. Next base: position 60,288,504 of record PYHX02000467.1, read on the forward strand.
CAATTCCATATTTTCTTTAATTAATACTCAATCTGTGGTATTTAAGTGAAGTTTTATCACTTAATTTTGATCAAATCCAACTATATTCCCATAAGAATGTAACTCGACTGAAACTTCAAATATTTATCCTTTTTGTGTTTGACCGCTTGATAGGCAGGGTATTAAGGTATAAATTTTGATCTGAATCGATATATTGTGATAGAGAACACAATGGATATATCCAATTTCAACGGTTGTAAAATAAGATTTTCCATAAAATTTTTCTCCATGTATTCTGATTATATATGTTTACACATTTTGCTCATTGTAGCAAAATAATTTCTTGTATTAAGTCAAGTGTATAAATACAGAAAAATCTTATTTGATTTGAAACTTTCGAAATTCGTATGTACTCTGAATAAATGAATATTACAAATATATAAAATATAATTTAACTGTGTGTGTTCTTGTGTGTGTGTGTGTGTTTGTACACAAGGAAATGGTTAAGTATGGAAATGAAATGAAATTGTCTTTCTAATTAGAAACTAATTTTTAAATTGATTTATTTGGTTTATTTATCTCTTGTCACAATAGAATATAATGTTGATACTATATAACTAAAGTGAAACTACTGATTATGATAGTACTAGTGATAGGGTACTTTAAAATTCAAAATGACTATGGGATATTGTGGGATACAAATTTAAATCATATAATTTTTTAAGAAAAAATATTATATAAAAATAAATGTGATGAAGAGAGCACATTAACTTTGTCATTCTGTGTGAAAAGATATGAAATGACTGTAGGATATTGTGGGATACAAATTTAAATCATATAATTCTTTAAGAAAAAATATTATATAAAAATAAATGTGATGAAGAGAGCACATTAACTTTGTCATTCTGTGTGAAACGATATGAAGGAATTACTTCAGTCCCAATAATATATATACTTCTGGATTAAATTGAAATCTGTATCGATTTAGCTTTGTCCGCCCGTCTGCCTTACAACCCCAAAAAGTTGACAGAGTTCAATAATATTTGGCATTAGTATTGTTATTTCAGACCAGCTTAATCGGTTTAGCGGGTTTAAAGATACAGACTAATATCTTAGGCAATATTTAAGTTTCCGCAAAATTGTTAATTATTAATCGAAAAATTGGAATATTATTTTGCCATAATATTAAGCTATGTGTACTTCATCAAAATCGGTTCAGTAGAAAACAATTTTAGCCAAAAATATAACTTATTTTATGACAGATTAAATGTTCCGCATTATATCTAAGAAAAATATTTATATATTGTATACTTCTGTGAGTGTATATGTACGTGTGTATGTACGAATCAATACCTATTTACTTCTTATGCAGTTTTAGTGGAGAGTGTTGACGATTCGGCATTGCCGAATATAGCATTCTTATTTTTTAAAACTTGCAATAAAAAAATTATTATTTTGAATCCTCGTAAAAGATTAAAATCATTTTTTTTGTTATTTTTTTATTACTAACCCATTGTGCTATTAAATATGCTCATATATATCTCTAATTGCAAAATTTAATTTCATAATTACATTGTGTTTAAAATGCATATTATTTATTTGGTTAAGATTTAATTTGTTTTAACTTAATCTAAATAATAAATCATATACGAAAACATATTTTGGATTATATCTTAATTTGAAACATTTAAAATAATTTGTTATTTCATATACATATATATCGTAAGGATTGTGTAATTTCGTATTTTAACATACATATCTAAACAGTTTTGTTAGTATTAAGGTGTAAGTTACAATGAATATAAAAATTTATTAAATATTTGAAAATAGACGTGTATTTGTTTGATATATAAAAGGGAGTTTTAATTAATTGTATGTCCAACGTTAAATTATAAACTCAGAACGTAATACTCGACTTCAGATATTGATGTTGCTGATAAATAGAATAATTGATTGGTATTATCTAATGTGTGCTCTTGGTCAAATGTAACTACCTCTCCAATTACCAAACTACACTACAGTTGTTCCAGCGTTCGAACAAAAATTACAGAGAACTCAAAAAAGATTTGCTTATCTCTACAGGGAAATAGTAATTAGGAAATTTAAATTCAAGGTTACGGTATCGTGAACATTTCAAATACATAGTTGTTAAATATCCGGATTTAAATTTCTTTAAGTATATATTTTTATTATTTGTTTCATCTATGTATGTATGTATGTATGTATGTATGTATGTATGTATGTATGTATGTATGTATGTATGTATGTATGTATGTATTTAATTTGTATTTTGATGAACTCAAAAGTATTTGTATTCTCCCGGATCAGAATTAGTTTGACGAAACCTTGCGCATACTTTCGTGTTTGTAGTAGTTTTTTCTGGTCCTTTTTTTATTGGATTTAGCAGTAGTTTTTCTGATCGTTTTTTTATTGGATTTACAAACTTTATATTGTAATTAGTCAAACTCAAAAGTCTTGAGTTTTTTGATCTAAAGTTTTGACTTTCTGCCAATGTGGAGTCAGTAAAAACACTAATCACGCCTAGAATAAATTGTCAAACCTAGAATCGTGCAGAATCGCCGAGTAGATGATTGGCTAATTTCAACCTCGGATGGACTTTACAACTATTGGGATAAGCTGACGAGTGGTGTGGTCTTCTCAAAACGTCGTCAAATGACTGTAATTGATTGTTTAGAGATGGAATGATTAAAAAGTTCAGTATTATTATTCTCTTCCTGAAATGAAGAATCAACCGAGGAGCCTAACAACAATACGCTCTAAATGAATAATGTGTATCCTAGAAAATGATACTTCTAAATGGTGCGGGAAAATTCAGAGGACAGTTTTCACTTTTTATGTAAATGATTCACCCTGTCTAATATATGATTAAAGACATTTGGATCTTACATCTTACACCTTTTAGTCCAGTAATAACTTTAATCCTCTGTTATTACTGGACTTGTTAAAGGCTGTTAACTGTGGAGCGTAACCACTTTATATGTCAGGGGAAGTAGATAAAGGGCAGAGTGGGTAAAAAGGAATCATACTGGATCTTAATGACTCTGTGGATGACATCACAACAATTGATATTAGAAAAATAATGATTAATCAAAACAAAAAATTCCAATGTTACAATAAACTATTCTCAGGAATTGTATTTATATTTCCTATATAGTTTTCAAAACGTTTGCTCCACATACTCATAAACGATCAAAACTAAAGTATGTTTGTAACAAATTGGTACATTTTCGAAAACGTTTTCTTAATTAGCATAACCATTTATCAAAAACCCTAAATTTTTACGATTTATAAAATCAATTTGAAATTTTAATAACTCATACTATTTTCTCCTATATACTTACATAGCTACCTTCTGTCTCCCTTTAAAAATTATTTTTTTTTAACCTTCAAAATCTACTTTTTGTCAAATACTGACCTTCGATTATAATAACTAAATTTTCCATTAAGTTTAATTTATGTACATAAATTTTTCAAATTTTCTACAACATTAATGTTAATGTAACATAAATAATAATTTATAACACATTTCGTACTTAAAGTTAAATATTTCTATAATACCTTAGTATTTTAAAATACTTTTTTAAACAAATTTAATATTTTGTCATTTATATCCGTAGTTACCTATAATTCCCTTTCTGGCATTCTTTCGAAATTGTTACTTCTTGTTGATGTCTTCTTAAGATTTTATATTCTTTTTTTTAAATGTCGTTGTGATTTTTTAACATGTTCTTTTCTCATCTTGTTTTCTTGTGTGTGTGCTGTGTTTTTATTATTTTTCCTTTTGACTGTTAACAAGGAAATCGTATTGGAATCACTTACAGATATTTACCCAGATATCTATCATGACTTGAAGGTATGTCTGTGTATTTTATTACATTTAAATTGTTTTTTTTTTCTTCTTACTCTGTTACTTTTCAATATGCGTGCGAATGTAGTACAAGTTTATTCTATATAAAGAATTCAATATTTATTTTGTATATATACAGTTTTTTCTTTTAAAGAAATCGGAAATTATTATACATTATTGTTTGGTACACAATGTGTCAGGATGTATATTGTTAACATTAAACAGATGACTTATAAACACAAAACTTGAGACTACAAACAACAACAGAAGAAAAATAAATAAAATAGAAAATACAAATTTATTTTTATTCTTTCTACTTTTCCTATTTTATATACTCTTCACTTCTGCAAAGTGTGTTAATTCTATCATTCTGTGTGTCACACAAAGAACAAATCGTTTAATTTACTGGTTTAGTTTATCTTAAACGATCTGTTCTTTGTGTCACACACCAAATGACAGACTTAAAACACTCCCTTTGTTGTTTGAATTAAATTAAATTTTCATGTTCAAACAATTTTTTGGAATTCAAGTTATAAACCGATATCTGAAAAAATCTTGCAAACTTAAATTGCCTTAGGTACAGTATACTTTAGTAAGATAATGGCGAGATGAACCCCATAAAGTTAATGTATTGTTTGATAATTTCCCTGCAATTTTTTAATAAATTTAAATAATTTGAAATTTCGTGCAAATCAATATGGGTTAATGGACTTTTCTGTAAGGGCTAAAGAAACTAAAGACAAAACATGTTTATCGTATGTTTCTTTATAAAAATATTTCGATAGCAGTTTAAACTGAATTGGTCCGCTGGAAGTGAGATATTGCTTTTTTCCGTTTATATTGGCGTATAATGTAATCTAAATTCGCCTTAACTGAGCATAGTTCTCTTGGTTATTTTCTCCCTCATTCCTTCTATATACACATTTTCTTAACCATATTTGCTATTTTTCCGTTATACTACCAATAACAAACAAATTGTATGTAAACGTAAATTTTTTGGTATTATTTCCAAACGCACTTGTGTGTGTCAAATTCGTTTCTAAATTATGGTTTGTTCTGTAGTATTTTTTCGTTGTATATGTATGTGTAATATATTGTTTGTATGGTGAAATAAAATTTATTGTTTTCAATTGAGTGCAAATTCCTATATATACTTACAAGTTTATATGTAGTATATGTTTATAACAATACATTATAATAAACTACTATAGATGAAATATATTATTATGTATACATGTATGTAAGCATGTATGTATAATATTACTTTTTATAATAAGAATCATAAAGATAATAGACACACGCAATTTTGTTTTGTTGTTATTTTACACAGTGTGCGTTTATAGTTAATAGAAATCTAGAAACAAATATTTATTTCAATTCTAAGAATATTTTATTTTAAATGTTCTTTTTTTATATCCTACACCAACGTAAGTGGTATTATGCATTTGTGCTGATGTTTGTAATATACAAAAAAAATGGTGTTACATCCACCTCTAAGTATACCATTCGAGCCAGAATCATATTCTGAGTCCATAAAATGATATCCTTCCATCAGTCCGGTTCCGCGTTACCGTTGAGATTAAAAAAATCGCACAAAAAGGGGATTTTATAATATAAAGTCGCACCTAAAATATGATTTCCGAAACTAAAGTCGCAGCAGGTTTAATATACCAAAAATAAACAGGATTAACATAAAAATATTTTTGAATAATAATTAACAATTAGTGTTTTTTTGAATTTAAAATTAGTTTGATTTCCATTATATATTTCAAAGAAGTGCCGCTAATGAATTTTTATGATTCTATGGCCCTTAATTTAAATTTTTCATGTTTAATTTATATAAAATTTATTAATATTGACTGATGATGCCGAAAATGTAAAACATAAAAAGAGGAACAAAAAGGGAAATCTGAAGGGCATAAATCTCATATATACGTTAGTATTTTAATAATACGAATACATAAATATTAGTTTCACAATAAAATACTGGACTTTTAAAAATTAATCAGAAAATAAAATTATACGAGCATTGTTCATAAATTTTTCGTAACCACTGCTTACAACCAATATTGTGGTATAGGGTATTACAAAGTCGGGATTGGCTAACTATGAAATTTTTACTTGTTTATTTTGTGAAATATATTTAGAAAAATATAAAGACAATAAATAGGGAAATTGTAAAATTGATAAAAGCTTATCACAAATGTATTATTGTTAAGACTATAAAAATTTTTTAGCTTAAATACTTAAATGTTCCTCAAGATATTTACTTATGTTTCTCATATATAAATACCTTATTTCAGAATCTCTGCGAAGGTATTTAAGTCATAATATTAATTATAAATTCGTAATTGAATATTCAATGTTATTTCAAACGCTTCGAAGATTTTCGAAGTCTTTTACAAAATTGGAGTTGAACTATAAAAACATTAATCTCAACTCGTTGAGAAGTACTTGGAAGAAGCTCAACTCGTTGAGAGGTAATATTAGAACTTGGAAGAAGCTTAACCTCTGTTCGACTCACCAGCATTAAACCTACTTACACTAGCTATAGTATAAACAAAATGAGGAAATTAAGTTTTGATTAGACGATTAAGCAGATTTTATTCACACTGTTCCTTATTCAGCTGTATTTGTATGGAAATCAGTACTATTGAATTTTAATTACACCAGGTAAAGATTTAACCCCAGTTAGGAGTAATTATATTTACAAAGAACTTTCAAGTTAGCCTGATCCTCGTTATGCTGGAATCACCTTTTTATAGACGCCAACCAAAATAATTATTAGTCTTAATATCTAAATTGTATGGTTATTACGTGAATATATAAATATAAATATTAAAAAAATGACTACTAAAGGTAGTCATTTTTTAATCCTTCAATTATTGTTTTAATGTTTTAAAACTTTTAACCAAAGCATTATTTGATATTTCTTGATCAAGTTACATTTGTAAAATATGTCAGTTATTATGTTTAATGTCAAACAAATGCATAAAACTATTAACTAAGACTTGCTCCTACAAAGCTTGCTAAGCATTAAAAGGTCTGTCGCCGAAATGTTACCAATATTATTAAACAGTACTGCGAGAACTTTTCCGATGATAGAAAACCTGATTCAGGTAGACGGACTTATCCATGTGATGTTTCTAAAGCCAAAGAAAGAATGAGTTTTGAAAAAAACTCAATGCTTTGACTATTTGGTATCAAAAGTTGTTGACAGAACGACGAAATTTAGAGACCAAAAAGAGAGATCGAAAATTGATGTCAACCTTTTTAAAAAATATTCTGTTTGCATAATTGATGGTGAAACTTATCGATTTCACTCCTTAATTTTAATTTATGTAAGAAAATTGTGAAGCCAAAAATAATGAATTTTGCTGTCTATCTTTCGAAGGTGGCGGATATCAAGTAAATTCTGATGGCATCATTAGTCCAAAATTATTTATTTATAGTGTTTATTTCGTTAGTAATAAAATATTTTGAAAGAATAAGTAGATCAGTGTGTAATTTTCTTCCTTTGAATAGTTTTTAAAACTGATCTTATATATGAGCATTAGACCACAGAAAAACAAAAAGAATGATTTTCAGGAAACATAATTTTCTGATGGTAAGGAGACCCAAATATAAAAAATCTGAAAGAATTATATTAAAAAATTTTCGAAGGTAATTCTTGTATGAGAAATGGACTTCTAAATTAATGAAACACGTTTCATTTGGGGCAATATACTATTAGAAATGGCAGAAATAATTTCAAATTAAATTACGATTTCGTCAGCCGATCAGCTTGAAGTTATTTTCACTTATATCCTTATTCTTTTTTTCAAAAATATATCAACGGTATTATAGTCCACCATAGCTAGAGATTGATTGACTTTATTATACATTTCTCAAAATCCAACATTTTAAACACTCCCTCTTACATATACATAACATTTTGCCATTTGCCATTATATGTATGTGTGTTAACAGAAATGCGTGTATGTTTTTGAATGTGCCCCTATATACGCATGTAAGCATACATCTTTGTACGAAATACACACATAACAGTAAAGTTTATTAACAGTTCACGTTACCTAAATTGACAGGACTAAAGTAAATCGATGTTTTACGATGTGTATACGGTATTTTGTCGCTTTTACTTGATTTCTCCCCCTCAATTTACTTCTTTATTTTCGTTAAGCCATTTTTAAAATAAGTTACTGAATGGGGTCGCTTATGTGAAAGTGTGTCTGGAAAAGAACAAAGTTGTTTTTAAGGGTTTCTGTATATGTATATGTGAGTTTTTATGTATAGAAGTATCGTTAGAAGTATGTTTGTCTGTTATGTTTTGTGTTAATAATGTGCAACACATTAAGTCTTACAACTCGGTCTATAAATCACATACAATATTGCCCCTAAAGCAATATCAACAGCATGCAGCTAATACACAACAGAAACAACAATGACAACAACTATAACAACAACATATACCATTATATAATTTGTTGTTTTTCGTAGTCTATTGTTTTATTGTATTTTCTTTGTTTCTATTTTATTCTCGCTAAAGGTTAATGTAATATTTTTCTATTTTCTGAGTGTATGTGTGTGTTTTCTTTTTTTGTTTGTATTCTGTTCTGGTTCGTTGTAATAATGTTTTCACATTAATATTGATATTATTAGTAAATAATAAATTAAATTATTGCCCTTCATTATATTAAAGACAATGGGTGGTAAAATAATTAGTTATTGGTAAAAAACAATTTTTTATTTCGTAGTCAAGAAACATTATTTGTTTCACCTTCACATAAATCAATTCAAGTTGATGGGTTTTTATTCAATTAAGACACTTTTTTAGTCGAAACATATTTTTTCGCTTGTAAGTAATTGATTATGTTTGTTTATTTTTCGGGAAAATAATATATGTATTTTATTAGATTGCTGAATAAAATTATGGTAATTTTAAAAATATTTAATTGAAAAGTAGATGGAGATGTATTTACTTCTAGTAAAGTTACAATATTTATGGGTTAATGGAAATATTTTGAAGTTCGGGTATGCATCGTTTAGATTATAATAAATAAGTGGTAGTAAAGACTATTTTACTTCCCATTACTCCAATTGGATAAAATTTGTATAAATCATTTTACTCAATACTCTTTAATCAAATCCAATTCCATTATGTTTGAATGTCTACTGTTAGCACACTCATGTCAAAACTAATAATCAAAGCCACATATTAGTTGTTATCCTAAGAATTTCAGTTAGAACGAAGGTTAGCAATAAACAGTGGGGCAGAAGATCTTTTTTTACGAAATAAATTTGTAATTTTTGATTGGCTAAATGAACTTGAAATGAATTTATCATTTCATAGTTTAAAATAATGGGGTACCTTAGACATTAGATTATCTTAAGCAGTTGTCAAATTTATGTTTGTTCTGTTGCAAGATAAAGTTGACCATGTGATTCTAAAAAAATAATTAAAAATAATTATTCATTTATTAAATGTATTTTTTTAATTCCCAAAAATATTAAAACAACTCAAAAAAAGTGTTATTTTTGGGTCTTGACCTATAGAGTGTGCATTCATTGGAGATCTGAAAAAAGCCATAGAAAAATAATCACATAAAGATTTAAAATTTTAAAAGTCAGGCTGTGGGTTTCTAGAATATGTAGGTTAAATCAAAATTTTAGAAAATCAAATCAGGGAGGGTCTTAACTTAGTCTTATAAGGTTTTTCTGTGAAGCCTTTTAGAAAATATGAATTTTATATATATATATATATATATATATATATATATATATATATATATATATATATATATATATATATATATATATATATATATATATATATATATATATATATATATATATATATATATATATATAAATTTTTTTTTTTTTTTGACGAATCGTTTATTTTAGATGAAAATGGACTTCAATTTTCAAATTAAAAACTTAAAAGGTATTATCAAGTGTTATAAGGCAGTAAAATATTTTGAAATCAAATGCGAAACATAAATTGGAAAATCGTAAAAAGTTTAATGCCAAACTACCACAGCTAAAAATTAATGTCCCACTGTGCAAAATTAAGTTTAAGGAAAGAAACTTAGACAATTTTTTAATAAAAAATAAAAAAGTGACATATATAAATGTTAAAGAGGGATATTTCAATTTGTATATCGCATTTTTAATAAACAATTGATTAAAGAAACACCAGAGGGGTATAGTAGAGCAAGTATGAATAAATATCCCAAATTTTTTAAATAGTCCAAAAATTTTAAATGTTTTTTTGTTCTGAATTAAATATTTACCAAAAAATTAACTCAAATCTTTATAAAAAGTATATAATTATTAGCAATTAGCTACCGGTTAGAAACCGTGTTCAATTCCAAAATTCAGAATAGATATAATACAAATGTTTGACAAAACTATGGAAATAAGTTGGAGGAAGTTAAACCTCATCCATAGATAACTTATCTTTATCAGACATATGGTGTCACATTGTAGATTTATTTCTTAGTGTGTCATATTTAATATGAAGTGAAAGCTATTTTTGGTCATAGTCTTAGAAATATAACTGCAAACATTGCACTTCTAAAGGGATAAGGTGAAAAATTATTCACGAATGTCGTCTAAGGACTTTTCGAGGGTGAATTTTTTAAGTTTGTGATAAAAGAAACTTAAAATTTAAAAATTTGAAATATATCCCAGCTTGAGCTTTGTCTCAGATACTGATATTTATTTATGTACTTACTCAATCGATTTTGCTGGCTTTAAGTAGGACATTTTTCGGGGAAGTAAGAAATTAATGCGCCATTTTACACTGACCATTGGTCACTAGCTAAGACGTAAGTATGCCAACAAAGAACAGACGTATAGACAGATTGAAAAAACAGTCTGATAAATGGTCAGACAAAAGAATAGATAAATGGACAGACAAACATAGACAAAACGGTTCAGAGATTGATTTAATGCAAGAATATATACATTTGGAGTCTTAGATGATTTTTTACTGTCGTGACCACTTGTATTGGATGAAGGCATTGAAATCATGTTCGTATTTATAACAAATTTTTTGACGACCGATAATAGCCCAGTGCTCCACACAGAAATCCTACGTTATTGCAAATATTGTCGTCCTATGGCTCCCATATAAATCCATCAGAAAAATCTTATATAAATATACTATATTTTGTTCAACTAGGAAGAAGCATATCTCGTTGCACTATCAGCTTTGAGAATAAGACTTATCTTAAAAAAATTTTTTAAATGTTAAAAGATTTACGTTGATATTAGTTTTAAGAAAATACTTTCTATATAAAGATATTATTTTTTTAATTACTATTCTTTATCATTCAGATTCTAATTTCCTTTTATATACTTATCAGCTAACATCTATGTTAAAATTATCATATCAAACTTCATTTAAATTATTCAACATTCTTGTTCATTTCCTTTAAATTAGCCAGCCACATAAATTAGGTTCAAATAACCACTTCTATTCATACTGATTCTTTGACCATGTCATTAACATTTCAACTCTTTTTAAAATTATTTGTTTTTAAGTATTTTCAATTTTTGTGCTCAAAAATATTTCAAAAACAGTAACAAATAATAACTAGAGTTATCAAAAAAAGTATGAAACAAAAAACAAACGTGGTTTATGGCAAATTAACTTGGCTACAATTATACAAATGTACTCTATTACTGGAACATACCGGTACTCATATGAATACTTAGACATTCATACATTTACTAACAAATATTACAAAATTCATAATAGAAATGAACACTTATATAAATATAAATGTTCTATGTACATAACATAAATACACAATTGTATAAATTGTATATGCATTATATACATGCATTTGTATATGTATATGTATGTGTTTATGTATGTTGATATAAGTGTAAAAAAGAGGTTAACATATGACCACCAGAGTAGCACTAAAGTTACAATTTTACTAAATCTAGAATGAGCAAAACAAAAAAAGCTGAGAGAGAGACTATTATAATTTGCATATGTATTTGTACACATAAATGTACCATTTGGAGCAAAATATTAGAATTACTGGTTAGTGGTAACGGATGGTAAGTTACTGTTGTTATTAGAAGTAAATTTTTTGGGAGTTAAATTGAACAACATTAAAGCAGCGTCTAATAGGAAAGTTATAATGTTTATTCCTTGAGAATTGTTAATTGTTAATTTATAAAAACATATATTTATCAATTAAATTTTACATTCCAATTAAGGTAATAATTTAAGAATTACATACACTCACATTCTAAAAATTTATAATACATGACCCAAAAGATATTTTCAAAGATGGTTTTAAAATCAGGGATGAGTATGTGTGATACTAAATTTATTAAGTATGTATTAAGTATATTGTTCCAACAACATATTAAAAAATACCAATATCAAAAACAAGAATGCCGTAGTCGATCAAGCCCGACTTTGTTAAATCTTATACGATTTTGGTTATGTATTGAAGTTATGAAAAATTATGGAGCGGCAAAAATTTGTTTTCTTTTGTTTTATAAGTTTTAAAGTGTTTTTTTCCGGAATTTTATATGAGAGCTAAAAAAATATGTACCGACCTCATAAAATGTCGGGCATCGATTTTTGTTTACATCTATCTTAATTTAAGCAAATATTATTACAATAACAATGCATGTGTTAGTCTTAATGCCTTCAAAGTAATATTTGAAACATAATTTTGTGTGGGACTTATAATCCTCGTATAATTTGAATTATCGTTTTAAAATAAAGACATCGTCCTTAGCACAAAGTTAAAACACGTGATAATTTTCATTAAGATATCATTAAAACTATATTTTTATTTTGTTCAAAATTTTTATATGAACAGCCATCAAGAGAGTGATTTTAAGTCGAACGGAATATTTAGAAGTGGTGGAGCTCAATTTCCCGTTAAAATATTGAATAAATGCCACCAACTATGGTGGTGAACGGTATGATATAGATAATCCTGCCTCAATTTAATGGTATTTTTAATTTGATTTTTTCAAAAAACCAAATTAAAACAAATTTGTAAATTATTATAATTAGAACATTTTCAAATTTTTGTCTTCATGAGGCTTCCTGGGAGGGTTTTTTTATATTCCTTTAAAAATTTTCATTTTTTTTGTAACTTCCTTGTAGCCTTGTCCAATCGAATATTTTGAGGTATTTTAAAGACTTGTGGATTCCTCTTAAACAACATTCTAGAGATCTTCTGATAATGTTACCAATTTATTATTATTTTATATGTTTTATTATGAGTTTATAGTATAAAGTTCCAGAGATCTATATTGCTGATGATATTAGGACTAAATGTTCTACAACAGATTTTATACTTTGAATTATTTATAAAAATCTTGCACAAGTAGAAGATGTAATCTTCAATCACCAATTTAGGTATACAAACTTTTGCTATATTTGCTACGTAAATATTTCCTTTTATATGTCTGCTGTCTGTCTATCTTTACGACAGACTATCAGTCTGCTCACTGTCTTCTAGAGAAAACCTCACATGCAACCACACAAATCAAAAATTTTCGCCAGATTTTAAGTTTTAGCTTTTATTATTGTATTGACTACTAGTGAGATTGTTTCAGTAACAAAAACGTTATGAACCGATATATAAGATAATCTTTAAATTACAACAAAAATTTAAATTAAAAATTAAGATAAAAATAAACCAACATAAGAAAATTTTCCAAAGATTTTATTAAAAACGAAATAGCAACAAGTAAAAATGCTATATGCATTTGTACTGAATTCTCAATACCCTTCACCATTATTGCTCGTAAAGTAAACACAATACGTTACGTACATAGGCACTAACTCATACACTAATAGAAGTTTTTCTCAAAAAGATATAATAAAAATAACACTGAACATTTAATAAAATTTTTCTACTGTATCGATTTTGAGAACTTTTGGAATGGTAATGAAGTCCATATAACTTAATATTGGGACATAATTTCACTCTACTTTTTAGATTTATATTTGACAATTTTACAAAAGTTCTTCGCTTATACTTCGAGGTTGCCTCAGACATCGATCTATATCTTTAAATTAACTAAACCAATTTTACTGGTCTTAAATAGGAGACTTCTCAAGACCATAGCTAATAATTAGGCTCTTGCTTTATTGAGGATGCGAGCATGAAAATAACAGAGAGACAGACAGATGGACATAAATAATTCGATTAAGACTTTGATTTGATGCTAAAATATGTATATATTATGGGATATGAGATAATTTTCTCTTAGCGTTGCACACGGAATGACTTATTGTGGTGGAGGATAAAAACATATAGTTAAATATATAGTTAGATTTAAAAATTATGGAATTATTTCCAAAAAATATCTTTAGTTCTATTGTGTAAGTAATATAAATAGACAATATTAAGTATACGTTCGTAGACTCTATTTGTTACTTAGATTCATTTTTTTCCATACTTGAGAAAGCGATAAAACTTTATTTTTGCGTCATATTTTAAAAATCAAAATCAAATTTTATATATTAACTAAGTCTTTAACTACAAAATTTTCCTTAACTGTATTATAATTTAGCTAACTTTATTTTTTCATCATATTTAAATATACATGTTATAAAAGTCTTTTGTATTTTAAATTTAAATATGAATAGTTGGCCAGATGAATGCAGTGAGTAACACATGTAGTGTATAGTGTAAATACATACGTAAAAGTTAAAAGGTGTAACAATAAAATATTATATGTAATCCAACGTAAAAATTGTTCAAAAAAATAAAATAATCAAGACTTAACCACCAGCCTTACTCAGCTAGCCAAACGCTATATACACACGTTTATACATACGGATTATAATTTACTGTAAAAAGTGCAAAAAAAAAAACTTAAAATGTAAAATATCAAATACTGTTTCTGCTTTAACTGCAGTATTGTGTCATACTCTACTCGAGACATGTAATGAACATTTTTACATTTGTTTAAATAAAAATGTTTGGTCTAATATATGGTATTATATGTGGAAATTTTAACTGAGTGGAAAATTAGAATATTTTACTTTACTATTTTGCAAAGGCAAAAAAAGGTAACAAAAAATACGATGTGAAAAACCTACATACATGGGTATGAATTGAATTTATGGTACGAAAGTGTTATATAGATACAAAAGGTATAACAAAAATACGTACATACATATATATTGGTATACAGTGATGTTTTTGGATTGCTGATTTTAAGGTTGGTTTTAAATATTTTTTTTTTTTTTTGAGAGAGAATGATGTTTTTTTCAGGTGTCTTGTTAAAGATTATGCTCATTGTATTAGGTATGAGTGTCTATATAACTGGCATACTAAACTGACAACCACATCCAATTAAATTTCACTTGTACATGCTTATTTTAATTTGTTCCTATTTATTTATGTGCATTTGTATATATTTTTTAAAACATGTGTAGTTATGTATATGCATTTTATTATGTGAACTAGATTTTTTTTATTGTCTGCAAATTTAATGTTGAAAAAAGGGGAAAATATGTTTGTTTGATGCCAGATACACTTTTGGATGCAAATATATCAGTTGTTGGTTAAGGTTTTAAATCATTCGAGTTAGATAACGTAAATTTAATTTTAGTAATATTAAGAGGGAAGCAAGTGAATACACAAATATTATAAAACAATTACGTGAATAGAATAATCTTTTTTGGAACGATCTTTAAAATTGTTTCAGACTCTAAAGCTAATCTGGTTTTAGATATCGATTTTTATTTTAAATAAAAAACCGCCATTCCCGATTTTATAATTTAAGGTTTGAGATTTTATTTAATATAGATAATTATTAAAAATCTCACAAAAAGGGGTAAAATTCGAGTAGGTTTTGAACAGCCAATAGGTACTTTGAATACAAAATTAATTAAAAAAATGTAGGTAAAGAAAGTTAATGTAAAAAAGCATTTTAAAAAATAAGTCTTGTGTGTATTTTTAAGAAAAAAATTAAATTAGTGTACAGAACAACGTTATTTTGGCACTTTCACATTCAAAATTGTTTATTTTTTAATTGTTTAATCCTGGTAATTTGATAAATAACTTTACTTTCTGACTAAATTAATTGAAGAAATGCAACTGTTGATAAAATTTTTTCATTAATAAAAAAGAAAAATTTGACACGCTGGTACAAAATTTGGATGACCGAGATGCAACCCTATAACTAAGCTTATGAAAATACCTTAGGATCTAAGCTTCAAAGTTATAATGAAATTATTGAACCAATCTAAATTTAGAAATTTATGCCCATTAAGCCTCATAGACGTTTAAACTCCTAAGTTACAATGCTGCACTTCTTTGTTACTTTCTGTTAAATTTCAAGAAAATCCTTAAACCGATCAAAAATTATAGATTCATTTCCAAAAAAAACATGCTGCCTTACTTTAGAGTATTCAGCTGCTATTAATGTGTAAGTGAAGGGTAAATGAATGTTGTAATTCCGACTCAGTGTTATCCATAGTGTTTCTGGCCGGTCTTACAAACATGTCACCAAGCTTTGCCACGATAAAATATTACGACTTTTCTGATCGACTTCTCTCTAGTGATCATCTAGTCACAACGGATATGGACCATTTTTATTTTTTATTTTTTATTCAGAAATATATAACAAATACTGGTGCTTCATTTAAGCGTAATTTTCCGCGTTTAAACATAATAATCTGAAGTTATCTTTAAAAGTATGCCCTCCGCTTCTTATATATAATTTAGTAATTATATTGATTATAGTGGGATACTTAATTACAATAACAAAGTTTTATTCAGTAATACTACCTGCTACTAGACTTGTCTTGATAACCCTAAACAAATTAAATCATTACCACTAAAGTCTTGATCAACCTACATTTCAAGTATGGTGATACCACACCCCCCCCCCCACAAGGAATGGAGATTTAAGCATATAAAATTCACATATATAGAAATGTTTTAAGACAATATTTTCAAATTTAGCACTAGTAAATTTTCCTTCAGTCCAAACTTACGCACCAGATTTCATAAAAATCGATGCAGGCAGACCCACTTCTTAAGTATTTTTCTAATATATTTTATCAATTTAAGATTTTGCAAACAAAAATACTACACCAGATCAGACCATTATTTCCTATAAATCTTTTATATAACCCATTTTTTTAAAATCACCTGTAACCTTTCATAAATCTCTCATAAATATGAGTATTACGCACAAATTATACAATCATTTTCTACATTGGACGATTTGTGGACTTTAACTGTTGGTATCTATATACATTTGATATTTTACACTATAAAATTATTAATTTATATCACGAATCCGAAAAAAATCAACTTCCTGGCGGAAACTACATTTTCCTCTTATCTAATATTTAACTGCAACCAGTCGTAACCAACACATATTATTTTACAATTCCTTTTCTATGGATATGAGATTTTTAGAATTTTATTTGTGCGGAAATAAATTTATATAAAACAAAGTGTGTAAATGTTTTTGTTATGTATGTGTGTAAGTGTCATGTGTCTTGTCTACCAAAGCAAAAGAAAATTGCTTAACATTATTTTTCTTTACTATTATTTTTCCCGAAAGCAAAAAAAACTGAAACTCATATTATATATGATATAAATTTATAAAAGCTTTACCTGTAAAGTGGTTTACCAGCACTTTCACGAAACCACAGAACCATATAAACTCTATCATCCTTGGCTTCCGGTTCGATGTCACATGGTAAAGTAGCTGTACGACCCAATACCGCTTCAACTGCTACTGTTGAGACTAGAAAATAGGAAAAAATAAAAATATATATTTGAATTAAAATAATATTTTTATTTAAGCTAAAATTATTTAACATAATTGTTAAAAGGAAATTTTTAATAAATTAAATGTTATATAAAGTTAAAAACGTGTTTTAATTAGAAAATTTTCATTTTCTCATTTTCCTACGTTTTGAGAGAACAATGAAAATAAAATAGAACGTTTTTCATCAAGTAAATTTTATATTTGCTTTTGTGTAATTTTACTATATTATTTCCTTAATTATACATTATAAAATCGTAATATTGTAGAGATGTTCGTTTCAAAAAATATAGGCAAATTTTCACTAATGTGAGGAAAGAAAACAAAAATGTAAATTCTAATTTGAAAATTTTATAACTTATTTTATACAAAGTTTTTGTTTTTTTTTCTTCTTCTTTTCTCTACTTTTTAATACAAATGAACTTAATTTCCTTTACTCATTAACACTTTAACATACATACAGATATTTGAAATGTATTTTTTTAGTTTGAGTTTTTTCCTCCATTTATATCCTCTACTTGATTGTCTAAAAGCAGAGAAGAGAAACACAAATGTATAAAATTATGTAAGAAAATATGACGAAAAAAATTGCCACGCGTACGGAAGTAACGTTATACATGAAAGCCGGATGCATGAATATTTCGATAGCGTTATCAGCATTTTAATGTGAGAATTATATTTTGCTTTGGTTGGATAGTCATTAAACCAGCTGTTGAACTTTTCTAACTTATGAAAGTAAATCACTACTAGGGCTGATATTTTTAAGAAATTTCTTTCATATATCTATTTAAAGAGAACATATAAAACAATGGGATTTCGAACGATGTTGTAGAAAACATACTAAAAACATTAATAACGGTAGAGTATAAGAAAGCCCATAACGTCACTTGACAAAACCACCGTATGAGTGGAAATAAGCGAAGTTGAGTAGAGTATCTAAATCCTTTTGTCTCTATATATGACAAAAAAGGACACAAACTATATAACCACTCGATGGAAACTCGAATAGGACTTTAGTTGTGGACGAACTTAACAACATTTGCTATGTTGCTCTTCACCTCTTAGAATCTAATAAAATTTGTTAGAGGAACAGGGAGGCTCCCAGTCTAGAGTATTTCAAGTATATTTCATCCATTAATTGAGGGTCACTGGTAATTATTACAATAGACCAAAACGAACTTCTATATCTCTTATTTACTTTGTCTTGATAATGCAATATTTAATTAGAATAATAAGCTGAAATGTTAGTTATATGCAATCAGAATAAGATTTTATAATTAATTACTTCAAAATCTTTATTATCAATTAAGAAGTGCCTAGGGTTGGTGACATTCTTGTTGTTGCTGTATTATAGGCTCATTTAGGCAATTTAACACATACCTTATTTAAACTGAAATTACATAACCCTGTTGTAACCCCCATACATTACATAACTATATATGTATATATATACAAACACTCATACTTATATTACTGTATAACGAATCACAGTAATAGTACGTGAGTTGGAATATTAATAGAGAATTGACGAATATAAAGTAAACGAGCTTTCTTCATACCAATACACTGCTGTTCATGCTATCTATGTTTTATATATCTATGTCTGTATATATAGCAAATATTGTAATATAGTGAGTGGTAGTTATCTTAACATTAAAATTGCCACTTTATGTCAACAACAGATATTTTACCTTTTTCTTTATTTTTTCCACTTGACTCACACCCACCAACAATTGTTACACTTACAATACATATTTAGGTAACGAAACTAACAATATAAGTGAAGGAAAAAATTATATAATCTTCTATAGAAAATTTTAGTTTTCTTTTTATTATATTTTTTTAAAAGAAATTCATTGCAAAAAAGGAAATTTACAGACAATAAGGAAAAATGTTAAACCATAATAGAAGGACAAATATACACATACATAACAATATTCTGAGCAGCAAACAGCTAAAAAATGAACAAAAGAATAGACCAACTGATTTCACAATGTTTTCTATTTTCGCTAAACAATAAATAAAATGAAAAGTATTTTTTACTCTTTAAACTATTTTTTTATTGTTTTATTTATAAAATATATAGAAAATTGTACTAAATATCATTATCTGGCCATAAAATAAGTTACAGGTGTTTTTTCGGACAACTGAATTTCATTTTAAAGTAAGAAAAGGTACGAACTAGTTTTAAGCATTTACTCTTCTCAATCTTTTGATATTAAATCTAAGAAAGCTTAATAAATATATTTGTTTCCAGGGTGATATATTTAATCGGAGTTTCCAAGAATTAATACTTTGCTTTGATTCCAATATTTTTATATAAGTTAACTGCTGTATTTAAATGGAATTAGATGTGAAATTTGTATTTTAACATAATTTTTTTGACGAATTTTTAAATCCATATAGAATTTTTGGATATCGGAAATCCTTAAGTGTTTAAGTTTTAAATATCCTCGAAAACTTAAACTAAAGTACTCTGATAGATTTGTTTTTTTTCCACCCACACATTTTAAAAATTACGTTAAACCTACTTTTAAGATTATGAGTTCCATTGGCTTTTATATTCTGATTATAATCAATATGTAAGAGATGAGCTTGTCCATGCTCCGTTTTCTATAAAATTTTATTCACTTATTGTGGATTTAATAAAATTATAGTAATCAATCTCGATCAGATTGTTATTGCAATCAAAAATATATTATGAAGATTTGGGTCATATGAGAAGGTTTAAGCTTTCTGAAAGTTTAAAAAAAAAATATATATTTTTTTAACTTTAATGAAGGTACTAATGAACATTAATGTCATTTTCCACAATTTCCCCCGTTTTATCGATTTGTTATGTGATCACAGACGACTGTTCTGTAGTGTTAAAATCTGTTGAATTTATTACTTAATCAGGTAGTCGTAGGAATTTAATATTTTATGGTTATAAAATTTGTATTTGTGACTTCTGTTGAAATTAGACAGAACGATCATCTTTAACAACCAGGTCAATATATTGAACCCGAATAACCACACCTGGGGACTCCAAGTTACCGAGCTACCAAACCAAAGTCAAATTTGGAAGGTTCCCTCAAAACCCTCTATCCCTTTTAGTTTAAGCTGAATTTTGATTAACTCACAGCGTATACTCATTTAAAGTTAAAAGTTATAGTCGGTGAAATCAAATATCTAATACATTACACCACTCATATAATTTGAATTTCTTACCTTTATGTTAATTTTACAAATTTTTATTACAATACCAACGTATATTTCGGAGTTATGCTCTTTTAAGTGCATCCATAACAAAACTGGCAGTCACACAAAGCTGTTATGCATCAATAAGTCATTAGTATTGCTATTAAAGAATGTCTAACTCAAATTCCGTTTTCTCAGCCACTATATAGATATTTTTAATAATATTTAATCAAGACAACAAAAATAAAGTTTTAAATTTTACCAGTCCATAATTTCCCATAGCTCTCAAATAATGCCCAGATTTATTAAAATTCATAAATCCAACTCTTATATTAGTATCATGATAATTTGTAGAAGCATTTTACATATAGCATACAGTTATACAGTAATATAGTTTATATACAAAATTCGCATATGGCAGAAGCGTAGTTGGTTTCGAACTTTATTTCTTCAAATAATAAATGTTTAAAATTTGTGTATCAAAACCTTAAGTAAAATTTTGTTTATTTTTCTTATTATAACTCCTGTAGAAACACTAAAAATACATAAGATCTCCTTCATGTGCTTACTGTATCAAATGCATAATTCTCAAAATTTTTATGTATACACACACATATACCTTTGTATCATTTTTATATATGTATATATGACTGTTAAAACCACAACAGAAAAATGAATGCAAAAAAATCTGATTGTACCTGCCCCCCCACACTTTTAAATAGTGTAAAAGACTTAAATTGCATTTGACATAATGCGTTTTATATTTTGTACTCCCACCATCAAATCTTAATTACAGAAAATAGAGTAAAAGAAGCACAAGTGGGTTTATTCGCACGTACGAAATCGTACACAAATCCCATCAAAAGCTAAAGATGAAGATGAACAAATGAAAGAAATCAAGATTGTAAACGATTTTAAAGGTTGCAGCAATTGCAACTTATTTTCTTACATTTATACGTTCGTTCATTTCTTCATTCGTTCATTTATTCATTTATTCTACTTTTGTACATTAATGCCAAGGTAATTAAATGTCAAGATATTGTGGCTGCAATACCAGCAGCAACTGCCACTTGGATATATATAGATATTTATATATGTATGTTTGTATGTATTTTAGTATAGTTGTATATACGCCTGCAAACATTTCACACTGTATGTGGTTACCTTCGAAAGGATTAAATGTTGCTAATTTCATTTTAATGTTTTTTTGTTATATTTCTATTTTTAAAACTTCTGCAATTTCTTCTTGATTTTATTGGCATTAGGAGCAACAAAGACAAAGTCAGAAAGTTAAATGAATTTAAAAAAAAGAAAAAAAGAAGCGAAGAAGGAATCATAATGGTTTTTCATTGAAGGTTAATAAGAAAATAAATGGAAGTAAAAGGGTATTAAAATTTTAATACAATCATATTGTATTTAAAATTAAATTGTTACAAAACCCCAACCGATGTCATTAAAATTAATTATGGAAATAAATTGCAAATTAATTACGTTACATTTGAAGTACAAAAAAGTATGAGTTTTCAATGTTTTCTTTTTTATATGATGGGAATTTAAATAAAAGTTAATATAAAATATAATCTAAAAATTTTTAAATTATATATATATGGAAAATTCCATTGGTTTATAAAACGTCATCAAAAATATCTGTGTAAAGAAACCCAATCTTGTCATAGATTTACTATTTCATTTAATAATAAAAATTGAGGAAAAAAGAAATATTTTCAAGAAAACTCATCTTGGTTCTAAGGAAAAAATTGGTCAAATATTCAAAGCTCTGCTGTAAAACTGTTTCCAATATTATAAAACAGTACCGGCAGAATTTTTATTTCAGTGGGCTGACTATTTGGTAGAATAAGTTAATGCTAATGTTTAATAATATACAAGACTCAAAAAGTTCTGCTAGAAATTTTGTCTAAAATAGGGCACCAAAATTGAAGTCAAGTTTTCTTAAAAAATATATATTGTTGCTGCATGATGGATTTTCGCAAATTATGTCTGATGATCGAGATTATATTGAAAAAAGCATTGCAAATTTTACATAATGTGCTTATTATCTCAAACAATATGCATTTGCGGCAAAAGAAACCAATTATTTGTTTCAACGGGCTCTTTATATATCGAAATTAACTTCAAAAGCTGCTTCAAAAGTCTTCAAATTTTGTGTCCACTTATTTTTGGTCTGACTTGGCAGTCTGTAGTAATAGTAAATTATAGAGATATTTTCTTGGTGTGACTTGGCATCCTGTAAATATGGTCAACTTCAGAAATATCCTTTTTTGAAAATTGTGATAGTAATTTCATTCAAATAAAAAGAAGCTAAATCTATTACCCCTTAGTTTTTATTTAACTTTTATGTTAAAAATTTTTCGATCTTAAAAATAAAGTGGTAGTATAAGCAGTGACAGATGTAACATCTAACAGTTTTTCAAAGTTCGAATATTTATATGAATATGTCAACTAAAAACTCAAACCTTTAAGTTTTTTCGATAGGACGCCCAATCAAGTAATGCAGTTTATCAGTATATATTCTGGTGCTATGTTTTACTGTAAGATTATCCTTATTTCATTCCCTCCTGTAGGAAGCTGAAAAATACCTGAAAACTTATAAAGAAAGATATCTCAAAAATTACGAGCTGTAGGCTGTTCACAACATTTACATGGATAGCCAGCAGGACAGACAAACAGGCAGAACGACAGAGAGACGGACATCGCTTATTCGACTCATAAAACGATTCTGAGTCAAACAGTATACACAAAGGTGAGATTGAAAACACTCTTTCTACATATTATAAACATCACTACAAACTCATAATAAAATGATCTTAAGATCCAAGAACAGTTGCTGAAATAGAAATCAATATGTATTCAGTTTTGAAGCATATTAATCTTAAAAAATTGAAGAATCCAATCTTCAATATGAAATACGCCTTTTTTGATATTTGGAAAAAGGGTGGTTGTTTTTACAAGCAAACTTTTCGGCATTTTCATAGAAAATTTTAATGTTCATTTTCAGTTTATTTTAGACGACCTGTATTTTTCTTTTATTTAAGTTTTAAATATTTAAGAGTTTTCTGTTTCTATCTCGGTTTAGTATTCCCATTTTATATTCGACCTTTTCTTATTTTGGTACATTAATTTAAGCTGCTTTCAGTTGAAAGTATTCAAATCATTTATCTTAACACTTTTGCATTATATTTTGTTTCTTTTATGTTATTTATATTTTCTTACAATTTTTCCCTTTTCTGTTTTAACCTACATCAATAAAAGAAGTGATCTAAGTCGCATTAAGTATGTTTTTCTATTTAAAAACAAAAAAGGATCTGAGGATACGCTTCAACCTATTGAAAATTTTTTTTATTTTTAGAAATCGCTTCGTAGTTTTGACTCTTAAGTTCAAACTAATAATTCAGTCTAATAATTATAACTGATATCTGAAATTTTTGATTGGGTATAAATGATGGTAACTCGGGAAAAACTGCCCCCTAACAAAACATCGCTTTAACAATTGTAATGATAGTGAACAGAAAAAACTTTATTTTATTTTCTTCGCAGGAAAAGGGTATTTAAAAATCAGCATAAACGAATATAATAAATTTCTCTATTATTTTCTCTTTATTATTTTCATACATTCATTTCTTTCTCACACTTAATATGTAGTTAAGTATAACTGATACAGACCATCAGTAAATAAAATACAAAAACAAAATGTAGAATATCAAACATCAGGTTCAGTAGAGAAAGGATGATAAATATAAATAATAGCAAATGTAACAACTAAATAATTTATAGTAGTTCCGTTAAGAGTTTTGTCTTGAGAAATCACCTGTTTAAAACAAACGTAATTGGTTCAGTAAATAAACCACAAGAAAAATGTTGTAAAGGTTACATTAACTTCATTATACTGTTGGTAATACCAGGAAGGCATCAAAATCTGAGTCGTTTTATCCAAAATATTTGAAAAGGTTCACTGAATTATTAAAGGAGCGAAACAAAAAATTCATAACACACGTTTTACATAGTTGTAACACAATTATTATTTAATTTCCGGATCACGTTGTCTTTGTAAAGCATGCTAGATATAAAGTTATATTTGTTAATCTGATTAAAATGATTGATTAGTCAAAAGATTATTAAATATTTTTAACAAAACCCTTCTTGGTCCACAGAAGTTGGCCAAGCATTTAAAGGTCTGCAGTCAAACTGTTTACCATGTTATTGGACAGCACCAGCAGAAATTGTCCCTTAACAGAAAACCAGGTTGAAGTAGAAGGAATGGTTCACATGATGTTTATAAAGGCAAAATAGTAGAAAGTATTTCAAAAGAGCTCTCAACCACATTCTGTAGGAAAGATGCATGGTTAGCTCAGTCTCGGACTATTTGGTAGAAAATATTAGGGTTTAAAAACGTGCAGGACTGAAAAGTTTATAAGCTTTGAAAGCAGCAAAAAATTAAGAGGCCAAAAAAGCACGGAAACTGAAGTCAGTTAACTTACTGGTTAAATATTTCATGTTTCTGATGCTCAAATGTTGAAGAATAGTTTGGGACCCAAAAGCGGCCAAAATTTCGCAAAAAGTTCTTGGACAGCCGGAAGCTATGCAAGTGGAAAGGTATTAAAATCTTGTTAAAAAAGAATTAAAGAAAACAAAAGTGAAATAGATTTTAAACGGAGATGCTCTACCTGTTCGAGCAAAATGACGGAAAGCAATTTAAAACCGTTAATGTAAGGGTTTCCGTAAAAGTTCGTTATTTCATCAGTAGAGATAAAATCTATGGAATTTTTTTTTTTTGCGAATTGTAACAAAGATTAAAAATTTGAAACTCTTTTTGTTTTGTGGTTACGTTTTTATTTACGTATATGTATGTTAAGAATTTTTTCATCTCACTCCTTTTATTATTATTATTTTTTTTTTTAAATAAAGTATTATACATGTATATATTCTTAACATATACAAACATATACAAACAATGTTAAATATCAAATACACTTTTCATGCATTGATTTTAATAAACACACACTTTCAATTTTACCAATTCATCTGACAGCCCAATACGCACACACATTACACAGAGAAATCGAAAAGTAAAAAATGATTTCTTTAATTCCCTTAAGGGAACTTGCCTTAAAGGTAAAAAATCTTCATCTCATTACAGTGAAATTTGTGCAAATGTGAAATTTTTGTTTAATGTGAAAGTATTTGTGAAATGTTAACAACAGTAGGTGTATTTAACAGACATTTGTTTTAATGTGTGTTTGTATCTTTTGGTTATTTAAGTTTGTTCTTTTGAATATCTGTCTGTCTGTCTGTCTGTCTGTCTGTCTGTCTGTCTGACTGTTTGTCTGCTGCTTTACGAAATTATGTTAATTTTTTCACAGAATTTTTGGTTTTTGTTTATATATATTATATATTATTTTTCCATTTTTGCTTTAAATAAATGAACAAAAAAATTGTTTAAGAAAAGCACAAAAAGTATAAGAAAAAGAAATGAGCAGTGGAGAAAATAAGCTTAACATGGGAATTTTGCACACTTTTACTAAAGGTAATAAATTAAACCGCAGGGCATTGAAGCAAAAGCAACAGAATCTGTATAATCCAATGTACATATAATTATCCTTACATAAAGACACACCAACAAATGCACACACACATACATACTTACTTACTTATATAAGATTTCATTGATATGTACTAAGGAATTTATGTATTTTCTGTTGCCAACAGAAAAAAGAGAAAACAAGAAAAAGACTAATGTGAATAGTAAAAAGGTTTGGCCAACAACATGTGTATTTGATTGAGAAGATTTTCCTTTTTAGTTATCAGAAACAGAAGAAAAAAAAACGAAATTTCTGATGAATGATAATAAAGCAAAATTCGTTTATATTAAGTTGTGTTATATTAAGATTATTTAATACTTATTTAAACATTTGAAGTGTGGATGAGGAAAATCAAAGTCGAGGTTAAGGAAGATTTATAGTACTTTTTGGATAATTGGTTTATTTAAAGATTAGCAAGAAATTAATAAAATTTAAAAGATTCTATATAGAAATTCATGTATATGGAACTAATAAAACCGAAGAATTTATAAAAAAAGGAAGATGCATGTATTGAGAAAAGTTGGTCACATTTAGCCTATAATGCTTTCTACTAATCCGATTTCGATAACTTTAAGCAATAGGTTATATAAATCATAATTTTTATACATTTTATTTATCGATGTCTGCCGAATTTTCAGGTTACCCCAAATATCATCTAATTTTTTTTTTTTGCCGAATCGATTTTGCTAAACAACAAAAGGCAGTCGGATTAATATGGATACTACAGACAATCTGATACAGTTACAGTTTTTTGTTCCAGGAATATTTTTATTGAGTTTTGGGTGATTCTTTTTGGTGTTACACAACTTTCCAAACTATGTATAACCCCTCAATTCCACAATTGTGGAAGAGTATCTTCAACTTATACTATAATGTATATAATATTCATTAGCAAGTATAATGAAAAACGAAGCTTGAAAAGTTGGATTAGATTTTTAGAAAAAAGTGTAAATTAAAGTAATACCAACGGTTAGAATAAAACCAGAGTAATTTTACAAAAATATTCCATATAAACATGTGTAACTGCCATGTTGGCCAAGTCACTCGGTGATCCTAACACCGCGTGAGTACAATGCGCAAACCAACTACCAAATATCCTTATTTATGAAGTTAGCAATTTGGGATTTACGTTGATATAAAAACTTGCTTAAGTGTTGGAGATATGTAGTCTCCTGCCACACTGTTGGTGATATCTTTTCATAGTACAGAAACACATTGAAAGCGTGAGTTTTTCTCGCAGAGAGAAATTTTATCCCAATTTCGTTAGGATTACCACATCATTAACTTTTTTACTTTAACAATGAGACCACTATAGAGGTTAGATCCATTCCATAGACTTGTAGATTCCAAGTAAGTATTCATCTGCAACAGATGGGATACATTTCTGCGGAAAATGGGTTAAAAACTATTCATGCAGTAGCTAAACTGATATAGTAATTTAAACTTATCTAAAATATACATCTTAATATAATTTCTAATATTGTATATTTCATCCAATATATATCTCATCGCGAAGTTAATTTTATTAGATTCTATGGATAACGGAATATATATTTTATCTGCAGGTAATCGATGATATTTGTAAACAAATTTACTGATTTGATGCCATGACATCAATTTTGTTAAGTTATTTATAAGAAATATATATTGTTTTATTTTATAAAATGTAAAACCGTATAGGGAGAATTTGAATACCGAAAGTTATTTCCAGAAAAAAGAGAATTAATATTTCCTAAAAATTTTAATTTTACTTTAATTTTGGTATTGCATTAATTACTCAAGTGATCAATTGTATTATTTTCTTACATTTCCATTAATTATAAACTTTCCCATACCACCGTTCCCATATTGATTTTTTTATATTTTAAGACTGTAACATTTCTTACCACTTTTTTGTATCAATATGAACGAAAAAAAATACTTTCGTAAAATTATCACTCATTCGCCACACAAAACCATTTTAAATTTTCTTAAAAAAAAACATTATCATTTCTTTCTTAAATAAATTTAATAATAAATTTACAATTCGCAGTAACATTCCTATTCAAAACACAAATTATGAACATAAAACCTGAGAATAAATAAACAATTTCTAAAAAAAATACACTCTTAGAAAGAAAAATAAAAAGACTTGAAAATTGTATGAATTCAAGAAAAACACTTAAATGCACTTTAACATTTTTCTCTTATATCTTGCATTTATTTTCCTGCAATTCCTCTTAATACTTTTAAAGAAAGAAGAAAAAAAAACAAAATATTGTGATACTTGTTCACGCCGAATTACTAAGAATACACAAACTGCAAGAACCATAAACATATTTCATCAAGTTTAAAAAGAATGCCAATTTTAAAGCGTGAAGTATGTAAAAAGGAAAATTGGATTCATAGAATGTAAAAAAAGAGAGAAATAGTAAAATTATATAAATAAATTCAAAATATGCTGCTTTGTGTTTGAGAAAAGAAAACAAGTATGAATTCTATATTCGGCTATGCCGAATCTTTAATACCCTTCACTTCAAATGCGTATGAAGTAAATACGTAGTATTTCATACATACACACTCTCCCATATACTTACAGACATATAAAATAATTTTTTCCCTAAATATTACAAGAACACTTAATGAATCATAAAATTAGTTATATTTTTGGCTACAGCTATTTTTCTACTTAACCGATATTGATAATTTTTTAAATGGCTGAAGTACATATAGTTTTATAGTATGGAAAAATGTCATTCTGATTTGTCTATTAATAATTGACAATTTTACAAAAGCTCTTATCTTGACCTTAGAGGTTGTCTCAGATGTCGGTCTATATCTTTTAGTATACTGAACAGACTTTCTTGGTTTAAATTTAGAAAACTTTTCAGGACTATAATAAATACTGAGGTTAAACTTTATTGAGCTCCGTCAATAATTGTGGGAGTGAGCGTGCCAACAATAGGCAGACAGACAAACAGACGGACATAACTAAATCGACTCAGATTTTGAATTGAAACAAAAATATATACATTAAAGGGTCTAAGATAATTCCTTCTTAGCATTACATACAGAATTACAAAGTTAATATATCCTCTTCACCACTTGTGGTGGTGGAGGGTATAATACAAATACAATATTTATATAAACTACACACAACAGATCGATTTTTCAAGATTTTTTAGAAACCGGGTTTCCTTTTAACATAAACCGGTTAAGTGATAAAATAGAATTCTGTGATAACCTCAATTACTATTTCAAAAATCATCAAAATCGGATACATGAAAAAGAGTTATATTCAAAAAGATCTAATTTTTTTGACTCTCAATGTACGCGCATACAAAATTATGTCTTATATATAAAAAGCATTTTGTTATTAGTGTGTAATGTGTAAGGTGCGTTAGGATTGTTGTTGAAATTTCATACATATATACATGTGGTGGAAGGTATTAATGATTCGGCATAAACGAAGAAAGCACTCCTCTTATTTTTCTGTGTTTTTATACAACTTGAAATTGAAAACGATATTTAATTCAGTGTACTTGTTGAACATATAGTTGAGAAAGCATTGAGAGGGATCAATGATATTAGATTTTGTTTTAAATAAGATTTTTGGATTTTGAATGTTGTCATTTCATTCATGTTCCAAATTAAATAGATCTTTAGATTCAGATAAGTTACCGTACACCTCAGTTTTGGTGGAATAGTCAATGAATGAAACAAAAAACTTGAAATATTTTTTTAAATTTTTAATTCACTAAAATCATAAAAATACTCATTTCGAAACAAAAAGGAAAAACATAACGATTATTCGTGGAGAAAACTTTGGTTTCTTAATTATGCAATATTTGAATTTTCAAAATAACTGGCTATAACCGGTTACTAAAATCCGGGTCGAACACCCTAACAGATACAAATGCATATACATGCACAAATACTACCATACAAAGAAAATATGTTTATAGTTGAAAGAGAAATGAAAAACATCAATTTACAATGAAAACATGCAAGTGAAATTTCATAAAAAAGCGAAGAGTAAAAGCGAATAAAAAAAACATGAAAAGCAATTGCAGAATAACTTTGGTAGAATACAAAGTATAAGAAAAGCTCAACATTTTAGTAATATTGCAGAAAACGAGAAAAAGAAAGAGAGAGCGAGTTCGTGAAATAGAGTATCAACAAAATAAAACAACATAAAAAATCTAAAACAGCAACATGATGATGGACTGCACAAAAGAATAATAACAACCTAAAGCACAGATGAACATCAGCAGCACAGATATTGAAGCAGGTCACGTGTGTATTACAACATTGTGTAGAATGTTTGATGCTGCAAATAAACTTTATAACATTTTTTTCGGATTTTCTTGCTTTCAAAAAATAAATAAATATTTCTGGGCTTTTTCTCTTTTTTCTAAAGTTTAATTATCTTAGAATTTTTTTAGTAAGAATATGAGTATTATTTTTTTGTAAAATCTATCGTATTTAATTTTTAAGAACGTATAATTTATTGTTTTGATTTTGAAAATTTTAGTACATTAGTTTTAGTTGAGCGCGATTTTGGTCTTTTTAAAAGTATCAGTGTCCCTAGAAGATAGCAGTGTCATCTGAGTATTGAGATCTAAAAATTCTTTATACCCGATTTTCATTAAACTAATAAAAAATTATTAAATACAAAAACCTAAAATTCATTATAAAAATTGGGCAAATTAGGTGGGCGGCAGACCTTTGCCCGTTAGTAGAACATTTTTCAAAAAGTTCCTAATACATCCGGCAGGAAAACAGCCCGCTAGACTCAGTGCTCGGACTATAAGGCCTTAAAAACATATATGACTCAACAAGTTTTGACAGGAACGATGATAAAAATATAGAGTCCAAAAAAGTATCAAGAAAAAAATTTCATGATAGAGGAAATTGAAGTCAAGTTTTCAAAAAATATTTCTGCTGCATAATACATGACGAAAAAAAAGTTCAAGCAGATTTTACAAAAAATAAATGGTCAAAATTGTATGTTGATCAAATTTGCGGCAATGTTGATAAAAGCTTATTACCCAAAATCACTAAAATTTCCCAAAAAGTTCTTAGTATGGCAAGCAATATGCAGTTGCGACAAAAGACACCAATCATTTGTTAAAATGAAATTTATATCAAGAAATATTTAAAAAAGTCTGTTTCCATTCATATGACTTAATAATATATCCACTTATTATTGGCCTGACTTGGCATACTGCCGTTATGGAAAACAAGACCCTTAAGAGTTACAAAAATAATAATGCGGGATTTGTTCCGGGAGAGGCAAATCTTCCAAAATATCCGAAGCTATGACTAGTGGAGCTATATTGGACCTTATTAATAGAAAACTGAAAAGTACAAAGATATTTCCAACATTATGTGCATATTTTAAAGGGATAAGAACCAATTGTTCGAGCAAAATGACACAAAATACTATAAAAGTGATACAGGTGGCTAGTTTAGAAATATCTCTATATTATTTGCGTAATGACCAAAAGCACTACCTTTCTTTTTCGGTGTGATTTTTTGAAGGATCTTAACTATACAAGCGTAACCATTAAGATGATGAAAAATTGTTATAAAGACTATTAAAGGTTAAAACGAATAAATTTTGTATCATGAATTCTAAATACTAATTTATTTTAAATTTATTTAAAAAATAAAAATAAATAATTTAGAAAAGAGTCCTTGCTTTTTATTAAAAATTTCCAAAATGGAAAATGCTAGATAATTGTGCTAAAAAATATCTGTAATGATTTTTTTCTATTAGCAACATAATCTACCTTAATTAACAGCTTTCTATTGTATAATATAAACAAACACATTGTATATGTAGTGTTATATAGGTTATTTGGGATATACACACATACATATACATTTATCTATATGTTGGATCGTTTTCATTCTCTAAAATAAAACAAATGTTTGTGTCTGCCGTCAAAAACATAAAATAGAACATTTGAATTTTCTTTGTAGTAAACGGGGAATGTAGGCTTTTTTGTAGAATTTCTATTTTGCTATATAAAATATTTTTTCTCTATTTTTTGCTGTTTGTTCTCATTTCACTTTAACTACTAACAATAGTAGCAGCATGTATTTGTGTAATTTTCTAAACACGTTTATAAAGCATCATCACATATTAAGTTTTTCTTTCGTTTAAAGTTAGTTTTTATTTTTATTTTGAATTTGCCTTTAGTTCTTAAAGTTAAGAGCAAATTAAGCCATATGAATTTATGTTTATACACTTATTGTAGAGACTTAACTGAATGTCTTTATTTAAAAGTAGTTTATTTCTTTTGCTTTGTATTCAAGGAAGAAGAAAAGGCGGGCATATAAACAGGCGTTACTCAGCTGCCAGTCAAATACAGACAAACCCAGTTTCATATTTAATTGTTACTTAAAAAGACAAAAGATCCTGCTGTAGAAGTTGTTTTAATACTTTCTTTTTTTGTTTTTCATCTTTTTACGTATTTTTCAAAGCATTAAATGTGTAAAAGCTTAAAGGTAGTTTTTTGTGTACACTTCACAACCAGAAGTGGTGGAAAGGGTATATTTACTTTGTCATTCCGTGTGTAATGCTAAGAAGGAATCATCTCAGACCCCATAATGAATATATATTTTTATATCAAGTTGAGATTTAGCACTATCTGTCTGTCCGTCTGTTTGTCTGTCTGTTATTGGCATGGTCACTTCCACAATAATCGAGAGAGCTCAATGAAATTTGGCCTGAGTATTTTCTATAGTCCTAACAGTTTGGCTGAGAACACCAGCAAAATCAGTTGAGTATATTAAAAAACATAGACCGATATCTGAGGCTACCTTTAAGTTCAAGCGAAAAATTTCTGTAAAATTGTCAATTACAAATCGTCGTAACATTCAATAAAATGCGCTTTATCATCAAAAATTCAAAAAATTAACAAAATCGGATTAGTTCAGAAAAAATTCATAGCCAAAAGTATAAGTATTTAATACGAGTGTGTATGTGCGAACTATAACGTATTTACTTCACACGCATTTGTGATGGAGGGGATTGAAAATTCGTCATAGCCGAATAATAGCATTCTAACTAGTTTTTGTTTTTTGTTTGTAGGTGGAGGAAAATTTATGTAAATTACATATGTGGTTTTAAGGGCTTAACATTTTTCAAATTATTTCCCAAATGTTTTGAATATTTTGAAAAATCATTTTAGTTTTTTATTTTTCGTAATTTTCTAAATAAAGATAAAATAATTTTTAAATAAAAATCAATATTAATTTGAAATATATTTAATATGACAACCAACTTAATTATATATTGAGTCCTTTAAATCACTGCTGATTTTAATAGTTTTACAATATTTGTTATATAATTTTACCTCATTCGAATGTTAATATTATAATAAAATCACTGCATCTATTTAATTAAACTAATTAGTAATTAGAGAGTTTGAACCATATGTCACTTAATTCGCTTGTATTTAATATTACATTTATTTCAAAATAATGTTAATAGAAGAATTATTTAGCTTATTTTACCATGAATGCTGTATTTGACAAAAATTTAAATTATTAAATAATAAATCAACTCTACTTGTATTAATTACTGTATTAAATATGTAATAATCTAATATAACCTAAAAATATTTGTAAAAATATCAGAAAAATTATTTGTTAAAATATTTCCAAATTATTATTATTAATTTATTTATTATTAATTATTATCTAAATATTTAAAATTCTATTACTTAAACATTAAAAATTCTATTACTTAACATTACCGCTTTTCATCTACCAAGAGCCTATAACCATGATATTTATACTTAAACTTAAAATTTCTATAGAAGATCGATACTTACATACGAAAACGCATTAAAGTGCACTTAAAAGGAAGGCACTTAAAAAGGAAATAAGTTAAGAAAAAATTCGTATGGGATCAATTAACAATATAAAAAAAAGATGATTATCAACTGAAGTCAGTTTTCATGATTTTGGATCTTAAGGAAAATTTTTGAATACTTTTATATTTTGATAATTTTTAGGAAATGATTGAAGTCTTATACATTCGATAATATTTGATAAATATGATTTTATAGATGATTTTGTTTTTTTAAATATGAATTTGTAATTTATAGAAAAAACCAAAATATTTTTGTTTAAATAGTTCAATTAATAACTTTTTTTTCAACAAATGTTGAAATGTAAATGAACTACTTTTGTTTTTACTTTAAATTTTGTGTAAGTTATTAAATAAATTTTTTAGCCATAGATTTATTTCACTTATGCTCTTCGAAAATATTTATTTTTTGTTAATAAAAATGAATTATTTTTGAAATGTTGTTCCTATTATCAAGCATTAAAGTAACAACTTAATAATCATACCAATTAAAATGAACGTACACTCCAAAATATAAGGCGGATAAAAATGGTACTTGAATAACGAGCTTATTTGTGATTGTTTTGTTTGTAATGTATTTTAATTTCTATTTCTATATTCCACACACCAAAATACAATTAAAATGCAGATATTAAAAGAATCAATTAGGTAGTTTTCAGAAATCTTGAAATCAAATCTGAAAGAGGGAAAAACACTTCAAGTTGATCTAACAAATGTTCTTACTTTAAATATTTAAAGTTTTGAAGTCGAAATTGATTACTTCGATGCAACTTTTTGTATTTTGATCAAGTCCTTAACAACATACTTAAATCATTATGAGGTAGCTATGAGAGTATTTGAGATGATACATGTAGTATTGCATTCCGTATTTAATTTCTGTATAAACCTTAATAGAATATAATTATTATGTCCTCCTGTTTTGGTTAAGTTATCTTTGGAAAATTTGTTACTTATTATATTAAATGTCTAACAAATGTATATATTTTTAATCCAATTAAAATGAGTGACCACAAAAAAGTGCATGCTAAAATTATTAAACATATTCAATGAAACCCAACTTAGTCTTTAAAAAGATGGCCAAACTTGGCCATAAAACTATTTTCAGTGTTAATAAAAATTACGTGGAAAACTTATCCGCTAATAGAAAAAATAGTTCAGGTAGATAATGTTTTTAAGGCTAAAAAATTTTAAAACATTTTAGCTCAGTGCTCGGAATATTTGGTACGAAGTATTAAAGTTATTCTAGGTTTAAAGCCATACAAGGTTAAAAAATTCCTGATAGGAATGCTGTTAAAATTTTATAAGCCTAAAACGGAGCAGAGCTATTAAAATCAAGTGTTCTGGCAGATATTATGCAAATTCGTGTTAAAAAAATTTTGTTGTCGGTGCTCGAGAGAAAACTTCCTAAAAAATTTCTCATGGTAAGCAGTTAAAAAGGCCACAACGGGATCTCTCAATACCGAAATTTTTATAATAAATGTTTAAAAACTGCTTCCATTTATAAGACTTTATTGTCCACTTCTTTTTGGCCTGACTTGGCATCCTGTCACAAACCTTTTAGTGGTACAATAACAATAAGGTGATATTTGTAGAGGCAAATCCTCAAAACTGACTGGTACTAAATACAGTGGAGAGATATCTGGATCTTGTTAAAAATTAATTGAAGAGCAAAAACAGTGCGGTAGATTTTAAATGGTGATGACGGGAAGCAATATAAACACTTAAGTGGATTTCCAAAAAAAGTTAAACATTCCATAACCAGTTATTAAAAATATAATAGTTTCTGATTTAAGATATGTAAGTAAGAATTTCAAGAATATTTTTAAAATTAACTCACTATGATATATTGCTTTAAACATTTCAAAGTTTAACAAGTACTGTAGAATTTTGCACAATTTCTTTTGAAATTACCATTAATACAAAAAAGAATTCCAATTCTTACTGTAGCAACCGGCCCTTGTGGTTTTTACATTAAAAGTATCTGAGAAATTTTGTAAATTCAAATCAGGTCATATTCACTATATCTTCTTCATGTGGGTTTTTCGGAATTAATACTTTATAAGGTTCTTAATCTTGGCATAAAGGATCCTTTTACTCTCTTTTACTTAACTTTCCTTTTTCCTTCGTTACTTCTTTTATGTCAAATGATATTCTTATTAGCCGATTAACAGTTACAGATTAATTTGGAAAACAGTACCAGTAAATTGTGCAGTTTCGTATACAAAATATAAAACAAAATATTAATCATACGTATGATACAAATTCTATGGGGAAATTAGTACTAAAGTAAAAATTATTTTTATTTAAACTTGGATAAAAGAGGAAAATGGAAACGGAAACTTAATCCTCTTTAGCTCAATCATTGCCTACTTACTGTGTGGCTTTTATTCTTCGTATTACAAATATGAATTAGTACTTCAAATATATCAATAATCATTTTTTATTTCTTTACTTCCCCTTAATTTTATGTAATTTTTTAAATATACATTAAAGCAGTTTTTAAAAATATTTAAATTTGCCTTTGTATTAACATTTTTTTATTTATAATTTCATTCCCCATCGAGCATAATAATTAACACGTATTTAACTTTTGTATATATTTTTTTGAACAAAAAGCAATATTAAAATATTTTATTTCAAAGGTTATAAAAATATTAATTATAATCAAAATCAATAAGTATTTAAAATACTTTAATGTAGTGCTTGCAGAAAAAGCTATTTTTTCTTTTGTTGTTAATAAATTTTATATCCTTTGAAATGCAACAATACGTTAATAATATTAAAAAACATGGAAAAACAATAAATATTTATAATTTTTTTATTAATTTATAAAAATCAACTTTGAATATTTATTGTGAAATAATTAAAAAAACGCAATAATTATAAACAAAATTT
Source organism: Cochliomyia hominivorax (assembly GCA_004302925.2). Lineage (NCBI taxonomy): Eukaryota > Metazoa > Arthropoda > Insecta > Diptera > Calliphoridae > Cochliomyia > Cochliomyia hominivorax. The sequence continues at coordinate 60,325,675 of PYHX02000467.1, forward strand.
TTTATAAGGGGGATGATGGTTGTTGAAAGTAGAGAACAGTTGTACATTAAATTTGCATTACTTTATATAAAATTTTAATTGAAAAAAATAATTATATTTACAATTAAAGTAAATAAAAATTTTGATATATTTTCAGGGTGTTTTTTCACATTGACCGTCTTTCTTGCTAAAGAAGTTGCATTCAAGAATGTGAATTAGTTCGTATTATGATTTGTGTGTGGACGCCTGACGAAAAAGAGTTTTTATCTCGACGATGGTTTCTGCTACTATATACAGAACTGCGAATAGGGTTACTCTTAGAGTGGAATATTATCTTCTCTCCTTTGGAATGTGGTGCAAGTCATGAAGAACTATTTTGGTCTAAATTCTAGTAATACCAAATGGATTTTCGACATAGTTGTGAGGCTTATTTTGACCTATGAAAAAAATGTATGGTGGAAAGCTCTGAAGAAGACCATCTTTAGTAGTAACTTTATTAGAGTCCCTAAGAAATTGGCATAACGAATCATGGCTTTTATATCTAAATTGTAGGAAACGTGTTTCCTTTCAATTATCAGAATACTGCAGTGTTCTACACGTAGAAATCTCTACTATTCAGTAGGAATATTGGAATAATCTGGCAACATTGAAGTCTCTCTCGGGTGTATATACTTCATTAATTCTAGTAAAATAATATCGGACATCTCTAAATGAAATGGCAAAACATTCCAACTTGGATTTGATCTAGATAAAGAGTTACACCTGTGAACCCGTTAATATTGTTTCGGCTGAACTGGCTATGAATGGTGTCTATCTCGGTCGTGAGAAAATAGACTATCTAATTAGTTCACCGTTCTCGTTTTTCAGACCTTATGACTTGCTACACTTTCGAGGTATGGCACAAGTTAAATGGCTTAAGCTGTTTCATCTTTTGTGTGAATATAGACCACCTAATTAATTCACCTCTCTCGTTTTGTAGATCTAGTCACTTGTTACACTTTCTAAGTATGCGCAAGTAAGATGACATATTTAGCCTATTTGCTTCGTTTGGCCACATTATGATGAGTTCAGGATGAAGTTTATTACGTGCTCTCAAGAAATCGTCTTCGTAATCAAATCTGAGTTGTAACACGACATTTTTGTATGAAAAGAATCGAGTCATAATTAGAAATACAACATTGATCTTAAGTACATTCGGGATGCGAATGTATTTCTTTTTTAACCACACAAATTTCCATAACTTTTTTTATTCAATTTTTAAATCATTCTCTTACAATATTTCTTCCTTTTCTGAGACCTATAAAAAGTCATATTCCCTTAAAATATGTCTTTCAATCTTAAGATCCGTAAATAGTCGTAACGAAAAAAAAATCAAGCAAAATATTTCTTCTTTAAAATACATATTTCATGGATTGAAATATTTAAATGTGAGATAAATATTTTGCCTGTTTTATATTTGGTACATTTGTTTTATTTTATTTTTCATGTCTGTTTTTTCTTTTTCTCCTTTAACATTTATTATATTTGTTATGTCCTTGCAGCCTTCGTGTTTATAAATAATATTAATGGCCCTCACATTTTGAAAAATGAGTTTAAGAAGCGTTTTTCTTTTTGCTTTTTTACTCTCTTTGCAAGATTTTCATATCGTTTTTTTAATACTTTACTTTCGCTTTTCTTTTTTTAATATATATTTTTCTGTAAAAAATCTTAAAGGTCATATATTAAGTAATTAAGGGAGAAAGTATAATTTATGTAATATGTTAAAAATAATTCCCCCATTTTTTTTAGTATTTTCAAAAACAGCAATAATAAGTTTATAATGAACTTAATTACTGGGAAAATTGTGAACTTGATTTTTTAACTACAGTTTAATTACAAAAGTCATGGATATTTTTAAAAGAAATAAATAGCAGGTTTTGAACCGACACAACCCCAAGCAGAAACGAAGCTTATTAGATTTCCATTTAAAATCCCAATCTAAGTCGATTTAACTACATATGTCTGTTACTCTATGAATCGAATCTAACAGAATTTGACTACATTTTTGTCAAAGTCCTTTTCAGTTTTCTTTATAAAGACGGGAATTTCGGTTCAGTATGAAAAAAGTATAGGCCGATTTCTAAAAAAAAAACTCAAAATTCTAAAACTTTCAAAAAATTATCCATAAAATATAATTAGTCGACATCATCTTTCTAAAAGTTATCACAATTTGATCACTAGAAAAAAGTTGTGGGCCAAATGTAAATTTTATACATTTTATTTCATATTTTTTATCAGGTCACAATTTAAAAGGTAATTTGTTTGAAATTTTCCACAACCACTTATTTTGATGTTATAATAAATTTCGAAAATATGTTACATTATTCGATGTAGCTTTCGTTAAGGGCCTCTTCCTGGAGTATTGTTTTAGATTTATAGAACTGTTATATATAGACCAATTCTATTGAAATTCAGCATAATTATTTTTATGTCTTAAAAATATTTTACACATTTAAGTTCACTTCCCGGAAAAAGTTTTTGAGCTTTTAAAATTTTAAATGGAAACTGACCCTCAAAGAATTCAATTTTAGATGTGCTTTATAAAAATATGTTCATGATACTTACAAATGTGAAAGAATATCGCCATTTAAGGTGATTTTCATATGTCAAGGTTACGTGAGTTCTACAGTATATTAAAGGACCCAAAAATTTAAGTTTTTCGCATTTTCTGCTTGCATAAGTGTTGGAAGCAATAAAGGTCATCACAAAGCTGTTTTTTCTGGGTCTGTATGGGAGCTACGGTTAGTTGTGAACTTTATTGAATTACGACATGTGGATTTCGACTTATTAATTTTTGCCTAATTTAATTAATATCTTCATATCTGTAAGTAATTGAGCTTGAAGCCCATTTCAGGAAGATACTTGTATAAGAATTACCTGAAATAATAAACCGAACATATCCTAAACTAATAATATGCACCAAAGTTTTCACAATGTTTAGATGGATAGTCAGACATACGGACGGACATTACTAAATCGTCTGAGAAAGTGATTTTGACTCAAATGGTTTACATAAAAGTAGGTATACACGATATTTAAAATTTTGTATATGAGATAACTTCCTTTTAAGGCATTGTAACTTGGTTCACAGACAACTTATGGAGACGAGGCTTTCATAATTCTAAAGATGTATCCTACACTTTCTTATAATAAAAAGCCATCTATCAGATTAACAAGTCAGAATATTTTTGTCGGTTATGTCAAATCCCATCACCATAAAATAACAGATTTCCTTCCGAAAAGTTAGAGGGATTAACAGTATTACAACAAAGAGAAAGTTTAAATCATATAATTTTAAATAGTTTGCAGCCAATTAATGTCATATTCTCATTTGAATAAAAAAAATTACATCTAGTTTTATTAAAATTTCTGAAAAATTTATTAAAATTTCTGGCATATATATCTAGAACGTTCTCCACAAATAGAGAATCGACTTTTATCAAATTATAAAAATATTTGAAATGACTTTTGCGACAGCAAAAACTTTATCTATAGTTTGTAAGTTCCCTTAATTCTGTAAAAAACTTTGATGATGGTGAAAAGCTTTAAATTTTGACTTAAGGTTTTGTCCAACATTGCAGATGTGAATTTCGAATTCTCACGCTGGTGAAGCTTTAATGACTCCATAGCTTAATCCTTCATTAATTTTTGTGGCCATTCCAAAATCATTTACCCTAAATGTGTTCCTTTCAAAGTTTTCTCTCACTAGCGAAATTCTTCTGATACTCTTTAATAGTGCAAACAATTTAAAAGTAATTGAAATTTACTATTTCATGCAAATGTTGAAAAATTTAATATAATTTTTAACTTTTTACATATTTTTTTTTTTTTTTTTTGATACGCTCACCAAAAATCTGGAATTTTAAAAATTCAGTTTTAATTATAGTGCATAACATAACGAAATCGATATTTCTTCCAATTAAATTTTTTTTCATATCAAATGAAATACAAAAATCACGTGCTGCACCACAACGTTTTTAAATTATGATATTGATATCAAATAATTTTTTGTTGCTGTTGTTGCTCGTACTTTTCATTCACAAAAGGGTTGTGGCGCAAATAAACATATATTTAAATCTTATTTATATACCACAAAAGCTCCATTACCATAGTGCTCTACGACCGCTAACCACTTCCAACCACTATTAGTTATTTATGTGGATGTTCTTTTTTTCTCCCCCTCCCTTATTCTTTCTCACTCCCATACACTAAAATGCTCATAAATTTAAAAAAAACTTTGCATAGAAATAAAACACTTGCGAAAAAAGGAAAAAATAAAACGCATAACACATAAAATAAAACCAGCACCGTTAGCGCCAAAGAGAAATAAAATAACGTTTAAATTTACCACCTTCACCGAAAAGGGGGAAGTTTAGTTGGATTTGCACAGGTGATTGTAGGTAAATTGTACATATAAAAAGATTTTTTTTGGCATAAAAAAAATATATATAAAAACCTTAAATGTGAATATCAGGTTTTTTAATCATTAAAATCTTAAATATTTTATGGATCACAAAAAGGAAAATTGTGCTTTTAGGGTTTCTCATATAAAGTAAATCAATAGTACCTTTTACCTAATTGTCTCTTTCTAAATGATTTATAACTTTTCGAAAACTCTTTCATTTTATATTTAAGAAGAAAAAAAATTAAAAATCAATACCGTGATTCTTAGTACATTTTAATAACTATATTATGATTTACTAGCTTAGATGGTTCTATGGGGTAACTTCTATTTTCTCGCAAAATGTTTTAGTTTTTCAAATTTCAAGACAGAATCCTTTTAAGGTCCATGAATTATTTTATATTATATGAATTTTCTTGATTTAAACCACAAACAATAAAGTGTACGTAAAATATGTCAAAGGTCATGATTTAACAAAGCTAGGTCTGCTTTATTCATACTTTCATAGGCCATTTTATCATCATGACCAGGCTTCTTGGAAAACCCATGCGATAATAAGAAGTGACAAAAAGCTCATATATGATGACAATTTTAAGTAAAAGTGAACATAAAACGACCCTTCCCAATAAAAGAAAAAAATTAAGTAGAAAATTTTGAGCAGGAAAAATAATCTGATTATACTAAATGTCATCTTATGTAGACATAAGGAGTGCTCTTGGTTCCAACTGCTCTAAACAATTCGATTTAGCTATTTGTTGACCAAATTACGGTTAATATTTATGTTTAAGTGCAAGCAAATCTGTAGCCTTTTCAAAAGAACCCAAAATTTGGAATCTATGAAGACAGCTTCCCTTATGAGTGATATGCAATTGGGTTAAAATATTTAATATTTAAGCCAACAAGATTTAAGGGAACTTAAAAATGTTCGATTCACTTCTGTTAATGAGGGCTGAGACTATCGTTTGTCTATGTAAATTGATGCTCACAAATCTTGCATTGACATAACCCAACATAAGGATCATCATAATAATAAGCAGGAAGATTAGCTTGTCTTAAAAAGATGGAAAATTCCTATTGGATATGTTAGAAGTAGCACTTGTTAGCACTTATTGAAGGCAGAATTGATGTGTCAATGAAAACGAAGTTATGAGTCACAGGATGTGTCTGACGTACTATTTGAAAGGAAGGGATAAGCTCGAATATCTGAAAAATTATACATACGAAAGTCCTGAAATAAGGTCTTTCTCGATCTGTTTTACTGGAAAAAATGTAGGACGGATGGGACCAAGCGAAGGATTACACAAATAAAAAATTGATTAACGAATATCTAAAGAACAGCGAGAATTTTCAAATTTGGTCCCAATCATATCCTTAAATAATTGCTTTACTGGACAAAATGTAGGACAGATAAAATCTGGGGGAAAAGTACTACCACATCGAGAATTTTCAAATTTGGTCTCAATTAATACAGGTCGTGATTTCTAAAACTTCTATCGAAATTTTTGTGCAGCAAAGCGCACCCGGTAAAATCCAGTTTCTAATAAAGTTTTTGATTCAAATCTTTTTATGCTCAAAACTATTCATGACGTAAACTTTTGATTCAATTCAATATACTGAAAACCCTTCAATCACATAAAATTTTCAATACCACGACTTAAGCTATTGAACCATTTATGGAAATCTATGCTACAAAAAAGGGACTACTCTACGTAACGGTAAAAAATGTTGATCGTCATTAGAGTCAATTCCTATTTTTTTAGTTTTTCATTCTTTTATACTGGTTTTACACACAGATTTGTGGTTAACAACAGTCGATAGAATATTTAGAATATTTCAATTTTTCAATAACTTTTTTATATTTTTTTGCTCCCAATTCAATGTGCCGCTTAACAAAGACAAAATTTGCATTTTAGTCTTTTTGGATTATACTTTCTGTTGCTGCTGTTTCATATATAAATTTGGAATTTTTTATATATTTTATGATTTGAACAACTTTTATTTCCTGTCCTCAGCTAAATGTACTTGAAATTTAAGTGTTAAGTACTTGATTTTATGAGTAAAAAAATATCTCTATTTTTGCAGTTTTCTCCATTTTATTTTATATTTATAAAGAAAAGAACTATTATGGGAAAAATTTGTAAAAGTACATTTTCCTAATGTCGGGTATTTTACGATATTATTTCTATATGAATGAACATTGAATGTGGCAATTAGAGTTGGCTGAAAATGGTTTTGGTTATCGAAAGATGTATGATAAGCAAATGCCAAAGTACTGACAAATATTTGGAAAGGTATTTGTCTATATACAAATATTTGGAAAGACACATTTTGTGGCAATAAAATTTGGTTGGTTAAAGTGTTTAAAGGAGGGATATATAAACTATAATTTAAATTTTATTAAATATTATTTCAATTTTATATTAACATGAAGAAAATATTTTTTAAATCGATATTCAAAAACAAACCCATTATTTGAAAATCTTTTGTAGAAGTTAAAAAAAAAAAAAAAAAAAAACTTCTATTCTAGAAATATATCTCTAATTTTTGATTTTGTATACTTAAATAGACTTTCAACAATTTCAACTATGGTGAAGCATCTAGGGATCAAGTATCTTTTTTGACAATATAACAAATTGAAAAGAAAATTTAAGAGTGATTGCTACATTACAGAATATTGTAACAATCCTTGTCCCTTTAAACCAGTTCTCTAAATAAAGTGTAGTATCAGAGAAAGTTTACTCTCTGATGTCCAACTTGGAGCGTGATATCTTTTACAAATAGTTTAGAGTTACTTTCTTATTACACTAGTTATCTGAATGACCTATATCAAGCAGCGACAAATTTTTGATAGTATAAACAAATTGGTTTGTAGCAATAATAACAGAAACTTTATATTAGAAGAAAAATACTTTAATTACTATAAAAGCCGCCAAATCGTAAACTCCTTCTTCCCAATCGACATAATAATTAACGAATATTCTTCCTCGAAAATTATTTTTGAGAAAGTAAAATAACCTCTTCCAGGAAGAATAAAACATTACCTAAAGGTTTTCAATTGTTGGCAGAATTTTCATTCAACATGCATCAATCCAAAAAACTTTTGACTCTTTTCAAAATTAATGATTTTGATGCAAAAATATAGAAAGTGTTTAAACTAAAAGGTCCAAAATAGAGAATTGCAACATAAGTCGATGTAAATTGTTGTCAATTGTCCTTATAAGGAGCAATTCCGACTAAGTTATTGTTGGAAATTTAAGAGAGAACTTAGTTAATTCTTTTTATACAGGCCAACAAAAAGGGATTTTGTAGTATGGAATCTGAATGACATGACTTTATATGCCAATATTGTCACGAATATTCATGCCATTCAGTAGTCTACAAGCTTTACACTAAACAAATATTTCATTTTGAAAAACACTACCTTCATCAATATTCAAGTTTAAGATTGGTTAAGAATCACATCGCAGTTTTTATACTTGTGCCACTTATTAGGACAGAGGCCCCATCAAATATTTTAAGAAAGTTTGATTATTATATTTATCTGGTCGAGAATTATGTCAATGTATATCATTTAATAATTTATAAATATTGTTTTTGAATTTGAAATATATATATAACAAATTTCACAGTTATATTGCATAAGCACAAACAATAATCTTATTCAAACTCCGATTAGAATTATTTCCTGCTTTTTAGCTGTTAGACAATTTTTTATTTCACAAAACAAAATCATTAATCTAATTTCAGGAAAACAAAAATAATGTAATACGAGTATTTAAACATTTCATCATTATCGTTCCTTCTACATTTCCATTATTATTTTTTCTCAATTCATTATAAAGTGTCTTTTTGTTCATAAGTAGAAAACTTAACAAAAATGTATATATTTATAAATCACCCTACGAATAAAAGTTTTTTATCGTTCTATAAACGGAATAACAAGCAAGAACACAAAACCCAGCAAATAAGTATGAAAAATATCAAACATCAAAGTTAACTGCAAATGACAGGGGATGTCTGGCTGTCAGAGGCATCTTTATTATACTGACATAATAACTATTTCAACTGTAAACGAGCACAACAACTACAACAAAAAAAGGCAGAAAGAAAAAATATTTAAACTTATGTTTTCTAATCGTTTTAAATGCCTTGTTTTTCTATAATTCTCCGTTTTTACTTTCATCCCTGTAAGCTCACACCCAGTAGACATTTCAGTACAGTTTAAAATTTTTTAGAGATTAAAGTAAATTATTTTCAGTAAGAAAAACATAGAAAGATTAATGTGAATACATAAAGCTCACTTCTGAATGGAATTACTGAACTAATAAATACCCATAAACATAAAATTTGGTTTAGTTGCGAAATAGTAACAGACCGATAATTGAAATGAAATTGAGAAAAGTAAGAGAGACTTTACAAAATCAGATATCAGAAGTATTTTATGGGGAAATACTTTATAATACTCCTCTTTCCAACATAAAATGTTTACTGGTTAATTGCATTTAAAAATTCAAATGATCCTTTTTGTCATAACAACACTGTTAGAGTTCTTCGTTTTTTTTAATATATAATTCTTAACAGCCTATTTTACCAAAAAAAAAAAAAAAAAAATAAAAAAAACAAGGAAGGAGAGGACACTAAAGATACTAAACATGTTAGCAATAACAACAACTACTACTATGGCAATACCGACCACAATCTACAGAGAATTTTTCCAAGAAGAGGAAAAAATATTATAATCAATATAAGAGAAACTGTTACTTGAGAAAAAAAAAAGAAATAAACATTTAAAATAATGTGTCTATGTGCGTCATCATTATTATATTTTTCCACAGGCAATAAGAAATTTTCAATGGCAACTGTCATCACAACCAGTAGCAAAAATATATGAAAAACCCATTTACACACAATAATGCAACTTAAAGAATTACATAATAATACAAACATTAACAATAATGAAAACAATATTTTTCTGGTAGATTGAGGAAAGAAGTGAAAAAAATATGTAAAGAAATTTAACACTCCTCCACTGACACTTAATTGAATGTAATTTAGCGTTACTTACAGATATTTGAAAAATTATTAGGTTTTATAGTCATGATATTGTTAGAAATTGGACGTTGGGGAAATTAGCATATGAAAAAGGGTAATTGAAATTACTTGGTAAGATAATATATATAATTATAACTCAATAGAAATATAAAAATTATATTTGTTTGGATTAGAGTGGGAGTGATTCTAAATATTTTCAAAGTTTATACTATATATATAAAGTAATGTGCCATATCAAAGGATGCTGTCATTGTAAAGATTCGCTACTGGTATTCCAGGTCATGTTTTCTACTAGTCTACATTATCATATGGTAGAGTGACTGGCTTACTGGTTACCTTTATTGTACTTTAAAGGGCAATTTTTATATCTTTTGTATAAATCTTCATTATAAAAAAAGTGATGTTTGCATTTTAAAGCGATTTTTGGATATACCGCCATACATATCCTATACTGTTTAGTTATCTGTTGGACCTAGCATTATCAATTTCAAAACATTAAGTCCTTTCAAATTTTATCTTGAACTTGGACAAACATCGTTATATCGACTTAAGAAGTGATACTGATCATATATTTAAAAGCGGTTATGAAATAACATGTGCAAATGCATAATACCCAAGACTTTTTGTCTTGGAGTAGTGTTCAAAAATTAATAATATTGTTAATACAGCTGAACAAAGTAAATAACATTGCTTTTTTAGCTTAATCCCATATTCCGGAAAGGGAACTTATATCGGAGCTATAGAAAAGATAAACCGATATTCACTAAGTTTAGGAATATAATTGTTTGTATTTAAGAGTAACTCTCCATATTTTAGGATTTAAAGTACTATTTAAAATTCTTTTTAATGCTCCGAATCTGGATCATTTTTAATATTTAACATTTTAAGGTTCCTTTATCTAAAATACTGACAGCTCGCGCTAGATACGTATTTTAAAATTATTGAAAATCGACTCACCATTACCTTTAATATATGATACGTTCATATATTAAAAAAGCGTATTTATCCAAAAGTACTCAAAGCTTAAACAATTACCGGATGAGATTTATATACCAGATTCAGTACTGAAGAAAGTTGTTACAATGGCGAAAATTAATATTTGAGAAGTCTGAGTGAGTTTAATTAAAAAGGGAGTTACGGCAACCATGTTATGTTCTAGAAGAAAGTCAGAAACTGTAATTTTCTTAAAAAAATGAATGCAGATTCTGTCAGATATCTACATAGAGCTTCAACCAATTAAAAGGAATAATTAGATAATAGTTATTAAAGCCAAATATTTGAAAAATGGGTGTTAATAAAAAATTTCTTAAAATAGCTTGTAAGAAGGTGGTTAATATATCTATCTTCTTTAATATTATCTGCAATTAGATCAAAAACGAGCAACAAATATGAGTTTTTGAAAAACTTTCTTCAGTTAAAACATTTCTGAATTAAATGAGCCATTTAATCAAACTACTATAACAGAAAGTATAATAACGTTAACTTTAAAGTTGATATATTTATATAAATCTCTTGATAAATCACAAAACTCTCCCTAACATTGTCTGTCTACACAAAAACAACAAAAGGTAAAATCAACAAAAACGTAAAGGTTTTTTTTTCAGTTACATTCAGTGCATTTTAAGCGCAAATGCGAATACACAAGAGGTTTTCATTTATATCATCAGGAAATGATGATGCTTATATTTCTTGCTTCATTTCAATGAAATCAGCTTTAAAGAACAAAACTAAAAATATTTTTGAATTGAAAAATATTTGGAAGAAATAAATATGAAATTTGGTGGTACAAAAATTTTCTAGAAGACATTTTTTGTTTAAAAGATGTCTACACTCTACATCATCCCATATACCCGCCATAATACCCCAATTATGCGTTTGTGAAGAAATTAGTAACGGGAAAAATCATTTGACACATGTTACTATTTTGACTCAAGAACGATGTCTATTTAAATGGTGCGTCCATTATTCCACCTAGCCCCTTCCAAATATCACTTTGAAGGGCCTAAATCACACATAGACGTTGGTATTGTAATAAGAATTGGTCAAATTATCATGAACAAAAAACGAAGTCCGATATTTTAATAGTTTCTATGTAATGCCCTCACGAAATGTCACCTAACCATGTGGCGTAGGTTATCAAATAGTCGGGCTTTACCGGCTTTAAATCTTATTTTATTTTCATTTCCTATTTGTTATTTAAAACTTTTATATCATTTAATCCCTTAATTGTATTTAATTTTATATCGAACAAAATATTTATGAATTACAAAATATACCATTTAATGATTTTCATTGAAAACTCAAGGAAAATTGTTATTAATTACACACACAAAAAAGACACTTCAGACGTGAATACACAAGGGAAATTGCAACAAATAAAAGGCATTAGAAATGTGCATAAATAATGACGTCCATTCCTTGAGAGTCCTTGAACTATTACGCTAAATAGCAAAGAGGGAAATATATAAAATGCAAGGAAACAAGTGAGAAAATTATGTAAGACAATAACGAATTTAAAATATCCTCTATATTCAACATGTTATAGTTATTTGCATTTGAACTCACAAATATAAGTACAATCGAGTATAGACAAAATGTTTCCATATTACGGCAGCTGTACAGTTTAAATAGATTTTACTGAATTTTCGTATTGCAAATTACATAAATAGAAATTTCAATATTTAGCTATTTTAAGATTTGGTAAAATAGTAGACCTTTTTAAAGATGGGCAGTTTTTGGTTAAAATGTTTCGACTCAGATTGAAATTTACTTATTTACCTCAAATTATTATTTACATATTTTTTTGTTAACAGATTTACAATAAACCTAAAATACTTTTATTTACCACTTATATACACGTAGGGTATAATATGCTGATCTCAGCCATAGCCGGATGCAAACATTTTTGTTAATATATATAAAAACAGCATGATTTTCTGTATCTAAGGAAAGTCCTTTGAAAAAATAAATTTTATTTTTATTGCAAAGAATAACTTTTTGATTTAAACTATTTTCCTACATTAACTTTAAGCTTTAGGAGTTTCCATGAGTTTATTATTAAATTTAGTTTAAATGTTAACGACTAGTTTATATATATATATATATATATATATTCCTTTTAGCATTTACTAGTTTAAATAGGGCAAAGTCTAAGGCACTTGTACAAAAACTATTAGTTTTATAATGAATTTCGCTTGCAGTGAAATATTTTTGAGAGCACAACTAAATAAATATTTTAATATGCTAAATATTTTAGACGAAATAATTGTAATTTTTTAAGGTTTAGGTAATTATTTACATTTTTATTGACTCACTTATTGTTATATAAATGTGAAGATATGACAGTTTTTTAATTTACATACCTGCAAAGAAAGAAGAAAATATAGATTTATTATTTTATTTGAGATTGATGTATATATAAGAGTCCCATAAAGAAGAGTAAATAATATTTTACTTATTAAGACTAAACTACATAGGATTGTCCAAAGATTTGAGTGTATTTTATTTATATATAAGGAAGTAACGTTAGTGTTTGACTCAAAATCATTTAAACCAAAAACGTAGAAATGTTATGTACAGTCATTTAAGAACGGCTATATTATACCCTACCTCGGTCCAAAAAGGTATGTATTCATAATTACATTGTGATGTATATAATATTATGAACTAAAGAGTGTTCACAATGAAAAATGGAAGGAGAAGGTGATCACACTTACGGACATTCTTAGAAAGTTTCCACGTAACTTTTTTAACGTTTTTATATTAACTAATATCTCCTAGATCAAACCAAAAATCTAAATGCAAAATTTGTTTGCAATAAATTCATTTAAAGCTAAAATGCCACTTGTTCTTTAAATTCTGAATTTTTAAACTTTCCCAGTATTTAGTCTAAGATATGACAATCTGGCAACTCCGTCTAACATTTCATATCTTGATTTTTTAAAACTTTTCAAAGCATTCTCTCATAACAAGAATTTTATTAAAAAAACCAATGAAACACAAAAAATTTATTTGTGCAACTAAAAATACGTTTGCCAAAAAATATCTGTATGAAAAAATTTTCTTTTGTGCATGAATATACAAATGTATCTATATACATATAAGTATTCATATCCTTGTCTATATATACAATTGTATGTTTACATATATTTTTGTGATAACAATCACAGATCATGTCAAAAGAATGCAATTTTATGCTTTGACACTTAAACGTGCTACAAAAATATTGTAGAAAAAAGTTGCTTGTTGCATGATGATGACAAAGAAAGATAAATATATTCCAACTAGTTGTCAGGGGTTTCCTTTCATTATTTCTCTTTTTCTCTCTCTTTTGCGGATTTTATACAAAATTAAAGAATTCCAACCAGTATTTATAGGAACATACAAAAGAAAAAAGGATAAAATATCAAATTTAAACAAACAACTATTAAATAAAGGAATCTTACAATTATAAGGAAGAAGCTTACTAAAACAAATAAGGGTCAAAATATCGACCACAATAAAGATACACATACACATGTATACCAAAAGTGAGTGCTAAAACCCAGAAAAAAGATAAAAAAGAATCATTTACCCAAAGACCATGTTTGAAATATTTCCAGAAAAAAAGGTCATCTAAGGTAAAAAAGAGAAAAATAAGGTAACAAAATAGATTTTGTTACAGAAAAATGTAATTGTAATAAAAGTATGTTAAAGTAACTTATATAAGGGACGATATGGAAAATGGGAAATATATAGTAAATTTCTCAAAATGTCATAGAAAATGAACAGCATTCCATAGTGGGACAATATCAAATATTTTTGGAAAAAATGAAAATTCAGTTAGGGGAGTGTTAAGCTGAAATGAAATCTAAACGTTTTGATATACCATGTTGTAGCAGATTAGTATGATTAAGGACATTTTCTCTACACTAAAATCAAGACCAGAGTTCAGAGAAGATAATCTCAAAAATCTAAAACATTGCAAAATTTTTTAATTTGAACAAATTAAACAAAATTCCTCAATAATATTTCTAACTCAGTCCCATTGTATATTAAAGCACTTGAACTACAAATATGTTACATTTTTTTTTTTTTGTAAATAAAATTGTTTCTCAACCAGCAGCAAGAAAATGAAGGTAAAGAAAAAGTAAAATAAAATACTGGTCAACACTTGCTTGTGAAAAAAACAGAAAAAGAGAGAAAAACTCTATACATAACCTTAGTAAGGTTAACTATAAACCACTGATACGTGAGTAAATGTATGTTGTAAGTTTAAGTGGCAAGAAGGAAAAATGTCAAGAAATCGGGTAATGATTTAAAGTTTAACAGTATTTAAGGAATATTTTATTTGGATAAAATATTCAATTGATAATAAAATTTATAAATATTAAATGGGATTAAAAATAGGAGCATTTTTGAAATTAGATGCTGTTAATTAACATTAAATATCGTTATCATAGAGAACGTTATGGATATAGTGATTATATATGGGTTGATTGATTTCAAAATTTCATACTGTTAAAACTGATCTAATTATAAACAGGGGCGCTCTAAAATATTTAACATTAAAAAAATTGAATTTCTCACTGCATCAATACAAGTCTTTAAAATCTTGAAATTATGCCTAAAAAATTGAAACCATATAGAAATGTGCTCTAAACACATTCAGATCGTATAATATAGAAAATATTATATATATTTTATGTTAATATTCGATGACTTTCAAGACAAGTATTTAGAACCCGATATTGTCACCTTATTTAAAAAATCCTACTATTAATCACTTTGTATTTCTAATAAGCGACTGAACAGTCATCTTATCAAAAATTAAAAGGTATCCAACTTCAGAAATATAAGCAGATTTTTGCAGAGTACTGATACCAAATCCATATATTCACTTGAAGGGCATATAGTTCTATCTATCATGAACCAAAACTTGCCAAAAATTTATGGACAATAAATGAATGGTAAGTTTTAGCGTGTAAGAATTTAAATCCGTGACTATTAGACCTATTATTAATTAGACAGTTAAGAATTACTGGAACTAATTATATTTTAATGTTACAGTGTTTTGGACAGACAGTAGGGTAATGGATTATCCCGTGAATTGCCAATAGAGAAAACTGACTTGTAACTACAACCGTATTTTTAGCGAAACTAATTCACTCTTGGTGGTGGCAAGATTAAGAAAATCTGCATTTCTTAATATTTAAAAAGCAAACTTAATTTAAAACTCCAGTATGACTAGAATAATCTTCCTTTCGTTCTCATGTCTTACACTCTAACATCTCAACCAAAGTCATGTGTATATTATGTAAGATCCATGATCGATATATTTCAGCTCAGCGTTTTTAATCTTTGTTTTTTCAGAAAATAGTGCCCAGATTAAATTACAATTTTAGTAATATTTTCTGCAAACTCTTTTCAAGATTTTCTTTTTTAAAAAATTAATTTATTTCTTACCAAATATTATTTTAATTGTTGTAAAATTAGAAATAGATATAAGCAATTTAAATTTTACAGCTAAATACGTGTTAATATTATAAAATAATAAAGGACCATTATTTCTATTATATTTCTTACACTAAAACACACAAATATAATTATTATTTTTCTTGTATGAACCATCTATTATAATTTCTCCTTTAATGTTGAAACTAACATAAATCTAATCATGAAAATAAAGAGACAAAAAAAATTAAATACTCAAATACTGTTACGGTTCAATAGAAGGAAGCAGTCTAATAGTATTAATATTGGCATTTCTGCATTTGTGTTCGTTTGGCATAGAGAAAAAGATGCATTTGAGTTTATAATGTTAAAGACATTTGACCCTCTTTTTCTTGTTGTTATTTCATTTTGCACTTGCATTCTTTAACAAAACCAGTCGTCGCCCCAGGTGCAATTCAAGGGTCAGCAATTATTTTGTGTTAATACACTGTATATTTTGGTCTTCCTTTTTTATATTTTCCATTTTTTCAACTGGTTTTCTCTGTTTAAACCCTACAGCTGCATTTGACAAATGAACTACATGCAACGTACTTCATTTTCCAAAATATAACAAGTGTTTCAATATCACATGCAAAGTTTATTTTCTGCTCTTATGCATTCCTTCGTTCTCTTCTTTTTTTAGGTGATTTCAGTAGAAAAGAATTTGCTACTTCTCACATATTTCGACATAAGAAGAAGCACATATTCATATATACGTACGTAGAACATGTCAAATGATAAAATATCGTTGTACACATCATGTAGGTTACTTGTTCCCAATATTTTGGTTCCGATGCAGGTACAATGCCTGCTAACGGTAACTTGACAACTCACTTACACCTTCGTCAGTTTGCCAATGTTATATGTCTTTATTTTTATTGTTGCTTTTTAACAAACCAAAAGAAGAAAAGGACCAAACAAATACAAACTCAAATAAAAAAGAAATAATAAAAATGGTTTTAAGTCACACACATACTTGAAAATATAAGAAGATAAAAACCCTGAAAACCTTATTATTTGGAACGTGCACAATCACAATAATATTGTCAAATTCAATTGAAGGGTATTCAAAGTCGTGTGCATACAATTTAATTGAGGTGTGTATTTTAAGAAAAATGTATGAAAAAACATAATGCTATGTAGGTTTGTAAATTGTAGTAAGTGGATTTAAATTGAAGATATTACCAAAATATATCATCAACAGGTTATGAATACTTTTTTATATATCCACATATAAAAAATTCTCATCAGATCCTTTGAAAATCCTTTTTTTATTACAAGAACAATTTTTTAGCATTAACAGATGTTATTCACTAGTATTTGGTATCAGCATATTTTCATGGGTTTAAAGTAATAAATTTAAGTTTATTTATAAGAAAACGTACTTTGCAATTTATTCGGAATATTGACAGCTTAAGTGTTGTGGATTTACTGAGCCCTTTCCGCTTCAGTCAGACTCCTTCCTTTTGCTTTTTAAAATATGAGTTCAATGATATTTAAACTTTAAATTATTCGAAAAAAGTTACAATAATCTAAAATTTTGCGAATCGTACTCGAAAGATACCCACTTTTAAATATGTTCCACTACATTATGTGATTGAAGAATCACGGAACGGCACTCGTGGAATTTAAACTTACGATTATGACTACACAAAACTTTTTTGCTGTTGGATTTACTGTTTGGATATAGGTAATACCAACAATGGAGTGTATCATCTACATTGTGATGGGGCGGTCCATATGAGATCCGTGAATCTCCTTCAACAATTTAAAACTCTCAAAGGGAGCTTTTTAATACATTTAAAATTTTAATCCAGACATTTTTCAATATTACACATATCTTTGTAAAAAACAAGTAAAAAGGTACACCGACTATTTAATACCCTACACCACATTGTTCACTATTTGTGGTAGCTACCAAAATGTACTGAACCACCCTCGTATAAATTATTTTTTAATTTTTTATTTTATTTTTTTATTTTTTAAACTTCCATGTGGGATTAATACATTCTAAAGGAGTGTTTTTTGGTGGGAGTTACGTCGGAGCTAGAAAAAATTATGGACTGCCGTCGTAAGATTTCTCACATTGATTTTTGTTTATATTTGTCTTCATTTGACTTATTCTTTTTACAATACCAACGAATTTATTGTATGGGACCTATGAAAAATAATGGACGGATCCTCATATAATTTGGCACATCGTCTTAAAATAATTTGTGCCAAATAAATATTTGTATGGGTGTTAATAATAGAAATATAATCACCATTTTCAATAGGTATTTTGTTTGGAGAATGATAATGGCACATGCCAATTTATAAAACTGCGGCCTGTATTCTGTTCACAACGTTTACATCGACAGCCAGCCTGCCAGCATGGCAGACGGACATCGCTAAATCTACTCAGAAAGTGATTCTGAGTCGAACGATTTTGTATTTAAAGCAGAACTGTGCACCGTGATTCGAGAAAATTTTAAGCATTTTAATACCTGCGTAGCATAAAGCTTAAATAGTTTAGAAAAAAAGATATTTGGAAATAATCGGTTAAGGATTTAAAGACCTAATATATGTTGAAAGATATTGGTTACTGTAATATATTTTGATAGTATAAGCGTTATGCTAAGCTTTTAAAATCTGCGTAGCATAAAGTTTAAATAGTTTAAAAAAATTGGAAATTTTTTTCCAAGATAAACAAAATTTGTTAAACTATTCAAAGACCTAATATATATTGAAATATATATTGAAAGATGAATCACTTTTAAGGGCAAAAATCTCACGTATACATTGATATTGTAACAAAATTGGTCAAATTAAGATAAATAGAAAAAAAATCGATGTGCAAAATTATAAAAGATTCGGTTAATAAATTCTTGTAGCCACCATATAACTCTCCCCAAAAAAAGTCACCAAAAGACATATAAATCTTAGTGTCACAATAATGTACACACTAAACAATAAATTAGAAAATTAAATTATACGAGGTTCGGTTATTATTATATATATTTTTCGTAACCATCTTTTTTAAATGACGATATGGTATAGATTAGTCGGGCTTGTCCAAATGTACATTCTTACTTGTTTTGTAAAAGGTTCTATAGATCCTTCTGTTTTCAAAAATATATTTCATTAGTTACTCTATTCATACATCACATTTAATTCTACCAAATTTCATTTAAATTATACTTAATATTATTAACTAATAACTTATACGCTCTAGTCTTCTTCATTATGTTTGCATTAATAATTTTTACCCCCTCTGGATACCTCTTTGATAATTTCTGGTTTCATTATACTTTGCTTTTTGGCATTTGAAAATGTTCATTGAGTAATAGAAGTCAAGGATATGTAACATTAAGGATGAATCAAGCACAAAATAAGTGTAATAGTATTTTAAACCCTGCTAGGTTTGAGTGACAGATATATAGTACTCGTTATATAGAAAATAATAAAAAATTGTTACATGAGTCAACTACATAATTTAAAGTATAATTCTGCCTCTGTGGATCCATTGATTTACATTTTATTAATTATACCAAATTTACTTCTCATAATTTTACTTAAAATAAAAACTATTAAATATTAATTTTGACAATTTTAGCTGATTAACAAAAAGTTATTTCACTGTTTTATGAATCGTGGGTGTAAAATTTGAAAACTTTTTACAAACTTTAGCTTTTAATAGCAAAATAAATACTGATTTTATTAAATCTTTAGCTGAAGTGAAAAACTTAATTTGCCCACACATATTTTTTGTGGAATTAAGTAACAGATCTAAAATTACAGACAAGAGTGCTAACATTATTTTATGTACTGCTAGATTTTATATAGTATGCATATGAATGTATGTATGATTTTGTGTGGCTGGTGGTCTTTGGGGTAATGTAATAAGATTCGATTTTTTGTTGTCTGTTATTTTATTTTTCTAAAATCTTTATTTTTTTATTTTGTATAATCTTATATAAGTAGATGAAATAACAACAACAATAACGGCATCAGTAATAAAATTACTAAAAGCTGAAATGAAATCTTGTTGCATTACTTAAATTGTTGATTCACAAGTCAATATTTATTTTGTTGTATCCTTATATTATATTGGTCAAGGCTATAACAAATCTTAAACTTTGTTACTATCAACAATACAAATACCCATACATACAATAAACACAAAAGCAAGAACAAGAACAGTAATAACAACAATATCGGCAGTAATATTTACAAAAAAAAAAGAGAAAGAAAAAGATTTACTTGTCGTTCATTTTTTTTCTAATTCAGTTGGACTTATTTCTAAGTTTTTTTGTTTTGTTATTTTCCAAGATAAACAAAATTTGTTTGTATTCATTTCAGTTTTTTGGTCTTGTTATTATTTTTATACCCTCCACTGCAAAAAAAGGGAAATAAGGGAATATTAAGTTTCTCATTCCATGGATGACCACGTTTATTGATGATTTTTTTTTGGTTGTTTGGATGAAGTAACAAAAAAGTTAAAGACCGATTTGAGAGATCAGCTTATATTTTGAGATATAAAAGTTTAGTTAATAATGTTTTACAAAATTTGCCCATAATATTTACGTATTTGAATTTCAATACAAGTTAAAAGTTAAGTAAAGTCCAATAAGCTGAAAAATATGTAAATTTGTGTGAACCAATATTTATATATTTTCAATGCCACTTAATTTTGAAAATATTTTTATTTAAAAATAAATCAAACGGCAATGAAATCGTTTACATGTTTTATTTCCTTCACTATTTTTATATCATTTCGAAGGGTATTTCGAATTCGTTATTGCTTCAAAAGACATTATATTATGCAAATAATGTTATGTTATGTTGGCTTAAATTCCTATTCTAAGCAGAGCCTCTACAAAAATGCAGCTATCAAATTTGATTCGATATACTTGAAATTTCTGTATAGAGACAAAATTATTTGCACCGAATTTGAATTTGAAACAAAGCAAAAGTATTGAAATGTAAAAATTTCATTGAAGTATTTTAATATCTATATTACCAAATTGGAACTATGTGTATGTATGTATGTATATATGTATGTATGTATGTATGTATGTATGTATGTATGTATGTATGTATGTATGTATATATGCATGTATGTATATTTGTATGTATGTACGTATGTATGTATGTATGTATGTATGTATGTATGTATGTATGTATGTATGTACAAATAGACTCTAAAACGGTTGGGTCAATTTTGAAAAAAAAAATCACAGAATGATCTCAATATACCCGAAAGTACCATAGACATTGCGATATGTCCAATGGTAGCAAATATTGATTATCGACTATCTAAAGAACTATAAGGGCAACAGTTCTTAAATTTGGTCCCGACAACTTTCTCAAGGAACTGTTTTACTGGGCGAAACATGGAATGGATAGGATCAGAGGGAGGTGTATCGCCTATCAAAACAAATATTGATTATAGAAGTATTACAGCGGGAGTTTTTTCATTTAGTACCAACTACTTCCTCAAGTAACTGTTTTACTGGACAAAATGTATGACGGATAGGAGCAGAGAGAGGGTACCACCTATACTTAGCTTATATTGATCATCGAATATTTAAAAAACTATCACAATGAAAGTTCTCAATTTTGGTACCAACTACTTTATCTACCGACTAGACATAACGTTTCAAGAACTAAATATTTGGCCCTAATTATTTTTCTAAGGATCAATTTTACCAAACAAAACGTAGGATGGTTAGGGTGAGTGGTTCCCTAAATAAAGCAAATTAAAATTACTAATAATCTATTTATATTTTAAGATAATACAACACTAAGTTTTGAAACGAAGTTTGGCGGGTCTGCTACTTGTTTAATAATTTTACAGTTTTGAACTCTATTCTGACAAAGGAAGAGCTATGTGAATTAATATTCATGAAATCATATATAAAAAAATTTAAAAATAAAATCGAAGGGTATTTCAAATTCGTTATTGCCTCAAAAGAAATTATTCTCACTTTCTTTTTTTGGTTATTTTGGAATTGTTCTGCATTAAACTAGATTATGGAAATCGTTGTTTTTATTATATTTAATGTGTTAGAATGTTAAATTGAGTATTTGCTGTATTACAAACAGTTTTGTTCGAAGGACTTACTGTTATCAATGGCTCATTTTATTAAATTTTCTGTAAAATAAATTAAGAATACATAATATAGACAAGATATTTTGCTAATATTATGGAAATATAGTTAATATTGTATACACATTTTTTGTAGACAAATTACTATAGACAAAATATTAAAAGTGTATGGTATTTTAAGTTTTGCAAAATGTTGCACAATTTTATTAATAATAAATTTTACTATTTTACAAAACTGATATCTTTATATGTATCTCAATTAAGCGTTACCGTTAAAATTTCTTTAAAAAGTCCCATAAAAAGGGGATATTTTGAAAAAAAAAATTCACTTCTGGAAATTTGGCAAGTAGATTTTGACTGACTGAAATATCTTTATATTTGTGAGTTTTATGAGCTAAAAAACACATTCTGGGAGAATATTTTTACGAGAACTGAAATATTTGGCCAATTATGAACAATGACTCATGTTAGTAACATATCCACAACGCCGAACGGACTTCTTTAAATCTACTCAGAATGTGATAAGTCGAACGATATACTTAAAAGTAGGTATAAATCAATTTCTTCTATTCGGTATAAATATCAGTATAAACGCATAATATCAAAGTGTTTATTATTAAGCATTCAACAACTCAGAGAAATAATTCTTTGGTAACTTCGATCTGTACCGCTCAAACAGAAATCAAAGATTTTTTAGGAGACATAGTTTGCCATGAAATATAAACCAAGATTAGTTATCTTGAAAGTGATTTAAGTTTTTAAGAATACGTTAGTATCAGATCAAAAGTCGTCAATTAGCTCTTAAAAAGGCACACAGTTTTCTTTTGATATTAGCAGATGTACTTTTAGCCACTATCGTAAAATGAGTAATTGAAGTTTTTCCAAAATTTGTTTATTACATAATCGATATTATTATATGTATCTCAACTTAGAGTTACTGTTAAAAATTCTTAAGAAAGTCACACAAAATGTGATTTTCTGAAAAAAGTCACACCAAAAGGGATTTTTTAAATAGTTCGCAACGATATCATTTAGCAATGAAAGTGCTCGTTTAGGTTATTTTGACGATTTCATTTTTATTTTATAATTGTCTGTTGTAATCTATATTTTACATACAATTTTCATTATTTAAGCATTTACATTCTATACATGAGGAGTTTTTACACCCTACACCCTACCATAGGTGGTGGGGGTATTATGCGTTTTTGCAGATGTTTCTTAAAAACAGAGAAAAAAGTGATATCAACATTTTAAAGTATACCGTTCGACTAAGAATTACTTCCCGAGTCGATTTAAGCGTGTCCGTCCAGTTATCATCATAATAAACTATTGCACACATAAGCATAAATAAGAACATTAAATTATAGGGACGTACACAAAATTTTCGTAGCAGAAATTTACAACCAACAATGTTGTGTAGGGTATGACATAGTCGGGCTTGCTTAATTATTATTAAAAAATAGATAATATTTTAATATTAAATATTATACATATACATTTTATTAAATATTATACATTTTAATATTAAATATTATACAAGGCGTATAATTGATAAATATTGATAATGCCTTAAATCAATCATACGAGCCAATGATATATAAAAGTTATTTTGGTGGAACATAAAAGCCAGCAATTAATATATACAAATATACATAACTTTAACTTTTCAAAACATTTTTATTATTTTTCATCTCTTATTGATTTTTAATATTATTTAATAAATTAAATTATATCATATTAAAAATCATAGTAAAAAATCCAATTAAATGAATATTTAAGTTTTTCTTTGACAAACAAAATTCGCTAAAAATTTTTGGTTTTGAAGTGCATTTTTTGTTTGTTATGTAATAGGTATTTTTATGTGGTTTCTCCCAAAAAAAAACATATAATTCAACAAAAATTTAATTAAATTTTTAGCAGCTTTTTATTAAAAAAATATATATTGTTTTTTTGTTTTTCTTTTTTCGGATAAATGGAGATATATTTAAAAATAAATAATAATATTTATTTATATACAATAGCATTAAATTCTTTTTAATGCTACTAATATAATTATAACTAATAATAAAAAAACTTTATTTTTTCCACTGACTTCCCTAAAAAAATAATTTTTTTTCTTTTGAAATTCACACATAAATTGCATTGTATAATACCACCACATTTAATATGTTAAAAAATTTAAACCACAAAATTTAAATAATTTTTGTTTAAAATTAAAAAAAAAAAAAATCAATCGTATTAATTATATTTTTAAATAAATAAACGCAGGTGGATTTATTTGTGTATTATTGCGATAAGAAATGGTAAAAATATGAGTAAAATATTTTTGTCTTAATACTTCAAAATTTAAGTACAATTTATACAATTATTGGAAGGTATGAGAGAAAGAAAAACGTCTTATATTGGGTTCGAAGTAACACAATTGTATTAATTTTCCACCATTTCATATTCATTGTTTTATAAACGGCTGTCACGTGTACAGGTGTGAACTTTAGTACAATATTCGTACAATCACGAACATTGAAGTAATGTTAAAACCACTTAACCATTCCGAGCAGCAAGACTTTTTAGGAAGATTCTTCGGACGTTTAGAGGTATTCAAAACTTTGAATAGACATCTTCTGGCAGCCCCGGTTTGTAAACGCTGGACTATAAATTCGGTGAAGCTTAGAGATATTCGATGACTTTTAAAATACCCTTAGATTGAGTAACTTTAAATAAGCCTAATACTAGTAACGATTATTAACCAATATGCATCCAATATGCAGAATTTTTTTTGAAAACTTGAATTCTCTCTGTATTGGCCTCTTAAAGTTTCAGCAGCATTTGTGTTAGTAACATTTTGAATCTTGTACATTTTAAACCTGGATGATCTTTAATTTTTCCTACCAAATAGTCCGAAATCGGATGTCTGAGCTCTTTCGGAAAAGCTTCCTAATTTTTGTTTTGGCATTAGAAACATCATACGGACCATTCCTTCTAATTGATCCAGGTATGTCATCAACGAAAGGATTTGCCTTACTTTTTGTAGGAACAAGTTGGGGTTTATTGAAAATATTTAATCATTTAAGTATTCACTTTTTTCTGGTCACTCATTTTTATGAGATCCTTTAAACACAATAACTGACATGTTTAAAAAATCCAACTTCATCAAAAAAGTGAAATAATAGTGGTGTTAAAAGATTTAAAGAAAAAAGTGTGTAAAGAATTTTTTGACCCCACTTCTTAGTACTTGAAATTAAAAATACCGTTTTGCTTTCATTAGAAAACGAAATGAATTTCGAAAATGTGTGGATGTAGTAGTAGTAGTGTAGTTGCATTAGCACAAATAATAATATTGAATCTAAATTTTACTTTACTGTTATCCGAGAATATATATTTTATGAATGAATCTTTCCTCTCTACGCTTTCATCCCTTCTTAGCTGTGAGAGATATTAAAAACATAAATTCGTAACATAATAACTTCGGAAATTATTTGATACTTATATAAATATATAAGAATTTATATGTAAATGTACGAATAAAAGTATACTTTTTATACAGACAAAATATTTATGTAAATGTAAAATTTTGTAAATTGTTTTGGTAATTGTTCAACTATAAAATTAAATATTGGTTCGTTGAAATAATTAAAAAAGTCCAACATATAGCGATCCTTTGACCACACACATACATACAAATATGTATTACAATTTTACAGTTTTATTTAATATAAATTTTGTAGTATTAATAAAAACAATATAAAAAAAGCTATGAAAAACAAAAGTATTATAAGGGTTAGCCAAAGCCGACCAAAAGGATGCACTAACAATGGAAACGTAAACCTTACAAGACCAAAATAAATGAATTACACATATTATAAAAATGTCATCCACATTACGTCATTAGTGTGTAACTTTATTTCGAAATAAAAGTATTGTAACCCTAAGAGTGATAAAAATTGCCACAAGGCACTTAAATAATAGTGTAGGGTATGAAAAAAATGGAATGCAGACTTTTTTTGTTATGTTTCATAGTATATGAATAGCGGTTAAATAACAAACCAAAAAATTGTAATTAAGCGGTAGGTAAACAGAAAATTAAATATTAATCCCCATGGTATTTTACAAGCTTAAACATAATTATAACTACGGCGGATACTAAAAAAAACACACACACACATATATTCACATGCACCTATATATACACACGCACTATTACAAATACATGTTTATTTACAGCAAAAATAACAATAGCAGTAAAAATTGTTTTATAATAAAAATAGTAAACACATACACATTTGCATATCTTATATAGATACATATAAGTTGTACACATACAAATTGTGTACAGATTTGTATGTTTGTATATGATAAACTCATGATTTTCAAACAAACGTATGTAAATGGTTTGAAATATTTAAATATTCAACATGTGTTATTTTACTTTTTACCAAAATTTGATAAAAACACAAACTTATTTAAAAATTTTAATTGCTTATTTAAAATACAAAAAAGTCATAATTAAATAAACGTTATTTTGTAAACAAATACAGTAAGTTAAGAGAAGTATGCTACCACTGGAATTAATATTACTATCACATTTTGAAAAATACAATTTTCCTATACCGCCATATTTAATGATGAGGTTCATTTCGAGTGTAACGTTATGAAGGAATCATAACAGAACCCACAAAGATTGGATGCAAGAATATATTTATTCTTGCATCAAATCAAAATCTGAGTTAATTAAGCCTATAACAGTTGTCTGAATATAACGACATTATGCCACGTTGTTTGCTATTGTCCTAAAGAGAAACCTAAACCTATATCGCTTTATTGGCAAAAAATTTACAGACTGTTATCTTTATTAATATCGGTCCTATTTTGATATAGCACCCATCTAGGAAAGTTTATAAAATACTTAAATAAAAATTAATGGAATTCGGAAAAATTTTATTCTAACTATCGTTAATGTACATTATCAATATAACAATCTCGGTCAATATTTTGCTGTAGCTCCCACAAAAAGTCTTTTCCCAGAAAACAGTTTTGAACTTATAAAACTAGTAAACAAAAACCAATTTCATAGAAACTCTGACACAATTATTTGTCTTACAGTTTTAAATATATTTTGTTAATTTGACCAATATCGGTACATATTTTACTACAGTGACAATATAACGCCACTTCTCGAATATGGATATGAACCAATTAAGTTTAAAATCATTATAATTTTATTCTTAAATATATGGTTTCGGAAAAAAAACTTTAAAATTATAAGGCTTTTAAACTTTAAACAGATGTAATAAAATTCGGTTCATTTATTGATCTTTCACAAATATACGTTACTAATTAAAGGCCCTTTAGCAGAACAGGTTTCAAGTTTGATCCAAATTTTTTAAACTGTCTTTCATATGTAAAACTAGTTTGACTATAATCTGACCATATTTAATTGTGTCACCTTTATAATCCCACTTACCGGACATACTAATGATGGAGGGTATTTGATATAACATTTTTGTTTGATTAATAGCAAATAATTCAAAGTAAATCTAATTTTAGCTTTTACTGTATAAATTTTTTTGATATTTCAAATGCGTTACTTTATGTTTAATTTATATTAAAATATTTTTTAACATGAAATCGTTTATAATTTTGGTAAATGTTTAAATATCATAAATATGCATTAAATTATGAAACAAAGAAAATAAAACAAACAGAGTTTAAAATTTAATTTTAATAGAAAAATTATTTATTTAATATTTTGTTAATTAATTTATATTTTTAATTGGCAGTTACAGTAATAATTAGTGTAAATATGAAATTAGAAAATTTCAATTGTTGAGTCAAAGTGGATATTAAAGTGGGTTAATAATTATCAAGTATACTAATATTTTTAGTTCTGCATTATTTATGCAATTATTTATTTGAAATTAATATTTGTTATAATACTTTTCTTCTTATTATTCTTTCATTTCTTTCATCTTCTCTTAAATTGAACCCATCTCAAATGAATTTACTTAAGAACTAATAAATGGAAAATAAAAACGGAACATTTTATTTTTGATCAAAATATGTTAAAATTAAATTTTTTAAATTAATTTTTAGTGTATAATTTACATCTTCGAAAGGATCATCATTTTTATTGAAGTTTTGATTTGTGTTGCATTAATTCGCAATACACAAAAAATAGAAAGAATATTGCCAATCGAATCAGAATCGCTTTCTGAGTCGACTTACTGATGACCTTCCATCTGTCGGCTGATATGAGTCTTGCTTGACGACATTTAGTACTTATGATTTTTTGGGCCATTGACGAATTGGTGTTGATATCTATATACTCAAAAAATAATCTGTATTTGGGATTTTTTAACAGCTAAAATAGTGGACCAATTTTGAATTTTTAATTGTTTTCTCAAGAATCAGTTTTATTGAAGTAAATGTAGAATGGACAGGTCAGTCGAATATCTGATGAACTATTAACGTGAAAATTTCCAAATTTGGCAAATATCCGTTGCATATTTTTTTAATACAAATCGCTCTTTATTAATTTTTTTCTGAATCGAGGACGATGAAGGATTTTTGTAAAGCAAAGCGCAACGGGTAAAAGAAAAAGCTTATTATATATATTTATGTGCAGATGTTTTAATAAAATTTCGCTAAAAATAAAAATTCACCTTCCAGATTTTTACCAATGATCCTACTCCTCATACAGACTCTTTTAAGAAAGTAATTTCTTGGTCATTATTTAAATTGAAATTAAAAAAATCAGATATATTTAATTTCTAATTTCTTTTCACATTCCACGTACTATAAATTTTTTAGTCAGCTTCAGAAAACTTTAAAGCTCAATAGTGCACGCAGAGAAAAAATATGTTTGCGGTAAACATATACGAGATGCAACATACTATTGTTATTAGATATAGTTACCGTTACTATAAAATTTGTTTATTGATACTTTGATTTTGCATTAATAATAGTTATTGTTATTCCAATTAAAAATATTGTTCTTGTAATAAAAAGTTTGTTTATTAGCATTGTTATCGGCACTAAAGTTATTGTTGTTGCCATATATGAAAATATAATTATCGTTACTAAAGATATTGTTATCGCCATTAAAAATATTGTTATACCAATAAAAAGTATTGTTAATCTAATTAAAAATAAGTATGTTCGCATTATTTTGCTATAGAATAATACATTTCTCATATTATATATATACCTATGGAAAATATACAAACATTATTTGAAATGTTTTATTTATTTAACTGCCTATTTTTTATGTAATTCAAAGGAAATGAAAATATTAATACAAATACGTATTCTTTTTCAAGTTAACACACAAACTCAAAATTATATTTTGTATTAATAACAATAGTTTTTTATAACGGAGTCCTCAATAACAATAAAATTGTGATCAGCTAAACATATTTTCAAATACACTGCGACTACGATATTTGCTTATTTAATAAAAATATTTTTTTACAGCAACTAAATTGTTATATTATTGTTGTAACAGCAACATTGTTGCGAAAACATATTTTTGTGTAAAATTTCGTCAAACAATTCTTTCTAGATTTATAGCTAAAACGATTCAGCATAAGCTCTTCAAACAATCTTCAACACAATAATTCAAATGAAGTTTTCTTTTTTTTAGAAAATCTGTTTAAAATATCAATCATACTATATTTACTATAATATATGTATATATCTCCTTACTTTTATAATTTTAATTGTTATTTCTTTACAAAAGTTTTAAAAAAGGTATTAATATTTTTTTAATGTTTTTAAGAGTTATTTTTTATATTTGTTTTTTTTATATATCTAATAAAATAATTTTGCCAATTTTTTCCACGAAATTATCAATAGTGATTTCATGTGAAAAGTATTTTATTCAATAGCGGTTTTATATTTAAGCTCTTTAATTGGTGTTTTTTATTCACCACTAGTTATTAACTGTAAAGTTATATACTTAAAGCTATATAGATTTTTATGATAGGACTTAGTATTACTACTAAATGATTTTCATATTAAATGTGTGTGATTAACGGTTGTTTTTTAAAACCCTATAATTTATTTAATTAATAGTGGAAATAATAAAAAAATAATAAAGAAAATATATATGAATATCTTGAAATACATGTGTATGTGTTTTTATAAAAGCAAATATAAGTATATTATTTATATAAATGACCAACTATTAGCATAATAATCTGTTGAAATTATTATCCATTTTAATGGATCTCAAATATTCTTAATGTTAAGTAATTTTTAGGAGGAAAATGTTTGTTTTGCTTTAAAGGGCGATTTATATTTTTTCTTTTGTATATCAAATAAAATATCAGCTTTTTCTATATATTGGAAACTTAACTCAGGAAGTTTCATAAACTAGCTGAAACCCGGTTGGTTTCGATGTCCATAACATAAAGAGTTATTATTAATAATAAAAAATATTATGGAAAGAATCAAATAATTTAAAGGTTAAGTTAATATTTAGAGGACTTAAACTCACAAAGAACTTAATTTTTTTATATGTAGTCCAAACATTTTGCAGATTATGAGGTATTTGAAAAAAATATTTCCATAAATTTCTATAAAATTTCAATAAGAAACAAACACAATCAAAACAATTTTTTTGTTTTATTTTTATTTCAATTTACTTGATTTAAAATTTTGTGTTTTACTGGCAATAATATGAATAATAACAACTGCCAAAAAATAGCAAATCGCACTTTAACACGCAGATTTTAGTTAGAATTCTAACTAAAATGAAATACTCTAGATATTAGTGTTTCTCACAAGAAAAACTCTAATAGAATTACGTGACCTCAATGAAACCCTAACCACCCCTTTACCACTGTTATATTGTTTTTATTTCTTTATTTTGCTTTAATAACCCCTTTTTTCTACGCTTAAATGAATAATATACTTTTGTTGAAACAGGTCTATGCGGTAAAATTTTGTAAAAAGTATAACAGAAAAAGGAATTTCTAATCACAGAAGCTAAACAATACAAAGACCGTGAAAAACACGTGGACAATAGCACAAAGTTTACAATCAGATAGGACTTTCTTATAAATACTTTTACATAATCTTTTCTTCCCGAATACCAACATCTAAAATAATTTACGAGTTACAACTATTAAAATTAATAAAAGAAAAAAATGTTGGATGGTTTTTGTTCTGATCTTCTTACAAAATTTCCAATATTCTACGAATACTCTGCTCGAGAGCTGATCAAAGAATCAGGAAGGTTATATTAATAATATTGCTCCAACATCTTCAGAAGGAAGTAAAATATAGGCAGTAAAAAGTAATTTGGATTGGGTGCTTTTATGTTAAAAACTAATAAAATGGGAAACAAAAAACAATATGGTTTGGAGAAACAAATTATATTAATTAAATAATGAGATTATAGCTGGAGCTTTCAAACTTAGTTCCGTTTCCTTTACTATGCATCAGCTTTGATTTAAAAGTGTTATACGTACAGTGTCAGAGAGAAAACATTCTTCTAATTATCAAATTTTATTTATGGTTTATCTAATAAACCTATTTTTAGATATTTACGAAGATGCTGAACTCTCAGCTGAGATAAACATCAAGAAGTCAAAAGCAATGAAAATCAACAAAGTAAGCAAAGATAACATCTTACTGCAAGGCTAACCATTCAAAGATCTATACAGATTCTACTATATAGATAGTATATTGACTGCAAATGGTGAATAACAGGCTCAATAAAGCGAGAAGGGCATTTGTACGTCTACAATCAATATGGAGATGATCACAAATATCCAGAGCTTAAAATATTCGGCGCACGTAGCAGCGAATGACATCACGCATAATCTACAGGCTTTTATCAATAAGTGTCTGAAAATTATATGCAGAATACCCTAATGACATTAACAACGCAGTTCTCTAAAATTTTACAAAAAGGGAACCCATACCAATATAAATAAAACTTAGTGATGTATAGGCTTTACTATCAGAAAACACCGGGAAAGTATAATTAGAATGGCGGCTGAATGGCAATGCTCAATACAATCTTACATGGGAAGGAACTGTATAAAATGGAAATACTTTTTTGAAGCCGTATGCTTCCAAGTGGGGTAATAAAAAGATAATTTTTTAAAGGAGATATTAGAACAGATAAGATCAAAGGGAACTTAATTATCTGAAGCCTTGAAAATGATTCTTAGGTTATGAAAATCAGATACATTTTTCCGTTATATATTTTTTATATTTTTGGAATTCCAGAAGATTATTTTGCTTTTATAGTTTTTCCTCAATAGACCATAAGAAATTAACATTCATCACACTTTACTAGCTATTTTACACACATATATAGAAATATTTATGTTATTTTGATTGTACAAAAATATATCACACAATAAAGTGAAAGTGCATATTAAATTTACATAAAAATTCCTTTTATATTTATTTTCTTCACAAAAAAAATGTTTAAGTGTATTTTACGTTCAACTCCTTTTGCTTCTTTCTTTCGTTTTAATTCAATTGGAGCTTAAAGAAACTAAATATAAAAACAAAAGATATTTATATAATATATGTGTATAAGTGTTTGTATGTGTGTATATATAACGCATATAAATAGCAAATGAAAGTATAATGAAAATTATGCCAGACATGCAAATCTCTAATTTAAGTGAATGTGAAAATGTTTTATTTTAATACGTGTTCCATTTGTTGCAATTTATGTACCCTCCACCACCACAAATGGTGAAGAGGGTATTTTCAATTTTTCATTCTGTGTGTAACGCTAAGAAGGAATTATTCCAGAGCCCGTAATGAATATATATACCTGCATCAAATCAAAATATAAGTCGATTCAGCAAGTCCTTTTGCTTGTCTATCTGTTATTGCCTAAATGTATAGACCGATATCTAAGACAACTCCCAAGTTAGCCATAATTTAAAACTAATTTAAAACTCATTAAGGGTTACTGTGTTATATTAAAGTAAAACATTTACATATTGTTTACGTTTGTATTTACTTTACACGGGATTGAAGATTCGGCATAGCCGAATGTAGCATTCTTTCTTGTTTTTTTTCATTATTTTTCCACTTTATTTTAGTCAATTTATTATAAATGCAATAAAATGTAATGGATTTTTAAAAGATAGAAAATGAAATAAACTTTATTATACTTTCAATTTATTTATGTTCATCAACGTAATTGTATGGGTATGATTATTATTATTTTATATTCGATTATTAAATTATAAACAACACAAGACAAAAACACAAAAATGGATAAAAAATAATAAATAAATGAAATAAAATTATTAAGATACTAGAAAAATAATAAAATATAAACAAATCAAGTGGTAATAACTTTAATATCTAATATTACTTATATGTTTATTGGTCAATTATATTATTTACACAATGAATACTAAATTATTCTATTCTTCTATGATCAATTTATCACACATTTCTGTATAATTTTTGATGGTATTTATTTTATAATACATATAAATTTTATTATAGAAATATTAAATTATATTCATGTTATTGAAATAATTGAAAATAATTAACACAAACACAAAAACTAATTTTATTATTTTACTCTTTATTTGGAGAAGAAATCAAATCAATAATAAATTTAACAATTTATAAAATCTAGCTTTTACCTGGTGCGCTTTGCTGAATAAAAAGTTCCCTGTACCTTTTGCTCTATATATTGAGTTATTAAAACTGTTCCTTGGGAAATATAAGGATGTAATCTTAATATCGTACTTTCAATTGTTTTTTAACATCCAATACTCAACATTTTCTATCCGTTCTTTATTTTGTCCAGTAAAACAGTTCGTGGAGAAAGTAGTTGGGACGAAATTTAAGAACTCTCGTTATAATCCAATATTTGCTTTGTGGTACCCCTCCCCCTGTTTCTATCGGATTTTTCTACAGCCTTTGTTTCTTTCAGGAGTCCATACATACATACATACATACATACATACATACATACATACATACATACATACGTAAATACATACATACATCGTATTTTATATACACATATAATCATAGTAAATTATGCGGAAATAAATTCATATAAGGGTAATTGAAATTGTTAAATAATTATAAAATTCCGAACGAAATAACATTAAACAATGACATATTAAGAAAACAGAGCATAATATTTTAGTGATCTTAAATATTTAGAGAAAATTTGAGTTAAGTGTGGTCCCACCATATCACCAAAGGTAAATTGTTAGTCAGATGCAGCGTTATCATTGATTTTTTTCGGAAAGTCATACATAAAGAAGATCTTTGGAAAAAAGTAGCACCAAAATGACGACATTCAGAATCAATCTTATAATTATTTACATATTTCAAAATTCAACAGCTGTTGAATTTTGGTGATTTCATCGCTTAAAATTTTCATATTTTCAATTAACATAGTAACAATGGCCACGCCTTTACATTCAATTGAGCAGCGTCTTAAAATTGTTAAATTTTTTCGCAAAAGAGTGAAATAAAATCAAAATTATATTAATGCATATATGTTCAAATTGGGAGGATATACAAAAGAAAATTTTAATACCCCTGTAAATGCTTGACTTTTCGTTTTGCTGAAAAAATATGTCACTTTTCCACCAATTAACTTATATGAATTTTTAAACCAGATGCCTACAAGCTTTACTTTATTAACAACTGACTATTTCAAAATAGAATTGAAAATGAACATTTAAAATTTCACATTTTTTTGCAACTTTGTCCGTTTTGGAAATTTAAATTTATTATGAAAACTGTTAGTGTGTTGTTATTCTTCTAAAAGAACTCCGAAATACCTGTTTTTTACAATTAAGTTGTTACTTTTTTAACATATTCTGCAAAATATCAATAAAGTTACTTAAGCTTTTCGAATATTTCATTCTTATTTGAACGTATATACAATGGGCGTATACTTAACATAACTGACAAATATAACTTATACTCATATGAATTGCTCATATATTTTAAAGTCGCCAAAATATATATTTTTTACTATTAAGTAGTCATCTTTTGTAATATATCCTGCCAAATATCGTAAAAGTTGTTAAAGCATTTCGAAAATATAATTTTTTGTTCGAATGTTTATACTCTTGGCGTATACTTAATATAACAGATAAATAAAACTCATAAGCAATTATATTCCTTTGCTTCCACAAGTGATAAAAAAGAGATAAAAAGTTTATAATTCACTGTACAGCGATATATATTATTATGTTGGAACCATTCTCATACTTGGATTAATTTTCCGAACTCAATGATTTTTGTGCGGATTTTTCTAAACCCTTTTTGTCTAAAACCAGCAATATTGGTTCAATATAAAGTTAGTTTAATGTCATCCAAAATTTAGTTATCATACATCATATAACGAAAAAACTTTCTGAAATTTGTTACATTCATCATTTTTATTCTCGATTCTGCTTGGTTTCACTTCAATTTAATCGAGATGATTTCACAAATGCTGTCTGTATAAACTTTTAAAATTGTAGATATTAAAAAACCCAGATACCTGGAGCTATTTCCATATTCGAGTGGTTGATTCTCATAGCTTTAATTATTCTCCAAGTCAAACATTGCGCGCTAGTTTTTTTTCCTAATTTTATTTCATCGAAATTATCTTTTTGTAGACTCTGTATAATTTTTCCTCTCTTTGAAACATTTTACTCCATTACAACATCCGGCATAATGCTGCGCAGCTGAGTAGCTTTGTTTTACTCTAGCATTTGTTTGAAATAGTTGAATGATATTACTGTGTAAAGAGTTGAAAGATCACCATGATCGTATACAGCAAATATAAAGGAATAGACATTCAAGATATTATGCTTGCTATTAAAAAATTATTTCTAACGTGGGTGTGTAAGTGGGAATACTTTTCAAGTATGTGTTTGCATGACTGTTTCTCTCCTTCAACATTTAACTGGGAATATTTATGGTACAGAATAATCGACTATAATATTTTCACTCGTTTTTATGATCAATAAAATTTTACTTCACTGCTGGTTTTCAACATAATTATTATTTTTGCATATTCAAATTCCTAAGTCCTTTTCCAATTTGTGTTTCAAACCCTTGTACAACTTAAATCATCAAAAAACCCACCCAAAAGATATTTTACAGCTAATTAATAATTTTATGTTTATCATTAGAAAATAATAAAAAAATTTCATTACCGAAATATAGAACTCATTTATGTCATAAAAATCATACTTTAATTATTATTCACAAGACTACTGAATCTAAAATTTATGTATTTGATTTTATAACTGTAATAATAATTAAAACATAAAATCCTTTTTTTACAAAAGGAAACAAAAATTTATTGCTTTATTAAAAACCGAATATTCGGCAAAAATATTTCCTTCTCTTGCAAATGCAGACAAAAAACTAACGTGGGTGTGTAAGTGGGAATCCTTTTCAAGCATGTGTTTGCATGACTGTTTCTCTTCTTCAACTTTTAACTGGGAATATTTATGGTACAGAATAATCGGCTGTAATAATTTCACTCGTTTTTATGATCAATAAATTTTACTTCACTGCTGGTTTTCAAAATAATTATTATTTTTGCATATTCAAATTCCTAAGTCCTTTTCCAATTTGTGTTTCAAACCCTTGTAAAACTTAAATCATCAAAAAACCCACCTAAAAGTTATTTTACAGCTAATTAATAATTTTATGTTTATCATTAGAAAATAATAAAAAAATTTCATTACCGAAATATAGAACTCATAAAAAATTATGTCATAAAAATCATACTTTAATTATTATTCACAAGACTACTGACCTCTAAAATTTATGTATTTGATTTTATAACTGTAATAATAATTAAAACATAAAATCCTTACAAAAGGAAACAAAAATTTATTGCTTTATTAAAAACCGAATATTCGGCAAAAATATTTCCTTCTCTTGCAAATGCAGACAAACAAACACAAACACAAACAAATAAATATTATGAAATAACAGTCAGTTGTACATTCCAAATACCAACAAATAAATGATTGTGGCACGTGGCATTATAAACAAATTGTTTGGTAAAATACATAAAACAAGCAATTTTGCAATCAATATTATCATTCATTCATTCATTTGTACATTTATTCATTGCATTTGTGCGAAATATATTACAATATTGTGGACTCTGTACCAAGCTAAGTGGTAGAAATATTAAGCTCCTACTTTCGTAAGCAACATCAGTATGGAATGATTTACGGAATTTTTAAATTAAAGAACTTCAGAATTATTCTTATTGATACAAACTAAAATCAGAATCTATTAAGTCATGTCAACCTGTCCGTCTGATGTCAGTATTTTCGATTAACTGGAACAGAATAATATTAAGGCCTCAATTCGCTTACTGGGTTACTGTCTAACGTACAATTCATACATTCGGAGATTGCTTATTGTTGCCTGACGTAGACCTATGCATTACAGAATCAAAATCGAGTTTGAAGAAAAAATTAATTACTGATATCTGAAGTATCAATTAAATTCAATTCTGCCCAAACATTTACATTGGGGTTAAAAAAACCCATTCGAAATTTATAATATTTGAAAT
Organism: Cochliomyia hominivorax; assembly: GCA_004302925.2. Taxonomy (NCBI): domain Eukaryota; kingdom Metazoa; phylum Arthropoda; class Insecta; order Diptera; family Calliphoridae; genus Cochliomyia; species Cochliomyia hominivorax. The sequence continues at coordinate 60,363,256 of PYHX02000467.1, forward strand.
CTAAGCAGCGAAAAGATTATAATTTTTGTTTTCGAAAGGTACCGGTGGAGGGTATTGAATATTCCATAAAGTCGATTATAATATTCTTATTCAATTTTAGTGTTTTTTAAACAAACATTACATTAGTATAGTAAAATATTGTTTAACTTTTGGTGAACTTTGAACTGATGCAGAGAGAAAATGTAAAAAACAAATAAAAAGGGTAGGAAAAGGGTTCAAAATTGAAAATGTATTAAAAAGTCAACCGAAGAGCAACAACAACAATAATAACAATAACAACAATTGCAAATATTTAAACCAAAAAATGAGAGTGAAACAAAAAGGTTAAAATATCATAAAATGTACGGAAATGTAACAACTGTTTTTTGTATATAAATATTATAAATATCTATTATACATATGTATGTGTGCGTGTAGTAAAGCACTTCGACTACTACTATTTGAAATTATGTGCCAGTCTCTGAACAAATGGTCAGAAACAAGTCGTAAAATTTATATTGAAATGAAACAAGCAAAAAGAGCTAATGATGAATGTTGTTGCTACTGTTATTGCTCTGTTCTATTCTGGACTATGTATCTGTTGTTTTGGCTCCGATTGGGTAGTTAAAGGCCATTGGCTTACAAATATTACATCATGGAATTGATTGCACGAATAAACAACATTTTCAGCATTAAAGGCATAAAGTTTATGTTTGTATGAACATTTTTTACACATAACAAAAATAAGCTATAAAAAATTGTTTTTATGCGATAATTATATTTTGTAAAATTGGATTTTGGGAGCACTTTTTACGGTCTTTTTCATCATGAATACTATTTGGAATTTAAATAATTGATTGGAAAATTCCGTTACTGTAGTATTTTGAATAATTGAAGAAAAAAGAAACACAAATCTGTAGAAAAATTGGTGAACTATTTAATAAGCAGTGAGAGTAAAAATTTTAAAAAATCTAAAGGAATAAATGTTTTGGAAAGGTTAAACTTGGAGTTTTTATTTAAGATATTATATACAAGAAATTGTTTTCTAAGGTTTTGAAATCCGCTAGCTCATTATCATTAGAATATTTTGATCAAATATGTTATAGGTAAGGGTCAGTTCGCGATAATATTTGAGAAAGCAAAGATTTATCTACACTTTTCATAGATTTCATATATGTTTTATGCGGTAGCATTTCACAATTAGTGTGAAACTTGTGTTTTTAAATCAGTTTGTTTCTTGTTAAACTTATTTCTGAAAATCCAATTTTTTGTGGTTTAAGATAATTTTAATACTGCTTTCCTAATACCATAAAAGAACCATCAAAAAATTTTGAAGAGGTAAGCAAGAATCGGTTCATAATTGGATCGACTAATCTAGAGTTTTCAGCCTTTTTCTTTTAATGCTTGCCTCAAACTTGAAACTGTCAGTAATAGAAAAACTCTAACAAATTCTAAGACCATTTTTATGTATTCAATTTGAATTTTTCAAGACTGGATTCTTCTTATTTCATTAAACAAAAAATTCCTTTCGTTACAAAATTGAAAAGCAAATTATTATTATTTTTTCCTGACTTCTTTTTTTAATATGTTTAAATAATTATTTACATAATAAAATCTAACATATTTTAAAAATAATTAAGTTTTTCTATATTGAATTTTAGTTTAAAAATATTTATTTATTACTAAAAATGATTTATGTACTTACAGTCTCTAAGAAAACTATTGGCACTGCAAGCATTTTATTTTTTATTTTAACTTTTCTGCCATTATAACAAAATTTAGAAGAAAAATCGTTAATACTGAATACAACCATAATATAAATACTTATTTTGCTAAATGCTCAAGACATATTTCAAATAGAATCATTTGTTAAAAAATCATTAATTTGAGAAAAAAACTATTGGCACACTCAATCAGACATGTACATTATTTTTGTTGTGTTGGTTCTGATCGGTTAAGGTAACAATTTGTTGATATAAATTTAAAAGAAATTTTGTGAAACCAAAAAAGGGACCTAAACAAAAGAAACTAGGGATTCTGAGTGAAAAATAATACTGCACCTGCAAAAATTAAAGCAAATTATATGCCCAGATAGGTTAAAAATGGATGAAGTCGTTTTACTATTAATGACAAGTTTTCTAAGTTCAAATAGAACCGAAAGACTTAAATGACTAACCTGAATATTATAAAAATAATCATTCCATTGCTGTTCGCAGAGTGCTGCATGAAACCAATAATCACTTCAATAAACCAAATTAGGCGTTTAGAATATACGCAAGCATTTTAAAGTAAACTTAATACATTTCGGAATCAGGTGCTTTTCCCCTATGAAATCAAATTTAATATATTTCGTAATGATGACCAAATTACCGTATTTAGGAAGTCCAATACAGAATATGGAAAACAAAATCTTCCTTCTGCTGTTATATACGGCAAAGATGGTGTAAAGTCTTGGAGCTGTATGTCATTTATTTGGTTTTCATACACAGCTTTATGGACAAAACACATTCCAACAAGTCAACGATTAAAAACATTCAGACCATGATGTTCATATTTGCTTAATTCATAATGTGATTCATGACCTGCCGCACCCATCAGAGTCCTCAAGTCCTTAAGACCTCAATCTAATGGAGCATTTGTGGAAAGAGCTGGACAGGCGGGTTAAAAAGAAACCTATTTCAAATTAATCTGATTTTGATAAGGCGTTAATGAAAGAATGGATAAAACCAGGGAGTTAGTTACAAGAAATTTAGTCCATTCAATGTCAAAGCGTTGGGATGAAGTTATAAAGCAAAAGGCTTGTCCAATACTTTAATTAAAAATTTGTTTATGAAAAAAGTGATTCACTACATTGATGAATTTAATTCCATAGATATTTTTATTCGTTTAAAAAATTCTTCAAACGGCTAAAAATTTGGAAATAAAGAAATAAATTCGCTGTGCCAATAGTTTTGCTCGAGACTGTATGTGAAATACTAAAAATTATATACTAAAAATATAATTAATAATTTAATAAAATGTGATTTACAGTTTCAATTACATACATTAATAAACTCATGAATACAATTACACATAAATAAATATTCTTAATTATGTTTATTTTTATGTTTTTTTGCACACAAGTTTTTATTTTTTATTTAATTAAATTACAGCAAATAAATTATAAGTAATTAAATTTTTACATTTCAATAATGTTTATTATTTGTTATTTTTTTCTTAAATTGTTTAAAATAGATGTAAATTATGGTACTAGAGATACAAATTTCTCTGAAAAAATGGTCATTAATAATGCAAAAGGGGAAAATTAATAACAAAAAACATATGTTTTTTTACTGATTTTAATAAAAAAAAACAATAAAAATGCAAATATGTGTTAACATAATTGAATTGAAACATAAATATTAAATTTTTGAAAAAATAAAAAAATATATCAAAATTAACAAATCGTAGTAGCGTTTTATAAAATTAAAAATTTCGCTAACAAAGTGGTACATTACAAATCGCCTAAAGGTAATTTCAGAGCAATCGATTAAAGATAAATTTGTAGTTTTAGAAATACGGCGATATCCCGAATATACCTAACGAATGTCAGGTATATTCGTAATATCGAAAAATTCGTTAAATGGCGGAAAAAAAAACTATACTTTTTAAAAATTGTTTAAAAATTAGTTTGTTAATAATTTCGCATATTAGTATTTCTCGTTATAGTTTTTTATGTCGTATCTTGTACTAAATTATTTGATTTATTCGTAATATAAGAAAAAATATGACCGTTAATTAAATCGCGAATTCGCTTAACTGAAAATTCGTTAAAACAGGAAACCACTGTATTATGTTTGACTGAAAATAAGTTAAAGTATTTTTCACCCTTAGCGCCTCCGAGTTTTCTTTAAAAGAATTATGTTTTATTCGAATAATTCGATAAATAAATATTCGAAGTTAAAGCTAATCAATGAGGTCAAAAATGCTTAGCACACGTTCTTCATTAAAACTAATAGTATTATTTGATTTTTTAATCAAGTTACTCTATTAAAAACCTAATTAAAATCCAGCAATCCACGTTCCGATAAAAGGAATTGTGTATACGATGTTTCGAATGAGAAAAAAATAGGAAGCATTTTCAAAAGAGCTCCCAACACACCCTGTATAAAAGAGACCAGTAAGCTCAGTACTCGGACTGTTTGGCACGAAAAGTTGAAATCTGTCGAGGTTTAAAGACATAAAAGGCTCAAATAGATCTTCCCAGGAATGCTACTAATGTTACTAAATTAAAAGATCAAAAACAGATGAAAATTGAACTCACGTTTTCTAAAATAAAATATTCTTACTGCATAATGGATGACAAAACGTATAGTCTGGCAGATTTTTCGCCACTTCCTATGTTTCTGATGCTTGAGGAAAATTTTAAGAAAATGTTAATAAATTTTACAAAATAAGGCTCATGGATGGAAACATAATACATCATAATATGTCCACTTATGTGGTGGGTTCTAAAGGGAGATGGAGTTACTGTTCGAATAAAGTGACAGAAATCACTTTAATGGAATGATTTCCGAAAAAGGTTAAATTTTTCATCACAAGTGATCTTTCTTTCGGTATTATTTATAAGTATAGTCGGATGTGACATCAAACGGTAACTAGAAAATGAAGGTATACAATACTTTAAATTATAATTATTAATTTTATTTATGTCCACTTAAAAAGGTCAAGTATAGAATCATAAAATAACTCGACGTTTTTTATCTATAATTTAGACATAAATGTTGGATTTCTATTTATTTTAACTACACAAAAATATCTACAATTGATATTAACAAACCTTCGTTAAATAAAATATTTGTAATTCTCCAACATTTCACTAAGCAATTTTAATTATAAAATAAATTTTATTTATTTCAGTTTACAATTAAAGTTTTAGTGCTATTTAAACACTTAGTGAGATATTTAATAAAATGGCTGCAAAATGCATACAAAATACCAATGAACGAGGTATTTTTTAGTGATAGAGAGGTATAAAGCGATTGAAATAAAAGACAGGCAATCTAAAAGTGTGCACTAATGTATATCGTATACACGCAGGCATATATCTATTTTCATATACATATATATATTTAACGAATAGATATGTATTTGATTTAGAATTGATGTGGAAAACTAGCAATTGATTTCGCTTACATTTATCAATTTAATATGTGTATATACACATAGACATGTATACAAAATAAAAACAACACAGCAAAAGGATGTATGCAACAATAGACGTAGTTATAGCAAATCGAGTGACATTTTAAAAATCAATATTGTACATTGAATGGTAACGGAAATGGTCCACATATACAAAATAATTGTACAAGTAAAGTGGTTTATACTTGGTTTTTTCTCTTTCTCTTTTTAGTTTCATTTCATTTTATTGTATTTTGCTCATATATAGACAACCATAAAAGATTTGATTTCCAATTTCGAATAAAAAAACACACAAAATCTAAAAAAACGTAAATGTGAAACAAATCAGTATTTCTGTTCAAATGAACAATATATTTTCAGTTTGTTGTAGACATATGTTAGCTGTCAGCAAAAATATAAAATAAACTACATATAAAACAACAAACATTTGCGGTTAGATTTAAAGTCCTTTTCAGTGCTTTTTTATACTCTACCAATACAAATACTAGATAAGGTTGTATTTATTTGTCATTTAGTTTGTAACACGAAAGACATGCATTTATAATTTTAATTAAAATCTGAGTCGATTTAACAATGTTGTAAAACTAGTTTTAATTAATATATTGAAAATTTAGATTTTTTTCTAATTCTCTGATTTTTCTCCAATTATAGTCCTTTTCCAAATTCATAATAACTTTTTACTTTTTCTAAATGATTATTTATAAAATACTGTTTATCAAATTAGAGAATGATGTTAAAACTAACTCTTGGTGGAATTTATAAAAATGCTTCATCAAAAGTTAAAATTTTCTAAAAATTTAGATATATTTTATCGGTCTCCATGAAAAAGTTGCAAAGAAGTATTGATTTGTGCAGTGTTACCGTTGAGATTTTTCGGATAGTTGCACAAAAAGGGGATTTGGAAAATAAAGTTCTACTTAGAAATATGCTTAAATAATAGCCAACAAATAGTTTTTTCTTTAATTTAACACTTTTTCAATTTCCATTATAAATTTCGTAGAAGTGCAATTGATGAATTCTATTCTATTGATGAAATCTGAATATTCTTAATATTTTTTAAGAACTTTTTTTAATAAAAATTTAAATTAAACAATTTATAATTTAAATTTATAAAACAGTAAAAACACGACCGCTTTCATTCGCTTATACTTTGCAAGTTTTATTTTATTATGTATAAAAAAAGCCTACTTTTTTATTTACATTACCCTGTTGTTTTTAACATATTAAGCAACAGGGTTTACTAACATTAAAATTAATTATTTCTACACTTAACAAAACTAAATTTAAATTCATTTTTTTATTATAATAAAAATTCATTTTTAAATAAAAATATTAATATATATGATTAAAATTTTAAATGGGCGCAACAAAATCTATTCTATTATTCTCAACTTTAACCTATTTCTTATGTTCTTAGCTAAGCCGAAATATCGAATTTTTATTGAAGTTCTTTGTCGAAAATGCAAATTATAAAAAGGGGACAAAAAGGGGAATTTTGAAAAAGTACACAAAAAGTCATACACAGTTGAAAAAGTCGCACCAACGGTAACACTGGATTTGTGTTTCTGTAAATATTAATAGTAATAAACTGAGATATAATCGATTTTGACTCATAATAGAGATCTGAAAAAAGTTTTTGTCATGTGATTAATAACACATAAAAGATATCTAATCTGTATCCTATATAAAGATAAATATAAAGATATGGCATTTTAGTAAAAATTTTAATTAAAATAGTTTCAAATTCGAGGCAGTCTGTATTTAGAACTATAGGATTTTGGGTACAAAGTTTAAATTATATCATCCTAATGCAGTGGTTCCGAAGTAGCTTTTAAATATTTTTTTTTTAAATTGTACAGTGAATATTAGGGATATGCGTTTTTCTGTACTAATTATAAATAATTTATATTATAATGAAGTATATTTTAAATTCGTTATAGCCGATCATTTATTTATATTCTATGTCATAACCAAAGATGTTTTCTGTTTGGTTTTTTATAGTTTTGTTGTGCAAGAGGATGTTGACAACCAAATGTGCAATAAATTAAATTAATATTTTATTTGACAATTACCAGAGTCATTGTTTGAGGTAAAAGTATATTACATCTTAAAGTTTCACTTTAGAAAACTTTAATTATATACGAAAAAATGTTCAAGCAATTATCAACACAATGTCTTAGCTTTTTCTCTCAAACTTTGCTTAAACAAACAGCTGACTTTACATAAGACAACATGTTCATCATGTGATTTATTCGAATTTCAGTAAGAAATCTAAAGGCCAAAATTTACCGATTCTAGAAAAAATGTAAATTTTTCTAAAATATTTTTTTTTTAAGAAAAAAAATAATAATAATAGTAATTATCAAAATTTATCTAAAAGCGAGAATTTATCTAAATTTTTGAAAAAGCAATATATAATTTGTTAAAAGTAAAAAAAATATCCAAATTTTTCTAAAAGCAACAATTTGTCGAAATTTTTTTTTAAATATTTACTGAAGTTATATAAAACCAAAACTTATCGAATTCATTCCATATTTTATAAAAGATCTAGTCATAAGACCTCTACAAAGATTTTAAAACAATAGAAAAATACTATAGATTTTCTAATCTTCACCAAATTTATTTCTTACCATAATGAAAAATTCCACTCTATTAATTGCATAGCGATAGCACTTATGAAGATTCTAAAATGTTATTTCGAAATCCTAACCACAATATTTCATTGCATCAAAACATAAAAAGATACATCATCGATATAGCGTCTCCTTTGACCTCTACCAACAAAAATACAATTTGCATATGTCAAAAACATTTTATGTATGTTCCTCTTACTTCTTTCTTTTTTATTCATTTTTCAAAATTTATATTGAATTTTTTTTCATTTTCAGATTTCAAAACATAAAAAAGAGTTGAACAAAAAATTAAATTGAAATGCTAAAAACAGAAACGCTGAAATTGAATGAAAAGAGAAACTAATCAGCGAAATAAGAGTCCTTGAAGAAATGTCAAGAGACTTTGACATGTTAAGCTTAAGTGAAGGTCAACTATGAAATAACAATTATTTGAAGCTTCTTGGGAGAACAATGGAAATTGTAATTTCCACAGTTGAAACGGATTTTTTATAATTGTTCTTTTGTCTTTTTTTGTACTTTTATATTGTTAATGTTCGTCAATTTTAAGCGATATTTTTAAAACGATGTTGCACTTTTTATATTCTACGCTATCATAGGTGATGGGGGTATTATGTGTTTGTGCAGATGTTTGTAACAGAAAAATAGTCCCATCACCACATTTAAGTATATCGTTTGACTCTGAATCACATGTTTGTCCATTCGACAGGCTGTCCATGTAAAGCTTGTCGCAGCTTTGAAGATATCTTAATGAAATTTGACACAAGGATGATGCCTATTGAATTTGGTTATCATCTCAAAGGTCCAATACAAATATCCCCCCGAAATGGGGTTTTTAGTCCAAAAAATTCCTATATATTAAACGATATCAAACAAATTTTGCGAAAAATTAGTCGTACTATATTCCATTATTTCTCAGAGGTCCCATACAACTTATCTTCCAACTATTAATTTCAGACTCACAAATCGGATATCTACGTGGGTATTGTGAAATAAAATATAAATCAAAAACGATGCGCGAAATTATAAGAGACATAATTTTACTCTCAAGAAAAAACTCCCTATAAAACTCATAGTATCATAATAATAAAGAGCATAAATACGAAAAGCGAATTATACCAGAGCCATTCATTAATTTTTCGTAGCACTTTTTTACAACCACCAATGTGGTATAGAGTATTACATAGACAGACTGACCGACTATAAGAATTTTACTTTATTTCTTTTTTAGTGTAATCCCTTGTCGTTATAGATTTATATTGTATGATAAATTAAATTGTTTAATGCAACATGTTACTGTTTATTGAGCAAATTTTTACGAATTTGTTTCTTATCACACTTATACATATGTACATATATATTTTGAGACTAAATCATGAAATAATCAAATTTTCATTAAATTGACAGTCAATTATTTTACATTCAGTTTACTTTTAAATACTTTTTTTAAATTTTTTATTAACTTTTAATAACCATATTTTATCAAGTCTTTTTTTAAACAATCGAAATATGAATATTAATATATTTTGAGATCGCAAATAAATAGAATAAAGGAATCCGAATTCCTATATTTGGGAGAATAAGCACTATTAAATAATGTACTTACAATTGTTAGAAATCAATTGTTTATGTATTTTATACATAAGTATTGCTTCACTTACCTGAAATGAAAAAAAATTGGAATTATTAGAAAAAAATGTTTCTAAAACAAGATTTTTTATAGGTATTGCAAAATCCAAGATATAAATTAATCAAAATTTGGTTAATGCAAAATTTTCGAAAAACTTACCAAGTTTTTCAAAGAAAACATATCGCTCATTTGCTGCGAGGTCGTCATTACTCAAAAATTTGCAAATTTCGACTTAATATCAGTAATACATAGTAAGTAATGTGTTTTATTTTTTATTAATTTTGAAAATGAACCATTCGTATATCAGACAGGATTTTAAGATATATTTTGCCAATTATATAGGTTGTTGATTATTGCCAGAAATAAAGCGTTATTCTGGTTACATTGCATATTTTTTAATCACTCGAAAAATTAATCATTTATAGAATTTTCTTTTATGAATTCAAAGAAATATTTTTCAGTAAAGAAAAAAATAAACATACGTTTACTGCAAAAGCATATGAGGCATATAGTAAAATTTTTTGAGAAGAAACAATTTTCACATCTTTTTAAAAGAAAAAAATTAAAAATTCCATTGAAAAAAACATGATTTTTTACCAAATAAAAAAGAAAAAAATAAGAAAAAGTTTCATCAAAAGTGTTCTTAGAGAAAAAGTATGAATGTTATTGTGCAAAAAAAAATTAAAATATTCTTCATTGGAATTTTGTGGTTGCCTCTGATATCTGTCTATATCTTATTTGTAATGCACCAATTTCAATAGTTTTAAGCACTCTTCGTTAAACAATAGAAAACATTTTTGACAAATTTGATTACCTAAGGCCGTTGATAAAGTCGCGAGCATGTCAACAACTGCCAGACAGACAGACGGACGGTCGTTAATAAATCTACTCAGGTGATCCTTTGGTGTTGCACAAGGAATGATAAAATTAATTTAACCTCTTCAATACTTGAAGAGGGGGATGGTATAAACATAAAAATTGAAAAATATTCCCATAAAAACTATATAACATTTTTGAAAGCAAATATTTGTCAAAATTTTTTTAATTAAATATAAATTTTTTTCAAAGCAAAAATGTTTATACAAATATAATATTCCAAAAGCAAAATTTTATTTAAATTTATCCATTATCTCAAATTTGTCTAAAAATATTTTTTTTGTGTTAAATAAAAAAATAAAAAGAGATATATTTCTCTATGCGTCCTTCACGGTCAGTGGGAGGCATTTCACACCGACGATCAATGTCTCATCAGCAATGTTTGCACCAAAGCATCTGTCTTAGATTGCCCTGATTAGTCGTGTATATACATACACACCCATAATAGAGCAATGTTGGTGTTTGAACAATGTCACATATAAACGATTTTTAAATCAGTCATAGGTGCCCAATTATGGCTTTGCTGTTAATAAAGTACCAATAGTTATATAATTTAACTGCAATTTCTTCCTTTAATATATTATACCAGTCCTATATCCACACAACCATAGCGGCATAATATTGAATGCTGTACTATCTAATTAGGCGATGTGCCGGAGAAGATTCGATGTCGTATACAATTCTTTACGGACCAAATTGTGTCTTATCATCACGCATTTAATTGAAATTTCATTTTTTACTTAACATAATAAAGGAACCTCAATCAACATTGTCTCTACTCTTAGAACCTTCAGTATAGACGTCCATTTACCATGAAATATTTATTGAATTTTGTGAAATCTTATTAAATTTAAGATTTCCAACTTTAATCAAAATATTTCGTAAAATACTTCAGACTGATTTTTATTCTTAAGTCTAAAAGTACCCCAATATATGACTAATAAGTGTGTGTTTGTTTTTCTGAAAAGACCTAGAATAAAATTTGATAGAAATTTGGAATGAATGGAATTTTCTTACTATAATTTTATTATTTACAATTCTTGGTTTTATTTAAGATTGACTTTTTTCTATAAAGAATACTTTTTATTTTTATTTATTTTTTTTTAATCTGCTCTTTTATTGTCTTAACTTGTTTCACTCTCTTTCTCTCTCTATTTTGCACGTTTATGTTTTTAAGAATTTCACACATTGACTAAAGTTTTGCAACAACTTCTTAAAAGAAATATATATGTATGTATGTATGTTTTTTATATATTATTTCTAAGATGTTATCGCCTTTTTCTCTTGTTCTTAGATTTTATTGTGGGATTATTTTCTGTTCTCTCAATTTCTGATACTCAACAGTGGCTAATATAGTGACTTGTGGGTATGTATTTGGGTATTTTTGTAAGTGTTTGTATTTTTTTCAATGTTTTTGTGTGATTAAAGTAAGTTTTCGAAGCAGGATATATTTTGATATATGAGTATTATATTACCTCAACTTTATAGACTCTTGTTATAGCATATTATATATAAACTTAAACACATACGTAAAAACATACATACATGTATTATTTTAGATATGTGTTGCTATTTGTGTTAGTGTTAGCTAGAGTTCCTGTTTCATTGTTGTTATTATGTTACGCATTCCGTAAATTTACCACACTATTCACAAACTAATTTATTGTTTCTTGTTGAGATTTAGGTTTTAACTTGTTCCATGCAACAAGTAAGAAATTTGTCAGTATGAGCAGTTTAGGAAATAACTACAAAATGGAAGAACAAAAAAACTTTCAAAAACCATAAATCGTTAAAGTTGTATTTAAGTGAAAAAAGTTTTTATATTATACTCTCTGATTTAAAGAGAATAAATCTTAACAAGTTATTGTGATTTATTTCATTTGAAAGATAAAACTAGAGAATTATTAAGGAAAATAATATTAAATAAAAAACTTATAAAATTTTAAATATAAACATTAGACTGTTAATGATGCCAGATTTATAACAAAACTAAAAGGATTGAGATACCTTAATGAAAAATCATGATTAAGATGAAACAAAGATTTTCGCAAAAATTGTCTGAGTCTGTGGTATATTTTGATAAAGAAAATCAAAATATTTTCCGATCAAAAATCAGACAAACCCAAAGGATACATTTATAATCATCAGTATACCGTTTGTAGTAATAAATCCGGTATCATTAAAAACGGTATTTCGATTTTTCATATGAAATATAATGTTATCGTGGGACTTCTGTATAGGTTATAAGATTGATATTCATTTTAATTGTCGGTACGATGTGGACAACGCAGGCAAATGCATTCATCACAGTATTGAATTGACCTCCTTATGTTCTGAATGTACGGTGCCAAACCGTCAAGTAGTCACTCACAAATCCATGTATAAGATGGTTAGTTCTAATTTTTTTATCAATTAAAGATTGCAAAGTATGTTTGTATCTGCCCATTTTCGATAACTATAACTAATGAACACACGCCTCTTATATTTATTAACTGGATGGAAATTGCAGTGTTTATACGGTTTCAAATGGTATGAGACTGTAAGAAGATTACCCTATATTGAGAGCCTTGATGCTGATTTCTGGACGCAGGAACTAGGAAATAACACTGCTAATAGATTCGCAAGAAAAGCCAAAGTGATGAGTTAATTGACAAGTTGGAATTCAAATGAAAATTCGAAGTTGAACTACTTCTGGCCCAGTTATAATTTTCAGCCTCTTACAGGATTATCTGTGTTTCTTGAATTACCGATCTCTTTTCACTTTTTCACAGTTACAAATTAGTTCAATGGAGCGGTCACTAATTGGTACTATAACGTCCATATTACGTCCACTTATAAAATAAAACATTTATTTTATTTTCTTAACCGTCTTTTCACTCGTTGCGCACATGGTAAATTTATCTTAGAAAACTAAATTAAAATTTTTGATGATTTTAAATGAAATTTATAATTTTTAATAAATTAAAAATCAACCTCAATAACAACTATTCTCTCCTTCATTTTTGTTACTCACAGTAAACTATATACAAATATTATTAACCAGTGTCATCTGTAAACCACATTACTAGCAAAGTACATATCAGCAAAACTATATACATATATTTGCAAATAAGCACACACCCAAACTCACATAAATATATGTAAGTGTGTAAGAAAAAACCACATTAGTTTGCATAAGAAATACAATTTTGTTGGCAAACGATGGAAAAAAATGGTGAAATAAAATGTGTAAAAACGCTAACGCAGCTTAATATTGTGCTATATTTATAACTTTGAAAAGTATTTCGTTTTTTATTTTTATTTTCTTTGCCAGATTTTCACACTGGCAACAAGAATAACTAGAAAAATAATACAACATCATGGTTTATTTATATTATGTTCATAGTAAGCATATATTTTATATTGTGGTAATGTGTTAGTAGTAGATTTTAACAGTCACATATACAAAAATTTTAATCAAAATATATGCATATGTATACGAGGAGTATGTACTTAGAGACAGCCGTAGAGTAATTTACACATACACATATCACGCATATTTTGTTTGAACACACACTTTTAAGGAAAATATAAAAATTTTAGTTTTATTTATATAAAGCCCTACAGTTCGGGTGGTGGTCTATTTACACCAAAATTCAATACTTATATTTTTAATGACTTTCAATTTACAATATTTTTTTTATAAAATATGTGAAATATGTATATAGTCCAAATTTATTGTATAATTTATTCTTCGAGGTTTATGTTTGCCATGTTTTTCTAATATAATTCTGGAAAATTAAATACATATTCAAATAAGAATTATGGAATTGTTCGCATTTGATTGTATATAAATTTTATATGAAATTATGGAGTTATTACTGGTATGTAGATCTTAATATTCATAAATCATTCCAATTTGCAGACTCTCTAAAGTTTTTGTATATAAAAGTAATTCTCGGAATTGAATAGGCCAAATTTCGAAAAGCAATATGAATTTTTTTCTCATTTTCGAATTTTGACTTTGAAGTTTATCTTCAGGTAGTAGCACAATCTATTTTCATAGACATTGTTTTTATAAATATTCCTCAAAATGTAGAAAATTATCGATCCAAAGGGCTTTTAGTTCTTGAAAGTAAGTCCTTATTGAACAATACCTATACTTGAGAGAAAAACAAGCCGCTGCAACGGATGTTTACGACCTGTGGTATGTGGTTTGTAATTGTTGATGTGACAAAGTATGAAGAAATTCCTAGACAGTCTGGTATCGAAACAGAAAGATAAGAAACTTCGAAGTTTAACCTTAGACATAAGTCTGGTTATAGGGAATCAATCAATCTATATGCATTTCTTACTCGCTCTTGTTATATTTGACTGGATGTTGGTGAGTTCCATCGAGGAGTTTTGTGCAGGCTGTGGTTTAATGGCTCAATTTGATATGCCGTTGCATTACAACAGCAGTTACCAAAAATATTTCAGGTGGTTAGATAAGGATATAATATGGTAGAGCTTATAGCCTCTAATAGTCTGAGCCTGGTACCGATACTGGGAAATAATTACCTTCAAAGTTTTATTCGAAACATAAGACTGTTAGAACGGGAATGGCTGGCGCCTGATACGGCAGGACATAGTTTTGTCATATTTTACAGGTTATTGTGAGGCCTTTCAGAAGTCACCAGTAGTGGTACATGAGATTGGATAGCTCACACTCCTAAGCAGTTCATAAATAATTATAAGTTTACGTATTGTTTGCATCCAGTCCAATTGGTCTCAAAATGGAAATATTTGAACAATAGAATAATATGTTTAAAAATTCGTTTGTAAAATCTAATAAAATTTAATATAAATTATAACTTTACGTTAGTAAAAATCAATTTAAATAGAAAACTTTAAGTAAACTAATAAAATAATACTTTTGATTATAAATTTTCTATATAATTTCATTATTATAACATTTTTTTATAAATTCCACTTCACGCTTTTAAAATCTAAATAAATTTCAATAAAACTTAACAGAAAATAACAAAAACGAAAAACAAATTTTACGCATAATAAAAGCGGAAAATAATGATTTAACGCAAAATAGTTTCTATTTTTTCTTCATCTTATGTAACGCAATTTGAACTTTTAATATATATGAAAGTGGCTTCTCTTCCGTCTTTATAACATATACAAAAATACATGGATACATACACGCATGACAAACCATAATATTAATGTACACATACATAAAGGATGCATACAGGATATAGTAAATTTTCCTACATAAGCCCAGACTAGACAATCACTTCCTTGCGGAAAAATAGTTTTACATATAAGAGAAACTACAAAAAAATAGAAATTTTAAGTAAAATAAAAGTTAAAATGTGAAGCAACAAAGAAACACGAAAGAAATCTTGTATGCTGAGCACTCAAGTGTCATCACACCACACTACACTACGCCAAGCTGTTAAACCGCAAATGAGTACAAAACGAGAAAAAGAAAGTAAAATGTAGAATTGTGGCAAACAGGATAAAGATGAAAAAAAAAAAACAAATATCATATATATACCGATATATGCATAGTATTACGTCTTAGCAAATGTATATAGTGTCAGAGATACAGAGAAAAGGATAAGTGCAATGCATAATGGGGCAGAATCAATATTATTTTCAACATAGAATTTTTAAATGAATTCTAGTTTTAAAGGTTTCTGTAAGGGAAACAACAAAGTTAAAGCTGGTATGATTGAGTTTTATATAGAAGATAAATTTTTTCCTGACTCTCGTAGAATTGAGTATTGCATTTTATTTTTGCATAAAATTTATCTAAGAAAAATATTACCGTAATACAATCGTTAATGACAAGTTTTTGGTTTTTAATACATTTTTTATTTTAACTCAGAGTTTTATTTCTTTAATTCAGAAAAGTGATAACTGCATATATAATTTTACAATTCCACGATACAAATATAAGTGAGATATAAACAGTTAAATTGACTTTCGAAACCTTTTTATGGAAAGTTTATGAAATTTTGGATTGAGCTTTGCAAAGTCCCTATATCGGCAGGACATTTCAAATAATAGACCGACAAAATAAAAATTATGAGTCAGACGACACCAACTATTATGCACTTTTTATGAGAGTTTTGAAAAATTATTAAGCGACATTCGTATTTTTATTTATTTTAAATTTCTTTTATGGAAGCTAAAAAGGCAATATAGGAGTTCACTGTAATGTATTGATCATAGATTTTTAAAGTTACAAAATATAGAAAATTGCACTACATGGATCAAATCACATATAATGAATTTCATTGACTTATCACCAAGTTTTCAAAAAAATAAAATAATATTTTTCTTTTATGAATCTTTAAGTTCCAAAAAGATTCCAAATATTTATTTAAAAAGTTCGTACCTTGGCTGAAATTCTAACCGACGCTATGGTTACTGAGGCTATTTTCTATAGAAACCTGTATTCTTTCAAACTCTAATTAAGAATTATTAAAAGAAAAAAGAATCAATGAAATCATGGTAAAGTGAAAAGCAATCGAGATTTCAAAGTACTAATAAGGCTAGAAGAAAATGAATCCATCTAAATCCGTTTAGTTGGAGCAGAGTATAGGACAATTTTTATGTATAAAAAGACATATTATCCTGGAGTTCTTCCACGTTTGTTTTTCCAAATATTTTAATTCCATCCCACTATGCAACAGCAGCTTCCAATAGACATATGTATATTGAAATAGGAAGAGGTAGGAAAGCAAAAAATTAAACTACAACATTATCCCCATTTTATTTTTTCTCCTTTGCCCTAATTTTAACACAAACACACACTTGCAAATACTCTTCTAACGTCATCACCAAACTAAAATGAAAACGAAAGATGCAAAAAATGTAATTTCATATACAGTTTATAAGTAGGAAACTCTTTCATTGCACTACAAAACAGCTCCTCGTCAATTCTACTCCCAGCTCAGCTGGTTTTTCGATTTTTTTCTCATTTTCTACAATTTCGTTTTTTTTCTTTATTTTTTACACATAACCAAATACACAGATGTGGTTATGTTAATGCGTATATATGTATGTGTGTGTATGTGATGCGTAAAATATAGTGAATTGCAGTTTAGTAGCGGAAATTGCTTTTTTGTCGAGCATATGTGAAAAAAAATTTATATAAATACAAATACAAAATACACGTAGAAATTCAAGTGTATTTTTTATAAATAGTTGCAGATGTGTATGTAAATACACAAGTATATTTGCCTTCATATTAAAAGCGGCACTTGTTAAAAGTATTTATGTGTTTGTGTATATAAACTCCATAAGGATTTTTCTATTTGTATAAGCTAAATGTATTTGTAAAGTCGCTCTATATGCCATAGAGAAGTTTCTTTCGACTTTTATTTAATTTTTTTATATATTTTTTTCTTCGTTTATTTTATGTTAATATTTAATAAAAATATTATGAAAATTTTACATAGTAAAGTGGTTAATAACGTTTTAGTTCCATTTTTCTTTATTTCCTTCTCTAGTTTTCATTGAAGTATAAAAAAAGAAAAGTTGTTGAATAACAGAATGCAATACAATCACTTTTTTTACATAGAAAATGAAAAACACTTTGTTAGAAAAATATTAATAAATAATAAAAGTGTTTGCATAATGAATATTTCTATTCACGACTAATTGTTTTTGAAAAGGATGTGATTGGAAGGATAAAATTTGAGTTGTAGATATACGAAACAATTTTTTTTAAATCTCGCAATAAAAAAGTTAGTTTATAATTATAACGTTTTCTTTTATTTATTGTTAAATTTTCTTATAAGAAATATGTTAAGCAATTTAGCGTGAGTATACAACATCTTATTATAACTTTTCGATGCCACGGCTTCATGAATCATGAATATTACACTGGAATATTTTATAAACTACCAGGAAATCTTTAAGCTTATTAACCAATTTTTTGGTATATTTTTTCAACTTAGAATTACTTCCTAAGTCAATTTCTTGATTTCAGTATGTCCACATAGCATTCTTAACATTCTGTAGATAATAATTTTTGGGATATATTTTGATAAAATTTTAAAATGTATGATTTCGACCTGTTGAAATGTACATTTTTTACGATCATAAGATTTATAGCAGGAAAGATATATACAACTGTAAAGAATTTTTCCAGCACATATATGTTCAATATATAAATCTGAATTGCGTACCCAAAATACTATAATTTTCCATTGACATAAAAATACTCTTAATAAATACTTGCTCTGCTCAAATGGTTAAAATTGTAACAGTCGTGAGTAGGCATACCTTTAGTTTAATATCATGGTATCTGTATTTTGAGCACATCTAATATACATATATCAATTGTTTACGTCTGTTCGCACTTACACATTCGCACAAATTAGTCCTAAACTATAGCCAGAGAAAATCTTATGACCGTCTTAAATTTGTCACACATTTGACTATCACCTTTTTTGCTGAACCGAATTTCATTTTAACGGACAGATTTACTAATGTTCTCCAGAATTTAAATATTAACGCGGATATCAGTGTATAAATATCTATGAACTGAATTGATTTTTCTGATTTTGAACATTTTGAAATATCGTAATGAATTTTTATATGGCTAGAGGTGACGTGTTAATATAGACTTATTTTAGGTCCTAATATTTTTTATAATAAGTGCCAGAATGCCTATAAAATTCTTAAAAATATTTCAGCGATAATCATAGTACCATGATATACTTTTAAGCATGTTTTCTGCAACAAAAAATCTATTAAAACATTTTTATACTGGACTCGATACTGAGCACTAAAATAGCAGTGCAAATCCCAATATTTTGTAAATAAATGCAATGAAGTATGTATTTTTGCACCTTAATGAAATTTTGTGGGCCTTATGATGAAATTTGTTGTAAGCGGTCAAAGATCTACTACATTTATTAATTTTAAAATTTTATTTTCTTCATTTTGGTACAAATGGTTTTTTCATATTTGAAGTGGCTTTTGTGTATAAGGCACACTTCCGAATATAAAGCACGCGAAGATGTCTCTACAATAAATTATTAATGCACTGTTACCACAATTTTATTCCTAAAGTTCCAAGAAAATAGATTAAAAATAACTCTACAAAAAAATCTTTCCATGTATGAAGACAGACAAAGCAAATAAGTTTAGAGATTTTATTCTTCTAAAAGTCTTCATAACAAACTTAAAGGCCATATGTTTACTGGCTGAATCTAGTACATTAATATATATCAACATGATATGATAAAGTTTCTTGGTAAATATTTATGCATGTATTTTATAATAAATGACTCTAATATAGCATGTTTTCTTAAGTTTTAGATTATATATTCTTTTCTTTTTTTCAATCCTCATCATCGACATCGTTTAGAAAATGTGCTTAATTGCACATTTATTTAAAGTTCTTACTATCAAAGGTATTTTTACAATTATGTATACATATATATGTATGACGGTACTTATACATAGAAATTATATACACACATATATACACAATAATTTTGAAAACAGCGTATTTTATAGTTCTTGGTTGTTCCTTGAATTTTTGTACAATAGTTTCTTTGTCTTGGTAAGTTTATCATCTTAGTGAGTGTAAATGTAAAGTTTGCTATTACCTCAATTACTACTTTAGCTACTAAAACTACTTCCTCTTTTGCTAAAACTATTGCTACCACTACTACAACTACATTCTACTACACAGCTATATTATTTCCACTTTTTTTGTTTTTGCTATAAACTCACATAAAATCTACTTATTGTAGATTTTCCTTTACAGCAATTTGCTATTTAGTGTCTGAAAAGTGTTGGTCTTTTAGGTTTTATGTTTTATTATGTCAGTAGGTTCTTTACCATCTTCGGTATTTTCTCTTTTTATTTAATTTTCTTGTTTTTGCAAAGAAATTTTCAAAACCTTCTCGCATGACTGAATGTAAATGCATGTGTATGTGTGTTATAAAACTAAGTATATTTGTATCTACATATATGTGACTATAGCTGAGTGTGTGTGTTTATATTAGGTTACTATTTTTGTAACTACAAATCTTACATCATCTGTATGGCATTGTCTGTTGGTAACTGCCTTATGTCGGAAATCACTATATTTAATGGCTAATTATAGGCATATTGTGGCTAACATTACGGAAAGGAGAGAAAAATAGTTATATAGATAGACCATACATTATATTTCCCATTTTGGGTTATTAAGTACGCCAATAAATTTTATATTTAAACTGTTTTGTTGGATGTTATTAACAAAACGATACACACTGTTTTAAAAAACTTAAAATCATATGGGAAACTTAAGGAGAATGATTTTGAAATTAATGTCTTTCTGTAGGACTTTTATTTATGATATGAAGAAGAGTTGGAATTGAGTTAAGGTGGAATTCTCAAAAATTTATTTGTATTAAATGTATAGTATCTCGAAAACGTTTATAAAATAAATCATTTTATGTTTGAGGCACGAAAAATTATGTACCGATTTATATCAATCGGAACTAATAATCCAATCGTAACAAAATATATTAATTTTTGTTTAAAAATAAGTCATTTTAGGTTAAACGTACTAAGATGACTCTCCGTTAGACTATCGATAACGTTTTTTGCTACAAAACTATGTCCACAACACTCTAGAGTTTCTTCTCACCATGTGGTTAAAATTCTTTTCGAAAATAATAAAATTTTTCCGTCAATATTTATTTTGTTATTTTTCAATATAGTACATAAATTGTACCTGTTGCAACAATTAGATAAAGGTTTTAATTTCCGAAGTCGGTAGGATTTGAACATTTTGGTGAATTAAGTGGGAGCTATCGGAAATTGTGAACCGGGTCCGTAAAATTTAGAACATCTACTTTTGTTAATATTTGTCATATTTGACCCAAATATAAATACAATACCAATGTATATGTGAGATTAATTATTTATATGTTAATATCCAGAAGTGAATCCTGTATGGAGGTAATGAAAAATAATGGACCCATAGTCAATCAAATGGTTAAGCTCATAGTACCTTTTCACTTTATTTTCTATTTTATAATCTTGCTTTCCCACTCGATGTCATTACTGTGTCTGTCTTGCTAAACACTCTGTGCCGAAAAAATGTATGTGTGTTTTGCAAGTCTTTCACTGTGTCAACGCTTTAGGCTGTGTTTTAAGTGATAATATACAAATGGAATTTTTTGGTTGGGAATTAATCGTATGTACGGAAAAATGGTGTTACAATTTAAATCTTCTTACCTCTCGACTCAGAATCACTTTCTGAGTCGATTAAACGGTGTCCATCCGTCTGACTTTTGTTTGTCCATGTAAACGTTGTAAACAGTCTATAGGTCGCAATTTATATTTACAGGAAATATGGTACATATTATTTTTTGGCCTACGGACGAAACCTATTAAAACTGACTTTATTTGGTCGAATAGCTTTGGTACCTTCTATAAGAATGTTTCTCCCGGAATGGGGATTTAAGGTCATAAAGTCCTAAGTAAAAAGCGAAATTTAGCAAAAGTTAATCTTATAATATTTTTAAACAATGTGCCAAAATATGCGAGGATCCGTTCATAATTTCTCATAGATCCTATATAAACCCCTTCTAAATAACACTTTTAAGGGCATAAATTTCATATACGTATACGTTAGTGTTGTATAAATTACAAATCAAATTAAGATAAACATAACCAAAAATCGGTGTTTGTAATTATACGGGGGTCAGTTCACTATTTCTTGTAGCTCCCATATAATCCCCAAGAAATAATAATTTTGCAATTTATTAATTTAACACAGATGTCAGTGTCACAATAATATACCGCACTTAAGAATTAATCGGAAAATCATATTGTACCGGGAAAGTTCGTTAATTTTTCGTACCTAATATTTTAGAACAACAATATTGTGTGGCGTATTAGATAGTCAGGCTTGACTGACTGTACATTCTTACTTGTTTACTTAAATATTGAACTTATATAAGAAGCAGATCAAGGAACTTATTATTCAAATTTGTCATAAAAATTAGTTAAATCTCTAACAGCATTATTCTTTATATTTTATATGTTCTTTATTTTAAGTTAAAAAATCCTTTTAAATCTTTTCGTCATTACAAAAATTCCATAATTGTAATTTCTATTTACTTTCAGTTAAAAGAAGGAAGCGAAAAAAATCCTTCTAACAAATTGAAATAGCGATAAATTATATAATTTTCTTTATAGAATTAAATCTTCTTAATGGTTTACAATTATATTTGTATTTGTTTATTAGATTTTAGTTAATTATATTTAATAAATTATTTCTACTTTATACATCAAAGTGGAGCAATAACAAGAAAATCAACAATAAAAGAAAATAAAACTTAATTCACAAATTATTGAATCTCTATTATAAATATACATTACGTTTCTGAAATTTCAATCTAGATTATTTTCAACTTTAAAAGCACAAGGGAATTAGGGTCATAAAACTCAAGAGCTGTGGACACGTTTAATGTAAGAAAACATCTACACCAAATGAATAATTACCCAACTAATTTGTCACAAATTATATGAAGTAGTTTTTTCTCTTTTCACTCTCTGTATTTCTGGCTAACAACAAATACACATTTACAAATACACTAAACAAAATAATTTTGCTATGACACTACAATAAATTCAGCAACAACAACATCAACGGTAACGATAACGTTTACAAAAATAAGAAACGAAATTGTGGGTGGCTTTAACGAATCATAAATATCCACTACCGGAAGTTGGAGGTAATTTTTCGGGTATGATGTTTAGACCTAGAAAATCACACATACACTGATGATGACTTTCAAATTGTTTCTTAAATAATGCGATTGCCATTAATTTGCATTGAGCTTGACACAGATATCAGTCCGCAAGTTCAATATTACTGAACCGATTTAATTGGATGGTAATACCAAAGCGCTAAAAGCTGTTGTGCGAAACAATTATCAACACAAAGAAAAGGCTTAAATACACACCATAAATTCCCATTAGGTCCATGATAGCGGTGTACAGAGTTTTAAAATGGCGTTACATTTGACTAATAAACTTTATCAATTACTTACTTCAGCGAAGGGTGTTACAGAAAATGCGAAATTGTTACACAAGTTTATTCTTGTTGTGTAAATTATATTTTGGTTTTATACAAATGGTTTATGATGCGTACACTTAAATTACCTGTTGGAGAATTTAGTTAATAGAAATGACGAAAATATTTACAACCCAGTCACTGGCATCTAAATAACCAAGTCAAACGCCAACACAACCCAACCAAACAGTTAAATAATCAGCCAAACATCCAACCAACCCAATCTTCAAAACCCAAAACTCTCAACATTAGGACAATCATTTATTTCATGAGACTTTATTACAACACTTGCCAAGCCAACACACAACCAACTGAACCAACACGAATATAAAGTGAGAAAGGGCCAAAACTAATGTTGTGAAAAAAATAACTGAAAATAAAAAAGGTAATGACCAAAATGTATACAAGTGGGTGGGTTGATAAATGGGTGGCTGGTTGGGTGTTGTTGTTGTTGGGAGTTGAGCCACATGGCCATAAAATAAGGTGTTACTGGGGTGTTAAAGGTAACCTAAGCTTTCTACAAACGAATAAGAAAAAAATAAGAAATAAAAACAAAAAATGAATGAAGGCAAGAAAGAAAGTAATGAATATAATTTGAACAGGTTCTTATTTTCTGTTTTCTTTTTTCGCTTGTGAGATTAATATTAGGACTCATCTGCAATTAGTGCCACAAAATATAAGATGATTACCTAGCCAACAGCTACTGGCTAAAAGTTGTATAAGAAAGTAGAACAAAATGAAGAAAAACTAAAACATAATAACGTTTACTTATACCGGAAGTGTTTTACAAACAAAATACTAAACAACAGCAATTACATAAAAACAAAGTTGACAACAATCTGTATACCCTACAAGTATGAAGGTGATAAAATTATGATGGATAAGGAATTTTGGAAGGCTTTTAACAATGAAAGGAAGTTAAATTCAGAATTTTATATTCAGACAATTAATTAAATTTTAGTACAAATTCATAATCAAAGTAAAAGTGTATAATTAAAATGTGGCGTGAATATAAAAATCGATTAAATATATAATTGGTTTGATTTACATATGGAACCATCAACCTTTTTAGATAAAGAAACCTTTTATGAAAATTTGAATGGAACTATGAGGGGATAAAAATAAGGAATCACCTTTAAGGAAATCAAACAAATTTTATAATTTAAAATCTCTATAAATCTGTTTTTTTTTAATACTTTAATGATCTCATTATATTCTATATATAATATTAATCTTAGGTCATCACACGTCAAAATTTTGTTTGTAAAATTGATGAAATGTTTCAAACAGCGTTACCGTTTAGAATTTCCGAAAAGTCGCACAAAAAGAAAATTTTGGAAAAAAGTCGCATCTTCAAGATGATTTTTGAACCAAAAGTCGTTACATATTTAATTTACCAAAAATGAAATCTTAGTAGTACAGTTAATGAATTTCTATGAAAAAATAAAATTTATTGAAATATCTTGAAATTCTTCGCCGAAAAGACAATTTATAAAAGTTTGAAAAAGTTCACAAAAACTACCTCAGAGTTGAAAAAAACCCACAATTTGCGACTAAAGTTGCACCAGTGGTCACATAAGTTCCAAACAGCAATTTAATCTACCGTATTACATTTGCTAAATTTGTGAAAATTTGAGCAAACAGAGCAATTTGGAGATGTGAAAACTACTTCATATAGTTATCCAGAATTTCATGTGTAGAAAAGTTGAGTTTATCAAAAAAAAATTTAACAAAGGAGAGTAAAGACTCATATTCATCCTTTTTTCTAACATCTTCGGTGTATCACTGATATTAATTTTCAGTTTAATTTGACGGATTAAATTGTTCAGTTGATTAAAGATCAACTGAAAAAATGAAATGAAAGTATTTGTTTTAATTCGAATAAAGCGATACTTATAGCATGACTATTTCCTTAATTGTAAATATCGTTATTGAATTGCTAATATTTCATTAATTTCATGCTGGTCGTATAACGATCACATATAATTTTTAACAAAGATTTTCTCATCCTAATTTCATACATTTTTAAACTGGAATCTAAATCTTTCTTCTGAATATTATTCGATTTCAATACTTTCAAATATAAAATCAAATTTGAAATGGTTTTAACTTGCTAATAAAATTTTATTAACTTATTTACAATTTTTTCTGATAATATCTAACGGATTCTTATGAGAAAAACGGAATAAGCTTTTTGTTCAGAACATTAGCATACCAAACACACTCGTACTCGTAAATATAATTTGATCGGTGAACTAGTCCTAAAAAACATTTATTCACAGTCAAATATCTCAATATATGGTTTAATGTGATCTTTACCCAAAGATAGAGTTATAGACCAGGAATCTCAGTCTGAAAGAAAATGCAATTCTTCCTTCTTAATAAATCCACAACTGGGGTGATTGTAATCATAATTTACTAGCATGTTTACCTAGCGAAAATTTTGTCTGAAGAAATAGTCGAAAAACTATTTTTGATATGGCAAAGAGGATTTGAAGACAAATCTAGTATAATGAGATGCAGAATGTTTTCAGAATAGCTTTACACAACAGAGTTATGGGTGAGGACACAAACTTCAAAATACATGTTTGCATATTTTTTTCAAAATCAGTTGGTAGCGACTTAATTGCAAGTTGTTTTAGTGAAATTAGTGTCTATAATTTCAAAAAATATCTCAAAGGATATTTTATTAATTTATAGTTAAACCACTAACAGATATTATTCTACTATATCAAGTCTCTGTATTTTAAAAAACTTCATAATTTGAACTTTTCATAAAGCACCATTGTAAGTCTTTATAACCAATTTTTTCCTAAATCCAATATAAAAGTACATTTGCTTCCTTGTCCTTTTAAACATCTATAAAACAAAGTATATAAAGTGTTCATTGTTTTTGTTCACTTTTTTCGAAATTGTTGTCATATCGTTGTTATTTTTTCTTCTCCACTTTCCGTATTTTTTATGTTTTATTTTCGTGTTGTTATTCTTTAGCAGTTTAAATTTGAATTTTATCT
The DNA here is from genome assembly GCA_004302925.2 of Cochliomyia hominivorax. Classification (NCBI taxonomy): domain Eukaryota; kingdom Metazoa; phylum Arthropoda; class Insecta; order Diptera; family Calliphoridae; genus Cochliomyia; species Cochliomyia hominivorax. Next base: position 60,389,644 of record PYHX02000467.1, read on the forward strand.
GGTTGTTGTACATAATTTTCAGTTGTTTGTTGGTAACATTTGTTTTTTTTCCATGTACCTTCCCTTCATTTTCATTTTTGCCGATTTCTCTTGCTAAAACGTTCGTTGTTAAGGTGACATTATTAATTTTAATCGATTTTTTTCTATCTCTTTTTTATTAAATTTTTTGTTTGCTATTTTGTCCAAATATTCTTGGGTCTTTTAATGTTTATCTTCAAGAGCAAGTAAGAAGATTTGAGTTGGGTTAAATAAATGAATATAATTTAAAATTGCGACCAAAACGAGTATTAGATTGTTTTCGCTGATATGAATTTGTAATTAGTTTTTCGATCTTTTTCGCTTTTTTTTATTACTTCAGTTTGGTTGTAAGTGTTTGGTATTTTTCCCTTAAATAAATTATGGCTCCCTAAAGGAGTAACTGTCAAAAGGTTGTAAGAGATAAATTAAACCAGACAAACAAAAATACGCAAAATGTGGGGATGAACAGTAAAGTAAGATACCAACACGGAACAGTGTTAATTTATAAATCTGTACAGCAACAAAGTGACATTCGTGAATAAGGTTCTACAAGATTTTAAAGATTATTAAAACATAATTAATTAAACGTTATTTGTTTAAGCTTTTTTATTGCTTTTTTTTGTCTCATATTTCTATTTTAAGTACTTTTGGTGTAATCGAAAAAACATTAAAGAATATTTTATAATAAAAATACCCTTAGTAATCTCTTGGTTTTATCAGGTATAAGCCTTGGCATAAGATGATTTTTTATGTTTTCAGTTTAATTGTAAGAAAAGAGGAAAATACTATTAAACATTTATTCACGTGTACAATAAATATTTTCAAATATTTAAAGTTAAGAATTAATATGTTTTCATTTTAGCCAAAGGGGAAGAATATAGAATTTTTATTATCGAAATTACTTTTTAAAGATGGCATTTTGTTAAATATTTGTTGTATTATTCGAGTTATAAAAACTTTGTGATATTGTTAATTTAAGTTGAATAACTTTTGTAAATGTTGCATTTGCTGTTTAAAAAGTAATAATTGCAATGTATATTTTTTTATTAAAAGGGGAGAACGTAATGGTCTTAACATTCCTCAATAGCGAACATTGGATATTAATATCTAAAGAAAAAACTTGTATGAATGAATTTTCTTCATTTGCGAAGATTTTTTTGATAAAAATTTTTAGCTTTCTTTCCAGATTTTTATTTTTTTTGCCTATATAGACAAAAACTGAACAAATTGACAGGGATTTTTGTTGTGGATAAAAATTAATTTCTTTCTTTAAACGTTACAAACTCAGGATATGGATTGAAGACGCTGGGTTTACTCTTTCAACTTTCTATAACTCTTTCAATTACACCATTTAGCCATGTTAATTCAAATTTTTATAAAACGTTTATAATAGTGGTGTTGAATCTTCAATTCTTTGATACGACGGATTCAGTTTGATGCCATACTATATCGTACGAACAGGACTATCACAAAAAAAAAAAAAAATCACATAATTGGTGAAGCATTTCTTCAACAGCAAAAAGCAATGGTGCGGAAGTTTTAATGCAACATTAACAAATACGTTTTTTTTTCAAATATGAATAGTAGAGTTGTCCTTGATTTTCAAATGAATTTCATATAATAATTCTCGTACTGTTGATCTTAAACTTCAATCTCCATTTGATTTAAATTCCACGATCGAAGTAGTATTGTTTTTATAGCGAGTATTTGATAATAAATATTCCTATTTAAAGAAATAAGAATACTATATTCGGATACACTAAATTGTTAGAAACCTCCATCATAAATGCCTATGAACGAAATACGTTCAGTTTACGTCAATACTCACATATTTACTCACAAGCGCATACAATATATGAAAGCCTCAGATATCGACTATACCTTTTAAATACGAAGCCTTTCAAGATAATAACAAATTCTTAGACCAAAATGTGTCAACAATAAATAGGGAGACAGACAGGTTGACATAGCCAATATTAATATTACCTCTTCATTACTTGTGGTAAAAAGGAGCGCACTATTATGAATAAAAATTGATTTTAGAAACCGAATAATATAATAAGCGTTTGTTCTACTTACATATATCCATTATCTATTAAAAACCCATTTCTTGTAAACGAAAAAGTACAAGTTGAAGAATTTTATTTCAACAAGTTTGAAATTAAATTTTAAGTTAAATCGATTAAAATTTCATTTTATACCTTTATTTAAATTTCATTTATAAAGGTATGTTTCAATCATTTATATAAAATCAATTACGGTACTTATTTGAAAACAAAAATTCCCTAAAGATCAAAAAACATTATTGGCAAATGTGTTCAAGTTAAATGTAAATATATTTTTTCTTTATATAAGTCCCTCTAATGCACCTTGTGGTCATAGTCTAGACAATAAATACCCCTAAAACAAAATGTTAATCTCTTTTACTTAAGTTCAATTTTTTATATTCAAAATATGCGAAAACAAAAACTCAGCAGTTGATAAGTTTTCCATTAAAAATAATTGAATGAATTTCTCTTAATATTATAATACAATAAACAATAATGTAATATTATTTTATATGAATGTGTGTTGTATGTTTGTATGTATGTATATGTATGTATGTATGTATGTATGTATGTATGTATGTATGTATGTATTTATGTAGGTATGTATGTGTGTGGGGTTATAAATATAAGGAACAATTCTTAACTTTAAATTTCAAACTGGTTTTTATTCAAACGGACACATTAAATATTCAATTTTCTCACTGAATAACAAAAAGTTGACAAAAGGAGCAACACAAATACAAATAAACCTTTCTTTTTAGACTTTTGCTACTTTTACTTTTTCGGTTTACTCTCCAGCAAGACAAAGAAATTAATGAAGATATGTTAAGTTTGTCAATACATGGGCAATATTAGGAGAAGAAATTAGATTTTTTTTTTTGGGTCAAGGGAAATCTCAGTCAGTTTAATAGTGTGCATCTGGTAGAGTAAATATCGTAAAGGAGGTGTATTAAAGAATTTTAAAAAATATTATTAGAGCATCTCTAAATACATCGGAAAATAATTGATGACCTTAGTAAAGTAAATAAGAAGTGAATATATCTGAATACGCACTCCAATGCTTTTTTAAGTTCTATTTGAGTTCTATATTGGTTAGCAGTGAGACTTTTATCATAGCCAAATTTCAGCTTTTCTTTTTGGATACAATCCAATAACACCCCCTAATATATTCAGCCACGCCATCATCACTAGATGTATTGTAAGGAGTCAGTAAAGACTTTAGATTCGTAAGCAGTCGTGCCCCACGACCACAAAAAATATATATAGTTATAAGATGCAATATGTTCAATCACTTGATTCCCACTTGCTGTGTCTTGATAAGACAGTAAGTGCACAGTATTAACTTTTCTGTAGATATTATTGAATAGAGAATAGGTTAACACCTAGAAGAAGTCCACCGCAAAGTGACTAGTTAGTAAACTTTCCTTCTCTCTTTATACTGTTGTACTAGTATCATAAGCAGTATGTCGCCATCAAGCCATGAATAATACCAATCTGAATTTACAGTGTTACAGCAAATAAGCATTTTAATAATAAACATATTCTTTAGATTGAAACAATTATAATATGTATAGAGATTGCACATTTTCGTCACTACTGAGTGATACTGATATTACTATTCATAAATTTAAAAAAATATGACTGAAATAAAAATTAACATTTTATTATATATGAAAATGATTTTATTTAAAATATTGATATTTCCATGTTCCCACCGATGTTCGTCGTTAAAATTCAGAACAAAAAAATATTGTTAGTTTATATTAGAAAATAGCAAAATCGTTAAAACAATCGACATTTTTTGTTACTTTTTGTTACTTACGGAATTACATTACAGTTTATGTATACTATTTTTTTTGCTCCATATGGTAGTGAAGGGTATTCTAGATTCGTTATAGCTGAATATCATTTTCAGTTTAACTTATATTTATTTCCATCCTTTAGACTAAAGAAAACCAAACAATAGAATGACAACAAATGTAAATATAAATAAACCAAAGAAATAAAATATGGCGAGCTAAGAATAAAAAGAGCAACCTTTTCATTTTTGTTGTTTATTGTATTTTTATTTTACAACAAAAGATACCAATTTAATCACAAGAAATTTATGCGGGTTAACTTTGTTACATTTCAAGAGGACTCTTGTGTATATAAAACAATACATAATAAATGTTTATAAATGTAAATAGATACTAGTGTATATAAGTACACTTGTAAGAATATATATTTTTGCTTTGTATATTTCTATTCTCCTTTTGATTATTTGAATGTTTCTTTCTGCAGAAATATGTGAATGTAAATAATTAAAAAATGAAGACGGGAGTAGAAAGCAAAATTTAAGATAATAGGTATTTCATCTGTGATCTTAACTCGCAGTAGATAGATAGTATATTTGTAACCAAGATCACCCGTTCCCACGAGTGACCTCGATGACTTATATACTATCATTAGTAGTATGTTAAGGTAGTATACAACTAGTTTTAAGAACGATTTTCGAATTGTAGAAACCATTAAAGCCCGAACCTGAAACAATCACCTGAACCATACATAAACTCCGAGTGAAAAAATCAGTTTACTAAGCCCTGAACATATTAAATTTCAAACATAAGAATCTGAAAACTACTGAATCTACTCTGGTATTAATCATCGTGTCTAGTGGATACCGATCCTAATAGCCAAATGCTCATAAAAATTATAGTGTAGAAAGAAAATTAATCCGAATTAATATTCCTAAATTGTCTCTCCTACTATATTGAAGTTTAATAATCAAGAAAGAAAATAATTACTTTAACACACAGGTTTTTGGTAAGTAAGTAAGCCCAGGTGACTATTGAGCTACCATAAGCGAATAATAAATCCATGTTGAAATATCTTTTAGTTAATTTAAAACAAAATATATATTCTAACTTAAATTTCGTTTAATATACTAATTTCTATATAAATTAAAAAAATACACTTATATTTTGCAAATAACTAAATGATATTTATTTAATTTTTGCTATAAATGAATAAATATATAAACATTTATTAAATTACTTAAAAATTCTATAATATTAAATATAAATAAATAAATTAAACATACAAAATTTTCTCACAACTTTCAAAAAAAATATTTTAGAAAATAAGTAAATCAATTTAAATGAAACCAATTAATGAATTTCTAAAATTAAAATAAATTTATCTAACATTTTTTTAAAGCAAAAATATTTATATGGTCAACTCATAATGTTTATTGCAAAAACTAGACTGTGCGTATTATAAATAACATATATTACTTATACGTTTATTATACATTCATTCGATAGTTGAGTGAAATCGTTTTTTTATACCATACGCCAACATAGGTGGTAAGAGTATTATGCGTTTGTGAAGCATATCGTTCTACTCAGAATCAATTTCTGAATCGATTTAAGCATGTCCGTCTGTCCATCAGGCTGGCTTTCCATGTACAGCTTGTTCGCAAAGTACAGGTCGGAGATATATTAATAAAATTTTCAACGTAATATATTTTTATTACATATTTTATTCTAAAAGGATGAAGCAAATTATACGATGATCGGTCCATTATTTTTCATAGGACCCAAGCAACCACCGTTCCAAGCCAAAACCAATTTGTGAAATGTGTGGTAGCTCCATAATTTATTTTAACTCCCATATTTCACATAAATGTTAGTATCATAATAATCTATTGTAGACATAAATAAAAGAAAATTATACGAGGGCCATTTATAAATTTGTCTTAGCAGTTATTTAAAACCAACAATGTGATGTAGAATATTATATAGTTGATCTTAACCGACTATAACATTTTTTCTTGCATTTAGTTTGTTTTTGTTTAACTGAATCTAAAAATTGGTCGATTTGTTGGACTCGAAATAAATTTTATACAATTTAAGGCATAAAATGTAGCATGTTAGTATGCTTAATAAATCAGAATATATAATTTAAGAATATGTAACATTCGATCATCTCGCTATAGTGCACTTTTAAGTATACCATTCGATTTATAGTCATTTTCATGAAAGTTAATATAAATTATTTCGGCCCGCGGAAGAAGCCTACTGATATTGGTCATATTCGATTAATTATGTCAATTAGCTCTCATAAAAATCTTCACCCGAAATATGGTTCTGAGTTCATAAACTTCACAGGAATATTATATTTGGATTTGAACCAAATATAATTCTTTGTCAATACAAATCCACATATGAATTTCAAGAAAATCAGTTTACAAATGACATTATCTCTTAGTCCCAGTTCTATCTAGTCAAGTCATCCTGGTGAGCAGTAATGTTGGTTTATAATTCCAACTGCCTTACAGTTCCATTAGTGTAGGTGGCTAGTACAGTTCCCTGAGAAAAGGCAAATCAGTAAATATCCAATGCAGGAGAGAAAAGTTCTGAAATATATTGTGATCTTATTACAACTAAAACAAAGTGTTATAATTAGTTTCTTTATTTAAATAATTCCGACTTTCCTTCAGCATATTAATTAATTAATTTGAAATCTTTATGATCTATTTTTATGATAAAAACTTAATTTATTTAAGAAATTTCATATCAGATATGTTCTACCATTTTCTTTTTTAAGTCTTATTAACAATTTAGAATTATTTAAAATCAATATGTGTATTTAAAAATGCTTAGCTGTCTTTCAGAGATTTATAATGTCATTTCAATCAGAAAATATAGAATATTTGGTTTTCAAATACTCACACACATACATATAACTATTCACTTAAATACATAGTATTAGTATTTATAACATTTCTTTTGTCTTAAATAGGAAGTCCTTGATGACAATATAAAAGTCACAAATGACAGACATGAATGATGCACAAATAAAGCATTGATGTTATTATTGTATGATAAATGCCTTAAGATTCTTTATTGTACTCTTAACATATGGATTTGGGCCATTTACATAGCAATACAAATATGTTTGCTATATAAAACATAATATATATTGCAATTAGATATTTATATAAATGTATACATTTATACCCTACACCACCACAAGTGGTGAAGAGGAAATATTAACCATATCTTGCGTGTGTAACATTAAGAAGGAATGCTCAAAGGCCCTATAGTGTATATATATTCTTGCATCAAATCAAAATCTGAGTCGATTTAGCTCTGTCCGTCTATATGCCTGTTCATCTATCCGTCTATCTGTTTGTCTGACTGCTGTTGGCGCTCTCACATCCACAATAAATGACAGAGCTCAATGATATTCGACCTGAGTATTTGTTATTGCCTTGAAAAGTTTCCGTTTTATTTTTTTATTTATTTACAAATTGGAATGAAATTTTGCTGTAAAAATAAGTCAATATCGGTTCAGTGTATATAAGTTATAGCCAAAAATATAAGTAATTTTTGACTCATTAAGTTTGCTTTGTTATATTTAAGAAGAATTTACATATATCATATGCGTTATTTGAGTGTGTATGTACCTGTAACTGTATGTACGAGACATAACATAACTTCATAATCATTTATGGTGGAGGGTTTTAAAGATTCGACAAGCCGAATATAATATTTTCTGTACATTACACTTGTATATATTAATGTAACACATGTTTATATTTTTCCATGAATTACATTAATTAGTTATTTAATATTTAAAATTTATTTTAGCTTCATTAAAACAATTTACTATTTCCAGAATTTATTTTATATTAAAAATGTTTAAGGGACCACTGACATATATACTATTTAATGCAGGTATACAAAATAATACTTTAAATAAAAGAAGTTTATATAAAAAAAAATTATATATGTTTGTATATAAAAGAAACATGTTTGTATTTGTTCCGACTTGATCGTTTCATTTATATAAGATAACTACTTTAACAAGTTTACATTTGGGCTGAATGCAAATGTTGTAATTCATTTGATTGTATATGTTTGTATTTTATACATATGTTTTGTTTTACTTATATGTGTATGAGTGCAGGCAACTTTTCATATGACACGTACATTATGTGTTTGTATGTGTGTGTTGAATTGAGATGGTAAAAACTAAAAATCAATTGACATCAAATCACTCAACTGTATAAATGAATGAATGAACAAACTGGATGGTTTTTGATTCTTAAAGTTCTTTTTTTTTTGATTTTGCTATTCAATACAAAAAAACTTAAAATAAAGAAACAAAAATACAAGATTTTAGTACAAGAAATAAAGTTTAAAGTATTGAATTGAACAGAAATGAATGAAAGGAATGAGTTGGAAAAGAATCACTAAATATGGAAAATAAGAAAATAAATGATTTGTTTTGTTTTCAATAGGTTTTAGGCGAATTGAGAAATCATCTAAAAATAATTGTTACTGATATAAAAAAGAGTCATTAAAAAACATAAGAAAATAATATTGCTGAATTTCAATAAAGTTCAAAGTTATCAAAATTAAAGGTTTTTACAAAATTAACTAAAACCCTTTTTCGAGTGTGAGAGATAGAGGGAGACTTAAACATAAAACACTATTCCCAAAAATAGGCGTTAAATAGAAGCTTTAAGCATCTATGAACCTTTCAATTAGTTACGAATATTAAAAATAGACAAATAATTGTGTAAAATTTCTTGGTAGGCTTAAAACATTATTCCTGGTAGGGGAGAAAAATGTCAAGCAATAGTCACAGCATATTTTAATTTTAATGGTTTGAGTTTATTATACCTTGTTCCATTATAGGTGGTTGGAAAGTCTTGCACTTATGCAAATGTTTGTAATTGCTCCGTAAAATGCTCCAGAAATATCTCCTCGAAACGCATTATTCTCACATACATATTTTTACCATAATATACTACACTACTAGAGATCAAAAAAATTTACACGAGTGTCATTCAAAAAGGTTACCTAGCTTCCACTTATAATTATAAATATGGTGCAGAAAATTATAAAGTCAGTGTTGAGGGATTATAATATTCTATATTGACTTTAATAAAGTAAATTTTTGTGACTAAAGTTAGAAAACATTTTCATCGGAATTTAAAGCCTGTATCAGATATATATCTATATTTCTTATTACATCAATATTTCACAGAAATCGGTCAGTGAGAATAGATCGGTGGACAAGCAGAGATACAGGCGAACTTAACTCAATCATCTTAGATTTTGATTTGCAACTTCTATTCTCATCTTGAAGCATTCAAGTTTCTACATGAGTCGAATTAATAGTGTTATAGAGCTTTTTTAACTAGCAACCAGTATATAAAAATTAAAATAAAACCAATCAGTCTAAAAGTTTTGCATGGTAACTAGACCTCCCCTCTCCTTTTTAGACGAACAAATCTTACCACCTTTGTTACTTCCGAAATTATTGGGATTATTCAGTTATATTTTTGACCGATGTGACTTTTTTAAGACTCATAGCTCAAATTTGTATAAATTTACTATTTTCCCAAATTCTTTAAAATGACAAATTCCTTTAGCGCACCCTACATAAAAAATGCCCGGCAACCTAACGACAAAACCAAAAAACCCCACACTTCCTAATGATGCCAAAAAAAATGTCTCATATATCGTTGCCTTTTTTCCTTGTTGATAAGGGGTTTTCAAGTCATGCATGTATACTCGCACACATAGACACGCATGCTACTCCGGTTTTTTGGTACGTTACGGTTGATAGTTAGACAAACTGAATAATTTGAATGTTTCGCATGACGGACATGATGCTGAGTGAAGTTTCTTTTTGTTTGTTATTTTGTTGGGTTTTTATTTCGGAAAAAATCAGCAACAAAAATACAAATAAATGAAAAAATCAAATTTGCATGTTATTCCCAAAATGAAAAGGAAATGACATTAAAAAAAACTGTCTCAGTACACAAAATATAGCTGAAGGCAATAAGATAGAAACAGAAAAAAATAATACGAAATAACAAGACATTTTGAAAAGATGCTGATAATAAAAAGAAATAAAAATTTCAGACACAAAATTTTTTTCCTTGGCAATACAAAATTTCACATATTTTTATGTTATCTACATTTACATGCACACTTGTTTATAAGGGGAAAAAGTGTGTAATTGAATTTAAATATTTATAAATACAACTGTAAAAAACAAAATATTCCAAAGAACTTTAACTGGTTACAAAATAATAGTTAAAGAGGAGTCAAAAAATTTAATTAAGACAATTTTTTTATATTTACATGGATTCATTGCGCATTTGTGAACTATCATAATTATGAAAAGCATATGGGTATAATTTTAAAATAATAGATATGAGAAATTTATGAATATTACATAGCAAATACTATTTTTTTGTCTTCCCGTATGTAATGTTAAGAAAGAATCATCTCAGACCGCATAATGTATACATATTATTGCACCAAGTATCCACAATAATTGAGAGAACTCAATGAAATTTGACTTGAATATATGATATAGTCCTGAGGAGTTTTGTATTTAAAACCAGCAAAATTTATCCAGTACATTAAAAGATAAAGAGCTATATCTGAAGCATCCTCTAATAATAAATCGACAAATTCGAATTAAATTTTGCCGTTAAGATCGGAATTGTAGCTTCGTTACTTCGTTGGTTCAGAAGAAATCGATTCGTAGAAAAAGTGTTATAGCAAAAAAATAGAACTAGTTTTATTGCTCATTAAGTATCACGTGTGTATATGTGTGTGTGTCTTTGTTCGAAATAACGTATTTTTTCCACACGCATTGTGGTGGAAGTTACTCAAGATTCAAAATAGCCGAATATAGTGTTCTTACTTGTTTAAGTTTAATTTTATAAAAAATACAGATGGTACTACTATGCAGAGAAATAATCCGACGTAAAGACAAAAACGAGTACCTTCTAAATTCACTATTCTATTTTTATTTTAGGCGATTGATTCAAAACAAAACACTATAATAAATATGATATACTGAAATTTGCGTGTATGGATTTCTGATGATTGAAAAAAACTGATTTGAGCCTTTATGCAACACGTCGAGAATTGTGTCCGAAAAGATACATTATCTTTTTGGAATAAATATACTCAAACTTTTTCCGCTATTTAGGAATAAACAAAATTTTGGAACTTTTTTTTAATTTTGCGTTTTATTATCGTTTAGAATTGTAATAAAAGATATCTGACAACGATTTTCAGAGAATGTGGACTAAATAAATTATCAATCTAAATAAAAGAATTTTAAAATTTTTAATTTTCTTCTAAAGTGTACATATTTATTGTTGGTCTGGAGAAAAACATCTAAAAACTATATTTTGTTTAAAATTCAGAATTTACAATTTTGTTAAAAAAGTAGGTCAAGTTCGAAATAGATTGAACTTGATTCTTTATACAAGTATACCTTTTTTATTCACGAGAAAAACGAAAGTTATTCAATTTGATAACCCTTATTCCAGGACGAGGAATTAAATATCGAATAAAGTCACATACTTAGTCAGGAAATAGAAGTGGTGACTTCCCCAATATATACGTCCGCGATACCTCTACATGGATAAATCTAGACAGGAAATAGAACGAGATTTAGTCTTTATATAGTAGAGACAGAAACCAGAATATGTCCGTTATCAAACGAGGTAATGATCGTACATGGATGAAAACCTAAGACATAAGGAGATAATCAAGACAATGCTAAGTTTAAAACTATTCTGTATAATAATGGTGCTATCAACGGTTGTTGTAAGGATGGAACAACAAGGCGAAAACAATACAAATAATAAAACAATGTTTTTATAAAAAATCTACATGAAAGGAAAAAATTGAGTAATACACACAATCACAGTGTATGCAAGACATATGCAGAGGATTTAAAAAAGAGGTTTTATCGTTTTCTTCCTTTTTCATTACCCAGTAGTCACATTTCTCAGATATCAAAATAAATATAAAGAAGTACGTATACGATGCGAAATTTTTGTTCAATGAAAATATATGTTTAGAAAGTAAATGGAGTGCACAAGATTAGATGAATATTTAAACATAAGTAAAAATTGATTTATGATAAGTTTGTAAACAAATCACAAACTGTAAGTGATTAAGAACACACCAAAGCATTGTTTTTATAAAATGAAGTGAAAGAATTCAAAAATTGGGATAAGAAAAGATTGGGATAAGAAACATAAATTTGTCAAGCGGTTAAATAATTCTGAAATCAGAAATGTTCTTTTTGAGACTTCATAACTGCGTCCAACAAATTTCATGTAATCTAAATCAGATGATCAAAAGTTATGTATTTTTTATACCATACAACAACGTAAGTGTTTTGAGTATTATGCGGTTGTTTGTGGCATGTAGAAAAAATAGTGATACATTAACTTTTAAATATACTGTTAGAGTCAGAATTCCTTTCTGAGTCGATTGAACGATGTCTGTCTGTTCGACTGGCTATCCATGTCCATGGTTTATGCCTTATATTTAAGATAGCTCCAATACAAATATTATAATGTTCTAAGCTCATAAGTCAAACAAAATCGTTTAACAATAGCGTGGTAGTTAATCATCGTAAAGAAGTATTTTAGTAATACATTTTAGATATACATTTGTGCATACATTTGTTTTAAATTTTACAAAAATTTTGAAAAATACTTTTTGTTTCGAGTTTCATTCGATAATTTAATTATATTCAAAAGCAATGAATTTCCTTTTATACTCCCGAACAGTTTCTCTAAATTGATAAAAAAAAATCATGTTTCAATTCCCAGAATTATTAAACATGGCATAACACAAATTATTATCTAATCATTATTATATTCTTTCAGTTAAAACATTTAAATATTTATTTTGTAGAAAAAATCCATAAAATTTATATTTATTAAAAAAATATTAAATCTCAACAAAAATATTTTTATTAAAAATATGTACACCAACATTTTAATCATTATTAAATAAATGATATCAAAATAATGCTAAACACATACAAACAAATACATATATGCCTCACACTTATATGCTCATAATTTAAATAATTTTACTTTATGCCGACATATTTTATATGGCGAAATAAATATTTTAAAAATGAAAAAAGAGGAAAAAACTTTATATTTAAATATAAACATCTCTTTGACAACTCAAAATGAAACATATGTTTTTATCGTTGAAAATTTTATATTATTTACATTTTTATCAACATAGGAATTTGATATACATATGTATATAAATATCTATGTACATGCATGTAGGATTTCATATACGTATACGTTTAAAAATTTATCAATATCTGGCTGGATATCAATACGTGTGAATTTTTATGTGATTATCTCAGTGTAGTATTATATTATAGGTATGTGAATACCTACAGTCCCGTACAAAACTATTGGCACAGCAAGTTTATTTTTCTTTATTTCCAATTTTTAGCCGTTTTAAAAATTTTCACACAAATAAAAAATGTGTGTGGAATTACCTAGATTAATGTAGTAAATAACGCAAGGAGGGTTTTGTTTTTAAAAATAATTTTTTAATAAATTATAATATATTTAAAATTATGCTAACTCAATTTCGCTGAACCTAATAATAGTACCTAATAAAAAAATATTTAACATTTTGACATTGAATGGATTAAATATATTTTATCTTCCTGCCCGGTATTTAACCATTCATTCTTTATAGACTTTTGAAGATCATACTTCAAATATATGAATTCCTAACCCGTCAGTCCAGTTTTTCTCACAGGCTTTTAATTGGATTGAGGTCTGTAGACTGTAGTGTGTGTGATAGGACATGAGCCAGTTTGTAAATATTTTAGAACGTTATTTTGTTGCAATCTAAAACTTGTTTGTAAATTATATTTTCTTTTAAATTATTTATCCATAATGCCATCTATGAAAACCAGCTTATCAATATCCGCAAGATGACAAGCGCCACACTTTTACACCACCAGTATCATATTTAACAGCGGGAGGAAAATTTTGTTTTATATGTATAAAGCCTGATATAGAGGCTTTATACGATAATTTTGCCATCATTCGAAATATCATCGGAGAAAAGCAACCGATTCCAAAATGCTGTAGGTTTACTTTTATACCCTTGAGCACTGTAAACGCTTAACATGATGTTTATTTGGAATTGTGTTCATTTTTTCGGATAATTTTGTTACTTCGCTGGGAGTGCAAACTTTAGGTTGTTCAGTTCCTAAAGTTTGCATAGTTCACTATGCTTCTATTAGTGAAACGACTTGGCCTATCTGAGTATATAACTTATCTTGGTTATGCAGGTGCAGCATTATTTTTCGCTTTCTTTGTTTTGGGTTAATTTTTTTTGTTTCAGAGAGTTTCTTTTAAATGTTTATTAACCGATTAGAACGAACATATAGTGATTTATTGCATTCAAAAAATATCATACTTTCTTTTATCTTTGTTAGATTTTTGAAAATTCAAAAATAATGAACATGTCCTACTGAGTGTGCCAATACTATTGTTCGACATGTTAATGACTTTTTATAATTATTCTGTGCAAAGTACGTTTTGCGTATTTATCAAAATAAGTGCTTCCGTTAGTCAAAACTTTAATGGTTGTAATAAGGCTTTTTGTTTCTAAAATTTGTTTATAATGGAAGAAAAAATGAGGTGAAATAAAGAATAATTGTAACATAGAACGCTGTACCAATAGTTTTGTTCGGAACTGTATATACTCATACTTCTACTCATATTATATATACATACCTTTACAAACATGTATATTTTTGAGTGTGATTTATGTAAAATAGGCAAAAAAATTGTTTTCTCATAGATTTTCTTTTTATTTACATATTTATTCAGGAAAATTTAAATCGCTTTTATTAAAAATTTACGAGATTTAACAATACGGGAAAGAAGTTTATTTAATGTGTCGAAATTTTGACATTAATGGAAAAATAAATTTATTGGAATGATGCAAATGAATATATTTTTGTTATTGCTAATATTTTTATATTACATAATAAATAATATTTTAAGTTAAGTGGGATTTTTTAAATATCAATATGATTCTTAAAATGTGACGAAATACTAGCGCAGAATTTACTTATTTTATGCTATCAAAAAAAATTATTGCCTTTCATTTTCAGATTGCTGACAAATTTGATGGGAAAAGACAATCACTTTTGTTGTAGTCCCCTGGTCAACTATAATATTCCAATATGAAAATATAAATATCCTCTCTGTCTCACGATAAAAAAACATTCCTTTATTAAGTATCGAAGAGTTTGAGTTCGAAAGCACCGTGATGGTTTTTCATTAAAAAACAAGTACAATCTTAAAAAATATAGTGAAATATGGTAACATATTCTTGAAAATTGAATTGAAAATATTAAGATAAATGTCAATTTCAATAGAATTGCTCCATATTTAAGAACTTGAAACACTATTCCGGGAAAGGGTTTTAAATAGAAGTTATAACTTAATTTTGCCCGATAGTTCTCAAATTAGAATTTTATGTTAAAAACAGTAAAAATAATTTTATTAAATTATTTTGGCAAATTATGGCCCGATATTTATCATATTATTAACATATATTGAAATTATTTAGATTGACTTTCAATAGAATTGTTATAGCTTTAAAAGTCTTGTAAAACAAAAGCTTTTTAGGAGAACGACGGTGCTCTAGCAAAATATTGACCGATATTCGCCAAGATAGTAACACATATTCAAAACAGTTGGAAAAATAAGCGTAATGATATTAATAAAAGTGGTTCATATTCATAAAAGAGTTTTATAAGCTTATATCCCTATCCGGGAAGGGAGTTTAGCAAAATATCAATATGTCAAATTAATTACATACATTCAAGATGATTAGTAAAATAATAGTTCCAACTTTCAGCAGAGTTGGTGAATATTAAAAAGCTAGAACAACGATTATTATGAATCACAATTTTTTTGCTACTACAATAGAAAACAACGTGGTTAATCTTCATTGAATTCTCGGACAGACAAACATAGCTAAAACTATTCAAATTTTGATTTGATAAAAGACTATACATAGTATATGAGGTTCAAAATAATTCTTTGCATCACATAAAAATTACGAAATTAATATACCTCAATATTACTTGTGGTGTTGGAGGCAAAATCTTAAGATAAATATTTTACTATCTATTTTTACTATCTTTTTTTACATTCTAACATTCAGTCTATTTTATGGACTATTTTACAGGTTAAAATCTTGTCTATTTTTTGTTATTAACGTTTTAATAAGACCAATTTTAACTTTTAAAATCTCTCCTTGTTTGGGCTTTGATAGATATTTATTTGTTGTTAAATATTGTTTGGCTTCAGCTTAAAAATATATTTTTTTATTTTTTATGCATATTAAACTGACATTTTTGATGACAAGAGTTTTCTGTCATCACTCTTTTGGTTGTTAGAAGTTAAGCTTAACATTGACAACTAACTAAAGGCACCTGTCACCGTTAACTGAGGCTTACAGACACACAAGCATATAAAATAAGAAAAACATTATATTGAATATAAATATTTTTTTAAATAATGCTTCTATAAGATAACCTCTACAAGGCAAAAAAAGGAAGAAAATTTATGAAAAAAAAATCATAAATATTAAGGGATTCGAGGATATAACATATATCATATCTACATACGTATTTATACGCATGAAAAAATATGTTGTTTTGAACTTGCTGAGCTCATATTTTATATTAAAAGTATATGATTATTTATACATAAAGAAGGGTTTGATCTGTGTGTATTTATATTTAAGCATTTTAGTGTTGTCTATCCTCTTAGCGGTTTAGCAAATGTCAAGTATTTATCCCTTAAAAAAATTTAAAAAATACGAGGCTGTTAATTTAAGTTACTTTATGAAGAAAAATCATATTTAAATGTCAAAGAGAAAATTTGGTATTACAAAATTTTAATCTTGTTTAAATATGTCTTTATTTTTTGCACCTACACCTCGTAGGTGTTTTTTTTATCAAAATTCTTTTTGCGCTTAAATTTCTTGAAACTAAAAAAATCGAAAAAAAAAAATAAAACACATGACTGTATTTGTGTATAGTTAGACTAATAAGAAAATTATACATGTGAACGTAATCATGTTAAAGATTTTACTAGGAAAATGTTATTTATATTACGCACTATGTTATCACGTAGATGATATGATTTAAATCTCCTAAGAATTATAACCGATTATATATTGGTATGAAACCAGCACACATGCAACAAATTTATAAAAAAACGTATAACTTTACTGCCTCCCCTCTATAACTGCGTATGTTTTTATCTTTAGTTTTTGCTTTCAACACAGACACACTTTCACATAAACACCTACATAAATAAATATGAAATATGACCAATCTATTTTGTGATAAATATTATGAAAGCAAAACAAAGAAAAATAAAAAACAAAGTATTTGAGATAATGTTAACAGTTAAAAAGGAAAACATTATATAAATTGTTTTTATCAAAATTGTATTAAAAAGATTTATAGGGGGTCTGAAGTTACCTTGAAATATTCCGCTATTTGATATTCGGATTCAACTCTGTCCTTCCATCGGTCTTTTGGACTGGATCAATGTCTTTGAAAACGTTTTTAGTGGAAATGAATCAAATTTTTTCTCAAAGGTTTAACTAAAATTATATTTTTAGTATATAGCCCTTTAAAGGCGGAGTTATGTGATTGTATAATGGATTATCTATGCGAAAATTAACATAAAAATTGGTTGTTCGAAAATGAAGTAACTTTTAACATTTCGTATAAGATCTTCTATTTCTCTAGGACTCAACTTAAGTCTTGGACATAAATTGTCGAAGTTCCTGGCAACGCTGCGCTCTCAGATTCAGAATACTTCTGAAGCTTTGTACTTAATCCCTTCATTTTAAAATGTCATATAGTTCTTTATGGGATTCAAATCCAAATCAATTGTAGTGCCATACCAAAGACTTGGATCCCAATAGCTGAAGTAAAAATTTAATCGATAATCAAGTATACGCTTTGGCGTATCAATTATACGCATTTTTTACTCACATTAAATATGTTTTTATAAAAGTAGGCTACACTTTTTATTAACATTATAATCCATACAATTAAAATAACAATAATACGTACAGTGCTCAATATTAAATATAGCTCTACAAAACTATGCATAAATAAATACATGAGACCGCTGACGTATACTTATTAATTATTTATGATGTACACCACCAAGTACTTTAGATGAAAAGCGAATTTACAATCCTTAATCCTTAATTTTTGAACCGATTTTAATTGAGAACAGTGATAGTAGAAGTATGCACGAATAAAAGTTTTTAGTTATAACATTATAGATCAAACGGTATCATGTATAGATAATATAGATTTGTTGTATCTTGGTTACATTTAACGATTTAAAATGAGTACATGAAAAGGATATTGTAATTATATTATTATATTGTTTAGTTACCTTTCATAGTTTTCAAAATATATGACTTCAAGAAAATTTTTTATTGGTTTTCATACTTTAATGGATTCACCTACTCCACAAGAGTTGATGACAACACAGAAGAAGAGGTAAAAGTTACAATTACGTTTAATTTAGTTGAATCAGAAATTTTCTCAATCGATATATTTAAAATTTTTATAAAGTTTTCCTTTTAAGTTATTTTTTAATATGGCCTAATATATTTTTAAGTCAAGAGTAATCGTAATTATTACCTGCCGGTTTAAAATTGGTTTGATATAATATAATAATATAAGAAAATCCGATCAAAATATGACAAAATTACAACCTTAATTAAATTGTAGAATTTCTTTAATTAGGGTTAGAATTATTAATTAAGAGACTTAAGGTATATTCTATACTTGGAAATGTTTCGGTCATAACCTACTTTAAGGAAAGTGAATTTTCAAAACTCAGCGATAACCACAATTTTCAATCACAAACTACTGGGATTAGAAAAAGTAAATAATTTTTTTTCATTAAAAAAATATTTTCAAGTACCAAATATTAATAATATTAAATTAATATATTATTATCAATATTGTACAAAAACTTAGTGCGATAGAAAATATAGAAGCTTCTATTTTACAGCTATTATTCTTGAATTTTGAATTATGCGATCATGTCAATCAGACGTCAATTAATTATTTGTGTCCTCAAAACGAACTAATTATACTATATAAAAAGATTATTCATCGTTTTTTACAGACATCTTTACTCGCTTGGACTTGACTTATTATAATAATAAGAAATATATTAAAATCAGTGTGAACCATTAACTAAATCAATTTGAAAGTCAGATTAGTTCGTAACATATATATTTTATGAGATGTTACACAATTTCTTTCTTATCTCTAGTTTGAAGAGTGTAATAGACATGACTCTTAACAAAAAATTTTACTTCAATACTAGTACCAATATATTAACCTGAGATTTCGGCAAAGTTGTTCTTAATTGCATTGAGTTTACTCTTCCAACCAAATCCCCAAATTAAAGGTTTTATTCCGGAAGAGACATAACATTATTAAATTCACATTTTTTAAACAGTCCAGACTTTATTCGAACTCAATATAACGACTTCGCTTAATCATATATTTTTGTTATCTTGAAATACAAATAAGTTGAAAAGGCAATAAAATGGTTCATCAAAATATTTGTAAATTAAAACAGTGGTTTCAGTTTTATCGCAATCGTAATTTCTTTCTAAACCAAACTTAAACAAAATATATATTTATTTCGATTTCTAATTTATATATTCAAATCAAACAAAAATTCCTTTTTTATTTTATTTGATCTATCTGATGAAATAAACAACAATTTTCTTAGTTAACTCTTGTGGATCTGGTATCTGTATTTTAAATTTCCTTTATTAGCATATAATCCAAAACTTAATTATTTATTCTACATTAAAACTTATTTAAAATTACAATATTTTTGAAAAAAATCTGCGAATTTCTAAATTTTAAAACGATTCAAAGAAAGTTAAGATTTTTTAAAATCTTTAAAAAAACTGATTTCAATTGCAGATAAGTTTTCTTTAATTAACTTGAAAGGTATTTCAATCTACATGTATCGGATAATTTTATTTCTTTTTGGAAAAAAATATCTCTTTTACAAAAATCTACCTTTAAAATCAATTCTAAAGATTTTTTTGTTATTGTTATTTCTTTTTTGCATTTTATTTCAATTTTGCCTTTGAATTTTTAAGACATTCATTTCAATTTCTATTGTTAAACGATAAACGATTTTTACGTTAAGCCTTAAAGTATGCAAGTATAAGTTTTTTATAGCAAGTAATCATATAATGTATAGCAGTAGCAGTGTGTGTAAACACTCCATTATATCCAGAATATTTCTCATCTATTTGGTTTTGTTGTAAGTGTTGTGTTGATGTTTGAGGGTCATGTAGGTATATGAAATTTAAGCGTGTGTAGTTTTCTTTCTAGATATATGTGAGTGTGTGTGGCTTTTAGAATAAAGATTGCTAGGCATCTGCGTACCTATAAATTGGCACTATATTACTTTTTAGTTCTTTTTTTAGTCTTACATTTTTTATTTTTCTTTTTTTATCCTTCGCCACGCATTGCTGTTAAATTGTACGCCTTTGCTTTAAGGGGTTATAGTCATAAACTGTGTTGTGTTAGTATTTGTATTTGCAAGGATAACTATATATAAACATACATATATATTTTATCACAGTCATTTATAAAACTTAACATAGACACATATGTACTGGTAAGGAATGAGTTTGGAAAAATCTTAACAAACGTTTTCATTATTGACTTTATTTTAGAGAAATTAAAAAAATATGGGTGAATTCAAAATATTTGCGATAAATGCTGAACTTGATCACTTAATAGAAATCTTGTTGCGAGGGGAAAAAAGTGAAAACAAACAAACAGACAAACAAGAATTTTAATTATAAATAATACCTCAATTGTTTTGTTAAAAATTAAAATTACAGTTTAAAATTGTCTGTAAGAAAAATAATTGACGAAAGGATTTTCCCATATCTTATTTTATGTCATCATAATAATATGATCATTGTCATCAAATATCATAATCAATACCCTACTATCTATAAATAAAGCCTAAGTAGAGGTTCTGCGCTGTTACGAAAATATTATTGTAGGGGGCAAAATAGATGGTGAAAATGCAGAATTGAGATATTGCCGATATACCAAAAAATATCTAAAAAAAGAAGCGAACTCTTCCATTTAGCAAATTTCTTTTAGAAGCATACTGTTTCAAAGATACCAAATGAAATTATCAGGGGATTGTAATATTAAGACACAAATGAATGTAGAAGCAAACTCATTCAGAAGGAATGTCTGGAACAGTTAGCAAATCTTCAATGGAAGGTTTATAAAAATAGGTTCATGACTACACTAACATAGTACTAATACATTAACTAATACCGAGCCTTTCAATTACATAATTTTCGTCTTCTTTTCAGCATCACTCCTCAGGAAATTATTCCCTGTTAGTAAGAGTTTACGTCTTTACGTATCGTTTTGTTGTACACCATTTGTCTGTGTAATAAAATCAGGCTCAAACCCACTAAAAGAACAAAAATATATGAAGGAAATGTTGTGTTTGTTGTTGTAGCTGCTGCTGTGGGTTTGTTTGTTAAAATAAATTGTTGTTCCGTTACTTACAAGTGTTTGAATTGCTACCTTCAAAAAACTGTTTTATTTTCTTTTGCTCGATTTTTTTCTGTTAGTTTTTGTATGATTTTTTCGTCAATTTCTCTCTTGTATAAACATTGAACCATGTTTAGCATGCCAATTTTTTGATGATGTTTACATTTTCATTTTTTTATTTTCCCCAATTTTGTTTTCTTTTTTTCCTCTTGGTTTTCTTAACTATTGAAGGTATTTATTTGAGAAATCTTTAGTAGTTTTTTTTTTTTTTTTTTTTTTTTTTGTAGTTTATTTTTCCTGCTGTGAGGTTATTTAAGTCATGTATTTATTTTCATTTTAGCTTATTTGTCAGTTAAAATCAGATGTTTCAGTCCTTGCGATATTTCTTTTCAATATATGTTTAAGTTTATGTTGATGAACTTTTGGCGTAAAGAAATCATTTTTTTTCTAGTTTTTTCTCTTTATTTTAAATTGTAAACTTATGCAAAATATATGATTTATTTGTTAACTGGAACATGTTTACTTTTCAATCAATTTACTTAAGTGATTTCTATAAAGTCAACTATTAGTTTAAAGATATTTGATAGATTAACAAAATGAAATCAGATGGAAGTTTATTTTTTTAAAGGAAATAAAATATTTTAGTTTAAGTTTTACTTCCAGATAAATTTGATGATAAAATGATTTGCTAGTCCATCTAAACGTATGATTAATATAATATAAAGTGTAAAAACAATGTATAAAACAAATCGCCATTAATGCAGACATAAATTTTTCGTTCAATAGTGAAATCTATTTCAACCTGAACTTCGAGTTTTGTTAAAGACAAAATATGATTTTTTTAATTCAATAGTCAATACTTGTAAAGAAAACAATTGATAGTAAAACGATTTCAAATCAGTTGTTCCTAGTTGAAGCAAATAATCGACGAAATATATTAAGAATATTACACCCATACATATAGCACGGTCTTAATAACCGGAAAAAATAATGGAACCAGTTCCGCAAGATAGAGAAGAGTAACTCTTTTTTTTAATACACTTCAATCAAGTAAGAACTTATTGTCGATCAAGCTAGACTATATAACACCAAACACCACATTGTTGATTATAAATGATAGCTAGCATAAGTAAATGTACGGCCCTTGAATAAATCGATAAACTATATGGGATTTATGAGATTTAAAAGGATTTTTTCTAGTTCGTAATATCGAAACCATATATTATTACAACATCAATGCATAAATGAGATTCTTTAACTGCAAAGTTCTAGTCAAAAATGGCTGATTTTTTTTGAGTTATAAACACTATTCCGAGGGAACAACTTTGTGAAGGCCTTTATCACCAATTTCAATTGGTATCGTACTTGGATCAAAATAATATAACAAATTTCATCAAGATTTCGTTCAAACGAAAAGACATCTCACAAAATATGAACTTTAAGTCATATGAAATTATTGAAAACGATAAACCGTTTGTCATTAAATTGAGTAAAGTACATTTAAGTTGTAATTCAAAAATATATGTGTTATTGCATAAAAACTGCAAATATTTAACTGCCGACCTTTTGAGGATGAGGATCTGGTCTAATATAAAGTTATTTGAGCCAAATTTTATTAAAATATGTTCAAAACTATGAAATTAAAATATGGGATTATATTTCAGTGAGGCTAACTGAAATGCTGGACCAGTTACTGCTTATTTCAAAGAGTTTCATCATTGACCCTAAGAAAATTTTGAAAACACAAAATCAACACAACACATCATTTAAGTGACTCAATATGTGACTCCTAAGTCGATCAGTGTACTTAAAATTGTGGCTATGGAAATTCTGGACTAAGAAAAATATGTCTTTATGGCAGATGGATAAAAATATGTTTTTATTTTATATGAAAAACGCTTCAATATTTTTCTCAATGAACTCAAGTAGCAAGAAAGTTTAATATTTTAAAAAATTTTATGCACCAAATATTTTATTTTATTGAAAAAAATATATATACAAAAAAATCGTATTTAAATTTGATTAAAATTATATCACTTCCTTGTATTTATTATTGTTTTTTTTTTTCTTAAAATTTCATCAAATAAAGTAGTATTTTTTTCAAGGAAATAAAAAACGAGACTAAAAGTGTTTATTTCTTCCCTTTTTTCTTTAGATAAAAGTTATAATTTTATATTTCAAAATTGTTTTTATCCGCATTGAATTTACTTTACAATTGATTGAACAATTGTGAAAAATTATAGAAAAAAATATATAAATGCAGTTTATCATATATGAGAAAAATTGGAAGACAACAGACCTTTATTATAACTGACATGTCTCAAACACATGCAGACATTTTATTTTTAGCAAAAAACAAAAAAAAACAAAATCACAAAAGACTCTAGCAGAAATATTTTTAAGAGAGGAGAAGCTGAAGAAAATAATAAAAATTCAATATCTTAAACAGACATATGTCTGCATGCTTCAAGAAAAAACAAGTATATTGAAAATTTCGCATAAGCTGAAGTCTTTTTTTCTAGAAATTCTCCCCAAAAAAGTCATAGTACTTGAACGCAATGCATCTTAAGCGCGTAAATTGCAAGCAATAGCAGCAGTAGAGAATACAACAACATTTTGAACTGTACATATGTACATAAGTATATAAATGTGTATGCATAATAATATTTACCAATAAGACAAGAAATAACATTTTTTTGGTGTGATATAAATTGTTTGCAGTTACTAACGACACGTCATGTCAGCAGATTGTTGTATTCACATTATTGTTGAATATAAATTCTTATTTATTGGTTTTTTTTTCTCAGCTTCTTTCGATTCGCAAACGATGTTCGCATATCATAAGGTTATTACTTTTTATGAATTGTTTTATTTTCTCCAGTTTTCTTGAATTGAAATATTTAATAAAAATATGCATATGAAATTATTTTTTTGCAGTGAAATAATATTTGAAGCTTCATAATTTCATTACAGCATACTTCTTTTGTTACTGCATTGGATTACACTATATATCTTATCCCTCCAAATAATCATCATAAGTTTAAAAAAAATGTAGCCTATCGATAATAGCCTTTTTTAGTATTTTAAATAATTATTTTTAAGAGTTGTAAATTCGAAATTACTCGCATTCTGTAAGATAAAACTGCTTCTTGGCCAATAGGTACATGGTGACTATACTTAAAATGATAAGTCTTTAAGTCAATTGAGTCTTATTATTTAAAATTTATCAAAAACCGCATCATTGATATTCATGGTATATTCAAAAAATAATATAATATATTTAATCATAACCTAATTTATAGTTGAAAGCATCAATGTTACCTGCATAAAATTGTCACGCTGAAAACATCAGAATTCTCTGGATTAACAATGTGTTTGGTCTATTGATCTGACCAGAAATTTTGGACTATTTCAACCTTCAATTCTTTAATGTGAACCAATTCCATTTAAAATTAATTGTTTCAAATGGTCTAAAATTTGTATAACCAATTTGATGAATATAACTTTATGCTCAGATATTTTCCAGAACCACTAAAATTCGGCACAGTTACTTTTGTAGTTCTCGGTAATAAAAAATCAATTAGGTTATCATATCGGTTCAAATTTTTAGCTTCAGTATATTTATTTTCAATTTTAATAAAACCCCTAAATATTCTGTTTAAAGCACTCTCTGTAACTTTTAAAGCTCTTTCTGTAGCTTTGCTCGAATAGGTAGTCCATCTCCGTTTTAAATGTACCTCAATTCTATTTTAACAAGAAACTGATATGTTTCTACTAAATAAGTCAGGTCAAAAATAAGTTAATACCTTATGAAGTTTAATAAATGGAAGCAACCTTGTTTGTAAACATTCCTTGAAGTAAATTTCGGTATTTATAGACTCTGTTGAAACATCTGATTTGCTTCATTTGCGGCAATTGCAAATTGCTTGCCATACCAAGAACCTTTTTTAAATTTTTGACTGGTTATAGGTCCCAAAATTTCTCTTCAACATTACCTCGAACATCAGTAACATTAAATGTTTGATTAGAAAGTTGCGAAAAATCTGCTAGAAAATACATTCCGATATACATTATGTAGCAAGGATACTTTTTTAACTTGACTTTAATTTCCGTGTTTTATTTTGGATTCTATAGTTTTAGCAGCGTTTCTTAGAGTAATTTTTGAGACTTGTATGTTTTAAACCTGCATTAAATTAAACTTTTCTTACCCAATGTTCCGAGCACTTAGCTTAGCGGACTGCTTAATTTTCGAATGTATTGGCAGATCTTTCCAAAATGATTTCTCTTACTTTGCTTAATGTGGATCAATCCTTTTACTTGAACAAGATTTCCCAATACTGTTTAATTGTTTAATTTTTGTAGGACCAAGTTGGGTTTCGTTCACAATTTTCTGGTCAGTCATTTTAATAAGATTAATTATAAGTTTATTTGTTTGATTTTAATAACTAACATAAACTATCTAAGATTAAACCAAAGTGGCTATTTATCATGTTTCAGCAATTTAGTGAGACAAATTATTCAGTTAAAAGCAGCATCAATAATTGCTACTAAAATTCGTCTTGAATTGAATGTAGTTATTGGAATATTATTACAAATTTTTTATGTTAACCAAAACAATTTTATTTGTTTTCCTCCCCACTGTTTATCGCCAACATGCATATAAAATTTTGCCAAATAACTTTTTATATCAAACCATTCACTGTTCTTCAATTTTTATTTCTTTCATCATTTTTAACATGTTTTTTCCCTTAAAAAAAGAAAATAGTATAATAAATATATTTTATTTAAAATTTTATATATACTTATGGATTTTATTATTATGCGTTCATACATCAATATAAATTGCACAATACATATTTTTGCAAATTCACATACATAACTAAAGATTTTTTTATATTTTTGTTTTTGTAATAAAAAATAAATATACAGACACACATTTCATTGGTGCTAAATTATAACCAGTATTTTATAGCGTTTTATACATATACAAATATGTAAGTTTATATGTATTTGTATCTACAATTTTATGCAGATACAACTTCAATATATAATAAATATACAAGAATATATAAATGTATATAAAATTCTTACTCCACATGAACGCCTTTCATTCATTCATTTATTTCTTTATGTCATAAGTTTACTTTCATTTATGTTTTCTTTTTTTTATTCACAAATAAATATTATTTCTTTAAAAAACGAATTTCTGTGTTTCTTTAAAAGAATAAGTAATAATCGTAATTCGTGAATTTCCTTTTTTTCTATAATTTATTTTTGTTTTTGCTTTTTTTTTTTTTTATATCAAACTGTTTTGATGTGATTAATGAAATATTTTATTATACCCTCCACCACCACAAGTTGTTTAACTTTGTCATTCCGACTATAAGACTGAGAAGTAAACATCGAAGAACCCATGATGTATATATATTCTTTACGTTTTTGATTTTCCGAAACTTTTCGTTCGGAAATTAAAGAAATAAATCGGTCGTTCCCGGAAATTCCCGGTAATAAACGTTTTTAAAGTTTTCTAATGAAAAAGCTTGAATAATGGAAAAAAATGGGAATCCTATATGCGGCTCTGCCGAGATCTTTATATCCTTCACTAAAATATGATTCGATATTCATGAAATTCCGAGTCGAATATATTATATCCGGATTTTATCAAAATATTTTAAGCTGTTATGTTCTCAATGTTATTTTAGCCGAATTCCATAAATATACTAAACTTTATTAATTTTATCAGCCTAAATTCTTTTCTGGAAAATGGGGAATTATTAGATAACCAGAAAAAAAATATAGGACGGAATAATTCGAAACTAAAGAGTTAAAGCTTAACTCTTAAAAAATGATTAAAATAGTAAAATGATTATGATAAAAACAAATGAATTGGCCAAGTTTCTTTAAAATCTTAAATACCTTGATTAATTAAATTACTTCCCGATAGAATTATCTCGGGATTTACAAGAATAAATTTCCCGGACCGTTTTTCCCAGGAGAAACCCTAATATTTTTGTATAAAATCAAAATCTGAGTCAATTCAGGTATGCCCGTCTGTCTGCCTGTCTTTACCATTACTATAATAATAGAAAAATTATCTATCGGTTCAGTTAAGAGAGACAGACCGATATCTTAGATAACCTCCAAATTTGTAAAATTGTCCGTTATAAACCGATAAATAAGAATAAAATAATATCAAGAAATGTGTACTTCATTATCATTTAAAAAATTATCAAAATCGGTTCAGTATGACTCATTAAGGTCATTTTGTTATATTTATGAACAACTTTCATATATTGTATGTAGTTATGTTTGTATATGTAACTATGTATTTACATATATAGTACATTTACAAAACATAATGTATTTATTTCTCAGATATTTGTGGTGGAGGGTATTACAGATTCGTCATACGGCATTGTTACTTGTTTTTTAATATTTTTTTATAGAATAACAACAAAATATATGAAAAATTTAAATGAAAGAAAACAACTACTTTAATGCGAATGTACAAAAGGAAAGGAAATTGATTTGTGTAAATGAAAGAAATCTATATGCAAATGCTTTAAAAATTATACATAAAAATTTATCTATATATTAATATAAAATTGAATAAATGAGATTTTTTAAATTGAAAATATTATGAGATTCTAGTTAAAAGAATTCATGAAAACAATGAAAAGTTGCTAATGAAATTTTCATAATGGAAGAATTTTTTTTTAAATAAAAAACATACTTAGAATATTTTATACGATTAACCATCTGTGACCGAAGTGATTTCAAATAATTTTTCATAGACATCTTTCTTCAAAAAAATTTTTTTTTCTCGATTCCAACTTCAAGATCTAAGTGTGTTATATATTTTGATAATTTCTTTAATTCGAATCAATAAGTCACATAAAAATGCATTTTTATACATCTTTGGTAAATAAGTTACAGAGGGTTAAGTATAAAAACTTTCTTTTATAGAGTAAGCAGCATTCTTAAGGATTCTAAAATCCTAATTGAAGGCATATTTTTGTTTTCTTCTTCTAAAAAGAGCTAAAGCGTAAGCACTTAGGTAAACCCTTTCGATTTTTTATACCCAACACCAATGTTGGAGGCTGGGGTATTATGTATTTTTGCTGATGTTTCTAACATACAGATAAAATGGTGTTATACCTTTAGGTATATCGTTCGACTTAGAATAAATTCCATTTGACATGTCCGTCTGAACGTCCATCAGTCCAGCTGGCTGTTCATGTAAACGAGGTGAACAATCTACAAGTCGCAAGTTTTGTTATATCTGAGGTGAAATTTAGTATCCAAAAAGTCTTGGAATGAGATTCTTAGCTCATATAAGTATAAAATATAAAATGATTTTATTAATAAGTCTTTTTATATTCTTAAACAATGTTCCATATTAAATGGATCAGTCCTTTATTTCTCGAAAGTCGCATACAACCATCCTTCTAAAAATTACTTTTAAGGGTAAAAACCTTACATATGTGTTGGTAATATAAATAAATGTTACAATAATGTACTGCAAACTTATTAATAAATCAGATGGTCGTTCATTAGTTTTACGTAACTTCTATTTATAACCAATATTGTAGTGTAGGCTTTTATATAGACGAGTTTGTTACTTGTTTTTATATTATCTTTTGAGATTTAATTTTTATATGTGTAGTTGTGAATCATAATCTTTTTCTACGGCTAAAAATATTCCACAACCTTCCACCAGAATTGGAAAGTTATACTCGGCCGAATCTTGGATACCCTTCACCACTATCCTTTTAGAATTAATTATAAGAACAGTGTACAATATTTAGTTTGTACGATGAAAATCTAAAACTTTTTCCACCAAAGAATTTTTAAATTTTACTGTTATCATCATTTCTTGTCTTGAATATTTAAAAGTTTTATCCACGTGCCAAAATATATTTTGTTTCAGAGATATGCGATATTAAAAATTTCGTTTGTAAAGGGGTAGCTCTCTCGTGTCCTATCCAAAAGGTTTGTGAGCCATAATATTTTGTTTTTCAATATTTATTTCAGTTCCAAATATTTAATAATCAATCATATCCAATTTTGTTCTACTACTTGGATTAAGTGAAGCATTTTTTTGATTTTTTGCTAAAAATTCATAAAAAACGAAATCGGTCTTACGTTATTCTTATAGAGTAAAAATGGTAATTTTCGATATCGTTTATAATACTTTATGAAATGTTTGTCATAAATAATAAAAAATCGTTTTAAATACCTCAAAATGGATTAAAGTTATATTAAAATGTGGTACTTTTTGGATCTTTTGGTGGTACTCCTTTTAGTTTCGATTACCTTTTGAGGTTGTCTTACTTATGAGTTTATAATATTTATATTGTACATAACTTTAATTTTTGGAGTTACACATGAATAGCAAACTATATATATATATATATATATATATATATATATATATATATATATATATATATATATATATATATATATATATATATATATATATATATATATATATATATATATATATATATATATATATACACTCATTCAATATTTATGGACATATGGAGAATGGTCCATAAAAATAATATTTGCAAATATATGGCTGAATAAAATAAACCAAAATAAATATTTGAATTTAAAAAATAAAAGACGAAATCAAATAAATATTAATATATAAGTATTCATATAATCCTTTTGCGCCAAGATCGACATAAATCAGATATTTTATGTTTGCAAGAACGTTATAAATGTTTGTTTCAAATAATATATTCATTAATTAAGTTCTAAAAATCAGTTTCCGGTGAAATCATAAGTTTTCGTGTTATTACATTATTGCAGCAAATGAACGATATATATTTTTTCTCCAAAAAATAGTTCAATTAAAAACATTATCTTTTGTAGCTATGAATTTTACCATATGACAATTACTTTTTCATTTTATTTTTTCTTGAAAAAAAAACACTCATAAAAAATTAAAAGAATCAGAGAATATTTAAGTTTTATCAAAATATTTTCAACATAAAACATTATGCAACATGAATGTTTATGTGAAAATGCTTCAGGATATCGGACAATTGTGCAAAATAAAAAAATAGTTGCCTGATTTTATCTCTTCTTCATAAAAGACATATACAGACATACACACGTATGTATACTAAAAAATATATGGACTTAAATTATCCTTTCACATATACATATACACATAAATGATTGAAGTATATTTCTGCTTGAAAGGATGAATAAAAAAAAAAGGCACAAGTAGTTACAACAACAACAAAAATATAAAATATAAATACGACAAAGAAACGTTCGTCATACGTGCTAAAACTTTATTGAGTATATTCAATTTTCCATAGACATATTGATCAGAGAGACAGAAAGCAAAATAAAAGAAACTCGGAGAAATGATGAAAAAAAGAAAATCAAAATCATGAAGAAAAATCAGCATCATTTTGCAATGTAGTGTGGAATGTAAAAAATTATGTGGTTAGTCCTAAAAGAATTTTAAGCTTTTATGAAAGGAATGATAGAACAATAATTGTGACTTCTCTATGGAATTGGTCTCCATTCTCGTCGAAACTTAACCCAACCAGATGCAGTGACTAGTTTAACCTACCAATGTCTGCGTCCTGGAATGCAGCCAAATAAGAAAGTAGAACGAGAGACAATTTTAGAGAAGATACGAAATCGCCTCCTCTTTATCCTTATTACCGCAACTTCACAAAAGTTGTTAAAAGGGAGATTTAATCTCCTAGCATGCATACGTAGGCCCAATGACCAGCGATCGTTGAGATTAGAGTACCAATACTCACTCCAAGAATGAAGTTAGATCGTTTCAGATTATATAGTTTCAAAATTTGTTTAAATGTGGCGCAAATATGTTTATTTGACAATCTTACCGACATCAGAAGATGTGAGAAGATATTAGATCTGAAGGAAGTGAACGATTCTTCAACCAGTTGGACCGCCCCCTAATAAACAAGTATTGTCCTTATTCTATCCAGTTCAGTCGCAGCAATAAAGTTAGGTTAACATGTTGAGTGCCTCACCATTCAGTTAAGACTGCTGAAGGAGATAATAATGCTGTCAGGATATCAGTAAAAATTCAAATGTTTCTATCTGTTTTGTAAAAGCTAAGCTGCAGAATGCTACAGAGATCCAGCAGTTTAAAGGAAGCACGCCTCCCAAGTGCAGGAATATAAAAACCGCATTCACTCTAATTCAGTCGTGTGTACTAAGTAAGCAATATTCGAATAACAGTAGAAGGTCGAGTCTAAAAATATAGTCTGGCAATTCCAATATTTATTGATAAATGATGTGATAAATCCTGGTTAGAATTTTCTTTTATTAATTCCAAGAAATAATTTTCTGTTGAAAGAATATTTTTGAGTTATGATTATTTTGTAACAAATGGATGATTGTTAGCATTTTCGAACATCTGAATTACAAATTCATTTGATGAATTAGAAAACTGGAGTGGATTTATTGAACTGAAACATCTCATTTTAAAGACTCCTAAAATGTTATCCTAAAAATGACAATAAGAAAAGTTGAAAGAATTTTAAAACTACTTTCGCAACTTTTTCTACATGTATGTGAATTTTTATGAATATATGTTCATACCTATAGCTATGATGCATCCATATAAAACATTCGAAAAATTACATATATTGAGATGAAAACTAAAAAAAAGAAGATATTGGAAATATATAAGATTTTTTTCATTTTTTCCCTCCAAAATCGAGATGTTAAACTGGAACTGTGCATGGCAGGGCATAAGTACAAGAATATACATAGACATATATGAAAGTATGTTTGTGCATTACAACGATGATGCCATTAAGCAAATTAACATGTAACATGTCGTGTCTGTGAGAAACTCCAGCAACTAAAGATTTTTTTGGTACACTGAATGTCTTTCTTCTTTACGTTTTTTTTTTGTTTTTTTGGTTTTAAGTATTTTTGAAAGAATTGCTTTTTGGCCAACAGCAAAAAAGCAATGACTGGTTATAAATTTTAACTAAGCCAATATAATTGAATTAAATTCTGTGTAAATACTCGGAGAAAAAATATATACAGCAGAAAAAGAAGAAAAAATGGAAGAAAGCACCAATGAAACGTTTTCATTAATTATGATATATCCGTTTATTGGTGCGATTAATATTTGATAGACAATTTAAGCATTTTTTAAAGGTAAAATACAATTTCAAGTCTTCGAAGTTAATTTTTTGTCATGACATATGAGAGACATTAATTAACAAACATTTATACTTTGGCTGAAACATAAAAATTTATACTCGTAAATGATTTAAATTTAAAGCAATTATAACAAGGAATGAGATCATAAAATTCTTAACATACATATATTTTAAGAAAAACGAAACCAGTCAACTTGCATTATTATTATTATTATTATTATTATTATTATTATTATCATATTTTTTGTAAAAATTATTATTACACTTACAAAAAACAAATCTTTGTATTGTATTAATAAAAAGTGATAAATTTTGAACCTTAATGCTGAAACACTTCCATTAACATTTTTGTAATGCTTTTTGATTTTTTCGTCTAACAGAGAGTTCATCTTTTGGTCATCTTTTTTGTGCTCCTCAATCCTCTATTTTTCATTAGTTTTAGCTTCGGACAATTTGGAGGATTTGTCTCTTTTAGTACAAAAAAAAAACATCATATAGTCCCATGAATGGAGCCATTCAGGAACTTTTTGGAAATTTTTGTCTGCCTTTCGTTCCTAAACTTTCCTCCGACATTGGCAATATGCAGTTTTTGGCCGGAAAGTTGCGAACTATCTCACAGAATGCACGTTTTATTATCTATTGTACAGAAAGAATATTTGTTAAGAAAACTTGACTTTAATTTTGTGCTCTGTTCTTGGTCTCTGAGCATTTTGTGGGTTAAAAGTAACAATAGAGCTGCTATTTAGAAACATTAATAGGGACCATTCCTTCTAACTGAACCAGGACTATGGACAAGTTTTCTCCGTATTGTTTACTAACATTGGAAACATTTTAACGGCAGACCTTTGAATGCTATGCCAACTTTAAGTTGGGGTTTTTTGAAAATATTTAATAATTTTGTAACGCACTTTTTTCTGGTCACTCATTTTAATCAGATTAGGTTGATAGGTTGAGTACAGGAGATATATTTAGGCCGCTGTTATCGGCACTCACTAATCAGAATAACAATATCAGTTTGACATTAAACATAATTACTAACAAATTTCACAAACAATTGCGTTAATAGTTCTAATAAAAAACATGTGTTAAGAATTTATAGATCACACTCCTTATCAGAATGTATTAAAGTTAATTAAAAGGGATAAAATGAAAGTCTTCACTTACATAGATGTATATGACAATAATTATCACTTCTTACCTGCAATGAAAAGAAGAAAATAAGAAAAAAACTTATTATTTGAAAAGTTATTTTCAGTAATAAATATTAAATGATTTTAAATCCCATATATATATAAAATAATACTTAAAATATCGATTGCTTCTTAATGCATAAGGGACCTAATTTTTAAATCATTTCTAACATTAAATAAAGTAAAAATAGAAAAATGGCGAAAAAAAGAACAAAGAAAAATCTCTAGAGCATGTAATTCTTTTTCCAGTCTTGTATATTTTAAAAATTCATTTTTGTTCCGCACATACACCTTCAGTACAGAAATCATAAAACTAAAAGAAATCTGAAAAATACTTATTTCCACAACATATAAATGTGAGAAAGTTATAGAGTGAGATATTTGCAAAAACATTGTTGGCGTCAGGTAGTTATTACTTATTTAACACATAAATAATTCTTGAATTTTGAGCAAAAGTTAAAGTTCATTTCTCCTTTTTCTTACAAAAAATATACAATTTTAAATTGTAAGTTAAGAAAACTTAATGGCAAGTTAAAATGAAACATGACAAGATAAAAGTTTATAGATTTCAGTTAAGCCAAAGGGATTAATAAAGTTTAAGGGGAATTTTCAAATTTCAATCATAAATATGTATGTTTTTGCTTTAAGTGTTAACTTTATAGGGTTAAGAGTATTTCAAATTTTCATTTTTTAGTCATTTGCTACAGACAATTTCCTTGAAATCATATAGTTTCGAAATTAATAAATCAATACATTTTAAATAATAACTAAAATATCATCACAGAAATTTACGTTAATACATTCATTTTTCATGTCACAGTTTTGATGATATCTTAATGAAATTTTGCATGTATTTTAAGTTGGCACAGGGGCGATGCCTACTGAAATTGATTATGGTCGGTTGATAATTTTACATGGGCCTCAAAAAATGTCTCACGGAATAGGAATTTTAGTCCATAAAATTTCTAAATAAAAAACAATTTTCTACAAATTAAGTCTTATTTTAATTTCATTATAATCTAAATAACCACCCTTAGAAATATCACTTTAAAACTCATAAATCGCACATATATGTGGGTATTGTAAGAGTATTTTGTCAAATTAAACATATAAGCTGTGAGACATTTACAAAAGATGGACCATAACTTTTCTAACTCCCATATAACGCTATAGAAAAAATTCTTTGTGAAATTCATAAATTTCCCATAAACGTTAGTACAGTAGAAATCTATCACACACATAACCATAAATAAGAGGAAATCATTATAGGGCTATTCATAAATTTTTGTGGCATTCATTTTCAACCACTAATATGGTATAGGGTATTAAATAGTCGGTTTTGTAAAATTTTTACTTGTTTTATTTATACTTAAATTCAAAAAAGTCCATTTTGTTTTATTTGCTACGCATTTGTCAGAGTTTATTTTTTTATATTTTAATAAACAAACAGTTCTAGGAATTTTTTTTGAAACAAATATTGTCACAAAAGTTTATTAGTTTTTGAATTGTTCCCTAATGTAGCATTTACCCAAGAATGTCAAAACTTTTTATTTTGACACTTTTATAAACTCAGAAAACTATTTTCTTTTAAGGTACTGTGCAGCAACAGTTTTTAAAATTTTATATATTTTTTTTGCATTTTTTGTAATTTGGAACAAACGCATAAAATGTTGTTTTTTTCTTTGGAAAAGGAAATTGCTAAAATGCGCAGGAAAGGAAAATGTGTTTGTAATAGTTTTTTGTTTACGTGGTATAGTTTTCTTTTCCGTTTATGATTAAAAAAAGAAATAAAACTAAATAATAAAATGATGAAGGAAAAATATGAAAAAAACCTTATTTGTTTCTTTGGCATATATGGAAAAAATTGTAAAGCGTTTAAAAGGAATTCGTTTACCAGATTCCGGAAATAGTATAATATTTTAACATCATTGCATTTGTTTCTGTATAGCTTTCTTATCGAACTAGATAAATTAAAATAGAGTATCGAATCTAACATGATTTATAAATACATCAATGATTCTTCAAAAAATCTTAATTGTTTCACAAATTTGCAAAGGTTTCCTTTAAAATGCCAATCCCATTTCAAACATTTGTGTTATGTATTTTTGAAATAAATAATAATTAAAATCTATTACGCAAAATTAAAAAAAATCTGAAAATTTTTCCACAACAAAAATGTTTTCCAAATTGATATTCTTTGCAGTTCAGTAGAAGAATTGCTCATAAAGAAAAATATATTTTAAAAATCATGAAATACTCGCGTGAGAGATTTCATAAATTTTCTTGGAAAATGAACAAAAACTTTAAAATTAAGGTATCGACAACTCATGCTCATTGCCTTGTAAAATAACAAAATATAATTAAATGGTATCATTTTATAGCTTCCAGTATTGCCAATGGAGAATGAGTGTGTCAATATGTAATTGACCTGGACAAGCACCCCTTTTAGAACTCATAAATACATATTTTAGTTGAGAAATTTAATTCAAATTAATACAATAATTTTTAAATACATTTTTTATAATACACCATACAAAATTTAAAAAAATTGATATATAAATAAAGATTTGAATTTTAATATATGTTTGACGTATCAATATAATTGAATCATAAACTACTTTCTTGAACTTATTTATTCTCGTAGTTACAAAGCAAAGAACTTTATGCTCTTTGTAGGTTTTATATAAAATTATAAAGCGTCTTTCAGCTGATTTATATCAGAAACATTGGTCTAAGACATTTTCCAATTTACTTTTGATTTGAATAAAGCACTTAACTCTCTAAATATATGCAATTTTGAGTGATTTTTAACCATGACGAATTATGGAATTGTGGACAAATTCAATTATTGGAAATGTCTAAATATTTTACATTACATGATTAATTAAGTGAAAAGGCTAAATTTGGTTAGAACAATTAACTGCTTAAGACTATTTACAAGACACTAACCATCCACATACAAGAAAGAGTTTAAAATATAATTAAAAAAAACTACAAAACGGATATACAGATTTCCGACCTAACAGTAGGATGTAATCTAGCTGCATCGAGCAAGATTACATCCTACGCATTATAATATAAGAGTTTCATGATAAGCGCATTTCCCTGTGCAAATATTTCAAAACCCCTTTCGACTACGTCAAATGAACAGCAGCATTTAGATGACTACAATCAATGCTCACAAACATCCAGAAAAACAAAGCAATATATACTCCCCCAGAAATAACCAATTTTGATCAAAATTTTGAATTTAATTTACATGTTACTGAATTTGAAAGACTGAAATTTAAAATAATACAAAATCAAATCCACAAATTTGTGATTTTCTATATTTTTTAACTCTTCTAATTGGCGGAATTTCAAGCCGAAAAAGTCGTTTAATTACAAGAACAACATATTTCTATTTTAAATATGCAATTAAAACCTCCATTTTAAATTTATCTTTCAATATTATTTTCATAATTTATAGTGTTAAATTAGAAGATTATTCGTTGACTTAACCTTAAGAAAAGTGAAATTTTTAGCTGTTTTAAAAAAAGATTAATCTGATTCCATTGATTAAATGAATAAAATTATACATTTAAATATATCATATACAGCACAGTGTGTCTTAAACAATTAAAAAAAAAATCTGCAACTTTTGAACCGTTTGGAATATTTTAAGATTTAAACGTATTTGTATTGAGACCTACAAAGACCATCTATGTACAAATTCTTTTGTCTTTTAAATATCAACATCCAAAGGTAAACAAATTTTGGTTCACAACAACCCCTGTGATCAGATAGTGGTGTATACCACTCCAAATCAATTAGAAATATCTCAACTCTAACTCCAACTTGATGCAGATATATTTTGCTTTTTTGAGACTAAAGCATGATTTCTTTACATTAAATAAATAGACAGCATTATAAGGTTACAAAACAACTAGATATTGTCCCATATAATTCTCTGCGAAAAAGTTACAATGCTAAATTCGGCTATGCCGAATCTTCATTAACCTCTGACACATATGCATGTGAAATAAATACACTATATTTCGTATATACACACTCATATATACACTTCCTAAAGTATGCAATATATATAAGTTTTTTTTAATATAATACAGGAACACTTAATGAGTCATAAATTTAGTCATATTTTTGGCTTCCACTTTTCTGGAACGGTAATAAAGCATATAAAACATAATATTATAGCAAAATATCATACTGATTTGTCAATTTGATAATTTTACGAAAGTCGATTGACAATTTTACGAAAGTTCTTCTCTAGAGCTTAGTGGTTGCCTCAGATATCGGTCTATATCTTTTAAAAAGGAAACTTCTCAGGGCTATAGCAAATACTCAGGCCAAATTTGGTTGAACTCTGTCAATTATTGTAAGTGTGAGCACGCCAGCAACAGAAATACAGACAAGCTTACCGACGAAAAGATTGACGGACATATCGACTCAGATTTTGATTTGATGCAAAAATATATATTTACATTATGGGGTGCGAAATGATTCCTTCTTGCCATTACACACGGAATAACAAAGTTAATATGCCCCCTTCACTACTTATGGTGGCGGTAGATTTATACCAAAAACTTTCTAGACAGACTGAGTTCATTTCCATTTCGTTATAACAATTATAATTGCTATTCGAATGTTTATGTTTCTATTTCTTAATTTCTATTTTATAAACACATAAATATTCCTCTCATGCGTAAGCGAAAAATGGAAACTTTTGTATGTTTAGTTGTGATTTAAGCATTTTTTCTCTGTTATTTTTCTTTTTTCATTTCAAAATGTTTTGCTTTCATTTTGTTAGAAACTAAATTGAATTAATGTGGTAATTAGTGCAGGCATCTGAAATACATTTATAAAACAGCAAACATATACACAGAAATACCTCTTCTATAAAAAGAAAAAAAGAACTAAAATTCCATAAAAACTAAGAGATACTAAAACAGGAATATTAAGATCCCAAAAAAGGAGCAACCGAACAGAAGGATATTTAAGAATATTGAACATTTTGCTATATTTTGTATTGTACTGTTTCTTTTTCTGCTTCTTTCAACCAAGTAACTGTTTCGACTCTTTTTATTATTCTTCATAAGATCGGATCTTTTAAAGAGCTAAATTTTTAATTTAAGAAAAAAGTTTTATTTTCAATCGCATTTTGATAGTTTAGATTAAGAGTTTAATTCTAAAAAATGATAAAAATCCAAAAAAGGAAATAGAGAAAACAGTTAAAAATAAATAACTTTCTCAAATTGTTCAGAGGTCTTATCTAGCAGTCAAGAAAGTTTTTTAAGAAACCGATAAAGGCATGTTTGTATGCTTAGAAACTTTGTATTGTTATACAAATATACTTACATATAAAGATGTGTTTACTTGTCACATATTAAGATGTGTTTATTTGAATGTTGTACAAATTTTTGTGTGTTTTTGCTTTACAAGTTAAAAAATAATCATCGTTTTTACTCTTAACTGAAAGAAGAGTAAAAATAAGGATAAACATTTTAATAAAAAGAAGAGATCTATTTTTTAATCTTCTTCAAAGAAGAGTTTGAATTGAGATCATTTTTAAATAATGATTTTGTCCCAAGTCTTTTCATACTCTGCTTTCAACATTCTAATTGAAAATTTCGTTTCATTTTCTTTACTTCTCTTTTGAATTTATTTTTTTGTATGTGTATTAAAGAGTTTTTGTTAAAGTGTAAGTTTGCTAAGTCTATTAAAGATTCCTGTTTTTTCAGTTCTCGTACTTTTTGTATACATCACCACCAATAATATTATTTTCTTGATTTTATTTTTTACTACGATTAGATTTATTTAGTTTGGCATGATTAATGCGCATAAGTTAATTCAATTTAATGGAATTCAAAGAGATTTCTTTAGATTTCTATCAAAAACACACTAGTACTGGCATAAATATATACAGATAAAAAAGAATTACATATGTGAAAGTGTATATATTTGTGTGTTTTGCAAATTAAATAGTAAATATGTGGTCAGTCTAAGCCGATTATATATTTACCTAATTTGTGATTAAAGTAATGCCTTAAAGTAAATCAATAATTCCATTAAAAGAATATTATTATATACCAAGAACATCAAATTACCATTTCCTCTCGTTTCAGTATCATTAGCAAATTTTACATAATGTAATTAAACTTTTGTTATAGGGTGTAAATGCTATATGAAAAAATAAATTATTTTGTTAGTTTATGCACATTCGAAATAATGAACTGAAATAATGCCAAACAACAGCTATGAAGTTTAAAGAAATATATAATTATTTAACTGTACAATTCCAAAGAAAATGGGAATGAAATTTTTTATTTATCCTTTTTATTTTCTTACTAACAATTGATAGTTTAGTTTTACTTGATTTGATCTGTGACTTTTAATGTCTAAAAGTCTTATTAGTATAACGTCAGACAAAATTGATCAAATATACCTTAAGATTTTTTTACCTACTAATTTTTGGTATCTAAAATATTTCTGGTCTAAAAAATCAAAGACTGTAAACATATTTTTATATGATTGTGAATATATATGTTTTACGGACTGGCAATTATTTAACTAATTTTTAAGAAGATGGGATTAAATTTCTTCCCAAACCTGCTTTATTTTTAGCTCTAGCGGGCGGAGTATCCACAAAAGTTCTCTATTGGGTCTAAGTCCAAACTGCAAGCGCCCAGTCTAAATAAGGCCTGCTGTGTTCATCAACCAATGATTTAGATTGCTTTAAAATATGTATGTGTGTATTACCTTGCTGGATGTATTACCTGGATGCTATATTCTATCATAAATTCTAAATTTATTAACAGCAGAAAGGGCTGCCCAACCTTTTCCATTTTTTAACGATTTTTCTTATGCTGTTTTCTGATCACTGGCTTACACTTTAGCTTCTTCCATTTTATGTTTTCATTCATAAAATGTGTGTGAACGTACTTTTAAGTCTCAGGAAAATTTAGTTTTAGTGATGAATTCAATTTGTTTTGCGTTGCTTCTTCTGATCGCATGAATAAGGCAAAGAACCAAACTATGAAGCTCTTGTTTACTTTGTTTAAAAATGTAAAATCTAGTTTCAAAAGAAGAAAAAATTAAATGCATTTATAGAAGCATTAAGCAAAAAATAAGCAAACTTTATTTTTTTTTCTTTATGGGATAATTTCAAACACATGACTTCTAACAGCAGACCTATTTCTTTCCTGATATTGAGACTGTAAAGTCAGTTAATCACCCATTAGGAATAAATTACCTTCAAGTTTATAGTGCTTATCATGCAGCCTTTATAGCGCAGATTTATTAAATAAATTGTTAAAAATAAAAAAATAAATTAAGAATGAATTTTGCTCCTCCATACAAAGATGAAACTGATTTTCCCAATCCCTAATTCAAAGTCCAAATTAAGATGTTCATTTTCATTTGGAAATCATTAATTTAATTTTTTTGAATATTTAACAAAATATTTGAAATCATTTCAATTTCCCTTAACATCTCTGTTATATTGACTTTGTATTAATATAACTTCAAAGAGTTCTTATTTCTATATAACGTATATATTATAATATCTCAAGAAATTTAATTTCAAATTTCCAATTTAATGTTTATATACATTTACACATACAACAATATACAGTGAAAGATATAAAAGTATTGAATATCTACTATAAGTTTAATATAAAACAAGTAAGAATGTTATAATCGGCTAAGCCGAATCTTCAAAACCCTCCATCACAAATGCTTGTAATACATACATACACTCTCACACATTCACTCATAAACATATAAAGTATATATAAATAAGTATTTTAAATAGGGAGCACTTGATGAGACATAAAATTAGTTATATTTTTTGCTATAACTTTTTTCTAATGAAACGATTTCGAAATTTTTTTGAATTGAAATGAAAAAGATTTAGATTAATATAAAGTTTTATTATAATATGCGTGTTGTCACAATGGTTGTCACAGAAATCGGCCAACATCTTTCAATATATTTAACTGATTTTACTGGTTTTAATGGGGAAATTTTCAAAAAATACCCAGACTAAATTTCATTGAGCTCTGTCAATTATTGTGGATGTGAGCGTGCCAACAACAAACCGACCTAGAGACGGACATAGCTAAATCGACTTAGATTTTGATTTGATTAAAGAAAAAATACATTATGGGGTCTGAGATGATTTCTTTTAAGTGTTATACACGGAATGGCTAAGTTAATATCCCCTCTTCACCTCTTATGGAATAGAAATTTAGGCTTAAAATAAAAATCTAGATTAGAATAAAAAATATAGTAAATGTTATATATATATTTAAAATACTTTTTAATTTTTCATTTAAGACGTATTCTTATTTTATTTTTGTTTATTTAAAAAACTAAACTTTTTAATATGATTTTATACTTCAGTGTTATTTTATGAAAATAATCTAAAATTTCTATATAATTAATTTAATGTACACAAATTCACAATAACTTATACATGCACACACATACAAATACATTTATAATTATTTAAATATGCATACTAGTGCTAACTTGTAGATTGGATTATAAGGTTTTTGTGTATAACCGCAATTATTTAAGTATTGAAAACATATTGAAATTGTTGAAAATATTTCCATGTGCATTTGTTGAAAATTTTTAGAAATTATGAGCAAATGCTGTCAAAATTTTCTTTAAAAAAGAGAAGGATTTATTGTAGCAAAGGAGCAAAAGAACACGTTATAATGGGGTTGTAACAAGAAATGTTTACTAGACATGAAGTTTCCACAATAATGACTCAAAATTAATGGCTCTTCAATATTAATCAGGTGCTATGTCAAAATTAAATGTGCCAATAATAAGTCAACAAATTCTGTTAATAAGAGATTCTCAATACAATTTATCGATTACGGTTAGTACACTTCTAATACATTTCTGATTATATTTACCATCCTATCATGTACAACATACCATAAACAAAAATATATCTTTCGCATTAAGAGAAGTCATTCCTCCAAACTGTCTGAAGTTTAGAGTAGTGGAGACTCATGAAAAAGAAATAAAAAACGTAAAACGTGAAAAATTGCCCATGAGCATTATAATAAGCTTAGAATCTCTTTCGATATTTGTTTTATTGTCTTCATAACAATATAAAATCAGTGGCAAGGAATTATTAATGAGTGTTATATATACCATTACTTTTAATTGGTTTACATATATTAAACATGATATATCTTAAATACTTCTAATTAAAACCCAGTAAATCTTGTTCGCATTGGAAACCCTATAACTTCATTGACCAAGTTTTCAGCCAATAAATTACAGAATTATTTGCCATTGTATCCATATTATGTTAATAGAAACTATTTCAAAATACACCTTTATAATATATATCCTCAATAGCACACATACTCATGTATAATTCCACTTTAAAATTAATAATTAGAAAATTAAAAATTCTTGAACTAATGTTGCTAACACATGTTTGAAATATATTTACCTAATTTCTAAAGTTTTATATTTTTCTTTTTGTTATTGTTAATATTGGAAACTTATACTCAGGTATTCAGTTAAGTTTGTATAAAGAATAAGTTTTCTAACGTAGAAAAATGCAATTAAGTAGCACAAGTAGTGTATTTAAGAATATATTTCTTTTTTCCTCGTAAACGTTAAACAAAACTTAATTTGTTTTTGTACCCTATAAAAACTAAAACTATATTCTGTTTGTTATAACAAGGATAAATCAATACGTTTCCCAATTGAGGTAAAAACCTAATGATTTTCATTTAAAACTACCGATGACTGAAACAAATTCTGAAACTTGAAATTTTATTTGTAGAAATCACCCCAATAGGATTCTGTCATATAAATATCTTTAAAATTCGTTCAGAAATAATAAATTTGTCTGGTTAAAATAAACCTGTTTTAGCTAAATTAATACAAAATCTAGTCTCTACATAGAATTTCGTTCTACAACTGTGAATTTTAATGAAAATAATCTCAGACCGGTAACAAACAAGTTCTAAATACAGAGAAATAAAACTTGAAATCATGAAGGAAAGATTCTTTGAGTAGTTCCCGAGGTAACATGAGGTCAATATAAAAATTTTGAATTCATGTCTGAAAGTCTAAGTCTAGTATATACAATTGCTCCAGAAGAGTTAATGCAGATATTTTTGAGATTTCCACTGGCTCCTCAATGTTCATCAGGTTTTTTACCTTCATTATCTTAAAAAGTTTTATCATTCTAATACAACTGAAACAAATAAAATGTCAAATTTAAATTGGGCAAAAAACTGTGCTGTTAAGAAAATATTCTTAATTCAAATTATCCATTATGTTTGGTCCCTTTCTAATAAGTTTTTTGAGCAGACTTCACATAAGACGTACCATAAACAAAAACGTATGTTTGTATTAAGAGAAATCAGTCCTCCAAACAGTGTTAAGTTTAGATTAGAGGAGACTCATATGGAAAAAAATTTAACGTCGAA
Organism: Cochliomyia hominivorax; assembly: GCA_004302925.2. Taxonomy (NCBI): domain Eukaryota; kingdom Metazoa; phylum Arthropoda; class Insecta; order Diptera; family Calliphoridae; genus Cochliomyia; species Cochliomyia hominivorax. Next base: position 60,434,052 of record PYHX02000467.1, read on the forward strand.
AATTAAAAAAAAAAGTAAAATATTGTCCCCTGTTCCAAATAGTGACTGAAACCATCATAATAGTTTCAATTTATGAAAACACAGACATTTGTAGACTCTTCAAAAAAAGTGTGAGAAAAAAATATAAAATCTCTAATAGAAAGTGAATCAAAAAGGTGTTTAAAACAGCTCAGACTCGATTACATCATCAGGAAGGCTCTGATAGTGTAAGTGATCCATTCTCGTTTAAATTATGTTGTTATTGTGCCCTTGATAATGTTCTTGGATTCATGTTATTGATGGTATTGGGAACAATACTCATTTGCACCAAGATCCAAGTTTCCACTTAACGTCATACAGTTATTCATATATCAAGGACCCTTTAAAATGTTCTTTGATCCACGCTATTGATGACATTTGGGAAAAATACCGTACATATGATAATTTTGCTCTGACTACAGAAATATATTTAGAACACATTTAATGGATGTGTAACATATTAAACCTTAAACAATGGATCCGATTAAATTTCATTCATACGATTATTTCTCAAATGTTACGGTTGAAGGGTACTTTAAAAATTCGCCACAAACGATTTAAAATTTCTCACCTGTTTTCCTGTTTTGTTTGTCTGTAAATTATTAACTTAATTTTATATTAGTTTTTACCCCCTTTTTTATGAAGTTTTTCCTTTCTTCTAATTGCTACAGGTATTAAAAATTCAAAGAATGTAAACTTTTTTGCTTTGTTTCTGGTTTGTTGTTGTTAGTTTAGAAGTTTTCTTTATTTTCCTCAATTTAAATGTTGCATGTGAGGTATTTCTTCTTTATTGCATTTTTTGTTGCTTTGAAATATTTGAGAAGATTTAAATAATCGAGGTTTATAAATCAAAATGAAGTGCATTAGTAGGGGCGTTACAAAATTGTATTTTATGGTTGCCATTTATTTGATAAGCAAGAAAAGTATAATGTTTATAAAAACTTAAAGTTCATTTTTGGACTAAATGACTGAAAAAGAATTAATTAGGCTAAAATAAAACAAAGTGATTTAAAAATATATTTTGAAATGTTTAAAACAAGAAAAACTCCTTCAAAAAATTCAAACTATCAATTTATTTGACACCTGCTGAAATAAATAATTCCCATAAATTCACACCAATAAAAATTTCACATATTTAAGTTATCTAAAATTATTTCTTATGTCCGCAACAGTAGATACAACAAAGCAAGATACAACGAAAAAAACCTAACAACTAGGTCTTATAAATTCTTCTCTAGAATTTTTGGTATTCTATTTGTTTCCTTTCTTTTTTTTAACAACTATTCCATAAATATTATATATGAATATACCCATATGTAAGTGGTGGCATGCATCCATGCAGCGAGTAAGCCAAACTAACAACTATAAAAAAAGGGCAAGAAAAAAACACTTCATGCACATTTTACACATTTGTTAAATTGCATTTTTCGTTGTTGAATTAAATTTATGTGCTACGTTAGTGGTTGTCGTGGTTGCCGAGTATAACATTTTGAGAAATTGTAAGCCATTTATTACAACATTATAATTTGTTATACAGAGAGAAAAAACTGTATAAATATAATGTACAACTACAAACAATAACAAAACACATAAAAAGAGCAAAAATTACCTTAAATGTTTATAAAAATTAAAAACAATTACAAAAAATAAAAAATGATGAAACAAAATTACAACAAAACTATAATAAAAAAGTTACATTTTGTAAATATTTTTGCAAATAGCCTGTACTTAAAGTTTTGTTTCTTTTTTGAGAAAAATGGTTATTCAATATGAGGTGTTTTTTATAAGATATAAAAATTTTTTAGTTTACATAACAAATGTTGTTTGATAGATCCAACAACTTCTTAGGATATTAGTACAAACACACAGACAAAAAGCATGAAGCAAAATCAACGTCCAACATTGTTGATTTGACATAAAATTAAACGTTTTTACGTTTGTGGTGAAATAATAATGTATATATTGGAATCCGTCGATATTAAAATATAAAATTATACAATGATGAATTTTTAAAACTACTTTAAAATAGAAAAATTTCAAGAATATTAAAAAAGTTAAATCGTCTCTATTTTAATTAATTTTCTGTGTTCGCTTCTTTGAAGGTTTCTTAGAATCTATCAGTTTTAAATTTATTAATATTAAAATTTAATCTTTGGTATTAAAAAAAATATATAAAGTCTATAAATGGCGATAAAATGATGAGAATGAGAATCTGTGTCAATTTAACTATGTCTGTCTGTCTGTCTGTCTGTCTGTCTGTCTGTCTGACTTTAAAAACAATTTCCCACTCTAATTTAAAAAAAAAAAAAGATGACAATATTGCTTATTATAGTCCTAAGCAGTCTCCTATTTAATACCATAATAATGGGTTAAAGATCAACATATTTGAGACAAGCTCGAAATTTAGTCTAAAGCCTTTGTCAATTTTTCAAAAATATCAGACTTATAAATTTAAATTATAGCTAAATGAGTTTCCAAGAATCATAAATATCGGATAACTTTGAAAGAACTATAGTCAAAATATATATAAAATTTTATAACTCCAATATACATACAATTAAATCTGCCTTTGTATATAAAACAATTTGTGATTATCCATGTATATGTAAGATGTGTCTACGTCTATCCGGCAAGGATATCGAAGTCAATATATAATATTTTGATTTGTTTCAAGAATAAAAGTGATAAAGAAGATATTTTTGGAATATATTAAAAAAAACGAGCAGGGGAAAATAATATGATCAGAAATTCTATGGGTGAACTTAACCTTTTTTCCTTTACTCTGGGAGGATAAAATGCTACTACTATTCTGAAAGAAAAGATGTCATTTTCAATAACTAGATGTATTCTGGTGATGTGAATAAACAAATTGGTTTCCGGAAAAACAAGATATTATTAATATCACTGAAAGAAAATTTATATAGAAAACTTCATCTTGAACCCTTTACTCAAGGATTTGAATTAAGCTGTTGTGATTTTTAATTTTTATTTTAGTAAAAAATGACTCAAGCTCTTGTATAAATTTAAATGTCCAAGTTATCCTAATAAATACCTCCAAAACTACGATTATGATGCCCTATACGGGAGCTCAGATCACAAATTTAAAAGCTACACTCGTATGATATTTTTATGTTAAATTGCATGCTGGTCTTAAGTTACAAAAAATCTAAAGACGATTCTGACTCACTGTGTAATATATTGAAAATATTCGCTATCTTGGTGCTAAATTGACAAAAAATCGCGATGAAATAAAATTGAATGGCAACCACAATAGACATGGAAATACCCAAACTAAACAAGCATATGGTATTCAGTGCATCAGAAAAAGTGAGACTTGGTTAGCATCGAATACCGTTATGTAGAAACTACTGGTATTCAATAAGTACCTCACAGTCATACGCAGGATATGCTAACCTAATAACATCAATAACAGAGCTTGGCCATAATATGAGAAAACAGGACTACATAACAAGGATCATCTGCAGACTTTCGATATTTGGAACAAAAATAACAGAAGCAAAAATATTGTTGATGACCCATAGGTCTCAACGTAAAAAATGCTTAATTAGTGCTTTCATTGTTATCCTGGAACCCGTTTTTTAGTTCATATTTTAAATACAACTCTATTCTGTCAATATTGTATAAAAAACAAAAGAACCAGCCAGTTGATCAAGTACTAGAAATTTATTTTCAAAAAGTAATTTTGCCTTACAGTGTAACTATATCACAGTGTGAATATTGTAAATCTATTAAAATTTGTTTCAATTAAAAATTTAAATATTTTTTTAACATCTCTTCACTTAAATACCCTTTTTTCAACAAATATTCATCAGACATAAATTACATGTAAATGTGTACTTACAAAATATACTTAAGTACTTTAAAATATAAGTTGTAATCATAAAACAAACATTTATATTTCAACTACACATACAAATACATACTTAAGTATTTTTACAAACACACATGTAAATGTATTCCTTTTAACTCAATTAAAATTATTATAGACATTGAACAGGAAAATGTTGATAAGTAAGTAAACGAAAAACAGACAAATTTTATAAATTTCGACCTACGCACACAAACAAACAAATATAATATGTATTTTTAAAGTCCTTTTTGTTTAAACATATTTTTACAAGTCGTTTAAATAAATATTATTGTTTGTCATTGAAAAACATGATAATTTAATATTTCATTTGTTTAAAGAATTTCATAAAATATTCAATATATAAAGGAATATTTAATAAATGAAAAAGGAGACTTTAAGCAATTAAAAAAGGAGTGAGATCTAAAAAGTGACATCAATAAAACTAGGTTTATAGTTTTAATCACTATGTTGAAATTTTGAATCTTTTTTTGGAAACTCTTCCCTTAACGTCATCGTTTAAAATCAACGCACCTTTCTTCTCTCCACTGGTCTTAGCTCTCGACAGTTGAAGGATTTGCCTTTCTTCGTACAAATACCACATAATTATTGTTGCATCACTCAAAGGATTTTTTACTAAAGTGACAGAACATTTTATAAAGTCTTATGAAAGGAAGTGGCATTTTTGTGCACATTCCTTGATGTATATTCAATTCGGTATTTATAGAGCCAGTTGTAACAAGTGATTAGCTTCTTTTGCCAATCACTTGTATATTGCTTGCCACACCAAGAACTTTATGGGAAACATTCGCTCCCTGCGAAAAATGTGACAGAAAATACGTTTCCCCATCCTTTACGCAGCAATAATGTTTTTTTAGAAATAATGACATAAATGCTCTGGCTTATTAATTTTTAGCAGCGTTTTTTCAGGAACTTTCGTGCCTTAATATTTTTAAATCTGTTTTAAACCTTTTAGCTTTTCGTACCTAATAGCCGAGCACTGAATTAACCTTTTGGAATTACTATCTGATGTTAGAAACATAATTTGGACCATCCATACTGTCTGAACCAGGTTTTGCATCAATTGAAAAGTTCTCACGGTACTGTTTAATAACGTTGGAAACAGTTTAAGAGCAGACCTTTGAATGCGTGGCCAACTTTTTGTAGGACAATGTTGGGTTTTCTTAAAAATATTTAATTATTCTATTATTATTTGTATAATATTGAACACAAGAAATTTCAAGAATTTTTCGATCTCAGTCCTTAGAGATATTAGCTTTTATTTTTATCTAAAAAGATTGGAAATTTTATTATTGTAGGTAATAATATACTTAAAATCAAAGTCTAAACAAACTTTGTTATTTTCCATTTAGGACCTTTTGTTATTTTCTATTCTAAAAATAAAAATAAAAACAATAATCAGATTTAAGATCATAAATAATGGTAATAAACATTGTCATCATATGTTGCAAATTTTATTTAAAACAAAAAATAAATTAAAATCATATTTACTAAAACATAGACATGAAAACAAATAATTTTATAAACATACACACACATACACTATATGCCAAAATAGGTTCCATTATACCATATATCACTTAGAATTTTCTAATCAATAAATGTTCATTCATTCGTTTTCAACATTTGGTTGCACTTAATGTTCTAATCTCACATTGAGTGTTTATTTGGTTTAATATTCTTGGCCGGTTGTTTACAAAAACACAGAGATAAAGAGAGGAAGGCAAAAAGTGTAAGAGAGTGAAAAAAACAAATTACAATTTGACAACAATTGCTACAACATGTACATTAATAGAGTATTTGTGGTTTTTGTAAACAACAGCAGTAGCAAAAACAATACAACAACAAAACTTTTCAAAGTTTATATTGTTGTAATTTTCCAACTAATCACATTCTAATGGGAAAGTAATTATCAAAACTTTGTGTATGTGTCCGAAATGATACTGGGGACATATGCTAGAATATGTTGTATGTGTATGTTCATATTTATGTATGTATGTATGTATATTGCAAGTATATCTTTGCAGGATTTTAGTCAGTGAAAAAATCAATGTTAATGTTATAAAAATGAGGTGTGTGGTAATGAAGAGTTCTGGGTTTTAAAAATTTTGATATCATGGTTATGATATGTTTATGAAAAGAAATATGTATTCAAATCCAATTTGTACGAAAAACTATATTGTAATGCTTTCTAAAGTTTTTACTGAAAGAAACAAGCAACAATGTTATTGTCGGTCAAGCCAAATTATATAATATCCTACACCACATTGTTGATTGAAAATGACAGTTGGGAAATTATAATGAAAAACTCTCGTATAATTTGATTTTCGTGACAAAAACATTTATGTGAAAATTTTCTGGAGAGTCATATAGGAGGAAAATTTATGGTCCGGATATCGATTTTAGCTTTTATTTATCTTTATTTGATCAACTAGTATTACAATACCAATGTAAAGTAAGAGTTTTTGTCTATCAAAGTGTTTTTTTTTAGTTTGGAAAGGGGATTGTTTGGGACCTATGAGGAACAATGAATAAACCTCCGAATAATTTGGTACACTATTTAGTTATAAGTTGTATATTATTTTTATTATAATTATTATTATTATTATTATTATTATTATTATTATTATTATTATCATCATTATTATTTTATATTTAGGAATTTTTGAATTAAAGATGTTTGAATGGATGTGTATGGGAGACTGAACATTGGTAATTTCGACAGGTTTTGTTTCCTGCTAAAATAATAATATATGTACAAAATTTCATCAAGACATCTCAAATATTAGGATTTATTGAGTATTCACAAAGTCTACATGGACAGCAAACTTAACGGATGCACAGATTGATGAAAGTCGTTTAATTAATTCTAAAAGTGATTCTGAGTCGATGCATATGCAACATTTTTTTAAATGTTATAAACATGTGCGATGTGGGTCTACATGAGAGCTACTATCAGTTTTGAACCGATCTTCTTGAAAATATTTGACATATTATCAAACAATATAAAAAACCAGGAAATGCAAAAACTTATTTGTATCAACTTCCTCGTGAAAGCTCTTAAACTGCGAAGCGTTTACAATGTTGACATAGACAGACAACCAAACGGACATCGTAAAATCGATTTAAAAGGTAAATCACAACTGAGTGACTAAGTGACATATTGAGCTATATTTGGAGAGAATATTTTTAACAGTCCTCGCATGTATTTTATGGTTAACTTATTTTTCCGGAATATAATAAGAAATTCATCCATAGTATAAATATTAGTATTCCAAAAGATTTTGGATTGGTCCAAAAACAAACTTAAAGTTTAAACTATAAAACCGTATTACTTCTATGCAATTTAAATAGACGGAACTAAATTTTCTTTAAATTTTTAGAATTTGGAGGTTGACTGAAATACTCGTCAACAGCTTTTTATAAAACTGTTTTTAGATACTTAGTAACATTTTCAGGACAATGCTAACTAAAATTTAATTTTAAATTTTGCTTTACATTTTCACAATTTGAAGGTCATCTGAATTAGCAGACCACAACATTTTACTCATCTAATATTCCTGCTGCATAACAGATCATGAAACGTATGTGTTGGCAGATTTTTCGCAACTTCCTATTCATAAATTTTATGCTTCCAAAAAATTTTTGATATGTCAAACAATATGCAGTTCCGGCAAAAGAAGCCAATCATTTGTTACAACGGACTCTATAAATACCGAAATTTACACCAAGATATTTTATGTATCCATTCATAAGACTTCATAATTTGTCCACATCTTTTTGGCCTGACATGGTATCCTTTCACTATTTTAAACAAACCCTAAATGATACAAGAACCATAATGTGATTTTGTATCAAGGGAGGCAAATCCTTCAAACTTCCCAAAGCTAAGGCCAGTGGAGGTAAATTGGAAAGATATAAATTTTTGAAAAAAATTAAAATTGTAAATTTATAGGTTTGGTTTTTATTAATATATATGTGTGTTAGACTTATTCAATCTCACTAATTATTATAAATTTCAAGGCTAAAAATCTCTTAAAAGTTTTAAGGTTCCCTAAGTCTAGATTACAAGAATACATTCATACAAAATATAAAATATATAATGCCTTAACTCCTGCTATCATTGTGTGACATAACGTTGGTATCAGGTCAGCCGCTATTTTCTTTTCATTGTACAATTGCACCATAAGTGGTGAAGGGGGTCCGTTTTTTTGTTGGCACGCTTTTATCAACAATAATTGACAGAACTCAATAAAATATAGCCTGAAACTAAATCCAGCAAACACATTTTACATTGTTGAAAGATATGGGCCGATGTCTGAGGCGACCTCTGATTTCCAACAAAAAGTTTTCGTTAAACTCTCATTTATAAATCGACATAATTAAAATGATTTTTTCCGTAATACAAGCCTATATGTAATTTATTCCATTCCAAAAATCATCAAAATCGGTTCAGTGGAAAAAAATAATTGTCAAAGTTGATTTTATGATTCATTAAGTGTTCCATAGCATATTTAAAAAAAGCTTTTATATATTATATACATATGTAATTGTGTATGCAAGAAAAATAACGTATTTCTTCACAAACAAAAAATGCGTTCTTACTTGTTTTTTTTAAAACAGTGCGATAATTAAAACTTTAATCCCTTTCTCCCTTTATATTGATGAGCGTGTCAAAAATCATAATATCTGGCCAAAGTTGCACCAAAAGTAGCGCTGGCCAAATCCAAGTTTAAGAAAGTAACAGACGTACTTCATCATTATACGTTTGTAAATACCATCAGACTTTAAGAAAATTCAGAATCTGATGGAGGTTTAAAAATATTTTGTTGTTATATTTTTTATTGAAATAACGAATGCTGTAACACTTCTAGAGGGTTTAAAATTCTTTAAAGAATTTTGTGAAAATTCCGAATTTAATGCTAAAGCAACAAACAAATAGCAAGAACAAACCATCACCATAAAAACGAGAAAAAAAAACAGAAAACACAATACTTTTTCAATTAAATTGTTTGAAAATGTTTATTTGAAGTTAAGTGAACTTTGTAATTGATTTTAAATCATCAAGAAATTCATTAGAGATTTTCTTAAAATATTTACAAAAATATTTACGCTTTACAAAACAAAATCTCATTTTGTCAATATTTCAATTATTTTGTAAATATTCCTTATTTACATACATCAGCATAAATATCCATTTGTTTGTTTGTATGTGTCTATATCTACAAATATAATTACAAACATAAATATTTGTAAAACCATCAAAACACATAATTTTGTAGGCCATTAGTTTTCTATTTGTGGTTAATTTTTGTAAGTATTCACAAACACACACATGCAATCACAGGCATAAGTAAATACCACAAACGGAAATTAAAAATATAAAGAAAAATATATGAGAAAATATTTTATAACAAATAGACACCTTCAATAGAAAATTGAAATATTAAACAATAAATATGTCAAAAATGGGAAATTGAAAAAAAGTTATTGTAAACCAATGAATTGAATTCAAATAAAATTTTAAAAATTATTAGATTTTTTGGAAAATTATTACATTTTTATTATATTTAAATAATGAAAATTTATTGCATTTTCAAAAAAATTTAATTAAAACTAAAAATTGTAAAATAAAATTGTTATTTTTTGCTGGGTTATTTGTCACAAAAGAAACAATATATCTAACAATACACAACTTAATGTTTCTAAAACATTTACCAGACATTCAATTTTATATAAGTCTATGTGTGTTTATATGTTTGTGTTGCTATATTTTAAAATTTATGTTTCATTTCTGTAATCATTGTTTCTTTACTTCGTTTAGACCAAAAAGAAAAATTACCACAACAACAAAATAATGAAAAATAGAAAGAAAACTCCTGCTGTTTTTCTTTCATATAAATTTTCTTTATCTATTGTTTAAGTTCAACATGTCTGCGTTTATTAAATATTCAAATGTAGGTTTATTGGTTTGAAATATTCCTACAGTTCTTGAATATTTATTATTAGGATTTAAGTTTATTGATTTTGATTTATGCAAAAAAAAAAAAAAAAAAAAAAAAAGATTTAAAATTCGAAGAAAAACTCTTATTTTAGATCGAATTCATAAATCAATTATGATTGATCAAGTAAAAAAGTTCATATACGAGATCGTTATAAATATATATTCCAAAACGGTTTTATAAATAACTCTGTAATTTTTCTTTTCAAAATTGTTACTAAGATACCTTTGATTTACAAAATTCATACTGTGGGCGTATACTTAATATTATTGATTGTTAAAACTTATAAGTATTTTTTTTCTTAAGTTTTATGAAGTAAAATTGATTTAAAAATATATTAAAGACTTTAAAACATTATTCAACCTTTAAAAAGAAATTTATGAACACTGATGCATATTTCTATAAGCGCACTTAATTATTTCTCTATTTTGGTTTTATTGTTGTTGTTTTCATCAAAAGTAAAGTTGAAGTTTTTTAATGAGAGCCAACTTAAAACACTTTTTAAATGTAAATATCAGTTTTTTCTTAGTCTTGTTATTTTCTCACTTATGCGATCAAATATTTCTAGTACTTTTTATGTTAAATTTTTCCATAAACACAGATGCGAAAATTGCTTTAAAAAATACAAAAATATAAATTATGAATTTTTGTTTCTTATATCTTAATGTTACTGCAAAGTTTTCTAACTTGAACAGAAAATGTCATGGACAAGGGAACTATTCTGTCTGTTCTGGATGTTCGATTAGAAAAAATTCTCGTAAAATTAAATATGCCAAATGTGGTTAAATCTATTTTACATGAAAGAAACTTAAAGCCTATAACTTTCAAGCAAGTTACTCATATTTTACGAAGGGATAAAAACATCAAATGAAAGAAGCAAATATGTAACTCATTGCAATTCGAGAACAAACCATTGGATTGAAATTGATTCTGATATTTTTTAGAAATTTTTGGAATTTTTGCCAGACCTATTTTTAATAATACACAACAAAGGCTCAAATAAATTTTTTAAGTTAACAAAACTTTATATGAAGTTTTAGTTGATTCAATAAAAATATTATTTTCCAACTAAATATTTTCTTGCTTATTTTTTCCTATTCTTTAAAAAAGTTATGTGCCATTCCTTGAAAGGCACATGCAACAGTGTATCTCTGATCGGTAACAAAATTTAAGCATTTTGCCGCTTTTTCTGAATTTTTGGAGAAAATCAAAACTTATCATTACAATAAACAACTTTATAACTAAATATATAAGATTGAAAATTTCAGAAAAATTATTAATAAAATCCATATTTATTGAAGATCTCAGAAAGGCCATATGAAGTTGATAAAGTTGATTGTGATTTTTAAAACTAAATCCTTATTTAAAAAATTTAGAATTTTAGAAAATATTTATTTAACCTCCATTATGTAATTAGTGTCTGTATTAGGACCTATAGAATTTCATTTTTTTACAAGATCAAGTTTCATTTAAACCAAGAACATAAAATTAAAAAAATAATTTGATTTCTTATTTAAATATGTGGGAAAGTTTTATTACAAAGTTTGATGACTTTGATTAAAACACAATTCTTTAATAAATTTTAGTTTATTATAAATTATATATATTAGGCTTAAGTCTAGGGTATTTAAAGTTTTAATTAAATAATCAAATGAACTTATTCACTTTATAAGACACTTTCACAACTTAAATTTATCACTTGACTTCTTACAACTTTACAACTTAACAACTTAACTCTTTCAACTTTAGGCTACGACTGCCCTGGACCAGTGCTCAAACTCAACTATAGACGGAATTGACCGTCTATTGAGATCTAATCGTTACTCGTCAGTTTTTGTCGATTCTAGAATATTCTCGTCATATACTGTCATCTCTCTTCGTCCTATTCTGTCCAATACAACGGTCGTTTCAATATTAGTTTTAACTGCCATCAGTCTTAACCCTTAGTAGGGTCTACCCGATCGTGTGCGACCAGGCTCAAATCCCACATTCGGCCCTCCTGACGAGGTATTCGACTCGAATACTGGCGTCCTCCGTTTCATATACTCAGCCACTGTAAATGTTCTACGTGGGCCCTCGACTTCGCCTACTTTTTCGATTTCATATCGGCCATGATTCGATTTTTTCGTATCACCTTGTAAGGACCGTAATATTTAGCCTTTAATTTCAAACCGACTCCATATTGGGTGCGTCTTATAGCGACTAAATCGTTAATCTCATACTTCTCCTCATCTCTGCGGTTTGCGTTGAAATGCTTCTCTATCTCTTTCCGTTTCCGTTTGCATTTCTTGTAGAATTTGTTCCTCCATAATTTCCTTAATATTAGGAATGTCTTCGAGTATTCTCTAAAAGCGTTAGAAGTGAATGCAGACCCTCTATCAGAAATTATTCTCTTCGGGTTACCAAATACAGCAACCTGACGTTCTAACCGATCCATAACAGCATCTGTCCCAGTATCCTTGGTGGGATAGAACCAAACAAATTTTGAAATTCCATCTACGACTACAGGTATGTGATTATATTGTTTGTCTGTCAATGCCATGGGTCCTACGTGATCCTCGGAATCTTCCTGCAACAGGACTGCACCGTATCCAAATTTACTAGCGTCTGTATGGACCTCAGTCAAAGCATTTGGATTATATAGTTTAAGTACCGGATTCTTCGTCAATGCTATTTTCAGTTGCTCAAATGAAGAAATCACTTCATCATCTACCTTGAACTCATTGCCCTTCTGCAACAAATCAGTCATCGGTTTCGACAATACAGCATAACCATCAACAAATCTACGAAAATATGACGTTAATCCTGGGAACCGTTGTAAACTCTTCCTATCGTTGGGTAGAGGAAAATTTTCGATCGCCAAAGTTTTTTCTTCCGAGAGTCAAATCGTTCCATGTTCTTTATCAGCTACTGTTTTTTCATCTTTTTCTATATTCAAACATAGATCTTGGAAATTGCTAATACGTTCCAACGAATCATTCCTCTTGAAAGTCTCACCTGTCTTATGTTCAATACTCATGGTTGATTTAGGAAGAAATTTCACCTCATCTTCGCTGAACATTAAATCGACAAATTGTAACAAATTACTACCCAAAATTACCGGATAGTCGATATCCTCCGCACGCACCACATAAAATCTCAATTGCAGCTGAATATTTTCAACAATAATCGGAGCATCAATGTAACCCTGGGTATAGAATACTCCAGCACCAGCACCTTTTAATCTTTTATGTTCCTTTGTCAGCTTAAATTCGTCACGTAACTTTTCATAAACATCGCTCCTTATCGTGCAAATACTGCAACCGGTATCAATAAGCCCATAAATATTGATGTCACTGATTCGAAATTTCTTGTATTTCATTCCCGGCTCAAAAGGTTCCTCACTATAGCTCAAAATGTTCATATTGCTGCGCGGCTCCAGTTTGGCTTTCTGTTTATTCTCATTACAGTCGGCTGCACGGTGTACAGGAGTATTACACTTGAAACACTTGAATTGAGTTTCCCTACAATCCTTGGCCAAATGTTCGGTATTTCCGAATTTAAAGCATCTTCTATTCTTGTCTGTCTTCTCTATCTTGGTCGTAATTTTCACGTCATTTGAAGAATAATTTTTCCTGTTACCCCTATCGAGTGGAGTACGAACCTTCTCGTAAATCTTAATTTGTTCCTTCATCTGTTCAACAGTCTTTGCCTGGTACAAAATACTCTTATTAAAACGTGAATCTGGAATACCTTCAACGAAATAATCAAGCAAACTCGGAACGTCCAAATTTATTGGTTTGCCTATCTCCATTAAAGCATATAAGTATTCGCGATAGCTCTCACCTGGATGTTTGCGACGGTTTCTCAAAACTCTGTGTATCTCCGATGACGATAATGTTTCACCGAATTCTTCAATCAAAGCATTTTTCAATGCCGACCAGTTCTTTAATCCGGACTGACTTGCAACAAATAATTTGGCCGCACCTTTTAATAATTGTTTTCCATAAATAAATTTCTGCACAGAATTCCACCCTACTATTTCGGCGTTCTCTTCAAAATCTTGTACCCAATTTCTAACTTCCAAAGAATCAGTCCCACTGAATGATGACAGACTATCTGCAATGTCCTTCAAAGTGAAGACAGGACCACTAAGGCAAAACTCCGGATGTGTTCTAGCACTTACATCCTGATACTCAGAATTTAAAGATTCAGAGTCATCCCCATCGATTTGGTGACCGAAATGTTGGAGGAGCCTGTCGCGTAACACTGCCTTCAAACCTGTATTGTCCAATCCTAACTCAGTCAATTTTCTCCGTAAAGCGTCACAATTCATTGTCATAATGCTGTTAACGTCCATGATTAAAATAGTCCAGAAACACTCTTACAAAATCAAATATTCTCGAATATCCCTACTCTAATAATTAATTAATTATATAATAAACTATACAGTAATCAATATATTAATAAAAATAATAATAAAAAAAATAATGATAACACTTGAAAAAGAAATATTAAAAAAAAACAAAGAAAAAAAACGTAATTTATCATATGAATAATACTCCTCAACAGAAACTTTTCAGGAATTCTATAGTAGTATAAATTCAATTTAACAGAATGTAAACATAAGAAAATTAACATTAAGCTCTAAAATTAACATTGAATTAAACAGAACCGAACAAAACATAAAATATGAATTAAAGAAAATAAGTTACATTCATATCATAAAAATTAAAAGCTTACAAATTAACATACAAAAATGTTAAAACAACTTATCTTATTGTAATACTCGTTCAATCTCTCCCCGAGAACATCAGCTGCTCAGTCACTCCTTCTCAAAGCTCTTTAATAATTAACTTCCACATGAGATAACTAGCACAACTTTTACTCGTCGTTTTCCTCTCTTGAATTATATGATCAAGTTCTCCACTGCACTCGCTTTATCTTATCATTCTTTTGTATAAGCTTTTATTAGTTAAATTTAACGGTCGTTTTCAGCGATTAAACACTTTTCTCTAAAAACACTTATGCTCTAAAAACACTTATGCTCTGAAAGCACTTACGCTGTTCTAAAGTTTCATTAAAGTTTGTGTGCATTAAGGTTTTTTCTCTTAATTTTAAACATATATGTTAATGTTTATGTTCTTTTAAAAGCACAATTACAAATGTTTTGCATTACTCTTTTCTTCAAAACAATTTTCCCTTAAGTTTCTTTCTAAAATTTTTTAGAGATTTTACACTTCTCATAAATACTCTTTAACTTCAAAGTCCTCTTTTTCTGTTATCTTAAAATTTAATTAAAACTGTGTTTTTAAATTTCGTCTTTATGTGTACACATGTATTAATATATTTATTATTTCTCTTTTAAATAGCAATTTTAAATTAATTAACTTCAACACATTTCACCAAATTTCAATATTGTTTTTCCAACTAATTTTTTTTTACACTTTTCACTGGCACAATCCCGGTCGAGTCCCCAATTTGTGGGAAAGTTTTATTACAAAGTTTGATGACTTTGATTAAAACACAATTCTTTAATAAATTTTAGTTTATTATAAATTATATATATTAGGCTTAAGTCTAGGGTATTTAAAGTTTTAATTAAATAATCAAATAAACTTATTCACTTTATAAGACACTTTCACAACTTAAATTTATCACTTGACTTCTTACAACTTTACAACTTAACAACTTAACAACTTAACTCTTTCAACTTTAGGCTACGACTGCCCTGGACCAGTGCTCAAACTCAACTATAGACGGAATTGACCGTCTATTGAGATCTAATCGTTACTCGTCAGTTTTTGTCGATTCTAGAATATTCTCGTCATATACTGTCATCTCTCTTCGTCCTATTCTGTCAAATACAACGGTCGTTTCAATATTAGTTTTAACTGCCATCAGTCTTAACCCTTAGTAGGGTCTACCCGATCGTGTGCGACCAGGCTCAAATCCCACAAATAAATATGAAGAAAATATATATAACACACGAAAACTATAAGATAAAATAACACAGACAATATTTATTGAAGAAACGGTAAATATGCGATATTAAACATTCCTTTTGTAAGAAGCTGTCACTCCCCCGTACCCTGTCCAAAATTTCCTTAATCTTTGTTATTTTATTATTGAGGTTTTACCTAATACGTTTTATTAGCTTTAAATATGTCAAAGATAGGCGATACTAAAAGTTTTATTCATAAGGGGGATACCAACTTCTTACGTCTTATCCTAAATTTCTGTCGAATAAGTTGTTTGGTCAAAATCATTGAAAAAATTTTCAGTTTTAAAATGATGTCTCAGATATCGGTGTTAAGTTTTTCATACTAAAACCATTTCCCGAACAGGAAATTTCTCAGGACAATGACATATACTAAGGCAATATTTCATTAAGTTAGTATACATCGTAATTTTCACATGGACCGCCATTATATATTTTTTTTGTGTAATATCGAACCTGAAGCAGCACACCCTGCTTCAATATACTGAAAGTCTTATTTTTAATATTTTTTATTAAAAAATTTACTTCTACATCTTATATATTTATAACCTAAAATTTATAATATTTAATATTTTTCATTATGTTTGATTTTATGAAAAAATTATTAATAATTTTTAATATTACATTCCAGATAAATATCGATATATCTCAATAAAAAATTTATAAAATTATTATTATTTTTTACTATTTACTTCTTTTATGAAATCTTTAGCTTATATTTTACATTGACCAATAATGTCTTCTTTCGTAAAAAAAACTAAATATCGTTTTGCGATTATTATTACATCGAATGAAGGAAAAGCTACAGCAACAGTTTTGTTACTGTTTTATCCACAACTCTCTGTCAATTTCATCGAAAAAGTAAACTTTAAGAAAAAGTCAGAGAAGATGTAAAAAATATAAAAAAAGTTTTAAAAGTTTCTGTGCAATAATTTGTCGCAATGCGGATGTTTTTTGGAGTAAAGTATTTTTATGTGTATGTGTGCAAGTATAAGTTTTCTATAAGTTTCCTATTTTTTCTATTTCCTTCTTATATTTTCAAGTAGTTTTCATATATTTTTTATTATTTCCTCTTTCTCTAACTTTATATTCTATTTTAGTATGATTTATAATATTAAAAATTATACATAAAGTTGTTAATTTGTTTCTAGAAATTTATACTCACACACTTACATACTTATAAATATATATAACAATCAATATTAGAGTTTATGGCAAAAATGTTTCGCAAAATTAAATTTAATTTTATATTCAATTAAAATTAGAGTGTTTTATATTTTCAAATTAATTTAATAATTTTTAATATAATTTTTATTAGCTTATTAGTTAAATTAAAGTTAATTTAATAAAAAAAAACGTAAATAAATTATGAACTAGTTAGATTTAATAATATTATACCTGTTCTTGTTTATAAACAGATTTTAGAAATAATTTAATAAAAAATAATTTTTAAAATTAAAAAAAATTATAACAAACACTATTTCCAATTAAATAGGAGGAAGATAGATGTTATTCAGATAATAAACTAATGCGCCGAATGTCTAAATAGATTTAATAATTCCATAACTTTTGAGCGATTGAAGATAACTTGATAATATTTCACGTGAATAAAGCTGAGTTGCTTTCGAGTTAAGTTAAAAAAAGTCGCAATTTTAATTTTAAGTAAATTTGACACGTGCCATTATATTGTTCTAAGGACTATGCCTATTAGAATTGATGATGATGGGTTCATTATTCCACCTAGCCTCTATAGAAATATTCCACCTGAATATGGTTTTAGGTCATAAAAAGTCTAAATATAAAAATCATCAAAATCAACAAAACAGAAATTATATTTTTATATTCAATAAATTCCAAACGTACTTATTTGAATATAAAAATAGTTTAGAAAAAAAAACTAGATTGAGTTGCTACTTCTTGGAAGCTTACAAATCTCTTAAATAAAGTCCTGTTCTATTGAAATTTTTTGGAACTATTCCTAAAAACAAATTATTAACTTGACCAATATCGGTCCCTGTTTTGCTCTAAGTCGCATATAACGTATCTTCCCGAAAGATAGGTTTGAGCTTACAAAAGACTTAAATGTAGAAAATTTCTAAAATTCTTTTTAAAAACTCTTTTTTAATGAACAAAATTTATTGAAAATCGTCACAAACTTTTTACTAATTTGACTAATATCGGTTTGACCATACGTATCATGCAAGATCTCTTACTGGAAAACAATTTATTTTAGTACAATTATTTTTCTAAAACGTTACCGATGTATGTTTCTTATTTGATTAAAACTACTCTCCCGGAATAGAGTTTTTTTACATGAAAGGTTCCTAAATATGGAAATATAAATAATCTATACTTCACTTTACTTTTTATATGAGGCCTTTTTCAACTTCGGCAAATGTTTGTACAATGTTAGAGACATTTAAAATTCGGCACAGACGAATATAGCATTCTAACTTGTCTCTTTTTTACTTTTTCTTAAACTTTTTTGTTTTGAGCTTTATATTTATTTATTGTATTATTAAAAAATTTTCATAGGAATGCGAGTAAAGATTCGGATTAATTTGTGATAAGGATCTGTACACAAGCCCTCTTCAGACTTGGCCAATTAAAAAACATGTATTTTTTTAAGTTTTTAAATTGTTTTTATTATTTAATAAAGAAATCTAAACGATAATGCATGTAAACAAAATTTAGATGAACTTAGGGCAGAGATCTATAAACGAACTCTTTTCAGCGTTGGTCAATTAGAAAATGAATTTTTTAATTGAGTGTAGTGATTTTAAGTGGAGTGATTATTTTAGTGAAAGAGTCATTCAGTGCTTTTGCCGATAGAGATATTTTGTATTACAAGGAAGAGAGGGTATTTTTTTTAAATTCTCAGATTAGTGGACGGCTTGTAATAACACAGCGATCTTTTCAGCGAAGAAAACTTAAATTTGTGACACTGATTTATATGGATTGATTTTTTATGTATTTTCGCATTGAAAAAGTAGGAATATTTGAATTCTTAGATTCGTGTATATCAAAATCAATCATAAACATTTCGAAACGTTTCGGTTTTATTAATGTTTTTAATTAAAAAGTTCAAGTTTCGTTTTAAGCGAGTATTACCATTCATTCAACAATATTTGCTTATAAACAGCCTTATTAACATCCGTTTTGCTTTTCAAAAATATTTAGCTATAATTAGATATGGTTTAAAATTGATATCCAGTCTGTTAGATAAAATACAAAGAAAAGTCGTAGTAAAATCTAAAAATAAATTACATAGAAACTATAATGAAATGTATAAATATGAATATATTATGATACACAAACACGATTACATTTTCCACAAATGGTATACTAAGAAAAAAAAACAACAAAATTACACATGTATATTATACATATACATATAATATATTTGGAGTGTAATGTGTCTGCTTCATTGACGGCTATACAAAGACAAACAACAAGTCACGTATTCTTAGCTAATGAGGTCATATCAAGCCTAGAAATATTGTTAGTGTCGGTAGAGGTAGTGGAAATGATGATGATCATAATCATCATTATCATTACAATGATGTCGTACAACAAAAAAACATAACCTCTGAACAGATGAGTAACTACAGCGAGATTGGCGGAAAGTATGGTATAAACTATATGTATATATACTATACGGATACATTTTTACATAAGTATATTACATGAAATTTTTTATGTGTAGTGGTGTGTATACTTTTATTTGTTGGTATGTTAAATTGTATTTACATGTAAAATAAATTATATATTTTTCTTTAGTAAGTATATGACATTGTAGGTGAGCAGATTGATTAGAGTAGTTACAATTACTTGAAATGACTGAGATATATAGATTTAGGTAAAGGAGTATAGTAAAAAATATATTTTATTTTATCTATTTTACCCAGGAGATACATAAAAACAAGAATATTCAGAAAATATATATTCAATATTTCCATATCTGAATATTTTACAAATAATTTCACGTTTTCCATATATCTAAGAATTTTTATATGTACTATTCTTATCTCAACACTGCATTAAAAAACTACACCGGAAATTAAAATAAAGCAAACAGTCGAATATACTAATACTACTTTCAAATGTATCCGTACTAGAGCTTTTATTATTTTTATCTAAATTATAGATTTTTCTCTTAATTTTGATCTTATTTTTACAACCCTAATAAATTCATTTCATGTCTTTTTTTATTATAACCGGAAGTCATTTAATGTGTAAATAAAGTTTAAAATTTAATGACAATAATCAAGCATTGATGAGAATAACAATAATAAAAATAATTAAGAGCTTATAAGAGTGCTTGTGGTTGTTTTAAGTCATCTACGCCAATATTTAAATATATAGAAACAGATAAATATGTTATTAAAATTTATGAGTATTTCCTTATTTATTTTTCTATAAACAAAAGTATTTCCGTCTCTAAGTGTTTTCCTTTTTCATTATTTATAATAAAATTAGATAACTGGTATTAAGGTTTTTAAACAATTATTTGGTGGTTTTATAAGATTAAGAAAATCGATATCTTTAATAATGATAATATTAATTTTGTTTTTTTTCTCTTTCATATTCTTCTATATGGCTTAACCCTCTGTAACTGGCGTCTTAGTCCAGTAGATACCAATGTTTTTTTTTTTTTTTTTTTTTTTTTTAATTTTATTATGATATTTTTTCCGAAAGTATGATAATAAAGATTGAAAGATGAAATTGTTATCAACGGAATAAAAGCATAATACATCTCGTTTTTCGAAATTTTCCTTTGACCGGTCTAAAGAATTTTCTCCTCTATGGAATTTTAAAAATATAATTTTGTAAATCACAAATAGAAATATTATTTAATCAAAGCCGGCTTTTTAATCACCAAAGTGGAGAGGGTTTATGAGAGAAACTTAACCTCTGCAGGAAGGTAATACTCTGTGTTGCAAAGCATGTTTATAAAAATAAATCATTATCGAATATATAATCCATTTCAGGTTACTCAGCTGATAATTTAGGTATAAAATCAATGAACTCAATATAGTATGTCACCGAATTTTTAATGTTTTTTATGAAATAATAAAATTGTATCATTAGTCTCTTCTCTATATATTTCGAAATGATTCCATTTTCATATCGTTCTAAATAATGCAATCAACCTCTTATATTAATATGTTCGTACCTTGCAAAATGAGGTAAGTTTGCTGTTCCATGTATGAAAACAAGTGGACATTAATCAGAGAATACTGTCTGATCATACATCTATACCAAATATGAAAGATTAGTAAAATCGGCTAAATTTTTTACCGTATTCTCGAAGCGATAACCACTAATATTAAAAAATGTATAAAAAATAAATTAAATTGCATGAATCAGTACAAAAAAATTTTTAGTCAAACAAGTGATAAATTATGGTCCGTTCTCTGAGCAATCTGATGAGATGAAGTACCATTTTAGTACATAAGTGGTAGGATTTATTTCCACCCACACTATAGATTTGGTTACCTTAAAAACGTTTATATTCAGATACTTTTACATAACTATGTATTTTTTGCTTAGATTAGTTCGCATCAATTCAAAATATTAAATTTTTATGGATTTTTTCCAATCGTGAATAATTCATTAAAAAGTTTGAGTACTTAATTGTGCAAAGTTCGATTACTATATATTTGTGTTCTTTTTAAAGAAAAAATCTTAAATATACATATATTATCATATTTACAATATCTTGAAAAACTGCCTTAAACCCTTAACGTATGATTGATATAAATTAATTTAATTAAGTATTTTTCTCAGTAAGAAGTTAATTTAGAGTGAAATTAAAATTAATGAATATTTATAATTTGTGATTTGATAAGTATTAAGTTTACTGACACCTGAATTGATACTAAAATATCGTACTCAACATTTTCTTTACATTTAATTAAACAATTTGAAAAAATGTGTATAAATTTATTCTTGTATTTTTGTACTTATATTAAAATCACATCTAATTAAAATATAAAAAACATAAATATGTTCATTATACATCGAATTAAATTCAATTCGCTAGACAATTAATCTTAACTGAGTTTTCCATTACGCTGAATATAGATACAATTAAAGCCTTTATGAATACATTAAAATACTTAAGTACGTTTGTATGTAATGAGTATATAATAACAATTATAACATTTATTAAAACCATATTCTGAGGCATATAGTTTTTATTCACAATCTTTAATTGCATCAATATCAATGTGTTTATAGTAATATAATGATTTTACTAGTTGTTGTCAATGACAATATGGTTTAATATATACGTATCTATAAGAGTATATTTATACTTTACATGATATAAATATATCAGTTTTATTTTTTTATATTTAACAAGACATAAATGTAAAATTTACTTCAATACAAATTTATAAGTAGCTTTTGTATTGAAGTATACTCGTATCTGCCTGTTCACCTGTATATTTTCTATATGCAGTTCAACTAAAAAATATAATAAAGAATAGAACAGAATAGAAAAAAACGGTATTTATGTCATTTAACAAATTATTACAGTAATATTGTTATTTGCAAACTAGCAACATTTGCAGGAAAAATGTCATTTATTAACATTTTGCTCTGACTATAATAAATGTGATCTTTTAGATAAATACATAAAAATATATATAAAAATATATGATGGGCAAATATGCTAAAGGTTTAACACAATATTTCAATATATTTACTTGTTATAAAATAGAACCCTTTTTAATCTGATTTGTAAAATATTCTGCAATTATAGGGGCACTAAACAAAAATAAACTAGCAAATTTAAGCGAAAAATAATAATGCATAACCAGGACAAGTAATACGCCCATATAGACCAAATAATGAAGTCCTTTCACTATTAGGAGTATATTGGATCATTTTGAAGGGTAGTAAAGTTTCCAAAATTCAAAAAGATCTGGACGACTTAAAGTTTTAGCTCCCCCAAAAACAGCAAGTTGACCGAAAAAATATACACAACCTCAAAAAAGCACCACCGTAATCCATTCAATGTCAAAGAGTTTGGATAAATAAAATCGAGTTAATATGGTTTTAAATGCAAACTAAATTAATTAAAATTTAATAAGAAAAAAGACAAACCCCACTTGAGTTATTTACTACATTGGTGAATAAAACTCCAAACACATTTTTTATTCGTGGCATAAGAAATGACTAATCTAGTGCGCCAATAGTTTAGTTTGAGACTGTATGTATTCGTTTTAAAATTATATTTAAGGCCTTTTATATTTTTGGAAACGATTTGTTTTTATAAATTGTTTAGATATGACAGCATTTGCAGGTATTGTGTGAGTTTTAATATTTAAAATTTATAAATGTCGAATGTTTAGTCATGCATGAATAATAAAAAATATGCTGCAATTTATAATCAGATAGGGTTTGCGGCGAATGTATCGAAAAAAAATTGGAAAATTGCATTTTTAATTTCCTAATATCGGGACGAAAGTTTCCCGTATTGTGATCAAAGACATAGTTGCAATAAATTTCCCTAGTTATCAAATCGAGATACATCTTTTACATCAACATTTCTGGTATGGAATCGTGTAAAGTGTAGTAGGATTGTATAGGATGTAATGTGATTTTGTGATTTTTAAGTCGTAGGAAATAATTCTGGTAAAATCTAGAATCTACACTACGTTTATTGCCTCGTATCGTAAGAACTTTTTGATGCGTCAAATAATGCTGCGCTTTTCGGAAAGATCAGTTGACACATTTTGGCCATAATATTTGATATCCAGTGTTACCGTTGGTGCTTTCTTAGTCGCAAAATTCTTGCGTATTTTTCAAATTGCAATTTTTCTTTTAAAAGTTCGCATTATTGGCATATAATTTCAGAAATTTTCATTAATTTCGTTTAATAGAAGTAAGTATTATAATTTTTTTTCTCTTTAATGGGAATATTAAGGAAGCAATTTACACTTATTAATTTGAAGAAACTAATGGAAGGCATCATGCCCTCCTTTTGACAAATTTCACAAAAACTACATACAATTTTACTTAATTGATATTACAAAGTAAGTCGTACAACGTATATTTTTAAGCGGTTTTCATTGTTTCATAGTCCCATTTTTTTACTATGGAGAGGCAGTTAGTACGCTCACATCCAAAATAACTGTCAAAGCTTATTGAATGAAATATAATTATTTACTTTTTCCCTGATAAATATTTTGTGTAAAATCAGGGAAATTGGTTCAGTTGTTAAAAAGTTATAGCCGACTTTTGAGTCAGTCCCAATATGCTGGAGAGTAAAATTTTCTATACAGTTTCATCATTTCAAAGTTGTATGATTTTTATAATGTTTTGTATCGCTACATTTCAGAATCTATTTGAATTTATAATGTCTGTGTGTGAACATAGGTTTTATATGTATATAATTTGAAAAGACAATAAAATTCCCGGTCATAACACTATTAGATAACACCATCTAATACGGTTGAATGTATTATTACCAGGTTTATTGTAAAAAGATATAAAATTAATCAGACAGTGAGTGTTATAAAATACATATTATCGCAATTAACAGTATCGTAAAGAAACAGACAAAGCTTTGTGTGGGCAAATATTAGTAACACAAAAAATAAGTCCCCAACCAGTTGATCGTCAAAAGTTGTATGCTGAGGAGACAGAAAATGTGCGCATATCATATAGGTGACCTCCTAGGAAATGGGTTTAAATGGCTAGCCGGGAGCTTTGTTAAGTAAACACCCTTGTGAATTCTAGACTTTTATTTTTAGATACAAGTGAGATGTATGGTATTAAAGATCCGCTACAACCGTATGTTTTCCATTTATTTTTGTATAATAAATAGTAATATGACTTACGTTGAAGATAAAAATATTTATGTTCAAAACAAAGTTATCGAGTAATACAGATACCATCTCTATTTAATCTTCGCTTCCGATGTTTTCATTCTTGAGAAACCCTTAATAACATATTGATAATTCATTGGTTTCTAATAGTATGTCTAGTCATTTGTAAAGAATATGCCATTCATATTCTAAACATATGAGACCTGTATGGAATGATTTTATATATAACAAAATATGTATATAATAATATTGAAGTACACACAAGAGAGAATAAATGATGAGATTTTACAAAATATTTTTAATGATAAACTTTGAATATTTTTTAAAACAAAATGTCAAAGGTCATCAACATTTTACGTACGTGCTTAAAGTAATAAAATTCATTTAAACAAATTATTTATTTTTTGCATGTCTGCTTTTAATTTTTAATTGATTTATTTCCAATAATTAATAACTTTGAAATGTAAATTATATGAAAAATAAAAAAGAAATATTTAAATAAAATGAAACTTAAATAAAATGGGCAATGTTTTTGAATCTCACCAAATAATTTCAAACTGTGATGATGTATATTCGTACGGATGCTTGTTGCCAAACATTTTCATACAAAAATTATTAAATATTTTAAACAAAACCCAACTTGATCCTATAAACAATTGTCGAAGCATTCAAAGATCTGCTGTCTGTAGCCGTTTGCAATGTTAATTAAAAGTACTGGACGAACTAGTTCGTGAATAGGAAGTTATGGTCCAAAACATATAACATATCTTAAAAAACTTTCAACAGTTTTGGTAGCCAAGTAGTATGGTTAGCTCAGAGCTCAGACTATTTAATACTTAAAGTTAAAGCTTTATGTAGCAAAAAAGTTCCTGATAGAGACGCTACTTAAAATTTTAAGATCAAAAACAGAGCTCGAAGATCGAATTTTTTTTTTTTTTTTTTTTGTAAAAAATGTCCTTGCTGGATAATTGATGACGAAAAGTATGTTCTGGCAGATTTTTCGCAACCTTCTGTTCAAAAATTTTATGTTGCTGATGTTCATGGGAATGTTGAAAACAAATTTTCCCAAAAAGTTTTTAGTATGGTTAGCAATATGATGTTGTAGCAAGAGAAGCCAATCAGCTGTTACAACGGGCTATATAAATTTGAAAATAGGAAGAAACTTTTCATAAAAAAGGCTGCTTCCATTCCTTTACATCCTATCACTATTGTAAAAACAATACAAGAACAATAATGTGGTATTTTTACCAAGCGAGGCAAATCGTCTTAACTGACCGGAGCTGTGGAAAGATATTGGCCCTTGTTAGAAGTTAATTGAAAAGCAGAAAAAAGGTTTTCAAAAGTCTGGCAAACTACATGTCCGAGCAAAGTGTTAACAATTTCATCACTGGTGGTTAAAAGTATTGAAATATCTTTTCAATTGTAAACAATATGTTAAGAATTTTTCGATCACACTCCTTACTTGACAGATCATCTATTTATTTCAAAAGTAAAAAAGGACTTGATCTGAATGACAAATTTATTATATCACATTCACCCCGTTTTCAATAGTGTTGGTTACTAAATATAATTAAACAATAAATAAATTTTTAATTAAAATCTTTTTATAAATTTCAAAGTTGCAGAAATGAATTTCTAACTTTTTAATATTCAGATAATTTTCCAGTTTTTAGAAATTCGTATACAGAAATATTATAAATTTTAATACTTGTCTATAACACTTAAAGAAAAAGGTGTTGAAAATTGCTAAAGTTTTCTTAACACTTTTGTATACTTATTCCTTTCAGTTTTAATTAGTAAATCCATTTCTATTTTCCTTTAATCTTAAATATTTGTTTCTTATTTTGTTCTCTTAATTTTTGTTTTATTTTGTTTGTTTATTTGTTGTTTGCTGTTTCTTATTTCTTGTTTGTTAATAACTTAATAACTTTTTCCAATTTATTCTTGGGTAATGAAGGCGTAAGGAAATCCATGCTGCAGACTGTCGGAGTTAAATAAAGCTAAAATAATCATAAATGTCAGCATCATATAAAAAGGACATGAATTATATAAAAAAGCAAAACTTTTTAAATATAGTTATATTCCTTTTTGAAAGGGAAAACAAACAAATATGGCAGCAGAAAGGATTTTTATAGATGTTGAAGTTTATAATAACAGAAGGGAATGAAATTATAGTAATGAGTTGATAAAGGATTCAAATTAATTTAGAATTGCGAACATATCATTCAAAAATTATAATTACTAACGATTATTAGATTAATTTACTACATATTTTTACTCTTCACCAGCACAAGTAATTAATGAGGGTACAATAATTCTGTTATTCCGTATGTAAAGCCAAGAAAGAGAACATAAAAAATATACTTACATGGCTGCAACAAATCTACATATGTGTTTGTATTTTTTCTCGCACACATATGTCAAAATAATTTGCCAGAGATCTTGGCTTAATTATTTGTTATTATCATCAGAAGTGTTCCATTTTTGAATGGAATTAAATTTTGTTACAGTATTGAACTATTTTAGAAAAATATTTACAGTCAACAAGCAAGAGTGTCTCCTTTAAGACCCATATTATGGGATGAGCATTACGGCAGTACAGATATTCGCACAAAAGTGAATATTTTGAAAATAAAAGTTTTATTTACATAAAATAACACTTTTGAATAGTTTTAGATTAAGAATTTGTTCCCTTTTTGAATAATAACTAACAATTAGTTTTCTTATTTCATAAATTTATATGACTCTATTGTTCCATATAAAATATATTCATGAGACTCGCAGATATGAGAGATTTATGCCGTTTGAGCTGATTTTCGAAAGTGGTGCTTGTGACATGGCTATAGAAAGTTATGGGCCGATCATCGCATTATTTCATAAAAGGTGTTCTGGTCATATGAATCTTAAATGTATTAAAAATATTTTCACAGCTTTAAAATTTTTTCGAGACGTATGCGAATGCCTGAGCATGGAAGCTTCAGACATTTGTGGTCCAATTTCTTTGAAGTTTTTCATATAGACTTGAACTTGAAATTTTATTAAAACATATTCGTATCCGTAAGTTTTTTTTTTTAATTTAGAACGTCAATCCAGGATGAGACGTAATATGTACTTTTCATCAAGATACCTCTGAAACTGCGATCTGCAAAATATTTTGAAATGGTCAATAGGATATCTTAAATATCAAATAGGATATCTTATCTGTATTGTTATATATAACAAAATTTTGATAAGATATATAAAAAAGTGAAGGCACAAGTGTAATGATGTACTGATCCTTTCCACAAAAATCTTCAATATATAGGCAAAAAATATTAGTTTTTTGTGAAAATTTTGTCATTATTGCCAATATGTGTAAGAGTTGCTAGACCGAAAATAAGAATGATTAACTCCAGAAGGAACGAGACCCCTGTAGAGATTTAAATGTTCCTTTACAGTCAACATTTAAATCTACTATAATTTTTCCGGCTAAATTTTCTCAACTAACACTAAATCCCTGTTGTCTCCAACATATATCAATATCAAATTTATGCTAGATTTATGAGCATTATGCTAGATTTATGAGCATAACTAAGTCTGGCATCGTTACGAGTATTATTGGTGTTTTTGTTTATTCCGGATATTTCAAGTATTTCGGCATTTCGACTTTTCTATACAAAGTTGACATATTGCTTGAGGATTATTAATTGGTACAAGTTAATTTGCACAATAAAGCCACACAGAGGCAACGACAGAAATAACAACAACACTAACAACAACTACCACTATAACAACTTAAGAATTTATAGCTAAAAGAAAACAAAGATGAAAAGAAATGTTCACAAATCTCTAAATAAAAACAAAATGAATTGAAAAGCAGAAAGAGAGGGAAAGAGAAGGAGCAAGAGATGGCATAAAAATGTTATTAAGCATAAGGATAAAGTTTTCATATGTTTCGGAAATTGCCTTGGTTTTTGTTCCTTTTTTTTCATGAAAAAATAGGTATTAAGAGTTTTGTACCATAAAAATATGTGTAACCCACAGAGATTTAGTTATAAGCTTTAAATTACTTTACTAATTCATCAAATAAACTACATGCCTCAAAAGCAAAATTTTTTAGCTATAATTAGAGTTGCCAAAAAGACAGAAAATTAGGAATAAAGAAGGAAGTTGAAGTATAGATTAATGGTTGTATAAGACTCTATAATCTTGCTATTAATCTAATTTTTATATTTTCTGGTTACATAATAAACTTATGCGACTTTACACTTGACCGACTATAGTTCTTTTGTTTAATACATTTTGTTGTAGGCTATAGTTTAAGTTACGTACATAAGTTTATTTTTAGGTATTCATTTACAGCTTTGTTGTTACTCTAATGTTGGCCTTAGTGAATTTTGGAATATTGTGTTTTGAAGTTCGTTTCGTTTTTAACTAACCACACTGAGACCTCCTCCCATATAGAGAATATATTCATTTTTGAATATCTAAATCACTAATACATTAACAAACTGTTCAATAAAAAACATATAAGGGATATGACCAGGAATGGAGAATTTTTGAAAACAATTTAAAAACACAAGAGGCTTGATCGGTCATAATTACTTATTGAATCGATACTGATTAGATACCCCAGGTATTCAACTTTGGAGAGTTACCGACTACGCCCTGATAAAATGGAGATCTATATTATCAAAACCAACTCAAAAACTCAGCTCAGATCATGTGAAATTTCATTTTGATATTTCTTACGGAAATATGGAACAATAATCTTTTTATCATTGAATTCAGACAACAAGTCTCTCGAGAACTGAAAACTAGAGACGTTTAATGAAAAATTACAAACACGTTGTGGTGATTTTGATACAGAAGACAAGGCCTATTTTTAATATTATAATGAAGATTTTCCTTCAATTTTATGCCACAATCATTAAATTTCTAGCTGTTCTCTAAAATGACTCAAGACGCTCTTCAAAGGAACGTTTTTTCTTAATCTTTAATATTAGAGGTGTTTAGAGTTAGATTTCAATAACTTATAGACTGCTATTGTTCTGATAATACCACATCTGCACCTTTTCCATTTAAGCGGAGCTAAATTAGGGCACTTACTATTCGGTTTTGTCAAATATGACTCTATCAATTGTTTTACTTATAAACTATTGTAAAAGCTATAAAAACAATGGAAAAAAGTTGGCAGCTTAAGATTTTAATGTTTAGTTTTATTCTTCTTCTCTCG
The DNA here is from genome assembly GCA_004302925.2 of Cochliomyia hominivorax. Classification (NCBI taxonomy): domain Eukaryota; kingdom Metazoa; phylum Arthropoda; class Insecta; order Diptera; family Calliphoridae; genus Cochliomyia; species Cochliomyia hominivorax. The sequence goes on from PYHX02000467.1 coordinate 60,463,996, forward strand.
GTTTTAAGTCCTTCTCTCTGATTTCTTTATTTTGTAAATGTTGTTTTTGTGGTTAGCATTTTTCTTTACTTTTACTGTATTAGTTTTTGCGGTCTTTGTGTGTATATGCTAGATGAAAAAAATTAATAAAATGTTTCTATATACAAACAAGTATGTATGTATGTATGTATGTATGTATGTATGTATGTATGTATGTATGTATGTATGTATGTATGTATGTATGTGTATATTTGTAAATATGTCATTTTATTCAAAGGATTATGTTAACACTTTTAAATGTTAATTCTGACATTGTCTCCAAAGACTTGTTTGCAACACAAAGGGTGAAACAAAAAACAAAATTGCTTACAATCTTAAGCCATGAAGATATGAAAAACTTAACAAAGCTGGTATCCTTAGTAACAATTTAATTCCTATTTTATAATTTTTTAATTTAAAGTTTTAAACCCTTTTTTCTTTTTTAGATTTGAAAGCTTCCTTTTTGCAACAAAATTATAGTAAACTATAAATACTTCTTTTTTCCTTGATGTTGACACTTTTGTTTAGTTAATGTCTAGTCGAGATAAACTTATGAAATCTTTTGGTCAAACAAAATCTTATATTTAAGTTTAGCAACTGACTTTAGTCGAAAAACGCAAACAACTGGGAAACTGTAGGAGTTAAATATGGACTGAATTAGTTTTTGAATTAAACTCTTTAAAGCATTTAGAGAAAGGGTTAAAATATGTCCCCAGTATTTGGATGTTAAATGTTGAAGTATCTTTTGTTTGGTGTATAACTTCTAAATAAGAAAAAAAAAACTGACTGACTTTAATGGTCAGTTAGTTATGTGGGTTGATAAAAATGTATTTAAATTAAATTGTTCTTAGAATACGTTTTAAGCATTTTAAGCTCCTTAGTTGATGGCTTTTTAATTCATTTCTGATATGAACAGTTGGTGTTGGTTTGGGGAATTTGAATATTAACACAAACGTTTTATTTTTTGTTTGCTTTATTTTGTTGCTGTAAACTTTGAAAAAAAAAATATGAGAAATTAAATCCTGAGGACAAAAATAAAGATGTGACAGGTGGCATTGCTGGAAGCCATCATTTTATCTTAGAGATATTTTTGAGTAAATTTTTAGCTGCTTTAAAGAGAAGTTTAAAATTTGTCATTTTAAATTTACGTACATTTAATATTTTTCAATAAAATATATAAATCAGTTTGTTTTAGTTTCTAATCCCGAATTTTGGTCGTCCACTCTTTTTCTTGGGGTCACTAATAATTCGAAAACACCTCAAGTATTTTGGGACGCTGTGAAAGTAAGAAATTGAAAATCTTTTCAAACGAATTACAATTTTTTTGACCTTCTCAACAATGTTTTATTTTAATATATTTTTAATATATTTTTCGAACCATATTTTACAGTTGATTTTCTATTTAATAATTCTGGCATAAAATTGTAGCATAAATGAAATTTTTGGCATTTCACAGCAAAAACGTGGGAATCAGTTTATAAATCATTTCAAACAATGTTTAATATACTCAATATAAACACTTTACACAATGAATCAAAACTTGGTAAAACTTTGTCATATTCTTTAAAATTGGAACATTTAATTTTTTTTCTAACGAAAATTCTGATGAAAGATTCTCGCGTGAATTTAGAGTTTATATCAAATATTTGTTTAAAATTTTTAATTTATGGAACTATATTTAGAAACTTTAAATCGTATATTTCAGGACATTAAAAATTAAACAGGATAAGATCGAATCAAAAACAGATAGACGGAAATAGATAAATTTTTCTTAGTCTTAAATATCACTTGTAGTTGTGAAAATTAAATAAAATTTTTCGATTTCCATCAGTAAACAAAGAATTTTTTCTCTCTTGATTCAAAAGTCATAGTTTCTTGGCCACTAAAAAACTATTCTGATTTCAATATGTAACTAAAGTGTCAAAAAAATCAAAATAATCGTTAATTGCTGTGGCATTAATTTGGGAAAAAACTAAAAAATTCACGCTTATGGAACTTCATTGTTCATATATTAGAAGGCAGTGCAAAATTATTTAATATGAGTGATGTAGATGAATAGGTTATCGTGTACAATGGAAACATATTCCAATCTAAGTAGTTTACCATATTTTGTATTCTTTGTAGGTACTTTCCTTTGTTTTGACCTAAATGCATCTCATGACAAAAATTTACAAATTATTTTTTTGTTATACAATGGTTTCTCGGTTTAACGAATACTCTTCGTGATTTAACAAACAGTCGTACTTTTCTTTTTAGCACAAAATATTTATTCGTAACTAAAGCAAATTTTAACATTTTGTATGCAATTTTTTTTTTAATTCAACGCACTTCTTTCCAATAAATAGTATGAGATTAGTGCAATTCGAATAAATAGGGAATCGCTCAAAACTCTAATTTAGGAAGTTAAATTTAGGACGTCTGAAACGTTGTACAAAGTTATTTTCTTTTAAAATACCATAGAGCTTCTCTATGGAATTCAAATCCGGAGACTGCTTTTGCAAAAACGTAACAAATAACTAATGGCTGCCATTAGCTAATGACTAAATTTTGACCAACTTTAATCAGGTTCTAAAAAATCCCATCGAAGTGATACTTCTCACTCAGCATTGAGAAAAATTTTGGTGAAAAATGACCACTTTGTTGTAATTTCTATAAAAGGGCCAAATACATTATCCGAAAATAGGATAAAACCAAAACATTGTCACCTCTTTGTCTTTGGTAGACATGACACACACCACATGACTAGAACTGGTTAAATTTAGATTTACAACTGAATAAAATAGTCCTTTTTTAATTTTGCTTAATCATATTAAGATTAGTCAATAGTTTTATTTAAAGATGATGATACAGATGTAAATAAACTTTTGAATTTGATGCAATATTGAAATCTTTATAAAATAATACTTGGAAAAATCCAGGAGGAGACTTTTAAACACTCTCTTAAATTGTCGCAAAACAAGAATAAAAAATTACTATAAATAATTTTTGATTGATTCTGAGTTTTATATAGATATTTATGATCTTTTTTATAATACAAGATTATATAAAAAATATATAGTTCTTGTTATTTTCTTTCAAATAAATAAATAAATAAATAATTAAATAAAATTTAATTTTGCTACAATATAAAACTTATAATGACTTTTACGTTGATTAAAAAATATCACAGTATTTAACGAATTTTTCGAGCTGACTTTATATCATTCGTTAAACCGGGAAAAGGCTGATTTTTTTTTGTTTTTTGCGTAAATAAAATTTTTATATATTAATATGACTTCACTCAATTGTTGGAAATCACAATTTATTAAATTCTATAAATTTTTTGGTTATAAAATATCTTTTAGCTCAAAATTCCTTAAACAAATAAGAAAAAAGAAACAATTACTTATACAATGTTATTTAAGGAATGTCCACCCAAAATGAAAGGAAACCTTATTATCATAATTTTATATCAACATATTTGACCTCTATCTAGTGACCTAGTAGTATTTTAGTAAAAAAAATAAATTTTGTATATATTTAATACTTTTTTGTATATTTGTTACTTGGACACCAGAAAAATAAAATAAAATAAATAAATATATTATTAAGGTACCAAATTGTTAACCCTTTTTTATTATTCTTCTTACAAATACAGTAATAAAATAAAATTTTGCTTCAGTCAGCAAAAAAAGAATCCTTATTTTCTTTATTTCGTTTTATTCCTATCAATGGATATGAAAACATGTATGTAATTCGATTTATGTGAATTAGTCAGTATAAGAAAATATTTTCCAATTCCTATAAGGATTTAGAAAACAAAATCAAAGAATTGGTTAGACTGACAGACAAATCAGTATACAAGACAATGGATTATATACAATTTTATTAAGATTTTAAAGCGAAAGTAAGGAAGAAAATAGTAAGAGAGAATTCAATTTTATGTAATTCCCCAGTCTGTATTATCTCATTACCTGATTCTAAAGTATTTTTTTAAAGCTAGAACGTTTTAAAAATATTGTAAGTACAAACTTTTTAGAAATTTTAATATATTGTTATAATAGATATAGGGTATCACATCTGATTACATTCATTTTATTTATTGCTATCAATATTAACATAGATGAGACTAAAATTGTTATTGCAAACAATCGGCAGCTGATACTTTATGTACTGAATTTAAATATGATATAAATGAAAAAATTATTAAATTTCTTGAAAATAAAAACATATTAAAACTCATTTGACAAGGGAAAATTACATGAACAATTAAAAGCTTCATTAACAACAAAAAAATAATATAAACTAAATTAGACAAAAATTGCAATTTTGATAAAGTTAAAAATTATTTTTTGACTTTAACCAGTTTCTCGTTTAAATGACTTGAAGATGACTTCTTTTTTTGTCAAAATCAAATTTGTATCGATCGGATAAACATATTTAGTAAAGATTATAATTTTTGGAATGATAATAAATTTCTTATAATTTAATATTATGAGATTATTTTATACTAATATGTTAGATATTGGTTCATATATTTCAATATAATGAACCGTTTAGCGGGCTTTAAATGGAAAATTTTTCAAAATGTTAGCAAATACACGATCATTGTGGATGTGAGCGTGCCAACAATTTACAGACATACATAGCTAAATCGAATCAGATTTTGATTTAATGTAATAATATATATACTTTATGGGGACTTAGATGATTCCTTCTTAGTGTTACACACGAAATGACAAAATCCATTTATCTTCTTCACCACTTGTAGTGGTGGATGGTACAAAAACGATAAAGATGGTGTATTAACTTTCCTCGTTCTTTGTAACGAGGATCCATATCATATCAAAAAACCTAAATCGAGTTATCTAAGTTTGAATGTCCATCCATCTGCTTTGTTTTGGGCCAAGAACAATGAAATTTTGTATAAATATTTAACACTCTCCCTCTTAACTTGCTATTTAGAACCACTAAAATCGATTTGTCAAGAAGAAAATTATTTTTAAAAATATGACACGCTTGCTGGTCTCCATGAGAAACAAAGTCACTGTGTGACGTTTTACATGTTATCTTCTGTTTTTAGCGATTAAATGCACAATTTGGGAATAAAATGTATAAAATTACTTCCAAAAAAAAACCAAGAGGTTCAATATGGGTATAAAATCCAGCGACTCTAGTGTCCCCATATAGATGGCATTTACTTAAAACTAATCTTGGACCAATTTTAATGAATACTTCGGGGCATTACCGTGTGATTATAAAATAAAATATTATTCAGTTATAAGAATCATTAGTTCGGTAACGGCTAAGATTTTAAAGATTCAATACTGATATTAATAATTATGTGTGACGGAGTCGTTAGTGTGAAATACAATTAAAATAAAAAAGAACGGGTTTGAATCCCACTGGAGTTAAAAAAAATAGATTTTTCTATACTATATTACCCTCTCTTTCTATACTACTCTGGCTAATAATACGGTTGCAGTATCCAATCCACAGATGCACTATATAAGAAATTAATATGAAAAATCATTAAGGACTTCATTAATTAAATACATTTTTGCAAAAAACGAACTATTTCCGTATGCCCGTTCATCCTCAGTGGATGGCATATACACGTCCAAACTAATGGCAAATTTATTCTAATTTTCTGCTATTGTCCTGAGAAGTTTCCTAATTAAAATCTCAAAATCGGTTGGTCACCTTCAGTCTAAAATTTCAGTTTGGTCTCCTTAAATAAGTATCTAAGTTTATAAAACTCGGAAATTTAAACATACCTGAACTCACACACCAGTCACATGGCTTTTAGAAAGACGCACTTCTGAAAATCACTTAAAAATATTCACCTCATAATGTTAGCATTGTAATAAAAGCTCGTATATTAAAGGTTATATAGCTACAAAATATTGTAAAAAACTTTACAAGAATCCATAATTTTAATAGCTTCTATATATAAATCACCTCTTCTGGAAATAAACTTGCATTAATCTCTCATAAATGCATATCAAGCATATTTTAATTAATATATTTTATACAAGCACAAATCATTAAATCAAATTCTAGTTCACCACTGGTGTGGCTATTTAATAGTTGGTCTAAATCCCTTATATTTTTTTAAACAGGCAGTAACTTTCTCCCCATAGCGTTCTTACTTTTATATTTCAAGAGTCATCGCTGGGTCACATCTGTATTTCAAAACTAATTTTCTAATACATTCCATTTTCTCATACGAAGGCAGTAGCTCACAACTGGTTAATAAATCAATTAATTTTTTTCGATATACTAAAAGCAAAATAAAACCTTAAGTCAATTTAATTTTTAAATCTAAAACTAAAAAATATATTTTTTCTATTATTTTGATAAATACACTAACAAAGATAAAAGTTAATCTTATTATTGTATTAAGTTTGTAATTTTTTTCTGTTTCAATTTTATGTTTGTTATTTTTCAAATAACCGTTTTAACTTACAGACATTGACATGTATCAAATACACATGCACACACATACATATAAATATAAATACATATGTATATTGCAATATATGTTTTAATATGAAATAAAAATTTTTAATCAGGGAAAAGTGAATACTGTATGGAATTTTTGGATCTGTTCTTAATTATGATTTATTTATTAAAAATGGATAATTCAATCGAAGATAAATTTTAAATTAACATTATAATATATGTTAATTTATTTTAACATGAATAAATGTTAATTTATTTTAACAATTTAAGTTTTAAAGAAAAGCTTGTTCATGAAGTTCAATTAACATGGATTTAAGTTAATTATACAATACAATATCATAGTTGGTTGGGATATTATGGGTTTTTGCATAAATTGTAAGTGGCAGAAGAATTTTCTAAGTTGATATAACGATATCCGTCTGTTTGGCTGGATACAGTGTTACCCTTGGTGCGATTCTAATCGGAAATTGCGAATTTTTCGACTGCTTGTGAATTTTTGTGTACTTTTTTCAATTTCCCATTTTTAACTTGGCTTTACTAAGGACATATCAATAAATTTTATATAAATTAATTTTATAAAATTAAATAAAATAGAAGTTTAGAACTATAGAATCATTAAAATTCAATAACGGTATTTTTACGAAATCATAATGGAAATCGAAATAGTGTTAACTTTGGTCAATATTCAAGATTATTTCAACATTGAAAGGAAGCAGAGCAAATTCATAATTTAAAACTACTCAGAAAGTGTTATATTTTGGTAATTTAACCCACGAATTTTGTTCCACAAATCACTTTTTAGCTGCGACTTTGTTTTCCAAAATCCACTTTTTGAGCGACTTTTCAGAAAACCTCAATGGTAATTCTGGCTGGCTCTCCATATAACCTCCCATCATTTTGAAGGACTTAAATTTCATATATATGTTAGGATTGTATTAAGAATTGGTAAATTCAAGACAAATACAAGTAAAAGTCGATGTGCGAAATTTTGCGAGGTTAGATCCAAAATTTGTTATAGCTGCCACATAACGTCCACAGAAAAATTCTTTATATCCTTTATAATATACTGTACTCTTAAGCATAAATTTAAAATACCTGTATACGGGAGTAGTGCACCATTTTTGATAGCTACTACTTATAACAGTTTTTATTAATAAATCAAAATCAAAAGGAAACAATGTTAAATTATATCCATTTTTGTTTATTTTCTATTCTTTGATCACTAATTTCAAATTATAACAACTTCTACGACATATCCAGTACATTTTAAAATGTACTTAATTAACTACCTTTTTTAGTTTTTTCTTATACATAAAAATTTAATTTTCGTTTTTAAAAATCTTTCTTTAATGTTTTTTATCTAATGACATTTAGAATTTTTATTTTCTTGTTGGCATTTAGGGATATTCTGAAGTATTTTCTTAAGAAAAACTTGTATATATAAAATAATAATGTTTAATTTTATAAACTTTGGTTTATTGCTTTTTATAATAATTTCTATAAACTTTTACTTTTTTATAGCTTTTACTTAATATGGTTTATACTCGAATCACTAGTAGTAATACTTCTTTCAACTTAATGTTCTACTTTTTTAATACTTGATTCCTTAGTTTTGTGTGGCTGGATATACAGGACTACACCCATAGTATAAACATTCATATGTAGGTACGTATCCTATAGGTATGTGTGTATGTTAGAATTTTTGCTGGTATTGTTATATTTTTGCTTTACGCATCTTATCTTGAACAATTAGGGGTTTTTGATCTTTGAAGCATAATTTAAAGCTTTTTTACGAAAAAAACTCAACAAAACAAGAAAAACCAACAAATTCTATGAAAGAAGAAAAACGTTTTCTTATGTAGCATCACGAACAGCATAAATTCCAATAAGAAACAACAACAACAAACAGCATCCTTAAACAACAGGAGCGGTAGTTAGAAGTTGTAAAATGTAGAAAAAAGAATCTGAAAGAATCCAGTAGATGTAAGAAATTCTAACCATATATAATTAATACAGTAGTAGTCAATAAAAAAGCACATTATTTGCCTCAATTTTTATTCCACATGAATAAAAGTTTATATCAAAATCGAATTATAATAACCGATCGGCTGATGACAACAGTATGCAATTTGAGTTTTAAGTTCAATGTTTAAAGTTTAGGAATGATGGCGTCAACTATAAACGAATAAGCTCAAATAAGGTTATACAAGACTTATATCTTGTTTTAATTTAAAAATTTATACAGTTTATTGGATCTTGAGTAAAGTGTTCTTGGTATAACACATGAAATAAATACAAAAATAAGAATGCTATTTTCGATTGTGTCAAGCCTTTACCCAGCAAATTACTCTCCTTATCTAGTTAAGGGGAGATACAGAGATGACTAGATAAGGTGACTCTCCCTATCTAGTCAATCAACTGTCTAAAAAGGGACACCACTATTTATTATACCCTCCTCCACTACAATTGTTAATATGGGTTTGTTGAGAAGGAATCACCTAAAACAGCAAATTATATGAATTCTTGCATTAAATCAAAATCTGAATCAAAACTGTATGCTCTTGTACGCACACATTCATAATATTTGACAGAGCTCAATGAATTTTGGCCTAAATATTTCGGTTCAGCAGCAAAAAATATCTGAGGCTCCTATCTAAAACTGAAAAATATTAACAACGATTATGGATTATGAAGTTTTCATAAAATTTGGACTTTAGTGAAAAACGATATAAATTAAAAAAATAGAACACGAAGGACTGGTGCCCCTTTAAAACGAAACATTTAATATCGCATATCTCTACAACTGAAATAAAAAATCTCACGAAATTTGGAATATGAATAGTGTATTCATAACAACTAATTGTTGATTACAGAATGTGCGTATTGGGCACAAGGGAGTGGTAACCTAACAACAAAAATTTTTGGTAGTGGACGGGGATTGGTAACCATCTTATAAATGAACTTAGTGCGCTTGGTGTATCTCTAAAACTGTCAAAGTAAATGTCATTAAATTTGGGACTTGGATAAAATCTTCATTATAAACTAAATTATTTAAAAACAGGCCACGTGGGTGATATCCACTTATGCATTATTAATAATATTATAGACAACGTAATTATTGGATAGATACAAGGGAGTAGTATCTTCTTAAAGAGGAAATTCTTAATAATTCTCAACCTTGGTGGAAGGCATTAAAAATTGGCAGTAGCATTCCTGTTTTATCATGGGTTTGCTTTAGGGGGTACTTGTTGTCTCTTTATGACACTCAATGCAAAATCTAGTGTGTACTTTATGTATCTCATTCTTAATCTTGTCACGATGTAGTGAAGGCACTGTATCTTAACGCTCACATTCTGGTCTTGATTTGAACGACAAAAAGCAAATAATCAGTCCAAATCTTATTGATCTCAACAACAGACAAACCGATGAACGGTAACAACTTAATCGAATCATGTATTGATGTGGCTTCCATGCAGAATGACGAACTTAATACGAAGATAATACTAAACATACGTAAGAAAATATGGAATAAATTAGGAAGTTGGAATTATCTTCAACAATATAGGATATGCTAATTCTTTGACCTCAACTGCAGTCACATACAACGAAATATACAATTCCTTATACATATGTTTGTGTATATGTTTGTAGTTATATATATGTAGTTAATACAACAGTTTGTTTAATTGCTTTTTACAAAACACCTTAAAGGTATGCAGGTTCTTTCCAAAGAAATTATTTTATATACTCATACATATGAGAGAAAGAATTTTCTTTATTTTAGTTTACATTATTTTCTTTTTTATATATTATTATTTTGTTTTCTCCTTTGAAAGCGAATTTTTATTATGTATAGATTATAAAATGAATATTTGTGTTAAAATTCAAAAGTATGAATTCTTTCTTAAGAAACCTTTTGTATCCATAGTGTATTCATAGACCTTTGGAAAGATGCATGTTTTTATAGGGGTATATCTACAGTGATTAATTATAAGAATGGCAATTTTATGAATTAAGTTTTTCTTTTTATTTTCATAAAAAAGAGAACGCTTTTAGAGAATTGCTTAGTTTTAAAGCGGCAACTAAGAAGATTATGACAAGACTGAAAGGTCATTAAACTTTGTCGTAAAGAATGTAAAGGAGAGCTTTTTATTTTACTCTTATTTTTAAGAGGGAAAAAAGGTTATATGAACTAATATTTAGATAGACTGGAAAAAAGGCAATCTTTAAAATTTGAATACAGATTAAAATCTTGTTAAACTGGAATCTGTTCTACCGTGCTGGTAGGTTCATAATTGCATTATGAACATTATTCCGGAATGAATAAATATTGAGTTTACCAAGGTTTAAATTTCGTAAGTAAGTGAACAATATATTCACTTTCTTTCTTCGTTCAAATTTAAGTTTGAATTCCCCTCTGTATGTTTTAATTAGATCATACTATTAAGAGTATATATCAGTCTATTACAGTCCACTCATTTGTTGACACCACAAAATTAATATAATTGTTTTTTATAAAACCAGTTTGCTTTACGAACAGCCGAAATGCAAATAAGTCGCATTCAGTAAATAATAACTCTCAAATAATTATTATAAGTTTGATTGATATTGGTGCGAATCACGCCAATTGAAAATGGTTTTAGAAATATTTTTCTTATTTAAATAATCAATGTTCCATTCATTTATTTATTTATTTAAAAAAAATGTTTATTTAATTTAAAAACAAAATGTACTTATTTATTTTTATCTAAATAAAAATTATAAAATCTTGAACCTACCACCATGGAAAATCGACTAGATGAAGCTGGAGGGTATCAGTATTGTGAGCCAAAATCTACCAGAATCGAAAGTCTTAATTCAGATTATAAATAACTCAAATTATAATTAATAAAACCCCAAAACTTAAACAGTTATATAAGCAATATATTAGCTCATGATCCACATTGGAATGGATCTTATTGATTTTGGTATTTTCAGCAATATTAATCATACTTTATGATTTATGAAGTATCCAGTATATAAAAAACATCAGCTTAGAAATAATGATTTTCACTTACACGCCAAATTCTGATGTAGAATACCTTGATTATAAGAAAAAAAATTAAGACGCGAATGACAACGTTCGAGATTACCGAACGTCGATTGCAAGTAGGATACTGAGAAAAAGTATTCAGTTGGATAAGCTAAAAGCCTTACTGGCACCATATACCCAAACTTTTCATATTATAATGCAGCCAAACAACTTTGTAATTGACTGAACAAATATCAAAAAGTAAAGAAACAATTGCAATTAATGCATAGGATATAATTCTAGTTATTAAACATAAAGATAATATAAGAAAATGCCCGTATTGTATTTATTTACATCAACTATGATAACAAACTTTTCCAATGTGGTAAAAATAGTGCTGTTTTGTACGCAATAATAGAAATAAAAGTCTTACCCAAAATATCGAAATTTTTGGATTATAATGATACCGAAACCGGGAAAGATTTGACAACATCATGTTGAAAATATTTGAGAAATTATTTCAAGAAAAAAATATTAAAATTTGAAAAATATCTTTCCATTTCACCAGTATTGTGAACTAACATTTGAAATAAATATTGCGAGAATATTGCTAAAGCCTTTGATAAAGTATAGTCGCCATTGGACTTGACTAAGCTACTTCCGGTAATAAATAAATTTTAAAATTTAAGTTTTTATGTATTATTTAAAATACACATTTTAAATTCATCCTAAATAATTCTTAGAAAGTTTTTGAAAGTCTTAAATTACATTTTACGAAATTTTAATTTTCAATAGTATTTTGAAATATATAAATCTCCTTTTTATTTTCGTTACAATTTACTGAGATTATTTCAGTTAACACTTGATTTAAATATTCTAACATACATATAAAATACATTTCACTTTAATTAAAACTTTAAATCTCCTTATTGTTGAATAACAGATAATAAAACTCTATGATGAATAGAAATGTAGATACATATAATTTCCTTAAAAGAGAAAATAAATAAAATCAATTTACAATATATACAACAGATAAACTGATATGAAGATAGATTTAAATAATAAAAGAAAAATATATATAACTTATTTTCAATGATAATTTTGTATAGGAAGCCAACGAAAAAAGTGTACCTTAATTATTACAGATTTCTCATTATACTTAATATGTATATAATTAATTTAAATTTTTTGATACCCTCCACTACAACAAGTAGTGATAAGGCTATATTAACTTTATCATTCCGTTTAGCTATGTCCGTCTTACTGTCCGCTGTAGACACGCTCACAATGAAATTCGGCCTAAGTATTTTTATAGTCCTGAAAAGTTTCCTATTTAAAATCAGCAAAATCGGTTTAGTATATTAAAAGATGTTGACCGATATCTGAGACAACCTCTAAGTTCATGGAAAAACTTTCGTAAATTGTCAATTATAAATTAAATTCCAAATCGACAAAATAGGACGCAATTCTGCCATAACATTAAGTTATATATAAAATCGGTTCGGTAGAAAAATTTATAGGTAAAACTTCAACTAATTTTATAACTCATTAAGTGTTCCTGTGCCACTTTTATGAGTATATGTGTAAGTGTGCGAAACATAGCGTATTTACATCTCTTGCATTTGTGGTGCAAAGTATTGAATGTTTGACTTAGCCAGTGGTGATAAGGGTATATTAACTTTGTCATTCCGTGTAACGCTAAAAAGGAATCATCTCAGGTCTTTACATATATATGCTCAAATTAATCGAAATCTGTCGATTTCGCTATGTCCGTCCGTCTGAAATTTGGCCTGAGTTTTTGTTATAGACCTGAGAAAATTTCTTATTAAATGCAACCTCTTAGTTCAAGCGAAGAAAATTTGTCAAATTTTCAATTATAAATCGTTAAATAAGAATGAAATTTCGCCACAATATTATATCGTCGCATAAATCGGTTAAGTAGAAAAAAGTTATTGCCAAAAATATAACTAATTGTATGACTGATTAAAGGTTGTAGTTTAAAATTTTAAAAACGTTTAAATATTATATACGTTTTTAAGTGTGTGTTTGAGTGTATATGTACCATACAAAATGTATTTATTTCACATGCATTTGTAGTGGAGGGTACTGAAGATTCGGCATAACCGAATACAGCATTTTTATTTGTTTAAATTTAAAATGTTTAAGGCATTAATTTTTTATTTATTCATTTTAAATGTCTTCCAAGTATTTAAATTTACAAGGATCAGTCATTCCTCTGTAGGGTATTTACTTTAAATGGAACTATAAAAAAATCACATACATCGAATATAAAATCAACAAAATTGTTTGATATATTAACGCACAAACATACTTCCATACACATATTAAGATATTGTTGACATGTATATGTATTTAAGTAAATCTCTTTTCTATTTTTTTTTCTAACTAAATGGATACTCGGGCATAAGATGAAAAGCAATCCATAGCATTTATTCATTTTACAAAAAATTTCTCATTAGGGAATACATTTTATACTAATTAAAACTTTTTACAAAACTATTTTATTTTCATGGCTTCAAACACATACGTATATAATATATTACATACATATAACTGGATATAAACAAATATATATAAATAATTACAAGGGGATAAAATAAAACATTTTTCCGATGGCCTTCTTTATTTTTTTGTTTTAAAATATAAGAATAAAAGGTGACAATAACTACAAACGTGTTAATTTGAAATATACAGCTTTTCGTAGGTCAAATTTCTAAAATGTAATTTTTGGAACAGATAAAGTTAAAATTCCACGGGAAGTAACTTTATGTAACGCTATCGTCCAAATATTAAAGTGATCGTTTATATAGCTATACAGTTTGTACACATGAACAGTAAAGTCAACGTTAATTTAAGACAGTGTCAGCTTTAATTCTTTCACTTAAGAATAAATGTTTTAAAAATGTGTTTAAATTTGGGGTAAAATAATATTGTACATATTATACAACGATTATTTTTTAAAATAATTTTTTATAGTAAAATTTCAAAGTAGAGAAAACTCTAAACAATGTTGAATTAATATTTTAATCTACAATGGTTAATTTAACATTTATGCAGTTATAATTTTGTTTCGTGTGAATTCAACATTGTATTTTTTCTTCCTTGAAAATTTTCTACTAAAAATTATTTTAAAAAATTATTGTTATATCATTTCATAAAAAGCACAATTGTGCAAGTGGAAAAAAACAAATGCGGATAACTCAAAAACTATCGATAATGAATACATATGTAAGCATAACACTTTAAGGTCTAGCAAATGCCATAAAAACGTTAACTATTTTTTCAAATTGACATTTAAAAACACAAACGTTTGGCACGCGGTTAAAAAAATGAATTTTCGAGTTTTTGCCTTTCTATAACTCCCCCGTAGACTACTTATCCATTTAAAAAGCTATAATCGGGAGATATCTAATATAGAAGCTCCTACCAAATATCTCTTTCTATAGATGAAATTTAGATGCTACCATAACCAAATATGCGATGATATTGATTAAATGTACTGAAGACAATTAAAAAAATAATCAATTTTTGCCAAATTTTAATGCAGGGTCTTACATGGTAGCTACACCCACATATCGATAATCAAGAAATTAGATACATATATTAAGAGTAATGAGAAAATTAATAGTGCAGCATAACCCATTTTTTTAATCTAAAAATAAACTTATGTTTTAGAAAACTTATATCTTATTTCTTAAACTGTAAATTTTGCTACATAATGATTCTGGTATACAAACATTTTTTCAGATCAGACGGATATATTTAAATCGAATCAAACATTTATAAAAAATGTGATCTAGTTTCTACATACGAAATGACAAACTTAATATAAACTTTCACACCACTTGTGATCGGAGAGGGTATACAAATCGACACTTCTTCATTGTGTCTTGTTATATCTAAACAAAAAAATTTAGAAATGAAAACCTCTTGAATTAACATTTGCCTAAATCAATTTGCTTAAAAAATATTTTTATCGTTTCTCATAAAAAATTCATTTTTTAATTGTCATTGAATTTTATATGGAATTATTCCCAGGAATATATTTTACTATGTTCATTTTTATAAATAGCATAGATTGGTAAAAAAAATATCTATATATTTAAAAGCATATCAATTTATTCCTAGAAATATATAAAAAGTATTATAAATTATACTTGACCATTACGGACTGACAGGCAAACAAATGTAGACATTCAAAACATTAAACTGACATACTCAGCCCACCATTCAACTCCTTTTTTCCATAGAAAATTCCAATAATTTTCTATTGATTTATGTAAATTCCTTTTTATTTTTCTGTTTTCTACTATCTATTTTAGCATAATTTCAAAAGCACTATTTTCGGTATTGCTATTTTTTACTTTTAGAACTTGCTAAAGTATGTCATTTGCTGAACTACAAATATCAATTTTTTTAATGAAGGACAGAAGGATAACAAGAGTGAAATAATTGAGAAAACTAGTATATAAGATTTATTATATTAAATAATATAAGCAAAATAGAGTTTAGTTTCAGACAATGAAATATCTGTCAGAATGCACACCCTGAAGTGTTTAAACTAGTTCATCGCCTCTAGCTGAGAGAACATAAGTGTATGCGATTGTACCAATTATGTACCATGAAGAGAATATAGTAAAGGCAATAGGACATCTACTAGTATAAAGCCTTGTTAAAATAACGAGTCGGTAGTTTAGTAAACTGGTTCCTCTTTAGAATTATTAAATGACTAATTCAGGATAGTTATTAAATTGCTGGGACACTATACAGTAAAGATTAATCTAATCTAATCTGATTTCGTTTGTATTTTAAGACATAGATATCGGTATACTTAACAATCTGCTTAATTTTATTTAACGTTTCCAAAATACTGACCGAAGACTGAAGACTGAAAATCAGACAAAATAGATATATTTTTTTTTTTTAATTCAAATATGTCCCACTGTGCATCACTTTAAATCTAAAACAAAAAAAATATTTAACTTAAATGTCATTCTTTTATAGATTTTTATTTCTATTTAACTGACAATGATGATAAACAACCAAAATAGACTTGTACTACATAGAAAATAGTTACTGTGTATTTATAGACAAAAGACTTTAATAAAAAGTAATCATAAAATGCATTCTACAAATATACATAAATGTGGGAATAAATGTATGTGTATATGTATGTAAATGGTAACACTTGGTAAACAGGGTCTACTCGTTCAAAAAAAGTAAAAAAAAGCTATGGTGGTCTGTATTTAAAAATATCAAGTTTACATAAATTTGAATGTCTAAATGAGTAATTGCTTCAAAGTCAGACAATATAGGATTTTATGTCTAACAAAAAACAGCCTTTTGTGGTCCCTGTCTTATGAGGAATGACTGTAATAATAGTTTCCAACAATACAATGATATATGATGTTGATAGAACCAAGTAACGTTCGTCATGACCATGATGATGACAATAATGATAAAATTGTAGAGAAAAAAAGTAAATCTACCATATAAAAGAAAGTTTGAACGTCAGAGAACGATGATGATGTAGTCGTTTTCCTCTCTATTGTGTTGCAACATTTGTTAGAGGAAAAGTTGGAAAATAAAAATCTACAACTAGTAACGAGACATTGACACATGACACAGAAATAGAAAACTAACATTTTTCTAATAACAAACCGCATTCAATATTTCTGGTTGGTTATGCAAACATTTAAGAGAAAAAGAAATAAATCAAGCATGGTAATACTATACCCTACAGAAAAATCTAGGCATATGTGATTCATTTGAATTTCCCGTACTATAAAATGTGATTTATAATGAAATATAATTGATGCACATATGTTTTATGTATTTCTTTGACACAATGTATCGAGGAAAAAGGATTCATAGAAATCTATGTCATTTTAAAGATAATTTTGTTTACTTATGTTTTCTTTAAGATAATATAATTACTTTTCCTATCTCCTATATAACTCAATTTCCCAAAATAAGGGTTTAAGCTCATATATATATGAACAAATTCGAATAAAATTCTGCACAATTATTAATCTAAACATAATATCTTATATGTAAAACCTATATTGGTCTATATTTGATCATAACTCCTATTAAATTCCTCTAAACGGAATAATCCTTTAATCTGATGAAAAATTTAAAGCAATGCAATGAAGTTCAGCAATAATAATCTTGAAACTGGTAATAATATGAATGACGCACTTTCAACAACATCTAATAGTTTTAACGAGAGAAAAAAAGGTTGTTTCGTTCTCATGAAATCTCTGAAACAAGAAGTTTTGGCTTTATAAGTTCATAGTGTTATTTTCTTTAAATTTATAATATTCTTCTTTTACTAAAACTTCCAGACAGAGTATTTATTTTCAAGATCATAAAGTGATTTATGGTCCAAAGCTGTTACAATGTGAACATTTTATTTCAATACCTCTTTCGGTTTCCGAGATATTTTTAAATAAATAAAATTCGTACCGTAAATTCATGTTTAGCTGTGTATGCGCTCCTGTAATTACGTCATAAGCCCTGATAGGTTTTAGTACGGTATTTTATATTAGATGACTTTATTACCAGAACCTATTATGATTTCAATTCGTACTGTGTCCAGAAATTACAACGTTGATAATGAAATTTGGTACTGATAATTTTTTATTAAGCCCTACGAATTTCAGAACCATCGCAGCAATGCCAAATTTGCTGCTACAGAAGATTTAAAATTTATAGCCAGACAAGTCCGACTACATAATACCCTATAAATCATTGTTGGTAATAAATAGAAGTTATCAAAATTAAGGAAGACCATAGTGTAAAATTGAATTTCTGATTGGTTTGGGACAAACGAACCCTCCTCATTAATATCAATTTTAACACGCAATGTCCTTGGGTCAAAATAATGATACCTGCTAATATCATCAAAGTATTTTTAAAACTGCAACCCGTATTTACTCCCATTTGGTGTTAGCAATATTTTTTCAGTCCAATCTGTGTGGTGAAATGGGGTATAAAAATAAAATTCACTTCTGATAAATTTGGGTTGCTATTATTTTGTGTGCAAAGCGTTCGGATTTTAATACCTTATTTAATTATAGCTCCCTTCAAGACCTCATCTCGCAATGGTACGTAAAGATGACAGAACGTAAAATTACTTTTCAAGTGCTAGATATTCAACTAATGTATTTTTTCCAAAATTTTAGTGTTGAAGGGCATTTAAGATTCGGTTCTTGAGATTTTGAAACTTCTGCTTGTTTTAATTTTTATTTGGTTATTAATATTTTCTATACAAAATAAAAAAATAAAATTCTCATATTACTTGTTCAAAAACTCGTTAAATAATAGTATTTAAAATTGAATTTTGTGGCAGCGAAAATTTTTGCAACTTTTATTCTGCAGTTAAAATTTAAAATTTTATTAAAAAATTTTTAGTTTAGTATTAAGTTTTTAAATGAAATTGTGGTAATATTTCATATATGAACATATGAAATATGGTTATATGCTCTTGTAATATAATACAAAAACTGTCAAATTTTGCATATAATATAAAAGAATATATATTTTTATATAAATATTATTTATTATATACAGAAAATTGTCAAAAAAAAAAAATAAAATAAAAAAAAAAATAAAAATAAATAACAAATAGTATTATTTGTATATAAAAATGTACCCACATAAATATGTATATATATAAATAATGTTAATATTTATAAAACGGGTGTTCTTTTAAAGGACTTTTTTTTTTGATCCCAACTTGTTAAAAAGGAATATGTTTTCTTATTAAGAACTTTATTCTGTACAAAAGAAAACTTTGTGAAATTATTCTCCACAAGTTAAGTTTATAAATATTTCCTCAAAAGTAGTCTTTAAATAAATCCTTTTTATCTAAGTAGAAATTTTTTAAAGGGTTTCCTATAGAAATATTTCATTTCAATTCTGAAATAACAAGTGCTAGCCACTTCTGAAACTTATGTTTTTCTACCGATCTTTTAAAGAATTAGTTGGTGAGAACAGACAATCGAATATATAAAATAATCGTTTATAATAACACTCTTGTAAAATGTATTTGAAAAATATTATACAAAATATCCTTTAGATACTTTTTCAAATATCCCCCTTTATAAATATATTTGCTTGAGGTCATATATTACGCTTGATGATTTTTATAGCTAAAATCAAATATTTTATAATTTTATTTTGTATTATAAAAATGTATTAAATATATTTCAGTCCATTGGATAAAAAATTTAACATAATTCGTAAAAAAGATTATCGACATTTATATATAGCATTTAGTTTTTCCACCTAAATTCTAGAAATATATGGTATTTACATTAAACAAAAATAAAGAAAATTAAGCTTTGTTTTAAATAATTGATTTTTAAATATGTTAATAATTTAAATATTTAAACTAAAAGCAACATTAAACAAATATTGAAAATTCGAAATTTTAGGAAATATTTTTCTCTTATCTAAAAATGGGTTTAGGCCTACTAATCGAAAATCCCTCGAAAATGTAATATTTAATAAAGCTTATATAATCTTATTATTCAGTTTCAGTTGAGCTGTACACTTGATCGTCATAATGTACTCATTATGAGCAATTGATCATTTACAATTTGATATGTATATGTAAATTAATTTCATTAAATGTTGATTATCAGATATTGCAAATAATTTCCTTCTTACTGCTAAGGACAACAATAACTATCTATAGTAAATATAACAGACCAACAAAAAATATGTAGATTTGTCTACTAATGGCAGACACATCAAATTCGACTCAAAGTTTAAAGTGATAATATATACTTAATGGGGTCTTGCATAGTCCCTTTTTATAACTACAAATCGGAGTGATACAAATGTTTTCAAAAGACAGATTTTATTATCCTGAAAATTTTTAATAAATTATATAAATATGCAGCAGGTGTCTCTCTTTTATTTTCTAATTGATTCCCATATTGTAACTGTTATTCATATTTTTACGTATCTTTTCAAGTTCTAATTTTAATTTAAAAGGTAGTCTGACCCAGATTTACTGAGTGTGGTCTTCCTTTCATTTCTTGTTTCGAATTGAATTCGTCTATTTATCTATAATGTCTGTATTGATTTTTATGTATTACAGTAAGAGTCCTAAAATTCGGAATGCTAAATAGGTTTTATAGCGAAATCTTTAAAATATTGTGTCATAATTGACTACTATTTAATTAGAATCACTAAAAAAATACATATAGGGTGGATAGGATCATGGCACATATATATTGAAATATTGTTTCAATAATTTACTTTGAAATGAAAAATATGGTTGGTAGGAAGAAGAGGTGCTTTTCTTCCATACAAATTAAATTCATATCTTACACACCAATGGGAATACTATTTTGTGAATTATATAACTACCGATGTTTAGTGTTTCAAAAATAAAAAAGAACTAAAATTTTAGGAGAACCAGAGGTTTCTAAATTCGACTTACTTTTTTCACAACACTCCAATTTTTGGCTTTATTTGATTTGACATTGACTAAAGTTTTTTATTCAGTTAAAATTCAACGTTTTTAAGTTTAAGGTGAAATAACATTGTTCGTATTAGAATTTTCCGATATTAATTTATAAAATTATACAAAAAAAAATATATAAAAAATTTTCAAGAAAGAAAAAACTCCATTAATTTTAAATTAACCTTCATAGATAAAAATGTTAATTCAAAATTGTTTCTAAAAAAATTAAAAATGCATTAGTAGAACGTTTGACTTTATCTGAAAGAAAAAAATTACTAAGTTTTCAACTGATCAAATATCATTTTCATAAATGTGAAATAAATTTCAAGTTAAATTTGATAATTTCCATTTTGAGTTTTCAATAAGTAAAAATCAATAAAGACTTTAATAAGAAATGAAAATGCCGAGGAAGTGGAACCAGAGGTTCTAATTTTAATGAATGCAATGCATTTAAATATATTGCTTTAATTTCTAGTTCTTTTAAATATATCAATCTCTTATTAATGAGGTTCTACTGAAGTTCAATCGCAAAAAGTGGTCAGCAATTAAAACAGCTAATTAACTATTCCAAACTAATGCTTAATCTAAATATCAGTTATTTTTTTAGTTTTGACGAACTTAGAG
Organism: Cochliomyia hominivorax; assembly: GCA_004302925.2. Classification (NCBI taxonomy): domain Eukaryota; kingdom Metazoa; phylum Arthropoda; class Insecta; order Diptera; family Calliphoridae; genus Cochliomyia; species Cochliomyia hominivorax. The sequence goes on from PYHX02000467.1 coordinate 60,485,598, forward strand.
TAAATGAGAGTTTTATTTAAAGTGTTGATTCGAATATATTTATTAAATCCTGTCTATACTTTATCACATATTTAATGTGTTTTTCATAATATGTTCAGACTAGACAGACTATAACTTTCTAACTTTCTTTCCTTAAGTTTACAGTGTTTATATAACTTTAAAACTCACACATATTTGCATATTCATACACTCATACATACTTCTACATAGTTTTATTTTTATTCTTCCGATTATTTATTTATTTATTTTTTTATAGCAAAAACCAAAAACTGTCTAAAATATGAAGTGTTTGTCAAAATTGTAACAATACTGACATAACAATTAAATATTCTTATAAATTTTATATATTTCTAGTAAACCAACAAGTGCAAAGTACGAAAAATTCCTTAAAAAAGTAGTTAAATGCTAACAAAAAAGACTAAAACTTTAAAGAGAAGCACTTTTATTGCTTTATTTAACTAGTTCAATTGGTTCAATTTGTTGACTAAAGGGGTTATGGAAACCGGTAATAATAGTAAATATTTTGCAGAAAAAACTTTTAACAATGTTGTTTAAATACATTCTTTTCATGTTTTTTTTTATGTGGTAAATACTTGTACGTCTAAAAGATTTTTTTTTGAATTTTTTCGTTATACAAAACACAGAAATACAGTTCTGAATAAAACTATTGGCACAGCAAGTGTATATTTCTAATAACTTTATCCAAAAATAACTTTATCCAAACGCTTTAGCATTAAATGGACTAAAGTTCTTGTAACTTTCTTCCTGATTTTTATTCATTCGTCCTTTAACGCCTTTAGAAGATCAGGTTTGTTTGAAATAGGTCACTTTTTGAACCCTCTATCCAGTTCTTCCCACAAATAAGCGATTGGATTGAAATCTAGAGACTGCGGTAGGTACGATAGGTCATGAGTCACTTGTTAAATTAATCACACACGCATATCATGGGCTGAATGTTTGGGATCTTTGATTTGTTGGAATGTGAAGCTTGTATGTAACTTCTTTTATTAAAATTGCCATTTATGAAAACCAGCTCAGCGAAATCCGAAGATCCCATACAGCCCCACAATATTTTATCACCTTCGCCGTATTTTACAATGGGAGAAATATTTTGTTTTTCATATTCTGTATTGGACTTTCTTAACGAAAATATATTTGATTTGCTTTCACCGGAAAAAACTTCGGATTCCAAATTTTTTAATTGGTCTATTGAAGAGATTAGTGGTTTACATATAGTAACTTGAGTATTATAACCAGCTACATGCAGCACACTGCAAACACTAATGGAGTGAATATTTTTTCTCGTATTCCTGTTGGTCTTCAGCAGCAATTTCGATTGATGGTTTTTAAGGAATGTGTTTAATTTTTCGAAAAATTTGGTTACTTTCACTTGGATTTACAGCTTTTAGTCATCCGGTATTGACGGTTCCGAATTACAATGGCAGAAAAATTAACATAAAATGCTTGATGTGCCAATAGTTTTGTTCGGGACTGTATGCATAATAAAAAAATAAAAATAAACTTAAGGCAAAACAAAAAAATAAAATTATTTATAAAATATTTATATTTTTGTATATTGAATTTTGATTATAAAGTTACTTTTTGCTGAGTTGAAGGAATTTTTTCTATTATTTTTTCTGCATTTTATGTTTTAATACCTATTGACATGAACTGCCAAAATGATGTCAAGAAGTTAATTTGTGATGCCAAAATAAATTGAATGAGTGTCGTTTGTGAAATCTAATAGCTTAATTTTTTTATTTTTCTTCTTTCTTTATTATTTTTATGTTTTGCTGAGAGCAAAGAAACAAAAAATTTGCAATAAAAATATAATAAATATTTATCAGATTCTGCGTCGTATTTAATTAGGATTTTTATGTTAAGTATTTCATGGAATAATGATTGCAATTCTCAAAGAAATTCTGCTCTGTTAGAATGATAATTTGTGTTAACGCGATGCTTGAAAGAGGTTTAAAGAATTGAGGTATCACATCCTATTTATGTCACTATAACCTAATAATACAAAATCCCATACAAAATTCGGCAAAAATAGGGTATATTTACCAGAATGTTGGAAACTTGCGCACAGCTATATATTAGAACAATTAAGAAGAAAAACCAATTTTGAAGCAAATCGGTTTAAGAATTCAAATATCTGTCATATACTCTGAACTTAAAATCTTAATATTGTTCACAATCAAGATCGAAAAAATCTGAAATTTAATAATTATGACTTTTATATGGTTTCAATAACCATATATACTTATTACCAAAGAAGGATAATGATATCTGTCGTATATTTATTGTATATATTTAAATATATCGTAAGTTATTTAAAGACTAAATTTTACTTAGCAATTTTGTGTATGATATTGTAATTTTGTGGGGAATATAATAGGTTTAATTAAAAAAAATAATTTTTCTCAATCTTAGCAAGAAACTGACAGCTGTACTCTTTGGATTCTTTGTCTATAAATATATGTCATTAATACTAAAAAAATTAAAAATAAAAATACACATTTTATTTGCCTTTTTTATGTCTGATATTCGGTATTTTGTGATATTCCTGTAGAAATTACAGAACCATTTTACAAGTATGAAAATCGTTCTTCAAAATTTTAACAAAAACTGGCAGCTGTTCTGATTATTAATCTGAAAGTATGTATAATTATATTAAATGAAAAATTTAAAATACACCTTTGCCGTTCTTTTTTAAGATGAATATTTTTTATTTTGGAAAAGTTCATTAAATCTAAAACTATCGTCTGTGTCAATTAAAAATATTTAGTGTTTTGTAATTTTTTTAGAACTAAAAAAGTCCATCACAGTTCAAAATTTTTTCTGACTAATATTTTTTAATATTGATGTTACCAACTATCATCAAATCAAACATCAGTTCACTCACGAATCACTGGGCGTCCATGTGTCTGATATCTGTTTATTAGAAGTTAATTTGTTGTAGCAACAACTAAATTGATAACAGTTCTTTGATCGAGATCGGTTCAGTAGAAAATATTTAAAGTCAAAAATGCGACACATTCATTTTGTAACCCGAGAGTATAAAAATGTATGCAACTATTCACTTGGCTAAGCCCCATACTAGTTATTCTCACATACGCTGGAACTTAGGATATCTTTCTATTACCTTATTGTAATACCCAAAAGAACACCTATTCAAATTTTATGATTGAATATGATATACTTTTAACAATAAAGTTTATCTATCTTATCATTTTAGTACCTGTTTTGTAGTTCTGAAACATGATTGGTTGTACATATATCCTTACGATTTATTTTGCGGCGATGAGGCGTGGGATGCAGACAAAAACTTTACGCATTACGGTGTGCTATGCCTAATATAGCATTTCTACAAGTTTTTGATCTTAACTTTAACTTAAGTTCTTCCGTGTTCACATAATTTCGTAAAGAACTGCATATTAGTCTGAGTTTTTGATAAAATGAATAGTTCAGTCGATTGAATATTGTGGCGGAGGGATCTGAGCCGTGTTAATCTGCCGATAACGTCATATTTTAATTTTATCTGTTGTTTTGTTAATCAATGGAAAACTATCCACATAAAGTGTCAGATATATTTCTTCCAATGACTACCTCCATAGAGATTGTTTGCTTTCAGCAAACTTAAATCGTAATCATAGAAGAGTTTAAAGTTTAAAAGGACTTACCAAAGAGCTTTATATAACGAAATTGATTATATCCAACTCTTCCCCATTTGTATCTCAATAAATTCATTTATAAGCTCCTTACAGTTGAAAGCTTTTCATATAATAGATTTGATAACCATCTAGGTTTTTCTTATTAAATTTTAATTTATGCAGATTTATTCTCGAAAATTTATGTCACATATGAATTCTCGTAAATCATACCATAACAAACTCATTTTCTCATCCATATACTATACATTTTTTGAACTTAATTCATTTTCCCCACACTTAAAGTTTTAGATATGAATAAAAAAACAATATTTCCAGGGGTAAAAAATCAACCCCCCTTAAATTTTAAAATTCATAACAAATAGCTTTTTTAAGTATTTATTAAATACTTAACCTTTAACCCATATTAAAAAGACAAGCCTTAATTAAAATCATCATAACTCATAAAGAACTAACATTTGTTTTGATTAGCCTTCAGGATATTTGAAAACTTAAACAGACTGTCACATGTTTACTCACCCAAAAACACAAAAATGTCTCCATAATACATGTTTATTGCAAATGAAAAAAACTAAAAAATGATATATAAAAAACTGCTAAATTTTCAAAAGATTAAAACATAAAGCACGTATTAACTGTACACGTAAACCGTATTATAAGGGCAAAAGATTCAAAAAATGTATATACGACTAAAACTACATGTGTAGGATTTTATATGAGAACAAAACGAAATAAACTTATAAAACTACTAAAGCATATACTTATAAAAGAATAATAAATGGTGAACAATATATAAAGAGGCGGGAAAGGGTATTTTTAAACACCTTTAAAAGTTTTAGTATGGGAGAAGGGGGTAAAATTAAAAAGTCTGTTCGAGAAAAATTAAAAAAATAATAGTTTTTAAAAACAACAATAATAGTTTTGAAATCAACATTTTTATCTAAAAACAATTAAAATTAAATTTCCTTAATAGACCTTTTTTGGGATTCTTCTTTTATGATACAGTTTTTCCTAAATTAACTACGGAACACTTAATATAACATCAGTTATGCTTTTTACCTATAACTTTTTTCTACTGAACTGATTCTATCATTTTTTGAATGTTATTTAGGTACATACAACTCAATATTACGACAAAGTTTATTTCAATTTTTCGATTTATAACCGACAATCTTTCATAAATTGCTTCAGATATGGGTATATATTTTTTAATGAACTGAACGATTTTGCTACTTTAAAATAGGAAACTTCTCAGGACAATAACAAACAATAAAAATTGTTAATTTATAATTGAAAGTTTTTCACTTGAACTTAGAGGTTGCGTCAGTTATTGGTCTTTATATTTTATGTACTGAACCAATTTTGCTGGTTTTAGCAAAATATCAGGAAAATAACAATTACTCAGGCCAGCATTCATTGAACTAAAATATTATCAGTTATTGCTGATATTCTAAATCGAATCAGAGATTGATTTATTTTTTGTGTTAAAGAAAAATTTTTTAATTTTTTTATAAAAGAAATATTTCTTTTGTGGACATTTTCTATTAAAGCACATTTGGAAAAAATTCTTATAACAAAAATTTGGATACAAATTTTCTGTAAATATTGATTTTTATAAATTTTTTCTAAAAATAAATATTTTTTTCAATAAATGATTATTTTTAGAATATTTTCCATACAAAAAAATATTTTTGAAAGTTTTTTCAAAAGTAATTTTTCTTATAAGAAACATTTTTTTTGCTAAAGAAACTTTTTCTAAGTAGAGAAGAGTTCTGTAGAGAAGATTTATGAAAAATATATCTGAAGAAAATATTTTAAAAGTAAAAATATCGGAATATTTTTTTAAAAAAGGTTTTTGTGTGTATATTATTTTGAGTTAAAATATTCTAAAACATTTCTCTACAAAAGTAAATTTTGAAAAAATTAAAGAATTTTCTAACAAAAAAAGTAAGTTGTTAGTTTAACTTTCATCAAAAACTTTTTTATAGAATAATGATTAACAATTTTTTTGTAACATTTCTGTAAAAAGTTTTCCTTCTTTCAAAACTCTTCTAAAACTCTTTGTGAGATGAAATTTTTCTCACAAACTGTTTTTGTGAAGAAAACTGTAATCAAATATTTTTCCTACTATAAAATTTTGAAAACACGTTTATGGAAAAATACTTCATAAAAGAATTTCATGCGAAATTATTCAAAATAAAAAAAATAACAAAAATTTTCTATGGAAAAATTAGTTAATAAACATTTATAAAAAAGTACTAGAAAGTACGGATCTATACGCGAATTATCATTTAAAAACATTTTTGATATTAATATAATTTGGCACAATGTATTGTACAATACGTGTATAAATGGAAATTGCACAACACCAGCTCCGATTTCGATCAAATTCGGTACACATATTCTTATTTAAAGTTTTTCAAAATTCTGAAATTCGTCTTCGTTTGGATTTTATCAAGGAGCAAGTTCGATTTATTTCACATTAAAAAATTCTTAAATAAATGACGAATTTTTCACCACATTCCCTTTATAAAACAGTTAATTAACAATCATTTAAGACCAAATACATATTAGCTCTCGAACTTTTATTTAAACGAAGATGAATTAGAAAATTTTGGAGAATTTCAAATGTTGTATTGACTTATAGAATATGTGTACCGAATTTAATATAATATAAACAAAATGTCCCTGCTATGAAAATATATAAACCGATATTTCTGAAATAAGGTTTAGTAAACTCAATAGAGTGAACAAAACATATCGATCACTCTATTGAGTTTACTAAACCAAAATGGTTGCTGGGTTACACCTCAAGTGTTTTTAATATTTTGTTTCTAATCGCTAAAAATAAAGCACAATTTCTTTTGTTAATTAGAAATAGCAAAAATAACATTATTTCTGGTAAACGGAAAACTATGTACTACTGTAGTTATTAACTGACTATAAACACGGTTGTGGGTGGGTGTAAGTGATTCCCACAGTTATAAGTGTGTTTCTATATTTCTATATTTACTTAAATGTACATATAATGAATTTTCCATAACCTTTCGCATTTTTTCTGTATTTAATTCACACTCATGTATTTACACAGGTTTAGAAAGGAACATCACGTGCCAAAATTATTTTGTTGTAGCTCATTTATTGTTTAGTTGGCGGTCACTTAGAGTGGCAGGAGTATAGAATAGTTGTAGATTAGTTATTTGCACGCGATTTTACTTATTATGATTACAAATGTAAATATATACATACTTAAATATAATCAGATATACATATATATTTGGTATGTTTATTTTTGTAAATTTTATATAACCCAGTGAGTAATTTCTTTGAGAAATAAAATTTAATTTAAAAAAAACATAAATTATAAAAAAGATATTTGGAGGCAAAATAATTTATTTTAAAAATAAATTTAAAATTTATATAAAAACTTAATTTGTATTGTTTTCAAATGTATTAATCTCTAAAGTTTAAATTTTATCTTTTTTTTTTTGGATTTGAAACATTTTTTTGGAATATAATTTGATTGAAAGTTCTGGTTAGTTGGGTTTTAATAAATATGCGTGCTTATGTGTTTTCATATCGTAATTATACATATCTATGATTTTTTTTCTTTTTGTTTGGAATATTTAATGTAGGAATATAAATTAAGGTTTTTTCCAAAAATTTTGTAGCAACTAAATATGGGTGGCTGTTGTAAATGTTAGTTATTTAATATGTTTGTAAATACGTAATAGTTTGGACATTTATAAAACAGGATTGCCATGTAAATTAATTATATTACTTCTCTATTGACATTATTTACACTTTTTGAAAAATGTGAAATATTATTAAAAAAGGTTAAGTAAGAAAAATTCTTGAAATTTATTGAAAACTGTATTCTAAATTTGCTTATTTTGAAGAGCAAATATTTCCAATTACGATCTCATACTTATTTCATATTACTCATACGTCTACTTTAAGTTGATGCAATGCAGATAACCATAGATGTCAGTAATGCTCTGAAACAAACAACTTTCCTTCAGTCTGAAATTTCTTTTCAGATTTTAAGAAGATTTGTCTACAATTAACCGTATACATGGACCCACTTCCACAAATGGCTTTAAATTGTAAAAAGTCCCAAAATGATAATATTTTAATCCATTTAAAATTTGCGCAACCAACCAAATACAGTTCCAAGTTTATTTTATTTATATTTTGACCTCCAATGACACGAGTCTTCTGATATTTCAAAAATGTATGCTTTTTGTTATCAATAACAGTAGAAAATTAAATATTTAAACGACGGTCTTTCGTGTTACGTACCAATTGCCTGGTACAGGTGACCAGTGTTGCCATTGATGCGACATTAGTTTCAAATAGCGACTTTTTCATCTGTCCCCTTTTTTGCTCTGTTTGTCCCCATATCAAGAAATTTTAAATAAATTATGGAAAAACAATAAAATCATATAATTTTATACATAATGGAAATCGAAATAGTGTCAAATTAAAGAAAGTTTTCTACTATTCATGCATATTTCTACATTAAACGAGAATCAGAGTAAATTCATAATATAAAACTATTCAAAATGTGATCATTTTTGGCAAATTAAATCAGTTTAGTATTTTGTTCCTCAAATCCCCTTTTTGTAAAACTTCTGAGCCATATAGAGTTCGCCATTGATTTTGCTGGTTGTACTTTACATTCTTCTTGAGCCTTTTTCATTCAAGTTCTACTTGTCTTCGTTACAAAATTTTGATCCTTAAAAAAGTTCACATAATGGTAAACAAAACTATCACTCTACATGTTTCGGACTATCCAGGGCTTCAGTATATATTTTATTAGCAGTATTGCAAAAATAATACTGAAACATATTTTTATATAAAATATAAAAAAAATATGATGACAAATCTGTTACTCAACATTTTAAAGCTTAAAAATATTTTGTGTAAAAAAACGTTTCTAATTTCAAAATGTTTAACAATTTTTTAAAATATGTTTAAAGTTCATCTTCATATTTCAGTTATATTTGGCAACTCTATATGTTGAAATTTATAATATAAAAAATATACATAGAAAAAATATTACGAAACAGCATGTGATTTTTTATTTAACATCTACGACTTCTTCATCATCGTCGCAGTCATCACAATCATCGTCGTCATTATTCTACTTCAATTTGTGTTTAGATTGTGTTGACATAAAGGTGTGTAGAAACATAAGTTTTTTTATTAAACATCCTGCTCATTTGCTTGAAGTTTTTTTTGTCATATTTTTGTATTTCTTTTGCTATTCATATCCTTTATCGGCATTTCGTTTATATTATACCCTTCACCAACGCAAGTGGTGAAGAGGTATATTAAGTTTGTAATTTCGTGTGTAGAAGGAAGGAATTATCTTAAATCCCATAATGTATATATACTCTTGTATCAAATTAAAATCTGAGTCGATTTGGCACGTTCAAATCTACTGTAATTGACAGGGCCCAATAAAATTTGGCCTGAGTTTTGGCTATAGTCCTGGAAAGTTCTCTGTATAAAATTTGTAAAATAAGATTAGTATATCGAAAGATATAGACCGAAATCTAAGGAAACCTCTAAGCGCCATCGTAGAGTAAGATAAGATTTTATAAGATAATATAAAGTTATATATACTTCATTATCATTCCAAAACTTGTAGCCAAGTTCCGTGTTACATTTAAGAAAAACGGTTATTTTTTAATATACCTCTGTTAGTGTATGCGTATGTAAGGGTAATGAAGATTCGGCATAGCCGAATATAGCTACTTCTTTGTAGAAAGTATAAAATAGAGTAACAAAAATTAAAGCAAATTAAATTCGTGTATATTTATTATAAAAAATGAAGAAATATTTATAAACCAAAAATATGTCAAAAAGTCAGCATAAAATTATTATAAAACCAGAGATTTTTATAACCCAAAATTCCATTCAAAATAAGAAAAATAAAAATGAAAAATGTTGACATGTAGATTAATTTTATTTTACCTTAAATCTATAAAAATTCTAAATGATAATTATTGTGGGTATCTAAAACGTAAAAGTAATTAAAAATTTAGTTAAATAAAAAACATGAATAATTTTTATTAAAAAATAACAAAAAATATGCGAACATAAAATAATTATGCTGGTAGTAAAAATTTTATTAAAAAGTGTTAGTAGTTAATATAAAATCATTAAAAAATATTAATATAAAAGAAAAGGTGTGGTAAGGGGGAGAAACAAATTAGGTGCGTAAGGTAATTCGACTTCAGAAAATGGAGTTTATTATATCAATAAATTATTTTAGTGGTTTAAATTTAATTTATTAATTTACAACAATACGTTAATATATCGGTTTTTAACTAGTTCTGCCTATCGGTAGTCAAACTGCCCTTTTTGCGCGCTTAAATATTTGCTAAAAGTTAGTCATTAATGAAATTCGGCCTGATTAATTATTGCTGCCCAAAAAAGCGTACTATGTAAAATTAGAAACATTGCTTCCGTTGAAAAATATTTATAAACGAATATGAGAATCAACTACAAAATTTAAAGATAAATCTTTATGTTTTTAGTTATACGAGAATAATTAAATCAAAAAATATCAAGATCTTTATTGACTGCAAAACAGGCCTTCAGATCCATATCAGATATCTTAACCAAATACTGAGACATTTGGTGGTAAGACAAATGAGGATTCCTTGTCAATGTAACTGCGCCGGGAATGACATCGCAGATTTTCATCATGTATTCAAGATTGTACTACCACTAGTATTATTTTGAAGAACTGCGAGGATAAGCTACATGGAAGATAAGACTGTTAACTGAATTAACATGTCGAACTTCTTAAGGCCCAGATATAATAATTGAAGGAATACTCAGCTGTCTACTTCCAATAGAAAACAAGTCAGACTTTTGTTAGATTATAACAGTACATTTGTGTGGAACCCATTCGAGAAGAATGGGTCTCCCTACAAGAACTTCTTTCGCAGTTGCCAAACAGGCTATAGAAAAAATATGGTTTGATCATTGTGACATTGTACAGTACTTAGAGAAATTTGGATAATCGAATTTGGATGGAAGTCTATACTCATGAACAAAGTGATCTTTGTTATATAAATCAGAGGTCGTTGATTTCTTTCCCAGATACTGGCCTGAATAACAGTTGGATTACTTGGACTGAATAATTGTGCCAGAGAAGAGCTCTTCGAGTATAGAAATAATGTGAGTTTGATGACTTATTATTACTTAAGTCAATAGAAAGCTTATTAGCTCAAAAATCATACAGTGACTCTACTTATCTACAATTCCTTCTTAAAGTTTTAGGAGACTTGTAGAATTTATCCATAATATATCACAACCATAAGAAAATAGTATACCATGTATTAAGAGATTAAATAGAGCCATTTAATTTAATTTTCTACTTGATTCAACTTTTATTATTTCAAGTTTAAGACTTGACTTGTAATCTATTATGAAATGTTTTTCAATTTTGAGATTTTTCGAATCATGTAAGTAAGTAACTTTTTTTATTCATGTACTAATAATTTGTCCAACGTCCAATGAATTCCGAATCACCAATCAGAGTTAGTATATTTCTCATGATTTTTAATATCATTGGTTCCTATATTGTCCTCAGGTCTATATGAAGGGGAATGTCAAGTTGCCAGATTGTAAAATTTGAATAATTTCATCATCACTTAAGAAATCTCTGTTATCCATTATAATAATTTTCACATTTTAAATAAAAACCTCAATAACTCAATTACAGCAAAAAACTAACTCCTGCCAAAAAATCAATACTAAAGAATTTTTATTTCAAAATAATTTTCCTGGACATTAAAAAAAGGATTCAGAAGAAAAAATGTTGTTGTGTCAAAACTTCAAAAAATGTTTAATACCTAATAAAAGTAATCATAACCCCATAATCAAAAGTTTTGTTTGGAATTTTATTATATTTCTTCTATAGCCAAATATTTAAAGTTATTCTTAAACTAATTTTGTCTAAAACAATATAATAGAGAGAAAAGAGAAAGCTGCCTCCTCATTTATATAAAAATATGTAGACATACACTAAGGTTTCTCTTTTCCCACATTTTTTTCGGGAATTTAGGAAAAATTCTATAATTTCCGGGAATTCTTAGAAATAAATTGTATATTTTATAGAAATTATCAGCTTAGTTATATATGTGCTATAGTCTAGTTACAGGCGATTTTCATGAAATTAACATATTTATTCAGAACTTTTTTGAATGGAATTATTCCAAAAAAAGGTGTTTTTAAAGCTGATAGATAGAGAGAGACTCTAATGCGGGACCAATAACTAAATGTGGACATAAATTGGTTAAATTGCTAACGTATATTTAATACAGTATCATGGAGCTAGATCAAACAGCCACAAACTTTTGAGGTTTTATTATTTAACTGAAGTAAATGTCTATGGAAAAAATCATAATATCGTATTTCAAATTGTGATCTATTTAACACGCTTATATTCCATTGATCCCAATGAGTTTTTGTTTTATGATATAGTATGATTAAATTCGCAGATATCATGCTGTAACTATTTTTCTATTGGAGCGATATAACAGTTTTTAAATAGAAAACTGCAATAAAAAAAATCTGTCAAAATATCATTGAATTTTTAAATGATTCCTTTCGGAGTTGCACATGGAGGCAATATACCTTTAAATTAAATTACTTCCCAAAAAATTCTTGGGATTTACAAAAATGAATTTTCAGGAAAATCCCGGTAACGTTTTCCCGTGAAGAAACCCTTAAATGCACATATCAATTTATTTAAACTTTTGGTTAAAATTAAAGCACAAAATATAAAGTATTTCCATAACTTTGGCACAACAAAATGAAAACAATAATGAAACCCATCATAAATTGAAAAGTTTAATTTCTCAAAATACCAACCCAAAAAATACAATACATACATATATACAAACAAATAGCAGAAATAATATAGAAAAAAGATACAAACAACAACCATAACAAAAAAGTATCTGAAATGAATTTTATTATTACAAAAATACAAAGCAAATAAAAAAAAATACCTTTAAAAAACTAATCCCAAAGAACATTTAAGGAAGAAAATCTAAAATAAAAAAAAAAATAAAAAAAAATACCTTTAAAAAACTAATCCCAAAGAACATTTAAGGAAGAAAATCTAAAAAATATGTAAGAAAAATATAATTTTGTAAAGATACAGATACAAGCTTAACCTATCTGATGGTTAACCCTTTTGACTTTGGAATTTATACAAATAACATCATTATCCCTGACCAAACTTATGCTATCAAATCTTTAACCTTTTTATTGAGCAAATTTCATTCTTATTTCTTTTATATTTTATATTTTATGTTTTTTATTTTCTCCTTTCTTTGTTCTATTTTTTGTATTGTCTTCAATTTTTCTTTAAGAAAAAGTTACTTCTTTGACAAGTTTATAGCAAATAGCACAAGTCGCCAAGTTTAAGAAATAATAGGAAATATATTCAATATCTCTATGAAACCAGAAAAAAAGTTATCCAAATTGTAGGTTATAAGCCAATAAAAATTTTTCAAAAAATTTTAAAGAATAGATTTAGAGATATAAGGAAACGGAGCATATAGCAAAGATGGCAAAAATTGACAGCATAAAAACAAGAAATCTAAATCTCTAAAATATTTTGTGATGTCATTTTAGGTTTCCTATTTTTCGCTTTTTATACCCTACACCACCGTATGTGTTTGGAGTTTTATGCTCACTCACCTTTAAGTATACCGTTCTACTCAAAAAATAATTTTCTCAATCGATTTAGCGATGTTCGACAATCTGCCTGTCTGTTTGTTTGGCTGACTGTCCATGTAAATATTGTGAGCACTCTAAAGGTCGTTATTTTGAGATATCTTGCTAAAATATAACTTAATTGACACAGAATAGTTTTCCGAGTCAATTTACCGATGTCCCTACGTCTGCCTATTTGTCTGTATGTATGTCCGGCTTGCTATCCATTAAAATATTGTTATATTTTTGAGATATCTTGCTGAAATGTAATTTTGATTGGCATAAGCCTCACATATACTTTGTATTGTAATAATAACAGAAATCGATGTTCAAAATTATGTAGGGGTCTGTCCATAATTTTCTCTAGATCCCACAGAACCCGACAGAAAAAATCAGTTGAAAAACCCTAAATTTCACATAAATGTTAGTTTTACAATTTTATACTGGATACTAAAAATAAATCAGAAAATAAAATTATACGAGTGTTGTTCATCGTTTTTTCGTAACTATTATTTATAACCAACTCTGTGTTGTAGGACATCACATGGTCGGTCTTGACCGACTATAACATTTTTATATATAACATTTTATATATAACATTTTGTTTTCCTTGTTTTTAAGATAAATAAAAGAAAATAAATTAAACTCAAGAAAACGTAATTTTTAAAAAGCGCATAAAGTAACAAATAAATTATAGGAAATAACATAAATTTGAAATTTAAGCTATAAAGGTATTTTGTAGCTGTTGATGTAATTTTAAGATAGACAAAAAACAGTTTATGTAACTAATTTAATATAAAGCAAATTTGATTATAAATCATTAGGAAAAAATACATATATAGAACCAATTTAATTTAGTATCAACGGCCTACTAAAGGAATTTTTATTAAAAAATAAGCTTTGAACATTTTGGATTAACCCCAGGAAATTGGGCGGAATGGTGGATGGTGAAAATTGAATACATGCAAAGCCTCCAAGGAGATGTGGTTGTCTTCAGCCTGAGAGCGGAAACGCAACTCCTTTGCAAAGAAGCATTGATATTTCTGTCAGTGATTATAGGTTAATATGAGTAGTTCCTTATTATAGTTTTATGTTCATTATTACAGCTAGACATGAAACGAAACTGCGAATGTAAAGTTTAGTAATCAGAAACAAGTAATTTGGTGAATTTGGGACCAATCTAACTTAAAAAAGGAATTCATCTAAGCAGATAGAATTCATGTGGTACTTTTTATATTTTTTTTGGAATTATGTTGGGTTAAAATAATCTTCGCTTTATTGAAAAAGTCAGCAAACTGATTTTTTTAGTAATTATGAAAAATTAGAGACAAAAACTTGATCAAAATTAATATTTTACGAAAATTAGCATTCATATGTTTTTTTTCGACTTAATATTCTCCGAATCAGGCCCATTTCTATAAAAATATTTACATAAAGATGCTGTTTATTCTACAGAAAACATTCCCAATGTCTTCAATATATATGATGTGTCCTGTTGAAGCAATTTTTATTATAAATACAGTACTCAAAATGTTATGAAGTTTTTAGTTTAGATCTTTAAGCGGACAATCGAGTCGAAATCTGGATATATTTTTCCGGATACAATTCAGCCATTCATAAGAATAAGTAAGGTTAAAACGTCATCATTGATAAGTTGAAAAAATATGGTGTTTAAAGTAAACATTCAAATATGCCGAAAAGTCATATTGATACTTCTTTTCCTTAATAGCTATCAAGTCAAACTGCATGCTTATAGGAAACCAATGTTCTTGCATCAGGATAGAGGGACATCTGTTCAGTAATCTCAATATAATTCATGTAAGAACGTGATAATAAAGTTAATGGGAGTATTTTTGAATGCATTTCCAAGTTCAATGATAATAGAAACTTTCAACACATATTTATATTGCAGTGGACTCAGATAATTTTATAAAAAATTGTTGATAAACTAGAAAATATTTTATTTATATAAAAAAATTTCTCATAGTAATCTAACGGAAATCGCTTAAAGAAAGGCAAAATCCTTATAGTCGATCAATATCATTGCAGGCAGCCAAACAGAAAATGAAATACTAGACTCCAAGTTTTCAAAATCAAATAATATCTTGGACTTGACTAGTGTTTTCTGCAAGCGGAGTTATATATATTACCTGGGTATCTGGTCATAGAGTAGTATATCAAATAAAAAGATAACGATTTCGGAAAATGTGAATTAAAGGGATAATGGGCATCTGAGCTGCTCACTCCTGGACACTAATTGAATAATAACGATTGTAGGGAAGATCGTTTCAAAAACCTTTTTCGTGCTTCAGTACATCTTATTTGGAAGTTGTGAGTAATTAAGGACCGATCCTTAAAAAAACCCCACAGTCTGAAATTGTACAAAACTCTTTTGAACAAAGTTCATTTAAAATATTTTTTTTATTTAGGATATATACTTATTAGATTTAAATCATATTTCGGGGCTAAATATCGTACAGTTTAATCTGAGATGATCGGTACAGTTACACGTTATGGGAGAAACAAGTTTTTCCCCTAAAAACATCCGCACATAATTTTCCACTCATTTATCAGGGTTAAGAATAAAGTGAGTAATTGTGACATAAGTCAATTCGCTCAGGTGATTTATTTATAAACAAAAGGCCTTGTACCATAATGTACAAGGTCCCTTATTACCTATATATCTCGTTTTTGATGTTTGACAACATTAGGGACATAAGTACGTATGAGTAATACTACAATACTGTATTACTTTTGCGTATGTAAAATTTACAAAATTTAAATCATTTTTATATTGAGGGTTTTTTTAATTTCTTTCGCTCCACAATAAAATGTTATCAGATTGTTTGATATTTTCCCAAGCAGTTTACTGTTAAAGCCAACAATATCGCTGCAGTGTCAATGAAGCTATAGGACAACCTTAAAGTTCAGAAATTTTTATAAATTTTTTTAAAAATTGTTATCAGTTTTAAATAATGTTTAACTACAATTATAGCTAAACGGTATTCAGTTCATTATTATTTCAGGAATCATCCAAAAAGTTATAGTCAAAATATATAAAGTTATAGTCAAAAATATTATGATGCCAATGTGTCTATTTTTATATTATTGTAACTTCATAAATAAATGCATTTGGCTGATGGTACTATAGAATCGGTATTGCTTTACATTCTTACTTATTTCGCTTAAATATAATTATAACAGTATTCAAAATAACGAACATTTCCATTTTCAAATTTTATATCAAAAATACGAAAATAAAAATCATTTAAATTACTTCTTTAAAAAACCATAAGAAATTCTATAAAATATTTACATTTTAATATTTTTGATCAAATACAAATAATCATCATAACAAATCGGTTTATTATTTCTTTTGACTCACATTTATTTGGGTCACTGAAATCCCCAGGTGATAACATGTCGACTCTAACAAAAATTTATTTGCAATTTTTTTAGTTTTTACAAACATATTTTCATGAGTGTAAGACATTTTCTTTACTATTCTACATGCATTTACAAAATCAAAGCAAAGAAGAAAATAAAGAAAAATAGAAAATAGAAAATGAAAATATTAAAAAAAAATCAGAGAAAAAAATTGCAAAAAATTATTATGCCACATGGGTGTCAGCAACACATTTCATATACATGTATATGAACTATATTTTCGACATTATATGGCTGCTGTCAACTACTGAAAATAATGCTTATAAACTATAAGCAACAACAGCAGCAAAAAGGAAAAAATAAGGAAGCACAATCTCACACTAATACAATGACAACTAAACAATAGCAGCAGCAGTTTCAATACAATTACACTTAAGTCTAAAACTAAGAAAATGAGAAAAGGAAGCTGGAAAAAAATTTTAGAAAACTTAAATCTAAAAGATATAACAAATACTACTAACAAGAGACAATATCTTGTGTTTGTATTTTATGTATTTCTTACACATACACTTGAAGATTATTTATATATGTTTTATATATTACACATGCCTGTAAATATTTCTTTCATTTCTTAGCTTTCTTTACATACTAAATTTTATAATAAGCTAAGAAAATTCTTGGAAAACATATTAGTATCTATTTGAAAGTAATGAGGTCGCAAAATTCTTAACTCGCGTTTTCATTAAAACTTTTATCACTGGTCTTATTTGTTTTTCCCGATCAAAATATCTTTGTAACATATGTCAGTTACTATGTTTCATGTCAAATAAATAAATAAATAAATAAATAAATAAATAAATAAATAAATATATTGTAAATCTGATTAAAATGGTAGACCGGAAAAAATGTGAACTTAATTTCCTAATATTAAAAAACTACAAAAAGTTAGTCAAGCATTCAAGGGTTTGCCATCAAACTGTTTCCAATGTTGTTAAAAATTGCCAGGAGAACTGGTTCGTTGATATAAAAACAGATTTAGGTAAAAGGAATGGTCCACTTGATGTTTCTAAAGCAAATAAATAAAACGCATTTTCAAAAAAGCTTGCAACATATCCCGTCGGAAAGCAGGCCGGAAAGCCCAATGCTCGGACTATTTGGTACGAAAAGTTAAAGTAATACAGGCTTGAAAACACATAAGGTTAAAAAATTTCATGGCAGGAACGCTGATTGAAATTTTGATGCCAAAAATTCAGCTTTATAATGAATGACAAAACATATGTTCTGGCAAATTTGTCGCAACTTCCTGGTAAAAATTTTTCTGTAGCAGATTCTCAAGCAAATATTGATAAAAGTTGAGGACCCAAATGAAATCCAAATTTCCCAAAAATTTCTTGTCATTAAGGTGAACAAACCCAAGAACAAGAATGTGGGATTTTGTACCAAGAGCATTTAAAAGCGTTAGTGAAAGGATTTCTGAAAGAGATTCAAAATTGCATCACCCGTTATTAAAACTATAAAAATGTATATTTTTTTAATTGTAATAGTAATTTCAATCAAAAAACAAATTAAAAAAGGTGTAATCTTTTCTTTTTTATTAACATGTATGTATGTTAAGAATTTTTCAATCTCACTCCTTAGTTTTATGTTTTGTACATATGTCCCTTTTCTCTTTTGCTCATATTAATACATACATATATATAATTTTCTTAAACAAGAAACTCTAAGGAAAACTAAAAAAATGTGTCAAAATGCTCAATTTATTTTTTGGCACAAGGACTTTCACTGCTTTGTGTAGGTTATTGCACATGAAATATTAGTAAAGGAAAAAAGAAAAAATACTTTTTAAAATTGCCATAAAAAATTTGACAAAACACATGCCTATATTCATTTTCTAGCTCCTTTTTTTGAAAACTTATTGTAAGTTAGAAATGTGTTCCTTTCTCTTCTTTATGTTTTTTATGGTCTCATGGAAACAGTTTTATATTTTAAATGGGCTTTGTTTATCAGAGAGAAGTCTTTTTTTTCGAAAAAAAAAAAATATTTTATTAAAGACAAAACTTTCTCAATATTTTAAGTGATTAAGGTTAGATAAAAAACTACAGAATATCTCTTTTTCCTTGTCCTTTATTTCAAAACAAGACGGCAAAGGTCACATGTGTCTGGTTAGACTGTTGACTGCTCAGACATTTTTTGAAAATAAAATGACCTGAATTTGTTTATTTTTGATAATCTTGACAAATTAAAGAAAGAGTTATTATACTTTTAAATAATTTATTCATATTCTTTATATAAATTAAATTATGTGGAATTTTTTTTATTTTCATGCAAGAAATTAGTAAATGGATTTATTGTGGGTGTAAAGAATGTTTTAAAAAATTGTATACAGAAATTTTAGTAAGAAAACTGGTTGTAAGAAAATTGATTGATTAATTACACTTCTATCTCTATAATAACAGAATTCCAAATTTATTAACGTAATGGAAGTTTATTAGGAGTGAAACCAAGGAAAATCATAAACCACATAGAAATTGACTTAGAGAACAGTTAAACAAAATTTAAACAACTTAATAAAGTGCAGATCAAATTGTGAACAAAAATACAGAT
The DNA here is from genome assembly GCA_004302925.2 of Cochliomyia hominivorax. Taxonomy (NCBI): domain Eukaryota; kingdom Metazoa; phylum Arthropoda; class Insecta; order Diptera; family Calliphoridae; genus Cochliomyia; species Cochliomyia hominivorax. The sequence goes on from PYHX02000467.1 coordinate 60,505,007, forward strand.
TTTTTCCTGATGTTAGCATTTCAAAAATATTGTTAAGCTTTATATATCTGTGTCCAAGATGTTAAACACTTTAATTTGAATTTTCGAGTAATTTTTTGAACATATTTTATTTTTTGCAGTGTTGCCATACAATTTCAGGAATTTTTATCAAAACTTGGCTAAAAGAATATTACGTTAAATTTTTATTTAAAATATGGATGATATTTGAATTAGTCAATCACTTAATTACCATATATATACTATGGAAATCGAAATATATGTAGAACCACAAAACTGAATGAACCTCAATGCAGGTGGACTATTTTCTTAGAATTTGAATGGGTTTGTCCAAACACCTATTGAACAACCATTTTTACGTTATATATTACGCTGTGCTTTTATAAACCACTTGCAAGTAATAAGCTTTTTTCTTTATTAAATACTAAATTAGTTTTTGATATCAAATTGTATTTTGGGCATTTTATTATTTTCTTAGCCACCATTATCTATAAGTGTTTCTCGAAACTAAAAATTGTTCACAAATTTCAGCAATGTTACTTAAGGAGCGAAATCGATAAAAATTGACATGTTAGTAAAAAATAAAACGAAAAAAACCAAATTTACGGTTTTATTTTTCTATTTTATTTCATTGAAAGTATTGTAAAAATTTACAAAAATGGATCTCCTTTTATTATATTATAGAGCTTTCTGTTAATTTGTTGGTAGTTCATCTCCGTTGAAATTATATCACTCTTTTAGATACCTTTTTGCATTCTTCAATTTTCTTTAAAGAAGAGCTTAATATCTCTCCACTGGCCTTAGCTCCGGATGGTTTGGAGGATTTGGCTCTCCAATCCTAACGTTTCGTTATCCAAGAATTTTTTAGAAACTTGACTTCAATTTTCTTGCTCTATTTTTGGCCTCTTTCAAATCCTTGTATGGTTTTAAACTATTAAGCATAAGCCTTAACCTTTCGTACCAAATAGTACTAGCGCTATGCTAAATGGGCTGCTTTCTTATTGGATATGTTGGGAGGTCTTTGAAAATGCGTTCTATTTTTTTTTTTTTTTGCTTTAGAAACATCATGTGAACCATTCCTTCTAACGGAAGGCCTTTGAATGTTTAGACAACCTTTTTATGGGACCAAGTTGGGTTTTATTGAAAATATTTAATAATTTTAGTACGCATTCATTTTAATCAGATAAACAATATACCCATTCATCATCAAAAAATAATCAAATAATAAAAGTTTTAATGAAAAACGCGTGTTAAAATTTTTTCGATCTCACTACTTAATACACTTCTCTGCTATCTTTGTTTTAAATTTCAGCCGACAAAAAGCTACAAATATATTCATATAATAAATATATTCCGACCACTGTGCAATTTACTCCTATTAAAAATTGATCATTGTATGGTGTAGGCGTATACTTAATAAACTATTTTTTATGTATATTACTCATACTTAGAAACGCGGACAACAACATCCCCGCGTCGAATTAGATTTTATATATTTGAACTTAAAATTTTTATAATTCAATTGTCAAAACAATTGGAAATGTTGATACAAACAAATTTAAAAGAATTTCATTACAAAAATTTAGTTTCAAATTAAATACATGATTCTTCGAAAACAGTTACTTAAAACAACTTGTTTACAATATTATTTAATTCAAAGTAAAATTAATTAATTTTTTAATGTTTTTTTTTAATAAAAATTTATAAAATTTTAAAATTTAAATAAAAAAAATTATTCATTTCCAGAGAAGTAAAATTCCAGAGAAGGGCATGTAAAGATTTTTCGCAAAGTACAGGTCGCAATTTTTTAAATATATTAATGAAATTTGGAACGTGCTGTCAAAGAATGATGCCTGTTGAATTTGGTTATGGTCCCTCCGGAATGTCCATAAGATTCCTTAATATAAATCGATGTTAACCAAATTTTTCGAAAATAATTTTTATTATATTCTAAAGCGATGTGCTAAATTAAACGAGGAACGGTTCATTATTTCTTATTTGTCTCAACAACAACCCTTCCAAATTTCACTTTCAAATATTTTTTTGGTACTGTAAAAATACAAGCCAAAGCCACTTTGCGAAATTCAGGGTTGTTCCACAGAAAATTCAAAATTGTTTCGTTATTTTTTGTAGGAAATATTTACAGCCACCAGTGCGGTGTAGGGTGCATTACATTGTCAGATTTGACCGACTATAACATTTGTACTTTTTATGTTGTTTTTTCTTTTTTATGTTTTTTTATTAAGAAAACAACTTAAAAAATATTTTATAAACAAATATTTTAAATTTGATTATACATTTTAATAATGAGTTTATATTAAAGGAAAAGAAAATTTTATTATTTGAAATGTAATATTTAGGGCAGACTTTTTCTTTAGGTTAAAAATGAAATAAAAAATTTATGAAATAAATTTTAATTGTTTCAAGAATTATTTGCTTTTTATTTCTCAATTAAAAAATTATTAAATAAATATTTTTTTGTTAAAAAAATTACTTACCTGGATCATCATCGTCGTCCCAGTCTATTTGGCCATTTATTGTATTTAGGTGGGCAACAAATATGAAAATTGTTGCAAAACCTAAACAATAGCGGCAGGCGAGCAGGAGCGTTAAACGGGGAAATCTCAACAATTCCATGATGGGATCCTTATTTTATAACAAAATTAAGTATATAACGCAAATTTATTTATTTATTTCTTTTTTAAGGTATTTCGTTGTTTCTGAATTATCTATTTTGCTGGGTTTTTATTTCCCTCCTTTTATATATTTTGATGTAGGAGGGTTTTTTGTTATAGTGTATTTGTGGCTGAGTACGTGTGTATATGTTTTATATTTTTTACACAATTTGGATTTATTTTCTGTTCAGGTTTTTTTCGCTATAATTTATTATCTCGCAGGTATAGTAAAAAATATATATGTAGATGTAAATATTTTTTATATGTGGGTATGTGTGAGTAACAACATAAAATGTATAAAAAAAAAACTGAGCTAAAATTACAAACAAACTAGAACAATTTTAATGTTTCCTGTTGGCGGATGTTACAATTTAATTTCTGAAGCGTAACAATTTTCCAAATGCCTTGATTTTTTATTATTTAATTTTATATATTTTTGTTGTTGATGTTGTATTTTTTGTAATAAGTTTTAGCTGGGGTCTGTTTTGCAACCAAGTTTTTTGTTGCTATACATTTGTTGGTGTTGTTGTAGTTGTTGATTCATGGCAGATAAGAATTTACATTTTTACTTGTAAATGATGCAACCTGAACCATTGTTTTATGTTTAATTTAAAAAAAACGAAGAAGAAAAGTATTTTTACGATTTTTTGTTTCTTTTTTTCTTAAACATAAAGGTACATTTCAGCTTAAGGTTTTTATATTTGTTTTTTTCTTCTTTTTCTTTTATTCTGTTTCCTTTTCCGTTTTGTAGTATTTATTTTAATTTATATTTTGTTGTTGTTATTATTATTGTTGCTGCAGTGCATTTTATTCTTTTTTTTTTTTTTGACGCTAATTAACTTGTTTTTCCTTTTTTTGTTGTAGTTTTTGAATTGTGTTCTTCCTCCAGGTGATTGTTCATTTGTTCTACGATCGTTATCAGCGTTAGTTTAGCTCGAGTTAAGAAAACAAAAAGTAGCAATTATTCTTGTTTTCCTGTCAGTTTCACTTATAAACTAGTTTTCCTTTATATTTTATTCAACATTAAATCATTTTCTTCATTATTTCTTCTTGTTGTCGTTTTTTTTCATCTTTTGCCTCAACAAAATCTGCAATAAACCAAAAAAGAATTTCAATTTAGTTTCTAATTATTTTAGTTTTGGTTGTAAATATCAATTAAGCTGAAATGCCTGTTAGAGTTAATAATAATTAGCTTGTTAAGACTTAAAATATAAACTATTAAATACTTAAAATATTATCTGTGCCAAGAATAAAAAAATCAAAAGTTTTTTATTAACACTTGAAATTTTATTTAAATTATATTCATTATTTTAAATATATTTCTTTCTGTACATGTTTTTTTATTATTATTTTCTTACTTAATTTTATTCATATTTTTGTTTGCATTTTGGCATATTTTCACTTCTGTTTGCCACTTCAATTATGACCCAATTCCATAAATTTATTTTTTTTTTTGCTTCCTTTCCAGTCGCATGCTGAATGTTACAACAAGGTTTTCAACTGTGTATGATTTACTCTTGAAAGTATTTTTTACCCTTTTTTTAACTCTTCATATATAATTTTTATTAATGTTTAAACCACTATCTTTTTAAATAAAATGCATTATAAGTCGCTTATGACCGGTGTTACCATGTGGCCTTTTAAATTTTGTTAGCCTCTGGCATAATAATATTTGTACAAGACCATTTTTATACAATCTTTAAGCAGAAAGTAGATACATTTTATATATAAAGTCCACTAAGATAATTTAAATTGGAAAAAAGTTGCTTATTGTTATTCCAGTAGAAGAAGTTATAAACCGGATGGACATATGAGGAGTGGTATCTACCTTTTTAATGAAACATGTATCGCAACTGTTAGATTTTTTTTTTTTTTTGAACATAGATGCAGTCTTTTTAAGCTACAGCATTTTTTGATCTGTCTAATATTTGAATCTGGTAAAGAAAATTTAAAAAAAGTACCATATAGCAAAACTGTAAAAGAATTTGCATGGCGCATTATTTTATTTGTAAATATTGTGGACCAATATTAACATTGTGAGAAATAGAATCCTTCATACATATGAGAAGAGTAAATATCAAACGTAATTGAAACTATATTTTTACATGGGATGTGGGTTAAGTCTACAGAATATAGCATTGCTGTTATTCGTTTCGTTCTAAAAACTTTTAATTAAAAGAGCTACAGAAATTTTCAAATATACGAGTGTAGTAATATGACAATAGTAATGTATATTTGTGATATTTTTTCATTTCACAAAAAATTCTTATTTTAGCTTCTGGCATCTTAATTATTGAATCTTAAACATTATTTAGTTTTACCAAGTTCAAGAATAAACAATTATAGATCAATATTTAAGTAAATTCAAAAACTTTAGATATTAATTCTTTGGAGTTTGAGGCTTAAATCTAAGTAAATCTAATCATTATGGAATACACTGCCTTGTATAGCGGTTTAGATATGTTAAAAAAGCGCTTTATAATAGATTTTTTGGCCTTTAACTACTTTTATTTCAAAAAAAAAAAAAAAACGAATTACACATCCTTCAGAACAATATTTCGGTAGAACAAAGCTCACTAGCAATCATTGGATTCATGGCGAAAATGATAATAATTCTCTTTTATTGTGTAATATCAAAATAATCTGGATTTAGCTGAAAATTTGACTTCTAAATAACAAATAAATGGATTTATAATAACAATTTTAAGGTTAAAAATACTCATGATATTTTAATAATCTTAACATCAGGAAATTCATTGGTCCCAATATCCGTGCAATGTCAAACACGTACTATTTCTCCCGGAAAGTATGTTCATATCGGAATCACCAATAGTTCGATAGTATCACCTAGTTCTTATTCATTTTAAATATAAATAATTCAGTAACATTTTGAAATTAATATTTTTTAGAAAAACTTTCAAATATTTAGTAGAACTAAACGAATTTTAAGTAATAATTTTGAAACCTGCAATGGTATAGTTGGGTTAAAGTAATCTAATGTGTAAGCAGTGAAAGTCAAAAAATATTAACTTTTAAACTCATTTCCTAGCAACCAATGTTTTTGCTGGGTAGATATCATTTTGCAAACAAAAAGGACATTATTTATTAAATTGTGGCAATTTTTTAAGATATTTTGTTTCTGTTTTTTATAAGTCATATTTTGCCCTATCTATTGGCAACACCATTTATGGCTAAGTAAAGTAGCAGAGATTTTAATTAAAATGGACATGATTAATAAAATTTCAGTGCGAAAATAATAATGTTTTGAATTTTGAATTCCAATTAAAGATCAATCGTTTATAATTTGTGATGTCGCCAGCAGCAGTTAAAATTGCTATGAAGTTTTTTTGGAAATGGGTATATTTTCTTGTTAACATCCTTTTTATGGTTATCCAAAGATAAATGTTTCTCATTGTTGTAGGAAATTTTGGTAGCATGTTTGTGTATATATCAGAGCATTAAGATTGTGGAAATTTTTATGAAACAAATAAGGTGAATTTTGAAAAGTATTTTAAATTATGAACAAAGGCATAATTTGAAATACATTCACGAACTGTTAGTTTTCTATGTTAACAGAAAGTAGATTCCACACATCCAATAATGAGAATAATTCAAGAACAAGATTGTGAACAATTTATGGTCAAAAAAATTTACTCTTATTTCTCATGTCTCAAAAATATATTTAAATATGAAAATTTGTTGTAAAAATACGAAAAATGTAAGGCATACTTAATATGTATCTTATGTATGTCAGTTATTGTGTTAAGTGTCAAACAAATTGTTCACTTGACTAAAATAAGTGACCGACAAATAATGCGTACTTAAATTATAAATTACTTTCAACATACCCCAACTTGGACTTACGAAAAGATGGCCAAGCATTCAAAGATCTGCCGTCAAACTCTTTTCAAAATTATAAAACAGTACCGGCTCTATACAATGATTCTGAAGCTGTAAAATAAGAAAAAAATTTAAAAGAACTTCCAACTCATTCGATAGAAAAGCAGTCTGATTTGTTCAGTGCTCAGACTTTTAAGTGCAAAGTGTTAAAGCTAATGCAGTTTTAAAAACAAACCAGGCATGAAAAGTTCCAGAGAGAAATGCAGGAGAGAATTTAAGTTTAAATTAAAGTGAAATTTTCTTTTAAAAAACATATGTTCTGGTATGTTCTACGCAGAAAGCTCTATAAAAACGCTTATGGAATTATTTCCGACAAAATTTCATAACAAGTGATTAAAACTATATTTTTTTTTGTAAATTGTACTAATAATTTTAAGTAAATAAAAAAAAATAATTCTATAATTCATTTAACATAAATGTATGTTAAGAAATTTTTCAGTCCTTTTTTTGACGTATGTTTTGATATTATAATAATAAATGGACGTATAGCATTCAATTCCTTTTAACGTAGAAAACTGAATTTTGACAGGAATAGTTCAAAAAAACTACCCAATCTTTTCGATCAATTTCACGACGTTACACCTTCAAACAAAATACATGATTTTAATTTTGAGTTCAAGTCTACTAATAAATTCCTGTTAAATACCTTTAAACTTCTTAGCCTTCTTAATTAGTTTTCTATTCGTATAAGCAATATTTGTTAATATAAATAATCAAATTACTCATACGCAACATAGTTATAAAAATGCATGGAGTAATCGACTTTACATGTACAAATTTCCTACTTCATAAAATATAAAATAACAATCCGAAATATCATATTTCTGAATTTGAAAGTTATACTGTCGAAATAGAATAATGTGGTATATTTAAAATATCTCATGATAACACAAAATAGTCCCCCTATAAATCATTTATTGTCATGTCATCTTTTTATACTTTCAATAATTCACCTTTTTTTTTTTTTATATCTTGAAAAATTCAATTGAACTTTTTTAATTTGCTTTTTAATATTTTCTCTTTTGTTTTAATATTTGTTCATTAAATTGATGATGTTTTTTTATGTATTGATTTATGAATGTATGTATATTTATTTGTTTGTATAAATGATATAGTTTTATTTTCTGATATAAAAGTTTTTGTGTAAACATGATTTTATTCATTCACTTTCATTTCAATTTTGTTATGAGTTTTAATTTTTTCTCTCTCTTTTTGTAAAAGTTTTGTTTTTATTGTAATTTATTACTACATGCAACATTTTGACTTTTTAGTTTTTTTTCGTTATTATATATTGTATATTATATATGCAATTGTTTTGATTGTTGTTTAAAATATAGAAACAAACAAATAAGTAAATATATTCTTTAGTATATACAAATGTTCTTATGGTAACTAACAAACAAACATTGTTCTAGTATAAAATTACATATAAAATAAATGTTGTCCTTGGTTATTATGCTGGTGCTGCTACTGATATTGTTCTATTTGTAAGTTAGTTTATGTGTATGTGTGCGATTGTTGCATGTTTCTATTTCTGTATATTTGCAACACAGAGAATTTATTTTTTATTTTTTATTTTCATTTCTTTTGCAGTTTTTTCTATACTGAACAGTGGGGAAATTATAAAACTTTATGGATAAAAATCATCTTCATTGCCATATAATTTTTATAAATTTTAACAAATTGACACCTCTATGAAGCTCTTAAATTATAAGACTTTACACATGAATCATTAAATAATTGTCTGCAAAAAAAACAAATTGTAGATTTATATATGAAATATGGACCGAACATCATTCTATCTACAACGGCAGGTAGCCAGAAAGATATTATGAAGATGATTATCAGTACTTTCTTGATGTTTGTACTGGTCCTGCTTAACAAATACTTCGTAAAAATAAACGGCAATTACAAACCTGATTATTATTAATTATGTCACCATTTGATGAAAATCAGTGTTTTAATGTTTCTTATTAATGACATTAATTCCATCCGGCTCACCTTTAAAGTTTTTTATTTAAGCAGATCTAAAACATGCAACATCAGAAGGGAGGTATGGTATTGTCTACGATAATAGAGCTTAATTGATTCTTGAAAATGATTCCATTGTTTTACTTGTGTTTAGATGCAGTTTTAATAAATAAAAAAACTAAATATAGATAAAATCAAGCAGACGAATTTATATAGTGCTCGATCCTGCTCACATTAAAGTGTTCAAAGTTAGTCAGTTGGGGGATAACATCTTAATTGACTTTTCTTGTAACCGTATAACATTTAATTTCATATAGAAATGGGTTTTAGTACAGCAAAACCAATAATTTCATATTTAAAATGCTTCAAAGTTTGTGCAGTATCAATTAAAAAATCCTTCCGCCAGACTTGTAAAAGCGGTTATCTGTAAAAGCTGAAAGTAAAAATTTGAGTCACAGCTTGTCGAATGCATTATCATGAGGACAGAAACTGAACGTGAACCTAAACTTTAGACAATTGCTTCACTTGAAAAAAAGTTACCTCAATCGTCTATCATAACAACTATCAGTCACATGTTGTAACACCGCTAAAACAATTAATAAATATTTTGGTTCAAACTAAATCCCCGATATTATCTTTTCTGAATATATTTATTTCAGTTATAATATTAATTAAAAATCATGAGATTTTTAATTATATTTATTATTGTAAAATTTTTTAATTAAAATATTTTTTTATTTTTTTCTGTGTACTGTTGAATCATTAGAGTCGACTACAAAGAACCTGAACAAAAGGTGTATTAGAAGTGAATAATAAACGAAAAACACAGTCGACATTCATAGCAACCTTCACCAACATAAAATATGGAAAATCAATTGATATAAGTCTTGTCTCACACCCATTATAACACAGAAATTTCGACTTCGGAATATTAATTGTTTCGATCGATTCTACGGGAATCGATCTCTTGCTGTCGCAAAAGCTTTTAATAGTTAGTTTTTCTATAAAGGAGGGGCAAAACATTTTATAATGTCTTTCGTTCTATTATTTTAGGTCTGAAACAAAATTGTTTATAAATCATCATTTAAATTACTCATTTAATATCCCAGAAATAGTTGATGAAATAATAGGTCAAATAATGCTCGAAATATGATTTTAGTGAATCGAATGTATTTAGCCTAAAATGATAGCTTTCGAACAATTAAAGATTGATAGATTCGTTATAGTATTGATGCTGCAATTTTTCATTCAAAATGAAAACCTCACAGATTTACTTCCAAATGTTTTTTTTTTCTGTCCCACAGTCTTCAGTTCTAAAGAGGGTTTTTTATTTCATTAAATCTAGTGGAGAACGAGAGCAAGAAAATGCATGAGAGCAAGAGAGAGAAAAAAACTTCTGTTTAATGTAATGCATTTGGGTTAAATTTTGTTCAATGAAAGTAGGTTAAAATCAGATTTTACAATTGAATGAAATACTTTTTTTTTGCATTTTGTTTTTGTTTTAACTATAGTTGTTGTTATTAAATATTGTTTGGTTTTTTCTTTCAATGATTTCATTTTGTATTATATATTTTTTTGTTATTCATTTTCAAAGTTATTAAGTTGATTAAAAACGATAACTATATAGAGTGTAGGTAAAATACAATGAATGGATTTAAATTATTTTTCTGAACACTTTTCTTTTAGTAGAAAAAACTTTTTGGTGAAATCGTTGAGTATTAAAACATTAAATAAGATAAATATCAAATAAAAGAAAACAGTTTTTCATACTTATGCCAGAAAAAGATATGTATGCACAAATGGTTTCCTTAAAAAATTTTTCATATTCGAAAATATCAACATAATTTTTAAATATGTTTTCTATTATTTTTCACATTTCGTCTGAATAAATATTTTATATTTTCTGGGGAACAATTGTTGTTTTGTGCGTCTTTTACTATTGTTTAAGAGCAAAAATACGGGAAGCTGCAATAAAATTTGTTTGCCACAAGGAAGTTCTTTATATCCTGTTAATAATAAAAGGTAACAATGAAACGTAGCGTAACAATACTCAAGGCTACAAAACAATACGGTAAAAGGAGAACAAAAGATTCGAATGTTTGAAAACAAATTTTTTCTACACTTACATATTATATAGTAATGTATATAAATACAATATTATATTCATATATATCTATATACGATTTGTACATATATACTTAGATATCTAAGTAGCAAACAATACTGTTACCTGTTTTTTGTTTTGGTTTAAATATCTTGCAAAGCCAACACCTGGGATCTATTGGTAAATGCAGAGAAGGAAACTTTACTCTAGTGGAGTTAAGTGAAAAAATTTTATGTAAATACTAATACTAAACGTATCAAGTGGTGTTGTTGTTTTTGTTATTGTAAATGAAATGAATGTCTATGTGTGTAGACATCACATACATTTATTTACATTATACTTTGGTAAACCGCAAACAAATAATAAAGGTATTCATTGTGTATGTATAACGGAAACGGAAATACTATATATGAAAAACACGAAGGTAGCATAACTTGGTTAAAATTCTTACACATACTTACATTCTCTTCTCCAATGTTTTCTTAGTTTTTATTTTTATTATAGAGGATTTTATAAATTTTATTTATATACATTTCGTTTTTACTTATGGAAATTTATTTTTTAAAAAGCAAACTTTAAGTTCATGTTATAGAATTTTAGCATTTTTGTTTTTTCTAAGAAGGGAAATAAGATTTATAAAAGTACATTATATGTTCTATCATCGTAGGTGGGTAGAGTTTTATGATTTGATGATCCCATTTGATATTTCCTGGTATAAAAAGGGGGAAAATGTTATGTGTTACCTTCCATTATTTTGTCTTACGTTATATAACTTTAAATCCAAAACAAAATTCTCTATGTGACATACAACACTTATAAATTTAAATCGTTTACTCAAATTAAGAGGCAAAGTGAATTTAAGAGCCAATAATATCATCTTCAGAAGTTAATAATATATTTCAGTTGAAAAAATTCCCACTCAGTTTTAAATTCTACTTTCCATTTATTCAGTTTTAGGTGTAATTTACTATTAACATTTAATACCACAGTACAAAGTTAGCAATATTTGTAGACATCTGAAGAAATGCAATGAAAAATCCAGTAATTCTTCATCAGGGTTACCTTTCATGCGAATTTAGTGGAAAATTGTGACTTTTTCACAGCGAGCGATATATACTGATTCAATGGTTATTTCATTAAACCGTAAAGTCTGATTTTAACCAACTTTTATGGAACAAAATTTAACAAAAATGCATGACATTAAACCGAATATTTTTTATCTATTTTTTTCATATACTCTCTTGCTTTTATACTTTTAGATGACTAAACATAAGTAGACTGTTTTATTTCCATTGAATTTTTTCTCCCTATCGAAACTTCTTACACCATATTATCTGAGGAATACAATTTCGACCTGAGTTTCCAGACGGCAATAGCCAAAGGCTTTTAACAATATTTGTCAACTATTTACTTAAGACTTAGATTGGAAACTATAGTCTCCGGATTTGAATAAAGAACGTTTTTGGCATATTAAATGGGAAAGCCTGGATAGGATCTTTCAGCAGTAATCTGCAGCTGATACCTAAAAAATAGTGTAAAGTGAAATCAATATCTATTCTAAAGAAATTTACACAATTAATGCCGAAAGAACAGAAGGTATCGTATGATATGATGCTGGCAAAATACTGGTTATGGTCGAATAATACTGCCCATATTTGGAAATTTTCAAAATCTAATCAAATTTTTGAAATTCTTTTACTTTTAATTAAATGACTTTCATTTGAATTTGATGGTTGTAAGTGGTACGAAATTTCTATCTATTTCATTAAACTTCGACCATATAAAAATTAGTCAAAAATTGGATTTCCCCCAAAGAATTGGAATTATAAATTCTAAAATAGCATACAAGGACTATAAAACATACAAACTGGTAAACTATCGAAACTTCGAGTCAATATTTTTATTTCTTCAGTTTTTGCTCTTAAATATATTAAAAATTTACGTAATATATGCACAATACTGTGAAAAAACCAGTGGAAAAACAAATGTGTAAAGCAATATTTGCACGTATTTACAGACACTTCACCAAAGGAGTGGGTGTCATTTCTTCTTCTTTTATTTCTAACTTATTTTCGTTTTTCTTTTTCCTTCTTGTTTTGCTGTACCAGATGAAAATAGAAAATATGCATCTAAAACTGAGCAAAATGTCATTTTGGTATAATTGCATTTGAAAAAGTGGTGAACTATAAAAAAGGGAGAAAGAAAAAAGCTGATTTAACAACAATGTTATCAACAAGCAAAGCAGGAAGTTTTAAAGACTTGGTGGGAGACAAATACAGTAGTTTAATGTGATATACTGGCAACAAGAGAGAAAAAAATAAATATTATTTTCTTAAAATTTGGATTTTGAAAATTTTCTATGAGATCACGAATTTTTTCTAGAAATTAAATAATCGTTTATTATCAGGTTACTTAATTTTCTTCAAATTTGTGTTTTTGGCATTCCACTGTAACTCTTTATTTGCGACATTTTAATTGTTTTGTATGCAACTCAGTGTTAACAAGATACAAAACAAATTCTAAGAAATAAAAGAATATTAATTTGAAACCTTAAAGATGTTAAAGTTCAGTTATAAAATTCCAAAAAAAAACATTTATATTACATGTTGCAAATATGCAAACAACAGAACAATTAAGACAAATAAAAATGTCAACAACATTTCTTTAAGTTTTAGTGTATTTGTAAATACACTAAAAGAGATATGAAACAACCTAACGAACCAAGCTATAAACAAAATTTAACTACATCCTAAAATAGACTTATCTTAAAGAATACTTGTTAGAGCTTTATTTCAATCAAAATTATAGATACTTTTAAAATAATGCTTTAGAAATGTTTTTCATAACAACAGTATTTGTAATAATACTTGCAATACACTTGTTGGTATAACAACATTTACATAATATTTTTGTAAGTGTCTTTGTAAAATATATAAAATCCGTGTTTAAAAAAATAACAAAATTAAATTGTAATATTTGTCATATATAAAATAAATTACGAAGTACTTAAGGAATCCAAGAAAATTGTTGAATTGCCCTTAGACGAACTGGAAAAATGAGAAAATAAAATAGAAATAAATTGTAAAATTTCGAATATATATAAAAAGATTGTTATTTCAATTGAGCTTCTAAGCTTACAAAAATATTACGAAAATAAACCTACTTCAATCATGTTTCAAAAAATATTTCCATGTAAGCTTATTTTATAATTGCATTTCTAAGCTTTTTAAATACTTTAGCTAAAAAAAAAATAACCGCAAGGGTTAAATTTTCTTAACAAATTAAGTGTAAACAAGCGTTTCAAAACAATTATCATAACACTTTTGCCTTACGCTTATGTAATTAGTTTGTTACAAACTTATTTTGACGCCTTTTGGTTTGCTGGGAAGTGGGATAACAATGATAGCGCGAAATTTACTAATTTAAACTGATGGTAGGAATTAGATCTTTTATGGGTTAATATTATATTAAAAGTTGGGATATTATCTTCTAAGGATTTATGTGAGTGTTGAGCCCCAATTATAAAAAGTGAAACATCAATACTTAAAAGATAACTTTATATCAACATATTAGAATACTTTACGCAAAATTACTATTAATGATCGTCGAATCTGATCTTTTTAAAATAAAAACTACATATTTTATAGAATGCACTTGATTATTCTAGATAAATGAGTTTCCTACACCAGTTACCAATTTTTATTGACAGAAAAGAAAATTTTAAGGTAAATAGTCGCGTAAATTGCAAAAATATAGAAACTTTGTTCTTCTATTGCTTAAAATAAAAAAGCATATATTTTCCATGTACCATATAGTGACTTCATATTGGAGCTGTGATGAATGTAATCTTTTACAATTTGATGTAAGCTTATGAAGAGATGAACGAATTATAAAATGATCCTTTTACATTTGAAACAGTATTTTCCTGAATATATCCCAATGTTGGAAAATATTATCATAATAGCATCGTTTCTTTTTGATGTTTGTTTTTACTTCCAAGGAATTTCAAAAAAAAAAAAAAAAAAAAGAAGCTTATTTCGGAATTACATGATTTTGTCTACCGATTTTCTTGAAACCTTGACTATGGAATTAGTTAAAATTGGCACAATTATTTTATATTGCCAAATTTGATATTTTTATAACATATAGTTTTATGAGCGAGCCACATGTCCGGACAGATATCCTTAAAACGCTTTTATTTTGGAGGGAATAACATTATTCTTTCTCTGCGTTACAATTATCTGCACTAAACGCACTATTCCTTATCTACATATCTGCAATTTCATTAATTTTTTGAAGGAAATTAAATTTATTTATAGTAAAACTTTCATACGCACTGGCAGTTTCTGGTTAGAGGCGCTTTAATATTTTATTTTAGTTTACAAAACAAAACAATAATAACACACAGACATAATCATTATCACCATTTTTTTTCTTTCTTGTTTCATTATGACAATGATGACTATATCAATATAGAAAGATAATGATAACAATGTTGAAAAAAGAAGAAAAGTAATAAAAGTGAATGAAAATTAAAATAGAAAAAAAAAAACAATAAACAAATGAAACCTCATGTATGACAATTGCATAACTAACATATACATATATACACTTAACTATTTTAACTTGTATATGCATATTTATGAACAACTTTATTTTGTTATATGTATGTGTGTGAATATATTTGACTCTATTATGAATATGTGTTGAATTTGTATTATTTTCTCCTTCCATTCTTTACTCCAATTACTTGTAATGCAAGTACTCTAATGGCTTTCAAAACACAAGAGTGCAACAATAATGTAAAAAATAGAAAATAGAAGCAGACATATACATAAAATGGCAACAACAACACAAAAAAAAAGAATAAAAATAGCAAGACCCATAAAAATTATCTGCCTCAACTGTTAACGACATACGAGGTTAGTGCTGGTAATTAAAAGAAAATGGTTAAAAAAGTGATTTAATATTATAAGAGATCGAGCTAAAAAAACCAAAGTGATCTCATATATAGATCCAATATATATCAAAGACATTTCACATGTAATATATTTTCTTATATCTTATAAGATCTATTATATTTGGAATTCCAACACCAATGATCCTAAATTAGGCAGGCATGAGCTAAACTTTTCAATTTTTGTGTACATACAAATGTATAAATCCATTAAAACTAATTCTACTCTAACTGAATTGACAACCACCCTCGTATGCAAATATTACAACAAAGAAATATTCCAACACACAATATCAACAAAAGATGCAACTGAAGCACTTGCTGAAGTATACTCTCTCATTCATCCGTATGCGTTGAGTTAAAGATATACATACATATGAATATATGTGAGAAATTACACTTGTATCTATTAGATTAAATGCATTAAAGAAATTTTAGTTTTACAAATTATTACCAAAAGAGCATTAAAATTCTGAAAATATTTTTAGGAAATATTTACTAAGTTCAAGATGTTGCATTTAAAAACATATCATTCATGATATCTGTAAAGAAGATTTAATTTTTCATACGTTACCAATTATATGGGATCATACTGATCATTATCCATGTACTGTATATCAAAAGAAACAATAAAATTAACAACTGTTTGTACCGTACTTATCACTATAATCACCACTGTTAATGTTAAACTCATACATACGTAGAAATATATTACGTTATGATATTACTTTTCTGCGTTATTTGTATCAGTTGTCTATCTACATGCTTATTATAAGTATAAAAATTCAAATGGTATATATCTATGCACATGAAAGTTTTGGAATAGCAGCAGCAGCAGCAGCAGCTAAAGTTATAACCATCATTTGCTGCACATATGCTTAAAGTGGTAGGAATAGTAGAAGCAGTAGTAGTCACAGTACCAAATAACATGAGTAAATTGACATCGTGTAGTTAATGTCATGGTATGTAATTTATATTACTCCCTTAAGTATAATTCAACAACATCCAAGCATGTAAAACATCAACAAAAACATCAACTTTCTATACATATATACATCACATTAGACATTAGTGTTCTTAATGTAATAAAATTCAGGAAAACAAAAACGAAAAAAAGGAAATGATATTTATATTAAGAAATTTAGTTTGAAATAAAAAATTCTATACCATATGTCATTGTAATGAAAAACTGATATTTCTCTTCACTTTAATTTATATAAATTTTTGTCAATTTCTGAACTTCTGAATATTTAAAACAATATACCCCCGTTAGACTGTCATATAATCATGTAATGTGAAGAACAAAAATTTTTTATTTAATTTAATTTACTTTAAAGTACAAAAACTTAAAAATATATTTTTTTCATTTTGTAATTTTTTCAGTTTTATTAATATTGAATCTAAATTTTATTCAAATATATTTTAGCCATTATGGATCGAACATAACCAACTTAAATGGTTCCATAGAACAAAATAATATTATTTACCAAATTTCATTAAGATGTCTTAAAATCTGCGTCATGTGACTTTGATCACAAACTTCACATAAACAGCCAATTGGACAGACATCTTAATCAACTCAAGAAGTGATCCTTTGTTGAACTTAAAAAATGGCTGCTTTATCGAATTTTTACAAATATAAGACAGAAGTCAATTTATGCTTTATTGACACTTTTATCGTGGTTTAGGTAGAATTCTAATGATAACTTTCTGCACATCTAGGATACATAGGAATAACCATCATATCCTTTTATATGAACATTATAAACTTCAATGCGAATGACCCTCGAGAATGAGTAGCCTAACAAATCCAAGCTACATAATTTGCTTTCTCGTAGAAGGCAGCTCATTGATTTTAAAAATATTATCATAGACGATAATGTAAACTGGGGAACGTTCAATGCGAATAATTAAAAAAGTGGACAATAGTTTGAGAAGATAAAATATTATAAATTTTAACTAGAGATTCTTGCTGAAACAATTGGAACTTTCATTAAATGGAAAACTAAATCTATATACTGAAAGATTACTCGCTGGTTTCGGATCGGAATTATTATGTAGTTATTACTCAAAGAATTTTATGCTTATGAATAAAAAGGGGTAGTTTCTTATAAAATAATATTCTTCATGCAGTTGCAGCAACTTCTCAATAAGAAAATACACCATTTTTTCTTTCTTTTTTCATACGACAGCACAATCTATTCAAATAATCTTGACCGATCTAGATCCAACTTTGGGCTATCAATAGTTTGGGTAAATAATAACGCAAAAAAGTCTTAGAAGAAAAGAATATTAATTTAAAAATTTCCTTAATTTTTTGCAAATACAGTATGAATGTCGGAATCTAGAAATAACCCTTGATAAAACTTTGTTTTCAGTTCTTCTCATATTGACTCAGATGTTCTTCTTAACGGCCAAGAAACTCTTAAATATTTTAAAATAATTTGTTTGAAACATCCAGGATAATAACTAACCACCATGTATTTATATCTATAAAAAACCCTATCGATTAAGAATCACTTTCTGAGTCGATTTGAGGATATATGTTTATCTGGCTGGCAGATTGTTCACATGAAACATTGTGAACACTAAACATTTCAAGGAAAAAACTTTTTGTAATTAGAGATGATCGGTCAAAATATCTCAAAATTGATGTCCCTCCACAATGGGAGTTTTAGCTTATAAAACTTTTATTAGTCCAAAATTAACTGCAAAAAAATCGTTCCATAAAATGCCACATTAGAAAATGTTAGCAATTTAAAGTATTTCTTTTATCTCATAACTCGTAATTTTTGCTTACATCAATCTTTGCATGCTTAAAAACGGTTTTACATGAAGAAATATTTTTATTATAATTTCTTTTTAACTTTTAATATTTAAAGATTTCATTCTTGTTCGAAAGCTTTTCACACTACTTTTAAATTGTTCTTATTACTTAAACTTTTTTTTTAAATTATGATAAATATGATTATGTATGTTTATAGAAAATTTGAGTGTATAAATACATATGTTTTTAACATGTTAAGTAAACTTTTGTGAAAACTACAATTGGCAAAAAGAAAAATTAAAAATAACAAACAAGAGTGCTAAAAATGTTACATTTTCCACTTTAGAGAAAAGTTTGTTTTCAAAAGTTTATGTTTCTGTTCAAAAATAAGGGAGAAAAAATAAATACAACACACAGCCAAAAATTGTTGAACATCCTGCTACTATTTTACAAAAATGACCAGTACTTGTGGAATAGGAATAAAGAAAACATATGTCCGAATAAAAGTACTGATAAAAACTACAAACTTGTGTACAGTATAGAACAAAACAAATCTTTAAAAAAGCGTAATACATTAACATTCTTTATATTAAGCGCAAAACTTAATTATTAAAATTCATGAAAATAAAATACTCAAAAAATCAAACTCGATTATTTTTTGTTGATAATTTTTCCATTATAAAGGTGTTGTTTTATTAATATGAGGCTATACAAGTACACACAAATCGTGAAGAGGGTATATCTACTTTGTCATTCCAAGTGTAATGCTTAGAAGAAATCATCTAAGACTCTATAATATATTTTTGCATCAAAAAAAAATTAGTGTCGATTTAGTAACATCCGCCTATCTGGCTCTTGTTGGCACACTCACATGCTTAATAATTAACAGAGCTTAATGAAATTTAGCCAGAGCATTAGTTATTGTCCTGAGAAATTTTTTTTTTAAAACCAGTCAAATCGGTTCAGTATCTTAAGAGATATAGATCGATATCTGAGGCAGAGAAGATCATCTGTTAAATTTTCAATTATAAATCGAATGAAACTTTGCGTAAGTCTAAGCTATTGTGCGTCATTACTGTTGAAAAATTATCAAAACGGTTCAGTGAAAAAAAGGTTATATCCAAAATATATAAGTAGTTTTAGGGCTCCTTAAAGTTTTTTTGTTACGTTTAAGTAGAACTTTCACATGTTATATGCGTTTGTGAGTATCATACGCACTTCTGGTGAAGGGTTTTGAAGATTTGGAATTGCCGAATAATGCATTCTTGCTTTTCCTCTTTATTAAGTCTCGCAACTAACTATTGCTGTATTAAAATTGTCTCTATATCTTTTCATCATTACTACAAACCAATAAAATTTGCTCATTACTGTTTGTACAGGAAGCTATAGTCACTTATACTTTTCACATATACTTCAATTACATTCCAAAAGTGCCAGCAATATAAACATTTGCACAAAATTTCATATTGGATTTGTGGGTTGGTTTGGTTGGTGAATTGTAAAACTTTAAATAAAGCTAAAATCGAAAAATTTTAGTGAAATTACCAAGAATTTTCTAAATAAGCACTTTATATACAACATTTACTTATGTATAAGTATGTATACATACCTTTCATACATATGCAATATCGTATATAAAATACTTCCACCTGATAATGTTACTTATACAAGAGTGAACACTTTAGTGTATTTAAGTTATAAAAAAATCTATATATGTTTGTTGGAAAGAAGAAAGTTTATTTTCATCACTCAAGTATATTGTAACTGTTTTGTTGGTTGGTATGTTGTAAGTAACCAGGTGAGCAATATTTTTGTATAGCACCCTAAGTGTATAAATTGTAGTTTATTTGTTGAGTAATATTCTTCTTCTCGTTTTGTTCCCATTTTTGTTTGTTACTTGTTTTCTTTCTTTTACAAACATATATTTTACCAAGATCTCTTTATTTAGTTAAAGTATTTGTATATATACACAAACACACAGTAGCCAAAGATACCAAATACTTGCATACATATGTTGATAATATGTTCTTCTTTTATTTGTGTTACTTCACTTTTCGTCTTGTGTGGCAAGTAGTTGGCGTCAACAACATAAAGTATTTGCCAAAATATAAAAGAAAAATATTTAAAATAAGAAAAACCTCAAAATGGTCATATATTTTTGACTTTTTTACACATATATCTTTAAGAATATATGTTAAATATTTTGGGGATATATGTGTTAGAATATAATATTATGAAATATTTAGTGTAAAATTTATTTAAAAATTACTAAAAATTAATGTAGCGTATGAGTAATAAATTTATTTATTTAAACATATTACTTATCCGTCAAGTAGAATTAATTTCTAAAAAGTTATATTAATTCACCCTTCAATAAAAAACAACGTAGTAAAATTAAATAAATAAATAAATAAATAAATAAATAAATAAATAAATAACTTAATAAAAAGTAAATAAAGTTATATTTTGAAGGAATCTAGAAAAATGAAACTTAAATAACAATTAATTATGGGAATCAGAATTTTTTCATAATTTACAGTTTAACTTTAAGGACAGCAATTTAAGGAGAAAAATTCTAATTAAGCAAGGATTTTTAGTCAATTTAACGATGCCCGTCATTCTATCGGAGTAATCTTCTGTCTCACTGGTTGTCCATGAAAAGCTTATGATCAATGTGCAGGTTTAAGTTATAATAATATCTTGATAAAATTTCACAAGTGTTGTTTTATTGATACATGAATGGTGTCTACTGTTTCTGTTGTAACAGCTCTTCTATGTCCGATATTTCTCTTTTGGGTTTGAAAATATTTGGCCGAGTCTGGCTCGCGTCGTTTCGCAGCGAAGATCTAATTGTTGTGGGAACGAGAGCGTCTACTGTAATTGATGATGATGTGTCTGTTATTTCACCTTGCACCATGCAAATGTTCCTCCAGTATATTGCTTTATATTATATCTTAATGAAATTTCGCAAGTATCATTTTATTGGTTCAAGAACGATGTCCTTAGCTATATACAAATGTTCCTCAAAAATCCAAAATTTTAAACGTTTTTATTGCAGTTTGGAAAAAATAAGTCATAATATACAAAAACAATGTGCTAAACTTTCAGTTCATTATTTTTAATAGCTTCCATACAACCGCCACTTACGAAAATCACTGTGAAGTGCAAAATGCTCTTATGTGCGTTTTTACAGAGGTTCACTGCATAATTTCCTATAGCTTTAATATTATTACCCATCTGAAAATATCATATTAAAACGCAGAAACTCAAAACAAATGTTGGTACTAAAATAATGTACTACAGTCTTAGGCATAAGTTAGAAAATTTTTTATATAAACGTCGTTCATTTTTTATACCATCTATATTCATTTCTCTATATCTGTTGACAATTATTTTCTTTTTTCTAGTCCATTTTCCGTTAAGGTTCTACCTGAACCAATATATCTATATATCTATATGAACCAATATATCTCCCATCAGTATCATTCTCATATATTGCTTTTTAGCTACCAATAAAATCATTTATAACATTTCGTAGTTTCCTGAATTTGGTCATTTTTATCAAAGTTCTGATCTTAGACTATTAAATGCTTAAGGATTTAAAAACAGAATGCAATACTGAAAATGCAAATGTGGTGTCCCTAAGTATATTTTTATTATTTTTTTTTTTTTAATTTTGTTAAGTTTAAGTTTATTTTGACTTAAAATGAAATACTCAAAGTTTTTTAGTCGAAACTTTCAGCTTTTGCTTAATTAGATTTGAAGAGAACAAAATGTCATCGATAACAAGCATTTTAAAAGGAGGTCCTCAAAACGTTTGAATTCAATATAATGGTGTAATTTGAGAAATGAGATAATATTTGCCAAATAAACTCGAATATTTTCTAATGATTCAAGAATTAAATTTTGACCTTATTTTTCAGGAAATTTTAATAGTATTACCAATATTTAAATATAATTTTTGCAGACTATAAAAAATTGGTAACGTATTTTAAATAAACCTAGTTTTGGAACTTATGTTCTGTACAATACAGTTGTTAAACAAATATGTTTATCAACATTTTAAACTCTTTTTTATTATTTCGTCTTGACAATTAAAGAGGATTTTAAGTAGTTTTTAATGCCAACCGTCAAACTACAACTTCTCTCTTTAGTGGTTTCTTTTTATATTGTTTTTCTACACAAGCCTTTTTACAATTTTTATAGTGTTTTATAGTCTTCACCATTACAAGTGGTAAAGGAGGGTATATAAAGTTTGCTATTAAAAATGTTGTATCACGAAAATTATACTAAACTTATAAAACGTTGAATCATATCACACTCTAAGTCGATATAATTAGTTTGTTGTCACAAAAATGAAAAAGGCATATAAAGATTTTGATTAGGAGACTTCTGCCTAAAGTAACTTCAGAATTAAAGTTTTGAAAATTTCATAATATCTGTTTTAATATAAACAGTGTCTAGGACCGACTTAATATATACGTCCACATGGCCCTTATGTCATAACCTGACAACTTCAATACTCGTTGATATTGCAATTCTCAGAATACAAGAGGATCCTTACTGAGCATATCGTACTCTGAACATTTTTTGAGTTGATTGGAAACATGGTTGAAAAATTGAAAAATAAAAAAAAAATTTACCAAAGAGGAAGTATGCCACAGACAGAAGAGAAAACTATCCATTAGTTTTTAAACCTCAGAATGATTAAATATTTATTTGGAAAAACTATTTACATGGCGCTGCCATGTAGAAACCAAGAGTCTTACATTTATCAATAAACCATTAGGCAAAATAAAGTCCAGACAAAAAAGCCAATCTGTATAAAAAAAATTTTGAAATGGTATTGCTTGCCGAACGATTATTAATATTATACAGAGGGAACCTGCGCTTCATTGTATACCAGCAATGAAATATATAGATACGTTTATATTGTATTGTTCAAAGAAAAGTTTGAAAAAGTATACGAGACATACACAACAAGGCTAAGGACTCACCTAACCCGATTGACAGACGCCTTACGTGTGCGCAGATATGTTCATTAATAGATCTTCATAGATAAGAAAATTTGAATTTAGTTTATAAGATATCTATGCTTATAGTGAGGCATTAAATGACAAACAGATTAAATAAATAAATAAAACATAAAAAAATGCATGTGTGTGACTAAAGATGAAGAAGCGCATTTAAAATTCTTCATAACCGGATATAACATTCTCACTTGTTCTTTTTTTTTTTTTTTTTGAGTCTTTTTTGGCTTTTATATTTCTGTTGGCGTTTGTGGTAAATGTTTCACAAACCGTCTCACGTATAATTGCTTCACTTTTGTACTTATATTGAATTGTTGCACGTAAAGTTGTATATAGTTGTTAGCATTCTTTTACTTTCTACCATTTATTTCTCTTGTTTTATTTCATACAAATATTTTTTTCTCTGTTTGCCTCTTGCTAGTGTTTACAATTCCTTTGTTTATGTGAACATTTTGTTGGTATTTGTGTTTATACATACTTATATAAATATATATGTGTGGTTAGTTTCTACGTTAGCAATGACGACAATGTCTGTTGCAGTTTATATTTTTGTTATTCTTAACAATTGTTCCGGTTTGGTTGTTTCAACTGAAACAAAAGTCTTCAATTTATGACAGTTGAAATATTACAAATACTAACATTTCAAATACGTGTATATGAGAAACAAAGTGTGTGTGTATTTTAAACGAGAGAAATTACTACAACAATTTTCGCATCAAGAGCAACCACTACCAAAAGGATTGCAACTTTAGTGACACAGACACAATAAAGAAACAAGAAAAAAATACGTCAGCATCCTTGTCGCTAGTTGAAATAAATTGTAGGTGTGTGTGTGCAAGGCATGTGTGTGCGTTTTAGTTGAAATTCTAGGTTTTATAATAAACAGAGATGATAAGTAATTTTTCTACCGTTGCTATAGGTACTAGAATATTTGAAAGGACAATTTTTTTTTTTCGAAAATTACAGATTTCTAGATAAGAATTTTTTCAAATCTAAAAATCTATGTTGTTCACTATTTATTTGCCAATTTGTATTTAGTACTTTTTCATAAAAATTTCAACTCCATTAAATTTTGATTTTTATATTATTTTTCTATCTTCCATGTGCATTTTCATATAATTTTTTTCTACTTTAATAACTTTACCACTGAATACTTTTTATTATTTTGTTTGTATTTGCTTGAATTTTATTACATTACACATGCCAGTCATATTGAAATTATGACATTTTAGAGATTTAAGTCTAACAAATAAAAATAGACATTAACATTGTTGCCATCCATAAATATAGTAGTAAATTATGTATCTGAAAGGGCTTTTGTATGTTATAAAATTTCAGAATTAAAGTTATATTTTTATGACACTTTAGTGGTAAAATATGAAGATAAAAATGGTTCTCTCTTAATACTATTGTATAGGACGAAAACAAATATAAGTTTTTTTTTTTTGATTTAAATTTCAAACAAGTTGCCTTAAAAATTGTAAAGTTGTGAACGGCCAAACATGAGCAATTTTATTAAATAAAAGCTCTCAAAACAGGATGAAAGGTAGTAAATTTTTTGATAGTTTATATTTGTTAGAGAGTCCAACAACATGGCTTCTATGCTTAAAAAGTGATAACATTGCGAGTCGCATAACCATTTTACACCCATAATGGTCCACGTTTATTCGTATAATGTATCAGATTGTAAAACTTGTTATACGTATATAAATATAAACTGTGTTTTTAAGAATTATATCGACACCGTTAGTCATAAAATTTACTTTGTTTCTGGCAACAACTTTTTTAATTGACCCCGCTTTAAACATCTCATTTAAAAATATTCCTTGACATGGGACTATCATTGATATCGGTTTATACTTTATTTTGCTATAAATCGCAAAAATTGGTTTTGTGATTTGTACTTTATAAAACACATTATTTAAAATATTTTCAATACACTCACATATATAAGAGGTTTTTTTCATTTGAGGTAATTTTCGGAAGTGAAAGTTATATGAGATATATGGGAAACTTTAGAATGTTCCCCGAAAATTTTTGTTCATTACTTTTTTGATTGCATACATCTTAAACACAATATTAATTTTTAAGATTTATAGAGTTTAAAGTGAATGTAGAAAGCCACTCTGTATGTAAGCTATGGCCATCATTACTTTTATAATTTGAACCAGAATTTTGACTGGTCATATATGTCTGTTTTATAAGAGTAAAACCCCATCTAAGTAGTTTACATAAACTGAAATTATTCGAAATATTTTTGAGTCCAAAAAAGTAATAGAGCAGTATTCGGTTTAGTCGCAGTCTATATAATATTCTACCCTATTACGCAGCCATGATAATATATGAACGCTGCGACGTGTGATGTGATTTTTAATTTGATTTTGTATAAAACATAAATTTTTAAAATATTTTCCTGTGACTCGCATGAGAGATTTATGCCACTTTCGCAAGTAGGGGCAACATTCAGGACACAATCCTCGCAAAATTTGTTTTCGCTATAGTTTTTCTAGAAATTTATGTACTCTAAAGTGGGAATTCTATGTCAGAATATGACTTTGAAGGGCTTAAATTTTATGTATACGTTGATGTAATAATTGGCGAAATCATAATTAACACAACTTCTTTGGGCCTCCATTTAAGTCGCATAAGCTTTACATAAATATTGACGTGATAATAAAGTGCTATAAATTCATTAATAATAATCATAAAATCAAAGTATAAGATGGTTGTAAAGTGATCCCAAAACTACAATTTATTTATAAACTTCTAAATTTAAATAAATTTAATATGAATAAAATAAATAATCTATATTATATGTGCAAATAAGCAAAAACTAGAAAAGTAAATTATACGGGGTTCGTTAATATATTTTTCGTATCAAATCAGTCGGGCTTGACCGAATATAACATTTTTACTTGTTTTTTTTTTTGTAACTTTAATAATCTTTTGAATTAAAGGAATAAATACTTGTTATTGGAAATGATATGAAACACGTGCCTTATTTTTAATAACATTGAATAACACTCGCAATTAATTTGCTTTCATGCTTTTTTCATGGCAAATGAAAACAAAGTTTAATATACTCCTTTTTATCTTTTCTAGTAATTAATTTTTACCTTAAGGCTTACAAAGAGGAATTAAGACCAAATTTTATTAATAAATTAATAGAAAACAAGGGAAAAAAGAATTTATAAATGAGGAAAATGAATCCAGAATTTTATAAAAAAATATCTGAAATATGTAAAAATTAATAAACATTTTTAGCAACATATTAACAAATTATCTATACATACAAATTATTGAGTTCCAAAGGTTAATATTGCTTAATATCATACAAATTTATAAAGAAAATGCTATTGCCAGAGGATCATTCATAAATATATATATATGTAGGTGTATGTTCCACTCTTTGTGTTAAAGCTTTTAACCGGTGCGCTTTGCGATACAAAAATTTTTCTCAGTCCCAGATCTCAAAAGAGATTTTACAAATCAAGGAGTGTATTAAAAAACGGGGATTTTTCCAACCCCCCCCAACCATGTCCTTCTTATAATTTATTATTAAAATCGTTTTATAGTAAAAGTGGCAAAATTTAGAAACTCTAGATGAAATAGTTTTTTAGATATTCGATAATTAATAATTGTTATACACTCTAAAAAATTAATGTAAAATTACTTTAACAATGAGTAAGATTTCATGTAAAATGATAGAATTTTTATATACTTTCTTCTAGAAAAATACACACAAAATATAGTAGTATGAGTGTTACTAGTCCTGTTTATAGAATTATGAACATTATCATTTAAAATTACTTATATTGTATGTAAACATTTTAAAGTGTATATGTGGAATCAGCTCTCCTTTTCAATTTTCTTACGAAAACTGATTACAAGAAAATTATTGGAGCTAAGTTTATGGATTTTTGCTGCAAAAGTACCATGTCCTGTCTGCGCTATATTTTTTTCAACACATCAAAAGGTGATTGGAAAAGAGAAAGAAACTGAAATAAAATCTCAATACTTTAATAGATCTTTAAATTTCCGATAATCAATATTTGCATTAGTAAAGCAATTCCTTCAGAAGGTGATTGGAACACAATTTAAAAATTCTCGCTTTATCTGGGGATACCTCTCTCCCTAGATCTATACGTCCTACATTTTGTCCAGATCCTTGAGAAGATGAGCTAGACTAAATTTGAGGACTTTAGATATTCGACAATCAATATTTGCTTTGTAAAGGGTACCCTCCTGGTCCTATCTACCATACATTTTACTCAGTAAAACAGTACCTGAGAAACTGATTAGGACCAAATTTGAAAATATGGTTCTTTATATATTTACTAATAAATTTTTGCTTTGTATGTGTGTCCTATATTTTGTCCAGATCCTTGAGAAAGTGAGAGAGACAAAATTTGAGGACTCTCTTCTTTAGATTCATGATAATCATGACCCTATAGAAATTGTTTATAACCTGTATTACTAACGGATATATTGGAATTATTTATTGAAAATTTCAGCAAATCGGTCCAGTAGCTGTTTATAAAGAAGCTGATTAAAAGTTCCAAACAAACAGACAAAAAACCCAGATCCATTTTTGTATATAGATAATTAAAATTTTAATTGTAGCAATTACAAATTATTTTTCTTACTCACAAAAGTCTACTAAACAATTTAACAACACCACAAACAAAATATATATTTAAACTTAATTTTTCTATAAAAAAGTTTTTGCTCTGAAAAGTAACAAAGAATTTTTTTTTTTTTTTAATAGAATAAGTTTCAGTAACAAAAATGGTAAATGAAACAAAAACAAAACAAAAAACAGATACAAATATGAACATGAATAAAAAAATAAAATATTTAATAATAAAAAAGTAAAATGAACGAAAGACAGCTTCAGGATACATATGTTGTATGTATCTATATTGTATGTTGTAAAATAGGTATTTAACGTTTAATGAAGGTATGAACAATATTTTTTTTATTTAAAATTCACATAACTTGGAATTCGTAAAGAAATTAAGTTTAGCAATATTTACACACCTTCTCATTATGGGTTGGAGTGTATACGAGGCATAGTTGTAAAGGAGTTTGAATTTTACATTAAATATAAGGTAAATAAGATATTTACTCATACTCATATAGACTCATCAAGACAAATGAGAATGCATATCTTTATTTGCATACCACACGATACCATTCCATAATAAAAATGATTCAAAAAACTTTAAACAGTAACAAAATATTTCACAAAGGAAAGTAACTTCGCAGTTTCAAGAAATCATGTTTCATGTGATTCACAGAAAAATTATGTTAAAATTCGCTGTTAGTAAAAACTACACAGTTTTTGGTAAAACTTTTTGAACAGGATATAGAAAACGTAACATTAAAAGGAAGCGCACCATATTTTTCGGAATTTGAATTTGAATTTGTATATTCCTCTTCCTTAAAGGTTATATTGAGTTCATCATTTTGTGTTTAAAGCCAAATTAATATAATATGGGATTCGATAAAAATATATTCTACACAAAATCGATATATGAGTCGATTTGTCTATGTTCTTTTGTCTGTTAGACACACTTCGTGGTCTATACTTATTGTTGGAATGTAACAATATTTGATCGGATTGGTTATTAATGTCAAAATGTTATAGTCCAATATCTGAGACAACCTAATATTTCAGGCGAAAATATTTTTAATTATATTTATAAAAATATTTTAATTTGTACTTCATAATAAACGGAAAATTTTATGAACCAAAAAATATGGGTGTCGTGTCGATTGTGATTTGAAAACTAATTTTCTGGAAATAGATAGATAGTACACTGGATCAAATGTCGTTCACATTACATTATTTAAAAATTCTCGTCAGTCCGAGATCACTTAAGAAGTTTCACAAATCGCAGTCTATAAAAAATGTGTCCCAATTACATTTTTAATACACTGCGATTTGTGATTTGAGAAACAAATTCTCGCTCTATAGATATTCAATAATAAATATTAGCTTTGTATGGGGCTAATTATTCCCTTATTCTATCCATCTTACATTTTGTACAGTATAACAATTCCTTGACTAAGTCATTAGAATCAAATTAGAAAATTCTCGCTGCTACAGTTTTTACGATATTCTTTAATCAATATTTGCTTTGTATGGGGAGTACACCTTCCCTTGGTCCTAAATATTTAATGTATTCATTTATTACAACACTTTAATTTTTTTTCCTTAATTCAGTTAAAATTTCGTAAATTTAACTTAAATATGGTAGTAAAATTGAATTATATTCATCAATATAAAAAACTAATTTTTGTCAATTTGAATAACGTATTACTCAAATCTAATAACTTTTATTCAAATTAACTGCATTAACGAATTTAAAAAGTCATATTAACAATTTTTCATCAATTTGAAGAATTTATAAAATAAATAAAGATTTTCTTGTATTATATTTAACATACTTTTTTTTTAAATTCTACACCATTTTTCGTTACATACTTTTTTGTTCAGGGTAGGTATCATATTCCCATTCCCGGACACGCGGGACATATTTTGTTATAGCTCCCACATAAGGTCCGATCGCATAAACATATAAAACTGTTAAATATGTACCAATTCGAATGTATTGCATACATAATATATAATAACAGGTATTAATAAACAAAAGGTATTTTGTGAATATCGTTTCCGAAATTGAATAAAGTTTTTATGTGAGCGCTTTTTCAAAACTAAATTTTGAAAATTCGAGATCATCGCTTTATATTTAGTTGCAGTTTCTATTCTTACAAAGCTTTTTAATTCAAATTCGAAAGGCCCGTTATTATCACATGTGTTACAAAATGGGGCGTTACCGTTAATAGTTAGCAAAAATTCGCACGATTTTTTAAAAAGAATAATTCTCCAAAAAGAAAATAATTTTCCTAATAATTCTAGTTTAGTTATTAAAATTCATTTCTTTTTCTTAAGTCTGTTCCCTGGCGGACGTAAAATAAAAGCTTTATCTCATTTACATTACTATTCCATACCAAGTACATTTTGCAGTAAATAAAAAATTTTTAATTGTTTGAAAATGTCGCAATTTCAGATTGAATTAGCATCAATGGTAATAACGGCTAAACACATTCTATAAAAGATACTACTTTTGTAATTAACTTCTTATTAAAATTATAAGAGTTACTATTATTAATGAGTGAATCCTTTTTTTGTTTTGAGTTTGATCAGAATTATTTACATTACGTTACATATTAGACTCTCTACAAATATTTTTGAATTCCTCAGATATTCCTCGTTTTTTATCCAAGTTAAATAATAATATAGAAAGAAATACAAAATAAATATGTTTTTTCTACAAATTATATATTTTTCCCTATTTTTTGTAACATGAATATTTTCAAAAGAAAAACGTATGAAAACAGGGAAATACATGGTAAGTGGAAAAATAAACTTACCATACACACAAAAAATATTTGTATGTATTCATTTGTATATGTGGAAGTGTATTTTACATAAAAAGTTTTCTAATTATTTTGTCATAAAACATGTAGAAAGAAAAGAAAAAACATACATACATATAAAAAACATATTCATACTCTTAAGTTAAAATATAAGTATTGCAAATACTCACACACTCTCATACGTTTTACTCTTTTTCTAATACTTATATTTTTATACAAAAGCTCACTTATACACATACTTGTTAACAAACTCTTTAAGCAGAAAAAGTTTGTAACCACAAACACTCAAACACACACTTACACATAAATAAATATTCATTAAGGTGTCACTTATGCTTATGTATTTAAATGAAAGTTCATAAGGAAATACTTAAAATATAATGTACTTATGTATATGTGTATGTTTTAAGGAAAATGCTAAATAGTTATGGATCATTAAATTTTAATAAAATTTAGAAAAAAAAAGTTATACAAATTATTTTTCAAAACATTGTGAAACCATTTGATAGCATCAAATATAAATATAATTTATTTAATTTGTTTAAAACAAATTCTATGAAATTAATAATTAAAGCGGAAATATTGTAAACATTTTAAATTGTAATTGTCACCCTAATATGTAAATTAAAAGTAATTTTTAATTTAAGTTCTTCAAAACTTTGGTTCTAATGTTTTCGTTTAGTTTATTGTTGCGTGCACAACAACAACATTTAAAATTATACAAATTAAATGTATGTAAGTAAAACATATATGAAAATACACCTTTGTAGGACCAATTATAAAAAAGGAGTTTTTTAAATGACTTTAGATTTTTATAGTGGTTTTTGTCATAGTTTTTATAAAAACATTTTTGAATTTTCGATATATGTGACACCCTGTTTGTCCTACTAAATCCTTTATACCATTTTGGCAATTCTCTCTTTATCTTTCACCTCTCTAAAGCCATGTGATTCTTTTATCAAAAATTTTCTCTTTTACATAAACACCAGTTTTTCAATTATTTTTAAATAATGTATTTTGTCTTTTACGGAGCCCACTGTAAAAATATTAATATAAATTTAAAATTAAAGAACTGTAAAACATAGCCTGCTTCTAATGTGTAACATGCAAAATTTGTGAAGCTATGAATTCTGTCTCTAATACGTAAATTTTAAGACATAATTTTTTTCAAGTCTCTAATTTTTTTCAAGTCTCTACATCTGCGTTTGTGCAGATGTTTGTAACGGGAAGAAAACACTTCTAACACTTTTTAATATAATATTCGAATTCTGAGTTGAAACTGGTCCGTCTATCCTTCGGATAGTCTGTCTATATATAATTTGTGATAAAAGTATATTCGACAAGCACTGTAATTTCGACCTATTGAATTTGGTTGAGATTGGTCATTATTTCATATAGGATTCATACAAATGACCACTGTAATGTGGTTTTTAAGACACTTAAGTACTATATATACAATTTCATGTTGATTGAATATAGCTCTCATAAAAAGCCCAGGAATGGCCCACAGATCGGAAATATTATGCGTATATATAACTGGCTTTATGTGCATGTAACTTTGTTTCGTACGTCGTAGTATTTTAGAAGGAGGACGAATTGTAATCTTTCTAATATTGTAGGTAACTCCATATAAATGTTTTTCCGGAATGGAAACCCTTTCAAATGAAAATATTTTTAATAAGTTCGAGTCAAATCTTGCACGATTACAAAAATTTTTACTTAATTTCAGGTCAATCTCTCTATACCTCACAGCTTCCAGACCTAATTTCATAAATTAAATTTAGGTGAAAAAGTCTGAGGAAACATTAATAATATGAATTATATAACCGAAAAACAAATCTGAGTTTAATGGGTCCAATTTAGTTAGGCTAGAACGAAGATGGAACACGCATCTCCTGTGGTTTTTACCACAGTTTATCTTTATAAATTTTACATGTAAGATTTTGAACACCAAACGAAATTGTCTTTTAACTGATACTTTAGAACCGCTAATACAATTGAATAAATTGGAATAATTGAACAGCAAAGGTGGCCTATTAGAAACATAGAAGTATTTGCGTTCTTTTAGTTTTGCGAAAACAAGATCATTCAATTATGTCTCGCTGTTGTTTATAATAACATATCTCAGGATGTTTAATCGTAAACGAATTTAGAATTTTCACGATTTCAAAGTTTTAACTCAATTTGACTCAAGAATTGAAATCTATTCAGATCTAACATTTTAATATTTAATATTATTTTGCACAAGAACTTTTAAAGTTTTTGTTTGGAGGTTCCACAAACCAATGTTAAGCTCGTAAAATTATAAGAACCCATACTTTTATTATAGTTCCCTTTATATCGTGAAAAACACATTTTTAAGGTTGTTTTCAATACAATGGCAAAAGTGTTCCCAAATCACTAATTATAAATATTATAAAATTCACCACTATGCATTGCTCTCCCCTATTAATATTAGCCATTTACCAACACTCCCCTAATTCTATTGTCTCCTCCAAAAAGGAGGAAAAACAAGAAATCTCTTATGTATTTGAATAAAATAGTATATTTAATTAGCTTAACTTTTTTAAGCACCTAAGAATGTAAATAATAACAACAACAGAAAGTATACATATTTAACTTTCTAAATTGTCACATGGTAATTTTTAGCTGCATTTCCTAAACTCAGGAATGTGAACGTTTTCAAAATATTTTATCATAAATTTTACGTTTAATAATGCGTATGAAAAATAAGATGTGAACAAAATAAATTGTTGTGCAAAATGTCATTATAATTTAAAAACTTTTCTTGCTTTTGTTATAAATATTTACGTCAGCAGATTTATAAGAGTTTTCTTTATATGTATAGAGAGAGAGAGACATATAGTTATATGTAATTATGTAGATATGAATTTACGCGTATGTAAATTGATTCATTTACATGACATACATTATGTTAACAACCTCCTGGTGTTCTAAGTATATATATTTATTTGTATGTATGTAACAAACATATATACATATGTTATAGTATATATACATATATAAATACTAAATTTAATAGCAAACATCAGTAGCTGTTATTTTGCCAAAAACAAAACATGAAGACAATAGAAGACAATGTTATAAGGAAAACTGTATGAATGAAAGAATAAAATAAAAAAATGATAACACGAAAGTTAACGTCAATTGAAACTCATCTTATAAAGATTTAAACATGTGTGTATAATTACACACATGCTATCCAATAATATACATTTATAATATATAATTATGTTTCAACAAAATATGTTGTATCTATTTACGAAAGCAGTCTGAGAAGTTTAATCGTTGGTAATAATTAAAAAAAAACGCTTTATTAAGAAATTTTCGAAAACCTTTTCCTTTCATGTAACATACATCTATGTAACTACTTAATGTAAGTATACACACGTATGTAAATATAATATTTACCAAACATTTTAATTTATATGTAAACATTTTCTCAACATATAATATTCTTATGTACACTTTGCCAATGTAAATTTGTGTTTGTTTTAAATTATTCTCTTTGTTGCATACTTTTTTAACTCCTTTAAATTTGAATGGCATTTGTCAGCACCTACACAAACAAAACGAATGAAAACATAACTGTCATATATTTTTCGAAAATATTTTAATTTTTGTTAACACATTTTGCTACTGATATTTACTCACTACCTGGTGAATGGAGGTATAATAAGTTAGGCATTGGGTTTGTAATCACTAAATTTCAGTTATACGATATCTTATAAAAATATGCTGATTTAAGAATAGTTATCCGATATTATACGACTTTCCGTGGGGAGAAATTCTTTTATAAACCAATATTTACGTTATCTTTAATAATAAGGAACTCGGAATAAATTTATGGAAAACCTAAAAAAGAACAAAGGAAATTTCTTTTAATTCATAACTTTATTTGTCATTACAATCGACCAAATCAGAATCGTGGTAATTATTTACAAATTGAAATAAACTGAGTCTTTAAAAATTTCTGTTTACACCACAAATTGAAATTTTGAAAAATTTTAACTTAACCCTAGATTTGAACCCTACAGATGAATCTCTGGTATATAGTTAATAGAGAAATAGGATCTAGAATAAGATAACAATAGAATTAAAAAACTCAGTTGAAAATTAGTGTAAACTAAGAATAAATATATAATCAAATTGAAATTAGGCATAGAACTCTTATCGTATCTTATATACTCCATTGAAAAACTTCAAACGTATGGTAAATAATTTTATTCAATATTAAGTATACGTTCTGCCGAAACTTATTGATTAGTTTGTGAATTTTGAAAATATCACCCTTTTATTATATGGAAACAAAGAGAATGCAAACTTTTCATAATAGAAATATACTGTACTTTTACACTGACATATGAATGAAGTCAGTGTAGTATTTTGACATTGAATTATCATATTCCAATTACAAGTCGAACATGTTTGCGAAGACATGGTTCCAAGTAGGAGTTCATCAGACTTACTGTATATTAAAACCGGGTATGAAACTATAGATAAATTAATATCTTATGTAATGCCCTCATATATTAAACGCGCATTGAAAGGTATCTTTATGATATATAACGATTGAAGTAAAAATCAACGTTCTTGTTAACCCAAATTAGACAAGTATAGAGAAGTACTTCTTATTTTATTAATATCAGTTATGAAGAATACCATAGCAACAATATCCGTACTTATTTGTTTAGGAATATGTGCGTTAAGAGTGAACATGGAGGAAAAGGAATCGAATTAGCATACTTTTAATTATTGTTTTCCATTCTGGGATCTACTGCAAAAGTTCTTGATCACATTTTACTTCTCTTCTTGATAGGTTCATAGACCTTATCCATTATATGCAATTAGTTGTAAAAAAGAACTTCAGCTGTAGATCACAGGATTGGAAACAGTAGTGGAATCATTCCGCATTCAAAATATATCAATCAACATTTCTGGAAATACATACGTAATGATTTAAACCAGATAAAAATGTTTTAATATCCAAAAAATAAAATAAAAATATTCTATTGTTAAAAAAAAATAATAATTGAAGATTTTGTGAAAAATGATTTCGGTGGGAGGATAAATTGGAAATCTTATGATTGTTTAAATCAGGCATCATCAGCTATCTGGTGACCCAATTTTCACTATACACTAAATCCTTTGAAATATGAAATTAATTTCTTACCTTAAAGATAGAACCTACTTTAATTATATTTATCAGGTGAAGAGTTTACAAAATTCACCCTGACCGAATACTATATTCTTACTTCCTTTTTTATAATAATTATTGTTTATTTTTTGCGTTGTAAAATAAGATATAAAGCATTCTCTTTTTATTACAATAACGTTTTGGGTATATGTGTGTATATGTTTGTATGTATGTATTTTGTGTAATTAATCCTTTTTCCTTTTAACATATGATATTTAAGAATTATATAAATTGTTTATTTGCCTAATTAAATTCATGGAAAAATACACAGAAGCATGTTGATGTTAGTAATGAAGATATTTATCAATCCAATTAACTTTTAATTTATTTATTGTGCAAAATTTAAAATTTTATTCCTTTTAGCAAAACATATGGTTTTTAGAGGATCTTTCTATTAATAAAACCAATTATAACGAATGTAGTTTTTAAAGAGACACTTTCAGTAAGAACTTGGTGATCGACGATTAATATAAATATATATTCCT
The DNA here is from genome assembly GCA_004302925.2 of Cochliomyia hominivorax. Classification (NCBI taxonomy): domain Eukaryota; kingdom Metazoa; phylum Arthropoda; class Insecta; order Diptera; family Calliphoridae; genus Cochliomyia; species Cochliomyia hominivorax. The sequence continues at coordinate 60,541,557 of PYHX02000467.1, forward strand.
TCATATTTAAAAAATCTTGTCCGTTTTTTACCCATACCCTTATATATTTTCCAAAATATCATATTAAGCAAAAGCTTTTAATTAAAGGCACTAAAAAAACTCATTTATATATTTAATAAAAATTACAAAACGAAATTCTATTTATGACAATAAAATGAAATAAATTTAATAAATATTTTATATGTTCTATAATGTGTTTCCATTTAAACGTTTAACAACTCAGCACATACACATATATACACACACACACCTTGAAATCTGACCTTACTCTTTGAAAATCGCATGTTTTTAATTGCACATAAACGATATTGTTTGTAACCTTATTAAAATGAGAACTTCAAAAACAATAACACATATATACGTACACACTTATACATCCATTCGTTCATTTACACACATACTTATAAAAATGTTCATAATATGCATTCGTACAAATAACATTTTCTTTGTGAAATAAATATTTATAACGAAAATAAAGTTGAAAATATTCATGCAACAAATATTTTAATTAAGCCACATACAAATTAAGGTTACAATTAATGTGACAATGTAAAATGAAACAAAAAATAAACAACTACACTCATTTACTCACTCATACATATACAAATACACACACCTTTAAACAAATATTAAAAAAATGTAAAGTGTGACAACAAGCAAATTTTTGCCTGGCAGCCGAAATAAATAAGAATATGTTTGTATGTAGATGTTTGAAAAAGGTTTCCACATGTGTACTTACGTTTTTTGGTATACACGTATGTATGCGAGTATTGCTCCAGTGTGTATCTCTGTGTTATAGTAAAAATCCTCTTAAAAAGGTAAACAGACAACAAGATCATAACAAATTACATACATCAAAGACAAATATGACACAGACAAACACACACATATACTCACATATTTGTGTTCATATCAAGATACGAGTACATTGTACAGGCTTGAAAATGTTCATATTTTATCTTCAATTATAAACACAAATTATTTATTCCTTCCAGTTTTGAAATAAGATGTCAACATATTTGTTTTTAACTTCAAATTCTTTTGTATTAATAGGTTAATGATTAAAGTAATCAATATCCTTAACATTTTGCTCTAAATTAACTAAATAATGGACTAATGAAATGTTCAATATTTTTGCATTAAAGACTTTTCTCTAATTAAACAAAGTTATTTAATACTTATTTCATTAATTTTGAAAAGACAATGTATATTGTTTTTCAAATTTCAGTTTCGAAAGGGGTCACAACTCAACTCTCCATGCATTATCTTCCCAAATCAAAAATTATATAATTCCTTAAAATTGTGTATTGAACATAATAACAGTAATAACGGATTTATTTCACAAATGAATATATCGGTAAAATTTGATTAAAAAGAGTGACTAAAAAGAATGGTCCAAATTATGCTTCTATAGCCAAAAAACAGGAATGGACTAAAAACTTGGAGGCTAAAAATGTGCTCTGTTTTTGAAAATTTAAATCTGGTTTTCTAAAAATGTATTTTTCCTGCTTAATGGGTAACGAAACGTATCTTCCGGTGGATATTTCACAACTTCATGGCCATAAATTTTATGTTGCCTGTGCTCGAGTAAATGTTGAAAAAACTTTTAGACCCAAAAGCAGTCAAAACTTCTCAAAAAGTACTTGTAATAGCAAGCAATAAACAGGTGCGGTATAAAAAGTCAATCATTTGTTACAACCAGTATTACTATGGTCGCAAATTGCTACTTTTCAAACTGCTTATGACTTTTTGTGTAATTTTTTTAAATTTTCCCTTTTTTTGTAATTAACATTCTCGGCATAGAACTTCGTATGATTTCATTAATTAAAAGACATATTAATAAATTTTATATAAGTTTTTGATGAAAAAATTAAAACTTGGAATTCGGAAAATTCATCAAGGGAATTTCTATAATGGAAATAGAAATTGTGTGAAATTAAAAAATGTATTCGTTGGTTATCTGTCAGGTAAATTCAAAATTCAAAAAGTGCAAATCTTGGTAAACCAAACCGGTGGCGACTTTTGTTCCACAAATCACCTTTAAGATGCGACTTTATGTTCCAAAATCTCTTTTGTGGGACTTGTCGAAAACTCTTAACGGTAGCACTGGTTACAACCGGCTCTATAAATACCGAAACTTACATCATAAAATTTTTTAAAAAGTTGCTTTCATTCATAAGACTTCACAATATGTTCACTTAATTTTTGCTTGACTTGGCAGCCTATCATTATAGTAAACAAGCCTTGAGTGTTACAACCACAATAATGTGGTATTTGAACCAAGAGAAGCAAATCCTCCAAACTAGACGGAGCTAAGGCCAGGGGAGAGATATTGAGTTTATGTTAAAAAGTAAGTCAAGAGCACAAAAAGGCATTCAAAAATGTGATAGATTTTAAGTGACAGAATGCATTAAAAAAACGCTAATATAAGGGTTTTCGAAAAAAGTTCAAAATTTCATCACTATAGCGATTAAAACATTAAATTTTGTTTTGTAATTTGTAATAATAATTTTAATCAAATAAAAAATTTAAACTGTAAGTATAGTGGTTTTATGTTTATTAACATAAATTTTTAGATCTCACTCCTTAACAAGTAGTTAATGACCTAAAATTATATATAACCCAATACTAAATTTCTATTTTTTATAAAATGCAATAAATAATGGTAAATTTTTCCTATAAAATTCATTACAGAAAAATAAATAAATAATAATAATAATAATAATAATAATAATAATAATAATAATTTAAAGGATATTATTTTTCAATAATCATATTTGCAAATGTACGATAATATTCTGACCTGCAGGGTATGATCAAAATAAATATGATATTTTTTTTGAAATGTTCACATGTAAGTTACCTTACAAGTGCTCATGTTTGTATATAACACCCGTATATAATATGTGTATAAAATACAACAAATAATGGTATATTTTATAATATACCCAAATATATAAATACATAAAAACCTACACAAACACATTTATAGGTTTGCACACGTGGTGTGTATTACACACTGTGCAATTAAAAACAGTTTTTACGCATGTTTCTATTAGAAACATTTGCACAAAAACACACACTAAACACATATACATATCGTTTGTTTACTTAGAGAATTTTATACTATCGAATTTACACACAGATAAAAATCAATTTAAAATTAATTAAAATAGAAATAATTTAATTTTTTCAGTTATAATTTTGTTTCATACATAAAAAAATGTAATTAAACAGTGTTTCATAGTAAATACCGTTTCTTGAGAATATTCTGGAAATATTGCATTTTAAAAATAATTTTTAAAATTTATGGTTATATAATTTTATATATTAAAATGGAGAGATTCTAATATGTTCAATATTATTTCACCATAAAAGTTTAAACGTTTAATATAAACTAAATAAAAGAATATTAAAATCGTCAATGTTGTTTCTGATTCATGTTTTTTCTGTGTTCTAATGATATTTTTTCAAATTGTTAAAAAAACTTTCTTCAACACATGTGTTTTAGCCGAAATATAATGATGAAAATTATATTAAATCTTTATACATAAAAATGTGTTTGTTTGCGACTTATCGACATTTAAACAATTGGCAATATTACTATAAACAAATTCGGTAAGGTCGGTAGGTATCTCTCATAGAAAGCTAGTATTACTCATAGAATATCTTAGGAACTAGTGAAGTGATAGTATTAAGTTTCATCTAAATTGACTTTGCAAGGAATAGTTTAATTGGATAAGATATTTGACGGATAGGACCAGGCGGAAACGAAGCCACATGCAAAGGTAATATTACATATTAATTATTTAAAGAACTATTGAAGTGGAAGCATAAACTTTTTAACACAACTACTTTCTGAAGAAGTGTTTTATAAGGGTGGCAAATCGCACCAAGTCTCAGTAAATAAATGAATCTTAGCAGTTTCTTTTTTTATTATATGATAACATCAAGTGTTTATCTTCAAATATTTTAGTTCACCCTGAAAATAAAATCAAAGTACCTTTGGATATTGTCAGATGATACATTCTAATGTATCCAACTACTCCTTTTTCTCCACGTGTATCGTAGGAATATAACAGAAAAACTTGTATATGCCTCCACGATATACTTTAATTTAATCCAAATTTATGCGAAGGAAACAGTGAAGAATATGCCTGCACAAGAAAGTATATTTCATGATTACAAAATAAGTGATAATCACAAAGAGAAGCAAAGAGAGGGAAGCAGGGTGTCGTCAAAAGATAGGAAAAATATATAAAACACATAAGGTTCCCTTCTCGAAAAAGCCCGACTAGTGGTGTGGTATGTTATACTCTAAAATAAATAGTTAAAAAGCTTAGATGACCAGCCAAAAGCTGCTGGCATATGTGAAGTAACAAATGCAGCGCATATATCAGAAAAATTATAAACAATTTATAAATAAATCTTTAAATCTTACTATTTTATTTCACTCACATTTCAGAAATCATAAAAATATCGTTCTATAGCAACTTGTACAATGGTTCTGCAAAAAAAAAAGATTTTTTAAGACAACAGAAAAGTGGACAAATATCATAGAATTTTAATGGATAAAATACATAATAGTTTCGAATCCTCAATAGCTTCTCGATTTTTGAGGAACTTTTATATGTTTATTGTTTATCTATACCGATTCTGCATAATGCTGATTATACCGATTACACATCGTGCCTGATTAGACTACGATTCTGAATTTAGTTGAGCCAATATTTAATATCATACTGACAATACAGCACTTTAAATTGCTTTAAATATTGCGTTGTGGTTCATTATACATTTGCTCCGCAAAGCCAAAAGTTAAAAATTAAACTATTTTTGTACAAATATGCTAATAGATACAAAATTTAAGACAAATCTCATACATTTAGAAACTTAATATTGTATTATCATTCAAATTACGTTTCTTTTGTGGCATAAGTAAGTAATCCTGACAAATTTCGTTTAAATTAGTTTATTATATTAAATTATTAATTTGGCTTGAATTTGAAAGTATACTTAATGTAATTATTCGATATATAGAAATGATAAAACTGAACACATACGCAAATTAATAAAAGACCATTGATTTTAAAACTAAAAAAATAGCAGTTTTTATTTTCAGTTATTGGTTATTTTCTTTTAAATTAGATAAACAATTACTAAAAAAGTCTTTTAAAAGTTTTTTTCTTTTGTAGATTTACAATTTTCACTAGAGTTTGTAATTTAATTTATCTCATCAAAGCATTTTACACATTTCGTCTTAATTTATGGCTCTAAGAGCTTTTAAAATATTTTCAAACTTGTATTCTTCCTTTTTCATTTTTTTCTTTACAAAACTTTTCTCTATATTTCAATACAATACAAACCTAAATGTATATAAAGTACTCAACTAAGAACTATCTTTTCGTTTTTGTTTCAAAAGTTAATTAAATTATTTTCAAAGTTGTCATCGATATAGAAAAAAAAATATTAAAATATTTAGTTCCTGTCAAAACAAATTATACAGTTATAAAAGTAAAAAATATGTTTTGCATATTATACCTTTAACCATTTGCCAGCAATACAAAACTAAGAAACGATACTAAAGAGTTTTTTACACCCTACACCAACATAGGTGTGCAGATATTTTTAGGGGATTAAAAATATTAGTGCTATCATCTTTTATGTATATCATCAGAATTACTGAGTCAATTTAACCGGTCCTTCCGACCGGCTGTCCATGTTAAGCTTGTTCGCAAAGTACTGATCGCAGTTTTGAAGATATTTTAATGAAATTTGACATGTATATATATTGACCCGGGGATGATGAATACTGAAATTGTTTACGTTTGGTCCATTATTTCATATAATCCCCATAAAAATATCCCAAGAAGTGGGGTTATTGGCCCATAAAGTTCTTATAGTTAAACGACTTATACCAAATTTATCAAAACTTAGTCTTATAATCTCAAACGATGTACCAAATTTTACGACGATCTCATAGGTTCCATACAACCCTCTTCCAAGTATCACTTTTTTATGCATAACATATTCATGGGTGTTGTAATAATATTTGTTCAAATTAAAATAACATAAGAAAAATTGCACGAGAGTCGGTCCATAATTTTTCTAATTTCCCTGCAACACTCTAAAAAACATCCTTTTAAAACGCATAAATTTTACATAAATGTTAGTATCATGAATAAGAAAAGCAAATTTTAACCAACAATGTGTTGTACTTCATTACATAGTCGAGCTTGACCGACCATAACATTTTTACTTTTTTAAACAAAAATTCTTTTAGAGACTGCAACTAAAACAACAAAAGTTTTATAAAATTTAATTGCTAAGAATGGTCAACTAAAATAAGGTATGAAGCTCAGTTAACTGTCCAGAACAGAAAATTACGAAACGTTTTTCACAAAATAGAGAAAAAATAATAATTACAACTAAAAACCAGACCAGCTTGTTCTCTGGTCCTTTGTAAAGCAACCAACAAAGTTTCAAAACTAAAAAATAGCAAAGTTTTTTTTTTTATTCTATTTTGTACTTTTAATTAGAATTTTTGTGGTCATTTTAATATGATCTAACGAAAAATATACACAAAAACATACAAAGAATATCTTCGATACAAAATATAGTTTTTTTTTAGAACTTAAGTATATGTATTTCCAAGTCATTTATAAACGTAACAAAAATATTGATTAATTTCAATTTTCAAATGAAATAAATTTTTCATTTTATTGAATTTTATTTCTTCACTAAAAACTAATAAGAAATTTTTTTTTTTTGCAAAATGTTTTCTGAACTTTTTTTTCAATTTTGTATACTTAAAAAGTAAATTTAATTTTCAAAATATTCAATTCAATTTAATTCATTAAATATGTATATAGTATGTATATCCATGTGTATCTGGGTTACATCAGTACCAAATTTAGAACAAAAAAACTTTATCATCTTCTTTTCTTTTGCTTAAATATCCTTAACCACAATATTTTAATAGTCAAGTATACACCAGAATATAGTTTGTCAAACAAAGTTTTAGTCATAAAAAAAATAAAATAAAAGGAGAGTAAGAAAAACAATTTCTTTTAAAATAATCAAATAACAAAAAATATTATGTATAAAGCTACTTAGGTCAATGTTATATCAGACGAGTATGTCCAAACTTAGGGGCAAGGAGTTTGTTTTAATAATTATTACACATTAGCCTTATATTTAATATAAGAAAAAGCTCAATTCTGTAAACATTTTTTCACTACTTAACACTCGATTGATTTGCTCTGTATTTCATTCATACCTTTTTCACAGTGGCACATTTTCGAATTAAGCAAACAATTTTATTTGATCCAAGTCGTTCATTACATAATATAAGTCAATATTGGAAGCAACTTCGAAATTTTAAAAATATACACTTCTCCAAAGCTCTTGCCACTGTCATCAATTTTCGATTCAATTTCTCCAGCATAAGTCAGTGATCATTTCTTTTTTTCGATGTCGGTGGTCTGTTTTCTTGAAGCCATCAGCAACTTTTTTTATAAACATCTGGGATTAATTTGTCATTTTTCATTTGTTGTATATGACCAGAATACCCGTACAATATTGCAAGGACGGCAGATCTTGAATACTTGAAACTTTTGGATGTCTCGAGCAACAGCTCCAAGCTTCACATTCACTTAAAAGTATATCTTCCATATATAAAAACCCTATTTCTTATTTTTTATATGTCTTGAGTGTCGCTTTTCCCATTTGCGGATCAATTTAGAAGATTTCACATATGCGCCGAGGATCACAAAAATTTTACGCAGTAACGAAGAAGGTAATACCAAAATTGGCTTGAAGCAGCAGTCTATGCTCCCAAGATAACAAAATAAACTTATTCTTTCTGTTTCACTAGTTCCACCACAAATAAGTATTGGAAAATTTCATTGAGTAATAGTAAGTAAATACCTGTATCCGATTTTCCTTTTATATGCTTTCAAGATAACCATCTTAAATAAATCTTAGGAGGTTACCTCGATGTGTAAAATATTTGTCTTCGCCTCATTAATCCTTAAACCTGCTGTGAGACACAACGCATTCTGCCATTTCCGAAACACTTGTTAGAATTGCGTCTTTATATGCACAACTAAATCATCTGCTTTTTCAATAAATTGTTTTGGTATCAGAAACACATCTCAAAAGCTCTCGTATACATTATATGTTAACAGTCAGGATATATTAATTGTCAGAGTCTCGTTTAAGTTGACTTCGTAAAAAGGACAGAATTTAGTTTTGAGAACCTCGCAAAAATGAAGTTTAACTCAAACACTATCGATCATATAAGATTTCCCAAAAGCTCTAAACAAGGATTTCACCCAGATAATCAAAGAGGAAGGTTTATATTAAAACTTCAACTTTTGATTAGATCACAGCGGTTAACATGTACTTTACTCCAGGCCCTTTGTAGGTTGACTTTTATTAAGTAAGTTGTCTCCTTTAATTTGAACAATGCTTAAAAATCAGATTTACTTCTGGAGTGTATGATGTTCGTGCAGAAAACTTTAATCGTAGTTATGTGTCAAATATATTGTTAATATCATTCGGTGCACTAATTAAATCAAAATATCACATAATTGAAACTTTGTTCTAAAATTAATAACTTCAGATTTTAGAACATATAGATTTCAACATAAACTAGACCAAAAGCAAGAATGATCACTTCTTTCATTTATCAAACTTTTGATAGATTTTATCAAATTCTAATTTGATATTTTATCTCTCTGATTAAAAATTTCCTAACAATAAAACTCCCACAACAAAACTTTAAATTTTTCATAAACTAAAATTTCTATAATTTATTTTTATTTTCCCATAACTAAAATAGTTCGTTATTATGTTCGATTATAACTTATAAACTAAAAGTCTCTCTTACTTATTCCTCTAACACACCTATAATATGCACAAATTTATTACCTAAAGTTTCCAATTAAACGATGTAATCACTCACAAAATAAAATATATATAAAAGTAGAGCTTCATATTCATGGAGTTTTCATAAGCTATGCAAAAAAAGCTATATCCTTTCAAGTATATGACTTGTTATAAATATCCTTTTGGAAAACATGCATAAATACTAACAAATAAAATGTATGTGTGCATGTGTATGTATAAAGACTAACAAAATATCTACACACTATTAAAGTTACTATAGAAAATATAATATAAAACAACTACTAAATCTATAAGAGAAACAATTTTGTATATTGAAAACTTTCTTCGTTAAGCTGCATTAGTAAGTTATCAAAAATTATTAGGAAAAAAAGAGGAAAATAGAAGAGTAAAACTTATGATAAGCCTGATGAAGGTCTGTTGATGTATTATGTGAAATATAGATACATAGATTTGTTTTTTAGATATATAAATACAAGATTTAAAGTTGTATGTGCATGTAATACTTTAGCAAGACAAGTGGTAAATGAGGGTGTATTAAGTTTGTCATTATATGTGTCACACCAGAATATATATTTGTTGTTATTTAAGAATATATATTTGTAGTTATTTAAAAAATTAGAGGTGATCTATCGAATAAACATATATAATCAAACAATTTGAACATTATTTACAGAAAAGTCCTTTATTCAGCATATTCGTCGGTATTATAATATTATCATACCGACGAATATTAGAATATGTCTGTTTTGCAAAAAAAAATATTTTGCATAAAATATTTTAAATAGTTTTTTTTTCTAATTAGAAATAGTACTAACGATATATGGCAGAAAATTTCAGACAAAATATTATAAATTAAGATTGTTGAAAAAAGTCTTGATATTGATAAACTTTTTGCAAAATAAATGCAAATTTAAATTTAAAGTTTTAAAGAAAAATCTTATACCATTGCCGATAGTTAAAACCTTAACGAAACTCGCATTAATCATGCTATCAGTGTTAAAAAAATACCTCTCCTAAAAACCTATTACCCTACTTTCTGTCTGTAGAAGGTATTTGTGGAAGTCTTACAGAATAAAACTAGATATTTTTAAGAAATAATATCCCAGAAAATATTTCCTAAAAAATACACTTGATATACACAAGCCATTTACCAACAAAAGAAAATCTGGTAGTATCGACATATACGAATGAAATAGCGATACTTCGTTCCAATTGGGATCCACTCAGGGCATCTAGCTTTTTGAATGCTTTTCTCCGATAATTGGAAAAATTACTAAGCAAGCAGTTTTACAAAACATTCGAGAGTAGTACACTTAATTGTATAAATATACCTCAAACTGATTAGGTAATATACCTTGGTATTCACATTAAAGGCAATAGAATTCAAATGAAGTTGAAATCGTCTAACCTTTATTGGCTATTTCGAATTAAACTTTGGCAATAAAGTAATTCTTTATAACAATATATTTGTCTGGACAAATGGCATCTTACTGTGAGGAATGGCAAGTCCTTAGATCCATAACGCAAGCTCCGAAGTACATAAGAAATGAAAATGTTCACAAATATTTAGAGATTCCATTAATTAATTTAGGAAATTTCGGAGAAATTACAGAAGCATTCAAATCCTCTTCCAAAATTTCCTCTGCTCGCTTGGATTCCCAAAGAAACATACAATGGAAACTTCTTAATCGAAATCATTTGTTCTCCTTTAAAGCTGTTATTATAGAGAGTATGTAAATTTCCACATAATCAATTTAAATAATTTTCCCTGAACACAAGCTTCTTTAATCGTTTACTAAATTCAATATCTACAAATCTAGATACTAACATTCATAATACACATTTTCTCTTTAGAGTCTTATTTTGCTTTACTAATCTAAAATCCTTTAGTATTAGTAATGTAACCAACTATTTTTACATTACATTTATACATATATGTATATATGTTCCAACATTTTTTTCACATGCGTGTCTCAAACACATACATAGATGTCTATGTATATACACATGCTTATATATATGTATGTATATATTACTAACATTAACTGTCAATGTAGATATTAATTTCCCTTTGGGAAAACTTAATACAAAAATGTTCTTAATACATACAAAATACACTTACTAAAATTTTATTATAGTCTAAAGCTTTATTTTAAATTGCTTTCAACAATTTTTATTTGTTAAGATTTAAGAAAATACAAAAAATAATAGAAAACACACACAAAAAAAGGAGAAAAGAAAAAAACATTTAAGGTTTTCTTTCTACACTTTCATGTGTATCGGCAGTATAAATTGTTTATTTGTTAGAATCACGCAAATTGCATTTAGGGATCCATTCGCTTGTATTTTTTGTTGGTCTTACATAACGAAAAAGTAAAGTAAATTAAATGTTTTGTTATTATATGTGTAAGTGTAATGTTTTAATAAACTAACATATAAAATTATTGTTTTACCATTAAATTTTATTAATGTTTAATAAACTTTAAATAGTTATTATTTTGCAATTTTATTTTCTCTTATCAGGATATTACAAGGGATTTCTTTTGTTGTTGATTTTAATGTTGGCAATTTCCTTAATTTCTGTTTATATAGTCCTTAAATGATTATCATTAAAAATGGAATACATTACATAATATTCATGTAGGTGTAATTGTTTTAAATATGTGAAGATCTGAAAAAATTTAATAAGTTTAAAAAATATCTACATATCGCTCATATGCTGCAAGGGCGTTATAAATCAAAACTCGCAAATTTCGGCATAACATCAATAATGTGTAGCAAATAATGTATGTCATTACTTGGCCCATTTTTTTAATGAGCTTTTAACTTATCCTTCGGGATTTCAACAAAATTATATAGTTTATTGATTATTACCAGAAATAAAGCATAATTCCGTTTGCACATAAACAGTTTTAAAGCTTAAACTGCAGATATTTTGTAATTGTTTGAAAAATCATCAAATTAATTTTCATATACGAATTCCAATAAGTATGTTTCTGTTAAAAAATTAAAAATTTACTTTTTTGAGTTATTACTTTCTTAAAGCAAATGAGTGATATGTAGGTTTTAAAATATTAAAAATATTCTTTTCTCAAAAACAAAATATTATTTTTCATCTAAAATAATTATTTATTCTAACACACAGCAACATCAAATTTTGTGGTATCGTATTTTTAATGTTGAAATGTATAAAAATAAGTTAAAAAAGTTGCAGTCAGCCAAGACCAATGACATACATTGCACAGGAAGAAAGTATCGTTTTTAATAAATCTCTAACTTTTGATACCTCAAATTTATCATAATGATGGCAAATAAATATGTCATTATAATCACACTGCGGCTACATGCTAGAGACCTTGATGAGACCATGTCTCTTATAGTTTTCGAGTTATTTGCATATAAACTTCCACTTTTAAAATTTTACAAGATCTTCAGTCTTCTTGAAATATATCCGAAATTATTTTTCCAAATCTTGCCTTAATTTTTTATTAATTTAAAAAGCAAAAAAAAAAAAAAAAAAGACTAATAACTGGTTTATACACTGTTCAAACATAAACAATTTTCAATTTGAAAATTAAAAAAAATAATAAATTTTTGTGTTCTATATGTTTTGGAAGTGTTTTCTCTTATCTTCATCACTTCACTGAAAAATCCAGGCTCTCCCGAATTTGACACTAACATTCAAAAAGACTCGATTTAAAAACGGAATGTATTTAAGAAATATCAAGGAGTTAAAAATTGTTTTGCAGCGTCTTTTTCCAGACCTCTCATAAATTTGGACCATTATAGGTCTTATACCAAAAAAAAATACATTTTTGCAATTTTCCTCACTTTTTGAGAACAAAAGAAAAATTCTTTTATCATGCCAATTATCCTTTTCAGTATTTTTTTAAGCAAAATTTTCACATTTCCTGAAAATTTCAGATATCTTAGTCTATAAATTTTCAAACATTTTTATATAAAATTTTTTTATATCTAAATTGCGGAAACAAATTGAAATAAAACATGCATAATAGCAGGCATTCTGAATTTGTATATGATTCTGAAATATATCTGTTATAACGCAGATAATTATAAAAATTTTTTGGTTCATTACTTCATTTCGTCAATCATCTCAAAAGGCATATATTATTCATAAATGTCACCTGGATCTCATATCATAATATGGGAATTAATGTTTCAATTAATAACCTATAAAGTAATTTGTCCAAGCTTTTTTCTATCAGAAATTTGTAACTTCTCTAACAACTTTATGTTCTAATTAACTCCTTTCTCTATCTTCCTTATTGAATTATATTTTCATAAGAAAATTACTTTTTAACTTTTAATATTAAATATTAAATATATTATTATTTGTTTTAGACCAACATTCACTAAACAAATAATAACAATAATTATTATACATTTTCAATACAACCAACTAACTAAAAGTTAGTTAAATATATATTTTACTTTTCAAATGACCTAAATATTTAAATGAACATTTGTATTAGAAAATAATATATTTAGATCCTACACCACCATTGGTGGTAAGGATATCGTGTGCAGATGTTTGTAATGGGCAGAAAAAAAGTTCTACCACCACTTTAGTGTGCCGTTTAACTCAGAATTAATTCCTGAGTCGATTTGAGCATTTCCGTCTTTTCTTCCATCCGACTGGCTGACCATGTAAAGCTTGTTCGCAGTTTTGATCATATATTAATGAAATTTTGAACATACTTTTATTTTGGCTCAATAGCGATATCTATTGAAATTGTTTATGATCGGTCCACAGGTGTTTTAGTCCATAATATTACTAAATATAAAATAAGTCTTATTATATTGTAAAACGTTTTGCAAAATTATTAAAGATCTCATAGGTCCCATATAACCACACTTCCAAATACCGCTTTGAAACTCAAAATCGCAAATATATGTCAGTATTGTAAAAATACTTTGCTTATTAAAATAAATAAGCCAAAACCAAAACCGCTGTATCAAATTAATCAGGTCGGTCCATAATTTTTTCTGACTCCCAAAAACCTTCCACAAAAATTCCTTTTAAAACGCATAAATTACACATAAATGCTAGTACCATAATAATCTATTGTACACTTAGCATACATAAAAAAGAAAATTATACGAGGGCCATTCATAAATGTTTCATACCAGTCATTTACAACCAGCAATTTAGTGTAGGGTATAAAAGAGTCGAGATTAACCGATTATAGCATTTTTACTGGTTATACCCTCCACCACCACAAGTGCTGAAAAAAGGTATATTATCCTTAACTTTATATTAACTTTGCCATTCCGTGTGTAACGCTAAAAAGAAATCATCTCGTATATATTTTTGCATCAAATCAAATAGATGTGTCTGTACGTCCATCTGCCCGCCTGTCTATCTGTCTGTTTTCGGCACGTATTCTTCACATGCGTTGTGGTGAAGGGTATTGAAGATTCTGCATAGCCGAATATAGCATTCTTACCTGTTTTTAATTAAACTTGTTTCCCCCCTTTTACTCCTATAGAATAATTGTAATAATAAAAATATTTGAAATATTAAATTTTGCAATTAACGTACAATTACTACAAAACTTACAAAATACTAAATGTGAATGTAAATTATAATACAATTAACAAAAATGAAATGGAGGATTTTTATTAGGTAAACTAAATAATTTTATATAAAATTTGGAAATTTATTTTCGAAAGGAAAATGTATGAGTGCTTTTGTAACGAACAAATTATTTTACTGTCTAACGTGGTAAACATTTACAAAAAGGATAATTTTTGTTTGATACGTGTATGTGTTATTATATTTATACGCTACAGCATCTTAGGTGGTTGTGGTATTATGCGTTTGTGCTTATGTTTATAACATATGACAAAAATGGTATACCGTTTATCTCAGAATCACTCTGTGCATGTTAACATTCTGAACACTCTTCAGGTTGCATTTTTTGAGATATCTTAATCATATTTGATACATGTAATTTCTTTGACTCAAGGACGAAATTAATCATAAACTTTTAGGTCATAAAAGTCCTTAATATAAATCGGTTTCAACAATATTCAACACAAATAAGTATTTTATTATTTTAAATCGATATGCCAAATTTTGTGAGATTTGGTTCCTTGCTTCTCATAGTTTTCATACGAGCCAAATATTACTTGCAAGGGCATAAATCTCACAATTACATTGGTATTGTTATAATAAGTGGTCAAATTCTGAAATATATGCAAAAATCGATGTGCAGATTTATATGAGGGTGGGTCCATAATTTCTTCTAGTTACCATATAACGCTCCAGCAAAATTCACTTTAAAAGGCATAGATTTCACAAATATGTACTGCACACTTAATAATAAAACAAGAGATTAAACTATACGAGAGTTATTCATTCGTTTTTTGTAACTACTATTTATAACCGACATTGCCGTGTTTGGTATTACCTAGTCTGTCTTGACTGACTATGAAATTCTTACTTGTTTTACATACAGATTGAATTACCTTTAAAAAGTTACATCAAATATTTCATACACTTTTCATGTTTCATAATCATACTATATTAACATTAGTGTTATTTAATTATTATTAAATGGAAAAATTCTTATTATTTCTAATTTTGTTGAATTTATTTATCATTTTCAAAATGTTATTTAAATTATTTAATTTTGATGGTCTTAAATAAATATCTAAAATACAGTTATGTCACTAATATTTATAACAATATGATAAGAACGTATAGTAAATAATGAATTCAGTTCATTAGATATTTTTTTCATAATATAAACTCAAAAGGGATTACTTTTCAAAATGACATTAAATGTTGGAAAAGATATTGATATTTATATTCTTACAATGGTCCTGATAATAAATTTGGAAATAATTCTGAAACCTGGAACTGCTAAATATTACATGAAATTTCATAGAGTGTCCAAGGGTCCAGAAGTGAACATTCAATAATGGTTAAAAGTTTGAAATGCTTTAGCAATAACTGTATTTAAATTTGTAAACTTCAAAATTATATTTAACATGTGTGTCCACATTAATAAATCCATTTGCATTTTCAATTACAAACACCAATAAATATTGAAAAATAGTTTTTTTAGAAAATCATAAAAAAATTTATATTTTGTATTATGCCTTTTTTCTGCTGATCAGATTTTGATAATTATTGGAATTGTGATAAAGTATATATAGTTATTGTATTTTTTTACTAAACAGAACCACCGATTAGTTCAAAATTTTTAAATTTTCTACTTTTACAATTTTAAACAAATTTTTAAACAGAACCATTAATATGCAAGTTATCATACCCACTACAGGCAGAAAGACAAATGGCAGGACAGACGGAAATTGACAAATCGACTCAAAATGTAATGGAATTATTGAATTATTCTCTGTCTATATTAATGAATTGAATTAAACACATAAAATTACTGTGCACTTAAAAATGGTATATCCTCTATTTGTATCATCCTTTTAGAGTTAAAGTTTTTGTTTTCCGTGTATTTATAAAATCTACTTTAATAAAGAAATATATATTAAACAAATTTCTACTTTTTTGTTTCAATTGGGCAAAGATTGTTTAATAATTTATTTTTCTCCTACAGTGGCCAGTCTTTCTTTAAAAGAAGTTGGAATAGAAGAATATTTTTAGATACCGTATCCCTTCCATCGGATACACACAGGCATATGATTTTTAAGCACTTAAAATATAGACAGAGAATATTTTTGTATGTATGTTTTTTTTTTCTTAAACACACAAAACCAAAAGTCGGCAAATTTTTATTATGGTCTCCACAACGCTTAAGATATAGTATATCTACAGATAAGTCCATGTACATTTTGTCTATATTATTTTAAGTTAATTTTTGGTGATCTACCCGAGGTGAGAGTGGAGGCTCATCCATTGAACCTTGGATGTCCCTAAGAATATCCATATTTCATTAAAAAATTTACAAAGTTACAGACTTACGAAGTTATACATGACAATGTGTATAACTAACTTGAGTCATCGTATCATATATCCATCTCCTGTATCCCTTAAAATGAGATACTTGTGATAAAGACTATAAAAGTTCTTATATCGCTTACTATGAAAAAACTCTCTTAACCCAAAAAATTAGAATCAAACTAATATAAATTTTATTTCAACATAAATGAAATTACAAATAAGTACACTAAGTGACTAACTGACTTTCTAAGTGACTGACTAGTTGACAAATAAATGTGTACAACTGTGGCACATATAATTGGTGGCTGTTTGGCCACCTATTGGTTTATTTGTGGCAAAATATTGGTAATTACCATATTGCCTGCTGTCTATATAGACAATATTACAACAAAAGTTGCTAGGAATTTGTTTCCATATTACATAGTTACAACAACAGCTACGAAAAAAATTTGTTGGTAATATAAATTAAATAATGTTGAAAATATCAAAAAATAATAGTGTAATAAATGAATGAAAAAAGAATGAATGAATGAAATAATGATCAGAAATGAAACTACTGAATATTAAATAAAATAACATTTGACATGTCAAGAGCTTCGTGTGTATTTGTGGTGTAAAAAATATTTTTTACCTACTTTTCATACAATTTTCTATTTCTATGTATTTTTTACATTTCCTCAGTTTGAGTTAAATGTCATAATGGCGACAATATAAATGGAAAACTTGCATATTGGTCTAATGAAAGATAATTTGTATAATCATTAATTTAATGTAAATAAATAATCGGGTTAACGTTAGAACTTTGTTTTCATAGAAAATCAAATATTTAATATAAATGTCGTTAGGTAACACAAGACATACTTTAAATTTTAAATAAGGCGAAATGTTATACACTTATTAAGGATATATTAATGATAAATAAAATTTGAAAGGTGAATCTTCTTATTTGCTTTTGGATAAATGGATTATTCTTATCTTTTGGCTTAATTAGAGAATTTCAACGACGAAACTTTATATCAGTAAATCTATTTCTATATATTTCAAAAATCCATCAGTAATGATGACATTGATGCATATTCCCATAAACGCACTTAATTTTTTCTTCTATTTTTGTTGTACCTTTGTTGATCTCATCCAAATGTAGAGTTGAAGCTTTTTAATGAAATTCAACTTATAGGGACTTTTTTGAACTATACAAGTAACCCCTAAAGTTGAACACCTCGTGTATGTTGATTTAAAAAAAATCAAAATTACGGAAATATTCAAGTCTATTAATCCAATTTTAACCATTTTTTATTTTTTTTTACGATAGAGAACTTGGTAAAGGTCCTTTTTTTAATGTGTGCCAGATTACCTATAAAGTTCTTTAAAAATATTGATGCAATAACTACATAAATATATGTGAGAAACTTCAAACAAATATATATTTTATAATGACAATGCGATCATTTAAGAGAAAAAAGTAAATTGTTGGAACATGGTGTTTCCGGATTGTGATTTTGAGAATTTCTCTGTTGAAAAGTGGGAATCTTTTTAATTTCCTGAATCATGGAAAAGTAGTAATTTTTATTATAGTTTAAATATGTATTTCAGTCTTTAAGTATGAAAAAAATGAAATTTTAATTTGTTCATATATTTTTGATTTGAGTACTGATTAGAAATTGTAAAACTTCAAATTTTTTCATAGTTTTCAAATAGAAATAGAAATTTTATGCTTTCGCTGAAATCCACCCTAAACTACGCTTCCTACAGTACATTAAACTTTTTTACATACCTTGTATAAAAACTTTTTTACATACTGTGTAAAATTTCATTCAAATATCGCGTCCACTTTAAAATACTGCTGGAGATTGAGTACTTGAATTAATGCAAAACAAATATATATTGATGGAATAAATAATCACATAATTATTTTTTTATAATCTCAAACACAAACAAATAAAGTAATTGTTTCTTTTTACTTTTCAGTTAAATTTTTCTAAATAATTTTTACTTTATAATTTCATACTTAATGAAGCATAAATAATGTTCTTAATTGAAAATATTACATTAAAAATAAAATTAAATACAGAAAAAAATATAATTTTAAAGCATATAATAATTTGCAATTACATTTACATTTAGAAATATAAATAATTATACACCAAAAAAATATTCTCTAATTCCATACAAAAAAAAATCAATTATTTGTAAATTTCTATAAATCTAAAAAAGGTTCTATATTAATTATACAAATAAATAATTAAAGTATTTGTAAAATAAAGAGAAAAATTAAATTTAACTATGTTTAATAATTTACTAATTGTATTAAATTAAATTATTAAGAATAAATTTAATTCTAAAATAAATTTCAGATTTTTAAACTAAAGAAATAGAAAACAAGAAATGTCACTCTTTGTTAATAAAATATTTTATTAGAACCAGACAGTCACAGAAGCAGAGTAAAAAAAGTACCAGGCAACATTATTAGAGTAGATGTCGTCAGCGACAGTAGCAGCATTTTGGTTGCTGTTGTCACCAGTAAGTAAGACTGTAAGATATCATCATACATATTTAAAATCCCTTACACTAATACCGTCACAACCCATTAACGTTAATAACTTTTTGTTTGTTTCTAGCAATTTCAGTTATTGTTGTTGCTGTTGTCTTTTAGTTTCTTTTTTTTTTTTTTTTTGGAATTTCACTTTATTTTATTTTTTCTTGAATAATGTTGTTGCTAGTACTTCTGAGTATTTGTATGTGAGAGTAGCAGATATTTTTCATTTACTTTATTTTGGTATACTTTCATCACTCTGTTAAGAGTTTGGTTGGGTGTGGAGTGAGTGATAGTGTGTCTTTTGTTTCAGTATTATTGCAGGAAATGAAAAGTAAAAGAATATGTTCTTTTAATAACTTTCTGTTCGAAGTATAAGTGCGATTTCTGAGTTTTAAAGTGATATTTGAAAAGGTGGTTGTATTGAACCCATAAGAAATAATGGACCGATCTTCATATTATTTTGCACAATGTTTTAGAATATAATAAGACTCGTGTTTGCTAAATTTAGTTAAAATCGTTTAATATTTGGAATTTTATGAACTTAAAAATCCATTCTTGGGAAACATTTTTATGGGGCCTGTATGAAATAATGGAATTATGATAACCAATTTCAATAGGCGTCGCCTTGGGGCCAAAATAATAGCACGTGCCAAAGTCTAATAAGATATCTTCTAATCTGCGATCTGTACTTTGGGAACAAGCTTCACATGAACAGACTGATTAAATGAATTAAATCAGGAAGTGATTCTAAGTCGAACGGTATATTTGAAAGTGTTTTCGACTATTTTCTCTTCATCTGCACAAGCACATAATATCAGCTTTTAACTGTTTCTAGATTGGGTAGTACTTCTCAAAGATAACTGTTTTCCAATAAAAACACTCTCTGAGAAGCTTTCAAATAATCATGATTAATAGTAAACATAATCCATATGAAAAAGCTTAATTTGGATGTAGCAAAAAAGGCAAAAATTCTTAGTTAGTTAGTCGAAGTTCCCCATAAATTTTTTTCTGTTTATTGAAGTTTAATTTTGTTTTTGGATTTAGAAAAAAAGCTTTATTTCAATACAGAAAAGTTTTATAAAGAGTATTTCTGTAACAAAATAATTAATATTTCAGTCTATAAAAGATATATTTCCTTTCTATAAGGGGAAAAGCTTTCAGAAATTCACTTCATCATAATATTTCTTTTGATTTAGTGAAAAGCTATTCAAAAGAGCTTTTTAATATAGAAAATAATTATTTCAGTCTATTAAAAGGAAAAAGCTTTTTCCCAGATCTCTTAATAATAATTTAACTGTGCATTCCATGCAAGCATTCATTTTTTAAATAGTGTTCTAAACCAGCGGTGTTAAAAATTGAAAAGCTCTATATTGAAAATGTTGTTTCAATTAGAAAAAGTTTGTCATGAAGAAATTTATTTTGGCTTTAAAGAGCTTTTCTATATAAAAAGCTCCTTTGATATTTTTAATTATTATTTTAAATAAGATTTCTTTTATTTTAAAGAGCTTTATTTTAATATTGAAAATTACCTTAAGAGCTTTTTCAAGCTTTTTCTTAGAAATTTATTTCAATTTACAAAAGAAACTCTAAATAGCTTTTCTATGTAGAAAGTGTATTTTTATATTAATTTAATCCTTCGTTCATTAACTTTAAAGAGATTTATTTCGATTTTGAAGAAATAATTCAAGAGCTTTTTTTCTTGTTTATCAAAATACATATTTTAAATATTTTATAAATAGCTTGATTCCGTTATGCAAAATATATAATTTGAATAATTAAAAATTTTTAAAGAAAATAATCTTTCGATTATCTGACAACACGTATATAGTATATGTAAATTTGTATTTATTTTGTTGAATGTTTGAAGAAGCTTTTATGTCAGTAAACTCTATGGTCTATAAAAAAAAACTTTTGCAGAGCATCAACACCCTAACAACAGAAACTCTATATGTGTGTGTTAAGGAAAGTGTGTCCACGCAAGACAACATATACAAACTATTAAATCCTTTTCCTAGTATTTTTCGCCTTCAAATTGTTCACTTTAAATATAAATGTTTGTTTGTATTTGTATACCTCCAAAGATCTATCAACAACCACTTATTTACAGGAGTAGTACTATTTTGAAATAGTAACAACTTAAATGATTGTAACTCAGTTGAACAACAATCATTGTAACAACAAATTGAAAGAAAATTGCAAAAGACATAAAATTGTCAAGAGTGCATTGAAAGTGATTATAATGAAGAAGATGACGATGATGACTACGGTCATTATTATAACGATGATTTTATTTAATCTTGATGAGTAGTGACATTTTCTATTCTCCAATGTTGCTACATTTGACAACAGATTTTTATTGAATTAAATATTATTGTTAACTTCTTAATACACAAATAAAACAAGTTAAAGAGAGAAAGAGAGAGGAATAAAGAAGAAAACTAAATAATTAAAAGATTTTGTTAAGACAAACTCAACAGCAAGAGAGCAACAAAAATTAAACAAAAATATAAAAAGAAAAAACATTTTTTGTATAATTATGCACTAAAAGCAAAGTTTTCTAATTATATTCATAATACAAAAAAACAGAGAGCTGAAAAGGAGAAAATATTGAATTAATTACAGAAATGTTGATGAAATGACAAAAAAACTATCTTCAAAATAAATAGAATTTAATGTTAAAACCAAATAGCTGACAACAATTACAATGGGGTTGACTTAGAATATTAAGTTTAAGATGAATTCCCCCTTTTCATTGTAAGCAGAAATTAAAGCTGTTTTTACATAATTTTATAAGAGTAAATATGCTTCAATAATGACTTTACTGTAACGAATATGAAAATCTTTTGAAATCTTCAATATTTGTCAATTATTTGCTTATCAAACTTAAATTAGATTTTTTAATAATTTCTTGTAAAGGAATTTTTTAATTAACTGATTTTGCACTTAGTTTCTCTCGAAAACAAATTAATGGATTTCTTTACTATTTTGAACACGGGGTATAATAAGTTTGTCATAATGTATGTTATAGAAAGACAAAAAATATAACTATTAGGTTATGATCGCATATACCTACTACTGCCTAGTGGTTCCAAAACGTTTTTGGGATATAATTTTATAATTTCTAAATCGTTAGAGATATCTTAATTAAATTCCACACTGATAGAGTTGAAGTATCTGCTAATTGATTCAGCATCCTCATCAGAATATTTCACTATTTATTGTTTTATAAAGAAATCAGAAATGTTTCTAAAGTAAATCTAGATTCACCTGTGAGTCACAGATCACTCACAGGTGAGAGTCTGAGTATTGCGATTTGAGATATTAAAAAAATTCAAAATTGCACAACTTTGGATAAGGTATAGTTGGGCGATCGGATTTACTTTACAGTGACCTGGTCAGTTTGTTTAGTGCAAAACATTGTATTTGTTCGCTTTAATGATGCCGAAAAGCTGCCAACATTGATCCCTTTGCAGACAACATTTAGTCCAATACTAATTCAGGTTTAAAAGCATAAAAGGCTCAAAAAGTTCCTGACAATAACGCTCCAAAAATAGAGACCAAAACGCAAAAATTTAAGTCATGTTTTCAAAACAAAAAAAAAAGATTCTTGCTGCAAAATGGGGGACGAAACGTATGTTCTGATAGACTTTTCAAAACTCCTGGTCCAGAATTTTAGGATAATGAATCCCAAAGGGATGTTGAAGATAAGTTTAGGACAAAAAGCAGTCAAAAATTCTCAAAGTTCTTTACATCGCAAGCAATTTGCAATTGCGGCAAAAGAACCCAATTATTTGTTACAACGGGCTCATTTTTGGGATGGCTTAGCTACGTGTTACTATTGTAATAAGGCATTGAGTGACACATGAAGAATAATGTGGTATATGTGCCACGAGAGGAAAATTCTCCAAACTGTAAAGCCAGTGGAGATATTTTTAGGCTTTAGTTAAAACAGAATTGAAGAGCACAAAAAATGTCTCCAAAAATGTGGTAGAATTAAGAATGAACCAACTCAAACAAATTGTTAAAAGAGCACTATAAAATCGTTAATGAAATGGTTTTAGTTCCCTTATTATAAGGAATAAAAAGCCGGAAATTTTTATTTCTTTATTTCTTTAAAGAATTACTCATGAAAATGTTTTTTTAGTTTGCATTGAAATATAAATACTTTCCTTCAACTATTTCTAAAGCGTTATTGCTAAAGGGTATATCATAGATTCGTTGTCAGTCAATGAATGTCATATCTCATTTATTTTCATTTGCATAAAATAATTTCTCTAATGCCTTTTAAAGCAATCTATTGAGTATTGTTTACATTATATAAATTATATGCATAGTTGTAATAGTATTTGTAGGTTATTTGTTTTATGTGTGATGTTGTTTACTCTCTTCAATCCTCTGTTCTGTCTCAGTCTCTGATGTCGAGCAGAAAGCCCTTAAGAGCACTTCATTATTTGTTGACGTTGATAATCTTAAAGGATACTTGTTGTCAAGGATTTTATGGTAAAATGCCATTTGACCTCGAAGAAAATTGTAAATAAGTTTTTTTTGTATCACTTGTTTGTATTATAAAAATAAAATAAAACTGAATATTTACAAAAAAATATATTTGTATGTATCTATGTAATAGTAGACATGAAAAACAGGCGTAGAGATTTAAAATATTTTAATTAAGAACAGTTGAAGCTTCTTATATAAGTACTTAATAAATTTATTTGGATTTTTACAAATAATGCAATTTAGATGCATTTTATGTTACAGTAAACAGATTAAAATGTAACAGGCATTAAAAAGAACGTTAACGTCGCAAGGCTATGATGTTGTAACACCATCTATGATCAAAAACCTAACCCAAGAGGCAACAAATGTGCTGTCAATTTTATTTAATGCGATCTTTGAATAAGGCGTCTATCCAAAAAGTAAAAATGTCTCAAAAATTAAAATGATACCTAAACCCAGGAAAGATTTGACCATAAAATCTTTCTACAGACCTATTGCTCCATTATCGAATACCTTGGAGAAAGCTATACAAAAAATTGTGCATATTTGAGGTGATAATTACATTATCGCAGGTCATCAATTTGGTTTACAGAAAAATGTCGCAAAATCAAATAAAACAACTTGAAAAATAGGTAAATCTTTTGAACTATGAAAATTTTACTGTTCCCTTCGACATTGCTTAAGTTTTTGACAAAGTATGGGTGATGAAACGAATGAACGAATGAATAATAAAGTCATTCTGAACAAAAGATACAAAAACCTAATTGGCATCCTACTTTGATATTTAAATTTCAAAATCGACCTAACGTACCTATAAAAATTTTAATTGAATTAATAATGAAAACAAAGCTTTGTAGAGCCGATTTACTTCCCCGTTAATGTAAATTTAATTTTATTTAAGATTTAAATTCCTATTATGGGGCCTATATCAGATAGATTAAATAAGTAGAGTTTAACGAGTATAAAAGTCTGTGGGACTAAATAGACCGTAATAATTAGTTAAGAAGAGTATGAAAAGAATCCATAATAAACATTTTAAAGCAGTAAAAATAAAAAATTGCAATAAAGAAAATTTACAGGTATTTAATTCTTTTCAATAATATTTTTCGCATAAATTATTTTTAAACCATATTTAAATTAACTTATATTATAGTGTATTCATAACATTATGTTCTAGTGTATATGTAATTTAAAAATTTTATATTAATATATACATTCAAATATGCCAACAGTTGGTTAATTATATGTGTAATAATTAAATTTGTTTAGTGTGAAAATATCAACATTGTTTCACATCAACAATTTTAATGTTAATATTTTTTACATTGAGTTTTTTCTTCGTATTGAAAAATAAAACTTAAATATATCGTCAAATTAAGCAAAATTTTAAATTTCTTAATAATTTCACACTGTTCTCATATATCTAGTCATAACTGTTTTCATGCTAAATATATATGAAATTTAAATTATGTATTTAGAACATTAAAACTGTATAAATTTTGCCAAGATTGACATTAAAAAACCTCGAGGTAAAGTATTTAAAATAATTTTTAAGTGAGAAATATTTAAAAACTTAACTCATATACTTACAATATTTCCAAAATTATATCAGTATTATAAATCTGAAATGAAATAAATTACACATTATAGTTTTATTAATAATTTAAAATTTAGGTTATAAATTATTAAAACTTTAATGAAATATTGAGATTCATTTTGAAATCTTTCAAAAACCTCTAATTTAATTAAACTTTTTAAGTATTTGACTGTAAATACACACCGAACAAAATTTAAACTTTAATGCTCGTTGATAGTTGATTTGACATTGACTAAAATTTTTTCGTTCAATAAAATTAAACGTTTTAAAATTGAGAGTGAAATAATATTGCACATAAACCTTCGATATTAATACATAAAATTATGTAACAATTATTTTTCAAAATTACTTTTAAGCAGTAAAATTTTCAAAGAAGAAAAATCTGCATTTTCCGTAAAACAATGTTGAATCAACATTTTTTATACATATAAATACAGTTTTTCTTCCATACAATTTCACTACTTAAAAGAAATTTTGAAAATAATTGTTGTATAATTTTATAAATTAATATTGAAAGACTCTGATATGCACAATATTTTTTCAATCCCTAAACTTAAAAATGCTTAGAAGACGCATAACTTTAATTGAATGAGAAAATTAACATTGTTTAATATCAACTGTGTTCAACTTTGTGCTACGTTGATTAACATTTTTTCTGTGTGTATATACACATATATATTATTTAAATACTATTTAACTTGTGACTTCTAATAGAAGAGACATTAAATGTTTGATTTTGCTTGAATAGTTTATTTTAAAGATTTACCTACATACACATACATACATACATACATACATACATACATACATACATACATACATACATACATACATACATGCATACACACATTCATATAATAATACATAACAACATATAAAAATATACTAAATACAAACGGATTTACATATACAAACATATGCATGTATATAAACGTTCATATTTATATAAGTTAAAGTATGTTAATGAATTCTAAAGAATTAATTTCTGCACACGTGTATGTACGCTTATGTGAAATTCATAAGTGTTAAAGTATCTTAAAATTTACACACATTTATATTGCCCTTAAAATACACACATACTTATATATAATCACTTTCATTTATATATCTCTGTTCAGCACTTATGATTTCTCTATATTCATTCAAGTTTTCTTAGCAAACAACAGCTGGTCTTTTCTCTTTCACTATATCATTTGTTTATTTGTTTGTAGAGGCATCGTCGTGTCGAAATGAAAATCTTCCTTAAGTCTTAAGCTGCCATCAACCATCAGTTTTTAGTGGTCTATAGTTTAATAAAGACTTAAAGTATTAATTTCATTTACATAAGTTGCTGTTAATTTTTGAAAGATTTTTCCTACTATTTACCCATCCTTTCATCAAGCGTTTTATGTCGTTTTAAGAATTGTGTGAAAATTTTGTGGGTTTGGGAGATCAAGTTGACTTAAAAGTCAAAATTTTTGTTAAGAATGTTATGTTAAAGTTTGTCGGCATGTTGTTGTTTTTTTATGTTAATTTTAGTTGAAAGATAAATTTTGATTTTTTGTCATTGACATTTCTTATTATTTGAATAACTTAAAGCGTTCAAAGTGTAAACTTTTTGTTTAGTTTTTCTTTTCTTGGATTCTTGTCAGTTTTCTATGTTTTGATTGTGTATTCAAAGGTACTTGTTTTAGGAAATCTTTACTTCATCAAATTTCAGAAGAATTCATGGAATCTTTTTTTAATGTTTAAAAAATGATATTATTTTATTATTAAAGAAACGTTTAGAATTGTATTGATAATAATAATATTCGGTTTGGCAAAATTAACTTTACATGTAATATAATTAATTGTTCAAAATTTTGCTTAAGCATTGATCATAAAAATGGGCTAAAACAAAATTTCTGTTTAAATATTATATAAAATTTGGTTTTACAACACTAAGAATCATACATCATAATTAAGTCTTTTAATTTAAATTTTTTAGTTATTATTAAGCATTACTGTGGATTTCTAAAGCAAATCTGATAACATTTTGTTTTGTCATTGCCTTCCCAGCCATTTGCGCCTTATGGGAGAGATGGGATAATGTCAAATTAAAATAAAATTGAAAAAAATATTATAATATCTGTAGTTTTGGTGTCATATCGGTTAATACTTATTCAATTATATTGAATGAATACCATTGCCAATGACATCTCAGACCCCATAAAATATATGATCTTACATAAAATTAGAATCTAAGTCGATCTAGTTAATATGGTTGCCTTAACTATAAACGAGAAGCAACATACTGTTGTTATTAGGTATTGTTACTACATTAAAAACTTATTATTCATATTGTGAATAAGCATTTATAACAATACTTATTGCCATTGCCAATAAAAATATTGTTATTACAATAAAATGTTTATTTATACCATCTATAATAACAATACTTATGGCTGTTGCCATTTAATCATAATTTATGTATGAATTATTTTAATATACTTCTCATTTTATAGATTTAGTTTTTATTTTAGTCTTTAATTTTCCTTTTCAAATTTATTATTTAAATTTATCACAATATTAATTTAAATGTGTAATGCTTTTATTGCTAACAAAAATATTGTTGGTAAAATTCGATTATAATGAATTGACGACCATATTCATCATATTCAGTAAACTGAAAATAATATTTTGTCCTTATAAATAACAATAAAATTATGATCAGTGTAACATATTTCCATAAATATTGCGACTACAATATATTTTTTAATTAAAAAAAAAAATATTTTATTACAGCAACAATATTATTGTCAAAATAAAATGAATTCAATAATTAACATTTTGGCGATAACAATAAATGTTTGTCGCCAATATATTAGTGTTGCGACCAACATATTAGGAAAATGACTTTTCTCTGCGTGTATGACAAAGTAGCTAACTTGTTAAAGAACAAAAAACACAAATCGCAGTAGTACCTAAATCACCTATTTTCAAAACTATTCAGAGGTATGGTAGGCGACCTTTGTGCCAAAGTATTGATATTAATAGTTTAGCTTTACAGATAAGTTGGAAACCTGTCTATTTCTTTTAACAAATGTCATAAAAAGAAATATTACATTCTCGATAAAATCAAATTTGTAAAATTTATAACATCGTAATAAAGCGTATTTATTTTTAAGTATTATTTCCATTTATATTCATGTTTTGCCTACCAAATTAATATTTAATTTTGTACCAAAACAATCTAAAAAATTAATTAAACAACATAAATAATATTAATTAAAATCAAATAAAATTTTATACATATGTAAAATATTATGTAGGAATTTTATACACATATTTAAATCTAAAATAAAATTAAATTGCCTTAATCAAAATTAATACAATTTTATTATGACAATAAGAGTTTCTTGTTTTGTTCATGTGAAATTAAAACATTAATATTTTACGACTTTTAGTTACACACACTTTTATAATATAGATGTATAGTCATTAAGGAGAATGAGGAAGTGATATGACAAAGAAGGCCTTTTAATATATTTTTAAACGCTTTCCGAGAACATGTCAAAATTAACTTTGTTTTTCAAAAATTATGTTAAAAAGCGAATGTTGTATCTTTTATTGGCTTTAGAAAGAGGTAGCCGATACTGATTATTAGTTCGCAGGTTAAGATATCTAATTGAAACATAATGAATTCTTTTAACCTGAATATGTTTTTTTAGCTGAAAAAATAAGAATAAATATCCTAGCTGCTGGTCATTCTTTATAGCTTTTAATATGTGCTTATATATAAACAGATTGGGTATGGTATTTAACTTGATTTAAACCATATATAAATTTGGATTCTCTATAATATATAAATCAGAACCTTAATGATTAAGTAATATAATTTGGATACTTGAATCAAAAAGATATCGAGGGGGTTTTCTATATTATTATTAAATATTAATAAACTGTAAATAATTTGCTAAAATGATATATAGTAAAAAAACGTTTTATACCTTATTTTTATTAAAACAAATGAGTCCCAGCCAGTCCTTGGGGTTGATTAGTAAAATCACTTTGGTGTCCGCTTAAGGTTTAAAAGACTTTTTACTTTGCACGTACAATAAACGACAGCTGTTCTCCCATGAATTTGAGTAGAGCGATAATTTCTTCAATTTTATTGTTTGCTGCTTCACTCATACAAAGGAATTTATAATTTATTCAATAAAATTTCACAAAAATGTTTATGTAATTTATTTATTTAATTTATTTATTTATTTATTAAAAGCAAACCGTTTAATTATATACAGATTTATATATCTGCATCACTGTGCTAAAAATTATCAAAATCAGATCAGTAGGAAAAAAATATATTAATTATTTTAACAAATTTTATTACCACATTTTATGTTCGCATTAAGAAAAATCGGTATTTATCAGTGTATATTTTATAATGCTTATGAATATATTAGAGTGCGACATTGTTACTTCATACATGGTGGAAGTTCGATGAAATTTCGACCTAGCTGAAAATATAACTCTTACTTGTTAAGATATAGTCTTATTTTCCTAAGCATACACTTTCAGTAGGATTGGATATAACCATTCTATTATATTTTCCAAAAACAGAAATCGGGGAATATCTACGCTCTTTTGGGACTCTTTAAATTCCTAAATTTTCTATAGAATTATTATTTATGAAACACATGAGATTTTAATTAAACAACTTAACACCTTACATTTATCCATCCGCGGGAATGAAAGACAGAATGTCGAATAAATATTTCTATTAAGGATAGCAATTATATTTTAAAGAGCAAAAAAGTAGGCTGTAACTTGTCATGAAATTTTGTAAATAAATTCTTTAAAAAATCAAAAATAGGACAACACACGCTTTGAAACATAAAACAGAAGGGTTAAATGGGCCATTAACCCCAGTACAATACACCTTCCAATTCCCTCTAAACTTTCCTATGTATGTAGATATGTGAATGTATGTGTATAAAAATATAAACAAATGTTCATTCTTATTGTTTATTAAATAAAATAATAAATATGTTTCAATTATACATCTACTCCCATAAACAAATATGTAAAAAAATGTAAGCAACATTAATGAACATCAAAAACAATAAGAGGGAGGAATTGATGAATTTTTTTATAAACTTTCATATACTCATACATATCCGCATGTTCACATGAGTAAATATATGCATGTATATGTATTATACATATGCAAATATATGTATTTGTTTATATTACAAAAGTTTGTTTTATTTAGGAATTTCCCACTCATAAGTTGATTTTGTACGTGTAAACAACATTGTTATTTTTGTTGATTTGTCAGTCAATATTAAAAAAAGTATATATGTTATAAATCTATATATACATATATACATACATACATACATACATACATACATACATACATACATACATATATACATTCGTTTTATTATATGACTTTTTTATTATATATATGATTTTTTTTTGTTGTGATAACAATGTGATTTGATTTTTTTTGTTTCCCTTTTTTATTTTTGTGGGTAAATTCGAAATACTATCACACGCAGACAATCAATTCAATTTACTTATATAAATGTCTTTGTTAAAGGTTGATAAAATGTGTGCTATAAAACAGCTACGGAAAATGTCTAACACCTTATTAAACTTTTGTTTAAGTTATTAACACCGTTCGCGAGTTTTGAAAGATTTGATTTTAGGCCGATATTCAAAGGTTGAATAAAGGATATATGGGCAACTTTTGTGTTTTCTTGAAATATTCAATTGAAATCTGGCCATTACATTAAAAACAATTTGGCTTATTCGCATTAAAAAAATCAATATATTCTAAGCAATTTTATTGTAATTAGAGCTATTACAATTTTGACATATAAAAATTTACCCATATTTTAATTTCATTTTGATTGGAATAAATGTGTACATACAATTTTTATGGACATTTATTATGTCAATAAAAAGTTCATAATTTCATATTCCAAACAATGAGAAATGTATAAAAATAAACTTAATTTATTAACCGTCTAAATTCTATATTTACACTTATTTATTTGGATCTATAAATTGCGTGTTATTTGGCCATTATAATTGTGCAACAAACATAAATAATCTGTATTGCAATCACTTCGAAATATCACACTTTACTACTTAAAATAAATCATAATAAAATCAAACACTTTATATTCACGTTACATATTTAATGAATTTCGACTTAAATGTAAATTTATATTTTACCCAAAAACAACACACACAAAATAATGAGCTGCCATAAAAACATCAAAAGAATTTCATAACTCCTTTAGACCCTTTTGTTTTTTTCTATTAAATAATTCATAACAAACAAAAGCAAGTAAGAATGCTATATTCGGCTATGCCGAATATTCAATAGCCTCCACCACAAATGCGTGTAGGTAAATACGTTATGTTTCGTACATATACACACGTAAACTTACAAACATATATAAAATATAAAAGTTTTTCTTAAATATAAAACAGAAAAACTTAATGAGTAAGTTAGTTTTTGGCTTTTTTGATACTTTTTTATACTTTTTTATACTGAACCGATTTCTAAAATTTTAATTTTGATGATTTTAAACTTTTAATAACAATCACCGTGGAAGTCAGGTGCCAACAACAAACAGGCAGAAAAATAGACAGACACACAGACAGACATACATAGCTAAATCGACTCAGATTTTTATTAGAAGCAAGAATTTATATACATTATGGGGTCTGAGATGATTTCTATTTAGCGTAACATACGGAAAGACAAAGTTAATATACCCTCTTCGCCGCTTGAGGTGGTGAAAGGTATAAATACAAAGCATAAACAAACTACCACCACTTTAGATATTTCACATCGAGATAAAAGCGAAAGCAAAGAAATCCATGAAATTCATGAGTTGAGGGCAAAAATGGATTGTGTTTTAATTTAATCTATAAAATTTATTAATGTTTTATAATTTAGTTTTATTTATTTACTGATTTATTCCCGTTTGCATGATTGTGGCTAGGATTACATTAAATTTGTTATCAATTTTGTTAAAGGACTTTGCTACTCACTTGTTTCTTTGTTTTTCTTCTTGTTCTAGTTATTATTGTTGCTCCTGGTCTTGCTCTAGTTGTGTCTTATTATGACCTTCGGTATATAATTTTGTGCGTGAGACAGTCTTTCTGTTATTATTGTTGTTGTTACTGTTTTTGTTTAAACTCAATTTGTAATTTGATGTTGTTCATTGTTTATCTTAACCCTTCTACCCCGTAAGGGGTTGTAAATAAATATGTTAAAATTGTTATTGTATTTGTAATATATTGAAGGACAAGCTATGTTTGTATATATTTGGGTGGATCAAGTTCAGTTTTAATATTGACAAGATTCAAATAGTTTTATAGACATTTTTAAATCTTTAATAAATTATTTTAATAAAACAAGAAAGAATGTCATATTCAGCTATGCCGAATCTTCAATACCCTCTACCACTAATGTTTAATGAGTCATTAAATTGGTTATATTTTTGGCTTTTACTTTTTTTCTACTGAAATCATAGAGAATTTTCATTTAAACTTGTCTATTTCTAATTGGCAATAACATGAAAGAAGTTTGCTCAAACTTAGAATTTACCTCATATATCAGTCTATATCTTTTAATATACTGAATCGATTTTGCTGGTTTTATATAGAAAACTTGGATGTGAGCATATGAATGTAAAAAGACAGGCGGATAGACAGTAAATCGACTCATGGGTTCATTTGATACAAGAATATATATAAACTTTTAAGGGTTTGAGAAGATTCCTCTCTGGCGTTACACACGAAAAGACAATGTTAATATACCTCTTCAATACTTGTGGTGGTTGAGGGTATAAAAACAATGTAAAGTTATAAGAACTTGATATTACACGTGTCTGTATTGAATGGAAAAAATCAAAACTAATGTTGTGTTATCGTTATATTAGGGAAGGATTTGCAAGTTTTTTCACTTCCTCTTTATCAACTTATGATGTATACAAACACATGTATGTAGTTTTTGAAGTAAATATTTTTTTATTAATCTCAGGGACATACATACAATCAAAATTTACAACTTCCAAAAGTATAAGTGGTAAAATTTTAATTTTTTTTCCTATAAAACTCCAAGAAGGATGCATATAACCTAATACATGGAACATATTCTGGGATCATTTATAAGCTTATTTATATTCTCCATTGCTTACAATCTCTTTTCTAAAATAGTAATAAGAACTTATTGAAATTTTTCAAATAATATTTTTTTCGATCTTCTCGGAAAGTTGCATCACTAAAAAAATATAGGGAGGTATCTGAAACGACTTTGTAATAAAGTAATGTTTGCTTTAAAAAGTTTAAGCTTATAATGACAAATTATAACCTTTTGTCTGATTGAAATATAAAATTTTATTCCCTTTTTAACCCCTTTCACTTATAAAAAAAATATCTGACTGAAGCTTTCAGGAAATGTGGATGTTATAACTTTATACAAAATTCTGAATGATATACTTACTTCATAAAACTATTCTCTTGTTATAAAAATGTAAAGAAAAAGTTGAAGTCAGTAAATGGGATTTTCGAATCCTATTGAATCCTAGAATCCCCTCATATTGGAGGTCGGTGAAAGATCACTACCAGATGATATAGAATAAATTAAAATTTTCAAAACTGTATTCTTTAAAATTTAAAATTAAGGCTTTAGAGTCAGAATACATAGGTCAAAATTATAATTTCGATAAAAATTTTATCGAATTCGAAAAGTTTTGAACTTGATCATACACGTTTTTTAGATACAATATTTCTGTGGAGTAAATATTGATGCTTAATTTAAAAAATTAAAAAACATTTGAAGGCATCACCATTTTTAAGACTATTTAAATTATGTTCTAATAATTAGAACAGAACGGAGATTTGTAGATTTTGTAATTCGGGAAAATTTTTATGTTAATCAAGGATATTTTTTCAGGTGATCTCTCAACCTCAATTGTTCCAATAATACTGCATAGAACATAGCAAAAATATTTGCCATTTTAGTCCGTACCATTAAATGCAGAGCACATTAGTAATTTTATTTAAATCCGGAACTAATTTCCAGATTTATTTTTATTTTATATAAAACTATTTAGACGATAAATAGTTCCTGATCTGCACTCGATGTAAAAAATAACAACGATTCTTCAATACCCTCCACCACAAATGCCTTAGAAATAAATAAATTATGTTACACGTACATACAAACTCAC
The DNA here is from genome assembly GCA_004302925.2 of Cochliomyia hominivorax. Classification (NCBI taxonomy): domain Eukaryota; kingdom Metazoa; phylum Arthropoda; class Insecta; order Diptera; family Calliphoridae; genus Cochliomyia; species Cochliomyia hominivorax. The sequence continues at coordinate 60,576,263 of PYHX02000467.1, forward strand.
ATATACACTCACAAACGCAAAAAATATATGAATGTATTTCTTATATATAACAAAGAAACATTATTTATTCATAAAATTATTTATATTTGCGGCTATAACTTTTTTTCTACTGAACGGATTTTGAACAATGAGGTGCATATTTTTTGATATTATGGTATTTAATCTTATATAATTTTAATCGATTAATTTTTAATTAAATTTTGTCGATTTATAATTGATAATTTTAGGAAAGTTCTTCACTTAAATCTAGAGGATGTCTCAGACATCGCTCTATATCTCTTAACATACTGAACCGATTTTATTGGTTTTAAATACGAAACTTTTCAGAACTATAATATATACTTAAATTTTATTGAGCTCTGTCAATAATTGCGGATGTGAGCATGCAAACAACAGACAGACGCACAAACAGGCAGACATCCGGACATAGTTAAATGGATTTAGATTTTGAAGTGATGCAAGAATGACAAAGTTAATATACCCTCATAAAAAGCGATATATTCCAACATGTTTATATTTTATATTTGGAAGCAAACTGATCAAAATATATTCTTTGGTCTTACATAATAGATCTCTGACTACCTGATCTTGACTATTTTAGTCGCAACTTGGTTATCCTTCTATTTTCCACTTTATATTTTATATTCCACTTCTTTCTTTCTTTCTTCACACTTCTTTTCTACATTATTCCTATCATGTTTATAACCTGTTAACCTCAAACATTTAGCTTTAACAATCTCTAATAAAGTATCACCTATATTTGCCTTTACCATATACAAAATATTATATTTTTTCCCCTCTAAAAATAAGAAAACAAGTTACCCTATAACTTGTTATTGTTTATCTTTTTCTTGTTTTTAGGTTTAAGTACAAGGATTAATTAGCCAAAGGTTTGTGTAAAATTATATGAAGAGTAATTGCCATCCGGTGAAAGGGAATGAGAAAAAGAAAGTACATCAATTGTTTGGTTGCGCTAAGTCTTTGTGGTTAAAATGATAAAATTCAAATTAAATACGCATTTAATTAATATTAATACCAAAATATAGCAATCAAAGTTACCCAAGCACACATACACACACCCACATAAATGAGCACCAACACAAGCATTTCAATATTAAACAAATGTTACCCGTTCCGTTTAAAAAGTTTATTGTTGTATTCGTTGTTGTTGTTTTTATGTTTTAAATATATTTTAAATAAGAATTAATGAGAAAATAAATTTAGGAATTCATGGAATTAAATCATAACTTAAATAATTTTTGCATTAAATGAGATTTTATAATTTTTAAATAAATTATTGCCAGACAAAGTGAAAAAAGGGTTTTAACTTGAAATTTATGTGATTTTTTTCTGCAAGAGGAAAATTAAGGTAGTGATTTCACTCTTAAGATATAAATGTTCTGGGATATTTTTGCCATGTAGAAAGAGTATTTTAAATGTTTTATTTAATATTATAACTAAAATAAATTTTTGGGAATATTTTTTAAAGAATCTTTTATTAGTAACAAATTGTTGCTTTGAAATAAATTATTTATAAGTTTTAATTTTAATATACATAAAAACTTTGATCGATTTTTTATTTTTCATATATTTTAATACCCTCCACCTACACAGGTGGTGATGAGGGTATATTAACTTTATCATTTTGTGTGTATCAGACCTGGTAAAGTAAAAATATTCTTGCATCAAATTAAAACCTGATTCGATTGAGCTATGTCCTTCTGTCTGTCTATCAGAAACATTATCACGCCTTGAGTAATTGTACGAATTCATTTATATTTGGCCACATTGTTTATTATTGTATTAAAGAGTTTTTTATTTGAAACTTCTGAGATAACCTTAAAATTCCGAAAAGAACTTTTCTAATTTTTTCAACAAAAGATATCTGGATTGAAACAAAATGTATCTTTTATATATAAAATATATATTCTTCATTATCGCACAAAAAAAAAGTTATAGCTAAAATCCCAAAATAAAACCCAAAATCTGGGTGGTATATGGGTCTTAATTTCGAAAATAATTTTCTGAAATTTGCCATATATATTTATTTTGACAGAATAATAAACCCAAAAAAAGTTGATTGTGTTGGAAAAGTTGATTGTGTAGGGCCCTTCTCGTCATATAGTTTATAGTTCATAAAACACTTAGATATGAACCGATTCTATTAAAGTTTGGTGCAATTAATTTTCTATTTGTCTTAAATATTCTGCTATAACTCCCATATAAAGCCCCTTTCGACAAAACTGTTTTCAGCCCTTAGAAGTAGTAAATAAAGAGTCGAAATTCAGACAACTAGGTAACTATCTAGAAAATACTTCCTTTTGAATAAAAATTTGCCATTAAAATCTATATCTCGTTACTAATAAATATAGAAAATTTCAACAACATGTAACCAAATTTCTCTATAGTTTTTAAAGGGGTCTTTTTCGGTAATCAACGTTTGAGCTGTTAGTGGTGTAGGATATTAAAGAATCGGCCTAGCCGAATATAGCATTCTTACTTGTTTTAATGTTTGTTTTATTCTTTCATATTTTAAAAGATTTTGTTATTTTGACATTTTGGGAATTTATAATACAAAAAACAGAATAATAAATTTTGCTTTAATAAAGTCTCTGTTACATGTCAAAACGTTAAAGTAATATTTATTATTTAAGTATTTGTTAACTAAGTCTGCAATTTGGATTTTTTTTAAGAAAAAAAGCCTTTTGTTCATATTTAATTTTTCAGACAATGACCAACAGTATTACCGTTGGTGCGAATTTAGTCGCAAATTGCGACGTTTTTATCTGCGTCTGACTTTTTTTTTTTTTTTTTTTTTTGTTCCTTTTTTTATAATTTGCATTTTCGGCATAGAACTCCATGAAATTTCATTACCTTGGCTCAGCATAAGACAAAAAAAAAAATTAAATCTTGATGGAAATTTAAACAGTATTTAATATAAGAAAATAATAAATTGTTGGTTAAATCTGTTGCGACATATGTTCATCAAATCACCATTTGGGTGCTTTCTAAAATCCCCTTTATGGACGACTTTTGGAAAAATCTCAACGGTAACACTGATGAACAATACTATAAGCGAAGTCTTAAAATTCCAAAACAAGCTTGTTGTATAAGCCAATACAATTTTTAACTTAATTTCTAAAATATGTTCCCTTTTGCAATTAAAATAAAATTTAATAATAATCATAATAATAAATTTTAATAAATCCTTTCAATAATTTTTATTTAAACACCGTTATGCTGAAATATGCCATTTCCTGCATCACTCCTTATTTTCCCCTCGTAAATATTAAAACATGAATTGTTAGCAGTTATTAGTGCATATTTTAAATGTTTCATAATTTATTTTTATTCCAATTTCAAAAATTTTTATTGAAAAATTTAATGAACCATAAAAATATAGTCATATAATTTTTTCTCTATGCTATTTTCTGCTGTTTTTTAAATAACAGAAAAATAATACAAAAATACGAAAGTTAAATATAAAATGCTATCAATTGTTTACACATGCTTAATTTATAACAATGACAATATTTGATTGACAATTTTATTTCAATTCCAATTCATTTTTTTCTTTTTTTTTCATTTTTCTTACAAAAGTAAATTTTATTATTTATTCAATTTTATTTGTTATTATTTTTTTATTTGCATTTATTTGATATTTTCATAATATTTAAACAATAATAACAGCTCTGGTATGAGAAATAATTTCACTTAAAATAAAAATATCTAAAAATTTGGTCTATTTAAAATGATGTTCTTTTTTTAGTATTTCTGTAATTAATTTTAAAATGATGGATATATTCTTATATCAATGAAATATTGACATTAGTTTCGAATTAAATACTTATTATTTATCTAGTATTTTAAAAGCTGACACAAGTATATTTTTATTTAAAATATTAAAAAAGTACTACTACAGATGATGTGTATCCTGCATTAAATCCCTATCTTATTCATTTTAGCTATGCCCGCCTGCGTGTCTGTTGTTGGCACACCCACACTCACAATAATTCTCACAACTCAATGAAATTTTGTCCCAAAATTGGCTATGGTCCTGAGAAATATTTGGCTCAAAATCTGCGAAATCGGTTTAGTATATTAATAGATATATATCTGAGGCAACCTTTAATTCCAGCAAAGATCTTTCCTAAAAATTTTAATTGTAAATCAAAAGATAAGAATAAAAATTCGCCATAAAATTAAGGTTAATATACCTCATTACTTTTCCAAAATTTTTCAAAATTTTCTCAGTAGAACAAACTTATTAAGTCTTTCTGTGTATAAGAAAAACGTATATATTTTATGTTATTGTAAGTGTAAATTGTATGGTATTGTGAGTGTATATGTGGCAGTGTGAATTTCACATGCATTTGAGGTTGAGGTTTATTGAAGATTCGTCATTGCCGAGTAAAACGTTATTTCTTTGTTTAATTTATAAATTTAATTTTAATAAAAAAATCATTTTATCTTAGAGTAATTTTATTAATTGACAGTCGCAAAATTCAATTCAATTACCTTACGTAGCTATATATGAAGTCAATTGATATATGATTTTAACTTTGCGATTGGAGAGCTCAATTATTTTTAATTAATTATATTTTAATAGAGCTTGAGAAGAGGTCGCTGCTCCAATTTCTTCCGAATTTATAACTCACGCATTCTGTTTTTAATTGAACATTTTGGTTATGGTGACCAAAAAAATCACTCAAAACCAATTTCGAATTCAATTTTACTATACTTCTTCTTGGTTGAACTTATCGACCACTGAAACAAGAATATATCAAATTATGTTATTCAAAAGATAAAACTGTAAGACGTGATATGTTTGGGCCAGCAGTTATAAGACTCGTAAGAATGATAATATTTTCTTAAAACAAAATTATATCAACAGAAGGTAATTTTCGTTAGTATTTCCCGGAAATTGATAAAGAGATAAATGAAAGAAACTTTTTTCTAAAAAATAATTTATATTTATTTAGAAAAGCCACAATAGAGAACAATACAGATAAAATATATAGAGTAACCGCATGCAGAGTCACTTCTTTTCTATTATTACTTTTTGTATTTTCTTTTTTTTTTAATTTATTTTAGTTTTTATTTCCCATGTTTGCATGAGTTTTATATTTTTATATTTATTCTATTAAAAAAAAAAATACATATGTACTTTATCTAGAGTGACCAGTTTGTTGTAAAAAATTTTGATATACCCATAACTTTGATACAAGATTATTATATAACTAAGATTCAACAGGATCTTAAAATACAATAACTAGATTTTGTGAGAAAATGTTTTTAAATTTTAATAAAAATTTGACTCAAATCATAGAGTCAAACTGGATGAATTTCTGAATTCGCTTTACTGTGAAGCTACCAGGGGAGAAACTACCATTACCATGAGAATTACGAAATTTTTTTAGGACTTTCTTATATATACATAAATATGCAACAAAAATTCATGTGCTTGCCTTCATTTGAACTATACATAACGTATGGGCTAAAAAATTAAGAACATATTTGTATTATGATTTAGGAATTATGAAGTTATTATAGTATAAAGTCAAAAGCTGTTGCTATCCGTACATCCGTTTGCTTGTAATTGGCATTCTCACTACTAAACTAATATTAAGAGCTTAACTAAATAGTGTGCATGTTTACTGTTGTTTAAGCACCAAAATCGCTTCAGTGTAAAAAAGTTAAAAAATTACATTCATTTATCTTAGTCACCACATTGTTGGTTGTAATTGACTGCTACAAGAAATTTATGAACGACCCTCGTATAGTTTGCTTACTTTATTTATACTTGTGTGTGCTATTTGTTATTTGATATTAACATTAATGTGAAATTTATGCCTTTTAAAGAACATTTTTTGTCGGAGAGTTATAGGGATATTTTAATAAATTATTGACCGAACCTCGTTTAATTTCGGATAGCGAATTTGGCTTGTATTTATCTTAATTTGACAAATTATTTTTCAATACCGACTATATGTGAGGTTAAAGAGTTGAAAGTGACATTTGGAAGGGTAGTTATATGGGACCTCTGAGAAATAATGGACGGACCCTCATATAATTTGGCACATCGCTTTAGAACAAAAGAAGATTTATTTTGGCTTAATTTGGTATAAACCGTTTTATATTTAGGAATTATATGTTCTAAACCTTTATGAAACAATAGACCCACCATAACCATTTTGATAAGGCATCGTCTTTGGGTCAAAATAATAGTACGTGCCAAAACTGCGAAATGTGGACAGCCAGCCCGACGAATGAATATGTAATGGTGATAGGACCAAATATTTTATTTTTAATTTTCAAAATAACTTTGGAAAAATATGAAGACCAAAATAAATGGGATCTTAAGTGACGTGAGGATTCTGCATGGATGTATATAGCATTATCAATTTTTATATTCTCCAAATATTTATATTTTTTACTCATATGTTATATAAAAAATTTTAGCATTTTATTTTCAGTTTCTATTTTTTAATTTCATACGAAGAGAAAAAAAGAAATAAAAACAATTATTACAATACCACAACCAGGTCAAATTTTAACAAAACAAAAACATAAAAATATATAACAAATATGAAATGTCAAAGGAAAAAACATAGAAAACAAAAATATTAAATAAACACAATTTACCAAAAAAATTGTATAATACAATTTTTATTTTTATCTCTTTTTTCAACCGATTGAAGTAACACAGAAATAAACCCAGTAAACAATTTTTAACGGCATCCGAAGAGGATAGTAAAATGCCAAAATTATGAGAAATATATATTTCAATTTATATCATTTTCTTCGCTCATTTTTTTCGCTGGGTATATTTTTGTATATGAAAGGAAAACAATTTTTTATATAATATGATAAAATGTAAAATGTTTATTCATCATATTTAAATTTGTTTGACAAATGTTGACTGTAGGCAAAATTGCACGTAAAAATACTCTGTCACTGGCAAAACTCACAAAATCAAAGAAAATACTGTGGAATTGTTGACAACTATGTAGGTTTCAAAAATCTGCATATAATAACTATTATAATTTTTAATATTACATATGTACATATTTTCTTGATAAATGTCAACTATCTTCAAAATTTATAAATACGTGCATATGTGTTTTCTTTTTGCATATGCTTTAGAAGTGACTCAAAATATTGTATTATTTAAAAATCGTTAAAAATTAGTATCGCTAATGTCATGATTTTTTACTTTAATCATCAGAAAAATTGGTTAAGTCATGGACTTTTCTAAACAACCAAGGAGTGAGAGTTAAAATTTCGTATTACAAGTTTTTTATTAAAAAAATTAACCAAAGTATTAGTCAAACAATTTTTGATCAAGTAACCTTTGTAAAACATGTCAGCTTTAATGTTTAATGTATGAGAAAAGTGTTAATCAGATTAAATGCATATATTTTTTTTAATATTTTCAATAAAACCCGACTTGGTCCTACAAACAGTTGTCATGCTTTCAAAGGTTTACCGTCAAAATATTTCCAATTTTATTAAAAACCAGGGGACTTGGCCGTTAAAAGAAAATCTGGTTCAGGTAGAAGAAATGGTTTACATGATGTTTCTAAAGACAAAAAATAGGAAAATTTTTAAAAGAAATACTAACAAATCCGGTTGGAAGGCAGCCCGTTTAGCTTAGTGTTCGGTGCTTTTAGCATTTATCAATCCGTACTTTTTAAGTAAAAGAACTTCTTTTGAAAGTATGTACTTCGATATGTCTTATATTGTATTTTTTAAATATTTTATGAAAATTCACCATAGAAGAGAGAAATAAATATAACGTTTAGCTGATCTATATCTCATGAAACGTTCATACATTATATATTGTTGTATGTCCAAACAAATACACTGGTGCATATCTGATATTTAACAATATTTAGTTGGAATTTGATTTTTTATTAAATAAACTAAGACTTCATATAGGATATTGTTCACTTAAAACTTTATTTGTATTTTATTATATTTTTTCGACGCTATTTTTGAGTTTAGCCGTTTAATGTGGATTACTTCAAACTTAAGATTTGGCATATATTCAACTCTTTTTGTTTTTAGATTTAACTCTCTTAAAGTCATTATTCTTTCGTTCTTGCATTTTTAAAATAAACTTTACAAAAAATATATCTCCGTAAGTTCCATATTGGCTTTAAGTTCGACTGCATGTCATCCAGTCCAACAGAAGTATGTACTGCTCGTTAAACCATGATTTAGATTGCTATAGAACATGTACCGCATCATTAACTTCCTTGAAAATACAGTCTCTATTCTTTTTTATCTATAAAGGAAAAAAGAATTGTAAATCTTCATCTTCGATTATAGAAATATTCCACATAAAATAGCAAAAAAACAAAAAACGTTAGAAAAAACTTCAACGTTACTGGATGAGAACATTAAAGAGAGGAAAACAATAGAAGAAAATTAATTGCGTTTATAGTATTATGTATCACTGTAGATGGCGTTGTTCTAGGTAATGAAAAATACAAAACAAAGCATTAATCAAGTACTGAGCTAAAAGAAACAAATCATCTTTTTGGACGAAATTAAAGCAATTGAATTCATTAAATCGTATATCTAAACAAAAATATTTAAATAAAAAAGCAAGTCATTTTCAATAAGCAAAAAATCATTATGATCCATTGAAAAAGAAATACAAATAAAAAAGAAGAAATTAAAAAAAAAACTAAATAAAACTAAACTAAATATTTTTCCATGAACTTAAAATTAACATATTAAATATTTATCGGAAAAAGAGTTTTGTATTCAATTTAATATAAAGCACTTCCTATTTACCTAATTAGTTTAGTAGACACACCCTATTTTATTTCAACTAGAAATCTAATTATATATTTTTAAAACAAAGAGTTAAAAACATAAAAATTTTGTTATTTTCATATAAATATTTTACACCACCGGTGGGGGGTGTTATGCGTTTGTGGAAATGTTTTTTAAAAACAGAAAAAATTACGTTACTCCCATCTTAAAGTATACCCTACGATTCAGAATAATTTTCTGATGGACGTACGGAAGGATGTAAATAAGTCTTATGATGTTCTTAAACGATGTTCTAAATTATGCGAGGGTCGGTTCATTGCTTCTCATAGGTTCCATACTAGCATCCTTCCAAATATCATTTTAAATGGTAAAAATCTGACATTTACGTTGGTATTTTAGTAATAACAGGTAAAATTAAAATAAATATATACAAAAATCGATGTACAGATCAATTTATAATTTCTCTTTGCTTTTTTTAAACGCATAAATTTCATATAAATGTTAATTATACAATTATGTACTGCACACTTAAGAATAAATCAAAAAATATAGTTTAAAAAAAATTTTTCATTACTTTTTCGTAACTACTATTTATAAACTATTTTTGTGTTTTAGGGTATTACACAGTCGGGCTTGACCGACTTGTTTTTATATTATTTTATTATATTCTCATGCTTAACATTACTCACCATTAAATATTATAAAATAAACATAATATAAATATAATTAGAAGCATTTAAAATTGTATTGATTATTTTATTGAATTCCAGGATTTTTTTATTTTTCATTTTCTCTTGTTTGAACAAAAGAAAATCAATAGACTGATGACACCCACTACATTGTGTGTTTAGCAACTATTTTTAAAAATAAAATAATACACACATACAATAACAAAACAGAACAATACAAACACAGCGGGTAAATAAAATTTAAAGGAACATTGGAAAATGTTTTCTTTTTCAGAGGAATGAACTTTAAATTTATTTTAAATTATATTCCAAAGTTAAAAGGCCTTCGTTGTTAAAAAGTATCCATGTGTTTTACTGTAGCATACATACAAGCTATTTATATGTTTGAACATAAAATGTGTATGTGTTAAATTTTATATGTATAGATTTTTTACATTTTTAACAAGCCTTTTTACATTGTAGCAGCACATCCTGTATACATTGTTTTATATACACCTCTTTTATAAAAAAAAAAAAAATATTTCTATTTTTAGATTCTGTTATATGTGAAAAGGAAACTTCTGTTCAAACACTTCGAAAAATATGGGTGTTTTATTATTTTGTTAAATTTTATTTAATAGAAAAATTTACTATTTTATATTTATATTTATTTTAAAGAGCAAAATTTGTAAACGTAAATAAACGAACTTTCAAGAAATTAAATTTATATATTTTTTAAATTTAATTTTAGAGGAAAATATAAAAATATTATAGTTTGATGATTTTTATAATTTCTTCTTTGACAAGCATTATAGTTCCTTATTTAAAGCAGATAACTCTCCTTTAAAGTAAATTCAGCCGGCTTAGAAAAATTGACACAAAGTGATTCCAAAACTATTCTTTATATACCTTTCACCACCAAAAGTGGCTAAGAGAGTATATAAGCTTTGTCGGCTTATACACTGACGCATAGTTCTATAAACGCATTTAATTTTATTATCTTTATGATTATGATATCTACGTGTCGAAAAGAGGAGTTTAAAGGGCAATTTTTTCTGAGGGGAAAAAATTAATTAAGACGGTACTGACTCATACACATGTTCTTGGTACGACTTGTGATCAAATGTATTTAAAGCCTAATTTCGGCTGTGGTAGTGCTATGATTTGAAGAGTATTTTCTGCAGTTGGAAAATCTAAAATTTGTTTTGTTCCAACAAAAATTAATGGCACAATTTTTCACGAATTGCTGGAAGATGCTCATCTGCCTTTTAATGGATGAAAAAATGGATGAAGATTACCTACACTATCAAGATAATGCTGAAGTACATATTTCAAAACAGTATAAATATATGTAAACATTTTCGAACACAGCATGCCGCTGTTGGAAAACTTATGGGATACATGTCCCTTAAAGTTTATTTAAATTATGCCCAAAATAATAGCATTATGACTTTAACACAGCTTAAATTGCAAGTTTGAAAGGAAGTGATTCTGCAAACCCTATTTTTGATGTAATTAATATCAAAGGATCATCCATCTTTTATAAAAACTAAGTGCGTTTATAGGAAAATACAATCAAATATTTCAGCAAAACTCTAATAAATTAAATTGAAATGTAAGTAAAGTTCCTAGTTAACAATATTTTAAAGAAAGTCTTAATTGTTTTAATAAAAATATTTTCCCATTAAATATGTCCTTGTTATTTTTATTTAAAAAAATTATGTGCGTTTTAAAAAATATACAGTTTTGAATCGATTTTGCAATGTCCGCTTCTCTGTCCGTCTGTGCATGTGTCTGTCTGTAGGAAACATTCTCATATCCACAACAATGATCCGTTTATAATGTGAAGTGACTCGAATATTTGCATTATACCTCTTCAGTTCTATCGAATCTGATCAGTTATAAAGCCCACAAATTTCTGGCACCATTATTTTATTATCCCTTCCATAGTAGGCAACTTACTGGCATAGAGTTTCAAGCTTATATATGAACCAATTATATTTTATTTACTCTTTAACTATTCTTAACTATCTATAAGTCTTCCTTTCAGTAGATCTTGTCAACTGTCCTATATAAGGAAAGCTTGGTTTAAGATTAAATCCGGTTGAAATTGATGATGATCGTTTCACTAGTAAATTTTCCAAATGAGTTTCCGAATAAAAGAAGTTAAGTAAACATTCTCAAAACAATTTTTTAAGCTTCTGTTCTTAATCCAATTGCTAAGTTGAGATTTTTGAGTCAAACTGCTTAAATATATGAGCAGAAAAGCGTATGAGTTATATTAATGAAATTTATTAAGTAAACTCCCATTAAGGTTATAGAATCTATAATAAACATTCCAACGTTTTAAGTTTTCCTTTTAGCACTAAAATCCACTTAGTTCCAGTCTTATAAAAATATGTGCATAATTTGAATGTAAAAACATTCAAAAATATTGTACTTAAATTTTTTTAAGTGTATTTTATGTTAAATAAGAAAAAAATGTAAACAAAATTGTTGTTGTATTTAAGTAGATGTATAAGTAAAAAACGAGTATGTACTTGTAAGTATGCGGATTTTTTTATTATTTTTTTACAATAATATTCTATTGTTAAAAGAAATTCATAAACACATAGAAATATAAATATTTATGTTTATATCTACAAGAGTGTACATCCTGTATTAAACAGAAAAGAAAACATATACTAATATCAACTTATTGTTTTACAAGTGTAGGGAAAATGTTGTTGTTTTATAAAATAATCATATATGTATGTTTGTATTAAAATTTCTATCCTTATTATCCTTGCAATATTGTGTATATTTTCCTAGTAATTTATATTTTATTTTTTATACAACTCAACGGGTTAATGTAGCAGGTCTAATATTTTAAAGCCTCTTAAATGAGATTTTATAGGAACTTGAAAGAAAAAAATTTAGAGTGTGTTTTAAATATTGGGCCAGAACATTTCATTTAACGTTTTCATTTAAAATCAACAAATGCATAATATCTCTCCACTGTTCTTAACAGTTTGAAAATAGGCAATACTTAGTGATAGGATGTCAAGACAGGCAAAAAGTAAGTAGATATAAATGAAAGCAGCTTTTTTTGTAAACATTCCTTGATATAAATGTCGGTACTTATAGATCCCATTGTAACAAATGATTGTCTTCTTTTGCCACGAATGCATATTGCTTGTCATACCGAGAACTTCTTGGGAAATAGAAAAATAACTTTCCATCAAACATATAAAATTGTTGACAGAAATGGAGACCTTTGAATGATTCGCCAATGTATTGTGGAACCAAATTGGGTTTTGTAGAAAATATTCAAAAATGTTAGTACGCATTTTTTAATGAATAACGTGTCTTAAGAATTTTTCGAACTTATTTCCTATAAAAAATTAAATCGATACACCTAAATTGTGGCCTCTTTGAAAATAAGGCACTTAAAAAGGGGCATTTTAGTAAATGTTTACCCCATTCATTGAACAATTTTATGCAATTATGTAAGTTTGTATATGTATGTATTCTGTAAAAAGAAATTCCGTTTATTGTAATATTTGGTTTACAGATCATTGACCGTAAATAAATGTTTTCATTATTTGTTTACTTAAACTCAAGAATGAATACACATCTATACATATATACATATATATAAACTTGCAAATGTATAAAATTAAAACACAAGAACAGTGTAAAAGTATCTGTTAGTATACAAAAAATATACTGTACTTGTTAAAAGTTTTTTCTAGTTGATCTTTATGTATATGTGTTGTTAGTTGTGTGGTATTGGTTTGGTTTGTTGATATTGGTTTTTTATTAAATACATATTTATATCTACAAAAAAATATTTTCATTAAATGAATTTTTCACAAAAATATCTTATACAATCTCATTTATGTAAAAATTTATAATTTCTTTTGAGACATTTTACTTTTTTCGTATTTTCAATTAAATTTTCATAAAAAAAATATTTTCCGATAATTATTTTATAAATACATATACATAACCATAATATGAATGTTTAGCTCTGTTTGGTTGATGTGTATCATATTTGTTTGTATATGTGTATATATATTTTTTTAATAATTAAGCTTTTATATATTTTGTTTGTATTTTTCTCCGTTATTAAGTTCAGGAAACAGGAAGAAACAGTGAATTGCCATGGCTGTCTTTTATGTAATTATTATTAATGTCATTAAAAATATATTAATAAAAATATCTGTCAAAAGTCAGTATATTAAGGAAAATAGTTGGAGATTCATTAAATTCAATAATAATTATTATTATTACTTTAGTTTTTCTCTTATAATCAATTAAGGAAAAAATTCAAGCATTTAAGTGCTGCAAAAGAAAATTCTGATAAAAAATGGAATTACTTAATTGAAGGGATATATAGTCAGGAAGAAAATAGCTTTATAGTAATCTAGATAAATGAGCGAAGGAAGTACTTTCACTTAAAACAAAAAGAGTTCAGCTGTTGCGTCCAAAGATATCCAAAAACATTCTTAAGTAGAAGATTATAATTCCTGGTGGTCCACTGGAAACTTGCAGAGGAAAAGACTGTTTTTAAGCAAAATTACACAATTTTAAGACATGTATTTGGTGTCTAAAAAACAGAGGACTTTTATTTGAAAGCAGAATTTCTTGAAGAATTCCAAATGACACTTTAATAAAATATCAAATATATATTTTGTTTAGAAATTGCCGTTAAGATTTATTCCCGTATAAGAAAAAAACAAATCTATTCAGAAAAATTCCCAAAATCTCAATCCTTGCGATTTACTTTTAAAGAAAAATAAAATATATATAAATAGGATAATAAAGCATCTCAAATTGTGCTATATACGCACCGCCATTAAAATTTCTCTGGAAATTTTTTAAAAAGAACAAAATAACAAATAATTTTACAAGTCTTTCTGAAAACCAACATAATTTTTAACGGATCCATAAATTTTCTCAACACCTGCTGCTAACTTATGTAATTTTTTAAAGAATTCTGGTCAAAATAAATATTACAAGATTAAAGAAATATATTAAGTTTCAGTTATAGTAAATTTTTTTAAATCTCATAGATAATTTTTGAAAAACTCTGTGAATTTCGAGGTTATCAAAGATGTCGGTCTGTAACTTCTTTATTGCTGAACTGATTATTTTTAAAGAAAAGACTTATAATATTTTTAAATTGCAAAATGACTTGATTTAAATAACTCTGATTTTGATATGATGGAAGAATATATATGATTTATGGAGTCAAAGATTATTCCATCATGGCGTTGGACTCGAATTGACAAATTTAATGTACTCATTGTCACCACTTGTGATGATAAAGTGTAAATTAATAATAAAATCAATAAAGATTGTTATAGATAAATTTAAGACCGATTATATAATATACCTGTATCATCAAGAAGGCATTAACTGTTATGGGCCAATACTTGTGAAATTTCATTCGTGTTCTTATTAAACACACTAATTTAATTTTTTAATGTGATTTTTAATAGTTATGGTATGCATATAAGGGTTATAGGAAGCTTTTGATCGATCCTTGTATTATATTTTCAATACTTATTTTTTTATTTATTTATGCACCTTTTAATGGTTTCGGAAGTGGGTCTATATGAGAGTTTACAAACTTTACAAACATCTGCATAAACGCATAATACATAACCACGTTTTCAATCACGGCATCATAACATAACTCCTCACAAATTTTATTCCCTGATTCATAATGAATTAACTCCTAAAATGTTTTATTTTAGTCCAACAACAATAATAATTAAGCTTTTACTCCCAAGTATTGTGAATGTAATAACTCCTTAACTACTTCAAGAAAGTAACTTAATTTTTCATTTTCGAAAAAAACTTACTTACGATCCTGCTCTAAATTATCACAAAAGAGAAAATCTCTTCTATCGACCGAAAACCGGTTGTACAGAAAATCTAAACTTTAAACTTAAAGCTTTAAGCTTTACAAAAAGAGTTTAGTGAATTGCAAGAAAGTATCCTTCCAAAAGGACAAACTTTGGTACCTATTAACTCTTATGGAACTAGGACCCTGCGTCCCTTGTAATCAATTAAAAAACATTGCAGATTCGACCATGACATATGTTTATAAAATTATCTCCAACCATTCAAAAATTGTCCATTTGAAAATTTCGTTCAATATTTTATTTACATTATATTTCGACCACAAGACAATCGTTTTAATAAAAGAAATGAAGTGGACTCTATGGACGACAAAAATTTTCCAAAAATGTGTTTTTATTGAATAAAAAAGTCGAAATCCTAGTCTATATGAACGGCTTCTTACAAATTAATTGTTGTAAAATGAATTGAAATCTTTAAGGACCAAAGGGATTCCAAGCAATTATTATAACTATTAAATTTTTAAACAATTTTCCAAAATATTTCCTCTCAGAATTTAAATTTATAGTAATATTAACTTAGCAATTGTTAGGGCGTATTATACATATACATATTACTATACAATACACATGTAGTTTATTCATATACATATAAAATTTTTTTCAATATGATGTGTTATGTTGAGTGTGAGATTTATGACTTCTGTCTGTATATGATGCAATTGTGGCTGCAACTATGACGATTATTATATTTATGTCAGCTGAATGCAAAATATTTTCGTTATTTACATATATATAATCTTTATATAGATATACATATATATGCTGTTGTATGTATATGTGTAACAAGTGTACATTTTAAGTTATATAGTAAAATACAACAGGGGAATTTAAATATATAATAAGCTTAAATATATATATGTATATATGCTTAAATGATGAATAAATTTAGCAAATAGTAACACTCATATTCATAGAAGTTGTTGTAGTGAAAAAAATAAAATATTTTACATCCGCATCCGCTTTATTTAATGCTATGTTATTTCGTCATTTTTCAGTTTTTTTTCTTTTAGCGTACAAATAATATGCGAGGGTGGTTAGAAATTAAATTACAAAATTTTACAAACAAAATATCTAGAAAACATAAACGAACTTTAGTTTTTTTTAACTAAATATCTTAAATGCAAATGTCCAAAAATTTACTTTTTTCTCCGATTTATGAAAATTTATTAGCTTTAAATTATATTTTTATTTACTTTTACAAATACTATTACTAAATAATAGTATTTCTGCGTTTATATGTGTATGTAATTACAGACATTTTTATATTAAAAATTGTTATATGATGTGAACGTTATGTATTTTATAACTATTTTTATGACATAGTTTAGTTTAGTTTAGTTTAATATGTTTTCTATTTGTATATATGTATATGTAAACTATGCTCTAAATTGTATATTTGTATAATAATATCAATTTATACAATCTGATGCTGTTGTATTCTATTTCATTTTTTAATGCCATACACCACTGCAGAAGGTGAATGAGGGTGTATTAAATTTATCACTCCGAATGTAACAACAAAAAATTCTCTTATAAAGTATGTGTATATTCCTAACACAAATATGAATTATTTGACAATAATCGTCTGAAATATATTTATTTCTTTTTTTATACATCATACCGCCACAAGTATTGATGAGGTTGTGTCAACTTTGTGATTCCGTGTGTAATGTCAAAAAAGGAATTTTCTTAGAACCTATAAAAGTATATATACTTGCATCAAATCAAGATCTGGGTCGATTTATCTATGTCCATCTGTCTGTTGTAAACATTCTCACACGTTGAATAATTGCCTGCAATTCACTGAAATTTGGACAAAATATTTGTTATTGTCCCAAGGAATTTTCTATTTAAAACTTTTTTGCTATGTCGGTTCATTAGCAAAAATTTCATATAACTTTTTTCTGAAACAACCTCAATTTCGAAAAAGAAAATTATATTTTTTTCTACAAAGAGAGCTGGATTCAAATAAAAATGTAACTATAACATAATATATAGTAGAAAATTATACGTACTACATCATCCTAAAAATAGTTTCCAAAAATGGATGAAAAGAAAAAGTTATAATATAATGCATGCAAAATTTTGATTTACCCTATTGTTTGCATATCATGTAGGTCACAATTGTGAAGATAGTTTTCTGAAATTTCAATATATGTGATCAAGTTTATGCATATTGCATCTCATATTTAAAATTCCTTTTTTCAACATTTATAGGTACCAATATTTGTAGGTACTTTGAAGTATATGTAACCATATTTTATTGTAGTACATAAGGGACCTTTTTCCGAAACCGGTGTAAAGTCGATGATCTAATTTTTAGTTTTTTTAGATTATTATCTTTAACTCATACTAATTTTTGTATAATTTGAGGGTATTTAAGATTCAGCACAGCCGAATATAGCATTCTTAATTGTTTTTTTTTTCAGTCCGTAAAGGTTAAAAAACACACAACATTTCAGAAATGTTTTGACTACAAAGTCCTGCCCTTTAATACTTTTCTATTGGACCAAATGCTAGCAAAATTTAATCAGATAAAAACAGTAATTTTACCGCTAACATTAGGAAGTTATTTATATAAAGGTTTATATACGTTACCATGTAAATGGGAGGGCATAAAATAATCTATACAGTCATCTAACATGTTGATTTGTTTTTTCAACTGATTTAAAATTTAACTTGATTTTATAGTTTTCTAGTTTCTTTTTCTGCATATAAACTAATTGTACCAGAAATATTATCTCGATTAAATTTATTCCGTCATAAAATTTAAATTTAGTTATAAAATCTATTATATAAAAATAAAATGTTTATAGATTGTTAAAATACTGTATTGCAAATGTTTTATAGATTTGCGTTACAGTGCTTCAATTAACGAAATAATAATATTAGTTTTCGGTCAAAACAGGAAAGTATATAGCATTTCTTTTTTAATGACTTCGAGTTAATATTACTTTTTTAAAAGAAAAATTATTTTCCTTTAATGGGAAAAGAAGTACTAGTGGTGCGTGAAAGCAACAGTTATCAACGAAATCCAAATCCATAAGTTGCGTGTCCAATTCTATTATTAATAAGTAAAAAATTTAAAACTTTTTTGAGTAAACTACTGAAGAACTCCAAAAATAGAAATTTGTAAGAAAAATTATCGAGCGAATTGTCAACTGGTAAATAAAAGACAGTTTGAAACCCAAAAAAAAAAAAATAAATATCTTTCAAACGCAAAATATTTTAGCAGATGGGAATAGTTAACCTTTCTTAAAAGACTGCAACCTCCAACGCGACGAGAAAAAATACTTATATTATATATTTTGTTAAAATGAAAGGAATAATTATGTCTCACGAACAATACCAGAACAAGTAATTTTAATCCCGAAATGGCACATTACCTTTTTTTAAGTCAGTTTAATGGAGTCAGTGGTCTCAAAATTGGTAAAAATTTGAGGCGATTATGCTACACGCAGTTTGGAGGATTTGCATTTCTCGGTACAAGTTAGACATTGAGGCTTATTTACCAAAGGAACTAAATGCCAAGTCCGGTCAAAATAAGTGGACACATTCTGAAGTCTTGTGAATGAAAACACCATTTTTTAAACATTTTAGATGTAAATTTCAGTATTTATAAGGTCTTTTGCCTCAACTGCATATTGCTTGTCATATCAAAAACTTTTTGGGAAATTTTGACCAAACTGTTCTTAAACTTTCCCTCGAACATCAGCAACATAAAATAATTGAGCGGGAAAAAATCTGCCAAAATATACTTTCGTTATCAGCAAGAATATTTCTTTAGAAAATTTGACCCTTCGTGCACTGTTTTTGGCCTCTAATTAGCGCGCTGCTTTTATATCGGATATGTTGGGAGCTCTTTTGGAAAAACTTTCTATATTTGAGTTTAAAAACATTCCTTCTATCTGAACCAGATTTTTTATCAATGGACAAGTTCTCTTGGTACTGTTAAATAACATTGGAAACAGTTTTATAGCAGATCTTTAAATGCTTGGTCAACTTTTATTAGGACCAAGTTGGGTTTGATTAAACATACTTAATAATTTTAGTACATACTAATTTTAATCAGATTAATTTTGATTTGTTCGACATTAAACATAAAACTATCATGTTTATTTAAAATTTTGTATAGGACAAATAGGAATTATTCAGCATTTCAATAAATTGATCAATATATATATATATATATATATATATATATATATATATGTATATATATATATATATATATATATATATATATATATATATATATATATATATATATATATATATATATATATATATATATATATATATATATATATATATATATATATATTTATATATATTCCGATATTACATACGTTCCTATGGGATATTTTTTATCAAAATCAATAGTCTCTTAGTCTCAAATAGTCTCCAATTTTTAATGAAACTTTTCGAATTTCTACTTAAACTTTTAAAAGATAAAATATTACTTTCCACAACTTCTTCTACTTTTTACTAAAAGATTTCTGAAGCTTTTACCTTTCAAGACAAAAAAATCACGTTAAACGTCTCTGCCATATAAAATTTATTAAATTTAAAATATATTGAATTTTTATCAGCTATAAATTCCTTTAATTTTTTATAAAAAAGAAAATCTTCAATCTTAATTAATTAAAATCAGCATTTAAATGAAATGTATTTAATTAAAGTCACCACAGGGGTTATTAACTTTCATTACAGTTTAAAAAATGAAGACTAAAATTACAACTTATAAAAAACAAATAAAAATGTTACAGTTGGTCAAGCCCGACAATTGTTATACCCTACAACATAATGGTGGTTATAAATAACTGCTACAAAAAAATTATGAACGACCCTCGCATAATTTTTTTATTTATGCTTATGTTTACAATGTATTATTATGATATTTGGATTTATGCGGAAATTATGCGTTTTAAAAGGATTTTTTACATGGAATAGAAATATTGACCGACCATCGTTTAATTTCGCACAAACTAAAAATTCCATTTCGGGGGGTCATTTGTATGGGCCCTTTATGAAATAATGGAACGATCTAAACCAATTTCAATAAGCATCGTCCTTAGATCAAAATAACATTACGTGTCAAATTTTATTAAGATATTTTCAAAACTGCAAACAAGCTTTATATGGACAACCACCCATAGTAGTGTTAGATATAAATATTACAAGAATTTCACAAAAATACTATAAAATATGTTCAGTATTTGTATTATCTACATATATATAAAATTCTATATCTTGCATGATTTTCAATTTCTATGTTGTTTTTATTTTTCATCTAAATAAAATAATTTATCTCAACAAATATTTCTCTTTTGTTCATGCAACAACGTGTTGTAGAGTATTTTGTTGAAGTATTATTTTAACAATAATACTTTTCACGTTATTTAAATGCACAAGTGTTTGTGTAGGAAAACACACAAATACATAAGCTTTTCTCTTTATATATCTATGAGTTTTATATTATGCTCATCGAATACTTCAGAACAAATAGCAGTCATATCTTCTAAACTGTAGTAGCACTTGCTTCCAAATAAAAAGAGAGAAATCTCAAGCTTTTTAATTTTTAGGTATAATAAAATTAAATAAATATTTTCTTTTCAATGGTTACAAATACTGTTTAATTCCGAAATCGGATTTATTTCTTCGGTTGTATTTGGTTGTGAAAAGCTTTAAACTACGCCTCTGTAAAAATTCGTTTCATACTCAAATGTTTATTTTGGCTTTAGCACAAATAAGTTATACTAAAAATATAAGTAAAGAAAGGAATAAAAGGAATATAGAAAAATATAGTATAAGTATAACCATTATAAAACAGGAATAATTTACATGCAATTTTTTTTTTTTCGAAAAAAGTTCAAATTTTGTTAAAAAATAAAATTTTCTTTTATTTTTTTAAAACTAAAATAACCTAAGATTTTTGGTCGCAGTTACTATTTCTATAGAATATTACTTTAAGTTCAATAGTACTTTTTTTTAAATCATTTAATTTTTTTTCTGCCAAGTTGTGTATTGTATTTTAATCTGTTTGAGTTTGGGTGGCAATGCTGTCAATATTTAAGAAAAAAAAAAAACAACTAACTTGCATTAAGTTGTCATTATATATTGGTTAGATTGTATCGCGAAATCTTTATTATTGTCAAATAGAGAATATATTTTATAAACCCTACTTTTATAGATTAGACTTTTATCCCATATCTTTACACCGCACAACATTGGAGAATAGTTTCTAGGAGAGTATTTTTTATAAGGAAGTGAAAATAAATACATTATATATCAATATTTAGGAAATCTTGTCTTTAGTTCTAAGCTGTATACATTTCTTAAATGATTCCTCTAAAAATTGTTGAAGTGTTGGTATGTTCTTTGTGTAATCTTAATATTTTAGTATAAATTATGCGATTGTCGCAGACAAGTATTTATATATTTTAATTATTAAGTCAAAACATTTGGAAACCTCACGACTTTAAACCTTAAACATTTTTGATATTTTTGATTTTTGATACACAATTAACAATCTTTCTTCGTTATTAAAGTATTATTTTGTGAAATTCTAGAGCAATATTTTACCCAAATAATTCTCTTCAAAATTTTACAAAAAACAATCAGTATTTGCCGAAATTTTCAATTCGAAAGAAAATTAAGCTTAACCGATAAATAATTATTTCCTAATTAATTTTCCATTTCATTTAATTGTCCTGTGGTAATTTTGGACATATAAGACCTATTCTGGTAAAAATATACTTTACATATCTTTTTCCAACATTATATATATTTATGAAATCGTTTGTAATTGAATAAAATGCTTATATACAAAGCTCATGTGGATTGTTTTATCTGTACAAAATTTTAAGGTTAGAAATTTTATGAAGATTAAAATAATTGCTCCAAATATGGTGACTACTAATTTATAAATACTTAAAGAGAGCAATCATGATCCCTTTATGGAAAAGATAAATTTGGTTAAGTTAAATAAGATCAACAAATATAAAATGAAAGATCTTAAATGATTATCGTCTGGATTTCAATCGATCCGCAGTTATAAATATAAATAAATACCCATTTTTAAAAATCAGTATGACCACAATAATTGCTAGTGAAGCCTTCACTTGACCACTGAAATGAGACTTATGATTTCCTATTCATTTAAACTTTTTTTATATCTAAAAAGAATTTATTATATTTTTTAATTTCCTTTTTAAGGTTAAAATAACAAAATTAAATAGTTTATTTTTTCTTAGATTTCATCAAGGATTTTAATGTAAATTTTTTTAAATCCTTAAAAATATTCTTACAACTAGTTTTTATTTCCATAATCCTTATAAGTATTTACGTTTAAATATATTTTAAGAATTTTTTAACAGCAATATTAATACAGTATTTATATAAACAAGGAAATTTATTTATTTCTAATTTTGTTTTTTTATAACATAAGGATTTATATTAAAATTTTTAAGTATGTCCGCCGGAATTACATTTCATATGCAAATCCCTGTTGTTTTGTATATTCCTTCCGACATATATAAAAAATGTAAAGAAAATAGTTCATGATATTTTTTTGTGTCATACACGTAAATATCTGCATATATAAATTTATTCAATTGTTAATTCTCTCTCTCTCTTTCTTTCGCTCTCTGTTTCTTGTGTTTTCTTTTAATAAAAAAACTAAAATTTTCAACATGTCTTTGTTATGAATGTATGTGTGTTTATGTAAGTTTTAAATCTACAAAGATTTTCACAAAAATTTTTATGTATGCATGTTTGTCTGTATGTTTATATAAATGTCCATTGTTACATGTACATATACATCCATAAAATGGTTTTATGCATTTAAATTTACCTTTTCATTTGTAGTTGCAATTGTTGTTGTTGTTATTTTGTATTAGCATTACTTTACATATGTATTACATTTATGTAAACCACATAGATTTTAAGGCAAATTTGAATATATGGGCTTGTGTTTTTGGAAATTTTTAACACAACATACAAAAACCAGAAAAAATGTGTCTTTCCTTGTGACCCAAATAACTAAAAACTCTTGAATTGTTAAGGCATTAATTTAAATTTGGACAATAGGAAATAAAAAGAAATAGAAAAAAATATAAAAAATAGTATTTTAGATATTTTGTATATCTTATATTCTTCGCCTTTTCGAAGATAGTTTTAAATATTTGTCCATACGTCTTGTAAACAATTTAGAAAAAAATATCTTAAGGAAGGAAAGAAGAGAATTAATATTGAAAAAGGTGCTTATTCCACACTGAAGTGCATTTAATTTCTTTGTTTCAGATTTCAATCATCATAGTTCAATAAAAAATGATACATTGGGTTAAGTATAATGAAAGCGATTTCTTTGTTAATAAATATATATTAATATAAATGGGCCTTGACCCAATTACATACTTCAAAGTTTAAGACTTTAGAATTATGCAAATTAGATATTCAACAATTTCAGTAAAGAAGAACTATGAATTCTGCTCGCATTTTAAAAAAATTTAAACACCGCGTATATTAAGAAGAAAACTCTTGCTCTCACCCTAACAAAGGAAGCTAAATTTAATGACTTGATTTCAGTTTATTATTTCTTCTATCACTCTCGAAAAAATATTATTTGTATTTAAAATAAACTGATCGACTTAAAACTGTGTCAATTTAACGGTGTCTCTGAGTCCTTCTATATGGTTCTCTCCTTCTGTCTTCAGATATTTAGGAATATCTGAGGAAATTTAATATGAAATTTGTGACTCTGATTTCAGATACTTCTCATGAAAATGTGGACTCGATGTATAATTTTAAGATATGTAACTGACTAATTTACTTAATAATATTATTATTTTTAGTCCAACTCTGGGTGCCAAATTTCGAGAAAATCTGTCTACAATTTACCAAAACTTCTGGAACCCAATACAAGTTTTTTTACATACAGTGCATTTACAAATGTACTGTATTGTAATATTTCATACGTTTAAAGATATATATCTGTAACCAGAAATAACCGTATCAATTTTAATAAAGATTGATACAAAAATACTTATAGCCCTCATATAATCCCTATTTGCTTGAATCATCTTAAACGGAATAAATCTCTCGTAAGTGTAAATATTACAATTATATTTATATTTTTTATTTTAATAAAAATTACACTATTAGGTTTCATGAGGGTCGGTCCATATTTGTATATACCTGCACGGTTGTGCAAAGTTCTATACCCAATAAAGTGTTTTTTTGTAATCAAAAACTGAATCGACCGTCTATTCATCTGTACGTCTACGAGAAACATTCACACGATCCATTTGTAATGGTTTTGTAAAAAAAAATTGTTTGAGACAACCTTAAAAATTCTGAAAATATTTGCCAAAATTAATATTTAAAGTAACTGGACTGAATTTACTTTTAAAAAATGTGTTTAGATGTTTATCCCAGAAATCATCAAATCAAATGGGACGTTTTGTTAATGAAGTTTTTCCTCTCACTGTGCAATTACTAATTTTCC
The DNA here is from genome assembly GCA_004302925.2 of Cochliomyia hominivorax. Classification (NCBI taxonomy): domain Eukaryota; kingdom Metazoa; phylum Arthropoda; class Insecta; order Diptera; family Calliphoridae; genus Cochliomyia; species Cochliomyia hominivorax. The sequence continues at coordinate 60,601,138 of PYHX02000467.1, forward strand.
TTTAGTGACCCACTGTAAATATTATATTACTACCACAACTTTCAAAAGGATGAAGTTATTCACCTTTCAAAAATTTTAAATAAAAATTGTCATTATTCGCCTCTTATTTCGCAAATTATTGATTATTTTTTAAACAGAAAACGTATCTTAAAATTACTTTAGGTAATGTTGGTTATTAGTAGTCTTTACCAGAAGGCTACTGGAAAATAAAGGTTTTAATAATTAAACAGAAAGGTTAAGCGATTCTGCTTTCTATTATTCGAACCTTGTAAATTGATATCTGTATTGAAAATTCACATCAGTGATATTCGAGTGATCTTCTAACAAAAAGTCGTTTTGTCGATGCTGCTGTCAATCTAGAATAACATTTTTGTATCCACAGAATGAACTTGTTAAGTCTACATTGATGTTCTCACATTTCCTATTGATGTTGCGTGCATTTAAGGTTACGCACTTATTATTGTAAAAAACTTCAATCTATTGAACTTCAGATAATTAAATTTGTTAAACACTGAATTATTAAATTATGTTAGATATTATAGTTGGTGTTAAGGTGTTATTCTCAATATATAACGTACATTATGGCTGAACCATTATGTCCTAACCAGTCCATTATTTGACTTAAAATGTATATCCTTAGGTACATGCTTCATTAGTTATTTTCTTCAAAAGACTGTCTATCATTAGTTTGGTAATACTCATTAAATATTATTGAAACTATTTTCTATTAATACCTTTTATAACATATCAATTATAAATCAAATGAAAGCAATGTACTTTTTTTCATTGTATATTAACAATGAAGTTCTAATATTAATAATTTATTCCTATTTAATTAGTGGAAATTACAAAAATACTAAAGAAGAAGGCAACACTAAAATATCAATCAGTAATTTTATACACCCAATTTATGATTAATTATAATTTTAATACTAAATGAATTTTACTTCTACGACTGTATTTTACAATAATTAAATAGTAATTTAAATATAGAAATATATTTACTAATTGTAGACTTGTAATCTATTAATTGCCGTAAATGTCGGTTGGTAAAGTAAATGAAACATTAATCTGAATGACACCTTTAGCGTATAATTAATAACGATAATTAATATAAATATTACGCATACGCCTTTTGATATATTTCAAAAAAGTGAACTATAAAAAATTTAACAGTGTTACTAAATAATTATGATTTCTAAACTTATGCCAAATAGTTTTTGAATATTTTAATTATTTTAATTTCTATATTAACAACAAATTGCCTTTAGCTAAAGAAATAATAAAATATGAAAAATCATATCCTTAAAAAGTGGTATTTTATTTGTGATTTTATTAAAAGTTTAACTAATTAAAAAACATGTAAAAATAGCATATTATGCCGAATCTTCATTACCCTCCACCACAAATTCATGTTAAATTAATACGCTACGTTTTGTACATAAACACTCACACATACACTCACAAGGGTATACAATATTATAAAAGATTTTATACCCTACACCACCGAAGGTGGTGCTGATGTTTATAACATGCAGAAAAAATGTTTTTGCACCCACCTTTAAGTATACCGTTTGATTCAGAATAACTTTCTGAGTCGGCTGTTCATCCCTGTAAACATTGTGAACAATTTACAGGTCGCAATTTTTTAAGTATATTTATGAAAATTGATACATATCACTATTATGGCTTAAGGATGAATCCTCTTGAAATGGTCATTTTCGATCCAATATTTCAGGTACCTCCCATAAAAATGCTCCTCTCGATATTTGATATTTTTCACATTTGCGAAGCGATTTAAATAGAATTTGGCGCAAGTAAGCCTTATGATATTCTGAAAAGATGTACCAAAATATGCGGGAGTCGGTTCAATATTTATCATGGATCCCATTCAATCTCCATTCCGAATATCACTTTTAAGAGCAAAAACACCACATATACGTTGGTTTTGTAATAATAACTGGTCCAATTAAGATAAATATAAGCAAAAATCGACGTGCAAAATTTTGCGAGAGTCTGCTCACAATTTCTCGTAACCCCATATAACCCCTCCCCCAGAAAAATTCATTTAAAAACACATAAATTATTACACATCTTAGTGTCACAATAATGTACTGCACACTTAAAATTTACGAAGGTCATTCGTTAATTTTTTGCACCTACATTTGTAACCGAAGTGTGGTGTAGAGCATTAGATAGTCGTGCTTGACTGGTTATATATTCTTACTTGTTTTTAAATATAACACAGGAACACTTAATTGGCAATATGGCAAAATTTTATTCTTACTTAGAACTTAGTGGTTGCTCAAATATCGGTCTATATCTTTTAATATACTAAATCGACTTCACAAGATTGTAGCAAATACTCAGAATTGCAAAATTTTTATTGAGCTCTGTCAATTTTTGTAGATGTGAACATGCCAACGACAGATAGATAGACGGCGTATAGACAGATGATACAAGAATGCATATACATTATGGGATCTAAAATAATTCCCTCATAACGTTACACACGTAATGACAACGTTAGTATACTCTCATGACCACTTATGGTGGTTGAGGGTATAAAAAACTTAATATTGATTTATTTAAACTTTTATTTTCTTCCAAGAACAAGTAATAATTATTAAAATTTTAATGAATATAATAAAATTCCCTTCATAAAATTCCGTTAACATTAACTTTCGCTTTAAAATTATGAATATTTTCTCACAAAATTTAATTAACTTAACCTCAATGGTGTTATTGATAATTATATATCATATATATATTTTATCCTTCCTTTTTTCTAACAATATGAGTTTTTAATTATGGTATTATAAAATTTTTATATAAAATATATTTTAACACGATATCCGCATATAGAGAATAGACAACAAGTTAATTATTGTCACGAATTTTTATTAGAATATACATATTTACAATAGTAACAACAACAAAAATAAAAATGTTTCTAATGAAGATAAATTTATAGTATTTTAGACAAAATCTAAATATAGTTAATCATAAAATGAATAATGAATATGAATGAATTATTTAGGTTAGAAATGAAAATAAAAATTAATTATATAATTATAATTATGAGGTAATTGTTGTAATTGTGGGTATTATTTACAGAATATTGAAATTATAATGCAAAATTAATATACAATTATAAATTTAAAAATAAAAAATAATTTACAAAATTAAATATTATATTTATATATTGTTTTTGTAAACATCTGTATATGATTAAGGTATTAAAGTGTGACATCCAAAAGTTGTTAACATTCATGTATGCTCATAAAAGCAACACCAATAAACCTACAGCTTTAATTTATTTATTTGGGTGAAATAATAACTACAATTTACAAAAAATATATATTTCTATACTTATAATCACTAGTGATGAAATTTTCGGAAATCATTCCATTAACGTTTCCGGCCATCTTTAAAATCTTCCACACTTTTGGACACTTTTCTTGTGCTCTCCCTGGCATTAGCTCTGGGCATTTTGGAGGTTTGAATCTTTTGGTACAAATACTATATTTTTGTTTTTGTACCACTCAAAGACCATAGTTAGGCCAAAAAGTCCACATATTGTGCAGTTTTGAAAATGAAAGCCTTTGACATTCTTTGGCATAAATGTCGATAGTACACTGTAACAATGATAATCTTCTTTTTGCCCCAACTGCATATTGTATTCTATATTAAAAGCTTTGTGGGAAATTTTGACTGCGTTTTGGTCCTTACATAAAAACATAGCAAAAATGTATGCCCAGAAAGTTACGAAAAATCTTCCAGAACATTTGTTTCGCCATCCATTATTCTACAGAAATATTTTTATAAAACTTTACTTTAATTTCCGTGCTCTGTTTTAAGCCTCTAAATTTTTAAAACTTGTTTTTAACCTGAATTACCAAATATTCCGAGCACTAAGCTAACCGCGCTGCTTTCCTAGCGGGTGTGTTAGGAGCACTGTTGAAAATGGTTCCTATATTTTTACTTTAAAAAAATCATGCTGATCATTCCTTCTCCCAGAACCAGGTGTTCTGTCAACGGACATGTTCTTCCGGTACTATTTTATAACATTTGAAACAGTTTTGCGGCGGATCTTTGAATGCTTGGCCAACTTTTATTAGGACCAAGTTGTTTTTTGTTGAAAATATTTAATTATTTATGTTCGAATTTATTTAAAATAATATTGTGTTAAAAGTTTTAAACGACATACAGACGGGCATAACTAAATCGACTCATATTTTAATGAAATGCAAGATGAATACTTCTTAGCGTTACACATGGAGTGACAATGTTAATTTACCCTCTTCACCACTTGTGGAGGTGGAAGGTATAAAAACAAACATTTATTTCCTTGTTTTTTGGAATTTTATGGAGATTTTACTTTTAAGCTGCTTTTATTTGCATTTGTTCCATAATTTGTAATATATGTATTCGTAAATCCAAAAAATATCTATAAAATTTTATAAGATTTTGCCAATTTAAGTCGATATAAATAAATGTTTTTAGGAAATGCTCAATTTTAAAAACTTATCTGCACCGATACTATAAACATGAAAATTTCATTGAAAATAAAATACCTCTTCGAATATCATTGATTTATTTTTATATTTTTAAATGTCCTCAACTTCCTATATTCAGTTTCTGATTTTTTACCTTAAGAAGCAAACCATTTGAGTATATTTGTGTACCTTCCAACACAACTAGTGGTGGATGTGGGTATAAAAAAAATCTGATCAATTTTGATAATTTTCAAAGCTGAATGCAATTATTTATTTGCCCAGCAAATTCCGTTGATCGGTTGATATTTTTTTATTTTAAATTTTTATTTAAATCCTTGACCAAGCCAAGGAATTATCTGTGATCTTCCAATGTATATATTCTTGCATCAAATCAAAATCTGAGTCCATTTAGCTAAGTCGGTCTATTTGTTCGTCTGTGTACCCCAAAAAGTATTCTTCCATTAAATTAAAACCTCAATCGATTTAACTATGTCCGTCTGTCTATTGTTGGCACGCACACGTATACGAAAATTACAGATTTGAATATTTGTAATTGTCCTGAAAAGTTTTCCATTTAAAACCTGCAAATAATTCAATTATTCAATTTTAAAGAAATATGGAATGCTGATATTGTACTTAAATAAATTTTCGAAAAAGGGAAGTTATATGCTCATAACAAGCAAAATTTTTAATGGGATCCGAAAATTTTGTAAAATACTTAATGATATTTGGCAAATGGATGAAGCCATAATAGCAAAATATATTTTTTACGATAGGTCACAGGCAATTTGTATATCCTTACAAGCCACTTTAATAAGTTTCTAAATTGATCGTGGTAGATGGTATTAAAGCTTCGGCATATCTCAAAATGTCATTCTTACTTCTTACTTGGTAGGAAAAAAATAAATTATGGCTGTAAAATTATGAAAACAAAATATTATCCATTTCGAAATATGATAAAACCTTTCAATTACAATTCTAAAAGTATTAGCATTGGTGCGTCTTTAATTGCTAATAGCGATCTTTTCAGCAGCTTGTCACTTTTTGTATCCTTTTACAAGGTGCCAATATATTTTCTTGTAATTATAATTTGCACCTTTAGCATAAAATTAAAAAGAAAATATCCTCTCAATTGGTTTAACAGAAAAAGTCAAATTTAAAAATATAAAAAAATAACTTGAATTCTCCGAAAATTAAATTCTTCATGAAAATTGTCATCTGTTGTCAAAAACAAAAAGAAGACATTATTAAAGATACTGAACACATACATATATAAATAAAATTTTCTTCCCATTACTACAAACTGCAAATATATAAAGCAACTTGAAATTGGACTTTTTCCTTAAATTTTATTTTAGGATAACATTTCTTTTTGGTATTAGAATTATACTCTTACGGACAGACAGGCAAGCAGACAGACCAACTGCTCTGAAACTGTTCTGAGTCAAACGGTATACTTAAAAGTGATTGTTACACCATTTTTGCTTCATGTTACAAACATCATCCAAAAAAGCATATAATAGTAACACGGATATAAATATTTTCATATACTAACATTACAAGGTATTTATGAATCTTATTTACAACTCAGAAGTTAATGAAAGGGACCTGGATTTAAAAATTACCAAAATTTCCATATGTAAAAAATAAATTTGGATGTGAATTTCGCTTTTGAAAATTCTCAACATAAATAACTATATCTCACATAAAAAGTAAATGTAAAATTAATTAAAATAGGAATAATTATTTTTTTTCAGTTGTGATTTTGTTTCACAGTAAATACAGTTTCTTGAAAATATTCCTGAAATCTTACGAATTGAAACTTTACTACTAAAAGTAATTTTAAAAGTTTATCGTTGTAAAATTTTATATATTTATGTCAAAAAAATCTAACGTTTAATTTAAACTAAGTTAAAAACAAATTATTTAATCTTAAATCAATTTTGTTCAACATTGATTTTCCTTCATGCTTTTTCTGTGTGCTCTCCTGTGAATTAAAATTGATTTCAACGTGTGATATATTTTCTGTGCTGAAACTCATTGTTTTTAATATCGATTTTCTTAAATTTCAAAAGTATGAAAAATATGAGAAACCTTTAAAAACAATTCAACAAATATGGTTTTATTGATTTTGTCTGTTTTGTTTTTTTATTTTTTATTTTTGTTATTATTTTATTTTATTTTTTTTTTTTTGTTATTCTGAAGGAAAAATATTTTATTTTCATTGGAATTTTGCATGTTTGTTAAATATTTATATTAGAAAGTCATAAAATAGTTCACATATATATATTTTCTGGAAATATATAAAACTTACATTTGGTTGTTGGTAGAATAAATTTTTATCGAGGAAAACAGCTGTTCGTTGTTAAATTTTGTTTTAATTTGATATTTTTAATTTTTATTTGATATTTGAATAAATTTTAACACTGCACTGAAATATCTAATTTTTTCAATTATTTTATTTTTTTAAACCATATTTTTCTTATTATTATTTTTATTTTTTATTTTTTTTTTGCTTTTATTTAATATTTCAATTATTTTTTCACTAAATTTATTTTTACAAAATTTAAGGATTTTTTAAATTTCAAATATTTTTTATGGAAATGACTTAATTTTTCTATATATTTTTAGAATATATATTTATATAAATGATTTTAAGTGGGAATATTTATTAAGCTGTTGTTGTTGTTGTTTGCTTTTAAATAAATAAATTTTAATTTAGTAATTTATTTATTTCAATTTATTTTATCTAAAATAAACATTTTGACATGACATTTTCATTATAAATTCATCACTTCTTGTTTTTGTTTTTCTCCATTTTTTTCACAACTTTTTTTCTCTCTTTTTTTCTTTATGTAAATATTGATTGTGTGTTTGTAGATTCTTTTTTCTAAATATTACTGACACATTTTTCTTTTATAGATTTTTTAACACGTTTTTAGCATAAATTTTCTTTCATTTTCCTTTTTTACAGGTTTTTTCTACCTTTCTTCTATGTGTATGTGTGTATATATGTGTATATATATTTTAAAAAATTATTTATTTATTTAATTAAATTAATTTTCTTATTTTTTAACACAATCTAATTTTATTATTTTCATTTCGTTTCAAAGAGAAGAAAGCCAAATGTCTGATGTTTAGTGTAAATTTTTGCTGAAAAAGCACATTACATGGCCTTGATTAACACATGACTTTGTTGTTATTTTGTCATTATTTTGTGTGCGTTGTGTGGTGGCTTAGTTGCTGATTTGAGAAAAAAATATAATCTTGTTGTCTGTGGATATGACAACCGTTAGCTATCTTGTAGCTACCAGGGTATATATTTATTCATACACTAACATTGGTAGATATTTGTCTATATACCACAAGTATTAAGGGTGACCGATTTTAATAATATAACCATGTTAACAAAGATGTTACAACAGCGTTAATAGCGATCCAACTAATGTTGATAGGAGGCTGAGGACATTAGCACAACGAAGGAGACCGTAACGCGTGCAACGCGTAATAAACGACGTGAAATGAATTTTTTATTAAATAATATTAAATGTTAATACCGAATGTTAAATAGGTTCGCAACATTTTTCATTTACAACGTTTTATTTAAATAATGTAAATAACATGTTTAAATTTGTTATTTGCTTAACAATTTAAAACACTTAATAATTTTTTCTTTCAATTTAAATTAATTAAAAATATTGCACTTTATCTCAATTTTTTCATACAATTTAAATTTACTTTGTTATATTTCTATTTAATTATAATTATATTCCATTTTTTAATTATTTATCTCTTTTCTAACACACCGTTGTTGTTTTTTCTTTATTTATTTAAAAAAAAAGTTGCGTATCCTCGCTCCAGGACGAAACGTTACGTTCAGATACGAATATTAAACTGAGCACTAGTAAAGTGCGAAAATTTTATCGTCGCACATCTATAACAAAACACGAGCCACAAACCTTAATAATCCACTTTTTTGCCTTTCCTATCTTGGTTAGTTCACTATAAGGAAAATATATAAAAAACACTCTCACACAAACATAATATCCCAAAAAAATTCTCTTCAGGAAAAACTGAGAGTTAGAAATTCTTTTATAAAAGAGTAAAAACATTGAAATATTCTAAAAATAATATAAAAATTCCTTTATTATATGTTTTTCCTTAAAACTCTCATTTGGGAAATATTTTTTTTAAATTGTGAGCGTAAAAATTCATTACACTCTCTTGGAACACGCACTCTCATGTTTAAACTGTTTCTCCCACGTATAAATTCCCCCTTTTGCAAAACTAAAGCAAGAACAGGAATACAAAACGGTAGTATTTGTTGTGGGTTATTTTTTATATCCTCAAGTATGTTTGTGTTGTTGTTGGTGTGTTGGTGAAGGAAATAAATAGTAATAAAACCTTCACATATAATTCATTTTGACACCGCTTATGATTGTGATTCTCGACATACAAATAAAAATATCCTTAGGTAGAAATAGGATAATATTGTTTATATTATTTTTCTTCCCATTTACATATACCTATACACATATATATTTTTATTTTGCCAACGTGTGAGTATAATATTTTTTAAACTGAGAGTTTTATTTTCTTTATATTAAATAACAACAAAATACCACAATTAAACCTATCTCAATGTTTTTGTTGGGTTTGCAAAAGCAAAACAGAAAAGTAAAATTAAATTGAGGCCAAAGATTTCTGAAATATTTATTTTAAAGATTTTTTATGTTTTAATTAAATTAATAAATTATTAACGAAATTTTTATATTCTTGTATTTAGATAAATATATTGACAAGGCGAAAAGTTAAATTGAAGTCTTATTACTGCAAATAGGTAGCGTCTTTAAATTGTTTAATATATTCAATATGTTCGGTGCTAATTCAGAGTAAATGAATTTAAGGAATCAATCACATTTTTTTATTTAAAGATATTATTGCACCAAATCTGGGTTAATTTGGTGAAGGTCATCCATCTGTTCTATCAAATTCAGTTTGTCATACGGGTCTCAATCTTAAAGATAATTTGAACAAATACATTAATAATTCGGAAAAATTGTCACAAATGAAAATAAAATTTAAGAGAAGAAGTCCTATGTTGGATCTAAAGTCAACTGCGTCCCGTTGTTTAAAAGTTTGTCTCATTTTTTGCGCTATTAATTATTAAAAAATATATATTTAAGACAATTGGAAAAAATATCTAAAATATTTAAACATAAATATTTAGTCTTAAAATCCTAAATACAGTTCCAAATATGCACTAATATACGTGAACTCCAAATGCTATTCGAAAAGAAGCCTTACATGATCTATAACCAGTTATAAACCAGTATTTGTTACTTATATTAAAGGTTTTATTAACTTAAACTCCTATTCCGCGAGAAGGCTTTTTATGAGCAGTATAACGAAGAGCGGACGTATATTGAATAACTTTTAATAAATGAAGTAAGAAAAATAATTATGTTAAATTAAATTCTTGTATAAGCTTATATCGTTATTTTGGAAAAGCACCTTATTTCAATTCATACTTCTTCTTATAGAAAAATTTTGAAATGGTTTTCTTTGGAATTCTATATTATTTCTGCAATAGGACCGATATCCTTGATTTATAAAAACAGCCTAAATGACGTCGAATTATTACAACCATTCCAATAGTTAGGTAGATGGACATAAGGAATGGACTCATATGATTTCATGTGTATTTAATTACTTTAATTACTTTTAGAGGTTTACATGAGCATTTACCTTTGTGAAACCGACATATAAATTCGAATACGATTTGAACTGATCATATCTTGATCGAATCTTGTAATTTTTTTTTTTTATTTTTTTGTAAAATTTCCTTTTTATAATTATCAAACTATTTGTGAAATTTATATGTCTGAACTGAAAGTTAAGCGACCCTCGTATAATTTGCATATCTTTTGTGAAAATTATTATATGACATTGATATTGATGTTGGAATTGCATTTTTTTCAATCGAGAATTAAATAATATTTATATAAAAATTACTTATTACATCTTCATTTAATCTTTCGCATTAAACAAAATAAAAGTTATTTAAACACTTTTAAGCCTTCATTTCTCTTGCTTTTTAAATGTCGGAAAATTCGGAGCTTTTAAAAAAGTATTTTTCTACTTTATTAAATTATATCGGCTTTAAAATAAATTTACAAACAACAAAATATAAGTTTTCATACTCGTACATCTAAAAATATGTCCTTTTTATACAAATTGTCCTTTTTGCCTCCTAAAATATTTAATATGTGTAAAGACAAACTTAAATAAATATTCACACTCATGCATTATTTAAATATATTTTAAATTAATTTCCAATTTCATTCATTTAATGATTTTTTTCTTCTCATTCTTACAAATAATTTTGTTTACTTTTGTTTTCGGTTTGACGAAAAGCAGCCACAATTAAATTCCTTTAGTAAATAGTAATCGTTATTTGTGTCTTCTTATTCGTTCTCATTTTAACACTCTCTTGTTCTCAATTCTATAATTTACTTGTTTCGAAAATGTCCTGCGCATAAAGAAATTTCCAATGGCCTTTATTTTTTGCCGTATAAGAGTTTTGGTATATGTCTTCTCTTAATAAGAAATAATTGTTCTCTTAATTCAGCATATTATTTTGGGAAATATCCCAATACAGGGGAAATTTATATGATATTACAGAGGGATTTTTTTCTTTGAAATTTCTTAAACATGACTGGAGCATAGAATAGCATAAATGAATACCGGAATGGAACTATAAGATTATTAAAATATGTTGACATAATAGTATAATAATAAAGAGCCAAGAAGAGCCAAGTGTACACATATCCTTCTCGCCTATCTGGCAATGAATTTTGTCATGATTATCTGTTATTGTTCTGAAAAATTATCTATTTAAAAGTTGAAAAATTAGTTTTATAGAAGAACAGCTACAGATCGAGTCAACCGCGAACAAAAAAAATAAGATTGCAAATCTCAGAAACTTAACAGAAATGTCAATATTAAATCCTGTCTAATTTTATATAAAAACTTAAACATTAGATAATCTAGTGCCAATATGAACTCTGTTCTTCAGTATACATCGACCACTTGCAAAATATGCACGTCTGACTTGCTCTATACAATTATCTAACAATTTCAACATTTGATGATGATACCCCCACTTAGCATCTCGCAACCCGGACATTTATTTGAGATGCTTGGAATCATAGTTGAAGAATTATGTCACTAAAATCCACTAACTGAATAGAAAGCTCGTTACCTTCCCTCTAAGAAAAGGAAACTACCCTTTAGTTTTTCTTAATGGCGTTAACATCCCTCATGGTGATTTTGCTCCCAACATTTAAGTCAAAAATTCACTAAAATTTCTTGGTATGGCAAGCAAAAGAACCCAATAATTTGTTACAAGTGACTCTATAAATACCGAAATTTACATCAAATAATGTTTACAAAAGAGACTGCTTCTATACATAAGACTTCAAAATGTGTCCACTTACGTTTGGCCTAACTTGGCACCCTGTCACTATGATACACAAGACAATAATGTGGTACTTGTACGAAGAGAAGCAAATCCTTCAAAATACCCTGAGCTAAGGTCAATGAATTGAAGACAACAAAAAATTTTTCCGAAATAGTGGTAGATATGGACTATCTGTTAGAGAGAAGTGACTTGTATGTTACAGACTTTGATGTTTCAACAAGGAGGCGCCCCGATTTATAATAGCATTTTGTAAAGGGTTCTTGCGACTAGATGCTTTTATGGCCGTTAATGCAGAAAGGGCCTAGAGGTGCCTGACGAGTCCGTCATAGTAACATATTCACCAATTTTCACAAAGGCAGCTGAAGATATCCCTGTAAGTCCTAATTTGCTTCAAACAAGGCTTCAGTAACTTCAATAACGATATTTATAAGTGATATCTTGTTTAACATCAGTCACATCATGGACTAGGTGATGGACACTAACAATCGGCCCGTACACTGGTATCGGAAGGGAGCTGTTAGCGACTAGTTATCTGCTAGCACTTTCACTTTCTTCTCGGTACCAACCACCTTAACCTTAAAATTGGGGGAAGTAAGGAAAGGAAAGATAGAAGAGAGTTCGAAAAGAAAATGAGAAAGAATTTTCAACAGTTGAAGCAGGTATACATTATAGAGCAATAACATTGGTTTCTTTTGGTGAAAGGTACCCCGGCATTGGACTACATCTTGCACCTTAAGATGCGAACGTATAAGACCATTTGTACAACATATTAAATCTCATTGCATTCGCCAAACAACAACTACAAAAACTTAGTCACGGGATGCGATTCGTAAAACCATTTGTATAATGTAAATGTAGTCCACATCTCAGTCCCAAGTTCAAGTAATTCATAGCAGATACCTTGCTCTATATGCCACCTGGGGATGCGCTCGATGGAAGATAGACAACTCCACACGAAATAGACAACTCCTACATTAACATGTAGGAGATATAGGCAACAAATGGGGACAACAGATCAAACTAATTTCTAAAACAATAATTACGGGTTTTACTTATTTAGAACGTAGTTCTTGTATTTGTTATCTTTATCAATTAATGATTAAAATTTCTTATTACAAAATTTGAAAACAACGCTTTAATTGAACATGAATCTTAAAAAAATAAAGTATTAAATTCTAATGTGTGAATAATGAAATGCCACTAATGGCATGGAATTATTATAATTTCTTAGCATTAAACCATAATCAATGTCAACGAGAACTAAATTTAAATACATTAACAACAATTGAAAACCTCCCACAGGATATGACAAGTATTTTAATATTTAAAAATTCTTTATACACATTTTCCTATTTAAAATGATAACCAAATTTTAGTCATTTGATTTAAACATATTTAAATATGTGTGCAGAAGTCGACAGTCTCTTAATATTTCTCTTTTTATTTGCAAATCATCAATATCTACGCTCTTGAAAAAAAGAAACGAAAACAAAAGGTCCTTTGGGTAACATTACACGACAATATTTTTAGCCGAACAAAAGAAATTTTAACAATTTACAACGAAAGCATTTTTTTAAACTAAATTCAACATAATTGAATACTTAGCAATGACAAAATCTAGTTTAAATAAAATTTCTTTATAGTCACAAATAAAAAGATGAACAACAAAAAAATGGAAAATAATAAAAAAAAACAATGACGATGACGATGACAGCGAAGTCGACAGCGATAAAAGAGCGGAAAATAAGAAACAAGTAGTTTGTAATAAACTGTTAAAAATACATGCACATGTACATATATACAGGACATTTTAATATACATTCATTGATACATATAAGCATTTACAATTTGCCAAGTTGTTCATTCTTTTATTTTATTTTCTATGTTTCACATTTAGCCAACAATAACAAAAATATAATAGACAGACGGGGTATTCTAAAGAGGGAAAGATAGAAACAAAGAACGCACAATGGGTCCAATTAAAATTTAAATATTTGCCAAATAAAGATTTTTCATTATGAAGAAATCATTTGAAATATAACAAGTTTGAAAATTGTATAATATTGTTATGACCTTCTGTTAATTTAACTTTTCAGAATCTTCATTTCGATAAATATTTATTTCTGACCCACTGTGTAATGTGAAAAAATACAAACTAAAAAAGAAATTATGAAAAGTTAAAAATCGAGTATGACAATGTAAGTACGCAAATAAAAATTGTTTACAAACATACATATATATGTATATATATTTATTTTTATGTAAATATAGGAAGAAAATTAAATATGTGTATGTTTATGTATGTTAAAAAAAATATATAAACTACTGTGGGTGTGTTTTTTAGAGTTCTTTTTTATAAAAAAAGGATGTCCTTTTCTAAAAAAATCTAAGAAAAATGAAAATATTTATGGATTTTTTTGTTGCACATATATGTAGGATTTCAAATGCACTACATTATTTTTTTAGCAATAACTATTTACTATGTTTCAAGTTATGGTTATTTTGAAGCTGCTATGATTGGCTTTGTGTCAAATTGCATTAAAACCATTTTTATTAAGGATTTAACCTGCACGACCTGAATTTTGATCACAATCTTTGATTTTAAATTAAGCAGCATGTTTAATTGTAGCACTATTTTCTCCGCCTATTACAAACTTCTGCATATCGCATATTTACTCTGTATATCTGACTATGGCTTTTGCAGAATCTTAGAGTCTTACTGAACATGTTTGAAAAGCATACAATTTAGGTTTAGTTTTTTGGTATTTCTTGTCTTCCAAAACTGTTTGTAGCTGTCTATTTGTATTTTATCAAAAAGTTTTCAACTTTGCCACACAATCTTCCTAAAAATCAAAATTTAGATAAACCTGTGGCGATCTTCGTAGAGTTAACTTCAAAATACTCTTCGTACAAGAAGAATACAATGCATCTCTAGACAGCGATAACTAGCAGAAGAGGTATCAAGAGGGAATCAGCACGAAGACAACAGTAGCAAATCAGAAACAGCAAGGAAAAACACTGCCAATAATCTGGGGACAGATATCAGCGAGCACGAGCATAGTGCACCTAGAAGGGTGATTACATATTGGAGTTGTCCCCTCTTCATTTAATTTCTCCTAACAAAAACTTTACGCGCAAAACCGCTCAGGATCTTTAAAATTCGATCGCCTTAGCAAAAACTATTCCCATGCTCTAGCTACAACTGAATATTTGAATGCATTAGAGCGTTTGACAAGATGTCTTTAAAATAGCCGCTCATACGGATGGACTGACAAAATCATTAAATCGATTCAAAAGGTGATACTGAGTCGAACTGTAAACTTAAAATTAACAACTTTTTTATCAGCTACACCAGCAAATATTGATGTGGGATATAAAAATATAACAAGTATTAGGAATTTTATAATTATTGATCCATAAAAGACCATCTACAGCAAACTATTTCCAAAAATAGCTTTATAAAATAGAAATCTCACAAATTTTTGCACCATCATTTCAGTGTTTAAAATATATTTTAAATATTTTTCTAAAAATTATAAGTAAAATTTCAGTTTCCCGAAACTTCGATATAAGAGTTTATATCCGATTAATCCATAGATCCGCCATGAGATTGTGATCATTTTTGTCACTGCTCATTCAAAAATATTAATATCCGCAAAAATATAAAAAATCTGAATGAGTATAATTTATATATTAAGTATACGTTCATGGTATAAATTTGTGTCGGATTTTTTGTGAACTTCCTTATCTCTCTAAGAAGAATTGTTTGAGTTTTAAAATTTTTAAAATCTTTACACAAAATTATTAATTAGGTTACGCTCCAGAGTTTTCCTTTCTATAATTATACTAAGTAACATTCTACTTTTTCCTGCTATATTTTAAACACTTTTATGCTAAATAATGTCAAAACATGTATTTATTCTTATATAATAGAAATGAGTTGCTGGAAAATCCAACTTGGTTCAACAAAAAGTTGGATGTGAAACTTTTTCCAATGTTATTTAACAGTATCGGGAGAACTTTTCCGTTTAAAGAATAGTTCAGGAATGGTCTACGTGATGTTTCTAAAGCCAAGTACTCGGACTATATGATACAAACTTCCTGACCAAAAATTGTATTTTTAAATTTATACTTCATAATGTGTCCATCTATTTTTTGCCTGAGTGGTACAAGAAAAATAATGTGGTATTTGTATCAAAAGAGACAAATCCTCAAAACTTGAGCTAAGTCTAATGGAGAGATATTAGGTTTCGGTTAAAAATGACTTGAAGAGCATAAAGAAGATGTCCAAAAGTGTGATCGATTTCAAACGAAGATGAAATATCTGTTCAAGAAATGTCATGGAAAGTACTCTTAAAAATGGAAGGTTTTCAAAAACGTTCCGAAATTTCATCAATAGTAATTTAAAATATATTTTATACATATATTTTTTTGTAAATTGTAAAAATATTTTCAATCAAATAAAAAATTTAGCTGTTAGTTTAGTGGTATCATTTTTGTTAACATATATGTATGTTAAGAGTTATTCGTTCTCAATCCTTATATATTTAGAAATTCAACTTTCTAACAGATATATCTTAAGAAGTTTTATAAAATTCGGAAATCTACTTCAAACTTGACATTGTAAAATAATGTAATGCCTTCACGAGAGTTTATGTAATTCGCCATTGACATTACACATGGAATATGAAACTTAATATACTCTCACTTAACACTTGGGATGGTGAAAGATAACAAAAATAAAATGAACAAGACCACACATATTCATGTATGTTTGTTTTTTATTTCTTTATGAACCATATACGCATTTTTTGTAACACACACATTTACATACATACATACATACATACATACATACATACATACATACATACATACATACATACATAAATTTATATGAGTTTATAAAATGTTAGAAAATTTCCGTTAAAACAAAAACAGAAATCTAAAACAATGTACGCACATTGTTCATAAGTACGGAAAAAAAGATTCGTTTATTTTTTCCTTGTTGTGAATATTATTTAATTTTTTATGTATTTTCTACTGTATTTTACAGCTTTTTTCTTTGTATTTTTTATATCATTCCTTCTACAATTTTTTCCCAACAAAAAGACATGGTCTTTAGTGTATTTAACAGTAGGTGGAATATTAAATGAATATTTGTATTTTTAACTTAAAAAATATATTTTTTGTTATGACCTTACAGTACAAATGTTTGTAAGTACAAACATATACATATATGTATGAAGATATGTTTCAACTAATACCGCTATATACTATGTGCTGATGTTAATGTAGGCTTGTTTTATAAATTTACCGTAAGTAATATGTAGGTTTGTAATTGTCGTTTATATACTGTCATATGTGTTTAATATTAACATTCATATTTACATGTATACACATACATTCATAAGTGTATGTAAATGAATTTATAGTGGCGTTCTATATATTTGTAAAGATGTGTTTAGTTGTAATTTTATTAGACTGGTATGTAATATGTTTGCTTATGTGTATGTGGGTTTATTTCTATTGTAAATGTGCGAATAATGGCGCACATTTTATTGTCGCATGACAAATGGTAATTTATTATTAAGATTTTAAATAAACGAACAAAAAAATGAATGAAATCAAAATAAATTAACCTAAGAACAAAACAAAGCAAAAAACAAAAAAAATATGAAATAAAAAATATTTTCAATTCATAGATTTACATTTATGAATATTTAACAATATGAAGATGTATGTTATGTCAGTTTGAGTAAAATTTTTTCTCAAAAGCCACAAAAACTGAAAACAAAAAAATGATAATCAACGTAAAATCAGGTGCGCCTTTAACATATGAAATTTAATTGTATTTCCGCTATTATATATATTTTTAGTGGAATTTATAATTTTGAACATAAATGATTTAATAATATTGTACATTAAAAGTCTAAAATTTCCAGCTGACCGTCATGTGAGTAAAAATAAAATAATATATTTCTGGTACCATGTTATGTTCACATGAACACATAATATTATCAATGAACTTTCTTTTATTGATGTAACTCAATTTGCTAATTATTTTTGATATATAAATTCCAAATTATAATAAAAAACCTAAATGAATATGATTTATATTAGTAAATTATATTTAGTATATAAGAAAGAATTTTATAGTCTGTCAAGCCCGACCATTTAATACCCTACACTACAATATTGGTATTAAATGATAGTTACGAAAAATTAAGGAACGACACTCGTATAATTTGATTTAGTGATTTATTCTTAAATGTGTAGTACATTATTGTGGCTTAGATATTTATGTAAAGTTTATGCATTTTAAAATTAATTTTAAATGAGTTAGAAGAAATTATGGACTAACCCTCGTAAAATTTGCACATCGCCATTTGTTTATATTTATCTAAGTCTAACCAAGTTTTTTTACAATATAAGGGGATCTGTATGGGATCTATAAAGAAATAATGAACTGATCCTCGTATAATTTGGCACAACGCTTCAAAATCACTTTATATTTATTTTTTTAGCTTAAAACCTGAGTTTTAGAGGACCTGAAATATTAGACCTAACATTACCAATTTCGACAGGCTTCGTGCTTGAACCAAAATAATAATCTTAAAAATTGCGACCAGTTGAGTGTCCACAACGTATACATGACAATCCAACCGGACAGAAATGGTTACATCAGAGAGTGATTCTGAGTCGAAAGATGTACTTAAAACTGGCACAAATGAATAATACTCCAACCAAGTCCAATGGCGTAGGGTATAAAAATTAGCATCTATAAATCTTGTGACCAAGCCTTGGATAAAAATCCAGCAGTTATCGTTAAATTTATGATTCGGTTGTTTTTTGTGTCAACTTTTTTGTCCAAATCAGTATATTTTTCTTACAACAAATTGCAATTATAATTTCTTGGGTTGCTTTAATGCTTAACACAATGTACAAGACACTGAAAATCCGCATTCTTTAAAGCGATTTAGGAAAAATTTTCTCAGCCAAGCTAACCCTCTACACTTTATATCAGTTAAATCTATTGATTGGTTTATTCGGCTTTACATACTGTTCACTACATTCGCTGCCATCAGACGAACTTTCGTATAAAAATCACTGTAACTTTGACACAGAATATCGTGCTATAGGTCATTCGGAAAACTGCTATTAAAAAAAGAATATTTAAGTAAAGTCGAATTCAATATCTCGTAATATCAAAAGCTGCAGGTGGCACCCAATACAACGAATTGTCTTGTTGTAAGGATTATATAAGGTCCGAATTATTTTGTCAGATTTTTCTAGTTTTACAACAGTGCAAAAATATAACTTCTTGCCCTTGGAATTTCGTATTTAATCACTACTAACATTTTTTTTTTGCATTCACTTAACTTCAAATGCTTATCAGTTTTAATTCATATTGAACTAAACTATACAATACTGATGGTAAGCTTTCACCATCAATTGATAACTTTTGAAAGCCTTTTTCTTCAAATAAAATAGTAATTTCTCCCATTGTTTTTATACATAAATTTTGACATTTTAATTTTTTCAAATATAAAATTTTTAAGACGGACATTAATCAAAATCCATAAAAAGTTTTTTTGGTATTTTTTGATTTTAACAAAATGAGTGATGTTTTCTGACTTATACTTGCGATCGGACTGAAAACCTATTAACCCTATAAACCAGTAGGTGGTTGGGGAATTATGCGTTTTGTTCTAATGTTTCTAATGGTATACCGTTAAATCAGCATCACTTTCCGACCCAGTATAAGAGTAGCTGTTTTCGTGTTTGTAAAAATAGTGAACAAAGTACAAGTCACAATTTTAAATCTCGATTTAGCGCACATTTGAATATTGCCCTGTTTTATAAGGATCAGTTTATAACATCCCTAAGCCTCTTTCCAAATATAAATTTAAAAACCGATGATCGAGACTTTATGATGCTATAAAAGAAAATTTTGACTTAAATTTTGTATACCAACTCCTTTCGAACTTGAGCCCTTTTTAATGAAAAAATGCAGCTTTGGAAATCTTAATATATTTCTAATCATATGATAAGAGCCTTTTCCAGGCCTAAAATAAATGTAGACACTTTAAATTAAAAACTAAAAATTCCCAATTTTGGGACTTTTCTTACATCTGGAAACCATACCAATCCTGTTAGTCCAATTAAAATGGGGTATTTCTTGGTCCGTATAAAAAAATTTAATATTTTATAATTTATGAATTTTGGAAAAATATTCTAAAAATCAAGTCTACACATTTTTTACATGACATTTTTTCACAGTTCTAAATTATAAACTCGTGATTACATATTAAATTTAACTTTAACGAATGAGATATAAAACTCGCTAAAAAACTTCAGTATATCTTAAAGTAAATAATATGTAAATGCCTACTGGTCTTAATTAAATTATGTGAAAAAATCGTTTATAAAAAATGTCACTATATAAAGAAATATGTGTGTTCATGCCATAAATATTACCAAGTCAAAACGTTAGTACCGAATTTGCCGAATTTTAAATTCCCTACTCTGAGCAACATTGTCCGGGGTCTAAAGAAGACTTTTGATAATTATTGTTGTAAATTTTTTAATTGGGATTATTTGTTTAAGTCCGACCAATGGTGCAAGTTCAGATTACAAATTCACTAATTGAAGGAGAGGGAACATTAATCTAATGTAATTTTCAGCTACTTCTCTCACTCAAAAGGCAATTGTATGGTAGAGTGGGTGTAAACCTATCGTCAAGACGATGACAGCGTTCCAGAAAGCCAGGAATAAAGGTATTTTAGAAAAATATTAAATTTACTCCTAAAAGCGTTTTTCTTTTTCTTAGCGTTACACACCGAATGACAGGCTCATTATCACCTTCATTTACCACTTGTGATGGTGGAGGTTATAGAAAATGTTATATTTTCAAATATGATTGTAACTAACCCTCATTGACTAGATTTATTTAAATTTTTTTTGGTGGGGCGTGTATTATTTTATATTTTTTTCATATTTGTTCAGTTAACCCATGATTTATTGCAATCGCATTATTTTAAGGATTATAATTCTTTATGCGTAAATTGTGTGGTAAAATATTGATATAGTCAAATCCTCCATAGTTTATTAAATTTATGTTTTTTTCCTTTTTTGTTATTATTTTTTATTATTGTATTTTATTATTATTTTTTATACATTTTGTTTTTAATTTGACTTTTAATAAAAGAATACAAAAAATAAGAATGAAAATAAACAACAATTTCTTAGTCTTATGATTCTTGTTGTTGTTATTGTTGCAAAAGCGTTTATTTGACTCTAAGGTACTTAAGTTATAATTTTCTACTATTTCTTCGTTTTTTTATTTTTTTCATTTTCATTGTAATTTTTTTTTAAAAGCTAGCGATATCGCCTAAGTTATACACGCAGCAGTCTATCTTCTAATGCTATTATAGTCTGTTTTTTCTCTCTTTCTCTTTTTATTATATAATTTTTTAATACTTACCAGCGGCAATGTTATATAATTTGTCATCACGACCAACAAACAACATGAATTTTGTGATAAAAATGTTACATTCATCTTATTCAACTTAAGAATCAACTGCTTTTAGAAATCTGCACGAATGTTGGAAAACACTCCTACAACACTGGCTACTTAACCTCTATAAACATTCACATTCACACTTTCTGATGCAGCATTGTGTCTTTTGTGTCTTATAGCTGACAATGAAATAAATAGTATTTCATTTATAAAGAATATGTTAAGTTTTGTTGTATTTATGAGTTTGTGCTGGTGTTTGTAACTTGCAGAAAAATGGTGTTACCGTTCGGCTTAGAATCCCCATGTGAGTCTACTTAACAATGTCCGTCCGTCTGTCTATTCGGCTGGATGTCCATGTTAACGTATTGAATAGTCTACAGGTCGCAATATTTGAAACATGTCGAAAAAAATTGGTACATATTATTATTTTGACGAAGACTTTTGAAATCGGTAACGTTCGGTTTAATATTTCAGATATCTCCAATAAAAATGTTTCTGATGTTCAAAGTTCATAAAAGTTCCAAAAATAAAGCGAAATTTGGCACATTCTAAAACGATGTGCAAAAAATGCGAGGGTCGGTCCATTATTTCTCATAGTTCCCATGCAAATTACCTTCCTAATAAGGGGAAAATCTTACATATACGTTGGTATTGTAATAATAATTGGTCAAATTAAGATAAATATAAGAAAAAATCGATGTGTAAAATTATACGAGATCCGCATAAATTTAACATAAATCTTAATTAATAATAAATCAGAAATAAACGAGGGTCGTTAATTAATTTTTCGTAACTATTATTTTTAATCGACAATGTGGTGGCCTAAACATTTTTACTTATTTTATATAAATATTTATTTACTTATTTCTTAATTCCCTTATACCTTCAAAACGTTATTGTTTCAGGCATAAAGAAATTAAAACTTCTTAGAATTGCATATTTTTACATTTTCCATTTCATTTAGTTAGTGACTACACTTTTAGAAAGAAAATTTCGGAACTAAATTTTGATTGTTTTCATTCTATCTTTTTTAATCCGGTTATTGTAACTTTCCAATTTAAACACCAGATATAGTTTTAAAAACCCTAGTGTATGTAACGTCTTTGTCCAGACCTCCAATAAAAGACAATTAAATTTTCAAATTTTCCACATATTTTTTAAATGCAAAGTATTTCTTTATCAAATAAATAATTAATTTCAACATTATAAATAAGTATTGCAAGTAAATATTTTCCGAAATTTTCAGAAATATATTTCCTTCTATATATATGGGTTTGCGCCCACTCTGATTTTAGATAGTATATCGTCTCAATATTTTTTGAAGCATCGTTTTTATGCTCTAACTGAAAAATACCAAAAAGGTTATTCATGTGATTTAAACAGGAGCACTTCAGTGGACTATCTATGGGCTACAATCCCATACTGAAATATTAATCTAAGTGATATTTGTGTAGGTGTCAAAATGTTCCGGAAAATAAAACATGCCACAGTGGTTGATTTTTGAAACAGGACAACTCTACTGTCGAATAGGAGGTTCAAACCAAAACACTGGCACCCCATTTCCTGGGTAACCATAGGATGCAGTCATCTTGTATTTTTTCTTATATGACACACTGCATCTGAACTGAATTGCTAGAATTTAGATTAACCACTTAAGCTTTTAACAACAGTATAAATATCTGTCATGATAATTTAGCATTCGCTAGAAGTCAAAATATAAATTTTGCATAAAATATGCCTGCAACTATTTCTGATAGTTTTTAATTTTAGAAGTTTAAATTTAATTTATATCAACTTGAAGAACTTGTCAATGATGGTCTATACGATTTAGGAGTGATAATTTCAAAGAAAATAATGTCGACCATGAAAGATTTTGAAAGACAATTTTATATATTGGAATTGACACTTGAAAAAGTAAAAGATATAAAACCACGAGATTCTTTTGAAGAGATTAATTAGTAACCAGAGTATTCTATTATATACAATACAAAATGGTAATGAAATTTAAGGTCACTGGCTCCTTGCCGAAAGAATATTCCTATTTTTTACCATTTGTGTTGATTGATACGGAACGGTTTTAATCGTAGCCCTTTATGACCGTTCTGTATCACTTCAGAACTGTGTACAGAAGACTTAATTTACTTTTAATTAATTTTAATTTTTTGTACCCTTATCTACCCTTATCTTCATATTTTACCAATCTATTAACTCATCTCCATCTTTTGAAGATTTTGTTATTTCACCTTTAATCAGTCTTCTATGAGTCTTTTGTATTTTTATACACTCAACTACCACAAGTAATTGGGATGGTAAACTAACAGGAGTTTCATTCTCCAGTTGAGATTATATGCTACAGAACTATATACAGACCACAGGAATGTTTGTTACAGACAGAAAGTAACTCTGCCTCCAATTTCAGAGGCCAATTAACGAGTTCTACCTATCTCGGTGGGTGGCTGATCGTGCAAATATTGTGAATAAAATTCAGATCAAAATTTTAAAGATATTTTGATGAAATTTATAACAAATTATTATTTTGACTTATGAAATATGCCAATTGAAATTGGTGATATTATTTGCGATATGAGCTTAATATAAAATGATTCTAACAAAATTAAAATATAATCCTTATGATATAGATTTTAGTTATTTACAAATTAAGGGTCGATTTTATTATCCTACGTTATCATATGTAGACAAGTAAGAAATTAAAGTCGGCCTATGCGACTATTTAATAACTGTCACCACGTTGTTTCTTGTCAATGGTAGTTACCAAATATAAATGAACGACCGTCGTATACATTTATTTTCTACTGTATGTTTCAGAGTGTACTGCACTCTGAATGGTACTAACATATATGTATGATAGGTGCTTTTTCTAGTGGGAATTATATAGTAGCTAGAGGAAATTATGGACCGACCATCGTAAAATTTCATATATCCTTTTTCGCTTATGATTATTTTTATTAAATTTTTATTTCAGTACCAACGTATATGTGAGATTTCAGTCCTTCAAATATTTAGAAATGTGAAATAATAAATCGAAATAATAATGTGAAATAATAAATAAATATAATTTGGCATGTCGTTTTAAAATATCATTAGAAAATAATTTGAATAAAATCGTATTCATTTAGGAATTTTATGAACTAAAACCCCATTTCAGGGGGACATTTCTATGGGGTCTATATGTAAAAATGGAGAGATCTTAAGCAATAGTATGTACCTAATTTCATTAGGTACATTTACTTCATATTACTAACTTTTAATAAATATTAATTTATATTTAACAAAACTGGGAGATTATCATTGCAAATCATTCCAATATTTACATAATACCTACCTTCCAGTATAATTAAATAATTTTTTTATTGGAATTTAATTTCACATACCCTTTTTTGTACATATACAAAAAAATATAAATTATTTATTTAATTAGAGCAAAGCATTTTTGAAACTATTAGATACAAATTGAAGTAGGAAAGAGAGATACATTAATTTTCATTAAACATACTCAACAAATTTTAATTAAACTAAGTATTCATGAATAAAAATATAATTTATTTTTTATAAAATAAATGTAATGCCATTATTGAAAGTAATTTATCGCCTTTAGCATTACACAGTGGTTTTAAAATGCTTTTTTGAAAATAATTCTGTATAATTCTTATAACTATTTATTATTTTTTATCGAATATTTCTAAAAACTTGGATAAGAACATATTTCTAGTGGGTCCCGGAGTCGGAAAGTTGATCAGCAATTTCCTTTACTTCTGATTTGATTAAAACATATTTTACATGCACATAGACCTTATAATTCTCTACAAAAATATGTGTGAGGTAAATCCAATAGTTTCAGAGACATTTAGAACAAAGTGGAATTTTGACTCATTTTTCTAAAGTTTTGTTTTAAATTTTGAATTAGGTAATCACCTTTCTAACGTTATCAACACGGGGTCTGGCAAGAAGCATTTTCTCCGAAGCTTCGGTCAAAACCTTCGATGTCACCAATTTCGCTCGCACTCCCCTGTACTCTTAACTCCTATTTCAAAATAATATATCTTTTAGTTGAATCCACATAATTTTGTGGTTTTTGAACCAAAATTATTTATAAAAAATTGACTTGTAAAAATTTTTTCTAAATAATAATCTCTCCCAGGACCAACTAAAAACGTGTCCTTTTAAGTATCAATTATATAACACCTTAAGAATATTCATGTCTTAAGGACTTATCTTAATAGAGTGTTTAGGGACCACTGTGAATTATTTACTCTCAAGCGATATTAAATAATACATACACACACACTATAAACATATACATATATAAATTTGTACAGTAGAAAATTAACATATCAAACTTTTAATTACATTCACACAATTGTTAATAATTGTACACACATGAAAATTGGCTAAGTTTAAGTAGAATTCTTGAATATGAATACTTAAATTTTTTAGATAACAATTATATACTTATGTCTGTGTTATAATATAAAGAATTAAATATCCAAAAAATATATTATATATAACACAAAGAATATCATCACGTTTCACAAGAACTTGTTATAACATTTGTATATAGATATTTGAATATATCGATATTAGAATTAAATATAATAATGGAAATACACTGGGAGATAAAATAATGAAATTAAATTTATATTTTATATAATTTTATATATGTTAAATTGACTCATATTGTATAATCGTATGAGTTAGTAAAACAGGCTGCCCTTTTTGTTGAGTATTCCAGAAATAAAAGATATAATAATATGGATCATCAGTTTAGTGATATTTATATCAAATAACAGTATTGTTTATGATATACTCCATCTTAAATGATGTGCAGACGTGAAAGTTCTGCTTCAATGACTACATATATAATTTCTTTTAATGAAATTTAACAATAAAATATCAGAGAAACATATCATTTTAATATTGGCAGCTTGAAATAAAAATATTCCTAAAGAAAAAACGACTCCTCAATATATTTGCTAAACAATCATACATGAAATGCTGAACTTTGGTTCCATTTATTCCCAAAGATTAAAGAGTAGTTGACAGGAATTTTTTGTATATGGTCTATAAATATATCGGCTATTTTGCCACACGAGGTTACTGCATTGTATAACACATAACTAAAACTAAAAATTTTGATTAACAAAAGTAAAAGTTGATAAAGACTTAACCCCATAGGGCTTTTAATAAATAAAACTTTTTTTCTAAAGAATCATTTCAGAAAAATTAAAATTTTGTCTTAAAGAAAAAACAGGAGTTTTTTTTTTCAAGAAAAAATAATTAAAACTTTTTTATACCCTCCACCACCACAAGTGGCAAAGAAGCTATATTTACATCGTCATTCCGTGGGTAACGCTAAGAAGGTATCATCTCAGACCACATAATGTATGTATATTCTTGTATCTAAGCAAAATCTGAGTAAATTTAGCTATGTCTATCTGTCTGTTGTTGGCACGCTAACAAAAAAAAAATACAAACCCCAATGCAACTTGGCCTAAGCATTCACCATAGTCCAGAGAAGTTTCTTATTTAAAACCAGTAAAATCGGTTTTGTATATTAAAAGCTATAGACCGATATCTGATGCAACATCTAAGTTCAAGTGATAAACTCCCATAAAATTGTCTATTTTAAGTTGTTAAATTGGAATAAAATTTTGCATTAATATTAAGTTATGTGACTTCATTACTGTTCCAAAAATTATCAAAATGGGTTTAGTAGAAAAAAGTTGTAGCCAAAAATATTATTTCTCATTAAATTTTATAACTCTTTAGGTGTTACTATATTATATTTAAGAATAGCGTTTATACAATTTACACGTTTGTGAGTGTATGTGTGTATATGTATATCCACGGAATCTAACGTATTAAATTCACACAAATTGTTGGTGGGGGATATTGGAGATTCGGCTTAGCCGAATATAGCATTTTGATTTGTTTTATAAAATATTACCAAATATTATCACAGTACAAATTTTAGATTAGTTATGAATGTTAAATTGATTTTCAAATGTGTATGATAGTTACGGTCATTTGTGAACTGATCATCATAATTAAACATTTTATATAAAATCTCTTATCTGTCTGATTTATGTGATGTATGAACATTCTGATCATCAGAAATTTCAAAAGGCGAATAAAACTATAGATATAGAAATAAATCGAAGTGAAAATAACTAAACCGCATATTATTCAATCAAGTTACAATTGTAATTTTCCTTCCTACGCACACTTGGTCCCAAAACGTTTTGTTTTTTGTTGGAAATAATTCTGTAACTTTGGAACTATTGAATATTTTGTAACGAACATTCTCAAGGACATTATGAGGTATTTTCCAAACAAACATGTGCTGCAAACCTTGGAATGCCTGGCAATGCAGAAGTTGCAACATTTTAAAGTAACATTTAATAAATTATTTTTCTGAAATATTTTTTTAAGTAACCATAATTGTAAAAATGTGAACTTTAAAGAAATTTGTCATCTATTTCTGAGAACTTGTCAGAAATGGATAAGTTTCCACCCTTATCTGCAGTCGAAGTAAAAAGACAAAGCAATTTTAAAATAAAATAAAACGTTAAAAGAAAACACCTCAGAAAGGTCATCGACGCAATCACTGGCTACAATATTTTTGGTAAATATATGGAAGGAGTTTGCGAGTTTTGGAAAATGAAACATGAAGTTTTTAGTTGGTGACAGTTCTAATTTTTGTGGGAATGCCCCTCCTATATTTTTCTTATAGACGATTTTAAATACTTTGGCCACATTGTTTGTTATTGTCCTAAACGGTTTCTTATTAAAAACCAGCTATATCGATTCATTAAAGTGAAAACTATGCACCGACATCTGATATAACCTGTAATTCTGAAAAAGAACTTTTCTAATTTTTTCAATAAAAGGTAACAGGACTTATATAAAAATTTAAATAAAATATATAGTTATAAACTCTTCATAATCTTACAAAAAGTCATAAAAATCGGTACAACAAAAAAGGAGTTATATGCTTAAATAAGCAAATAACATCACAAAATTTGTGCGTCATATTGATCGCAATTTCGAAGAAAATTTTCTGAAATTTTCCACAAAGAACCTAAATTGTACTAAGGTCATTATATCATTATATGCTGGGCTCCCATAAAGCTTTTAAATATGAACCGATTATATTGGCACAGTCTACATACAATAATTTTATTTTAAAACCGGACCATTTTTGCTATAGATTCCTTAAAACGCCCCTTTAAGTAATGTGATTTGAAGAATAACGGTCCATATCGGTTTAGCTCCCATTTAACGCCCGTTTCCAGAAAGCGGGTTGAGATTATAATATACCTAAATAAAGACCAATTTTACTGAAATTCAGCACACTGCCATTTTAACTACATCAAACATATATTATTGATTTGAACAACCTCATCCATATTTTGGTGTAGCTCCCATATTAATCCCCTTCCCGGAAAATAGTATTTAGTCCATGAACTGAAATTCGACACAACTATTTGTTTAACTATCTTTAAAATATGTTTTCAATTAGGCCAATCTCAGTCTGAATTTTACTATGGCCTCCACAAATGGCCCATTCCCGGATAACAGTTTTGAGCTGTATTTTGTTGTAGCTACCTTTTTAGCCGCCTTCATGGAAAACAGTTTTGAGTGCATTAACTATTAAATAATGATTAATTCTATTAAAATTAGATACATTTATTTATCTAACTATCTTTAATATATATTTTCAATTTGACCAATATCGGTCCATATTTTACTTAGCCTTCATATAAGGCTAAGTAAAGTTTGAGCTCATTAAACTTGTAAATAATTACAAAATTCTATTAAAATTTGGCCCAATAATTTTTCTAACTGTTTTGAATATATGTTATAAATCTAACCAATATCGGTCTATATTTTGCTATAGCCCCCATATAAAGTCCTTTCCCAGAAAACCGTTTCAAATTAAATCCATTTTTTAACTAACTTTAATATATGTAACTAGTTTGATAATTATCGTTATAGTTATTACTTCATTATTACCTCCTCGAAATAGTGTTTTATACTTAGGAGGCAATTAAATATGAACCAATTCTATGGAAATTCAGGCAAATATATACGATTCTTACTTATTAATACATTAAATAACCATTAAATTTTTTTATTATCCTTTAACCGCAAGTATTGAGTTGTCAAATCCCATAAAGACTTTTTACATTTCTGCATCAAATCAAGATCTAAATCACTTTGTCAATGTCCATCCTTCCTTAAGTGTGTATGGTAAATAGTACCAACACATTTTTATTTCCAGTTATAGTTCTAATAAAGAGAAAATGTTCATTTATCGAGTAGACAAATTTAGAGATAAGTACTAATTAAATATAATTCTATAATATGATTTATTATTAGTTAAACTTATTGGAAAGGATTTGTACTTGATAAGCTTTTACCCATAGTGTTACATTAAAATTAATTTGTTTATTTCACTGTACGCTGACATTAATAGAAGATTTGCAGAAAAAATGCAATAATTTGTAACCTTTAAAATCACACATATGATCTTTATATACTCAATATACGTCAGTTATTCGAAGCTCTAGTCCGATCCATTATAAAGTGCCTAATCAGTAACAAGTCAATTATCGCAAAAAAGTTTTTGTTGATGTTAACATCAATGCTCCTGTGTTTCTAAGTACTAATAAAATATTATTATTAAATATGATTGATTATTAATTAAATTATTCGAAAGATTTTTAAATCGTTAACCTTTTTTATTTAGTGTTACAATAAAATTAGTTTGTATATTTTTATTTTCACTGTAAGCTAAAATTTTTAAATAACTCCATACTTTATCATACCCCAATATATTTATATGAATGTATATGCGTGTGTGTTTTTATAGGCTTACAAGTATTATACGCCCCGTGGCAACTAAGCCAATTAGCATTTATATATGTCCTAAACATAAACGTACAAAAAAGCTAAAAAAAAAAGTACATGAGGGAGCTTTATATTAAACTGGGTCGAAGTCTAAGTACCCTCTTCTAGTACTACTTTTGACATAATTAATATTAATTATTTTAAAAATCCCATCATTAAATATAGAGAGTTTCCATATATTTTTTCATGCTTTAATATCCCCTAGTTTAAGATCACAAAGCTCCGTTCCGGAATAGCCGAAGGGGTTCGCCTTACAAATGTCTAATGATGTATTTCGCTTAGAATTTTCAGATTCGCAAAGACTAATCTTCCCCATTGTGAAAGGTGAACATATGTTAACTTAAAAGATTGTATCATACACCAAATGTTAAACTTAATATAACCTCTTTTAAACCCATGAGTTGTTGGAGGGTATTCAAAAAGTTAAAATGTATAGAAATCGTTCGCTTAAAATTGATGTGAATTGTATGTGTTTGTTATATTTCATCAAATGACACTTTGTTTTAATTTTCGTACATACAGGCACATATAAAAGGCAGACATTTCACTTATACTCGCACACACACACATCCATAGTTATACAAGTTTTTTTTTAAGAACGTCTCCATGTTGCGAAACTTTTCATTTATGCCTAGAGCATCTCTTAACCTAAAAAATCATCTATATAAATACTTTACCTTTACAGCAACTGCTACTGTACGCATTGTATTTACGCATTCACATATTGATTTTGTATGTGTGTTATTCTGTTTGCCACTCACACATATTCGCTCTGGCAACCAAAGTATATTCAGTCAAAACAACTTTTTCCCCCTTTCAACATTTATACATTCATGCTGCGACTTTATGAAGTTATGGCTCGTTGCGTTTTCCTGTGATTAATACCAAAATATTTGTTGATACAGATTTCATGAAAAGTATTGAACCATTTTTTTTGGTTTACAATAAATCAAAAGACACCCTTCTTAGTAAATATTAAAGTATAAAAATGTACACAATTTACATGTCAAATATTGAAACTTTTGGCAGTAGAGACAGCATGTGTTCCATATAAACTTAAGGGTAAAAGAAAGTGTCTGTTATATATTTGGAAGCTTCGAAAAAGCATTTTCCTATATCTTTCCATTAAGTGAGAGTGACGTATACTAATGAGAAATAAGTGAGAAAGACAAAACCATAAAATCACAAAACGCAGTGGGAAACTTAATATTGAGGTTCGGACAGATCATTAAAGCAGAACGTTCTTAAAGAATTCTCAGGATGAGCATGGTCTTTTTTACTCTTCCACGGTAAATCTCATGTAGAAATTTAAATATTTTAAAGATATAGAAATTACTAAGTGTCATATATTGCAAAGTGTATTAAATATAACCAATTTGCAATCTGTAGTATATGCATAAAATGATTCTCTGATATAAACCAATACTCAACGTTTTTCTTTTTGATTTGAAATAAATTCCAAAACTAGGTTAGCAACGAAAAATACTTTTTTAGTTGAAATAATTGTCTGATGTATCAAAGTGGATGCATAAAAGAAAGAAAATCTGTATGTCATTATAATTGCTATTGGGGTGTTAAAATTTTCATGTGAATATTAATTGCGTATAGAAAATAATATTTTATCAGGTGTCTCCTTTCTATTTGTTTTATATTAGCAATTTGATATATGTATATTCTGACATTTGTGTGTTTGTGTAAAACATGATGACAGGTCCAGAAATTATAAACAAATAAAATAGCACTGTGCGCAAAGGTGTAGATCAAGGAATTGTGCAAACAGATTCTGAAATTGTTTTTGTTTATGCAGAATTTATTATAGAAAAGTAAAATTCTTCCAACACATTATGCACAAAGACAAGCGCAGAATATTTCTGTAAGGTTTTCCACAGTAATGCTTGAGTTTGTTGAGTTTGGATAGTGTTCTTTTCCAATTGGGTCATATAATAAAAGATGTAGATTCATTCCCCATGGAACACATAGATCTTTTATCTCAAATTTGTGCCAAATCCTCGCACACATTTCTGGGTATTGTTTACATGTATTTCTATTACAGTAAGTGAGTTGCGGCATTCCTAGATAAGACACACTCGTTAAGGAGTGTGTTTTTCTCTGCTCTACCAACTTTATATCCATTTTTTTCTTTCTTGTAATTTGTAAGCACAAGAATCACACAATTGATCCTTAGATACTCACCATATGTCAGTTATTCGCAGCACTAGTCTGGTTCAACATAAAGTGCCTTATTAGTAACAAGTCAATCATCGCAAAAAAACATTTGTAAATGTTAACATCAATGTTCCTGTTATAAGCATTTCTTTCTCATAATTAATGCATCAAGTCTTAAGAACTTTATAGCACTTTCGCTCAATTCCCACTCGAAAATTACTTATTAAAATAGAATTCGTTGATCTACCGTAATGGTCGTAGATATTGTCATGATTATTTTAGGTTTACAGAATACGCAGTTCTTTTGCACTATTTGATAGTGTGAAAGTTTTAGACCATGATAATTAACAATTCTCAATACAAGCTCCATTCATTGCGATAGCTTATCTAGATGTTAGTCTACTACCGAAATTGCTACATGCAATACATATTGGTCTGTAAGGTTCATTTTCATGAGCAATTAATTCAATGCCAATTTTCGAAAATGCTGTCCACTCCCATTCTCTTTCTGATAAAAATCTGATTCAGTAAATTGGATCCAATGATCACTAAACCAAGTCCTAATATAGAACGAGTAGTTAGACTCAAAGACTTATTAAAGTTTTTAGGGTATTTGCAAAATCTTGAATTATATATTCACCATATTTAAGGAATCGTTCTATACACCCTTTAGTGTGCATATGTAGAATATTGGATGTTTGTTTACTATTAATTTTTAGTCTGATATTTATACCTATGACTTCACTCAAATTTTAATTGGTTTAATTTATTTGTTTTATTATATTAGCCTTTTCAAACCTTAGATGTGATAGGTCAAGGTTCATTTGCCTAGAATTTAACAAGACTCTTAAAACAATTTAATTATAATTTACAAAGGATTACTTAGTCGTACTTATTGTTGGTGCGCTTTTCCGCACCAAAATCCTCTGTCAGCTTTGATTCAGGACATGATTTCCTAAATCGCAAGGATTACAAAATTTCATGCAGCGGATATTTGCCCAAATTGGACAATTTTGGACGTAATAGTTTTTCTGTAATAATTGTACAGAAACTTTTAAATAAATATTTGCATTATATGCGGCATATTCCTTCTTTCAGTCCAACATTTTTTCCAGTTCTTAATTATTCAATAAATAATATTTGCTTTTATATAAGGGTACCTCTCCCCTTGATCTTATCCATCTTTAATTTTTTCCAGTAAAACATATATTTGAGAAAATCTTTGGCATCAAATTTTAAAACTTTCTCTGTAGTTGTTCTTTAGATTACCTCTCTCCCTGATCCCATCCGTGCGATATTTTTTCTAGTGAAGCAGTTCCTAAAGGAAGTGATTCCGACCAAATTTCAAAGCTCTAATATATTAATAGTTCGCTTTGTATGTAGGGTACTTCTTTCCCTGATTCAATTTCTCCTAAATTTTGTCCAGTAAAACAATTTCTTCAGAAAAAATTTGATACCAAATATCAGAGCTGTCGCTATAACAGCTCTTTAGTTATTCGATAATAATTATTGGCTTTGTACGGTCCTACCAACATTTTTGAAAGCTTTGTTACTTTCGTGTGTATAACGATCATTCTGTAACTTTCGGTAGCCTTTTTGTATAAATTAATCCTCTTAAAAATTCAAGGAAAACATGTATTGGGTCGAGCTTTCTTCTCAAATAGGCAAGTGGGAGGTTCTATTTGTCTTAAATATATGCGCGAACATGCTTTACATGGACAATCAGCAGGACAGCCGGGCAGATGGGCATGAGCATGGTTAAATCGACTCAGGAAGTGATTTTGGATCGAACGGAATACTCAAAAGTGATGGTAGCTTTATGGTGGTGTAGGGCGTAAAACTATTTTTAAGTAACCTGCTTCATAATTTCTTGAGAAATTAAGCGAAAAATCTTCAAGAACCTTATTAATTTTTGGCTTAATTTCTCAAATCGCAAAGATGATATCTTCCAAAGAACTATATTTCTTGCATAGCTTGATGTATTCTTAAATTGTTGACAATAGCAATTACAAGACTAATCTATGGAATATTTTTTGGTGATTTTTGATATGTGATATTTTTCAGATATAACATGATTTAAGTAGTTGAATAATGCTTTAAATAAAAAAGTTGGAAATTAACATTGTTTCTGTCTCTTTCTTGTTTAAGATTTTGAAGGCTGCAAACCCACATTTCCAAATATTATTTGTATAGAAATTGAACTCTCATCACGAATATAAAATAAATTTAAAAACTAGTGTTTTTTATTTATCCCAGAAAATATATTAACAGGACATTATGTAGCATTTTTAGTTGAAATATATTTACTAAAAATAGTTTGTGCAATTATTCTTCATTAAAATTTTTATTTTCTGAAAACAAAAAATGGAAATTTAATTAGTTCGTTTTCCATTAATGTTGATGAATGGTTGTGCATTCTTCTTTTGTTTCTTTGTATTGTTATATTAACACATACATATGTATATATATACACATAAATTTTTTGCTTGTCGCAACTAATTAAAAATGTCCTTTGTATTTTTATTTGCTAAATTATAACAACAGAAATGGGAAAGTGTTTAAATGACTTCTCACAGCTGAGAAATAAAGGAGAACAATAAGAGTTTTTATTATACATTTTCCTTTTATAAATTAATTTCTTTAATACCCTCCACCAACACAAGTGGTGATGAGGATATATTAACTTTGACATTTCGTATGTAACTTCAAGAAGTAGTTATCTTAGACCCCATAAAGTTATTGCATTAAATTAAAATTTGAATCTATTTAGCTATGTCAGTCTGTCTGTTTGTCTGTCTGTCTGCCTGTCTGTCTGTTGGAAACATTCTTTGTTATTATCCTAATCAGTTTCTTATTTAAAACCAGTTATATCAGTTTATTGGCAAAATAGTTATAGACCTCAGAATTCCGAAAAAGAACTTTTCTAATGTTTTCAGCAAAACGTACAGTTATATATTTTTCATCTTCGTACAAAAATCATCCAAATCGTTATATGTTATAGGATGAAATATGCAAAATTTGGATATACCCCACAATTTGTATGATGGGTCGCAATTTTTAAGTTAATAAACTTAAAGAAACTAGATTGTGCTTGCGTCTTTATAAAACACTTAAACAAAAACCACTTCGATTGAATTTCTGCAGAATATTTTTTTAAATATCTTTAATACACTATTATTAATTTGGCCAACCTCGGTCCATGTTTTGCTTAAGCTTCCATATAAAATCTCTTCTCGGAAACTAGTAAATATTGCAATTCAGCTTAATTATTTGTCTAACTGTCTTAAATATATGATTCAATATCGATCCATATGTCACTATAGCTTCTAAACACAGAAAATAATCAATGTAAGACCAATTAAAAGAGAAATAATTTAACTTATTTTCAGTTATGATTTTACTTCATAGATGAAAGATGTCAATTTAACATTGTTTCACAGTAAATACACTTTCTTGAGAAATTTGAAACTCGAAATTTCACCAATTAAAAGTAATTTTAAAAAATTATCGCTGTATAGTTTTATATATTAATATTGAAAGTTTCTATATGAACAATATTATTCCATCACAAATGTAAATGAAAAAAAAAACGTATTCAATATATTCAACATTTATTTTACTTCATGTTTTTCTCTATGTGTATTTAACGCTTCTTTTCACAAAATACTTTTTTTTGATACTGTCTATTTAGTTGTTACTCATTTACGACGTCACTTTCGGAATAGTATTCCGAAATAAGTAATTTCCAAAATATGTTGCCAAATTGCACTATAGTTTTTATAGGGACCTTTTTCCGTAAACGGATTTTAGCCAACAAAAGAATAAGTTTTTGGTAAAATAACTTCAACTAATGTTAATTTTGCATAATATTAACGGTGGAGGGTATTAAAGATTAGGCAAAGCGGAACAATTCATTCTTACTTGTTTTTTAAATAAAAATTATGCGAATTTCTTAAAAATTAAAAAAAGACATTTTAAAGAAAATAATTTAATTCCTTAGAAATAATTTGTTTTATTAAAAAATTTCTTTAACAAAATACTCTAAGGATTGATTTACTTTAGACAATAAATTTAAAAATTTTTTGCAAATTATACTCATATTTATAAAATTTTCTAAAATACATGTAATTTATTTTACTTCCTCTTTGCACGAAATAAGACAAAAGTGCATATAAAAATGAGAAACAAAAAAATATATATCATTGCTAGAAACAAATTTGAAAACCCCAAAGGTAATTTTTCAAATACTCCGACATAAATGCAGACAAATTTCAACTATAAAAATTTAAAACAACAAAAAAGTTCTGTTTTTTTTTATTTTCCACACGAGTTTACGTTTATGTTGTTGGTTTCCTTGATAATATTTAAAAAAGTATTTTTAGCTTCAAAGAAAAAATACTTTTTGGTCAAAGTCATAAAACCAAATTAAGGCCAAATATACTAATATTTAGAAAAATATATTTGTTACCAGATTGTCATAATTAGAGAAAGTCAATTCTCGGTTTTATATCAATAACAAATGCATTTTCGGATATATTTAATTTTTCTCGATAATATTTATGTCCTTTCAAAATTGTTGAGATGACTTTCGACAACGATGCTACATACTATTTGTCACCATATAATGTAATGGATATGCAGCTAAGAACACCTCTTTCAAGTATTGATGATTTTAAGGAAGGCAGGGTTAAGCACTCGAAAATAAACTTGTGCACAGATAGATCGAAGTCGGCCGTGAAACTGGTTTTGAAGTATTTGTGATGAGTTTAAAGTAGAATCATGTTATTGACTGAGAGCAGAGTGTTGGATTTTCCTGGCTTAGTAGGTAGTACGACGTAGATGAGTATTTATAAACCAAGCATCTCTGGATTGAGAAAAGTATTAAGTTATTCTCTTTTTGCAATAAGGACGGATCAGGTGAGAAAAGCCAACAATTTAATCACTGGTCACAATACCCTGATTTAGCATATGGTAAGATTGCTGTTGAGGACAGTTTTCATTTTTTGGTTAATTGTTCTGCCCTGTATTATAGAAAATTTAAAATCTTTGATAATAATTTGGATAACGATCAGTCTTAGAACCATAACATATGCTGACGATATCTCTTAGCGTGCAAAGAGTAGCCCTGGTATCGAAAATGGAGTTTGTTTAACTCACTGGAGGTTTAAAATACCAGACTTCTGATTACCGGTATTAAATGGGAATGAATATGAATGAATGAATATCTAAGGATATGACAGTTATAAATATCTGTAGAAGGGCCATAAAAGTAGATGGGGATTGCATGCCAGAAATGCGAAACTGAATATAATTCTCTTCAACAGTATCGCTTTTCGGAGGAAGTCACTTAAATCCTCTTCGAACTTCTCGAAATTTTCTTCAGTCCGTTGAAGGATGGGGCTGCTTATCACTGGAGAGCTTATATCCACATTAACTGGGACTATATTTCTAATTCTCAACTGACTACCATCTAATGTACAGCAAACTCGCTTGATGTATGATTATAAGCATCCGAATATAACAGGATGCTTACAGCAGGCTGAGATTGCAAATATTATGAGGCTGAAGTATTAAAGATATAAGTATGAGATATCATGATTTTTAGCATCAACAAGACAACATCAATAAATGAAATGGCAGGCTATTCCCCTATTCCACTAATCTGGACATGGAACTAATCGTAGCAATTTAAAGGCTGATGCCTCTCATTTTGAAATAAGTGCAGCGAGAATAAACGAAGTAATTTCTCATGTTTTTTGTCACTGCCTCGCTCTCAGCGGCCTGCGGATAAAATTTTATTTGCAACTGCAGATGGTTGCATGATATGATCGCTCCACCACAGTCTCTTTGTTGTTGACGGCTGGACTCACATTTTGTGTTTCCTTTCTTCTATACTACTCTTTCCTATTTGATTCTTTCCCATTCATTCTCCTCAGATACTTTAATTTAATCTATATTTATACTTTCTCACTTATAATTATTTTCTTTACCGATATTACAAAGAGATTTTCAGGACTTGACCACTAAGACATTGGGCATACATGAAGATTGAAGACCGTACATTTTCAATATTTTGCAGTATCCGTATTATAAATTAAATATTTGAAAAAAAAAACTTTTTAAAAATTAATTTAATCCGAAAATGGATCTAATGCCCCTAACAAGTAAAATCGGACTTAATCAGCTATAAATTTTGTGTTTTTTAGGGAGTTAATTTATAACTCAAACATTTTGATGCTTTACTTAGCAAGTAAGTAAGGAGATACTCCCCTTAAATATTTACTGCAGTTTTTCATTAAAAATTCTTTAAATATTTGAAAATTTTGTGTAAATAGAATTATTTTTTTAGTAAATTTTTCTCAATTTGACTATGAGTTTTTTTTCAAACTAATAATTTTGCACTAAATTTGCATTTAATATCAATTTATGCAAATCACCCTTGTGTTTAGATTCGGTATCTAGTTTTTGGTAGTTTTCGTTTTCTATTTAACTTTAATATTTTTTTATTTCTGTATTTCAACACTCTTTTGTAAAACGCCCTAAAGTGAGTTAGATATGTATTTGTTGTTTTTTTTCGTATGTGGAAATATATTTTTTGATTTTTTATATATATTTTCTGTCACTTATATAAATATACAAATTTCTATGTAACTATTTACGTTTGTAAGTATGTGTGTATGTATTTATATGTTAATCGTATATATTTGTTGTTAAATGTATTTTAAAAAATATTGAAAAGTTGTTGTGGTTATTGGACGTGGTGTTGATAAAAACAACGAAGAAATGTTATAAACACTGCTAACGAATTAAATGTGCGCAACAATAAAATTTTTAAACTTTATAATCTCGTATAAAAATTTTATTTATTAATATTAAATTTTTATGAGAACGTCATTAATTTTAAAAGTTAAGATTGTGAAAAATATATATAATCTCCTCTTTTCTCTTACACATTTCTTTCTACATCGCCAACGTTTACCTAAAGCTAATATAGCTTTCCATTTTACTATAGTGAACATATAAAAAATACAATGCTTAGCTAAGCTAAAATTCATGTCATTCGATATTTTGTATAAAAAATGGAAAAAATTAAAAATAAAACAGGAATGTGAATAGTGATGGCGATAGAAAAAAATAGGAAATGCAAAAAAATACAATTGATTTATGTATTCGAAAAAAAAATCAGAATAAATAAAATCCAATACAATGTTGTGAAAAAATTTAGCATTTAAGAAAAATTTGAAGACCTCAGATATTAATATTCATACTTTGAAGTATTCGACTTTCTTTAAGCATTTTCATTTTGTACCGTTTACTGTTATAAATTATACCCTCCACCATCGAAGGTGGTTGGGGTATTATGCAATTGTGCTGATATTTGTACGTGCAGAAAAAATGGTGCTACACCCACGATTAATTATACCGTTCGAATCACTTTCTGAGTTAATTTAACAATGTCCGTCTACTTATGGCAATTGGCCATATTCGATCCAATATTTAAAGTACCTGCCATACAAGTGTTCCTTACAGAATGGGGGTTTAAGGTCATAAAAGTCTTAAATATAAAGCGGTTTACAAAAATTTAACACAAATAAGTCTCATGATATTCTTGCACGATATAAGAAAATATTTGAGGGTTGCTCCATTATTTCTCAAGGACGAATGGAAGCAGGAGGAAAGATTTTCTCTACACATTATCAATTTTCTATAGAACTACTACAGCGAGAATTAAAAAATGGTCCCAATGACTTTGTTCAGGAATAAATATATGGCAGATAAGACCTTAATCGGCGAATATTTAAAGAACACTTACAATTAGAATTATTTAATTTACCTCAGTAATTTTTATGAGAAACGTTACCTATCATATAAATAAAAATTGGAGTTTCCCCATTTTTTCGCTCTTCTATAAAACAGCATTCTAGAAAAATTAATAACGGGTAGGATCGGGAAAGTAATGTAAGCTCTATTCAAAGCAAATATTTTTAATCGAATATCTGAGCACTTTTAGGGCGAAAATCTGTCAATGTGGCTAAATCTCCACACTGGAAGATTGAATTATATATGAACAAAAGTTGTCCGAAATACTTCTATCAGAATGATTTCTGATTGTATGACCAAACCATCTCCATCTTGTTTTCTTGAATCTGTTATTTATATCTGTTTCTGTGCCGAAATTCGATCGCAGAATTATCTTCATATTCGACAGGCTAGTTTTTTAGCAGAAAATTCTTACACTTAATCAAAAATAAGTTAAACATTAAAATAATATGTCAATTACTCTTTTAAGTCCCCCGAAATTCTATCCCTCGTTGTCCAAATGGTCGTTCTTTTATACTCTCGTTTCCATTCGGACACGTTTCCAAACATCTTACGTAACACCAACAAAAAATGTATGTCATCACACCTACTATGCTCTGCCAATTGGCAGAGATAACAACTAACACCTTTTGAGAACTAAATAATTGCCTAACTTCTCCAAATCTACTCAAAATGACCTTAAATTTAGAAAATTATTTTTTAATGTTAAGGAAGCCCTATGTGACGTATGATTTATATCATTAAACGCTATTAAGTATTCGTAAATGTAATAAGTCGAACTAGTAGGAGAGTGATGGTCGATAAAACCGACTATAAAATAGCCTACACCATTACACATACCAAAAAATATGAATCGACCCTCGTGGAGTGTGAATTCATTATTTGTGCTATGTAAAATGCACTGATTAAAAAAATTCTCAATATATAAATGAATGATTTATGTCATTTATATTTTTTTCAGAAGTGAAGTTATTATAAGGACTTTATTATTGGAGAAACAAAAATCCGTGGTCATTAAAATCATCTGTATCAAAATTTTATCAATTGGTTTTATATTTAATCTCA
Source organism: Cochliomyia hominivorax (assembly GCA_004302925.2). Lineage (NCBI taxonomy): Eukaryota > Metazoa > Arthropoda > Insecta > Diptera > Calliphoridae > Cochliomyia > Cochliomyia hominivorax. The sequence continues at coordinate 60,642,626 of PYHX02000467.1, forward strand.
TGTGCACACATTTTATATTAATAGAAAGGTAAAAGTTATAGTCGGTAAAGCCCGACTATTTAGTACCCTACACCACATTTTGGTTATTAATAGTACCTATCAAAAATTAGTGATCGATCCTCGTATAAATATATTTTGTTATTTGTGTTTAAGAGTGCAGTATATTATGGTACTAATATATGATTTGTGTGCTTTAAAAGGACTTCTTTTAGGAGCATAATCGGGAGCTAGATGAAATTATGTACAGCCCCTCCTAAAATTTCATACATCCATTTCTGCTTATATTCATCTTCATTTGACCAATCTTATCACAATACTTGCGTGCATATGAAATTTAAGTCCTTCAAAGTAATTTTAGGGTATATAGGACCTATACTCGTATAATTTGGCACATCATTTTAGAATAGTATTAGATTTATATAGATTTGATTATGACCTTAAAACCCTATTCCGGGAGAAACATTTGTACGGTGACTATGTGAAATAATAAATTTAACATCACCAATTGCAATAGGCATCGTCCTTGAACCAAAAAAATGACACATGCCAAGTTTCAATGCGGTATCCAAAAAATTGCTACCTGCATTTGGTTCACACGGTTTACATAGTCATCGTTAAATCGACTTCGAAAATGATTCTGAGTCGAACGGTATACCTAAAAGTAGTGGTAGCAATGTTTTTTTCTCTGCGTTAAAAACTTAAGCATAAACGCATTATACTTTATCCCTCTATGGTGGTGTAAGCTCTAAAAAAAGCGGTCTGAAAATAGTTTTTTGATTCTAAAACAGAATAATGCTTTAGTTTTCTTCACTATTCTGTATATTTACTATACCAAAATGAAAATCAAAATAAAATAACACATTTCTTATTACATTTGCATTTGTATGCACACATATATACATACACATAATAAAACAATAAATTCATACATACAAATGTGGTATAATATACAAAAATACATACATACATACATACATACATACATACATACATACATACATACATACATATTTGAATATAAATGTATATTTTATTCATGGTACATGGTGCAAATGACGGACGTGTTGTTAATTCAATTGTTGTTGACAAGTGTTGCTTGTACCATTAAAATGAGAAAAAATGTTGTAAAACGCCCATGGTCATAATAGGTTTTAGCTAAATTTGATAATATTTAACTACTAATGTTTACTTCGTTTTATTTTTAGATTTTTATATATTTTTATTTATTATAACCCTTCATCACCACAAGTGATTATAAGGGTACATTAACTGTGTCATTCCATGTGTAACACCACGAAGTAGTTATCTTAGACCCCATAAAGTTTTACATCATATCAAAATCTGAGTCGATTTAGTTATGCCCAAAAATCTGTGTGCTTAATAGGTCGCAATTTTGAAGATAAGCTTCTGAAATACGTCATATATATTGATCTTGATACAGCAACAAACAATATTGTGTTAGGGTCATTATTTGACCTAGCTTCTGTATTAGGACCATACCCGGAATAAGTTTTATATCTTCTAAAACTACTAAATATGAAACAATAGTATTGGAATGAGGCAGAATCCATTTTCTCACTGAATGTAATATTTGTTATTAATTTGACCATTATAAAGACCAATCCTATTGACACTCAGCTCAATTTTTTACCAAACTGACTTGAATATACGTTATAAAGCTCTTGAATTAACTCAAATTCTATTGAATTTCGGTAAAAATTATTTTGCCCACCTCTCTATTTAATATATATTTATAATTTGGCTAACCTCGGTCCATATTTGCTATAGCTCCCACATAAAGACCCGTTCCGTAAAAAATGTTTGTTTATAAAACTTAAATAAAGTAAAGTTCTATTAAAATTTAAAACCACAATCTTTTTTTAACTATCATGACGACTTCGGCAAATATTTTGCTATAGCCTATTTGCCGGGAAAAAACTTAGAACTTATAAGGGTAACAGTTTTCACTTAAGGGTCCTTTCAAGAAAAGATGTTTAAATTTGACACAATTTTATTGAAACAAGGTACAATTGCATTTTAGAGATACTATAATTTTATCTTTAATATATTAATCTCGCTTAACAATTATTCCGACCGACTTGGTTATTACTTCTTATAATCCCACTTCCTCGATTATCCTTTTAGCTTAAAAAGGTTTCTAAAAATGGGCTAATTCTATTTAAATTCAGATAATTATCTAATAGTATTCAGCATATGTAACTAGTTCTATGAATATGACGATATCTTCAACACATGCTAATTTTTCCATAATATTATTGGTGGAGGGTATCGAAGATTCGACATAGCCAAGTATAGCTTTCTCACTTGTTTTTTTTTTTTCTAATTTCAAATCGAATTGTAAGCATATTTATTGGCGGATACTAGATGCATGGTATTTGTGAAAATATACATGACTTTTTTCGCTTTTAATCAGGTTATTTACTTGTTAATAAAACAAATTGTTTGAAACAAATTTGTTTAAAAAAAATAGTGGAAATAAAAAATATAGAGGAATTACAATAGTTAATTTTACAAATTTATAACACATGTATTTTTTTCTGAAATTTTTTTCTTTAGCATTAAGTAGTTTGTAAATACATATATACACTATTGTTCAAAACTTAACCAACATTTTCCCAGTTAATGCTAATATACAGACAAAATTAACAAAAAAGTTCGAAGTTCGAAACATAAGCAACTTTTTATATTTCTTATGATATATTTTGTTTCATAAGATATATGTTGCATCATATCATCACCGTTATTCTTATATTAGACGGAAACAGAGCAAATTCATCCCCTTTCCCGGAGCGACTTTTATGGAACCAATATGAATAATCAACAATTATAATAGATTTCGTTCTTGTGTCAAAATAAAGTGACATGCCAATTTCATTAGGATAACATTAAATTGAGATCTTTACTTTGATAAAAGTCTAAGATGAACAGGCGGATTTGATTAAATGTACTCAGAATAATTCTGTATCGAGCGGAATTCTTTAAAGTAGTGGAATGTATATTTTGTTATTATTATGTATTTTAAACTTCTGGACCTATCATGGTGAAGGGTATATATGTGCAGGTAAGACCAACAGCAAGCATATTTAAATGGTATATAAAATCAGCCATTGGTATAAACCATACCAATCGAACATTGTAGTGTTCGAATGTAGAGCTCTGAATGCTGCATTGTATAAATTTCAGACATTGGAGAGGAAATTCTGTAATATTCGCTGCTTTCCTGATGATAAAATTCAGTGTTAAAACCATTAAAGCTAATTACCTGGTTCGCGTACCGCTCCATTCTAAATGTATCCGAACATCTTAAAATTAATTACTGATGATAGATTGTCAGCACATTAAAAATATTGGAAGAAAGATGTCCAACATTGTCTTAAACAAAATTAAAATGACCGGTCTTCAAAACTTTTTCATAGAAGTGGTATACCTGTTTTTAACCTCTACGTTCTCCCAGATAATGACACTTTAAGTAGGGTGGAACCACTCGCCGTTCTCTTAACCTTATGAAAGTAAATTAATTGAGGACAAAAAAGTTAGACTTATCGTTGATCAACTATTTTCAACAAACTGCCAAATAAAACCGTAATTTCACAAATCATGAATAATTGTTTTTTCTTAAACTTTACTGTTTCACAAAAATTTATATGTATATGTGACAAAAACATTAACACTCATGATTACTTTCGCAACAAAATCAAACCAGGACTAAATACGCACATATTTCGAGATCTATGAAAGCTATTAAGACACAAAAAATACAATATATTTGGATTACAAAAACAAATTGCAAAAAATGAAACAGTAAATTTTAATTCCATTTCAATTATTTTTATTTAAAATACAAAACTCTTGAATAAAAAAATACCAAACAAGTCTGGTAATGGGTGTAACATAAGCGAGTGCGATGGACATGACCAATACTGGACAATAGAGCGTAAAATAAGTGCACAAGCAATTTTTCTCATTCATTTTTTGTTTTAATTTGCTATTTTTTTATAAATGGCATTTGTTACATAAATTTTCCAAAGTGGAAAAAAACTCAATTTTTTTCTATGGAAGAAATAAAAATGAAAAATGTACATTGAATCGCAGTCAAATAGAAACAAATCAAAATTGTTTTGTAAAGAAGAGAAAAAAATGGGGAAAACGAAACGTGAAGCAATTTAAAGGTTCATTAGTGCTAAAGAAAAGTTAACAACAAACTACGTCAGCGTATTTATTTAACGTTAAGGGGAACAATTATTGGTTCTTTAAAAGTATGTTGCTAAAAAAATAGTCATTTAATAACGAAATAAATAAATATTTAAATCGTAAAGAAAAACATTTTTTATGGGTTGAAAAGCAAAAAAATTTGTCATTTTTATATTCTTTCTGAAAAACTAATACATACAAAAGCTTTTGGGAATAAACAGTATTTTAGATTTCACTAAAACTACCATCCATGACATTTCTCATGACAGTAAATATATTGGTCTAGGAATCTCCATTAAGTTTCTGCAGACGGTGGAATGATTCGGATTTAACAACATAGAGGCTCAGTCTCGTTATATTATAAGCAATCCGTGTAGAAACAAATCCACTTTGATATCTCTTCCGAGGTTCCATAGACTAGGAGTTAATTACTCTAATAGTAGAGCTACACTTGACCTGGATAGATTTAAAAGGCATTCTGTCAAAATGTTCAACGTATTGTAAGCTTATTTGTAGGTTACAGATAATATACTGGTGGTACGATTTGTGTCCATCCAACCTTCCATAGACTGAAACCGATATGCAATGGGAACGATTTGATATATTATTTTAAATTTGAATACAATGTGGACGAAATTGTATTTAGATCACCAAGGTTGGTCTATTCGGGTATGAATTAATGAATTAGCACTTAAAAGTCTCTTCAGACATGTATGAGATATATCCTACAGTTTAATAGATATTTAAAAAATAAAAATGTTTACCAATTTTCGGAGAGTAATTTTGTTCTTTGATCTCTATATGGATTCAAAGAAATTTCTAAACTATTGTCTGAATTCTGTTCAAAATTTGTAAAGATTTTGTGCACAAACATTCTTCTCAATCAGAGAGCTCAAAAGAAATTTCAGAAATTACGATCCCCCTGTCTCTGTCGATTCTAAAATTTAGTTCAATATTTTCATTGCATGTGGACAACCCCTTCCTTCGATACTAACTGTCTTAAATTTGGTCCTCAATGATTGGGGCCAAATTTGAGAATTCTCTCCCTCCCTCTGGTAATGTCCTAACCTATATTTTTCCTGTAAAGCAGATAAAGCAGGGGGTTCGCTTCAACCTGATCCTATCCGTTCTTCATTTTGTCCTGTAAAGCAGATCCTTGAGAAGGGTCTTTGTATAAAAATTTATATTTCTAGCTATTAGATTTCTTTAGATAATCGATAATTAATATCTAGTAGGGAGCTACCACTCTCTAGTCCTATTGGAATTTTGTAAAGCCTATGTTACTTTCGGATTTATTGGGATCATCCTGTGAATATTTCAGCAAACACACAAAGCAGGCAAACAAACACAGCTTACATACACGTGAGTATTATGTGTTAGTTCAGATGTTTTCAACACGCATGGGAAATGTCAAATTTCCGAGGAGTTAATTTTCGAAGGGTGTTGTAATATTTATATATGAGTATTTAGTATCGTTGGTAAAGAAATTATTGAAACATAATAATGTGCACATAGTATTTCAATAATAAATTTCTTCAAAAAATCAAAAATTTTTATTTACGGTGCACTTTTGTTGAAAAAATGGTAATATTTGAGGTTAAGTAAATTAAGATATTTTTATGTTATAAGAATATAATAAGCAAAAAGTTGGCTCTAATGTAGGACAAAAAAATATTCTCACTTTTCATTCCAAAATACCAAAAATTCCAATCCGGGTAAAACTTGTTAAAAAAAATTCACTTTCAAATTGCTCATCCTTCAGTTATAAGAGGTACAGCCCATAACAGCCCATAATGATACCAGCTTTGATATTTTTTGCTCATGAAAAAAGTAAAGAAAAATATTTGAAGACTAACGAAATTCCGATAGAGTTTGCGGGGAAACTGTTTTCCAAATGTCTTCGGAAATTTTTTTTAATTTCTATTTCAAAATAATATAAACTTTTATTAAATCCACATCGGTATATGATTCTTGCACATAAATAACTTAGAGTTTTTAACAGGTCATTTAGGATCCGCATAGAACAAAACAAGTACAAAAACTAAAAAAACCTGTACAAAAATGTGGACCTATATAAATTGGCTATATGTATATTAAATATTTTTTAATCAAATTGTAAATAAAATTTTGGTTATTTCTTACAAAATTTTCATACCCAAAGTGACCAACTTTAGAGATCAACTTCCCGACACCTCGACCCACTAGAAACATTCCCTTTTCCAACTCAATTGAAAAAAACCGAAAACATCAATGTAAACATTCAATAGCTCCAAAGTTACAGACATATATAAAAAACACTATTATTTTTCATGTCTTTGTTATGCTACAGAGCAGAAATTATAGATTTTTCAAAAAAATTATTGTAAAATTAAAAACTCTCAAATTTATATTACATTGTTAACAACACCTGCCCTTAATAACTAATTAAGTATTTTGATAGAATTGAAAGAGAAACAAGAAAAACGGCAAAAGACAACTTCTTAGAATGAATGTCTAATAAAGTTATTCAAGATTTATTGACATTAATTAATAAAAATTCTTATTATAGTTTAATTTGTTATATAAATGGTAAATAATATTAAAATATTTTCTTTAATCATACTATTAAAAACATGTTAATTTTATTTAGCATTTCTAAATAAACATTCTAAAGTTAATTATTATTCCTAATTATATCTCAAATATTTTATACTGCGAAATATAAATATATGGTTAGACAGGAATTGTTAAATACGGTATTAAAGAGAGGTTGCTTTAATTCCAATTAAATCAAAATTATTAAGAAAAAAGTACGAATATATAATCCGTCTAATACTCTACACCGCATTGTTGGTTAAAAATTTTAGTTACAAAAACTCGTTTAATTTGATATTCTGATTTATTCTCAAGTGTATGACAATAATATTTAGTAGTTTTGAAATTTATTTTATCTAGAAATTATGAACCGACTCTCGTATAATCTTGTACATCGATTTATTTTATTTTGGCCTGTTATAATTACAATACTAAAATATATGTGAGATTATGCTTTTAAAAGTGATATTTGGAAATGGATGTGGGACCTATGAGAAATAATGGACAAACCTTTATGACCTTAAAACCCCATTCGGAAAAAAACATTAGTATGGGAGTTACCTGAAATATTGGACCTAACATGGTTAAATTTAATAGGCTTGATCCGTAACACAAAATAAAAATTTGTCGGACAGACGGACATCCTTAAATGATTTTTATGCTTTTCATGCATCCCGTAAATCTTGCATAGATTTTGTGTAATCATTACTTTTCGAGGGTAGCGAAAACGATTCTATGATGTTTTTTATGCATTCTTAGTATGATAACACCATTTTTCTGTAATGTTATCTATTAAATATAAAATTTCTAACTTAATTATTATAAGAAACTTCCTTTACTCAGTGCTGAGAACTATTTTGTTTGCTTCAACTTCATTATACTGGAAAATATCACTCAAGTTAAGAAATACCAGAGGTTCGGAGTGTTTTTGTTGTAACGTATTTATTTCGGACAATGAAATTGCTCTTTTTATAAAAATTCAAAGAAAAGTGAAACATTGACAGGGACATTTTAGCCCCATATGTTAGGCTACATTCAGTGATAAATACCACTTGCCTTCAACAAAGTCGGTTAAAGATTAATTTTCAGCTGTTAGGATCCAAGTGGGTCGCCCACCGCTGTCCCCGGATTTGAATCTCATAGAGAACCCAAACCGCATTTCAAAAGGGAAACGAGGCCTAAAAAGTAATTTCGAGCTGATAAACTATATAACATCAAATACGGAAATGATACCTACATCTTTTCTAACGAATATAACTGGAATTATGTTTAATTCAAGTTATTTTTTTTTAATCTGAAAATTTATTTTTCGAAGTTTTTCGATTACCTGTGATATCCGCTTTTTTAACAGTACACTGTACCAAAAGAGGTAGTACATACAACGAAAAAGGGTGTAGAATGGAAGAAAAGTAGGTTATATATCAACCAATGAAATCTTTATTTATTATAATTCATTTTTCGTCAAATCGTCAAATTGTCGAAAAATGTTCAATATGAATATATGATAATATCCGTAATACTAAAATTGCATTTTAGTATGTAAAATTGAATGTGTTATTTTACTTACGATGAATAACTGCCACTTTTACTAAATATCTGTTGATGTAGTAGATTTTTCGTTAATTTTTTAACGAAATTCTTTTTTTTTTTTTTCAATTTAACATCTTTTACTTAAAAATTATCTTGATTAATATTGTTTTGTATATTTGAAAAAAATTCTTCAATTTAACGAAAAATTATTTTTGTAAGAATAAATCCCTGTTTATCTAACACCTTTTTTCGTTAATGTTCTAAGAAAATTTTTCTTTAATATTACTCACGAATTTTGGTTCAGTATAAACTATTTAGGATAATAAACAAACAATATGCCCAAGTTTGATTGCATCCTTTCATTGTTCTACAATGCCAACAGACAGAAGAATAGACAAATAGATAGACAGACAGATAGACATACAAACAGAAGGACATAGCTAAGTCCACTCGTCACAACCTGAAGTGGTGGATAAAATTTTTTAATTAAGTTCAAAAAGAAAACTTCTCCAGTTATGCACTGGCTTTCTTAGATTTTGGTATTATGTTTGTAGTGCAGGTATAAAACTTATTTTTACAAAATGGTAGTATTTTGTAGTGTGTCTTATATGGAGGAAATTGAAAAAGTGTATCATTCCTTGAGCAAATCTGTTCTACGTAAAATTCATATAAAACTACGTACAAAAATGATTTTATTTAAAAACACAAAATTTAGTCTTTCTAAAATTATAGAACACACTGTGAATCATAATCAAATTTCATACATATTTATGTCTGCTACATTGTTTCGTAATAATTACCAAGTGTTGCCATTATTTTCACTTTAGAGCTAAAAGCTCAACGTCTGTGTTTAATTGCATTTTAAATCAAATTATTTACTTTATACACTCATTAAATATTTCTTCCTAATAATGTCTCTATGTGTGTACTCTAAACATATTTGGAATCATATTTTCATTACACCAATTTGACAATAGACTTGTGATGCTGTGAACAAAATTTCTTGTCCACATTTCACTTAAGTCTCTGCAATTTTTTTCAGGTTTATTAATTTTTGTGTAATTTATAAAAATTTATACTTTTTTATTGTTTTTCCTAATGATTATTTATACAGCTTCCTTGTGTGTGTGTGTTAAATTATTTTTTATTTTTGTTTTAAAACAATCATTTTTGTGTTTTTGTGCGTGTCCTTCAGTGACTTTGGAAAGGGGATTTTTTGTTGTTGTTCTTATTTATTCGTATATCCATGCTCCATGCTCCATGCTCAATGAAGTCTTACTAAAGATGAGCACGAATCACTACAGATGTTTCTAAGTTTCATGTTTTAATTGAATTTTCTCATTTTAAAGGCCATTTTTAAAAACATTCCCCCGTTGTTACATAACTTAAGCTACAAAATACGCACATTAATGATTAAATTAGAAATTTATTTAGAAAATTTACGTTTTATGATAATGTAGTTATTTGGTGAAGTAGTGGAGTAGTCTGGCATACAATTCCCATTGTATTTACTTGTATAATTAGTGAAGACATAAATCTTTAAATGTTTATTTTAAATTAATTTTTAATTATAAAAAGTGGACTTTCCTTAAGATTATGCGTCATTTGGTAATTGTATTAGAGTTAATTAAATTTCTGGAGAAGATTTCTAAAATGACAAGTTCTTGTAAAATCGTTTAAATTGTTTTTTTTTTTAATTTCTTATGTTTCCAGAAAATAGGGTTTGTAACATTAATATTTTATTAAACAATTAGATTACTATGTTTGGTTGTAGTGAATTTACTATAGATTTCTCAGTGTATCAGTTTAATGAAAAAGGCAGTAGTCAAAAATGTCAAATGTAAAGATGTGCTTCACAACAAATCTCCGCCTTCGAAGATGCAGCACGGTTATATGCAGTTATAAACACTCTCTACATGATTTCCAGAGAACAATTTTATAGATTATAAATAGTAGGATCATATGGAAAAGATCTCCGTTTCAATGTCTGAAACATATTGAACGATAACACTTAATTGGTTTTTGGAGACTGTAAGACACAATATTATTTCTGGAACTGAAAATTTTCCGATGACCAAAAAGATACATTTTAATATATATGCAGCTTTGCCATATGTAACAGCGCAACTATTTCATAATCGTCATTCCGAACGAAACGCCAAACGTCGCTCGTATTTGAACCAATTTCTGGAATTGAAATCTTTCCGAACTTAATAGATGTATCGTTAGCAGAACAAAGATACTCACACATATTAAAATACATATGCAATTTTGCCAGTTATTACTGTAGCGAGTATTTTTGCATGAACTATTTTCTCCGGGCTATTCAAAATCATCTTTCTGAATCAAATGCCAAGTACCGCTCGTATCAGCGTTACTGTTGAGATTTTTCGAAAAGTCACACGAAAAGGGGATTTTCGAAAATAACAAAGGTCCCAACAGGTTTACTTTATCGTAAATAAACACTTTTCGTATAGTTGTAAATTTGCTCTGAATTCGTTTTATGTTGAATAATCTTGAATGATAATTTACAATAATTATAAAAAAGGGGACAAAAAGGGGAAATATTAGAAAGTACACAAAAAGTCACAAGCTGTTGAAAAAAACGTATTTTACGACTAAAGTCACATCAACGATAATACTTACTTGTATATGAACCAAAAGAAAGCAGACCAGGCAATTTCGTAAATTTCACTGGCTGTTCAATGATCTACTAGTTCCCTTTAATGTGTAATTAATTACAAGAATGTTCTTAATACGTCCGCAATTTAATTGAGAATCATTAGAACTTTAAAGAAAGATTGTACAGAAATAGCATGTTATTGCTTTAAATACAACTCTTTTCAACTCAAAAAAAAAAAAATAATAATAATAAAGCGTCTTTTATTATTGAACAAATTGAGAGAGTCAAGGCGAAAGAAAGTGAGAGAGTCAAGACGAAAGAAAGTGTTGTTCGCGAACTTCATTACCTTCTCAGGAAGTGCTACAACGTTTCATTCTACAGGAAGTTGCAGAAGCCATAAATCAAGCTATCCAAAAGCTGATAATGACCTCGTCAAAATATCATACTGGTGTTGAACATTATTTGGAGCGAAGTGTTTAGTACTTTACTATGATTTCTAATACGACAGTAAGGAACTTCTTTATTCCAGAAGCCCGAAAATTTGTTAAGTTATTAATACCATGGACAATCGGTTTTTATTTCCTCATTCACAGAATTGACATATTCAAAAATTTTATACTGGAGTTGAATATAATTGCCAAGCGAGGAGTGAAGGAATTTCGGAGAAATGATTGAGTCAAAACATTATAAATACTACGAAAATAAGTGACTATCTTTAAAAATAGATTTTTCGCTTCTCAATAACAAAACCCTTCAGGCCCTTCTCCCTATTTTAAGTCAACATCCATCACTAAAATCTTTGTAAAACACACAGCATGACCAAAGCACTTACAATCATTGTCACCAGTGTTACCGTTGGTAAGACTTTAATGGCAAATTGCGACGTCTTTTACACATAGAACTTCCTGATATTTCATTATTTTGGCTTAACAAAGGCCAAATCAGTAAATTTTTTGTAAATTATGTGTGAAAAAATAAAAATTTAGAACGACAGAATCATAGAACTTCATTAACAGTACAACTACTTAATTCATAATGAAAATCGAAATAATGTTAAATTAAACGAATAACTATTTGTTGGTTAACGTTCAATGAGTGGATGATGAATTTTCTCATTAACCTGTTCTTTGTTGATGTTGTGCCACTGCAAAATTTTAAATTCTACCTCTCGCAACTCTAAGCGCCTCCACATTTTCTTCATGATGCATAATTTGTAATATGTCATTTAGAGAGATTCTAAATTCCTATATTAGACTAACCAAAGATCCTGAGGGATAACACTCGGTAGATATAAAGCTACTGAACTTGCTCTACTAGATTCTTCCAAGCATTGTGATGTAGAAAGCCTTTTCCGCAGCACGTGAAGCACGAAAATGGGAATCTTTATTAGCATTACATAGGACTAGCACCGCTTTGCTGCGCAAAAATTTTCATCCGTCCTATAAAATTCATAAATATATTCAAAAAATTTCATACAGTAAGGATTTTAAAAAATTGGAAGAGATCATTTAGCAGTAACTGAGGTGATACCTTAATACTCACACTTCAGAAGTACTGTAGATAGGGAGAGAGATAGAATATTTTTTTTTTTTTTTTGGAGTGACATGTATCAAAAATATTGTAAATCTGATTAAAATGAGTGACTATAAAATTATTCTCATTATAAAATATTTTCCACAAATGCCAACTTGGTATTACAAAGAGTTGGTCAAGTATTTAAAGCTCTGTCATCCCATGTTATTAAACAGTACCGGAAAGACTGCATGCTAGATGACGAAACATAAGTTATGGCAGATTTTTGGCAACTACCTGGTCAAAAATTGTATGTTGCTGATGCTCGAGGAAATGTTGGAGAAAAGTTTTGGAATTAAACAGTCAATAGCTGCACAATATGTTCTTGGTATGGCATGTAATATAAAATCTAGGCAAAATAAGCCAATCATACCGAAATTTCCATTAAGAAATTTTTACAATAAAGACTGCTTCCATTCATAAGACTTCATAATGTGTCCACATATTTTTATCCTGAAGAGGCGCAAATCCTCCAAACTTCCCGAAGCTAAGTCCTGTGGAGAAATATTTGGCGCTTGTTAAAAGATAATTGAAAAGCACAAGGAAAAAGGTTCAAAACACATTTTTTAAAATTTTATAAACAATTTTAATCAAATAAAAAATAACACTGTAAGTTTAGTGGGTTTTATTAACAAATATGTATGTTAAGAATTTTTTGATTTGATTCCTTATAATATAATTAATATAGTCTTTGTTTGGGGGTACCACTTGTCCTGATATTATCCGTTATTAATGCCATTTAGATATTCGGTTGTTAATACTTTCTTTATATGGACGTACCCCTTCCCCTTAACCAAAACAAAAATTGTATAAAGTCTGTGTTACTTCCAGATATATTTCTGTTATTCTGTGTAAATTTTAAGAAAGATTAGCTGTTTATAAGATATCAATGTTGTCTTAGATCTCCTTTTTTCCATCTCGGACTGCTGACAAATATCTTTTCATTATTTAGGGAACACAGCGAAGATTAGCCGATCTTCATCTCGTTGGACTATCTCGTAAATATTGCATAGAATCTAATTTTCTGAAATTCAAAATAAGGGGTTGGATACGTTTTGCTTTCAAAATGGCATTTAATTTTTTATTAAGGGAAATTTGAATAAATACTCAGTTAATTACATTTACAATTCATTTCCTGAAAGAAGAAATATATAATTCTTTAATGTTATTTTTAAAAGGAATATGCGTTTTAAATTTTTTATTCACTCAAACAAAAACTGATTTTAATATTTTTGAACATTAATTATGATTTTTTTACTTTTTCGATGTCTAAAAAAATAAATAAATATAGGAGAGGTACCACCCATAAAAATCAAACTTTGATCATCGAATATCTAAAGAACTATAATAGCGAGAATTTTCAAGGAACTGTTTATCTGAAAAAATGAAGGTCGGATAGGATCGTGGGGAGAGGTAGCCTCCATACAAATGTTGATAATCTAAAAAAAAAACACAATGATTTTTTCAAGCAACTTTTTAAGTGGACAGAATGAATGGCGGATAGGATCATTGGGACAGGTATCCCCCATACAAAGATTATCGAATATCTAAACAACTATAACAGCGAAAGTTCTAAAGTATGGTTCCAAACAGTTTAATTAGACAAAATGTAGGACGTTTAGGCTGAAGAAAAGTAGTAGTTCCCATGCAATGCAAATATTAAATATAATTTTAGAAACAACAGGGTCATGGAAAAATATCCATTGCATAAAATTTGTTTAATACACGTTGTGATTTGTGAAATTTCTTTCGAGATCTTGGACTGAGGAGAATATTTATGCAGCAAAGCGCAACGGGTATAAACTAGTGTTAAATAGATACATTCACACGCAAACATAGATAAAAAATTATATGAATAATCATAAAATTAACTAATGCCAAGATTTTTTCGTTAAAAATGTTGGACGGTCATTATATTCTTTAAGTCTCTTGTAAATATGCAAACAAAATATTATGTTGTCTACAACAGTAGATATATTTAGTGTTGTGTGTAGCTGTAGATACATTTAATTGCCAACCAACAGATACATTGGAAAAATATAAAATGTTTGTTCTTTTTTTTAACAAAATGCAAAAAAAATATTAAGAATATAAAAAAGAATGTGGCAACGTTATATTATCGCGTCTTTAAAATTCATAAATCATTACTTGGCCAAGAGAAGGAATGTAGCTACAAGTTGGTAGAATGAGTTGGTTCATGAAATGTTACATGAACTGGTTTATATGTGTGAATTTTATTATTACCTCCATCCATCCATTGATATGATGAATATTATTAGTGTTATGGTGTTAGTGCTGCCCAAACTCATATACGAATACAAACACATCTGCAACAATCAGCCAAATGGTAACCAACATAACTACAAGGCAAACTGTAACACAGCCAAAAAATATTAGATGGTAACTTCTATTACAATTTTTTTCCTTTTTCTAAAATTTTCATTTTTTTGGGTGTGTGACGTCGTTATGGCAGGCATTATTGTTTGAAAAGATAAGCGGGCAACAGAAAAGTGTTAGTGTTGGAGGGAAAAATCAGTGAGTAGGTAAAAAGGTTTTTTAGAGCGTATATGACTTTTTATAATATCTGGATAAATGCCAAAATATGAGGGAAAAATTAAAGAAACGCGACTAAATATTTATTTCACATTTATATTTACCCAGTTTTTGATGGCATATAAATAGGTAACCATAAGTTATATATGTATTTATATTTAATAAATGTAATATATTTTAATGAAAAACAAACTATTCCGAATCTTTAATACCTTCCACCACAAATTCGTGTAATTTAAATACGTTATATTTCATACATACAAAATCACACGTACACTCACAAACGTATAGATTAAATAAAACACAGGAACACATAATAATTCATAAAATTAGTTATATTTTTAGCCAAAACTTTTTTATACTAAATTGATTTTGGTGATTTTTAGAATGGTAATAAGGTTATTAAATTACGTAAATATTATTGCAAAATTTCATTCTAATTCATCGGCTTATAATTGACAATTTTTCGAATGTTCTTCGCTTAAACTTGGAGGTTGCTACAGATATTGGTCTATATATTTTAATAAACCGAACGGATTTTACTGGTTTAAAATAGAAAACATTTTAGGACTATAGTAAATACTTACGCCAAATTTCATTAAGCTCTTTCAGTTTTGTAGATGTAAGCATGCCCACACTAAACAGACAGACAGGCAGACATATGTAAATCGATTTATATTTGGAGTAGATGTAAGAATATATGTGTATTATGGGGTCTTAGATGATTCCTTCTTAGCTTAACACACGAAATGACAAAGTTAACATACCCACTTCACCACTTGTGGTGGTGGTGGTTATAATGAAAAGTGTAAAAAAATATTTACTTATATCTTACAATTGCTTTCATGATTATTAAAAATAAATAATAAGCTTTTGAAATTTTTGGGATGATGGTTTTCAGTTCTTTTTAAATTTTGACAAATTTCTGTATTTTTCGAACACTTCTCTAATACTTCAATTTATGAATGTGTAATGTAGCACGTGTATATGTTTACCATAATTGAAATATATTTACAACATTAAAGCCATTCCAAATATTTTTATAAAGTTTTTCAACCAAATAAAATTCTAGCTATCTTAACATACCTTTAACAAAAAGAGTTTCAAAATAACACATTTTATAAAATACCCTTTATGTGTTAAATCTCATACCAGATCCACTATGAATCTTTATTCCTCCAAGTCAGAAATGTTCATCAGTTAACTGTAGGGTGACGAAGGTACTCTTCATTTCTTATGCTTCGATGTAATGAATTTTGTTCAAAAACTGTCTGGGCAATTAATAAGTAGTGAGATCAAAAAATGCAGAATATATTATATAAACAACAATGAAACCACTAAACTTACAGCTTTAATTTTATTTTTATTACAAAAAAAAATAATAATTTTATAATTTTAATTATTAATGATGAGATTTTGAACCTTATTGAAACTCTTCCATTAACGGTTTAATAGCGCTGTATGTCACTTACTCGAACATCTAGGCCATCTCTGTTTAAAATCACACACATTTGGACACTTTTTTGTGGTCTTGAATTATTTTATAACAAGAACCAAATCACTGATAAATTATGAAGCCTTATGAATCGAAACAGCCTTTTCTGTAAACATTTCTTGATGTAAACATAGATATTAAAGAGCCGGTTGTAACAATATTGGATTCTTTTGCTGCAGCTACCTATTGATTGTTTTCAACGTATCGTCGAGCATAAGTAACATAAACTTTTTGACCAGAATTTTGCGAAAAATCTGCCAAAACATACGTTTCGTCATCCAGTATGCAGCAAGAATTGTTTTTTAGAAAACTCAATTCCAATTTATGTGCAATGTTTTTGGCCTCTAAATTTTTAGCAGATGAATTGGGAGCTCTTTCAAAAACGTTTTCTATTTCTAAAAATAACCAATAATTTTTTATAGTTACGTTTATGTTCCTACGCACAGAGAAAAAATATGTTTGAGATGATATTTTTTCTCTGTGCGTAGGAACACATGCTCCAATTCGATTTAGGTATATTCTTAGAGTGGACCATTCAAACAACATTCCACTCCGCTAACCTTTACTTATTATCAGAAAATTTTTGTAAATTCCTAATTTAGATCGCCGTAGAGATTTTTTACTTTACAGTGTACTGTAGCTAAAAACTCCCATAAAATTTAGCGTTCTTGCACTAAGTTTACCGAGCTGCTTTACTACCAGATAAATCAGGTGCTCTTTCGATAATGCTTCCTATTTTTTTGTCTCTAAAAACATAATGAGGACCATTCCTTCTACTTGAACCAATGTACTACTAACGGAAAGTTGTCCCTAACATTGGAAACAGCTTGACCTCAGGCCTTTAAATGCTCATAGAACCCAGTTTTTTGGTCACTCATTTAAATCATACTTAATGTCAAACAAAATAATATGTTTATCATTTTTTTGTCAATAAACATAATTCGAAGGTAACTTGATCAAAAAATAATAACGTGTGCAAAGATTCTTTCGATCTCAGACCTATCGAACAATATTTTTTTCATCGAAACTAAAGAAATGGGTTTGCTTTCGGACTACAGAACTACAGCTCACAATTCATTGGACCTTTTTTATCGTCTTCTAAATTCGAGACGCTAATTTTTATTGATTGTATTAATGATATATTTAATCGCATATCATCTATAACTAATTTCAACATATGGTGTACAGTTTAAAGCTCTAGAGTGCTCCTGTTTGCCCATCTGCAAAAAATAACAACTAGTCCACCATGCCTTGCCTTATATTTCAAGATCTGTTTAATTTTGCTTTAATGATTTTAGAGATATTAAAAACTTTAATATCTCTAAAATCATCATTTCCTCGTACTTAATCCAAAAATATATGATAATCTATTATATCATGTTTCAGGCTTTACTCATGTACCACTCCCCAGTGTCCTATCAAATATCCTTTCTTAACTAAATGCGACATCTACATGTCTGATTTCATGAAAACTAAATGACCTGTTTATTCATAATTTGTATTCATCGTTTTCAATTTTCAGAGGTCGTGTCAATTATAAATCTATAGCTTTTTCTACATAATCGAATTCTTCAATTTCAAATAGGAAACTTCTTTTTAGCAGACTGGCAGACAATTAATTGATCTGTCAGCCTGCTCAATAAAATGTTGGTATTAAATATATAACTTTTCAGGATAACAAATATTCAAGCCAAGTTTAATAACAATTAGGGGGAAGTGAACATGGTTAAATAACCTAGATTTTGATTTCATGCAAGAATATTTAGATAATTCCTTTTTTAACGTTACACACCGAAATACACAGTTCTATCACGGACATAAATTCTTTGTTTCCTTTCGCCCATATCTCTATAAGTTGTATTTGTTACTCTATGGTTTCGGTGTCCTATTCACATATTCTATGTTTCTAAACATCAATGTTACCTAAGAACACATGCTCCAATTCGATTCAGGTATATTCTTAGGGTAGAGCATTCAGACATCATTTCATTTACCTAACCTTTATTTTTTTATACATTCCTTACTTTTATCACCTTAGAGATTTCACTAATTCGAAGCCTTTTCAGAAATCCGTCCATTAACGTTTTGTCTTCGTTTAAAATCTACCACACATTTAGTTTTTCTTCTACTGTTTGTTTATCATAATAACAGGGTGTCAAGTCCGGTCATCCGGTAGTCTGCTTTCTTACAGATGTGTAAGAAGTTCTATCAATGGACAAGTTTTCCTAGTACTGTATAATAATATTGGAAACAGTTTGACATCAGACCTTTGAATGCTTTGCCAACTTTTTGTAGAACAAAATTGGGTTTTGTTGAAAATGTGTAATAATTTTAGTGCAAACTTTTATTACTGTTTATGCGAGACTTTATTTACACTATTTGTACTCTGGAAAAATTTGATTACAAGATGCAGTTAGACAAAATCTGGTGAAGAGATTTTTAGAAACTTAATATACATATAGCATAACTTATTGACAAAATAAATCCTCTGTATCAGCGATATTAGTATTTATGCTGATGTATGCGATATGTTAAGGCTTAAGGATAATAATGATAAATGAATTAATGAAATCATCATTAATGGAAATATTTTAAGAAACAGATTAATTTCCCCTTAAATTTCATAAAATATTGGCTACTTTCAATCAAAAAAGGTTGTTAAAATCATTTAGAAAAATCTGAAAAAATAATGGATGACAATATTTATTAAAAATCTAATTGTTTAATTTTTATCTCCATCACTTCTCAGTTATAACAAATTTGATTTGTTTTAAAATATTTTTAAAACTTTGAGGTTCATAAATTATATTTATAAAACAGTATTTTAAACTTAAGACAAAATATAGAAGAACTCGTAAAGCACAAATTCAGCGACTACAATAACAACAACATAAAGGAACCAAAACAATCAACCATATTTTGTGATTGTCGCTACCAAAAACATGAGGTTATAAATGTGTTGAGGAAAAAGTTAAAAAAGGAAATGCCAAAAAAAAACAACGAAAACGTAAAACTGTTGCACTCATATTTTTCTTAACTTCCCATTAATTCTAATAAAGAAATTGTTTCATTTTTTCCCCTCCTCACACCAAACAATTGTGTTTGTGTCTTATGAGCGTGTAAGATCCATAACCTACCACCCCATCATTTGTGGCTTTTATTGGGATTTCAATATGGAACATTTTTTATTTTATTTTCGAAAATTTCTTGGAGGGTTTTTTTCTGGCAATGCTTCCTTTGTTATGTGTTTGTGTGTTCGCGCCATATGACGACACATTAAATTTCCGTTTTTTCGCGGTTTATTTCAAATCTTTGTATGGTTGTCAGTGTAGTTGTTTATTTATGCATGCGTGTGTTAGTATTTTAGTAAAAAAGTGTTGGTTTGTTTGTTGTGTTGGCTGCGTGGGTTTTACGTTTTTTTCTGTTTTGTTCTTTTTTTCATTCAATATTTAAGAGTTTTACTTGTTGCTTACTTTAGACATCATCATCCATTTTTTTCATTCTAACCAACCAAACCAACCATTCATTCTATCAATAAATTAAGTTTAAATAACATTTATACTTAAATTTATGTGAAAAGTTTTTTGTTTTTTTCTCAAGATTTTCTTCGCTTTCCTCTTACTCCTTGGAATGCTTGATGATAAACTTGACCCTTTTTATATTTTTTAAATAAAGACTTATGTTTTTTCTTTATTTAGTCCTTCCTTCTTCTTATGGGCTATGCTCCTTTGAGTTCTAAGTGCTTTCAATACAAAAATTCTTCTGCATATTAAGTTTATCATTGGAAATGTTGAAAAAAAATGTTGTCTTTAAAAAGAGGACGTCAATATTTTCTAATTAATGTAATTATCCATCAGAACCATAATTTATTACAAAATGAAAATTATTAATTTTGTAACAAATTTTTATTGGTTTTTGATATGTTTATTTGGGGAGCAGCTTATTGAATCCATAGAATTGTTATTTTTCTAACACGTAGACAATCGGATAATTTTGAATAAAATGTGTTTTAATTTTTTTTAAATTAAAGACCAGACTGGATGAAAATCAGACTAATGATCAATACCGAAAGAATAATCCGACTATTGTCCAAACACTTTTCGAGTGGAGGGGAAATTCTTAGAGTACTTGAAAAATTTCCATGTTATTACCCTTATGTATATAGAAGTCTGCAAAGCAGAAGAGCAAATACTACCAAAAGTCATTAATCCCATTTTCAGAACTGGATTAATTATGGATTTTAAAATTTTAGAACATTGACGTCAATGAGATCTCTTCAATAATTGTTAATAAAAAAGCATCTTGTAATGAGTGCCACTAGGATTAAACGTCAATGAGATTATGATTCAAAAAGCAGATTCTTTAAAGATTTATAACCAGAATGACGTCGAAAATATTTAAAACTCAAGAAAATCGACGAACGTGGTACCTTTGTCCTTACTACGAATATGCAAACATACCTCTCGGAAATATTTCAGTTTGCATGTAGCGTAGATTGTCCCTAATGAATTTTCAAAGCAATTTATAGCGTTATTATACATCGTTTATAAAAAACTATGTGCTAAGCTTCAGCTGTAGCCACTTTAAGCGGAATGAGTTCAACCCATCTCTTGACAATGTTCTCTACGATAAAAATCTTGGAATTCTTTTGATAATACAGCTATAGATGCAATAAATCAAGTGTACTATATCAATTAGAGATCATTCATAACCTATTTTTTTGGGTTTGTTTGACTTTTAAAAAATTCTGAACAGTAACGTAGACTGGAACTTGTAAGAATTATTTTTTAGAATAATTATCAAACTCAATAAGATTCTATTGTTTGCTTTAATGCTGAGCAGTTTCATATATAAAACCTGCTATTTAGACCGATATCTGAGGCAACCTCAAAACTCCAAAGAATAACTTTTCTTTATATTTTAATACAAATAGTATTTAAAGAGGCTGCACAAAAGATCATCAACTTTATTTAATGTACGTAACTAATTGACGGAAATAGATCCATTTTTGATATAACTCCAATTTAAGGCCCCTTCTCGGAATATGATTTTAAGGTTTTACAACTTAAAATTTCTTACAGTCTTCAATATATGTTATAAATTTAATGAATATTGGTTAATTTTTAAGGCCACTTACAGAAAAGTGGTTTTATGCTTGGACAAGTTTTATTGAAAATATTTGCAAATACTTTCTTTAAAATCTTTTTTATATATGAATCTTATGGAACAATTATTAGATCATATTCATAAATGCTAATATTTGCATACTGTAAGTAGTAGGGGGTATTTAAAATTCGGTGCATATAAATATAGCTAAATATATAACAATCTTTTTTAATATTTCATCTATGATTCTAAATTCACGTAGCAAATATTTTATTCGTTGTAACCACTGAGATTTTAAATATTTTGCTCATTTCCATCGCTAAATGATAAAAATGAATCTTTCTTCAGTTTCTCCCCTCTCGGCGTTAAACCAAAACAAAAAAAAAGCGAAAGAATGAATATAAGTAAACAATAAATAACTTTGAATATTGCGGATCATATTTCATAACAAAATATTTAGTTTTAACTTTACACTTTCATTATGATGATGTGGTTGGTTGTTTGCTAAAATTTGCATTTATATTAAATTTATTATACAAGAGCCAGCGTTCATTCTCATTCAATGACTGACTGCGTCTGATTATATTTATATGAATATCAGGATTTGTAAGTATGTGTGTGTGTGTGTATGAATATTTTCAACCAACCATCGTTACACTCAGCAAGTAACTAAGAGTATTAAAACCATTTATTTATTATGATGTGTCGATTGAAAAACAAGTGTTATTTTTTTATAAATATTCTTTAATATTGCACATCTGACTAGAAAAAATCTGCGAAAAGATGATGGAGAAAAAATAAATTAAATAAATTGCATATTGTCAGTAAAAAGTTGGAAAAAAATTGTTTATAATAATATTAAAAAAGTTTGTCTGCATTTGAAATGATAATATTTTAAAATACAAACTGTCAATAATATTAATAGGCTTAAACAGTGTGTATAGTCGTGTATAAAGTACATCTACTCGAATATGACAAACAAATTTGTTTTGATGAATTTATGAGAAATTTTTCAATTTTTTTCATAAAATAACAACCATAAATAAAAGTAAATTGGAACAAAATTAAGATTATTATAATTTTTTTATAAAATTATATAGATGTTCTTATTAGATCAAGAGAAATTTTATTTAATATTTATACTTTACATCAGCACAGGTGTTCACATTATTATGCGTTTGTGCAAATATTTGTAACGAGCAAAATTGTCCTTCCACCATATTTAAGTATATGGACTCAAAATCATTTCCTCTTAATGAAATAACTATTATTTCGGTTTAAGAACGATGCATACTGAACATGGCTATGATTGGTTTATTGTCTAATATAGGCCCCACAAAAATATTCCTCGGGTTGGGGTTTTGGCTCATAAAGTTTCTTAAAATGAAACGGTTTTAAAGAAATTTGATATAAATAAATCAAATCATAACTTTTCATAGGTTATTTCAATAATAAACAATGTATGTATGTTATGTCATAGTTAAGCTTGACAAATAACTTGTTTACTTGTTATAAAGTACAGCATATTCCTGCAAGCTGACCAACAGAGGTATACTGAGTTCCTTTAAATCATAATTTAGAATGTTTTGAAATTTTCTTACTAAAATGTGAACTGTGAGCAAAATATTTGGAAGTAACTGGAAAATTGTTTTGTTCTATATTTGTGTAGAATTCAATTTCGTTACATTAAGTAGCACCAGGAGCATTTGATCGCATAAATAAGATAAACAACAAAGCCAAAAATGTTTGTTTACTTTAAAGCTATCACTGGTTCGTCTCCCATTTAAAAACGTAAAGAATAATAAATAAAAATTAAATGCGTTTATAGAAATATGCATCAATGTTAATTGAAATCATGTAGCTGAATTCAATTTCGTATATTCCAAAAATTTATTGAAAAAATTTATTATTTTTTAAATCGATCCTTTAACAGATCACATTGATCATACCGTCAAACTTTAACCGAAGTTACAGAAGCACCTGACTTCCGCGCTACCAGAATAAAATTTCCGATCAGGCTTCGTAACCTACTCGATTACTTCTAGTGGAACACCGATCCACAAACCAACATACATATACAGTTGGACAACAATTACAATACTAACATTAAACAGCGCCCTCGCGGACGAGGCTTTGACCACATTGGTGACACCTTGGAAATTTTTAATTCGTAAACAATTTAATTTTCTAAACATTTATTTTTATTTAAAAATTAATATATTCGTTATAATTTTCAATATTTAATCTGATCCGGTTTTATTCTTAACCGAATTGAATACTCTTCAATTATTTTTAATAAAAAACGTCATTAACAAATTTTAATAATGTAATTTTACACATTTCAATTATATTGTTTTTTAAACGGTTACAACTGTCACAAGCTTTCCATACCTAATATACATATATTTGTGTTCATATGTATGTAATTTAGGTTTAGAACAATTAACATCTAATAATATGCTGATGTATTGTTATTAAGTAAAAAAAAATAAAAAACAAATCGTTTTAGATTTCAAAATCAGCGTGTGTCATTTGGAGGTCTACTGAGAATAATAAAAGTAAAACGCCCCATTACATGTTCACTCCATTACAATTAAAAAAAAAACTACTTAAGTAGGAAAAAGCAACAAATGAATGAATCAGCAAAAAAGAGAAACATAAAATTGATTCACTCTAAAATCGTTTCGCAAAAAAATGACTTCATTAGTGAAGTGAAAAACAACAACAAGTGGCAATTGCATTTTTTGTTTTTGTACAATGCTTGCGGATATATTGAACAGTGGGATGAATATATAAAAGAAATAGTGAAATAATTCTTGATAAAATCGTTGGTAAAGATTTAATACAGTAATAACATTTCTTCTGAATTATACTTTGAAAGAACTTTTTGGAACAAGTATTGACTAAGGATAATATTTTAATTCTCCAGTGCAAAATTTCACAAACTCCATTTCAAATCCTGTAACGATGTAGTGCATTCTGAAATTATTTTTTTAATAAAATAATTTACGAAAAAAAAGTAATTCAAGTCTTTTGTGTTAACTATTTCTTACATTATCAGAAGAACTTTACCATTGAATGAAAATCTGGTTCAAAAAAAAAAAAAAAAAAAACAAATATGTAAACAATATAAAGAAATCCAAAGCGACAAAAAAAGTCTAAAGTGGTCATTTACATGTATTTCCATTTATTTGCGCTCGCTTGGTCCTACTATGCATCAATTACTTGACATAGTAAAAAAGCGTATAGATGTGTGTATATTAATTTTACACATATATTTATTTACAACTTTACACAAAAAATGTGTATAATAAAGAGTGTGTAATTTTTTAATTACATCTCTATTGTTTATAAACTGCAAGAAACAAAAAAAACAGTAGAAAATACTATTTAATTAAACGCAACAAAAAACTGTCAGTTTTGCAATAAAAAATCTATAAAAATTGGAAAAAAATTTCACAAAATATCAATACAAACTTTTCGACTCTTTAATCGAGTAAGTTAAATTAAACAGTCAGTGTATTTAATTTTTGTACACTAAAGTGTTCACCAGTGCAGGATTAAAAAAAGTCGCTAAAAATATAGTCAACAGTTCGATTGTTTATTTATTTTTTTTTTTATGATCAAAAATTAAAAATTAATGTTAAATAAGAAGGAAAATTGAAAATGAAATCAAATTAAAAAGAGTGAACTTTAAATGTTATATTAAATATTTAATTGATCAATTTTCTATAGCTATAAATATCTAAAAGAATTTCGTTAAGAGAAATAATGTTCTTATTCTATAAACCTAAAATATTTTATAACACTATATAACAGTTTTCAAACAATTTAAATAAACACATCGATATTAACGCATTGAGTTTTAAAAGAAAATTTAGTCCTGCTCTTAACACATTCGGTAGGAAAGCTCAATGCTCGAACTATTTAATATATAAAGTTAAAGTCAATTCAGATTTGAAAACATACAAGACTCAAAAAACAGGAACACTGCTAAGATATATCATTTGATATGTATATCATTATAATTGGTGATTAACATTTGTTCTGGAAATGGAAGTAAAATATTCAGTTTCAATCGTCGTAGAGACAAGAATACTTAAAATACTTTTCAATAATTAATAAATTAAAGTATTTTTATATATATTTTTATATATATCTTGTAAAACTTTCTTTTGTACCATACTAATGGATCCGGTCATTGTTAAATCCACTCATTAAGTGGTTATGAGTCAAACAGTATGATTCAAAATGGTGGTAAGACAAACATCTCCATTAATGCATATAATCTCAAACTTCTATGGTTGTGAAGAGTATAAATAGTGCTACTACCAACATAAAAACACATATAATCGGCTTTAAATCAATTTCCGAATAGGTTTAATGATATTCTTTAGTATTCCCTCTTTAACGATGTCCCTTCAGGATGACCAAGAAAAACTTTTTACTTTTAAAATGCTTGTTGAAATTTGTCACATATAATTATTTCGGCATAAAGGCATAAATATTGATGGTGATATTTCAAGATAAATTTTTTCCTAGAATAAAATTCTTAAAATTGATATATCAATTATTTAATACTAATTAGTTATTAGAACTCTGTGTATCAAAAATTATAAAGATCGTTCCATTATTTGATATTTTCGATTATTTCTATTTTTGAGCTGTGTGATTCTACATTCTAACCAAATTTAACATTAATTTGATGCAGAATTAATCCTGATTTATTTGGTTATATTTATATTTATTTGCACCAAACTCTCAATGGTGATTAAGAATAACAGCATTTTCGGGTAAAGTAGTAAATCTCGCATCTCGTTATTTGGAAAAAGGATCTTGGAATTTTATAGGGCTCATTAATTTTAAATTTTATGGGAAAATCTAGGAAATTAAAACATTTTAAATATACTTTATTGCAACAAATTTACAAATCTGAACCACAATGTTAACAGAGAAAGTGCATACTTATTAACTTATTTCGTTCCAGAGTTTGATTTTAATTATTTTATTTTTTAAAAATAATATATATTTATGAATTTATTACTTAGGAAATAAAAAACATATATATATTTTTATTACTGTATTTTATTATGGAATAAAAAATACTGATATTCTGAAACTCTAAAAATAACGGATTTCGAGTTACAAAATCCCGAATTCTCTGATTAAAAAAAGCAAATCTCGTTTAGCAGCCAAGAACATTAGCGCACATATTTTTAAACAAAAATATAATCAGTGAATCTAGTATCAAGCATTGCAAGAATTCCATAAAAATTCCCGGAAGACATAATAACAAAATAATAAATAAAATCCATTAATTCAGAGTTTCACATCATTATAAATTATTATAACCGACCTACCGACCCTCAGTTTAAGGAACTCCCTTCAACATGGTATATTAAAAGCTGACATAGATAAAAGTAGTTTTTTCTTTTTGGATAATGAGTTCAGAATTACAAAAGAGAATAAATGCGTTTTTGTAATAACTACCTTATTTAATTAACATTAATTAAGAAATTATCATATTACAAACAGTGTTAACGTTGGTGCCATTTTAGTCGCAAATTGCGACTTTTTCAAGTACTTGTGACTTTCTGTGTACTTTTTCAAATTTCCAATTTATGTCCCCTTTTTATAAATTGGATTTTCGGCATAAAACTTCAAGAAGTTTTATTAATTTGGTTCGAAAAAATATATCAATAAATTTTATATAAATTATGGATGGAAAAAATTAAATTATGAACGATAGAATGCTAAAAATTAATTGACGATACTGCTACGAAATCATAATGGAAATCAAAATAATGATAAATTTAAGAAAAACTTAATTGTCGGTTAATATTCAAGATTATTTTAACATCAAACGGGAAAGAGACAAATTCATAATTTAAAACTATTTAATAATGCTAATTTCTGGGAAATTAAACCTATGGCGACTTTTGTTCCTAAAATCTTCTTTTAGATGCGACTTTATTTTTCAAAATCCCCTTTTAGTGCGACTTTTCGAAAAATCAAAATAATATCTCTGATAACAAATTTTTAATGCATCTCTGCATTACTGTTTCTTGTACAATTTTCTTTAATTCTAATAAGGCCCCCAATTTTAATTTAATTTAAAAATACCTTCATACCAATGTTCCCTTCATACCAATGTTCCCTATTAGCGTACTTTTAAATATTGCATTCCTCCAAATATTTGTTTTTGCTTTTATACTAAAGCATTGCACTAAAAAGTTGCAATATACTCATACACATATGTTGACGGACACTTTGTAGTAATAATTTAAAAATGTTGGTTAAAATGTTTAGTATAAATACTAATACATTTTTGCACACTATTTCTATATTCTTGTAGGCATCACGCTTTCATGAAATACATAATTTATGTGTGTTGCCGCGCATGCGTCAATTTTTTTGTTACTGATGCACATGTTTTCTAGTTCTTACTTCAATGTTTCATAAAGAATGTTTCGCAACAATTTATAAAATTTATGTTTATTGTATAAAGTTGAACATTTTTTCGAATTTGTTTGCTTGCAAATAGATTGAGTTTTTCCTTTTTGCGCTTGCGCTGAAAATTAATGAAACATTTGTTGTGGTGATGCTTAGGAACATGTTGTCTAGAATTCGCTTTAAATTTACAAACCTCTAGAACAGGTTATAATTGTTTATAATTTGAATGTTATTTAAGAAATGTATCGATACAAAGAATTTCATTCTTATTTATATTAATGATATTGACTAAACATTGTAATTTTTTTTCGTTAATTTTTGTGTTAACGAAAACTCGTTAAATTTTGGTTTAATGGTTTCATATAAATAGTAATGAAAACATTTCATTTGTTTATATGGGATATAATATTATAACAGGGAACATCATTAAGGAGAATTAAAAAAATTTAATAAGTAAATATGGGCAATTTAACAGAAACTAAATTATATATTATATATCTATATAGTTAATTTTTCTGAAAATAATAGATTTATTCCTCTGAATAATACATTATCTAGAATTATTAAAATTATAATAATTCTAGGTGATATATTATTCAGAGCGTAGTGATTGTTTCCAGATTCTAAAATCATTTAGGTAATAACATAAGTTACGTAATTTGAATTGTTATTTAATTAAATAAATATCCATCTAGCAGAACATCAATGTTTCCTACTCGGTGCTATTTTAAACATTGCATCTCTCCAAATATTTGTTTTTGTTTTTATATCAAAGCGCTGACGAAATCTATAAGAACAGAATGTTGATTTAACTTTTAGTTTAAATAGAAATGCATATTTCATGAACTGTTTTGTTTCTGGTACACATGTTACCATTATGTATTTAATATTTCATTTAGAATGTTTCGCTACAAATGATCTATTTATATTGATAGTATAAAGTTGTTTATATTTATAACTTCTGTCCGAATTTGGTTGCTTGGAAAGAAAGTATTTGTGCTTTTTGCGCATGTGCTTAGAATATATTTAATACTTGTTGTTTTCTTACTTTGAGGCATGTTGTCATACATAAGTTTCAAATTTACAAATCACGTTTATAATTTGAAAGTTCTATAAGAAATGTTTCAAAGTAAGGAATTTTATTCATATTTTTATTAATGGTACTAAAACACGATTAGTATTTTTTCAAAATATTTGTGTTAACGAAATTTCGTCAAATGTTCGTTTATAGGTTTCATATAAATAGTAGTGAACGAATTAAATTTGCTTATATTAACAATTATGGTCTTAAAGAGAACATTGTTTAGCAGAATTAAAAAATATTTGACAAGTATATATTGACGAATTGAATGAATCTAAAATGTATACAGTTATATTGAAAAAAATATTTTATATTATATACCTAATTTATTTTTCTGAAAGTTTTAGAAAAAAAAATATTCCTCTGAATAATATATATCTCGAATTATTATATTTATATTTCAACTGCTGTATTGCTTTAAGCAGTGAGAATTGGTTCTTGATTGGTTTTTTCCAGTTTAAAGAAAGTCATTTATGTAATTTTAACTTTATTTAATTAAATAAATATCTATTAAGCAGAAAATCCTCACATCACTGCTTCTTATTAGGTGATCTTTTAACTTCTGTATATCTTAGAAATGCTCGTTTTGTTTTTTTACCAAAATACCGAACCACAATTTTGCAATGTATTCATACTCGAATATTGACGAAAATTTTGATACTAAAAGTACAAAATTGTGGTTTAAATGTTTATTTTAAATACTAATGTATATTTCAACAT
Source organism: Cochliomyia hominivorax (assembly GCA_004302925.2). NCBI lineage: Eukaryota > Metazoa > Arthropoda > Insecta > Diptera > Calliphoridae > Cochliomyia > Cochliomyia hominivorax. Next base: position 60,672,545 of record PYHX02000467.1, read on the forward strand.
TATTTCTTTTCGAACTTAGTTGCTTATAAACATCATCATGTTTTTGTGAAATACATATTTAATGAGTTGCTGCGCATGCGCTAAAAATGATGTAAACATTTATTTTGTTGCTTGTGGACAAGCTTCCTCGCAAACACTTTAAGTATTTGTTATGCAACATATATTTAATGTTTCGCAGCAAAAGATAAAATTCATGTGTATTGAGTATAATAAAAAAACATATGTTTTGCATACTAAAAACTTCTTGGAAACAATGTGTTTTGCGCACGCGGTAAAAATTAACGAAACAGTTGTGTTGTTGCCTTTATGCGCTTCAAATATACAAACTACTGGGACTGGTTGTCAATGTTCATTATTTTAATGTTTTTATGCAAATGTTTCGAAACAAGAAATTTCAATGTTATTTATACTAATGATACTAACGCAACATTGGTATTTTTTTGTAAATATTCATGTTAACGAAAATTCGTCAAATTTTCGCTTAAAGATGTCGTATAAATAGCAATAAAAAAAATAAATTTGGTTATATGACAATACATTCTCAAGTAGAACATCATTTAGCAGAATTAAAAAAATAATTTAATAAGTAAATAATGGTGAATTTTATGAAATTAAAAATAAATTGTTATTTTTTTATTTATTTTTCTGAAAGTTTTAGTATAAATATATTGAATATATCCAGAACTGTTAAAATTTTATGTTATTACATCTTATACCAATAGGTAGAATCGTAACTACAATGTAAGACTTTTGGGATGTCCAAGTGGATAAAGTATAGTTGGATAGACTGGGTTAGCATTTAAATATCACGGAACTTAATTTTTTAAATTCTTACAATTTTAATTTCCAATATTTTTAGAATTTATAAGCAATAAAAATGTTTTATTTAAAAAAACCATATGAGAAGTGAGACAAAACAAGTAATTGTCGGTTTTAAATAGCAAACTGAAGAGAACTGTCCCACCAAGTTTCGTTATAATTGGAACATCATTGAGGATGTGAGAATGTTTCCAATAGATAAATCTACACAGAATTTTATTTGATGCAAGAATATTAACACTTTATGGAGCCTTAAATTATTAATTTTTTTACCATCCACCACAAGTGGTAATGTGGGTATATTAACCTTATTATTCCATATGTTGGTCCACATTGCTTTTTGTTCTAAAACCACTTGTACGAAAGTTATAGACCGATATTTGAGACAACCTCAGAATTTTTAAATTCTTTAACAAAGACTAACTAAATTTAAACGAAATGTATGTATGTGTATGTTATTGTTACATACAGTTGTATGTCCTTTATCATCCTACAAAAATATTAAAATCAGATCAATAAAAAGTTGAAGGCTAAAATATATAAAAATCATTTTGCCATATGTGTCGCAAATTTTGAAATATTTGCCAGATATATTTATTTTGATATAAAAAATAAACGAAACGAAAACTATATTCTGCTTGAAAATTTTTTGGAATTCTCTCTCATATAAGTCTCTTCCCGGAATATAGTTTTAATCTTGAAATTCGCCGTAATATTTTTTGTATATTTTTTTAATATATGTTGTTAATTTGATCAATATAAGTCCATGTTCTACTATAGTCCCTAATAGGGGACTATAGACCAATTGAACTCATGTGAATGTTTGCACAATGCAAGTGGTGGAGTGGTGGAGAATACAAAAATTGGTCCAATAATTCAAGTAGCTTTCATGCAAATGTTTCTAACCGGAATTTAGTAAGATATTTAAGCTCCAAAAACATAATATTCCATCCACTAAAAATTAATACAAACAAAATATTCTGCATCAAATTTTGTGATCCAGTCATCCTTCGTACTGCTTCCATGCCTATATTTCTATGTTGCTTAAGATCTAGGAAATGTCTACATTTTTAAATTTTAATAAATATCGATATATCAATTAAGCATTGTTAGCAAACTTGGATCTTACAGTTTTGTAATAACAAAATTATTATACCCTACATAAATTCTTCAAACTGACGACAAATTGTTATTATGACAACTTGTACTCATTAATAAAAATGCGGTTAATTTGAGAAAATATATTCAATTTGAGTAATACATTATTAAAATTAATAAAAATGAATTGGAATGAATGAAACTTAGGAAAGAATTACGTTTAATTGTCGAATAAATTAATACATAAAATATTAAGTATAAAATAGTTCATGAAAAATTCCGATAGGGCCTCATACAAGGCAAATATTGATTATAGAATATCCAAATAACTGTAACAACTAGAATTTTCAAATTTGGTCCCAATTACTTCTTTTATTACAGGTCGATTTGTGATACTTCTTTTGACATCTTTGTACAGCAAAGCCGGGTAAAACCTAATATTAGATAATAATTGAATAGTGGAAAAAACGTACTATATAACTGTAAAAGTGTAATGTTAAACGACGGTGGTGAGATTACATTTCCTTTGTCATATAAAATGTACAAAATTATTTGACGAAAAAATAGTTAAATAAACAAAAATTTTATTCAAATTTACTTAATTTATTTAAGTGCACATAAATCGCATAAATTTCTGAGTCATTTTAAAAATTATGCGTTACTGCCGTTTTTACTAAAGATCTGGTAATATAAGATATTTTTTGTTAAGTTTCTTACGAAATTTTATTCAAATTAACACCATTTTTTCGTTAAAGTTTTACACAAACTTTTCTTATTATTACCCACAATATTTTGTTCAGTGTAGATTCTTGAGTATGTAATGTAAAAAACATTTATACGAATTCCATTTGAATACTTCCTTTCGTTACTGGCACATCACTTTTTTTAAATTCTCCTCAAATTTTATGTTACTTTTTCATTAAATTGTATGAATGTATGCGGTATTTCAGACTTATTGTTCATCTTTTATTTTTGTAATATGTTGTTCTGTCAAATGATGACATTTTGTTGAAACAAAACTGACATCTGGTCAAAAGTTTAGCATTATTCCTTGACTACGTCTATTTTATATTTTTCATTTCATTTTTCTAACTTGAAAAATGAAACAAAACAATAAGTCTGAAAACAAAACAACAATCATTTAGCAAAAATGACGGTAAAATAAAGAAAAAATATATATAAATTGCACTCTTCAAATAACAAAAGCAAATGGTTACAACGAATACAAATTAATGTGAAAACAACAATGTCCTTTCTCTGCCTTTGTAAAAGTCATTGTGTGTGTGTGAAATTTCCGTTTCCGGGTAGGCACAGAAAAATATTTTAAAGATTCTTTTTTATATTTTTCTTGAGCATATTTTCGCCAAAAGCAGTGAAGCTTAAATTTTAAAAATTAAAAAAAGAGACAATTTTTTTATTAAAGTATTTTGTATTTTTTCGTTTCAAATATGTTTTATTTTGTTTTCTTATTCCAAAACTTTAGGTGAAGTTTTATTTGGAATTGAGTCATTAAATAACTCAAATATATTAATCGTTTCCTATTAAATTCATTCTAAGATGTACAGAATTATGTTCCTAATTTTTTAGCTTTTACATTTTCCAATCTATCCTATTACTATTCCGGATTTGAGGCTAATATGAATATGCAACATGAGCTGCATCATTGTCATGGAAGATTAGGAACCCATGTCAGGCAGTTTTGTTGTAACAGCTTTAAAAACAGGTTTATTATTGGTTAAAATTCATGTTCTGGTATAACTCCAGGTCAAGAAACTATCCCACTTCCGTTGGATAGATATTATGAACTAAGTCTGTGGGACTTGGCAGTAAAACAAATGTCTTGTGTCATGTCGTCATTGGCCCCATGCTGGACATGTGCTAGAGTCGGTATTAGTGATTAAACCTTTTTCTTCATGCTGATCTTAGTTATGCTACTTTTGTAGACCGCTTAAAGATTTTTTTCAATGCCTACGAAGGGAGGCTTTTAAGAACAACGTCTGTTTATAACTGCATAATTTATGCGTTCTGTGAATATCATTCAAAGCTGTCATATTAAAATTATAATTGAAAGGACCCTGTACATACCTTCTCAAGTATTTCTTTTACTGATCAATATATAAGATGGTAGGATCAAGAGGAAAGGTACTCCCATACAAAGTACATATTAATTATCGAATATCTTAAGAACTGTATAACTGAGGGAGTGTTGAAATTGCTTCCAATTACTTTCCCACTAGCCAAAAATTTAGAACGGATACAGTTAGTGATTTGTAAGATTTCTTTCAATATCTTGGACTGAGAAGAATGTTTGTGCAGCAAAGCGCAACGGGTAAAAGCTAGTTAATAATGAAAATGTTTTAACAATTTTTCGTTATCCAATGAAATTTCATTGCAAAAATAATTTTTGCTTTGAATTTTAAATTCAATCTTCTTTCCAATTTTAGTTAAATTCATTATAATAAACATATTTAATTTAAACTCCAATTTGGTTACATGTTATAAATTGTTTCCATTCAATATCATTTAAGCGCAAAACACACATGTCAGAAAATTTAAAACAATTCTAATTCAAACTTAATATGTTTTACAGATATTTTTTGATACAAGTTATTGGGAGCAAAAAGGACATATATTGTTTAAAAGGAACAGGGAATTAAAAAAAGGCCTACAATTGTGACGGAAATAGAAATGGCTATTAAGGCTTTTTATCGTTTTCAATTGTTCTATACAATTTTAATTGTCCTGTCGTTGATGACAACATGGACGCGTGCACAACAACCAAGGCGTGATGCTGATGTAAGTACATATGTATATACAAAACTCTAAACAATATTCTTATAGATTCAATTACTCGTATGTACATGCATATATATTGTTGAAAGCCCTCTGACCAAACTGTGTATTGTTGTATTTTTGCGAATTTTTGTCACAATAAAAATACAACAAAATACTGAAGATTTTTTTTAAACATTTCAGTATCATTGTTTAGAAATGCTGTGATCAACTGGGTTTCCATCACACACACTTACAATAAAATCAATTGTTACAACTATTAAATATTTTTTTTCTTTAAAAGCAAACATTTTTCATTGTATTTTTTCCTTTAACTCCCCATTTTTTTAGTGGCCACCACCAGTTATTCTTAAAATGGCGAAACCATTCCATGATATTTGTACAGAAAAAACCGGTGTTACTAATGGTTTGTGTCAAAAAGCTCTATATTTATCTTCATTAAATTGTTAAGAAATAATTTAAAATTTTGTTTCCTTTTTTTTAGAGGCCATAAAAGAATTCAGTGATGGGGAAATTCATGAAGACGAAGCCCTGAAATGTTACATGAATTGTTTGTTTCATGAGTTTGAAGTGGTTGACGATAATGGTGATGTGCATTTGGAAACATTGTTCAAGGCTATACCTGGCTCATTGAGAGACTTATTGGTTAAGGCATCGGAGAATTGTGTACATCCAGAGGGTGATACATTGTGTCACAAAGCTTGGTGGTTCCATCAGTGTTGGAAGAAGGCAGATCCAGTGGTAAATTTCATAATATAATAACGAAGATTAAATATTAATATATTTTAATTTTATTTTTAGCATTATTTCTTGGTTTAACAAAATCTCCTACTAAAATTACAGATCTTCAAATGCTGATATCTTTATAAATTAGTTTTAAGAAATTTATATTTTGATTTTTATTTTTTGTTCAATTATAGCACATAAAAAATGGAATGGAGTATTTTTTATTGAATATAAGTTTAGAATTATATGTTCGTGACGAATCCTAAACATCCACCGTTATTTAAATTTTAGAAAAAATAAGCACGAATTGAAGATTTTATTAAAAAACTAATTTTACTTTTTATTATTTAAAAATTTCTAAAAAGTTCTTATGTAAGAATTGTAGAGGACATATCATGTAGTCCTATGAACTGAAGCAGTCTTTTTTTGTAAACATTCCTTGATGTAAATTTCGAGACTTATAGAGCCCGATTTAACAATGATTATATTTTATAACTGAACCAATTTTAAAGATTTTATATGAGTGAATTCTGCTGCTGAAAACCTAAGAAAAACCTATTAGGATGTGTAGGCTATCTCTTTTAGTTTAGAAGCTATAAACTAATTTTTTTTTAAATAAGTAATCAAGTCTCTCAACCAATCCGAGTTTTAATGAATACAGAAAATCTTAACAAAGAAACACCACGGAATGGTCAGTAAGTGCCGCCATTCCATTTACTGGAAAAATATAAAAAATGAGAAAGTATTAATGTTGTCTGCCATTAAATCACACATAAAGGTATATAGTCGGTCAAGCCCGACTACCTAATACTCTACTCCATTTATTGCTTAAAAATGGTAGTTACGAAAAATTAATGAACTACCCTCGTATAATTAGATTTTTGATTTATTCTTAAGCGTGCAGTTATTATTGTGATACTAACATCACTGTGTAGATTTATGAGTTTTGAAATTAATTTTCTTCTGGGGGATTATATGGGACCTTTAAGAAATCATGAACCGCTCCTCGTATAATTTTGTGCATCGATTTTCGCTTATATTTATTTTAACTTGGCCTGTTATTACTGGAATACCAATGTTTATGAGAGATTTATGCCTTTAAAAGTAGTATTTTGAAGGGGCTTTATATGGGACCTATGAGAAATAATGGAGCGACCCGTACATATTGTGGCACATTGTTTTTGGATTATTATAATACTTGCTTGTGCCAAATTTATATTAAGGACCTTTATCAAAATCTCAAAACCTTATTCCGGAAGAAACGTTTGTATGGGAGGTACCTGAAATATTGGAACGAATTTTGTCAATTTCAATATGAACCGTCAATAGGTCAAAATTATAATATGTACCTAATTACATCGAGATTTCTCAAAAAATTGCGACTTGCAGACTGTTCACAACGTTTACATGGACAGCCAGCCGGACGGACATCGTTAAATCGACTCAAAAAGTAATTCTGAGTCGTCGGTATACTTAACGGTGGGTGAAACATCATTTGATCTCCATGTTATAAACATCTGCACAAATGCATAATACCCCAAACACCTACGCTGGTGAAGGGTATAAAATATACAAGAAGGCTACAGCAGAACCTGGAATAAAAAAGTAAAAACAATAAATAAACGGGAAACATGTAAGATTGCAACATTCTTCTTTGTTTCGCAAATCACCTTCTAGTTGCGATTCAATTTTCAAAATTCCCCTTCTTATGTGACTTTTTAAAAAACCTCAATGGTAATGCTGCCTACAATTTTCCTAAATTAGTAGTGATACAGGGTTCCAAAGATATAGTGTAGCCAGATTAAGCATTCTTATTTGTTTCATTTGAATTTAATGCATCATTTTTGTAAATTTTGAACTAAAATATAGAATTCAAATCCTGGTAGCAATAGAATTTTATTATTTCTAATTTACATATGTAATTTTTAGTGTTGACAAAGTTGCAATGACCATTTTGCATATCCTGCATAATTTTAATAATGCATATTAGGGTGTTCATGTTTGCCAAAAAATTATGATTATGAAGTCGTTTTATATATCTACTTGAGAAAAAGTTCAAATCCATGGGACCATATACCAAAGTGAAAAACTTTTAATTAACTACATTTAAGCGATTGAATTTTTAAATTTGTAATTGTTCTCTATATAATATCGATTTAGAAACATCTAAATTTGACAAACTAATCAGCATTTAATATAAATTACTAAGAATGCTATATTCGGCTTTGCCGAATCCTCAATACGCTCCACTAAAAATACGTGCAATATATATACGTTATGTTTCTTGCATACTCACTCACATAGATACTCACTTACGTATACAATATATAAAAGATTTTCTTACAAATAACGCAGGAACATTTAGTGAGTCACAAAATTAGTAATATTTTTACCATTAATTTTTTTTCTACTGATCCAATTTTGATCATTTTGGAATGGTAATAAAGTGCAAAGTTAAAAATTCTAATTCGATCTTAGCTTTAATTTTGCCTCAGATATATGCGGAACCGATATTTTTATTTTATATAGGAAACTTCTTATGACTTAAACAAATACTCAGCCAAGTATAATTGATCTCTGTTAATTATTGAGAATTTGAACGACAACAGACAGAAAGAGGGACAGACAGACAAACCGGCATAGCTAAATCGACTCAGATTTTGATATGATGCAATAATATACATGCATTATGGCATCTGAGATAATTCCTTCTTAGCGTTACAGACGGAATGACAAAATTAATATACCCTCCTCACAAGTTGCAGTGGTGGAGGGTATACAAATCAGAAGTAACACAAAAATAGTAAAAGAATAGAAGAGAGAAAAAAATATAACAAAACAAACTTACTGCCCCACAAAACTGCACAACTTCAGACAAACAACAATTATGCAGATTTTTATGTAAAAACTTTTCTGTTTTTACAAAATTTGTTTGTTTATTTCCCTTTTTTCAAAATCAACTATATGCACTAATACATACATGTTATGGGTATCATTTGCTTAGATTGTTGAGAAAATTACAGAACATTATAAAATCTCATGTATACAAATATGGACATTTGATTATTCTATAAGTGTGTCAAGTATGGCTACAAGTGTTTTTACATATCTAATGATATGAAGATTTTTTACACAATATTTTTGTTTTTGTTGCAGTCTGTCCAACAAATTGTCTGCATGTAAATGCATAAGAAAAATTTGCATTACATAATATTGTTCCTAAATAGTATTTGTTGTGTGTTATTATTGTTTGTTATACATAATTTGAAACTTTTTCCACAATTTATTATTCAAAATTTTACAGTAATGAATTTAAATAATGTGACAAAATACAATTTTTAACAAATATGAAAAGTTGAAATTTATCAAGTATTTTGAAAAATCATATCTAGAATAAAAAATTCAAAATGAAAATGATATTGTCACATATAGAAACCTAATGAGAATCTCTCCTCAAGGATACATTTCTGGAAATTGAACATAAATTTTAATGCTGGTTTATTAAATTATTAACTGTATCTTTTTCCGTCGTATGTGATTTGAATATTATTCATTTGTGCACTACTTTCAAGTATACCGTTCGACACACACGCAGAAAAAAATAAGTTTGCGCCATTTATAAACGAAATATTGTTTCTCCAACTAAAGAATTTGTTTATTTTCCTTGTGATTTTACATAAATAACAATAGTTTTTGTTATATCCACTAAAAATATTATCACTCTGCTTAAATTTTCAATTTAAAACCAGCATAATTGATTCAGTGCATTATAAGATATAGATTGATATCTAGGACAACTTCTAAGTTCACGCCCAAAACTATTTTAACATTGTCAACTACAAATAGACAACTTATTATCAAAATTTACTGATTTTATGATTAATTTTAAGTTCCGTGAAAATTTGAGAAAAGAACTAATTATTTTTAAATTCGGTAACAATTACTTTTTACTGACATCCCTTACAATTTAGCATTTATAAAAGAAACTAATAAATGTCACAGTATTTCCATGAAATGCTTAGCACCCAAATCTGTCGCGAACTTCCACATTGTAGTTGCAGTTACAGCCAATAACTCTAGTCTCTTTATTTTCATTTTAACTCAGGCAAGTTTCTCGAAAATGTAGATACATCACCAACGTGGTTAGAGTATTATGAGTTTGCACTGGTGTTTGTGTTCTGCACAGAATCACATTCTGAGCCGACTAAACGATACTGTTCATGTAAAAGTTGTGAATATGTAACTTTTGGGATAAAATGATGAAGTTTTATTTTTTATCCCAAGAATGAAGGTCGCGTTTGATACAATATTTCATATAACTTTCACACAAATGTCCTCTCGTTTAAAGCTCATTAACAGAAATGATGGTATCTTAGTTAAATTTTAACCAAATTATTTTTTTTAGTTCAAATTTCAAGGATATCGCTCCACAAATGACCTTAGCTTATACTACTACAGATAACAAAACTAAATTTTCGAGAATCAACCCAGAATTTCCAATAGCCCTCATATATCCGAAAACTAACTTAAATTGCATAAATCTCTCATGTATGTGAACATAAAGAAAATAATAAGAAAAAAGGATTTTATACGGTCCATTATTTTACATGCCAGTGTGCAATGGTATAAGGTATTATATAGTCGATCTTAACCGCCTTTTATTATCTTATTTGTTAAAATTCATTATACTTATGGGTCATGCACTGGATTTTCAGCAAATCGTTTTTTATGTGTCGAATACAAATTCAAAATTAAGAGAAAAATAAGTTAAAATATATGGTCGTTCAAACTCGACTATCTCATACCCTACACCACATCGTCGGCTAAAAATGGTGGTTGCGAAAAATTAATAAACAACCCTCGTATAATTTGATTTTCTGATTTATTGTTAAATGTTAATTACATTATTGTGACACTGATATTATGTTAAATTTTTACCTTTAAAAATGAATTTTTCTGGGGTGGATTATGTGTTGGCTACAAGAAATTATGAACTCACCCTCGTATAATTTTACATATCCAATTTAAGAATATCATAAGATAAACTTGTGCCAAAATTTCATTTAAATCGCTTTGTATTTAGGATTTCTATGACCTTATAAACTTAATTAATTTCTATGACCTTATAAACTTAATTTTTTCACATATTACATGTTATAAGGCATAAACCCCAAACAATCTTTGGTGGTGTAGGGTATAATTAATTATCGATACTATCGTTTACTTGATTATTTGAAATATATGGCGATAATACTTTTTCAAATATGACTATTGTTTTTGGTTTTCATGTTTTTGGGGCGTTATCAATATTCTCTTTTTGCAATTATTACAGCAGTTCTTTTATGATTTTGTACCAATAACTTTCCGATTAAACTCTAATCTATTTCTGAAAGAAATAATTTCAAAGCGAGTAATAAACGAAAACCCGATAGTGTTATTTGGATGTAAAGTTATCTGCTACATTAAAATTAAACAACCTTTACACTTTTCACATTCTACATTTGGGCCGATATCCAAGCTCTTTAAGCATCTAAAAGCTTTTAAATGTGGACATAAGTTCAACTCTTAATTGGTGGTTTCAGCTGTCCAAGTACATGTCATTCTATTGGAGACCTCTCTTGAAGTATTTTTTCCGTTATCTTACTAAAATTTTATTGCAAAAAAAAAAAAACAAACTGAACCATTGTGCAACTGATTAGTACGGGAATAAATATGATATTAATACGAGATTACCAAATCATGCTAAAATTAAGAAAATATTTATCACAGTCGCCTAATTTAATAAAATCTGTATTATAAATTTACACAACTTTTAAATTTTAAATCTTAAAAATTGTTATTTATTTAAATATTATTAAACAAAATATATGACACTGAATCAGCTGTCACATTTTAATGCATTTCTCTTTTAATTACTTTAAAATTAAAAGCCGGTTATAAACTTTTTATATTTTCTCTTTTTATTATATTTTGTTTTCATTTCGTAGACATAAGTGTGTTTATACGATATATAAAATAAAAAAATATAAATTTTGTTTAAGAAAAAAATAAAAACTCACATAAAAACAATTATAAATGTTATGGTCGGTCAGGGCCGACTGTGTAATACCCTACACTACGTTTTTGGTTGTAAAGAAATGCTACGAAATATTTATTAGGGGTCCTTGTATAATTTCCTTTTCTCATTTGTGCATATGTGTGCAATAGATAATTGTGACACTAACAGAAATGTGAAATTAGTACATGTTAAAACGATTTTTTATGGATTATGGACCGATCGTCGTATAATTTCAAACAGCGGTTTTGGCTTGTATTCTTTTTTTAATTTCACTAAATATTTTTGCAATTTCAATATGTATGTGCAATTTATGAATTTCAAAGTAATATTTGGAAGGGTGGTTAAACGGAACCTATGAGAAATATTTGATCTATCCTCGAATAAATGAGAAAAAAACTTTTTTTCGCAAAATTTTCAAAAAATCGGGGGACATTTGTATGGGACCTATACGAAATTGTGGAGTCATTATAACCAATTTCAATATTCGTTTTCCTTGAGCCAAAATAATAGTACGTGCCTGCTACCTGTACTTTACGAACAAGCTTTACGTAGCCACGTAGCCACTACCGCATAGTGGTAGTACTATTTTTTCTGCCCGTTTCAAACATCTGCATAAACGCATAATACCCGCATCACATATGGTGGTGTAGGGTATAATAAAATCAACAAAAATATACTTAATAAATTCTATAAAATAAGAAATCTTCTTAAGTTCTTATTTATATATTTTTATGTACATATATGCATACATATGTGCTTGCGTAATAAGTATATTTGCAAATAAATTATTATATTTTTAGGTAACAATTTAATATTCATAAAAAATAATTCCATATGTTTTAAGAGAAAAGATATTAAATTTTAAACGATATAAAACCTTTTAGTAGAAGGTATTCGGAAAAAGTAAAGATACGAATCAAAAAGGTGAAGATTTATATCTTCACCACTATCAATCAGAAAATCTGTAATTTGGTGCTCAAATTAATTTAATGTAAACGTGATCTAATTTACTCCATACCCTATACCTATTTTATCTGACTAGTTGCCTAATAATAGCTTCAGAAATGTGTTTCTGAAAAATTTGAACTTTATAATGTTGCATTATAAGTCTTCATTCTTTATTTTGAAGAATGGATCCCTTTTATATAAGGGAAACTACTCCACTCCAAAAATATCATAATGCAAAACATTTTTAAAATTCATTAAAATCTTTCCTTTTAAGAGGTTTACTACTCAGTTATCGGGTTTAAAATTTTTTGCGATTTAAAATCTTTTTTGCCGGTTTAAAATAAGAAACTTCTTAGGACAAACTTTAACAACTTTTGACATTTCGTATGATGTTATATGTTTGTGTTGAATTCACCGTACATTGTAAATAAAAATTTTACAAGATTCATTAGAATAGATGAGTCATCGCCTCAGACTTTGATTTAAGGATATAAATCCGAGAACTGAGGCGGCAAACTCAAGTCTTGAATCCCGTTTTCTTATAGCTAATTTTTGACCAACTTTGATGAACGCTTCGTGCCATAGCCATGCTAAAACATTCAACGAAGTGGTGTTTTTTACACGAAATAGCATTACATATGGGTTGTAAAAATATCCCTGAAAATATTGCGGTCCACTTTTACTTAGATTTCCATAGTGGACCAAATACACTGTCTGAAAAACTTGTTTAATCCAAATGGACTATGTAAGGCACTTTGCATTTCATATTTAAAATATTGTTTCAGAATTGATTTAATTGATTCGTTCGAAAGAATAAGATATTAAAATACGACTGTAATATTTTCAATTGAACTCAATAAGAACTCTTCTGAGGAATGCGGGTAGGACAAATAATGATCCTAACATAATCCAGTGATTTTGATTTATATTTATATAAAATGTGAAAACTTCCAAAATACTGAAACCTGTATAACACAGGGATTTTGAGGTGCATATATAAGCCAGTAACTTCTGCATTGCTATAACGAATTTGGGGTTTTGTACTTTTTTGAAGTCAGTCAGCCCTTCTTTAAACCCAATTTTATTTTATTGAAAATTGATGGTTATAAAAAGCAAACCAAAAATCTGATCATCAGTGGAAACGTGAGAATGTTCCCAACAAACTAACGGTCTATCATTGCTAAATTGATTCTGACTTATATTTTATACAAAAATATAATAATTTTACTAGGTTTTACAAGATTTGCTTTGGATCTAAATTTAAGAATTCTAGCTGTAAAAGAATTCTAGCTGTAATACTTTATATTATATGTTAAAACGTCGGCCCAGTAGTTAAGCTGCCTATCAATTCCAAATAATTAGAAATTCATTCTTAATAAGAACTTAAATTGAATGAAATCCGCTAAAGTTTCTCGTCAAAAATGGGGTAAATCTGTTACCACTTATTTCTCAATAATTTAAGCAAAAACTTTAATGACTGTAACTCGCTTTATATTGGCTTTTTTACAAAAGAACATTAACTTTTTAACTTTTCACAACAAAATTGGATATTTTTATATACTGAGTTTCATTTTTTAAAAATGACGTTAGTCTGTCATCACTACATGTTATCACCAAAAATCAATATTTAGGTAAACAATTTAAATTATAAATTATGTTAAATAATGTTTTATTAAACAATTTTATTAATGGACCACAATTTTGAAAAGTAAACAAACTTCAAATAAATTTTACATCAAAAACAGGAATTTTTATTAATTAAACGTCTATGTGGTTTGAAAATTACTTAACAAAACATTGTTACATGTAAAAATGGATAAGTGAATGGATGAATGATTTCTGTAAAGTCCAAAAACCAAATTTATTTACGTAAACATTTATTACTTCCTCACATTTACATACACTCACACATACATACCAATGTAAATATTAAGAACATACATTGATACCTTCCAAACTTAATCAAAATATATCAAAATTTTGTAACTGTCAGAATTGTATGTAATAAAATCGCTTTGTTATTCGTTCACAATCTGTCAAATGTCATTCTTAATACATTTTCACAATACGAACAATGTTCAATTGTTAATGCCTGTAGCTGACATAAATATAATAAATATGAATGAAAATTTTGGAAACTAGTTATACATATATATACACATATGTATATGTGTATTTAAATAATTGTTTATAGTACAAAATGTGTATAATTAGAAAATGTTCGATGTGGAGAAAACTACGTTATATTTGGGAATTATTATTTAAGCCGTTAGTTCTTAAGTCTTTCTGATTGATTCGTGTTTAGGCCTTGTTTACTCGAAATGCAGTCATAAACTTATATTAGTTTTAAAATATAAAATTATATTGATTTGTTCTTTTATTTTATCTCAAATTCCTTAATTTAAAAAGAACTTTATTAAATGAAAAGCATTGTAATGGAGGGGTTAAAATAAAGAAACGAAAATAATGCTGTATCGAACATAATACTTTAGATAAAATTATTTAAATGAATTTTGCTGTGTTTGGTTATAAATTTAAATATTAGAAAGTAACAAATATTTGTTTTTTCAAATACGACTTTTAGCTACCCTACAACACGTTGTTGGTCATGAATTGTAGCTCCCTGAACCTAGTAGAGTGGCATTATCTTATTATGCTACTTACATTTATGTGATTTGAGCATTTTTAAGAGGATTTTCTGGGGGAATTATACGAAAGCTAAAGAAATTATGGACCTATCTTTGTAAATTTCGTCGTTTTTTCTCTTTGCCAGTTATAAACTCCTTCACAAACGCATAATACCCTTAACCACTTTATGGTCCTGTAGAGTATTAAAAATAAGCAGCATCTCCAAATTATGAAGGTAGGTTAAGGATATACTTTAAGGTCTCAATCCCATAGACATACACTAAGCATCGCCTATATTATGCATTCCCATTAAGACAGATACCGAAGTAAAAGTGACTACAGGAATTCTGTATCAAGTATGTAATTATTCAACTTCCTCTAATGAATAAATTTAAGCTTTGACAGGATTATGTGTTTCCCATGAAAGTTTGGGATCTTTGGGTTGCTGGGCAGTTGACATGTTACACAGTTCAATGTCATCCCCATATGCACTCTGTTCATTCTAATCGGTGATACCAATTTGATAATGATTTCTCAGTATTTCATTGAGTACGCCTGTCGACCTGCTAAGTTCACTTTTTTCAAGTTCAGAATATCGATGACTTTTCTTTAATCTCACTTTATAGTAAAATCGTAATTTCACTATTTTCACTATTTCACTGTTCTTTGTCGAGGAAAACGGCTAGGAACCCAGGTGATACGTAACGTTGCAATTGCAGAAAAGTTGGTTATAGTTTTGTTGCGTACCAGGATAGTTTCTTGCATTCTTAAAATGTTTCTTTCAATTTAAGTCGATTTGGCTGTCGTTAGAGATGTATAGATCTCTCTGATCTCAATTTTACCAAATTATATGTTTAATAGACTACATCCACCCTTATCGTACGTATCTACGCTTGTAGGACCATATTATGGTGTGGTGGTCGGAGTTGTATTCTGGTTTCTAGTTTTTCAATCCAGTCCTAACCCAATTGTTTCTAAGTGGTTTTAATTTGGCATCCTGTTGAATGTTTCAAATCAATTGTGTCTTCGGATAATCCATTCCCCATAGATTGGAGTGGATAAGCCGTAAAAGCGGCTTCATATCGTATATGAATCTAGTTGGGCTGAACAAAAATTATATTACTGCTATCGGTGTCATTCTTAAAGAATATGCTGCCTAAGTATAGCATGTGCATCTTTAGGTAGCATATTCTTTGAATATTTTGCATAATCATTTCACATCCACTAATGTCCACCATATTACTGAAGCGTAAGAAAGTAAATTGGTTCTTTTATATATTGACTAAAATCTATAAGCCTTCATCGCACTTTTCTTAAGATATTCCCTCCATTTCGGTTATGTCTATGAATTGGTTTCATAATCGATCAAAGAACTCTTATTCTTTGATAGACGGCTTCATTCATTGAGTCTGCCCTAATCTTCCCTTCATATAAACATGTTGTCTCGGCCTATCATCTAATATAGCCCGCTTCAATATGCATTCTATTGGTCCTAGTAAAACTACAGCTTTTTTTTAGAAAAATTTTAATGACTTTTATTCATTTCAATTATTATATAACATACTTGTGTCAAGATGCAGGATATCTTTAAACATATGAAAAAGCTGATTTATCACAATCTTATAATCATTGTCATTGTTTTAGTAATTTCTTTGTACAAGTTTAAATAACTCTGTACACAAGTAAAAGTAAAACTAATCAAATTTCGAAAGCACTTTCATAAATACGTTTAAAACTAGAATATATTATAACAAGTAAACATCTTCATTCACACCTTAATAACATACTTACTTTATATTATGTTTCCCAACATTCTATACCTTATTTCTCATTGATTTCTTCCGAGTCTTTTTCTAATTATTTTAACAATTAGATTTTAATTCCATTGCACTTGTTCTTCAATTTTGACATAAATGTCCCCAATGTCCTCATATCACATAGAAAATAACCGGAAAATTGAAGAGGGTGATTAGAGAGGATTTGGAGACCGAAAGCCTAAAAATAAATGTTTTAGGTAAATTGTTTGTATGTGAAAGTTTACATATATGTGGGTTTGTATGTTTATAACTATAAATATGAGTATCCTTTTGGGACTTCTATTAGACGACAAATACATATGTACTTGTATATACACAAATATGTATAAACATAATCAGGTGTACATAAATACTTACATAGCAAGAAAGACAATCTGAAAAGTATTTTGAAATTATAATTTTTGTAGAAAACTTTTTTGAAGCACATTTTATTTGGTCTCGCACTGTTCAACCAAATTGCTAAATTTTAAGTTCAAAATTCACCTCATTTGTAATATACTGGACACAATGACGAGGTTACAAGGCCCGTAAGGTAAATTTTGTTACACTGTAGCGACTATTTTCTGCAGAATGAACTGGTATATACATGAACTTTCACATTTCAGCAAAAATTTGGTAATTTATTTTAATTTAAATGTAATTTGTCATTAAATTCTATAACATTAATACTTCACACAAGTTTTTGTTAGTTAAGCACTGGAACAAAAATAGGCCAAACTAAATTGATTAAAAATCTTGACGTTACTGTTTGATTCACATTTAATATAATACATATGGAAAAGGCCATATAATACCCCTCTTAAATTAAATTTAGGCATTCTTTTATCGAACACGTAGAGAAAAGACATTTTTCCAACATGTTTGTCGCAACACTACTATTTTCATGGCAAACATTAATTGCTTTCACCAACATAACATTTATTGAATTAAATTTTATTTAAGAATTATTTTTTTGCTGCTATAACATATCAACTTAGTCATTCCGTGTGTAATGCTTAGAAGGAATTATTTCAGATCTCATCATGTATTTATTTTCTTGCATCGAAGTCGATTTTAATATGTCCGTCTGACTGTCTGTTGTTGGCACGCTCACATCCACAATAATTGTCACAATGAAGTTTGGCCGAGAAGTTTCCTGTTTAACCCAGTAAAATCAGTTTAGTGTATTAAAAGATATAGACCGATAACTGAGGCACCCTCCAAGTTCAGTAAAAATCTTTCTTAAAATTGTCAGTTAAAAATGCCGTTCAAAATTTATCAAAATCGGTTCCGTAGAAGAAAGTTATAGCCAAAAATATAATTAATTTTATTTCTCATTAAATGTTCTGTGCTGGATTGTAGAAAACTTTTATATATTGTATCGGTGTGTGAATGTTTATGTGCGATACATAACATATGCATTTCACACGCATTTGTGGGGAAGAAAATTGAAAATTCGGCATAGCCTATTATAACATTGTTACTTTTTGGAAGTATATTTAACTATCCAACATCTTACGGTTGAAAATGTCTCAGTTATAACAAGATTATTGTCGTTATACCAATCATAAACATTTTGGTAATTTTAACAAAATAATTTTTATTTGATCAAAATATTATTTTCATTTTATTTTGATCAGTTGTATATGGTGAGGTTTATACTTTAGTTTAGGAAGTTCGCGCCCTTTGTGGGTCAGCGTTTCAAAATAAACGTCTAAATAATGTGCTTATTAAATATACATAAAATTGCAATGCGGCATAACCATAATATGATTGTGTTATGATTCCTCTCTTTTATTCTTACAACGACTATTTTTTTATTAAATTTATTGATACCCGATAAAGCATTCACAATAAATATTTGAGTCTTTCATTTAAAATTATTAATTATTATTTTATGTGTGACAGGAGGTTAACAGGAGGTAAAATCCTCAAATCACTGGGAAGGCTCTTCAAAAAAATTGAATTCGATTCCATTAAAACAAGAAATTTGAAAAGATTTTGAGAAAGATTTGCAGTTTGAATATGTATTTTTCTTGGTCATAAGTACATTTGACAAAAGCCTGCTTGTCGCTGTCTTGAAGAGTTTTTTCAGATCTGCAATTCTATCCAATGTAATTTGAAGAACTCATGACTCTGATATAACAATAAATAGTGTAGATCACTGAATGCAAATACCACAGGATTAATATCTAAGAAAATATTATTTTAATGATCAAGGTACAATTTAATTAAAACTATACTGTCGAATAAAAATTTATCGAATAGAAATTACAGTAAATGAGGGAAATATCACCAGAACTTATGGCTGGAAAGAATGAAGAAATAGTGATTTTCTTCAAGGATTTGTGAAATTTTTGAACACCAATAGTGTTAGCACCAGAATTCAATATAAATTCATCCAAGTTTTTTGTAATAAAAACAATTTAAGTATCAATTTATTTGAAAATATTTTAAAGCCTTAAACTCATTTGAGACTCATCCATAAAAATTTTTGCAAAGCCCCGGTATATTGACTTAAATAAGAATATAAATGACACTAAGAATATATACTTATAAGTTTGGAAAATGACAAGTATATATTTTCGCATACTTTACTCATTTTTTAAAACAATAAATTGAGTTTCCTTGCCATCAGTCCATAATTACTGGATGACAATTTTTTTATGAGAAATGCGTTAATTATAAACACAAATAGAGTTTATATTACCCAAAATTGTATGCTTATCGTATTTTGATTCAATCTAATTTCGTATACCTTATTCTGAAGTGAAAATATAAAAAACCTTGACACATGCTTACTATCCAGCTTTGTTTTCAGTTAGTTTTTTTCTTGACTCATCCAAAATAAACGTTGAAGCGTTTATATAGCCCTCAGCATAGGTTATTGTTATCGTCTGATTCGATTTCAAGATACTGATTCCGTCAAAAAACTAAGCGTTATTTAGATTTTGTGACGTTGATTTTGCATTTGAATGTAGCTCAATAATTAGCAACAGTCTTTGTCATATAGACATTTCAATTGCGCATCATTATTTTTATGTCTTAATCACTTAAAAAAAAGGGTATTTGTAGACTTACTCTCCGAAATACCACATTTCTTTATTATTGATGCCAAGCATATGTGATAGATATCCAAGTACATATTATTAACTTTTATTTCAAATATTCTACAACTTTTAAATAACTTCTGCATCTAATCTCGTTTGTATTTTGGTAAATATTTTCCGATTATGAAATTGTGCTTGTAAGTATTTCAACTGTATAAATGTAAACAGTTTGTCGTGTAATCATATGCCAGTAGACAAAATATATCAAAGTGTCGTTCAAGTTGTTTGTTAGTTTGTTATATATTTGTGTGTGTGGTATTTATTACGCATACATACACATTACCAATTGTTTGCCACATATAAAGGTTTTGATATGCTTGCAGGTAGTTTGAGTTAGAAGGACAAGTAGAATCGCATGTATCCCATGTTATGAACACTTATTTAATTATAGATTCTCGCCCTTAAGGTACTCATTTAATTCAATTATTTTGCAACATTAACCTTGTTGTCATAAATGTCAATGTGTACCACCCTAATGATTAAAAATTAATAAGGTATATATTTCGTTGAGCCGTCAATTATAATATTTAATGTAGAAGAATAAAAAGAGGGCGAATGAATTCGTTCTTATAATGGTGGGATATTCTCTTTTATTTTTTTATTTTGAGAATAAATTTGTTTATTTAATAAGTAAAATGTATGCGTAAATATAAATTAAATAAATAATTATATACCTAAATATAAAAACAGTATTGTAGTCATTTAACTTACATAATTTCTTTTTTGGAGGGAAACATTTTTTCAATTCTAGGATGGTGAAACATTCCGTTACCCCGTTATTCGAAATTTGTTTGGAATGACTCTTGTATAATTTGGTTTTCTTATTTCAGCTAAAAATTAAAATACTTTACCATGATACCATCTTTATAAAAAAGCCTTCTTATATTTAGTACCTTTATGAGCTAAGAGGCACATTTCGGTGGGGGAATTGGAAAAGGTATCCGTGGAAATTAAGTATTTACTAAACAGTTTGCACAATTGAAAACTATTTTTAGGACCATTTTAAAATAGATGCCACAGCATTCGCGATCCTAAAAACAAACCTTTCACGTCCACACCGATACACTTCAAAATCGTATAGTTGGCGATAGCACACGAATGGTGAAAATGACCGTCGGAGAAAAGAATATAGAATAGAAAGAATATTCCAGATGCAATGCATCGAGGTTATCGTTGAAGATGACGTTATTATGGTAAAGAGAATAAAACAGGAAAAATTAATATAAAATGTACGATTTGCAACTATATTCAGCGAAACTGCAAAGTTCCTATTAAACGAACTAGATTTGTTTCACTGCCAATAAAATTCCGTGGTGAGAGAAAATGATCCCTTACTGGCAAACATAATATAAGCTGAGAAATAAGTCAGAAGGATGCAATAAAATATCCACCGAAATAAGATCAATGATATCATTCTCTATTGTATGAAATAACCAAGGAGATGATCTTGGAAAGAAATGAAGTAGTTAAAGACTTCACAATATGATGAAAACTATGAAAGTGATATAAGCAATAACGAATTGGATAGAAGATTATCCATAATATAAAGCAGGAAAATCACCATTTGAAATTTGGAAAAGTTTATGAAAGCCGACACTTCTTTATAATCAACACAACACTAGAAAGGTTTGTTACCAGTATAACAAACTCACTGAGATGGGACAATATAGTTATCAATAAATTAAATAAAGTAGTCTATAGAATACAGAAATTCAAAAGGTTCAGATCCAAAATAAAATAAAATAAAATAAAATAAAATAAAATAAAATAAAGTTTGTACATCTTGAAAATGAGTATGGAAAAGATAAAATAGCAACAAAGAGTCTTAAACGAGAGGCTGAATATGTTTTAGAAAAACATCACATGAAAATGCGGAAACATCTAGATTGCAAAGTTAGCATATAGATGGGTTTGGAGCTCTTTTTAAAATTGTGTGATAATTACCAAAGTTCAACCTACCAAAATTGAGTTGGGTTTACTATGTGTAATGCTGCAATGTCTTTGAATATATTTTTCAAAATCCCTCGAAAATACAAAATTATTCCTTAAATCAAATTAATAATATTTATGTAGTTTACTAGATTTATTATAACAAAATATAATTATTATATATTAATAAAATTAGTCAGAGATTAAATTTCTCATTAAATTTTGTGTTAACAAAAACACTGATTAAATATTTTAATTATTAGTGAGCTTAAGTTATTATTCATATTATAAATATTAGTAGTCGTAACTTTTAATGCATGTTTTTATTATTTTTAATATAAAATAAATCCCTAAGGATAAATTATATATTAAACTATTATTATTTTTTTTTTACCTATTATTAATTTTTATTACACCCTCCACTACCACAAGTGGTGATAAGGGTGTTTTAACTTTGTCATTTCGTGTGTAGCACCAAGAACGAATTATCTCAGACCCTATAAAGTATATATATTATTGCATCAAATCAAAATCTGAATCGATTACGTTATGTTCGTATGTCTGTCAGTTGGAAACAATCTCACGCCTAGAATAAATATCCAAATTCAATAAAATTTAACCACATTATTTGTTATTGCGGGAAGCAGTTTTCTGTTTAAAACAAGCTATATCGGTCACTAAAAAAGTTATAGACTGATATCGAAGACAATCTCAAAATGTCGAAAAATAACTTCTCTAACATTTTAAACAAACATTTTGCTGAAGCATACAGTTATATGTTCTTTATCAACGTGCAAAAGATCATCAAAATCAGGGCAATTTTTAAGGAAATTTACTTAAGAAATGAAGTATTTAAATACAATAATAAACCCAAAGAAACAAAATTGTGCTTGGATCATTATTTGACCTAGCACCCATATATCGCCTCTTCCCGAAATATGGTTTAAAGTTTAAATATGAAAAATTCTGTAGAACTTTGACACAATAAATTTCATGACTGTCTTAAATATATTTTATTGATTTTATTAATATCAGTCCATATTTAGATATAGCTCCTATGAGAGGCACCTTTCCAGAAAAGAGGTTTAGAGCTAATAAATCTTATAAACTAGTAAATAATGACAAATTCTGCTAAAGTTCCCACATAAAGCACCTTTCCGGAAAACGGTTTTGTGCTTAGAAAACTATTATATAAATAAACATATTTAAACTGTCTTTAATATATGAAACTAGTTTGACAATCATCGGCCATATGTGAATATTACTCGTTTATAATCGTACCTACCAGAATAAAATATGAACAAATTCCATTCCTTACAATAATGGTGAAGGGCATTTAAGATTCCGCACAGTCGATTATAGCATTCTTACTAGTTTTTTTATATAATAAATACAAATACAATTAAAGTAGCAATAAAATATTATTTTTGGATTACTGTTGTTTAGAGTGTGTGTAGGTGTATGTTTAAGTATATACTTATGTATTAAATTTGATTTAAATGTTTTTTTTTTCATATATTTTATATTTGCATTTTATGGTACAAAAAATTGTTTGAGATTGACAAATTGACACTTTTAGTGTTAATTAGATATATTTTTCGAATTGTAAGCGGCATTTGACACTTCAAAATGAAATTTAATTTTTCAAGTTAATTAGATGTTTTACGAATTTTATTTTAGTATAGTAATTTATATTAAAAAAGTATTGCTTTATAAGGGGTTTGTCATAATGTTAAGGAGAAAAGAAAAAGCAATTTAGATTGCTATATTCGACTATACCGAATCTTCAATACCCTCTACAACATATGTGTTTAAAAGAAATACATTATTTTTCATTTGTATGTTCGCACATACACATTTACATACAATATATGCATATTTTCCACATATGTAACAAAGGATCATTTAAGGAGAAATAATTGTATTAAATTATAAGCTATAACTTTTTTGGACTGAATCGATTTTGATCATTTTTGGAATGATAATGAGGTGCATTAATTTAATATTTCGGCAAAGTTTTGTTCTAATTTGTCGATTTATATATGGCAATTTTAGGAAAGGTCAACGTTAAATTTTGAGGTTGCCTCAGATATTCATCTATATCTTTTAATTTACTGAACCAATAATGCTAGTTTTAAACAAGAAACTTTTAAGGACAATAACTAATACACAGGCCAATTGAGCTCCGTCAATTATTGGGAATGTGAGCGTTCCAACAACAATAAGACAGGCAAACAGGATCAAATCACTTAGATTTGGGTTTTTTGCATCAATGTATATATACATAATAGGGTCTTTGATGATTCCTTCTTAGCTCTGCACATGGAATGACTAATTACTAATTACTAATTCTTACTCAACTGATGTTTTTAAATTTTGCTAGTTAAATTTATACCAACTTCAAAATTAGTATAACATTAGTATAACTCGTATAAATTGTTTTTCTTAATTATGCTTATGTGTGCAATAGATTGAAATGATTCTAACATTTATGAGAAATTTATGCATTTAAAAAGTAATTTTTTCTAGAGGGCTATATAGAATTAAGAGAATATTATGTACCAATCCTCGCATAATTTCGCAAAGTAGTTTTGGCTTATATTGAACTTAATTTAACTAGATATATTTTTAATAGCCACGCATGTTTATTTATATTAATTTCAAAGCGATATTTGCGTTGTAGGGGGCCTATGAGAAATTATGGACCTATCCTCGTATAATTTGGCACATCATTTAAGAATATAATAAGACTTATTTTCGCAAAAATTGGGAATTTTAAGGACTGTATATGCTTATATGAAATAATAGACCGCTCATAATCAAATTTTATAGGCATCGTCCTTGGGCCAAAATAATTCTACGTGCCAAATTTCATAAAGATATCTTCAAAATTTGAAAGTTTGGAATACTTAAAAGTAGCGGTAAGACTATTTTCTCTGCCCTTTATACCACTTTTTTTATTACAAATAATGTAATTACAGCAACAAAAAATACGTGTTTGTTAGTTTTGTGAGGAACATATCGGAAAAAGTGCCGGCCAGCAATGTGGGGAAGACTAATGTAAACTTCAAACCCAATTTATCGTCATAATCTATTCATTACAGTAGATGTATGAATGCTTCCAAAAAACAAACGCCATACAGGTGAAAATAGATAAATTGTCCCTTTTTGGTGTTACAAACAAAATGACAAACTTAATATACTCTCTTAACTACTTGTTGAACTTGTTGAATAATTAAACAATTTTGATTTCTATTAATAAGTTCTTGCAATATTATTTTAATCATTCACATTAAACTACAAATTAAACAAAACTTCTTTTGTCGACTTTGACGGACTACAACAAAATTAACCTAAATCTTTACATTTAGTAATTGTGAGGGCGTTAACTTCAGTGTTCTTTATATTAATATTTATTAAAATTTAACTGATTTTTTATTGTTTTATTTCCTCTTTATTATATAATAATATAGTTCGCTTATTGAGGGTAATAATGTATTTAATAATCAAAATACATAAAAAACTTCTACGGATGAGGAATTGTATATAAATTATATGATTCTATATAAATCAGAAATAACAAGTAGGAATATAATTTTAAGCAATGTCGAAACTTAAGTACCCTTTATCACACAAAAATGTATTTGCCATACTTTAAAGTAGATCAACTTACAAAAATTACTATTAAGTCCAAAAATTTCAAAAAGTTTTAAATTTTAAAGTATATTGGTACAATAACTATATTAGTATATGAATCCGTTAAAAATGTATATTAATCGCAAGTTGGAACTTTATTTTTTGAGATTTTTTACAAAAAGGTGGCAACACCAACTTATAAACCACTTCTAATTCTTTGCTTCATAATATTTTTTGTTTTATAAAGAAATCCGTTTGAAATTTTATATTGCGTTTTATGATATTAGGGCGGAGACATTACCACAAGCCCTATCCAAATGTATTTCCCTTTCCATTAAGTTCTAAAATCGCGAAAGTAATTATTGTTCTGACTCAAAGAGATGTAAGCCTAAATCCTAAAACTAGTGGTGGTTGGAGGTAAAACAACCCACAATAACTCAGAATTTTTAATACAATTTAATGTCTGCCTCCAAGCTTAATAAATGTTATAAAACAAGGAAGAACTTCACATATTATTAGAGGTTTAAGAAAATTGAAAGAATCTGTATGAATTCCTGGCAGAAAAGTATTTCAATTAACTCGAACCTCTAATTATTACATGCAAAAAAATCATTAAGGCTTAGTGAACTTAAGCGTTAATACGCTCGTAGTTGTTTTGCGCCCTAATTGTTAAAAAATAACTTTTTTACTCTTTATACCCTACACTAATAAGGGTGTTAGGGGTACAATGAGTTTGTGACGATGCTTAAAGTATACCGATCAAAAATCACTTTTAAAACGGATTTAAGCATGACTTTTCATTCGACAAGCTGTTCCACGTAAAGGTCAGAATATTGGTAGGAACTATTTATTATCAATAATGTGGTTTAGGGTAGTGTCGTCCGTCTTGATCGACTTAAAGGACTATATAATTTTTAACAGAGTTGAAAATAATTAAATTAACCGAATTTAATAGTTTTTACAATTTTTCTTCAATATCACCTTTTTCACAAGAAACACATCACAATCAACATCACTTTCCACACTTAAAAAAGTCAGTGATTGAAAGACTGGTTAAGAGTGACCTATAAACGATATGTCAGATTTTTTTAAATTTTATTTTCAAATATTGTTCTTCGCCATAACTCAAGGACATACCCGTATAAATATGAGCAATAACATTGGTTTATATACATTTGCTTATAACCACAATCTTTATATAACAAACAGCAAAAAGTCACAAAGTTGAACCACATTATGATGATACTGCGAGAATTTAATAATAATTTTTTATGGACTATAAAAACAGAATGACTTAAGATGTCACAGATAAATGTTTGCAACAACATGGGAAATCATACTTCGTTATAATAAAAAACTCTTTGCCATTAAAGAGTACTGCTCGTCAATTTTGAATAGCAAACTATTGAAAAATGTCGAAGATCGATTCATATAGTATAGAAAATAATTAATGATATCACTTTTTGTGAATTGTTAAGTGATAGAAAAAGTGAATACCCACAGTGTAGAAATCTCTTACAAGAATAAAAAGAACTTCTACATTCTGACCACTCTAACTACATATTTCAAGACCTCATTGCCTTTCAAGAACTCAATGCTTTTATTATTGTAATTCTGACCAACTTAAACCAACCACTGATTTATATATTTTTTTTTTTTTTTGGAAATTTTATATCAATACAGTTTTCTGTAATAAAGCAGTCAAAAAACTTTTGTACATATATATAAATATTAAAAACCACAACTATAAATTTCCTTGACATCATATTATCCTGAATACGATAAAATTGCATAAATTTTTTCTTCATCAGTTACTTTCTGACCATTTATAGTTTTCTGCTTATTTCGCTGTAATAAGTGATTCATTCATGTTTCAAACTCTCATACATGGTTACCATGTTATTTAAAATCTTCACCTTTTATAACTTACACCACCGTAGGTGGATGGAGTATTATGTGTTTGTGCAATCGTTTGTAACATCCAGAAAAACTGGTGTTGCACCCACCCTTAACTATTACCGTTCGACCCGGAATTATTTTCTGAGTCAATTTAAAGATATCCGTCCTTTATCCGTCCTTTATTTTATCTGTCTACCCTCACAGATATCTTGACGAAATTTGGTAAATATTATTAATATTATTATTATTGTTATTATTATTATTATTATTATTATTATTATTATTATTATTATTATTATTATGGCCTAAGTATGAAGCCTTTTAAAATTGCCTATATTCAGTTTAATTTTTCAGGTAACTCTCATTCAAATGTTTCTCCCGGAATGGAGTTTTAAACTTATAAAAGTCGTAAATGTAAAGCGATTAAAATTTTGTGCCAAAATATGCGAGAATCGGTTCATTATTTCTCATAGGCCCTATACAAACTCCCTCCAAATATCCCTTTAAAGGACATAATTCTCAACTATTAGCAAAAATCTATGTGTAAAATTATCCGAGGATCGGTTCATAATTTATTCTAACTCTCATGTTACACTTCAGAAAACTTAATTTTACTTATTTCATTTTATTTTATTTTATGATTTTTATTATTTCTTAAAATTTAAGTTTTTTAACTGTAAACTTAGTTCACTTAAACTACTCTGTCTGATCAAGAAAACCTCCATATTAAATTTTCTTATAATCAAAGAAGTTCCAACAGCAAAATTAATTGTAAAATTAAACGTTCCTAAATAGGGTGAGTAATTTCTTTGAGAAAGAACTGAATAAAAGTGTTCGGAAACCTATCAAAGGAAAAATTTTATAAGACAAGAAAAAAACACGTAACAAATGGAATTCTTCACAAGTAAAGACAAAGCTTAATGTTCCTAAGACTTTCAAACAAGTTGCTCACATTTTACGTAGAAATGAAAACACAAAATGAAAGAAGACGAAGTGTAAGCCTAAAATGCGCAGCGGAATGGAATTAGATAACTTCCTTAGATAACTTCTTCGACGAAAAAAATTAATTCAGGCGGCATTGACTCATACTCATGTTATTTAAGATTTGAGACCAAATGATGTTCGTATGTTAAAACTTGGTTTTGGCGTTGATACAGCATATCTCTGTTGGAGTAGCTGGCTTGCAGTCGGAATTAAACACAGTGTTGTCAGATGTGGGGATTTGTCCCCAAAATTTATATTTTAAAATATATTTGATTTTCGTGGGGATGGATTTGGTTATTTCCATAAAATTTGGGGATTTTTTAAAATAATTTTACCCATTTTTCAGAGAATTTTGTTATTTTATTGTGTTAATAATCTTCTTATTTGTTGCTTGATTCTCGTTCGTAAAGAAAAATAAAAGTAACCATTGAACTTGTTCTCATTTTAACGTATTTAAACATTTTAATATTTTTCGGCATTATAAGCATAATAAATTCGGCTGTGCCGAATCCTTGTGCCGAATTTCAATAGAATTGTTCAATTTTGTAAAGTTTCATAAGCTCAAAAGTGTTTACCAGGAAGAAGCCTTATATGGGAGCTATATCAAAATATGGACCAATATTGGTCAATTAAGACAGCGATATCAATAATTGTGTAGAGTTTAATTTGGGTATATTTAAGAGTTTTATAACCTAAAAAAAGTTTTCCGGAAAGGGACTTAAAATGGAAATTATTGAAAAATGAACCGAGTTTAGTCTAATAAATAACATTTATTGAAGAGATTTAAATCAAAAAATGTTTACAAATTTAAATAAAATTGCTCCATAGTTTTATAAGCTTAAAATCATATTTCGGGAAAGGGATTTATATGGGAGCAAAGTCGAGCAATGCCCCAGCAAAATCGAAATTTTTTGAATTATTTTTACATCAAATTTAATATATATGATAGTATACAGGAGAAAACAATAAACTAATATACAGGACATAATTCCATTTGCGTAGAATTCTTATTTAGTCCAGACAAAGTACGAAAATAATTTGAATTTTGCTAAGAATGAAATTCTGTGATATAATATAATTTTAGGTATGTAAATATTTTGATGAAAATTAAAAATGTGAATATTTTGGGGACTTAAGGCACAATTTGTCTAACAACACTGCCTAAAACCAATGGAAAATCAAGTAATGTTCAAAACGAAAGCATAATAACTTTAACAGAGATACTTCAATTCAAAAATAATGCAAGTTTGAGAAGGAAATTAATACCAATATTCTTGAGAAATTAGTGGAATCAAAGCTAGAATATTCTTAATAATGCTATAGAGACTTGTAAACTGAAGTACGTTTATGCGAAAATACGATAAATAATGACAGTTTAACTTTTAATCAAATACAAATGAAGTTTCTTGTTAAAAATAATTTTAAATGAACTCAACCCAAAAATAATATTTGCACTTAATTTTTTCTTGTTTAGTTTTTTTTTAATTAATTATAAGAAGTTAAGTTCATTTATAGAAATATTCACCAGTGTGTAGTCATCATTAAAGGAAATTCATTTTTTTATATTAAATTGGAACAAATAAAACCAAAAGCAGTGATGCATTTCTTCTTAACATAATTAAATGTTCAAAATATATATCATCAAAAATAAATGACAGGTATCTGTATTTGAATGTTAATCAATATGTTTTTTTTTAGTTTTAGTTAATTCAAATCACACTTCTGCATAAGATATTAATCACTGTTTTACACTTTCAATCATTTTTCGATTTTTATTTTATTTTTTGTTGAATATGTACATTTTGTAGGTGTCAATTAAAATTGTTTTGCCATTTTTTCCTTTATATCTCTATACATTTTTTTCTATTTTACCAAACATTGATAGAGGCAATTAAAAAATTCAGTGATGAGGAAATAAGTGAAATAGAGTTGGTTATTTTCTATACATTTTGAAAATTGGGCAGGTTAAAAAATGAAATATTTAATTTTTTGGTACCTTTACAATGAAATTTACATATTTTGCTTGGATAAGCGTTCGATCATTTCTATAAAAATTGCTGAATTTTATAAAAGAAAATTTGGAGATATCTCCGGATATCTATCACTATGTAATGCTACTAGTTTAGCTTATATAAAATTGAGAGAGCTTTATTTCGTTTTTTCCTTGCAGCTCAGCACATCACTGATGTCATCATTTCAACTTGTTTGTTAGTGAAAACCCAACTATAACGCTTTACACACGACTTACAGGAATGCAATATATTAAGTCAAAATAAATTTTTTTCAAATCTAAAGATTACACTTTGTGTATACAACTCAACTGGAAAATTTTGAAAATAACGTTGAAGAAAATTAATAGATAAAATCAAAATATATAGAAAATATTAAAAATTATATTTTATTATAACCTCAACCACCACAAGTGATGAAGAGGGTATAATAACTTTGTCATTCCGTGTGTAATGCTAAGAAAGAATCATGAAAGTAACTAAAATCTGAGTCAATTTAGCTATATGCACCTGTCTATTTTAGACACGCTCACATCAGCAATAATTGATATATCTAAATGAAATTTGGCTCGAGTATTTGATTGATTATTTGAGTATTTGACAATCGTGAGAAGTTTTCGAATCAATATGTTAAGAGATATAGACTGATATCTGAGACAACCCTTAAATTTAAGCGAAGAACTTCGTAAAATATATACCCCAATACTATTCCAAAAATTATCAAAATCTTTTGATTTGTGGGTGTATATGCGAGTGTTTATGTGCGTATAATGTATTTATTTCGTAGACTTTTGGGATGGAGGTTACTGAGGATTCGGAATAACCGAATATAGTATTTTTACTTAATTGTTTTTATTAATGCTACTTAAAACACACTCTCAGATCCTAATCGTCCAATATTTTTATACAATTAACCACCTTTGGTGGTTGGAGTTTAATGCGTTTGTGCTGTTGTTTGTAACACTCAGAAAAAAGGTGTTACATATACCTTTAATTATACCGTTTTACCCGGAATCACTTTATGATCGATAAATCGATGTTGCCAAGAAAACGTTTTGAAAATCTACAACTACTAATGAAATTTTGTACACATTATTTTTATTTTTGTCTAAGGAAGAGGTCAGTTGAATTGGTCATGCTCTGTTCAGTACTTCAGATTTTTAATTCTTATGACTTTTTTAAAGTGAGGGTTGGTCCATTGTTCCACATAGGTCGCATATAATCTCTTCTAAATAGGGCATAAATCTCATATGTTCGTTGGTACTAATTGTAATAACAAACGGTAAAATTATAATAAAGATGAGATAAATCAATGTGTGAAATTTCCATAATTTCTTCTAGATATCACTGTCACTGATAACAATATTTCTATCAAATGAAAGCTAAGCATATTTTTGCATAGAACACTATATTTTTAGGCATATTTCATACAAACTCGGATCACCCTACCTTGCATATAAAGGGGGCTATTTCATCCGAGGCCTAACAAAATTTTGAATTCAACCCGTTTTTCAAAAGTAGAGGGAGAAATACTATTTCCGCATGCCCGAAACATTCACCAAAGGTGGTCAGCTATCAGCTTATGGGATCCAAGACTTGGATTTGCCACCGTTGTCCCTGGAATAAAATCCCACAGAGAAGATCTTCATCAGAAGTAAACTTGAAATATTAAACTGCCTATAATCTGAAACGATGCCTAATGAATCTTATTCAATACATGTCCAAAAAGTGCGCTGAATTTAAATGAAGTAGGAAATATTATTGGAAATGTTAAAAGTTGCTTTAGTTTCTAACAGATTACTTTAAAGTACGTATTATTTTTATTGTATTTTAATTTTTAGGGAAACGTTAATTAATTTTCTTGTCATTTTTGGATAAAAGGAATATTATGAAAAGGCAAGAAAAAATAAAAAATTTCATTCATTGGTTTAAGAGAATATTTGAGGCGATGGGTACTTACTCGAAAAAGTTGCTTATGTTTCGAACAACCATTTGTAATCCTGTGCAATGCAAAAATACTAAAATATTCAGAATAAACTGAAATTTGTCCAAAAGTGTTTCAGATATGATACCCTCCAGAGGGATCTAAAATCATATTATATTTTAAAAACTTGGCTTCAAAGTACGTATTAATAAAGTCAAAAAATGATTTCTTTATAGACCTTTTGCTTATAGATTTACAGTATAAAGAAAAAAATGCAAAAATATTTGTATTTTACACAGGCCAAATATTTTATATTCAATGAAATTTTCCATAATAGACAAATATTCGCCTTTAAAAATAAATGAAACGTGTTTTTTTTAATTATAATTATTACTATTTTTATTTTTATTTGATTTAATTATACAAACTTAGAGATTAAAAATCAAAAGAGAACAGCTGCCAGTTTTTTGATAAAAACGATTTTATAAAAAGCAAATATTTTCTTACATTTTCTACACAACTCTCACAATATACCGAATTTTCGAATTGGAAAAATAGACAAAACGTGTATATTTATTTTTTAATTTGTTGATTAATTTTAATTATACATACTTATGGACTAATAATCAGAAGAAAAGAGCTGCCAGATTTTTTTCTAATTAAAAAAATCCTACAATTTCTCTAAGAATTTCAGAAAATACTAAATATAAAACATGGAAGAAAAGGCGAAATCTGTATTTTTAATTTTATGTGAAGTCTTTATTTAAACCACAAACAAATAATACTTAGGCGTATGAGTTATAAATAAATTTTATTAAGTATACTCTTTGCACTCCTTATGTAATTAGTAAGAAGCATTTTTTAAATAACTTTTGATATATAAAACCAAACGTAACGAATTATGGCAGGTTAAAGAGACTTAAAAATTATATTATTTTACAAAAAATAGTATTTTTTGCACTTTTTATAAAATATATATATGACATTATCCTACTTTTGAAATTAGAGAAATATATAGTATATATTTTCAACCATATAAAAGTCAGAATTACAAAATTTTAGATTTTTCCAATCAACATTGTGGTCAGTATTTTAGATCTTGAGTTCCGAATATATGGGTGGTATTGAACCCCTGAAATTATTTTCATCAAAATTTGTTTTTTTCTTAAATGCAAGTTTCCAGAAATGTGGGATAAATACCATTTTTTTGCCAATTTTTGTATGGGAACGAATCACTCTTTAACATATATCACTTTGCTTTCACACGACTTCCTAAAATAAATTATATTAATTAAAAATTGCATATACAAACGATATTGTTTTCGTTATTCTTAATTTCCATATCAAAGAAATTCATTAACATACACTCAAATTTTTACATTTTTTATAAATTTTAAAATATATTATATATATGTTTATACTATATTTTATATAATTAATAGTTGCCCTTTTAAATTTGGGTTAATTATGAGTAGAACGCACACACCATGACAATCATAAATTTCGTATTTATAACCGTAAAAACTGTTGCATTTCATACCCTCCATCACCATAACTGGTAAAGAAGGTATATTAACTTTATCATTCCGTATGTAATGCTAAAAAGGAATCATTTCAGATCCCATAATGTATACATATTCTGGCATCAAATCAAACTCTGAGCCGATTTAGCTTTGTCCGTCTGTTTGTTGTTGGCACGCTAACATCCACAGTAATTACTATTATATAATAAGATATGGACCGATATCTGAGGCAACCTCAAAGTTCCAGCGAAGAAATTTCATAAAAATGTCAATTAGATATCGACTATCGATTAGAATAGTTTTATGGCATAACATAAAGTTATATGTACTTCATTGTCTTTATAATGTACCTCATTATCATAGAAAAACATTTACAGGCAAAAATAAAAATAATTTTGTGACTCATTAAGTGTTCCATTATTATATTTATGAAAAGCAGTTATATATTTTATACATTTGTATGTTTATGTGTGAGATTGTAAGTACGAAACATAACGAATTTACTTCACACGCATTCGTGATGTAGGGTATAGTAGATTCGGCATAGACGAATATAGTTTTCTCACTTATTCACTTTTTTCAATTATACCTTCATAAATATATATTTAATAGCTTGTAAATAATATTTAATTTTACGCATCACTAATTAATGTTGTTATTTAAAATACTCTGCAATCACTAAGACTTATATGAATCTTTAAAAAGGGGGCGTTATTATGTATTCTCTATAATTTTTAAATCTTAAAAATAATCATATTTTATCACGCATTAAAATTATTTACAATTTTCATTTTTGAAATTCGTATACGCTCCTGTTTTTTTTTTTTTTTTTGTATGCAATAATTAATGTTTAGTTAATGATATGTATGTGTAAGTGTATGTTCATGTATTCAATTATAAATATTATCGTTACGTGGTTAATATTTATTGTGTTTGATTGACCAACTAAATAAATAATTACATTTATTTAATTGATGATTTATCATAATAATTTATTGAATAAATTGGTGTAAATAATTAACCCATATCGGTACCAATGAATCAGAATTCCAAGAAAAATATACCAAACGTTTAAAATATATATTAACTGCTTATGTTTGACTTACTTTATTATGGGTATTTTTTAGAGTTCATATATATAATTGTTGGACCTATAACAAAAGAGCAGCGGATTTGGAGGAATAAGACCAAAAGGATGGATAAACATAATTTTTTTCTTAAGTGGGTGTTTTCAGAGATTACAATCACACTTAACTACATTGTCCTTTTAACTAAGTAATATCGAAGATTAAAAACAAAATTATGACTAATTTTGAGGTTACCAAAAAAAGGCAAAACAAATAATTATAGTCGAACATACAATATCCAACATCATATGAGCATTTTTTAAATCATAACAAAGCATGAATTTTTTTCGTTATTTGGGAAATTATAGGCGGATCGTATTAAATTTGGGTAGTGCTTATATAATGAAGATATGTTGAAATTTGCTATTCACTTATTGAATACAATACTGCAGCGCACATTTGTATGAGAAATGTGCAAATTAATGGGGAAGGAGCCAAGTTTC
The DNA here is from genome assembly GCA_004302925.2 of Cochliomyia hominivorax. Taxonomy (NCBI): domain Eukaryota; kingdom Metazoa; phylum Arthropoda; class Insecta; order Diptera; family Calliphoridae; genus Cochliomyia; species Cochliomyia hominivorax. The sequence goes on from PYHX02000467.1 coordinate 60,707,995, forward strand.
AGTTAATTTTTGAATAGTGGTATACAATTTTTATTTTCGTTGCACTTTTGTAAAAAAGGACTTGTTTCAAAATTCACTTTTTTCAGCAAATTCCTCACCCTGTCACTATAAGAGATTTGGCCCATTACAAATTTCTTGCTGGGATAGCTAGAAATTGTAACTTTATAATCAAGTTATTTTTTTATTTAGCTTCGACATTTTTTTCCTCCTCAAAAAACAAAAGAAAAATATGTGAAAATTAACGAAATTGTGATAGGGCTAACGGGGAAATTGTTCTTCCTAGCGTCCTGAGATTTACTTTATGCTAGAAATTCTTACAGAATTGAGAAAACAAATTGTATAGTCTAGAAAAAATAGATTTGAAAGTGCAAAAATGTTTCCACCTTTTTGAAAAAATAAAACAAAATTTTACTTTGGTCTAAATATCTCTTAAACTATAAGAGTTATCCCACACTTGTATTTTTTGTAGAGAATTATAAAGGATATGTGTATGTAAAATATTTTTTCAATCAACTCATAATTAAAATTTGTGCGGTTTTTCAACGAATCGTCATACGAAAAACTACTAGAAAAATGTCCTTCTCCATATCAAATGGAAAACTCCTCAAGCATTTTGTGACCACTGTGCGGCGCAGTGAAGAATTATTATATAATATATGTATATATTTACAAAAAATAACACAAAAAATAATTATTTATTGAATGTACTGTTTCAAGTTCAAGTTTATTTTATAGGAAAAAATCACTTAAAATTCTGAAATCGCAACGTTCTTAAATTTTTTGTTAGAAAATAAAAATTACAAAAAAGTTAATAAAAAAACAACATAATTTAAAATTTCCTGTTTTCCCGGGAAGAGTTAAACAAATTTCTCAAAATTTCTCGAAAATTTTTTCCCAAAAAATTGTTTGAATAATAAATAAATTTCTTAAGGAGAAATCATGGTGGTACAATTGAAATGACAAATCAAATTTATAGAATTTCATATTATAATTTTTGTTATATTAATTTCATTTAATATTTTTTAAAACAATAACAAATTAACAAATGATTTTCAACATCCTCAAACTTACACAAGGAAATGAATAAATAAGTGAATGTAATCGATAAATTTTATGAATTAAATTTTTGTGTTTAAACATTTTAATTCCTTTTTAATACGATGAATTTTTAATATTTCTACGAATGTTACATAAAAAACAGATGTTATTTTACATTCCAAACCAAAGCCTTGCAATCTTGGCACCATATCTTCAAAAAAGCCATGAAAAAAAGTTTCGAAAAAAAACTTTACAAACTTTACCTAAATGAAATTCAATTGTAAAATAATATTTTATTTGTTGTTTTTCTTTTCTTCGTTTACGCGCAAATACAAATTGTATACCCACTACCACCATCACCAAGAGTGGTGATGAGGGTATATTAATTTTGTCACTCCGTGTGTATCGCTAAGAAGGAATAATTTCTGAACTCATAATGTTAATATATATACTTACGTCATATCCAAATCTGAGTCGAATTAGCTGCCTGTCTTTCCACGTGTCTGCCTGTCTGTCTGTCTGTATATCTGTATATCTGATTGTCTGTCCGCCTGTCTATCTGATTGTCTGTCAGTTGTTGGCATGCTCACATCTACAATAATTGATAAGGCTCAATGAAATTAGGCCTTTGTATTTACTATTGTTCTGTAAAGTTTCGTGTTTTGAATTATCAAAATCAGGTCAGTGTATCAAAGAGCATAGACCGATATCTGAGGCAACCTCTAAGTTCCAGCGAAGAATTTTCTTAAAACTCCCAATTAGAAACCGACAAATTAAAACAAGATTTTAGCATAATACAAAGTTACATTTACTTCATTATAGTTCCAAAACTTATCAAAATCGGTTAAGTAAAAAAATGTTATAGCCAAAAATATAACTCATTTTATGACTCATTAAGTGTTCTCGTGTAACGTTTGTGAGTGTATGTGTGAGTGTGTTTGTACGAAACCAAACGCTTTCTTTTTACATGCATTTGTGGTGGAGGGCATTGAAGATGCGACATAGCCGAATATAGCATTCTTACTTGCTCAAATTATTCTTAAATATGAATGAAGGAGAGAAAAATCATAATGAAAATATATGGGAAAATTATAAGGCATTTTTTTTTACTTTTGTGAATTGGCAGAAAAATGAATAAAAAATTAATATAAATAAATAAAAAAGTACAAACTTTAACAACAAAAGTCTAACAATATTTCACAATGAAAAAGTTTAACATCGAACTCAGCTTGTCCCTTATTTCATAATGGGATGGAATCAACAAATTTTTGAAAATTAATTCGTTTAAAACAGAAAAAATTAAGGAGGCATTTTCCACTATCCACCGACCTTTGTAGAATTTAATTTTGTGGTTTGTGATTAAAAAAAAAAAATTTGTATAATTTTTGAGATCTATTTCATTTGAGGGGAGTTTCGGTGGTGAAGGTTTCGTAAGGGCCACTGGGAATAATAAACCGATGATAGAAAAATTTTCTATTGCGTTTTCAACTCGTAATAATCTTAAACATGCACATCTTTTTATCATATTAACTTTCTTTTGAGATTTATTCATTTTTATGTATTTTTCGGATGTGGAAGTTTATGGGAGCTATGGAAATTTGTGAAACGATCTTTCTTAAATTTATAGGTTTTGAATTAATAAAAATTTTTTACGATTTAAATATTTTCTTCACATCTTTAAGTTTTTTGAGATTAAAATTTATTGCGGGTGGCCATTTTTATAGGAACTACGCTAAATAGTTAACCACAGATTCCATCATTGGTCTAAAATTGTAATATATACCACATTTCATGAAGGTATGTGTATAATTACAAGCTGTAAATTTTCCGCAACATTTACAAGGACTGCCGCCCGACAGACAGCGTTAAGTAAGCACAAAGTGAATCTGAGTTGATTGATTTCTTTTTGAGCGCTCGTGATTGGTGTTGAATCCATTACCTTTCCTACATCAGCAACACAAATGGTAATGGGGTTATATAAACTTTATCAATTAATGCGCCATATCGAAAAGGAAACATCACCGATCATCGATTTATGTAGTCCGTCTGTCTGTATACTGGAAATATTCTAAATTAAGATACACCCCAAAGTCTTTGCCACATTGGCCGCAATCCTGAAGATAATTTTCTACGGATTGTCATATATTTATTTCAATTCAATATTAAATTCATTATTTGCTAGAGTCATTATTTGACCTTTCTCCCATATAAGGCCCCTTTTTGGAATAGGGTTTGTAGCCTAAAGTACTTTTAAATATGAACCAATAGTATTAGCAAAATTAATTTTCTTGTCGTCATAATATCTATATCTGACCATATTTTTAATATCTGTCCATTTTTACTCTTTGTCCCATTTAACACCCTTAAACTTGAAACAATTCTATTGAAATTTGGCACAATTATTGTTCTCATTAACTTAAATATATGTTACTAAATTGATGAACATCTGGTCCGGTTTTGCTACAGTTCCCATTTAAGGCCCCTTTCCAGAAAAGGTTTTGATATATTTTTTTAATCGTCTTCCAGGATTATTGTTTAAGGTTAAATAAGGAACAATACCATCGAAATTCAGACAACAAGGTAATTGTCTTCATTAAACGTGTCATATTTCTGTAATATTAACTCTAATGTAGGAAATACAATTTAATAAAAGCTCGGTAGCAATATTTATAGGTTTTTTCAAGGATATGTATTCATACTTCACTGTAATTATACCCTACACCTCAGTAGATAGTTGAAGTTTTATGCACTTTTGCAGAATTTTTAAGTAAAATGTTGCTACCACCACTTTAAAATGTACCGCTAGACGCAGAATCTATTTCTGATTGGATTTCAATCAGTCCGTCTGGCTGGCTATCCATATATCATATCATAATTTTGACTCAAAGACGACACCTTTTGTAGCGCCATACAAATGATCCTCCGGAATGGGATTTTAAGGTTATAATAGTTTTAAATACAAAGCGATTATAATTTTTTTATAGTATTTTAAAATAATGTAACGTGCGATCCGTTCATTTTTAAGGGATAAATAAAATATAATAAAAAAATAAAAAAAATTTTAAATTTGGAAAAATATATATACGAGGATATATTCATAATTTTCCTCTAGCTCTCCCCAGAAAAATCCATTTAAAAAGCAAAATAATGCACTTTAAGTAAAAATTAGAAAGAAAATTTTACGAGAATCGTCCTTTAACTTTTGGTCGCTACAATTTTTATTAAATAGTCGGGCTTGATCGACTACAACCGGGCTTGACCGACTATAACTTTGTTTTATAGAGGCCTTTTTCGGTAATCGATGTCAAAGCTGAATAATAAGTTTTTTTTTGCTACAATATCTTCAACTAATGCTTATTTTTGTATAATGATCGGCTCAACCAAACATAGCATTTTTACTTGTTATTCAGTTAACTCGGTCATTAAAATGTATAGCTCGTGTTTTTTCTTACTATATATTCATCAAATTCTTTATAAATTCAATTCTTTCCAAATTTTCTTAAATTTTGTCCCATTGTTCACTTTAACAATCTTGAAAATGATGGGAAAAAATATGAAGTCATAAGATATTAAGTGAAAATTTTTGTAATTTTACAAATAACAAATATCAAATGAAAATTTCATTTTAATGAGATTGTTCGAATACCAAAAATACTTGATGAATCCAATATAGATTTCGTATTAACGAATAACGACTTGAATATAAAATTACGTTTAAATGGCAGTTTGGGTATTTAACATATTTTTTTTCTCCATTTTTTTCTAGTTATATTTTTGTTTCCTGTTACATTTTATATGACATTTAGGAAAAGACATAACAAATTCAATAAGACCGTTGGCTATATTTCTTGATACATAAATTATAAGTAAATCCATTACATATTCTAAAGTACTTTTCTAGAAGAATGTATTGATGATGTCTTTCATTTCATTGTCGGCTAACATTATTGTCTGCAATATGAGTTTTAAAAAATACAATATATTTTCTTAAAATTTGTTTGACATTATTGCTATATCAGACAGCCGTCTATATATAGTTTAAGGAAATTACGAAGTGGCAGTCATATAAACATTATTTTTCAGAATTATGACAAAGTTATTAAAAAATATTTATTTATGTATTTTGTGAATTAAGCAACAACAAATGAACTTCAAGAAATAGTTTAAAGAAATATTTTGATTTATATACACACATGTAAGTATATATCGGACAATATTAATTTGATCCTAATAAGTAGCATTAGAGTTGAATTTTATTTCAAAATCGATTCTCCCATTGCACAGTAACGAAGAATAAATTTTATACCCTCCACTACCACAAGTGGTGGAGAGGGTGTATTAATCTTTTCATTCTGTGTGTAACGGCAAGAAGGAATCATCAAAGGCTCTATAAAGTATAAACATATATTCTTGCATCATATTAATGACTGAGTCGATGTAGATAGGTCCGTCTCCTGTAAATATATTCTGGCGTCCACAAAATGAACCGATTCTAACGCAAATTGCTCTGGATGTTTCGGTTCAGTAAGATAAAATATTCAAGACCGATAACTTTCTGAAAATATAAGAGAAAAACTTTTCCAAAATTTTAGCAGAATTTATCCATCAAATACTACTAAATTATTATTGCACAGAAGATTAACAACGTCAGATCAGTAAAAAGAAGGTTAAAGGGTAAAACACGCAAAATTTTTACACATCCTAAATCAGTTATTTTGATATAATAAACCTGCTGAGCCCATTTTTTGACCAGGATCCCATATAAAGTCCTTTCCTAAAATACGATTTGATGTTTATAAAATTTAGTATGAACTTATTTCATTCAATTTATAATATTATAGATCTGTATTTTTCTATAGTTCCAATATAAGGTCCCCACCCGTAATTAAAAAAAAAATATCGCTTACTATTTTAATAGAGCTTCCACATAAAGCCCCTTTCCCTGAAAAGCATTTTAAGCTTATTCAACTATTTAATATAGACAAGTTTGATTGAAATTTGACATAATTATTTTTCAAATGCCTCGAATAAGTATAGATCTATATTTGGCCAAAGCTCCATAAATCATAAATCCATTTTCCCGAAAAGAGGTTTAAGCTTAAAAAATTCTTAATTATATAATTAATATATTGAAATTGAGTAAATGTGTTTTTTAATTTAAACTATGGATAATATATGTATCCAATACGAAATTTATCAAGACAGTTTCGATTATAACTACTTTTTTGTGTCCATACCCGAAATAAGTGCTTATGTTTAAAAGGTTCTTAAATAAAGGCTGATTTTAATTACATTATTGGGCCGCAATTTTTAAGATAATTTACTGAAATTTGTTACATAAACTTATTTTGATAAAATAATAAATCCAACGAACCCATATTGTTCTGGGATCATTAAATGACGCAGCTCCCATATAAGACCCTTTCCCGGAATATATTCCGGGAAAAGGCCTTATATTTGAACCAATTCTATTGAAATTTGGCAATTTTTTTTACTATTCTAAACATATGTTATAAATTTTATTAACATGGGTCCATATTTTGATATAGCTCCCATATAACGCCCCTTCCCGGAAAACAGGTTTGAGCTTATTAAACAATTAAATAAAGACCAATTCCATTGGTCCAATGATTTTTTGTTACTATTTCTAATGTATATTTTTAACTAAAATAATCTTGGTCCATTTTTTATGTATCTCCCATATCAGGCCCCTCATCGAAAACATATGTTCTCAAATATATGTTCTCGCATTGATTCTACAACCTTTTAAGAATATCAGAATTAAATTTCCCCTAAACTTGCTTTAGTTTTAATGCTTTTAGAGTAATTATGCTTTTGTTTGGTCAATATTTCGTATGGTACCTGAGAAATAATGAAAAAATAATGGACCGACCCTCGCATATTTTGGCACATTGTTTTAGAATATACTAAGACTTATTTGTAATAAATATAAATTATGCGTTTATAGCCAAATATTATTTTCTAACTTGTTTTTTTTATTAGGACTTTTGTAATTTATATCAATATGAATAGAAACGGTAAATGAAATTATTAAAATTCACGTTGTAAAAACTGATTTCCGTTGAAATTCCATTATTTTTTGTTGCATTTTATTTTCAAAACACAAGTCCACTAAATATACATTTCATTATCCAAAGTTTAGTGATGATATTAAAGCCCCTTTTTAATAGAATATTTTCAAAAAATCTCATATTTTATCTCTTTTAATTATGTTTTTTTAATGATTCGAAACCTTTTTAGTTGACAGGTGTCTAAACAATTAATTTTTAAAAATGGGAAGAAATCATAATTAATCACTAAAGAATTTGAAAATGATTTAAAGCAATAAAATATTTATGAATAAAAAGTTTTAAACATTATAACTGGCAGTCATCAAATTGCCTATAAATATTAAATTACACGCAGAATAAAAGAAAAAGAATTTTAAAGGAAAATATAAAGAACTTTTTAAGTGAATAATAATTTATTAAGGGATTCTCCTTTTCAAAATTTAATTTAAAATACAAAGATCTTTTGAAATCCTTAAATATATATTTGCATAAATAGGTATTATAGTATGGGCGAAAAAATATGTAAATAAAAATATTAATCATGGAGTGATACTCACTTCGAAAAATATTACCGTCAATAAAAAGGTTTTTTGAGAACCAGTATAAGATCCATTTCATTCTGCACTGTTAAATTTGAATATGTTACATATAAAATTCGGGAAAGAAGTCTTAGGTTACACCTTTAATTTTGCCTACATTAAACAAATGTCACTAGCATAAACTTGGCCAATTGGGAGCCTTGTAGGAATAATACCACGACATTAAGACATGAGTAGGTAATTTTACCCCAGAACTATGTTTAAGGCCGGACTTTGAAAGCTGAACAAGAACTCTGATACTATCTGAGCGATTTTTCGATTTTACTTGTCTTTTCGATTTTTTGAACTGTGGAATATGCAGAAAGGAAATGTGTATTATTTTATCACTTTCCCGAAAAGATCAGTTTATAGCAATTTTCATATGACGTTAAATATGATAAATAAATATCGATAAATTTCATAACGTTTAAGGATGCCCGAGGGAAACTATGTTGCGTAGTTTCTTTAAGTTAGGACGGACTCATGGTGTTTGAAATCTTTCCAAGGGAAATTTGAATTCTAGACAATTATAGAGCAAAATAAGTCAACCTCTGACTTATAAACACATTGCTCATATTTTACAAAATGGTAGAAGCCCAAATGAAATACTATGCTCAAAGAATTGCACGAAAATCCATAAAGTAAGTAGATGACTGTTCTGGTACAAATTCATGGTACTGGAACGATTTTAGATCAAACTTACGAACAAGTAAGATTGTTTTAACAGGACACTATACTTGTTTACACATTTGTATTCATTGGAGCAGATGATGACAATCAATGCAGGGCATACGGGGAGGACATTGAGACGATGAAGCATTTCTTCTGTCATTGTCCAGCTTTCACGTCACTGAGGTCTCAGAACTTTATGGATGACACCTTAACAGACATAACCTACTAATGGGAGTGGAGTGGTAAAAACTGAGAAGGTTCTTACAAGATACGAAATTCTACTGTACATATGATATGAAACGTCTTTCCACACTGCGAGCGCACAACAAACCAAAATAGCTATTTAAGTGTGTGCCAATGGGAATGAGACATCCTTATGAAGTTGGTTTTCTATATTCAACCTAACTTAACCTAGTATGTTCGAATGTCAAAACATTATTTAAGCGGTAGTAAAGTTATTGATTGGGTAGTATTTTCTGCAGTTGTCAAAATCGATGTGCAAATTATACGAGGGTTGGTTCATATTTTCTTGTAGCCCCAAAAAATTTTTTCAAAACGCATAAATTTAACATAAATCTTATTATCACAATAATGATCTACATAATTTACAATTAATCAGAAAATCAAATTATACGAGGGTCGTTCAAAAAATTTTCGTAAACACCATTTTTAGCCAACGATGTTGTGAAGGATTTAAGATAGTCTGGCTTGACCGACTAAACATTCTTACTGGTTTGGACTTATTTTTTATTTTAATTAACCAAAATATAAGAACTATTTTTTATTTAAATGTCTTTTATCACTTATAACGAAGAAGTATGTTTGTTTTGCTATTATTTGACCAGCAGCCATTTGACCATATTCACTTGAATTTATGAAACCTTTTTAAAAGTACAAAAATATTTAAATAATCATATTTCTGAAATACAAATATCTTTTAGCCCATACGTTACTAATTCCATATTTAATCAGGTGTACAAAATTAATAATGTAAATTATAATATCATGATCAAATTACATTTACTGAAAAGAAATTAATATTACAAATACATATACATATTTACATACATTGATAATATCTGTTATTAATACTTTGTTATGATATCACGCCAATAAAATTGACAAATTGCATCTTATTTAATTAATACACAACTCATCATTTAAACACTTGATGTTTGATTGTAACAAAATCCGCCCCAACAATAAAATTTTAATAAATTATTATTTATCATACAAACATCAGAATTTAAATTACAGATTAAAAAGTATACAGTGGTTCTTAAATGATGCTACTTTATAAAATATATATTGTCTATGATGTTATTCTAATAAAGTAAATAGATATATTAGTAGCTTATAGTCATTTCAATTATATATTGATAATAAAAGGGGTAACTACCATTAACGTTTTCATTAAAGTCGATCGGAGTAAAGTTTCAAAAATGTATAAATATATGGTTTTTGCTCCACTGTGTACTCTGAAACTGAAATAGTACTAAACTCGAAGTTTTTATTTATGCAAATTTAATCGGAATTAATACTACAGGACAAAAAAATAATTATAGTGCAGAAATGAAAATAACAGATTATTTTTTTTGGTCAAACGCCCAAAATGTCATTCATTAAACTGAATCTGTAAACAAAAAGCTATAAAATATTTGAAAAATCTAAACATTATTTACAAACGAAATTGTAAATTCACATTATTTATACAAAAGAATATAAGACAATAGACGTGAAACTGAATTAAACTGAGCGGAATATAAAAAAATTAATAAGAAGTGGATTAGTGAAATAGTGAACATATTAATTTTTGAATTTGAAATATGAATAAAATAATGTTTATTGAGTCTCTTGCATTACTGGCAGTTATTGTAATGTTAATGCCATTTCAACTGTCTGCACAAAAACCTCGACGCGATGAAAAAGTACGTTTTACTAATTTGATTACTTTAATATTTGAATGAAAAAAATATTATTATTAAGTGAATTCTTGTAAAGTTTGTGGTTTGTGGAATTTAACATTACTTTAAATCAAATATCATTAAAATTGCTTTCAGCTGTGAACAATGTATGATACTAATTTTATGTGGGTATTGAAACCGACGCTCATAAAATTTCGTGCATTAATTTTTCCTTATGTTTATCCTCATTGATACTATACCAACGTTTATTCAATCCCTTTGAAATGATATCTTTAAGGGAAGTTGTATGGGACCTATATCGAAATAGTGAACCGATCTCTGTAAAACTTGGCCATTTTAATATGCATCGTTCTTTTGCCAATATAGTGATATGTGCCAAGTATCAGTAAGATATATTTAAAATTGCAACCTGCATTTTACTCAAACGGTTTACAGCCTGCCAGACGGAAAGACATTGTTAAATCGACTCAGAAAGTGATTTTGAACTGTATACTTAAAATTGGTGATAGCAATACTGTGTCTGTCCTTTAAAAACATCTGCACAAACGCATAATACCCAAACCATCTTCGTTAGTGTATCATTACATATTAACATATTTTTTTGGGAGAGACAAAAAATTGTTTTTTTTTCCTCGATATCGGTTTAATACATATAAAAAACCTGAAAAATACAATCCGGGAAATTTTTTACAATTTTCTGAGAATTGCAGGATTTTCCAATTAACTATCAAAAAATACATAAATAAATCCGAAGTTAGACATATATTTTCTAGACATGAGCGATACCATGGTTTTTAAATAACTTCGTTCCCAGTGAAAGTGATTTTAAAATCACTGTTCTTTTAAACAGTGATGGTGATCGCAGTATTTCAAAGACAATTTTTTTTTAAAAATTAAAAATTATGGAAAAGTTGTTTAATATGAGACGACAAAGGACATGTTTTCTTTGAATATTGGAGTTCACACCGTGCACCCTGGGAAACGGATATTTTCTTTCTAGATGAATCGATACAAATACATTTTAGAATGCAACAAAAGAAGAAAGAACGGCATTTTAAATAACTTTTATTTCATAATTTCTTTCACTGTAGATAGCAGAGATTTACACAATCACAGCGATTAAATCACAGTCGTGAAAATATAGCTCATCTCTAATATTTACAACATAAATACATACTTACTTTTATATAATATAATTCCCTGATACTTTTTATATAATTCCCTGATATCCAGATAATTCGGAAAAAATTAAGAAGAGCGAGAATTTTCCTCAAATAGACGCTGGGAAATATTTTTAACCACATTCTTGATATCTTGATCTTTTAGCACTTATTTAAGATAATCGATGTCAACAAAGAAATGTCAACTAATGAAATGCTACGATGAAAGTTTCAAAAATGTTCCCAAATCACTTTATCATAAAACCAATTTATTGTAAAAAGAAGTAGAGGGAGATATACAATTATACTCTGTGGTTTCAAAACAGTTTTTTTTTTGGAAATAATTCTATAATGTTTGAACCAGTTTAGATAAATACATAAATTGTCAAATAAGATTAGAACTTTACTTAAAGTCTTGAATAAACTATTTGTTTCAATTTCGAAAATAGTCAACCTCCAAGTTCCAACGTTTCTTATATACCATACTTAACTTGATCAAACGAAATGTGTGCCAAATTTATAATGCCACATTCATCTGTTAACATTATATTGAATTTTATGCAGGAAAATTCTGATTCGAATTATGTTATAATTTCACATAAGTTCCGATGCGGGGATATATTTTATTATTAAGTTAAAAATTCTTACATTTTTATCTGTTCCACTGAAATTATGCAATTATTTTTGTGATTCTCATACTCATTTGAATATAGTTGCTCTATAAAGACCCTTTCTCCATAATGAACGAAATTTCTAGGTCATTCGACCACTTACATTTAGCCATTGCTTCAACATAAAGCTTCTTCGAGAAATATTTATTTCAAATCTCGTAAAACATTTTAATGTTGAAGTGTTTTTATTTAATCCAGAATATAATTTTGTTCTGAAAACATAAACGTATGAGAGGAATTTCAAGAATATTAAACTACATTTCACTGGATTTTCACGAATATCATTTTTAACTGATAATGTGTAAAATTACTTTTAATGTTCAAATATTGCGAAATTTTTTAAAGTGTAATGATAAAGCGTGGTTAAATTTCGACACTGACGAATATCATGTTTTTCTTCTTACTTCCTTTTGAAACTTATGAATTTACAGAGGCTCTATTCCTTTGTGGACTGATTATTGCTTTAATTAGTCTATTCAAAATTCGAAGCGGGAAACAAGTTTACCAATTTTGCTTTTTAAGAAGCCAGCTCGTGTAAAAATCAATGTCAATTTCGAATTATTCGTCATGTCGCACAGTGATTACGTCCCATACAAAAATCAGAAAAGTATTTATCCCAAAGTTCTGAAAACTTGCACACAGCTTTATATTGGAATAATTAAGCAAAATATAACAAATTTTTAAGAAAATCGGTTCAAAAATTCAGACATCTCCAGTATATCATGAAGTTAAAATCTAAAATATTGTCCTCATATTCTCATGTCATTATGTCATGCCATTATGATCATAATTATGAGTTTTATAGGGTTACAACTATATACAATATGTTTCTCTAATATCTGAAGAAAAACAAAAGGTATCTGTCAGATATCTTTTTTATAAAAAATACATTAAATAATATAAAATAAACTTTTATGTAAAATAATGCAATTTTTCCATTTTCTTTTTGCAAGCTTCTTTATACTGCCAAATTAAATTTGATTAAGTATATCAAAAGTTATTTCAAAAATACTTTTTACTTACAATTTTGTTATATTAGTGGTGCAGGGAGTATACTTAATAAAATATATGTGCATATATACATTTATAACTTATACACCCAGGTATTCTTTGTTTATGGTTTAAACAATAGACTACACATAAAACAGCAAAATGATTTTTAATTAACAATCACCAAAATCAGACGAAATTATTTCATCATCGCTAAATATATTGTTGAAAATGAAAGACTAAGAATTTTATGAAATTTATATGGAAAATTTTTATTTTGTAGAAAACATAACGTTTTTGAAAAATCGTTTTTCTCTCACTACAGAAAAAACTAGCAGCTGTTATCTTTTGATTTTTATTCTTTAAATATATATATTTAATATTGACTAAAAAATAAGAAATAAAATACACGTCTTGGCTTTTCTCATTTTGAATATTCGATATTTTGTGAAATTCGTATAGAAATTATATAAAAAATTGCGATTATAAAAATCCTGTTCTCTTCTTATTATTTTTTAAGTATGTATAATTAAATTAAATAAAAAATTTTAAAATACAAGTTTTCCCTTTTCTCTAAGTTGAATTCGGCATTTTGTGAGACTTGTGAAGAAACTGAAACAAATTGTTACGTTTATACAAAATCGTTTTTCTGAAATTTAACAAAAACTGGCAGCTGTTTTCTTTTAATTATTACTATTTAAGTATTCATTCTTTCCAGTTAAACAGTAACTTTAAAAATTTATTGGGTCCAAATTTTAAAACTCTCGTTCTAGTGGTTTTTAACATATTCGTTTATCAACATTTTCTTTTCTTTCCCCTGATCCTATATCCGTTCTTCATTTGGTCTAGTAAAACAATTCCTTGATGTCATGATTGGGACCAAATTTGAAATTATCACTGTTATATTTCTTTAGATATTTGATGATCAAAATTTGCTTTGTATGGGGACTACCTCTCCCCCAGATTCTATTCGACCCACATTTTTTCTTGTAAAATGTTTCCTTAAAAAAGTTTTTGGGACCAAATACATTTTATCAAGTAAAACATTTCCTTGAAGAAATTATTTGAAAAAATGAAAATTCTCGCTGTTATATTTCTTCTTTGGTATTCAATATTTGTTTTGAATAAAGGCTACTTCTCCCTTAGTCCTATCGAAATTTTTATAGCCTTTGTTACTTTCGGTTATATGGGTATCATTAGTAGTTTAGCTGTCTATAAGTCCCAAACACAAATTTATTTTATATATATGTGGATAGAAGATAGATACATCCAAGTGGGTCTCTAATTTGACCAAAATCACATTAAGAAGATCTGATTTATGACACAAGGATGGACTTATACATATTTCTTGTAGAATTTTTGGAAATATTGACACATAAATATAACACGTTTTTCTAGTATCATGATTAATTTATTTTTACAAAAGGAATATCCACAATAGTTTCACTACAATTATGTTTAGAAAAGATATTTCGACGTTGCATTCAAAAATATTATCATAATAATAGAAATCTGATTTAGTAAGTATTAGTGTCTTAAGGTAACGAGGGGTAAATAATTTTCGGAAATAAGTTTCCAGTTTATAAGAATGTTAAGGTTTCAGTTCAACCGAATATAGTATTCTTACTTATTTAATAGTAAATCTAGACTTGAGGGTGTTACTTTTTGTTTCTTTATCATTTTACTCAATTGATACTCGTACTTAAATAAAGTAGAGCCAATGGCCAATATTGATTTCAATCTTAATTAACTTTTACACATTTGCAAGTGTGTTTATTTCACATTTTCTTTTTGTTTTTTTTTTTTTTTTTTTTTTTTTTTTTTTTGCTTTTACTTTTTTCCACGTAAAGTTTCGTAGATACAATATGATTTTAAGCTTTATTTTTGTGGGAGGTATGTAATCTTCTGTCATCAGATCGACTATACTTTTGAGGCTTCTGCTGAATAAAATGAAAGAAAACGAAAAATGTTACTCTTACACATACATACAAACACACAAAGAATTTTTCAATATTTTTTATCTGCATTTATAAGTTTCTCATTTATTATATTCATTAAGTGTGTTATAGTCTGTATCTGTGTTTTATATCTTTTATATCTTGAAGTTTGTTGTCTATTTTAGTATCCACCCCCAGAATTCCTAAAAAGATTCACCATCATTCATGATGTTTGTGTGGAGAAAACGGGAGTTACAGAAGGTGTGTTAAAATTTTTGAGAAATTTTCTTAAATGAAATGTTTGTGAAATGTTAAATTAATTTCTTTAAATAAATTTTAATTTATAATTTTTTTACTTATTTTCTTAAATATGATAAAGCGGCTATTAAGGAGTTTAGTGATGGTGATATACACGAGGATCCAGCTCTTAAATGTTATATGAATTGTCTTTTCCATGAAGTGAATGTTGTTGATGATGATGGTGAGGTGCACTATGAAAAGCTAAAACGTTTAGTGCCGGCCGATTTAAATGAGTTTGTTAGTCATATTATGGATACTTGTGAAAAACATATACCCAAAGGCGCTACTCAATGCGATAGAGCCTGGTCTTTGCATGTCTGTTTTAAAGAAACTGATCCCGTGGTACGTAAATACTCATTTAATGTATCTTTTATTTAAAATCATTCATCTTGAAATGAACATTAAATTAATTTTTTTTAATTTTCTGTCTTTATATACTTTTAGCATTATTTTTTGCCTTGAAGAATTACTTTCGTTTCATTAAAATTAAAAAAAAAAATCTTAAAAATGGGTCAGGTGATTTTTATTTATATGGATTTAATTTGATTTTACTGAGAAACTGTTGTGGAATAATTAAAATTATTATATAGTTGATAACAATTAAATAAATTCAATTTAAAAGCAAAATATTTTTACTTTGTTCTTGGATTAAAACTTTATTTAAAAGTGGGTTTAATTATTCTTTACCAACTCAAAATGTTTGCTTAATTAATTTTTAATTTATTTACATAAATATGTAAAATAAAATATCAGTCGATCTATCATCGTTATAACCAAAACGCTTAATAATGTATGGATCACTCCATTATTAACAACATAACCTACAAAGAAATGTGGTTTGAAAATAGGTTTTTACAGAGGAAAAATTTGAATATATTTTAATGAAATTGACATTCTTGAGGTTTAGAGAAGAACATGTTTCTGAAAAGTTGGTTACTTCGGGTATGACGATTTCTTAACAAATCTCAAAAATATTATTTATGACTTGATTGAAAAATTATTTAACGTACAAATCCATAACATAATGAAAGCAGAAGATCATAGACTATATAAAACAATTATTGAAATAAGTTTATTTTAACACATTGATAGTTTTTGACGTCCCTTTGATATAAATCGTAAATCGCATTACACTTCGTTATTTTTTTTTTACAAAAATCAGTATGTGATTTATGGGTCAACAAATTCAATAAATAACCGTTTTGTGTGTTCCTATATCCGCAAATAGGGAATTGGGAGTCTCTATTGAGGTTAATGCTGTGTGGCGAAGGCTGGAATTGGCTTATTTAAATACTGAATACATAATCAATAGAACTTCGAGCTAAAGTCTTAAAACTAGCTAGGACTAAGAGCAGACTCTCTTCGATTTTATGAAATTTCACATAGAGATAGTAGAAGTGTAGGCAAATTTAAGTTTTGGGTTTGGATTTGGTGGACGGTCAACAGACACCCAAAGTTAGTTTCTTCGGGTCATAAAAATATTAAAAATTATTTAGATTCCTTATATCTTAACCAATTTAGAGATCTTTATATCAGTGGATTCTGCTAGTGAAGACCTATAAAAAACCTTGTCGTATAGGTTGGCTGTCTTATATAGTTTAAGAGATGTTTAGCTTCAAAAATTAAACATATTACTTTTCTTCTGAACTTGGCGAAGTTTAAATGCTATTCCTGGTCCATATTTTATCCGATATTTTTCAAATATTTCTTATTTTATTAAGAATTAGTGATAGAATTTTGTAAAGAAAAAATATTTTAATATCTTCATAGAATTGAAACTTATAAGCATTTGAATTTTAAAAAAAATGTCGACTTTTTGCCAAAAAAATGATGATCCTATTTTAAAGTTATACAAAATTTTTCTTTAGTAATCTACACATTTCTAAAAAGCTAATTTTTAGGCTTTTTTGTATTGAAAAATATTCAAAAACTTTAATTTTGGGAGAACCAGAGTTTCTCAACTTCAACAAATTTTTACAATACTCTAACTTATTTTTCAAATCCAAAAAAAAAATCTAAAAATTCTAGATTTTGCCCAACTGGCTTCTCATGTAAACATTGCTAACTGTCTACAGATCTCAATTTAGACATCTTAATGAAACATGTTGCTTTTTAGACATTTTTTGAAATTATTGGTAAAATATCCAATACTTCATGTAGGACTCATACCAAAATATCATCCCTCATTCAGCCTTTAAAAGCCAGACAAATTAGTCCACAAATGAAATAAAAAAATTTTTTGTCGTTTTATTAACGAAAAGTCTTTAAAATGAAATATGTAAACTTTATATAATAAAGTTATTTTTAGCTAAAAGATGTTTTTCTATAAAACTTGAAAATATTTAAATTTAATTAAGAAACAAAATAAAATGTTATAAGTATTTTTTTAAGTTTTTAAAATTTATTTCCTCTTAATTAAAATGCTAAAAATGTTTTGTCACTTGACTATGAACAAAATTTATTTGAAAGAAATGTGCAACATTTGTGGCAATTAAATATAAATTTTATGCTTTTGCAAATCAACATACCAGAAAGGTGGAAAATAACGGTTTTTGACAAATTGACAATAACCGTAAACTCTCCCAGACCCTCGACTTTAAAAGTCTTAAATTTACTTTCTCAATACTGTGGTAGCACATCTCTGAAAAACAATCTAAAATAAATTGATGTTACAAGTATATGTTTTTCATTTTTGGAGTTATGTGCTAAAACAAAATTTTGAATATTTGTCTAAATCTATTAGAAAAATTAAATTTTATAAAAAATTTACTTAATTAATAATGTTTTATATACTTTTTGTTATGTTAAATTGAAATAAATAACATAAAGTACATATATATATATATATATATATATATATATATATATATATATATATATATATATATATATATATATATATATATATAATATATATATATATATATATATATATATATATATATATATATATATATATATATATATATATATATATATATATATATATATATATATATATATATATATATATATATATATATATATATATATATATATATATATATATATATATTAAGATAATATTTTTAAAATTTAATCTCAATCACTTCCCAAATAGCTGCTTTTCTGGACACAATATAATATAGATAGGATCAGAAATTCCGATACGACTATAGAGCTGGGTATGGTATCCATCAAAGCATATATTAATTAACAAACATCTAAAGTACTTTATTCCAAATCACTTTCAAAAAAGGTCTTTTACTGATATCTGAAGAACTACGACAACGATAGTTTTCAAATTTGGTCCTCATCACAGTAGGATCAGTGAGAGAGATATCCCAATACAAAGTCATTTTAATTATACTATTAATTAAAGACTAATAATTTATAATTTATAATTTATAATTTATAATTTATAATTTATAATTTATAATTTAGAATTCATAATTAATAGTAATTAATAATTTGTTTCCAAAAACTGTGTCACTTGACAAATTTTAATTATCGATTATCTACAGAATTATTGCAGCAAATGTTAAAATAATTCAGTCACGTCCTTAAAAAATACGAATGCTAATTGGCGAATATCTAGAGGAATCTTAGATATAGACTTTATAAAGAAAGTCTCAATAATTTTCCTGTAAAACAGTTTTACTTTCGAAAATAGATAACTTCATATACACAAAAAGCGAAGCAAAATCAACGTTGAACATGCTTGATTTGAGATTGAATAAATTGTTTTCAATTATTTAAATTAATTTTTTTCACATTTATTAATATATATAATTATACAACGATAAAATTTTCAAATTATCTTTAAGTAGACAAATTTCAAGTTGTAGATTTCATGAATATTCTCAAGAAATTGTATTTACTGTGAAACAATATTAAATTATCATCTTTTATCTATTTTTGTAATTTTACACTCAATATTTATGCCTGAAAATCAATAAAATCTCCTTTCATTTAGCGTTTTCTATGATATAAATTTAATGGAAAATTTTTGATCGGACATGTTCTACATTTTAAGCAACTGCAGCGAAAAATCCTTCATTATATGATCTTTTAATATTCGTCGCGATTTTGCAAATTGAATTATTGTGAAGCAAAACTCACCGGGTAAATGTTTGTTATTTTATGAAAATTACTTAAAATGTCACAAATATTAAAACTCTATGAGACAAATTTAGCCAACACAACAATTTCGGAAGCAGATAAATCCTAAATGATTCATGACCACAAATAATAACCTCATCCACCAAACAACCAAGACAATAGAAATTTTCTTTACGGAAACAAGTATTTTGTATCAGAAATATTGGTTCGATCACTCGTTTTTTATTGACACAGTCAGCCATTTTTATCTAAACATTATTTAACTTGGTTCTAAGAAAATTTGAAAGTTTTAAAATTACACTTTTAGATAAAAATTTCTCAAAAATACGTTAACATCATTCAGTTTGTATTTATTTGGTTATTTTTGCCAAACGAAACCAAGACCGACAATCAAATATCATTTAGTCAACTTAAGCAATTTGGTCTTCCTGTACAACAGCAACAGAAATTCCAAATAACTTAAAAATCTCCCTCCTAAAACCACGTTGTGGCGTATGGTATTAAAATGTTTCGGAAATGGATGCTAGTAAAATAATTTGTAAACAACAACTTTTCCTTTTGGTTCTTTTTTTTCCTTACAAGCCAAATAGCAGGGTGTTGGCTAAATAAAGTTCATTAGTTGCCCAAAAGTCCATTTTTTTTTTTTTTGTTTTTGTTTCATTTATAGCCAGAGCACGAATTTATTTTTTGTAGGCTTTTTTTTTTGCAAAAACAAAAAAGAATTAAAACAACAACAAGAAGATGAAGTTATAACCAGAAAAAACTAAGAAAAAAACAACATTAGAGACGCATTTAAATTAAATTTAATTATATATTTTTTTTGTTATTTTGTTTTTCTCAACTGAAATCCAAACAACAACAAAACTAACTTATATTCTAAAAAGTTGTGAAAAATATTGTTTTTGTTGTTTTTGCTTTTGTTGCAAATATTTAAATGAAAAACAAGTTAGAAAGTTATAGTCGGTCAAGCCCAACTAATGAAATACCCTAAACCTCATATTTAATATAAATGGTGGAATTACAAAAAATATATGGTCGACCCTCGCATGCTTGTTCTTTTTTTTTCATATATGCTAAGGTATTCAATACATTATTATGATACTTATAGTTCCGTAAAGTAAATGCGTTTTTAAAGGATTTTTAGTGGGGTTACATGGAAGCTGGAAGAAGGAACCGCAAGATTTCGAAAATCGATATTTTCCTCAATTTTACAATTTTATAAGCCTATGTCTATGAGGAATAATGACACACTGTTTCAATTCAATTCATCTTTTACGGAGGAGTATTTGTAATGGGTCCAGATGGATGGGCATTGTTAAATCGACTAAAAATGTGATTCTCGTGATAGTACATTACTTCCTACAAACTCTTTAAAAATGTACAATACTCCAACAATCTATGGTTGGCTACATTATATCCTACTCGATATTCTAGGTTTTCGCATTGTAACCATCTCTTTGAGAAAGAGGGCAAGTGACTTGGATTTGGAAAGACTTTTACTTGGTCTTGTCAAATGTGAGGTCATTTTTATCATCGAGAATCAATAACTCATGATTAAAATACATTACTTTTAAGTTTCTTGCATTATACACCATTAAAATTAATTATGTCTGATTCTATATCATCTTTGAAGTTATGGATATCCAAAATTCAAATGCTATGATCTCCAAATTAGGAATGTAATAGGAGATGTTCTACCGTCTTTGCCACATGCTCTGCAATCAGTTTATATTGATTTAGGTGTGACTGTAGTGTATTAGTGAAGAATTCCATAGAGTCCAGTATATCATCTGAGACTAATCTGTTAACTTGATTTTCAATAAAGAAAATCGCACTTTAAATCCTGGAATTCTGGAAAAGTACAAGCTCTATATTTTCAAGTGTGTGGTCGGTGATAATATGTTAAGTGAAAATACGTCTATGGAAATGACTTGAACGATTCATAAACGTTAGTCAAAGATTGGATATCTCCTTACCGGATTAGAGTTTAAAATTTACCATCGGATTTGAATTCCAGATAATTTCTAGGTCATCTAAAAAACATAAAAAATACTTTACTTTAAAAATGAAGAGATAATACCCAAAATGGGAAGAGATGCCACATTTATTCTTATACAATTTAAGCCAATTTTGACTGCGTTTATAGAAAACAAGTGATATAGTTTCAATGTGATATTTTATATTATACAAAAAATATTGACATCAAATTATACTTTTTACTTAAAAATTTAAAATATTCAAGTTATAGCGTTTTTATAGATACCAAATACTTGTATAAGTAATCGGTTTATACCCTGGCAAAACATTCAATCTAAACCAGAGTCTTCTAATCAAAAAAGTAAAAATAATAATATATTTTTTGAGATTCAAAATGTATCATGGAACCACTGTATATCACTCATTTCGATCAAACTCGCCAAAAGTGATTTATTTTTGTAACAAGTGACATATTTTGCTTTATATGTCGAATATTTTTCATATTTAAAAAATTCAAATGGGGTTACAATTTCTGGATTATATATGTGTGTTGCAAACACCGATGAAAACACATTATAATACAAATGTCTATGGTAGTGTAGGGTATAAATAAGGCATGTGGTAATAAAAACTTTGCATCACCCCCTACCACTTCCACTACTTTAATAACGTTCTTTAAATAACATAACTTTTTTACACTTACAATTCGAATAGCACAAACAACGCTCTTTAAAAAAAAAGTATACAAGAGCAGAAAAAAAATTATGCGAATATTGCTATATATAGACTTTAACTACTGATGCTTCTACTTACAGCATAAAAAAGTTTTAATGGGGGAAATAAAATGACATATAAACTAAATCCCCAACAAACTACATTCAAATTCTACTTGAAAATTAAGATGCAAAAAGATAGTAGAGCAAATATACTTCACACAGCAAAGAGTGTAACAATATCGGAACAGGAGCATGAACTAAATAACTTAGTGTTTCCATGAAAAGACTTAAGAACTGAATAACACATAATTATATACATTTATGGTCCTAAATAGCTAAACGCAAAAATGTATTTATGTATTTTCTTTTTTGAACATTAACTAAGAATTATCACATTTATAACAAACACCCTGTTTTAATACTAAACTAACAAAATTTTCTGTGGTTTTTCCAAACTTACGAAATTAGACTTAGAATGCGTTTGTTGTAAATTCTTACGAAGGACACCCATTCATACTCTAGCTATTCATTAAGGATTCCATTGAAATGCGATATCTAGAGAATGGGTATCGCTAAAGCAATGAACGTTAATTTCGTAAATATTTATAACAATTTTATTTATTTTTATTTAGCACCCCAATGGTAATGTGTCGAGAAAAAACACTATGAAAAACATGAAGATAACCTCAATGACCAATTTCTTTCGTATTCTTAAATTTCATAATAAATATGTGGGTCATTTTAGATTTCATAAGGGTATCCATCTGTTGGATCAATACTTTGTGAATCTCTTTATATTTTTCACGCTGAAACAAACTGAATTTAAATATAATAAGCAATAAATTACAATAAATTAGAATCTCATGAAGGAAAAAAAAATAAAAAAAATATTTTTTTTTTATTTTTATCGCTTTATTTACTGGTGATAAAATCTTTACGCTTTTCCGAAGTCCCTTTCATTAACGTTTTAAAAGTGATTTTTACCACTTACGTCGAATAAGTAGTCCATCTCCGTTTTAAATCTACAAAAATGTTGGACACCATTTTCATTAACAAGAGCCTTATATTTTTACACTGGCTTAGCTCTGGGGAGTTAAGAGGATTTGCCTCCTCTGGTACAAATACCACATTATTTTTCTTGTATAACACAAATGTCAGGATTCCAAGTCAGGCCTTAAATAAGTGAGTGGAAACGGTATTTTTTTAAACATTCATTGATGTAAATTTCGGTGTTTGTAGAACTCGTTGTAATAACGAGCAACTGCACATTGCTTGCCACATGAAATTGTTTTTGGAAACTTTTGACTCTTCATCAACATTCTCTCGAACTTCAGCAACAAAATTTTTGAGCAGGAAGTTGCAAACAAAATTTGCTAGAACATGAGTTTTGTCATTCATTATGCATCCATCCATTATTTGGAAAACTTGGCTTCAATTTCCGTAAAATAGTCGATAAGGTCCGACTATAATACTCTACATCATGTTGCAAATATAAAAAATTATGGACTGAATCTCGTAGAATTTGGTTTTATTTTGTACTTTTTATAAATATACCTATTTAAATATTTTCATGAAACTCATATTTTCGGTTATGGAGGTTATATAAAGCCTATTAGAAATAATGAACCGATTCCCTTTTAAAATAATTTCTAAAGAGGGTCTGTGCGGGAGCTGCATTTTTAGACCGATCTTCTCGAAACGCTTGTGGATTTTGACTGATAAAAAAATTAGTTGTGTCAAATTTCAGTAAAAAATCTCCTTTCCGATAGGGGTTTAATGTGGAAGCAACCTAAAATATTGGACCGAACTTGACAAACTAGAATATGCATTATGTTTAGGCCTAATAATAATATGTTCCAAATTTTATGTCTAATTGCGACCAATAGAGTGTTCATAATATTTACATGGGCAGCCAACCGAAATGACACACGGGCGGCGATAAATCGACTAATATTTAATACAACTCAAAACTATGTAATCCAAATTTCAATAGATTTGGTTAATATTTGAGAGTCTTATAAATTTAAACCCAATTTCGTCATTAAGTTTTGTCCGAATTTCTACGACCTTCCTAAAATTGTTACACATCAGAAAGCTCATACTTTCACTTGAATTTAAAGGATGACTCAAATATCAGATAATACTGGTTTAATATAGGAAACTTCTCAGGACTAAAGCAAAATCTCAGGCCAAATTTCATTGAGAAGTGTCAAGAGATGAACAGACATATAGACAGAGAGACGCATCTAGCTAAATCGAATCAGATATTGATTTGATGCAAAAATATATATAAATTATGGGTTCTGAGATGATTCCTTCTTAGCATTACACACGGAATAACAAAGTTAATATACTCCCTTCACCATTGTAGAGAGATTATTAATAAGATTATGGGAATTCGTATTAATGAACAATTTCAAGTAAATCGAAAGAGCCCTTCGAAATTTATATATTTAAAAAAAATCTTTTTTGCCCCATTATGAAATTTATCATTTTCATGTGTTTCAAAATGTTTTTCTATCGTGTAATAATTACTTAATGCATATAATATTTTATCAGCTGGTAATAATTATTTTGTTATATTTTATTATATTTACAACATTTTACGTGTATCTGTTAATATTTTGATAAAGAGATTAACACACTTTTGCAAATTACAAAAAAAATTTATTTATCTCAGTAAATACATTATTATTTAAGACTATTTTATAAGTTCTGCATAAACATATAGGAAGTGAGATCGAAAAATTCTTTATATGTATGTAGACGTTACATGGGAACTAGAAGAATTTTAGACCGAGCTTCTAAAAACTTCGCACATTGATTTTTGCTTATATTTGTTTTGTTTTGACTAATTTGTATTATGCCAAAGTATTTGTGAGATATAAATACTTCAATAATTTGGCACATCGTTTTGGAATACTATAAAACTAATTTGTTCCCATTTACAATAAAATTGCTTTTTTTTTTAAACTTTCGTTACATTAAATATCCATTCCGAGATGAAAAAGTGAAATTATGGACTCATCATTCAATTTCAATTGCCATCGTTCTTGGTGCAAAGTAATGGCAAATGTCAAATTTTATTAAGATATATTGTACATAAGGTCTACATGGATAGCCTGCCAGCCAGCCGGCCAAACGAACAGACGAACATCGTTAAATCCACTCAGAAAGTAATTTTGATTCGAAGGGTATATTTAATTACTGCTCTACAAACTTAAGCACAAAAGCATTATACACCAACCATCCATGGTGGTGTAGGATATAAAAAAGAAACCACTAGACATACAAATTCATTGCACGCTACACCACCGTAGGTGGTTGGAGTATTTTGAGCTTGTGCTGACGTATGTAACATACGAGAAAATCAATTCTGAATCAATTTCAAATGTCCTGTGACGAAATTTGACAGAAAAAAGTCTTATGATATTCTAAACCGATGTGCCAAAAGTTTATTTTCACATAAATGCAAGATTCACAATAATGCACTGCACAATTAAGAATAAATCCGAAAATAATATTACATTAGGGGCGTTCGTTACATTTTCGTAAGTTTTATTTACAACTAACATTCCTTCATTGAAAGATTTTTATCACAATTTCCAAAAAAATATTTTCATAATTTAATTATTAGTGATGAAATTTTGATACTTTGCTCGAAAAGGTAGTCCATCTCCGTATAAAATCGACCACATTGGACACATTTTTTGTGCTCTTTAATTCTCTTTTAACAAAAGTTTCTCTTGATACAAATACCAAGGGCGTGAGAACCATATTGTTTACCAAGTCAAACCAAAAAAAGTGGACATACGATGACGTCCGAATAGAAGCTTTTTTGTAAAAATTCCTTAATATAAATTAAGGTATTTATAGAGCCCATTGTAACAAATAATTGACTTCTTTTGTCGCAACTGTACATTTCTTGCATTCCAAAGATTTTTTGGAAAAGTTTGACAGTATTGGGTCCTAATTTTTTCTTCAACAATCAAGCATCACCAACATAAAAGTTTCGAGCAGAAAGTAGCGAAACTTCTGCCAGGACATACGTTTCGTCACCCACTATACACTATGTTTTTAAAGCTGCTTTAACTTTAACTTTTCATACTAAATAGTCCGAGCACTGGGCTAACCAAGCTGCTTTATTACCGCATGTGTTGAGAACTCATTTGGACATTACATATATATTTTGTTTGGTTTAGAAATGTCATGTGTGTCATCCTTTTACCTCCACAAAAACGCACAAGTTCTCCTGATACTGTTTAATAACAAATAAAATATTTCTTGGGTCAAAAGTTTAAATCAAAAATGTGGTTTAACAATTTTTCGATCTCACACCTTACATACATTAAATAATAATAAAACATTTACAAATTATTTGTATTTTATATTATGTAGTTTTAATTATTTCAAGAAGTAGAAAAAAGTGTTGGAAATAGAAAAATAATATGCCATTGCTATAGATAATAGCAATTTGGTTTTGAATATGTGATTATACAAGTTAATAATATCAAAAACTTGTAAATGAAGGTTTTCGCAAGTCAAAAATAATAATTTCGACATGAAAAATAAAGAGACCATTTTTCTCCATATTTTTCATGTCGAAAAAAATTAAGTTGGGGATTTCAAAAAATTACCCGACAAAATTTGCCTTTAGCGCAGCGGTTCATTTGAAAGTCGGAAAAATACTTTATCGAAACATAAAGGCGACAGTTTGTTATTTTCGTTAAATGTCATACATAAGTCCAACCAACTAGCCATTTGCAGCCAAAATAACACCAATGTGATGACAATATCCTTGACGCTGTGTTAATACTCTAGTCGAAACGGAAGAAAGTTTTTATACCCTACTCTACCAAAGGTGGTGGGTGTATTATGTTCAAGTATATTGTTCGACTCAGAATCATTTTCTGTGTCGATTTAACAGTGACCATCTGTCCGTCTAGTTTTCCATGAACGTTGTGAACACTCTACAGGTTGCAATTTTTGAAATATCTTGATGAAATTTGGCACACATTATAATTTTGAATCAATGACTGGCCTTGATCTATCCAATATTTCAGGTACCTCCCATACAAATGTCCTAACGGAATTTGGTCTTAGCTATTAAAGTGATCTATTGAAGTTTGGCAGCAATGATATTCTGAAACGATGTGCTAGATGGTCAGTACATTGATTCTTATATCCCCCTTCGGTCAAGTTTAGATAAATATAAAAATCAATATAAAAATCAAAAATTATATGAGAGTTGGTCCATAATTTTTGGTTACTCCTATGTAAACCTCCAACAAAAATCCTTTAAAAACACATAATTGCCCTGCACACTTAAGTTTAAATACAAAAATTAAATTACTCAAAGGTTGTTCATTGTTTTTTCGAAAACAACATTGTGGTGTAGGGTATTGCATTATTAACATTTATACTTGTTTTACTATGAAATATTAAAGTATGAACAGTATTGATACGTTCGAACGGAAAAATTAACAAAAATCGGCACACGCCATCGTTGGGCTTAGCAATTGTTAGCATGTTGCAAGATATTAATTAGTTGAAAAGGGAATTTTTTAAATATGTTTTCATCCAAACTTCTCCTTGTATTTTCAACAATCTGATTATGTTCTGCAAATAATAAATTGAAAGAAACATGTTGAAAGTTTTAACGCTGCTGTTGCCACTGATGTTTTTGCTACTATTACTATTGAAGCTTCAACAAATGACAAGTTTTTTTCTAAATATGCGAACAACAAAAGCAATGTTTTCTTGTCGTGTTATTCTAAATATTTTACTGCAATTCTTTGTATAACGCAAATAGTGACATTAAACGTAGAAAAATACAGACTGCATTTTTTCACAGAAGTTATACCCCTGAAACCTATGAAATAACTGTTGTCATTCACCTGAAGAATTATATCAGTAAATATTTTTAAAATCGTTCAAATAAAACATATATCGCGTATGTCCCTCTAAAAACAATAAACTGGTAATACTGATTTTAAAGCCAAAAAACGAACTAACTAATGAAGAATTAAAATTTCACCTTAAGGCTTAACAAGTGCAGAGAGGACGATTAATTCTTAATTCAACTTAAATCGAATTTTATTCATATATTAAAAACTAAAATTACATTATTGTCCAAATGGACGATTATCTCTTATCACTGATATCTTCCACCAGTTATCTTGTTTTCATATGAAAAACTAAATTTTCTGGCAAAACACTAAAAGAACGATTATTTGTAATCATATATATTTTCAACCAAAATCGAATTTTTACGAAATTTGCACTCTCTGACTAAAGTAGAGGAGCTAGGGCCAAAAGAATGATTATTTTTAATCATAGATATTTTCACCAAAAATCATATTTTCAACCAAAGATCGAATTTTTATGTGAAAGCTAAAATTGCCTTTTCTGCCTTAGAAGAGCTAAAGCCAAATTGCATTTTCTGGCTAAATTTGAGGAGCTAGAGCCAAAACGATATTTGTCTCTTATTTCCACAACAATCGTATTATTATATTAAAATTATATTCTGGCTGAAATAGATGAACTAGAGCCAAAAGGATGATTAACAGTAATCAATATTTTCCATCTAAAATCGAATTTTTATATGAATAACTAAAATTTCATTTTCTGTGTAAACTGGAGAAGCTAGAGCCAAAATGACAGTTATCACTGTCATTTTCCGTCAAAAACTGATTTTTATATGAAGAAGTCTGATATCTTCCTCCGTAAATCGATTTTTTTATATAAAAAAAATTTCTCAATAAACTAAAAGAGGTAGAACCAAAGGGACGTTTATCTGTGATCAGTAATATTTTCCACCAATAATCTGGTTTTTATATTAAAATGTGAAATGGAGAGGAGCTAGAACAAAAAAGATGATAATCTTAATTACTTCATAATCACTTTCTTAAAAAAATTCTATAGTGAGGTACCCTCGATCAGTTCTCCGCATAGTGTTCGAAGCTTATGAAATCCTAAAATATTTATATTTTCCTTTGAATTTTAATATTATTTATAGTGGGGCAGTTTTTTAACTAATACAGTTTTTTAAGATACCGATATAGCTTCTACATAATGTCCTATCCCGGGAGTGACTTTTAAACTGATAACCTAATAAAACTCTTAAGTGGGAAAAATTTCATTAAAATTTTATTCAAAAATGATAAATATTTAAACCTTTCTCGGAAACCTCTTCATTAATGTTTTTATTAAATTTCTAATTCTATCATTCTCTTTTAGCAAGAGCCCAATTCCTCTACATTGGCCTTATTTCCGGGCAGTTTGGAAGCATTTCCTCCCTTGATACAAATACCACATTACTGTTCTTGTACTACTCAAGGGCTTATTTACAATAGCGACAAGATGCCAAATCAGCAAAAAGTAAGTGGACACATTAAAAAGTGTTATAAATGAAAGCAGCCTTTCTTGCAAACATTTCTTGATCTTAATTTTGGTATTTATAGAGCCCCTTCAAACAAATTGTTTGCTTCTTTTGACACAACCAAAAACTTTTTGAAAAATTTTGACTGCTGAACTTTTCTTCAACATTCACTCGAGCATTAGAAAAATGAAATTTTTGACCAGGAAGTTGTAAAAAAATGCTGCCAAAATATTCTTACAATAACCGTTCTCCGATTAGCCTCTAAATTTTTAACAGCAATCCTGTCAAGAACATTTTGAGCTTTCCTGTCAAGAACATTTTGAAGCTTTCCTATGGAATGTATTGGAAACTCATTTGAAAATGCTTTCCACTTTTTTGGCTTTAGAAACATCATGTGGACCATTCTTTTTTTCTATTAAATGACAAATTCTCCCATTACTGTTGAAAAACATTGGAAACAGCTTGTTAGCAGACCTTTTAATGCTTGGCCAACATTTTGTAGGACCAAGTCGGGATTTTTTGAAAAGTTTAATTTATTTTAATCCGATAAACAGTATTTTCATTTAATTTGTTATACAATGGTAATTTGATAAAAAAAAATATTACTTGAGTTAAAAGCTTCAACATATAATGTGTGTTAGGAATTTTTCGATATATTATATTTTGCTATATCTGCTATACACAGTAAGGTACTGCAAGATCTTTAAAATCTTTGGCTCGATTTTAACATGTGAAAGGAAATACAACAATATCATACTTTGTTTTTATGCAAGGAATTGCATCTGAAACTTTGAAGTAATTAAAAGGACTCGGAAAGACAAACTTTATTTTTTTTTTTAATTTAAATCTTTTAGTTTTCATAAGGAATAAATTTTAAATTTTGATTCTGGTATAATTTTCAAAAACCACTTTTGGTCCTTATACTGACGCAAAGCTTATCAAAGGAAACCAACTGTTTATATTTTTCAGATGATAAGTGAATGAAATATAATGTTATTTTATTTTCAACAAACCTCTTATGTTAAGATAATTACTTTTATTTCCCGGAGTTATATTTCCGATATTTTTGAAAATAATATAATAACAATTTTAACATCATCCCAATGTCTTCAACCTAAATTAACAAATTTTCAATTAATATTTTTTGTACAGCAAAACATCTGTTAAATTTCTTGTTATCATTTTTTTCTAATTCTGCACCCCTAAATAAATATTCTCCCTCACAAAAAAATAAAAACATATTCAAGGTTGTGTTCATTTCTTGGTTTCTTTCATTTTCAGTTTTTTTTTAATAATCATCGACAGAGAGAAAAAGAAGAAATTGATGACATTTTTATAAGCCTATTTAATTTTCATTGAATTGGATATCAGAATGTTTCCAGATGAAAGAATTTTTCAACTTTGAATGTTTTAAATTAATGGTTTTCTTATGTTCTGGAAACAAGGAAAACGCGTTTCTTTTCCGTTCTTTTTTATGATTTCATGCTTAATTTTGGCAACAATTTGACCAACGTCTTTTTATTTCAATGTTTTAAAAAAAGAATTCAGCCAAGAAAAATCCTCCAAAAAAGAGGCGAAAACAACTAAAACCATATAATTCAAGCAAGTACTCTGAAGCATGACATATTTTATTTTTGTTACTCAGAAAATAAAATAAAAATGAAGAAAAAATAAAATTATTTTTATTAGTTTTCGTTACGACAACACAAAAGTAATATTTTTCAATTTTTTACTTTTACAGATTAAAGAAAAGAATTTGTTTGCTTAAACAAACTTTTTTTTTATATTCCTGACTCTATATCGTCCTGAAAATACAATTGCATCTTTTTTATATATTTATGCACAATTTCACATTAAAATTTTACTGTTGCCGCTGATGCTGCTTAAATAATAATTATCATTTATATTCTCATCATCATCATCAGCCTTGAGAAAAACCTCTTTCATCCAACCATTCATACAATAAGACTAACAAATCTAAAGCTATCAAAGAGCCAGCATTCAATATATATCATCTGCAATTTTGTTAGTTTTTATGTGTGTGTGTGCGCGCAATACAAACAAATCAAATTGAAAGAAAACATTCAAGACCAAGGAACTTCATCTTATCATCGTTATAAGTTCTAGGAATCTATCTATTTGGCCAGGATGTAAGCAAAATGCGTCTACTTAACAAGAAATAGATTTCTTTTGCTTATCATTCACTTACTTTGCAAATAAACGATATAAGTCGAATTTTGGTAAAAGTCTAAAAAATCATATTTAAATTTCTATAGGTAAACGTTAAGTCCAAAACTTGTATAATGCCAGAAAACCAAGCCCCAAAGAAGCATTAAGGAGAAAAGGTAGCTCGCTTAGTGTTACCGCTGACAATGCTCTTAAAGTCACTTAAAAAGGGATTTATAATATGAAAGTTTCACCAAAAAGAAGATTTTTGAAGCAAAAATCACTCTAAAAAAGTTGATAAAGCACTCAACGCATTATAATAATAACTCATAGATTTCAAAAAGATCTTTGGTACCATCAAAGGAGTTGTCATATAGAAAGCATTGTGAACAAAAGTAGTACCACAAAGATAATACGAATCATCAGAGCCACGTACGAAGACGCTGAAATCTCAATTCTTCACAATGCAATGTCAATCAAGCATTTCAAACAAATGCTGTGGTAAAACAAGAATGACTCCAGCCATAACAGCTATTCACCATCATGCTGAATGATATAATTAGTGAAGTCTGTTCAAAGCCTCTCATGTCAATAAGACGATTTGGATTATACGAATGATATTTGTTCGATTAGATATAAGTATCAAGAAAATCAAGGCAATGGGAATTAACAATGTAATCACGAATTATGCTGGAGTTACTCACAATCATTCAGGCAAACAAAGCCCAGATTATTGAACGCATGTGTAAATTCAACGCTATTGTAGGAACGAAACCAGGTTAGTTAGGGACACCATCATGAAACAACTACAGGTCGAATTGTGTCAAATTGTAATAGAATTTTATTTTCAGGGTCTCTAAACTGTCTTTCCAGAAGACAAACATGAATCGAGATTTATCAAATTAATAACAAATAGAACAATTAAAGTTCATAGGATTAGTCCGTATTGAAAACTTTAATAAGCTTAAAATCATTCTCCGGGAAGAGTCCTTTTATGGGAACAAGGTAAAAAATGACCGCAATACAATTTAGTTACTTTTGGTATATTATAAACCAAAATACTCATATCTGGAGAATTTCAGAATATAATCCTTATTAATTAATTAGTTCTTTTTGGGAATATTGAGGTTGTCTCCAACAAGGCTTATTTTAAACAGGAAACTGCATAAGACAATAACAAGCAACGAGATAGTTTCATTGAATTCGTTGTTTTTGGCGTAAGAATGTCTCCAACTGACGGTCATACAGAAGGATTTACAGACAGACTGATGGACATATCTTAGTCGATTCAGATGTGTATTTGACGTAAAAATATATATCTATTGTTTTAAGAGTGAGAATGTTTCCACATACATACAGACGGACAGATATACAGACAGACGTTCGGACAGACAGAGTAGCAGACAGCATCACTAGTGGTGGTGGGGGGTGTAAAATCGCAGTATTTTATTAAAAATAAAATATTTTTTTTTTAAATGTGAACAAATTTTGAATTCAAAAGAACTACACATTTTGACTCGATATTGCCAGGTACTATAGAACCAAAATCTTATATGTGCATCAGTTCTTATCATGAGTTTCATAATTGTAGTGTTAGATTTTTTTTAATAAATAATCAAAATTTCTGGATAGACTTTTGAGGCATTAAAAAATATATGTTAAACATAAATTTATATTTTTTTTAATCACTAACAAAAATTCAGACACGATATAGTAAATATAATTTTGAGGGTCTAGTTTTTGTAGTCATTGAATGATGGTGATTGATCATAACCCAATTTTACTTTCTTACAACGCAGTTTAGTCTATATATGCTTTAAATATTTTAAACTTGATTCTTGCGAATATTTATATTCTTGTCAATATTTTATGTAGTCATCACCCATTTGCGTTTGTTTAATATTGAGCTAAAATTAGAGATTATTTCTAAGTTCATATTTCATATTTTTATATTAGAAAAACAAAAATAATAATAATAATAATAATATTGCAAAATCCAGTTTGCACTTGAAAACTATGGACATAAGCTATATTTTCCTCATAAAGTTTAACGTGAACTGGTGATATGACAATCCATGTTTGAAATTTAAAATTGTAAGTATTACTAATGATGGATTAATTGCATTTCAGAATCTTATTTTTTCCTAATTAATCAAATTTGGCCAAAAATCTTCGCCAGTAAAAACAAATAAAAATTTCAGATTCTATAAAATAAAATAATAAAACAATAATAATTTTAGCGTAAATATTTTTGTTAACTTTTGCAAAAACATTTGCCTTTCAAACTTTTATTGTAGCGTACAAAATATCATTGAAAAATTATAATAAAACGTAAAAAATGTATATAAATACGTATATATATACATATATATGTACATACAATACATACAATTGTACATAAGTACATATAACTGTCTATGGTCTCGTACAATAATGAGAAAAAAGGGAAAGAAAAAAAATAACAACAAAACGAAGACCACGAAGGATAAAGCAAGAGAAAAATCTTTATAGTAAATTTTCCAATTGAATTATGTCAAGTTTTCCATTTCAATAAAAATTTGCTTTCGTGCTAAATTTAATGGACATAATTGGGTTAAGTGCATCAGGTGAAGATGAGTACAAACAAAAAATAATAAATACTTTTATTACATAATTTGTAACAGGATTTATTTATATGTAAATATCGTATGCTAAAAAGTTAATGGGAATAATTATCAGTGGAATAATAATTAAGGAATAATTGAAATTTATAAGATTTAATACAATACAAGAAGAAGTTATAGTCGGTCAAGCCCGACTATTTAATACCTTACACCACATTGTTGGTTATAAGTATTAGCTACCAAAAGTTAATGTACTGCACTCGTAAAAGTGTATTTTGAGTTTGCGTTCTAAAGGATATTTTCGATTTCGCACATCGACTTTTGCTTATAATTGTCTTGATTCTTATTACAGTACCAACTTGCTTTAAGCCTTTCAAAGTGTTATTTGGAAGATAAGTTGTATGGGACCTATGAATAATAATAAACCGCATAATTTGGCACATCGTTTTGAAATATAAAACTTATTTGTGCCAAATTTCATTAAAATCGCTTTATATTTAGGAATGGCTTTAATTCCCATTACGGGAGGAACATTTGAATGGGGCTAAGAGAGCAATTTCAAAACGCATTATCCTTGGGCCAAAATAATAACATACCCCAAATTTTATCTTTATCTTCTAAACTGTGGCTTACATTTTGTTCATAAGGTTAAAATGGACAACCAGCCAGACGGCTGGCTATGGTTGTGTAGGGTATAAAAACAACTTAAAGTCTACATGACATCGAAAAGATCAGATAAAGGGGACACTGATTTAAATTAAAACAAGAAAGAAAACAATATTCGTTGTTGAAACATCTCATTGATTATTGATACCGACAGAGTTGTATTGTAGGGGGTCAATAAAAAGATGTGTGCCCCATGATTAATTTTGTCACCACAATTTTAAATATAAACGATCTTGAAATGGGTTTTAAAATGATTAGATACATTGTGGTTAATCACTTTATCATCACCTTGGTATATCATGGCGGACAATAAAGGTCACCTTGGTATATCATGGCGGACAATAAAGGCATACAAGTATTCCATTTTTGTAAAGAAACTATAGAGAAGGAAGATAGTTTCTTCTCGGACAAGCCCATATTGGAATAACTGGTCGAGAGCTTATCAAAGTAAACGGAAAGTCGGGAAAAACTATATTGATTCTCATATATATATATATATATATATATATATATATATATATATATATATATATATATATATATATATATATATATATATATATATATATATATATATATATATATATATATATACTTTATTGGACCCATTTTTTATGCTTCATCGCTTTAAACTCACTTCTAGAGTAAAACATGACCTAGAGTAAAACTTTTTCAAAAGTGCATTTCTATATCGATTCAAAAAATGGTAGTCAGAAAAGGCTAATGCCAAAGCTTTCTATCCACTGTTTCTTAAACTATTTCTGACCGCTCTCACGACAGCGCTGTCATGATGAAAGATTATCTTCTCATTTCTGTTCGTAGCATAAAATATCCTTTTTATCTCACCAACTACATGGAAACACCTAGAAATATAAGACACTAAATTTGATGTGTTTATAAAAACAAGTTTGTTATGGTTTAACACCAGGCCAAACAATTATGTAATCTCTATTAAGTGACTCCATGTATTGTTTGGCCATAAGCAGAACATATATTTGGGACGGCACAGTTAATACGAGACCAACCTACTTTGAACCACTTCAATCTCAATTGTTATTATAGAGTACTTCTGTTCAGTGTTTCGGTAAATGCCTTTCAATGCTGTCATATACGAATCTCGATCAAAAGATTCTTGCACATATCAGAGTTCGCTATATTCGTATATTCGAAGATCCTATTCATATGCCTGAAGGGAGTCTCTAATTGCTTGATATTGAAAATGGTATCTCTGTGATATTCAAGAACAAACTGCTTATTAGATATTTCTCTGTAGAATCTTCGCCTTCTCATCTTTATGGTATGTTGATGTCATGTGAATAAAGCTCATTACGGTACTTAAAGCTGAGTTTTAGCTACTTTTGATATTTCTCCACTGCGAATCACTCTTTATCCATATTTCTAGCACTGCGGGCTATTGTTTTACTGGTATTTAACATGTTGGCATTTAACAATTGGAATTTGAAACCCATTAATTGTATTTACCTTTGTCTAGGTGGGGATGAAATTCCTACTTATATAACCACATTAGTCTCAATTCTTCGGCCCATCCGCCAACTCCAGGTGAAGGTAAACCACAAACAAGAGTAGTGACAGGCCCTTGTTTACCACTACGACTTCTTGATGTTCAGTATTGAAACCCTACGAATAACTAAGGGTCACTCAAATGGTTACGGCTCATTACGGTACTTAAAGCTGAGTTTTAGCTACTTTTGATATTTCTCCACTGCGAATCACTCTTTATCCATATTTCTAGCACTGCGGGCTATTGTTTTACTGGTATTTAACATGTTGGCATTTAACAATTGGAATTTGAAACCCATTAATTGTATTTACCTTTGTCTAGGTGGGGATGAAATTCCTACTTATATAACCACATTAGTCTCAATTCTTCGGCCCATCCGCCAACTCCAGGTGAAGGTAAACCACAAACAAGAGTAGTGACAGGCCCTTGTTTACCACTACGACTTCTTGATGTTCAGTATTGAAACCCTACGAATAACTAAGGGTCACTCAAATGGTACACAACCCATTTCTTCATTCTGCTTCAGGATGTTATTGAAAAGAAAATTTTGAAAGTTGGAGTTGATTTGGTTTATTGGCAGGGCTTTATAATTATTTTTGGAATAGAATTAATATTGCTTATGTATAAATATACTCCAAATTGTTCTCTTGATCGTATATATTAAGATATTTTATTTCTATTTCATTAGAAAATTTCTACTTTATTCATCTTAATTTAAAATCTTTGCTTCATTTCTTTAAAAATATTTTAAATTTTATATATCGATATATCGCTCATTTGCTGCAAGGTAGTCATAACTCAAAAATCATTTTTTCAGTAGACGTATATTTTATTTTTTGACAGGAACATATTTCTTGGAATGAAAAATGAAAATTTTATATTTTGACAATTTTTCGAACACTTACAAAAAGTTTGTAATGTAAACTAAAGTGCTACCGGTTACAATTTTTATATTTTGCATAAAATATTTTGTTGAAATTCATTTGCCGGATAATAAACCACATTTCTCACTATGCACTACTGATGTTAAGTCGAAACTTGTAAATTTTGAGTTATGACGACCTTGCAGCAAATGAATGATATGTTATACATCATCATCATCCTAAAGTAACAATAATATTTATTGGAATTTTGCTACGTTTACATTTCTGTGATTTTCTTAAGAAAATTTTTTCCTAAATTGATAAATAAATAATAAGAACTTCTATTCATATTTCACCTCTAACGATTTTTTCTTTCTTTCTTCTCATTATTAAATATAAAACAAAAGTTAAATATTTATACCCTACACCACCATAGGTGACACGGGTATTATGCGTTTGTGCAGTTGTTTGTAATGGGCAGAAAAAAATTTTTCAACCACCTTTTTTTAACCATTTGACTCAGAATCACTTCCTGAATGGATTTAACCATGTCCGTATGTCCATGCGGTTAGCTGTCCATGTAAAGCTTGTTCGCAGTTTTAAAGACATATCAATGAACTTTGACACGTAGTATAATTTTGACTCAAGTACGATGCCAATTGAAATTGGTTATGATCGATCCACTACTTCATATGCACACAGAAGAAACCCTTGAAACTTGAACCATCGTTGAAGCCATAGTTGATTTGACATTGACTCAATGTTTTTCATTTAATTTAATATTAAACGTTTTTTAGTTTTATGTGAAATAATTTTGCTCATATTAGAAACTTTCGATATAAATTTTTAAAATTATGCAACAATAATTAAATTACTTTTTATTATATACTTTAAAAATTTACTAGAAACAATGTTAAACTAACATTTTTATAAGCTAAATCATAACTGCTTAAATGCTAAATTAAACTTCATAGATGAAGATGTTAATTCAACTTTGTTTTAGAGTTTTTTCCTTACAATTTTACAAATGTCCCCCTGAAATGGAAGTTTTAGCCCATAAATTTTCTAAATATAAAACGATTTTAACAAAATTTTGCAAAAATAATTCTTATGATATTCCAAAATCAAAATTGCCAAATTGTACGTTTATCAATCCATTATTTCTCATGGTGGATTGATAATCAAATATCACTTTAAAACTCATAAATCTCACATATACGTGGGTATTATAATAATATTTAGTCAAATTCAAATAAATATAAGCCATCCACGCTGTGCGAAATTATACGAGGGTCGGTCCATAATTTTTTTATAAGGCATAAATCATAATACGTGGGCCATTATAAAATTTTTCGTACAACCAACAATGTGGTGTAGGGTGTTATACAGTTGGGCGTGACCGACTATAACATTTTACTTGTTTTTAAGATAATCTTGATTTGTTAACTGTATCTGTAAGTAAGTTTTGTATAAAATGTACAGCAAAAGTGACGACTACAGAATAAAATTTATTTACAAAAAAAAGTTTTTCAAAGTTCATTAACTTTTTTATTTATTCTTATGTTTACAAAGAGGCAGAAAAAAGGAAACATCTTCTATTTATTTCTTAAACCCTTCGTTTGATGTTGCGTCTTTTCTTTTGACATGCCTTTTGGTGTTGACGCTTTTCAAATATTTATCAGACATTATTTTATGAAAATTCAATGGGAATATAAAACGAAAAAAAATATTTGTGTTCTTAACTATTTTACATTTTTATACTCTATTTCACTACATTGATGGTTTGGGTGTTATGTGTTAGTGTTAATATTTGTTACTTATAAAACAAACGTTGAAAGCATGCTAACGGTTACACTTATTAACCGATTGTAATGCATTTTGATAGCATTATAGTGTAAAATCGCTCATTTGCTGCAAGCTCGTCATAACTCAAAATTCACACGTTTCGACTTAACATCAGAAATAAAGCATTGCACAGTGTGTTTAACGAAATATGAAATGGAGATAAATCTATATCTTCCGAATGGCTAGTCCGATTTTAATGAAAGGAGTTTTGAGTTCACAACGATCCAGATTTTTTATTTTTATCCAAACTGACTTAAAAATTATCATATAAATGGATTCCGCTACTGAAAACATATAAAGGCTATCTTTTATAGTTTAAGAGATACTTAGCTCCAAAAGCTGAAAATTTTATTTTTTGACTGAACCTGGCGAAGATTTTATGCTATAATGACTCCAAATTTTGTCCGATTTTTGTGAAATATTTTTTTATTTTATTAAAAACTAATAATAAAACTTTACATTTCTTTTCTAACATTTAATCACTTTAAAATCAGATTAGATATAAAAAACCTAGATCATTTTAAATATTTTATAACCCGAGGTGACCAATTTTGTAACCCTGTGGATCGACCCACGTTAAGTCCACAATGTCCAGACTCAAAACTGAAACTCGCCCACACTACAGCTAACACTATATGAAATTTCTTGAAAATCGGATTAGCTGTTTGGAAATTACAGATTTATTTCCATTTTTAATTTTTCATGTGAGACACTGTGCGTTGTTATAGTTTCGTTTAAATACGTCAAATGAAAAAATTGATTTTTTTAATTATGACTTCCTTGCAGCAAATGAGTAAATATTTCGCACGAAAACAGATTTAAAGATGATAAATGCCTTTATTCTTATTATAATTTAAAAATTCAAACGGTGAAAGTTATTAACGATTCGCCAAGAACTAAATCTAAAATTTTCGCTCGTTTTATATTCATTTCGCTTGAGTAATTTACAATGGCCATCCACATAATGTGATTTTGTTGCGATATTTGATTAATTTTTAAATATATGTTCATGTAAAATGTAAGAAAAATGTTTAATTTTTTTGAAATTTAAAAAAAAAATAAAAATATATTTTAAGTAGTAACAACTGAAATTTTATTCAAAATTTTATTGAAGAAATTAACTAAATTTATTAAACCCTTCACCACGACAAGTGATGACGAGGGTATATTGACTTTGTCATATCGTGTGTAACGCTAAAAAAGAATCATCTCAGACCTCTTAATGTTTATATATTTTTGCATTAAATTAAAATCTGAGTTGATTTAGCTTTGTCCATCTGTTTGCCCGTCTTTCTGTTCTCTAACATCTATAAAAACTGACAGAGTTCAATGTGATTTGGCCTGTGTATTTACGATAGTCCTGAGAAGTGTTCTATTTATAACTAGAAAAGTTTAGTATATTTAAAGATATAGACCGATATATGAGACATCTTCTTAGTTCAAACAAAATATTTTCTTAATATTTTCAATTAAAAATCGCCAAATAAGAATAAAAATTTGCCATAATACGCATCTCATTAGCATTCCAAAAATTATCAAAATCGGTTCAGTAGAAAAATAGAAAAATAGAAAATCAGTAGAAAAATATAACTCCTTTTTGAAACATTAAGTGTTTCCTGTTGTATTTAATAAAAACTTGTATATATTGTATACATATAGGAATGTAAATGTGATTGTGTATGTACGAAGAATAACGTATTTCTTTATACACATTGTGGTGCTATGTTGAATAGTACGGGGTTAGTAATCCCCCATGCCTTATTGTTAATTACGAAATCTATAATATGTTGCTATTATTGCTACCGTCCTACCGCATAGTTTGTAATTTGTTTTCAAAACGCTATTTAAGTGCCATATATAATGTGTGATAATTTATTTATAAGTTATAGAGGCATGCGATTTAAAATGTTCCGTTCCATAATTGGGTTACTACTTCCCCATGCCCTTTCCTTTTTTTAATCGGTAAAATAGAACTACAATTTCTATTCTACCGATTCAATCAGTTTTAAAAAGGAAACATTTTAAAACTATAACCACATTTAAGCTCTTCCAATTATTGTGGTTGGAAATGTACCAACAACGGACAAACTGACGGATATAGCTAAATCGACTCCTGCTTGGTGTTCTACGGAGTGACAAACTTAATATATCTTCATCGCCCTTTGTTGTGTTAGAGGATTTGAAAATATAACACTAAATTTGTTTTAATCATTTCAAATACATTTAAAACTTATATTTGATAACTCATATTAAGTCCAAACATTTATTATTACACATAGAATAAAACATAGATAAAAACTAAAATTATTTACTACTTGAACAATTGAAAAATAATATTTTGCATTCTCATTTTTCAAGAGAAATGTAGGGTGGATATGAATATCCATCAATGCTAAACAATCGTTTATCTAAGGAGCTGTAAAAGTTCAATAGCTCTAAACATAAGTTCTAAAGATAAAGTGCAGGTTACAATGGGAGAAAGAAAAACTCTGTACAAAGCGAATATTTACTGTAGAATATCTCTAGAATTATTGCAGCAAAAGTTTTTATATTAAAAAAAATTATGTTTGTGAAAAAAATCTAGTACAGATAAAATAATGGGGAAATATTCACTAAGAAGTCAAATTATCGATTATCTATAAAACTACTGGCTCGAATGTTTTAAAATTCAATTATAATAACTTTCTTCTTAAACTGCTCAACTTGAAAAATTTTGGGGCAGTAAAGGAGATTTACAATTTTGACCCAATCATATCTTTATGGAAATGTTTTACTAGATAAATTACAGATGAACAGCATTTTTTGATACTTACAATTTACGTTACAAGTTTTATTAAAAACCATGAAACAAATACAATGATGCGTATGAGTCATATTAATTAATTTTTATAAAGTATACGCCCAGTGTAAAAACTAACTAAGCAAAACTTAGTTGCCGAATCTTAAATACCCTCCACCTCTATATTGTAGACAATTATCTATTTATCTGAACATCGATGGATTTAGTTCATATGTTACTCCGGGAAGTGGGATTATAACGGAGTAATATATGACCGATAATTGACTTCCTAGTTTCATATATAAAAATAGTTTAAAAGTGTTTATTTATATAATAATTTTATAAGCTTGGTAAGATTTTCTTTCACTTTAACGTAAACTATTTCCTTTTGGACATTAAAATTTTTTCTCAATTCTGAAAGAATTTCTAACGTAAATGCATAAAGGGCCAACCCGAAGACATCAGGGAAAAATGTTTTCCTGCAAGCGCTATCGGAATTTCAATAATTTTACAATATATTTTTTTTAGTTTTTTTTGGGGAGAAAAATGTAAGGACTAAATCGTCAAAAATGAACCTTGATTATACAGCT
The DNA here is from genome assembly GCA_004302925.2 of Cochliomyia hominivorax. Taxonomy (NCBI): domain Eukaryota; kingdom Metazoa; phylum Arthropoda; class Insecta; order Diptera; family Calliphoridae; genus Cochliomyia; species Cochliomyia hominivorax. The sequence goes on from PYHX02000467.1 coordinate 60,750,546, forward strand.
ATTTAACTACCAACTCAAGAAATCTGCAAAGGCAGGATGAGCATTTTACTGAAAGAAACTGAATTTTGAAAACAAGTTGGAATTTTGGACATTTTTAAATAAAAAATTAGGACAAATTTTATAGTCTTAAATTAGGGACAAATTTGTTCATATTAAATTTAAATTTCATAACATTATCTTAATTCTTATAGGATTCATTTAATGTCAAAAATTATAAAATTTCTAACAAGAATGCACGAAATATTAAAATTTTATAATTTTTGGCAAATTTTTAATGAAATTTACTTTAATGATATATTTTATTATATACATACTATTTTGAAAGAAATTACATTTCCAACAATACTACAATAAAATAAAACCAACAAAAAAATTACTGAAACTTGGCTCCTTAGAAATTTACACATTTCTTATGTAAATTTACACGTTTTCCATGTAAATGTAATAAATATAAACAGTTAACATCATTAAGTGAAATTTTGCACAGCTACTTGTGAAGTAAAAATGGACTAGCTTGGAATACCTCCTCTAAGAAGCTGTAATGTTACCACTGTGCGATTTTGTAATTGTATTTACTCCTAACACAATTTATCATTAGAATTTCCATTGTCCAGTATTTTTAATCAAATGACTTTCGTGTACTAATTCCAATAAAACAACTCTAATACTTCCAAGAAATAATAATGCAAATTAAAATTTAATGTTTAATTTCTTTAAAAATCTTAATTTTTCAATTTTAAATAACAATTAAAATTTAATTAAAAATAAAACAAAATCATCCTAAAAATACTTTTAAATTATAATTTCCATTAAAAATTCTCATAATTTTTCATCAGAGACATTTTATACTTTATTTAACCCTTTTTTACTTTATTGTTCGCCAAAAAATACAAACAATAAATAATGAGTTTATTCTTTCTACTATGATTTCTTCTTCTTTTTTTTTCGTTATAGTCAAATATAATTTTAATTTTATTAATTTTGTATACGTGCCTTGATTTACATGATATTTGAGCTCATTTTTATTGTAACTTGTCCGGACTGAAAATAAACCAAACTAAACAAAACCACAAATTCTAATTAGAAACGCAAACGAAACCAAAATATGACAACAAAATAAAGCAAAACCGCTCCATAGTCTGCGACACAAAAAGACCTGGCAGTAAAGGAGCCAACAAAGTGCCAACTATAAGGGAAAATGCAAAACAGTTTCATTCAATAACTAAAACCTTTTGAAAAATTGGTGACAAAAGGCTTTTAATTTATTTAAATAAAGATTTTAAGTACATTTTAAGACTGATAACAAAAAGAACTTATGATAAGTACTTACTTCACCTCGAACCAAACAAAAAAAGGAGAAATAATTCAAATTATTTCAAGAATATAATTAATGGTGAAACAGGTAACCATAGAAGAAATGAAAAGAGAAAAGCGCAAAAATGAAGAGAAAATAGAAATAAATTTTAATAAAATAAAACAAGTAAAAGATGCTAGATTCGGCTGCCGAATCTTTAATACCCTTCACCACAAATGAGGGAGAAGTATATGGGAGAATACGCTATGTTTCGTACATACATACGCGGAACACAAACTGAGTCATACAATTAATACAATTAGATTTTGATCATTTCTGGAGAAGTAATGGACTACATGTGGCTTAATATTATGACAAAATTTCATTCTAAATGATCAGTTTATAATTGACAATTTTGCGAAATTAGTTTGCTTGAACCTAGAGAAATAGGATACTTCTTAGGACTATAACAAATACTCAGGCCTAATTTCATAAAGCTCTGTCAATCATTGTGGATGTGAGCATGCTATTTGGCTATGTCGAATAATCAATACTCTTCATTAAAAATTGCGTGTGAACTAAATACGTTATGTTTCGTACATATACACACATACACTAACAGATATATACAATATATAAACGTTTTCCTATCAAATAACTCAGGAACACTTAAAGAGTCCCAAAACCAGTTATATTTTTTCTTATAATTTTTTTTTCTTCAAAACCGATTGTGATAATTTTAGGAATGGTAATGAAGTATATATAGTTTAATGTTATGGCAGAATTTCATTCTAATTTGTCAATTTACAATTGAAAATTTCAAGAAATATTTTTCCTTGAACTTAAAGTTTGACTCAGATATTGGTCTTTATCTTTTAAAACATTGGACAGAATTTGCTGGTTTTAAGTAGAATCCGGCCAAATTTCATTGAGCTCTTATGTGGGTATGAGCGTGCCAGCAATAGACAAACGAACAAACAGACGGACATAGATAAATCGAATTAGATTTTGATTTGATGGAAGAAGGTATATACTTTATGGTGTCTGAAATGATTTCTTCTTAGCGTTACACATGGAGTAGCAAAGTTAATATAACCTCTTCACCGCTTATGATGGTGGAGGGTATAATGACAACAAGTAAAAGTGTTACATTAAAAAGTTTATTAATCGAAATGTCCGGTAAGTTATGATATCTTAATTTGTATGAATATAAATTTGTATGAAATAAAATAATAAAACATTTTAAGATGTGGATTTTTGTTTTTAAGTTAAAGGTTCATCTGAGAAGAGTTTTGATTGCTGTTTTTGCGATTTAAAATTCCTTACGTTTTAGGGTGTGCAATAAAATATCTTTTTTCCAAAATACTACCGATTGCCTTTTTTGTCGCAACTACATATTGGTTGTCATACCGAGAACATTTTTGTAAAATTTTGACTAATTTTGGGTCAAAACTTTTATCCCGCAAGTATAAACAACATACAAATTTTGACCAGAAAGTTGCGAAAACCTACCAGAACATATGTTTCGTCATCCATTATTCTTCATCTGTTTTTGGCCTATCAGTTTTTAGCAGCGTTCTTGTCAGGATTTTTTTAAACCCTGTTTGTTTTTAAACCTGTATTAGATTTCACTTTTCATACCAAATTGTCCCAGCCCTAAGATAACCGGGCTGTTCTCCCTGTACTGTTTAATAACAGTTTGATGGCAAATCTTTATATGTTGGACCAATTTTTTATAGGACCAGTTTAATAAGCTCCAAACTGTTTTCGGGAAAAGGGCCCTATATGAGAGCTACAGAAACCGAGATCATATTAACAATATACATTAAAGATAGTTTGAAAAATTAATGTGCTGAATATTTTTTAAGCTCAGAACCTCTTTTCCGGGAAGGTGTCTGATATGGGAGCTACATATAAATGGACCGATATTAATAAAATTAATAACATATATTTTTGACAGTCAGAAAATTAATTGTGCCAAATTTCAATAGAATTCGTTTAGGAGTTTTATAAATTATAAACCATATTCCGTTATATGGGAACTAGGTCATAAACTGCTTAGGACAAAAAAATAATGTGGTCGAATTTTATTGAAATCAGACAATTACTCTAGAGAATATTCCCAACATACAGACGGACATAGCTAAATCGACTCAGATTTTTATTTGATGCAGGAATATATACTTTATTAGGTCTGAGATGATTCCTTATTGGTGTTACACACTGAATGACAAAGATAATATATACTTTTCGATTCTTGTGGTGATAGAGGGTATAAAAATTTGTAAAAGAATTATTTTCTAGAAGATTATACTACTTCACTTAATCCTTTTCCTATAATATATAATAACCTTATTTAATATCCATATTGTGGTCATTTATATTCCATAATTATATCGCATATTTCTTTGTTCTGAACCGATATGAATATATACTGAAAAAAAAACACTTTTTATCGATGAATTCCAATTTTTTGCTTATGTAGTCTTTTCATGTGTAAAAGGGCGGAATTGTTGTCACTTTATTACCCCCCTTCGAGACATACAAACAAACATACTCTTTTTTATTAAATATGACACAAAGTTTGGCCATGACTGTTTTAATTGTTGATAAACTTTAGTGATTATATATTAAGTGTTGTTTCTATTTAACGGTGATAAACCCTCATCTACTTAACACTCATACAATAACAGACATAGATACATATGTATGCATTCATATACAAACATTCTGACAAAACTAATTCAAATCTTTGTCCCTTTTGATAGACGGACAGACAGAAAAAGCATCAACCGAAAATTTGATGTATATGATGATGTATAATTTTTTTCCACCTACAACTTTCAAACACACACACAGCTGTATATAATACATACATATATTGTTCCTGTATTAAGCATTTAGAAGACTTCATTCACATTTTTGATAAGAATATTTTATACATATTTTTTCCTTATGCTGCTTCATTTTTATTTTTATTTTCCTTTTTGCCTTCAATGTTTGCATGCAGCAAAGGACATCAAGAGCATTAACTTTAAGTACAATACAGTAAATGAGTCTCTAGTGTTCAAAAGATCTCGAAAAAATAATATAAATATATATGTATATAAAAAAGAAATAATTGAAGTGTATGAGTGAATTGCTTCTTACAATTTACACGTTTTACCATTCCCTTATACATTTAGGTGATGTACGAGGTTACTATAAAAATTTATTAGGAATTCTTTTAATATCTGAATCTATATTTATCTATGATTCTATTAATAACAATTTTTTTATCGGATAAAAAAGCAGAACTTCACACCTAATTTTGTAAATGAATCGTATGTTTTAAATAACTTTTTCAGTCTGCCTCCGAATAAATGAAAATACTTACACCAACACAGTTAATAAGTAGTATATTTATATGTATCTCCCCTAATAAACTGATAGACAGACCTTCAGCAAGTCAGCAAAGTTCTTGGCTTAAATACATACTTACAAACATACATTTTATATACATTTGTGTATGTAGTCATTTTCTATAGATAATTTTCGTTTCATTTTATTATTTGCTTAATTTCTTTTTTTATGAAATCAACCATAAAAAGAAGAGAGTAAGGAAAAAAATACATAGAAATAATAAAGGAATTCGTATAAGAAAAATGATTTGAAGAATAAGGCCTACAACATTCATGTCATCATCAACCAGTAGAGATTGGTTCATTAAATGAGCTTAATTTCGTTTGTAGTTCTTATGATCAATAAAACGAAATAAGGAAAAGAGGTTTTTTAATTATTTGTATTGAGAGGGAAAAATAAGATATTTAAAGTAAATAATAAAAGTACAGAGTTGTCCAATTATTCAGGAAATAGAATAGAAATGAAGGAAAACTTTAATATGAGAAAAAAAAACTATGGAAAACATTTTTATATCACACATCACCACAAGTAATGATGAGGGCCAATTAACTTTGTCACTCCGTGTGTAATGCCAAGGAGGAATAATCATCTTAGCCCTCATAAAGTATTTATAGACTTGCATCAAATAAAAAAACCGGTTCGATTTAGCTTTGTTCGTCTGTCCACGACCATAATAATGAACCAACCAGTATATATATTTAAACAGAATTTGTTAATATAATACACCTTCATGTACTTAGTTATTGTATCAACAATTAACAAAATCGAAGCAATAAATTAACGTACGGTAAAGTATGCAAATCAAAATCGGTGTGACATAAAAGTTGAAATTATAATTTGCTAACAATAAGACAAATGTACTTATTTTAATATAAAAACCCAAAAATCAATTATACGGAATCCATAATTTGACCAAACCGTCATATAAAGTAGAAATGTCAGAGGGGACTGTTTTTTGCGAATCGCAGCATTCGGGATTTTAATTTTGAATCGATATCGTTAGTAACATCACTTAGGGTTGGACTTTTACACATATCAAAAACATTATAGAATTTTTCATTATTAAATTATTAAAATCATCACTTATTTCTCTCCAAGAGCGATAAATCACGTATTATATAAAACGGTTATTATAACGTATTTTATTTTTATCGACCAAAGCGCCTAAACAGACTCTCTTTCGAAACCACTTTAATTTCAAAAAGTTTAAATGTTACAGTCGGACAAGCCCAACTATGTAATACCGTACATCACATTGTTGGTTGCAAATGACAACTACGAAAAATTTGTGAACAGCCCTCGTATTTATGTTTATGTATCTAATAGATTATTATGATACCAACATTTATGTAAAATTTCTGCGTTTTAAAAAGATTTTTTACTGGAGGGTTATTTGGGAGTTAGAAAAAATTATAAACCAACCCTCGTATAATTTGTTTATATTTTTTTCTTAATTTGTCTAAACATATTTACAATACCCACGTATATGATCGGGTTATGAGTTTCAAAGAGATATGGTTATGTGGCACCTATGAGAAATAATGGACCGATTCTAGTATAAAATCACATTGTTGCAGAATATAAAAATACTTATTTGGTTAAAATCGTTTTATATTTACGATTTTTTTTTTTTTTTTTTTTTTTTTTTGAACATTTGTATGGGGCCTATAAGAAATAATGGACCTATCATAGCCAATTTCAATAGCAATCGTTCATGGTCCTATATAAAAGAATGTGCAAAGTTCATTAAGATATTTTCAAAACTGCGATCTGAACTTTGCGAACATGCTTTACATGGACAGCCAGCCGGACAGACGGATATGCTCAAATCGACTAGGGAAGTTTTTCTCTGTTGAATGGTATTCTTAAAAAGGATTGGTAAGACTATTTTTTTTGTCCGTTACAAATATCTGCATAAACGCATAGTACCCCCATCACCTATGGTGGTGTAGGGCACAAAAAGTTTTATTATTGTTATAATATTTCGAATGTTGAATATAAATAGAACCAGTCATTATGGAAAGAAAAACTAAGAATATTTTCTGAAATTATTAATAAAAGTTCAGAATGTCATATCTGCCAACTTTGAATTCTTAGGAAGGGAGCATCTCTCCTTCTAAATGATTTTGGAAAAATTATAAAAATACAATTACACAGAAATTTGGAAAGATTTTATGTTATTAAAAGAATTATTTTACACATCAACTGTTAGAAATAATTGAGGTTAACATTCACAAATATTGAGATTCCAAAATATATTTTTCAAATAATTGTCATTGTTGAATTGTTGAATAATCTATTCGAGAGAAGTTCATAATAGATAACTTTAAGGGGAGTTCGATGTTCATTAAATAAGTTTATTATATAAATAGCAAAGAATTTCAATTCACAATATCTCCTAACACGAAGTCCATATAATTATTGCCAATATTATATAAGAAATTTGTTACATTTATTTAAGGTAAGTTTGTTCAATCTCATTGAAATGCAAATTTTGCTGGAGTCTGTCAGTGCGTGTGTAAGGCCAAGAAGGTATCTTCTAAAATCTGAGTCCATTTAGTCTTGTCCGTCTGACTGTCTGTTGGTAAAATTTCATTATAACAATAAAATTCGAATTAAATAAAATTTACCTGACTGTTTGTTATTCCCGTAAGTAGTTTGCCATCGGTTCTGTAACAAAGATATAAAGAATTTTTGTAAATTCTTCGAAAACCAGTTATCACATTAAAATATAAATAACAACAATTTAATTATAATTTAAATCTCATAACAAATTATTAAATATTTTCAACAAAGAAAAAAACCAACTCGACAAAAAGTTAGTCAAGCATTCAACAGTCTGCCGTCAAGCTGCTTCCAAAGTTATAAGTAGTACCGGGAGCATATATACGTCGATAAAGATAAAGTTTCTATGGAAGTTCAAAAAACTCAAGAACTGTCAAGTAGAGTCAGAATGACTCTGTTTTGACATGACCATATAACACGTAAGACAATGGTACCTTATATATGTTCGTCACTTGTTGGAAGTACTAGACCCATCCCGTCTCTGTAAGGTATCTAAAAAGTTCATTCAATTTGACTTTTGATACATCACAAAGAGTGTCCAGTATGTAGTTGCCCAAGAATCTATTCTTTTTGATCATCTATACCAGACATTCACAAAGGAGGTGTCTTCTTAATACACAGTGACCTGTGATTACTGAAAGCGACCTGGATACCTCTTCGCACAATTCGTCAGAAGTTGCTTCGAGTGTAGTAGGTTGAAAACAGGCTACATCTCCAGATCAGATCATCTATATCTGACTTATTCGAGAATATCTTAAAAAATACTGACTCCATATATGGATATATAAGATGCAATCATTTCTGGCTAAGTCATCGGCCTTCTCATTACCGGAGTGATTCCTACACCCTGGTATCCAAACTAGTGTTATGTCAGATGTCCGAGATAGCCTGGTCCCTATACCGACCGGCCAATAAAGATTTAATTACGTAAGCTTGAGAATTGGCGTCTGACTGTCGACAAATTTTCCAATACTTCCGGAAATTTTCTTTTCCTGTAGTAGATCGCATGTCATGCAGATAGCAAAAATTTCATCTCGAAATACACTTATATTTACAAAAATTGAATATTGCTGATACTCGAGGGAATATTGGAGAAAAGTTTAGGATCCAAAAGCAGTCAAAATTTCCTAAAAAGTTATTGGTACGACAAGCAATGTGCCCACTTCTTGACCTGACTGATATTATGGTAAAGGGGGGTGAGGGGGGTAGATTTTAAATATCTATTCGAGCAAAATGACAGAAAAATTTATGAAAACGTCAATAGAAGAGTTTTCAGAAAAGGTTCAAAATTTCACCATTAGTGATTAAAATTATTAAAATATTTTTTTTTAATTGCAATAATAATTTCAATAAAAAATTAAAACAGTAGTTTAAGTGTTTTTGTTTTGAATTTGCGATCTTAATACGTATTTGTAAAAGTTTTGTTAGAGTGCATGTGTCTACTCTTAATTGCAAACTGAAGATAATTTAAATGTCATCTTATGTCAAAATATTTCACTTCATAGAGTTAAGGAGCTTCAAAACTGTTCAGACTTATCAAGAAAATCAAAATTTTTATGTAAAAAGTTAACTTGTTGTAGGAAGTCCGGAAATGATATAATATGACTATAATAATTAAGTCCAGATCGTAATATATTTCCATAGATCTCATATAAAACCATTTACTACATGTGCAGATGCAATTGATTATTGATTGTAGTTTTTAAAGCGAAATTCATAGTGGGAGCGTATACTTAATATGATATAGATTTTATTGTTTATGCCACATTTTTAGTTTATAAATGGTAATTGTAAGTTTACATTGCATTATTATGGTACTTTTTAAATTAGAGTTTCTTGAGCATATATTTTAAAAGATTAGTTTAAATAAATTTTAGGCAGTTTAAAAGCTCTAGAGTACTTCTGAAGCCTCGTGGAAAATCTTTTCCAAAGAGAATTCCTCAAATCCAGGTATTGCGGTGAGAATTTTATAATCTTTGACCAACTTTGATGAACGCTTTATGATATTGCCATCCATCTTAAAGATGTTTTTCATTACACATTGCGTTACAAAGTAGGGGCCAGCTACTCCATCCGAAAACGAGATCAAATTCAAAACACTCCACTTGACTTTGGCAAGCCCCTACATACTTCCCTTTATTTGAAACGAATTTATAAAATTTAGATTTTTCCATTACATTTCCACGTTTTGCTCAAGAATTCAAATAAATTTTTTTAACGCCTATTTTTCCTCATAAAATACAACCCAAATAACTTTAAGGTCTCTGTATATAACCAATTTTTCTTTCATAATTATACAAATTAATACAAATCGATTTAACTTAATTTGAAACAAAAATAATGTTTTTAAAAAATGAATTTCGTTTTATAATTAAAAGTAATTAAATGCAAAGAAAAAAAAAACGATTTTCCAAGAAAATTTTCTGAATAATTCATTTCTATTAAATTTTCTTTCAAAACAAAACTGATTTTGTTGTCAATGTTTAACATGAATATGAATAAGAACAAAAAAATGGCATAAAATATCTTGTCTCACAGTTAATTTGGTTTATTTATGACTCATGTTTTTGAAATTAAGTGCAATTGCTTGAATTAAATTTCATGCAAATAAAACTTTTGATTAGAATACTTGTTGTGTAAAGTATTGTTTAAATTCTCACAGACACAGAAACACACACACACACATACATATAAATTTACGCAATTTTAAATGCAAACAAACATCCTTGAAAATAAAAACGCACGTACGAACACACATATACTAGTTTATGTGAACAAGCAGAGAACTTAGTGAAGTATATAGCAGACAGACACAAACAAATAAAAAATACACATATACATATGTATGTATGTATATATGTATATATTTGTAGCACATAATAAATATTTCATCTAAATATGAAATGTATGAGACGTTAAGTATATGTGCGAAGGAGTGTTTTAAATGGATCTGTTAAACGCGTTTGCAAAAACGATTCTTGTCTTTATTATTTACAAGGCAAAGCGGAAAAATTATGAAAACCTCATAAACACGGATATAAACACACATTCATAAAGACGTTGAAAAACAAAAGAAATAAGCAGCATTTTATTTAACGTAAAATCGTTTGCAGAATGTTAAATGAATTTTATCAAAAAAAAAAATATCTTTTTACGCTTAAACTAAATGATTCGTCAGCTATTTAATTCTTTTATATATTTCTTTTCGGAAACTGTTTGTACGAGATTGATTAATAAGTTAATTTTGAAATCCACTTTAGGATTTTCAAAACTATGTAAATTTTATTAAAAAATTGCTTTTAGATTTTGGAACATCAATCTAAAAGTGTTGTTTTTTTAGAAAATGAATTTGCTTGCATTAAATAAAAATATAAGCAGGAATGTTCATCATCCTCCACCAAGAATGCGTCTATAGACGTTCTCTAACCTTCATATATATTCTAATTTTTTTATAATAAGTGAGATCAAAAAATTCTTAACATACGCTTTTCATTAAAACTTTTAACCCAAATCAAATTACATTTGACATTTTTTATCAGGTTACCATTGTGAAACATGTCAGTTATTATGTTTAATGTCATACAAATGAATCGAATTGTTAATCTGATTAAAATGAGTCATTAGAAAAAAGTGCTTACCAGTATTATTAAATATTATAAAAACCGTGCTTGATCCTATAAAAAGCTGGTCAATCATTATTAAACAGTACTAGGAAAACTTATCCGTTGATAGAAAACCTTGTTCAGGTATAAGTATCGGTTCACATGATGTTTCTAAAACTATAAGAGGAGAAAAAATTTTGAAAAAAGCACCCCATATATCCAGTAGGAAAGTAGCCCGGTTAGCTCAGTGCTTGCTGCGAAAAGTTAAAAGTACTGCTGGTTTAAGAATAAGCTCAAGGGACAGGAATGGTGCAAAAAAATTAGAGGCCACAAATACAGCACGGAAATCGAAATCGAGTTTCCTAAAAAAGTATTCCCGCTGCATAATGGATGATGAAACATATATTCTTGCAGATTTTTCGCAACTTTCTGTCAAAAATTTTATGTTGCTGATGCCTGAGGGAATACTGATGAAAAGTTCAGAATCCAAAAGCAGTTAAAATTTCCCAAAAGTTCTTGGTTTGACAAGTCTCATCAAGTCTGCTTACACACAGTAGATTTCACAATGTATCCACTTATTTTTGGCCTGACTTCCGTCAATATGGTAAACAAGCCATTGAGTGGCATAAGAGCAATAATGTGGTATTTGTACCAAGAGATGCAAATCCCTCAAACTTCCCAGAATTATGGCCAGTTGAGAGACATTGAACAATTATAGTAAAAATGGACTGAACTGGTTTTGATAATTTCTGGAATGAAGTACATATAATCGAATATTATGGCTAATGTACTTTCTTCTTTCTTATTTGTCCATTTACAATTAACAAATTTTCGGTAGAATCAGGAGGAAAGAATTATTTCCTCCATACATACAAATATTAATTATCTTTAGAAGTATGGAAGTGACATTTCTACAATTTAGCCAATGCACTTCTACACATTTTACTGAACAAATTAGGTCATACAGGGTCATTTCATTACGAATGATGAATATTAATTTTCGATCACATATTTATTTTAAAATAAATTGAATTATTGGATTGCTTTACAGGGCCAATTATTTAACCATTTCGCAGTCATAGATCTTCCATTATGCAAAATTTATCTTAAATAAAACTATGAAAATTTGCTGTCACTTATTTCGAAATTAGCAACTTTGGAGAAATAAAAATATTTAAACATTTTCAAATTTCAGTAAAAACTGTGTAATTGCCTTATTTTTCAGATTAATTTTTTTACTCGTTGAAGATATTCACCACAACCTTTTTTACTTGATAAATAAATTCCTTTTTTCAAATTTTCAAATTTTTACAACTCGAAAATTATAAGAGGTTCAAACCACATGTAAGGATATTTCTAAAAGTCTCATTAAGAGTCATTAAATAAAAAAATTTAAAATTGAAGGAGAAGCACGCGGTGGCTTCGTAACCAATTGTTCAATCTCCCAAAAATTATAATACAACACTCAGTTATCGTTATATTATATTTAATGCAGATCCGTTGCGGATCAAAAGTTACAGATATATTCCCAAAAAGAACATCTATTCCGACCCACTGTGCAAGAAGTTCAATAACCATAGAAAAATGTCACGCTACAAAATTTGTCATAAATAAAAACGTTGATATATTGATATTTGTTATTCCGTGTGTAACATCAAGAAGGAATTATTTATGGTCCCGTAAAGTATACATTTTCTTGCATCAATTTAAAGTCAGAGTTGATTAAGTAATGTTCGCATATCCCTCTGTCTGTCTATTGTTGCCACGTTCACATATACCATAATTGAGAGAGCTTAATGAAAATTGGCTTTCGTATTTATTATCCTGAAAATTAACAAAATCAGTGCGGTGGAAAAAAGATTACAGACCAACATCTGAGACAACCTGTAATTTTGGGAATTTTTGGAATTTTTTTACAAATGAAATATTAAATTTTATTAAATATCGTATAAATCTTTATAAAATCTCACGATATATAACATGTCAATAACGATTTGGCAACAGAAAAAGGTGTTTAATAAACAGATTCTTATTCTGATTAATATATTTCTTCTTCAAATTGAAGAATTTTCTTCAAATATATTAAAGACTTTTAATCGAAAAAAATGTAATCAAAGATGTTTAATTAAATAAATTAAATGAAAAAATTAACGAAAAATATGTTATTTCAACAGATATTTAGTAAAAGCGACAGTAACGCGTCGTGGGTAAAAATATTTTATAGAACATTATAACTAAAATGGTTGAAATTAAAAGAATTATATAATACAAACATGTAAGTAACTTTTCATCAGAAATGCAAGCCGTTTGGCTCACCACCATCTTTTGATATTTCACTGTTTTTGTTTATTATCTAAAATTAGATCTATAATTATTCGAGGAGTCGTTGGTACCAAATTTGAAAATTCTCGCTGATACGGTTCTTAAGATATTAAATAATTAATACATATTTTTATTCATTACAATAATTAACCGCTATTTTTTTCTCAATTTAATTAAAATTTCGTAAATTTAACTAAAATATGGTATTTAAAATGAATATTATTCATCAATATAAATAATTAATTTTTGTCAATTTAGATAATGTGTTATTCAAATTGAATAATATAATAATAGTCATTTTGACGATTTTTCGTCAATTTGAAGAATTTACGAATAATTAACGAAAATTTTCGTTATTATAAATAAAGGTTTCATTGGCTGATATCTAACCTACTTTTCTTCAATTCTACACCCTATTTCGTTATATTTCTTACCTTTTTTGGTTCAGTGTAGAGAAAATTGAAATAACTCTTTTTTAACACTGCTTGTATTCATATAAGTATGTAATAACAACACTTTATCTCCATGTCTACACATCAACAGTTTAATTCTATATATACTCGTTAAAGTCTCACTTAAGATTTTTATTTTTATTTTATATACTCTGAAGAAAAAATAGTGTAACACTCACTTTTGGGATACTCTTGGACTCAGAATCTCTTTCTGACTCGATTTAACGATGCCCGTATGGCTATCCGTCCGACTGGCTGTCCACGTAAATGTTGCCAACACTCTATAGATCAATATTTTGAAGAATTTGGTACATAACATTATTTTGGTTCAGCCTATTAAAATTGGTCATATTCGGTCTAATGTTCTGAATACCTCCCATACAAATATCTCCCTGAATGACCTTCTCATAGACCCCAGGCAAACACTCTTCCAAATATCACTTTGAAGAGCATAAATCTCATATATACTCCAGAATTGTATTAAAAACCGGTCAAGTCAATGTCCAAAATTGTACAAGTTTCGGTACATAATTTCTTCTAGCTCCCAAATAATCTTTCAGAAAAATTAATTCAATTAATTTTTCGTAACTACTATATATAACCAACTTTGTGGTGTAGGCTATAACATTTACGGGCTTGATCGACTATACCATTTTTACTTGTATGTATATGTGTTTATGATAAAAATTGAAAGCGAATTTTACAATAATAAACTTGTAAATATTGTTGATATTTTTTTCTTCATTTAATTACCGTTGCTAACGCTTTTTTCTAAAATTATTTTATTCAATTGAATTGAACAAAATAAAATACCGGAAATTATTAAAAATTAAATTGATATACTAATACCAGTGTACATATTCGAAGGAAATCCAAATTAAATTGATTTCATTTTATTTTGGAAATTGTTTAAATTAAAATTGATGTTTTCCTTAATTTAACACATTAGGACTTTAAATGTGTTGTAATATAAATGTGCTTGAACTTAGAGGAACAAATGTCCTTAAAGCTATTAATAAATATAGAAGAAGAACATTTACAAGCATTCATATCTATTAGCAAATGCAATGAACACCATCAACTACATACACCTTCTGTGGAATATGACACATAATCCATCATATCAAATCAACAATCATAAACATTTTCATATTTTAGTCACATTAGTTCGAAATGGACACGATATTAAAATCACTCCTAGCTATAATAATATCTCATCATTCTTGTGGTGTTGTTGTGTATATATGTATATACATACATTTATACATATTTACTTATACATATTTTAAAACTTCTTCCAAAAATGTAAACATACAAATTTAATGTTTTGTGCTTATTAATTCATACCCCCTTCCGCTCAAAATATTGTCATTCATTCTATGGTTCTAATATATAATATTATCCACCCATCTTCCTATTTTTCATCTTAAACATTTGCCCACTCATCCATTCATCCATCTATCCATTTATTCATTTATGCTCGAAAATAACATCCATCATTTTAAACTGTTTGTGTGGTATTTATGTCGCAATTTTTCTCATTTTAAGTTCAAACAGTTATGGCTAAAAATTATAGAAATAAGGATATTTTAAGGAAAATTGAAGGATATTTTCTTAAATAAGCTTTACCTTTTTACTGCCTTTTTAAGTTGAAGTAAACAAAATATTTAAACAGCGGTTTTGAGTTTGGTACATATTTAAATAAAGGTAGCGGCTACATGGCTATGTAACCGTCACTAAGATTAGGTTACAAAATATAATACCTAAGTAATCACCTAAAAGATCAGTCCAATTTCATTTAACAATAATTCCATCATCAAATTTAGCGAGTGCGGTAGACATGCATCATGACCTCATGACCGAGATTTGCTTCTAACCAGTTACCTTATTACTGGGTTACTGGAAACTCTTCTTAAAACAATGAAAAAGTGTAAAAATAAAAATATATTATCTAATGTTCCGTTAAAATGGTCTGCTTAAATAAACGCTATTATAGGGAAAATCGACCAACCTAAATTTAATTTTAAAGTTCCAGAGAATTTCGACAGAACACCTTGTAAATCTATTCAGGTCAATTACAACTTTTAGAAGATATTTTGTGATATGAAAAAATGTCGAAATGCAACTTTAAGAACCGTAACAGGCTGCGTTCAAATATTCTCAGTTCACCATATAAATGATGAAGCGAAGATTCTTCTAGTTAAGAAACATAATGAAATGCTCAGTAATCAGTTCTAGGACGTCATCGAAAGCATGTAAGATAATACATTTTTATCTACGAACAGAGCATACTTGGGTATGTGTACTTTTTAGGTTGAAATTCGCATTGAATGAATTCACATAGACGCCAAAAATTCCGCATTTGAAATTTCCGTATTAATATCTTGCTTGGATGCCGCCCATTGCAGACAATGATGCAGCAGTATGCCAAATGATTAAATTCCATTCGGAAATTTTTGGAAGTGTCTGGTAATGAGAAAGCAAGGAAGTCTAATGTTTTATAAAATATAATCTAGGTTTTCGATTAACACAATGAAAACCAAGCTGAAGTAATGATCCAAGATGACAACGACATGGTTGGAAGGATCACTGTGAAAATTAGATGTGGTTCAAACGAGAAAAAACCAAGAGTATTCTTATTGTTCAGTCGTTAGAGTGATTATACTTAAGTCGATTCGAAGCTTTATACCAAGATACACGGAATGGAATTTGGGAAGGTCATTCAAACAATGGAACACTTGACTGTCCTGCATTGACAAATTCAATATCCCGAAACTTAAACAATGATACACTACCAGACATAACTAACTTGTAAGGTATGGATTAGGAGAAACTTAATAAATACTTCAGTGAAACGTAATTTTTATAAATGATCGGTTCCTGGTTACAATGAGCTTACAAACGGTCAACTGGTTTAGGTATTTATTGCTGCCATGAGACCATAAGAGGTCGCCTCCTCTTCTTTCTACCTACCTAATAAAATATCAGATTAAAGAGGAACCAATCGGTATTACATCGGCTTTTAATTAAAGTAAATTGAACTGAATCATATTTTATTTATAATATTTTGCTCCAGTCAAGAACTAATTTATTTTGAAGAAGTCATTAGATTTAGAAATTTAATTTCAATTTTTTTTCTCTTTAAAAAGATGTATTCAATTTGGTTTGGGAACCGGTCACTGGTGTAAGCAGTCCTGATCCAGTTTAAATATAAACATTTCTAATCTACAATTATCTTTAAATTCCCTTTCCCTACAGTTCGATCCATACCAAATGTGATACCTGAGATAAGAATAAATACTTAGAAAATACGGGAATATTTTGCTTGAAAAATATGCATTGGACATAAAACATCTGTTTAATCCAATTCTACATTCGACACTGATCGATCATAATCAGAATAGGAAAGATCTGGACTATAAGTACAGTTACCGATGAGATTTTTCGAAAAGTTGCACTAAAATGGAATTTTGGAAAATAAGGTCGCATCTTAAAGGTGATTTGCGGAACAAAAGTTGTCATAATCTTATTTCGCCGAAAATTAAATTTTTTGAATAATTTTAAATTATGAATTTGCACTTTTTCCTATTTAATGTTGAAATAATCTTGAATATTTACCAATAATTAGGTTTTTCTTAAACTTAACATTATTTCGATTTCCATCATGACCTCGTAGAAGTATCACTTATAAATTTCTATGATTCTATCGTTCTTTATATATAATTTTTATATAAAATTTTTTATATAAAATTTTTTATATAAAATTGATTTTTATATAAAATTTATTGATATGTCCTTTTAAAATCAAATTAATGGAATTTCGTGAAGTTTTATGCCGAAAGTGCAAATTATAAAATGGTGAAATTTGAAATGGCAGTACACAAAAAGTCACAAGCAGTTGAAAAAGTCCCACCAACGGTAACACTGACTTAAAGCAAATAAATTCAAATTACAATGACTGTTCGTTGATTACTCTTCAAAAAAAGAACTCTCCTTGGTGATGTTTCCCTGCAAACAGAGAAAAAATATGTTTGCAATAACCATAAACAGGATGTAACATACTATTGTTATTAGATATTGTTACCGTAACTAAAAATTGTATTTATTCACTTTGTGATTTAGCATCAATAAAAAATTATTGTTATCACCACTCAAAATATTGTTCTTGAAATAAAAATATTTTTATTTAGTAAGAATAATTTTATTACTACAACGAAATTTTTATCAAAATAAAATAAATTCAACAATTAATATGTTGGCAATTATAATAAATGTTTGCCACGACTATATTAGTGTTTGTGGCGAACATATTGCGAAATGTCGTTTCTCTGCGTGTGTGTCCGTCTGAATTGACTTATAGTCCAAAATCAGGTTACCTTTACGTATAAATTTTTCATCACCAGTAACAGTAGTTTGAAAAAACATCCTTTTGTAGAGTTCTATTAAAAAACTATTATTATTCCTAATAGGACTGGTGGTCCAAATATTTTCTCCCATATTTCTAATATATCAGAGTATAAAGTATTTATAATTTTTTCCGACTGGAGTAATCCTGTGACTTTGTAACTTTGACAAAGCATTCGCTTCCCTTTTGTTTAGTGAAATCTACATTTTGCAGTAAATTTGTTCCACATCACTTTCTATTACGTAGTTTTTGAAGCAAATAATCATCCTGAGTTGAAGTACGAATATATAACTAAGAAGATCTGGTATATGTAAATATCTAAATCTAATCAATTATTTGCAATTTAGAGAAATTTGTCAAAAACATTTATAATGTCAAACATCAAAGGTCCCTCTCCCAACGAAATTTAAACACTATTTTATTTCTGATTTGTGATATTTATTTTACCAAAAACTCCAACAGTCGTAATAATGAGTTGCTCACATTTTTTTAGCTTTCACTGTTCTTGATAGGCATTATTCGTATTATGTAAATTATAAATTCTATTGTTTAAACATTTAGCAAAATGCATAATTTATTGTAATCACACACCTGCCGTTGCTAACATTTTTTGTTTGTTGTTTGTTTGTTTCACAAAAACGTTGTTCTTTACACTGATGCATGACACTAAAACATAAATTTTAGCATGAACAACTAAGAATAACTGTAATTTAATAACTGAACACTGAATTTTTACTCTATTAAAAATGGTAAATGATTTGAACTTTAAAACTTTGTCAAATTCAGGTGTCTGTCGATTGCTTATACTATCGCCAAGTTTAAAATCCATATTTGATCCTTTAAAATCATAATAAATTTAAAAAATTATAAATTTCTTCTATTTAAGTTTTATTGCGCACGAAGTTCGTTTTTAACGAAGAAATGAACATGATATATCCTGTACCGTAATTCTGTAACTACGTTAGTTAACAAATTTTGTCGTTAACTACTTTTTGTTATAAATATAAAATAGTTAACGATAAATAGTTAACGATATTTAAATTAAATTAAATTAAAAACAAAATGAAAGTTGTCATAATATCATAACGATAACAAGTAAGAATACATAGTCGGTCAAGCCCTGCTATCTAATACCGTTATAATAAATGAATAAACTACCCTCGTATAATTTGATATTCTCATTTATTCTTAAGTGTGTAGTATAGTATTGTATTGTGAAACTAAGATTTATGATAAATTTATGCATTTTAAAATGGATTTTTCTGGGGGGTTTAATGGGGGCTACAAGAAATTATGAATCGACTTTCGTATAATTTTTCACATAGATTTTTTCTTATATTTACCTTAATTTAACCAATTATTATTACAATACCGACATATATGTTAGATTTTTGCCCTTTAAACTGATATTTTGGAAAGGGGTATCACAATTAATGAACCGATCCTCGCATATTTTAGCACATTATTTTAAAATATTACAAGACTTACTTGTGCCAAATTTCGCTTTGTATTTATGAGCTTAAATCAACATTCCGGAAGCACATTTGTATGGGAGGTATCTGAAATATTGGACGGAATATGGTTTGAGAATAGTGAGCATTTCTCAGCTGTCCAATGCATAGAAATAAGATAATGCCTTTTTTGGTGACAATAGACTCAGAAATTTAAAAAATTCTTTTGATACTGTCAAATAATACAACCTAATGTTTTTTATAACTTCATCGCCAACTGGTGTATAGTAAAGAGTCAGGAAAGACTTTGTACATAAATGACTCTATAATTTATAGTAAAGAGACTATAGATTAGCTCCTTGTTAAAATTAGTAGTCATAAGTGAATCCCTTGAGAGTGTTGGATAACTAGTTCGAGACAATCATCAAAAACATTACATAACATTTGGAACTTACAACTGCAAATAAGCAGTTTTAATTGTCAAATCGTAAAATATGAACACATACATATGCACATATATATTTAACAGTATCGCAAAAAAATACTTTTTCATTTCTTGTATAGCATTATTTCCATATTAAATTTGCTATTGTAGTCAAGATTGCAGCGGAACATGGTCCGCTGGTTTTCATTCATAAAATGTCAAAAACATGCGTGAATTGAATAAACAATTTTTGTTTTATTATAAATAGTTTAATTATGTTTAATTATAATTTGACGTTATCATTTTTTCTAGCGATATTCGTCGTTAAAATTCATAAAGAAAAAATATTGATAACTTTCTTTAGAGGATAGCAAACTCGTTAAATCAACAGACATTTTTCGTTATTTAACGATATCGATCGTTAACTATAATTGCGATCCTGGGACGATTTTATTAAATTTAGTACATTATTTTCTGGTTTAATAAATTTTAAAATATCGCAGTACTAAAATTATAAGAGATCTATACATGTGGGTCTATTTGGGAGCTACGGCTATTTGTGAACCGATATTCTTAGAATGTGATATATATGTCATATGTAATTATGTTTCATTAAATCCTTTCATATTTTTATTAGCTTAAAACCCATTCTGGTAGGAAACTTGTAAGTTTCACACTCTCTATTATCAACCGGGCCGGAAAAGATACCTCCTTTGAAAATGCTTTTTAGTTTTTTTCTACGAAACAGATTTGAATAATTTTTGAAATAGTAATGAGGTACATACAACTTTATATTACTTCCAAATTCTTTTTTTAAATTTATTGATTTTTAGTTAACAATTTCACAAAAGTTCTTCCTTTGAACTTAGAGATTGCCTCAGATATCGGTCTATATCTTTTAATATACTGAAACGATTTTGCTGATTCTAAATTAGAACTTCTCATGACAATAATACATACTCAGGCCCAATTTCATTGAGCTTTGTCAATTATTGCTAATGTAACCTTTCCAAAATGCATACAGACGCGCATAGCTGAATCAACTCAGATATAATTTAAGTATATATATTTATTTATTATGGGGTCTTAGATGATTTCTTTTTAGCGTTACACACAAAATGACAAAGTTAATACACCCTCTTTTCACTTGTGGCGGTTTAGGGCATCATAACCTTAATATATACGCAGGCTAAACTAAGTTTGGATACGCTGCAAGATTTCTGATTACCAATTACTCCGACACTTTTGAACAAAATGCAGGTTGCAGTTTTAAAGATATCTTAATGAAATTTGAATTGCATTCCATACAAATGTTCCTCCCGGAGTGGGGATTTAAGGTAACAGAATTCCTAAATAAAAAGCCAATTTAAAGGAATTTGACAAAAATTAGCTTTATGATTTTCTTAAACGATGTGCCAAATTATGGATCGATTCATTATTTCTTATAGGTCCTATAGAACACCTCTTCTAAATGTTACTTTGAAGAGTTTAAATCTCACACATATACGTTGATACTTTAATCCATGTGCAATATTTTAGACGGGTCGGTCCATTATTTATTCAAGCTCACGTATAAAGCCCACAGAAATTATCATTTTAGAACACACTAATCTCACATGGATATTAGTACCAGTGTAATATGCTGTACTCTTCACAATAAATTAAAAAATATCTTTATACGATGATGGTTCATTAATTTTTGGTAGCTACAATTTATAACCAACAATATGTTGTAAGGTATTAAATAATCGAGTTTGACCGACTTCAACTTCTTACTTGTTTTCTCATAAATTCTTTCCATTATGTAGGAATTCATAAATGCATGTTATATTATTAATATTTAAAAATAATTTAAAAAATAATTATGTAAAATAAATTATTAGTTCCATTTCCTAAAGTTTAGAAAGGATAAATCTCCTATTAACCCATATATATCAAAAGACAATAAAGCATTAATGTCGCGCTCATGTCAAAATAACATGAACTATTTCGCTTTAAATAAAAGAAAAAATATCCCAGATTTAAATTACATACAACCTCTCTGTTCCCTAAACAATAACGAACCGTGAAATATAAATACTTCATCATGAAATTAAATTATTTCTTTACAACAACTCCAAATGTTAGAACAGTATGAGACATATTTACTTAAGACTTAATATTGTTTCCGTAACACAAACAAAAACACACCCCGTTTTTTTTCAATTAAATTTACATTTATTTCATTATTGTGTACCATTTCACTTCACTGTGAAAGATGATAACGCGGTTTTACACATGTTGCCCATATTAAAATATTACACAAATTGATATTCTGTAAAAAAAATAAAAAGAAGAAGAAGGGAAGGCAGGCAACAAAGGAGCCAGTCACATATAAATGTAGAAGAAGCAGGACCTCTATATTGCCATATGGTGATAGAAGACAAAGCGTAAAAGGTTAGTTCTTTGGTTTGTTGGTTGTCTGTCAGCCAGTTTGTCTGTAGCTTTTGCCACTGCCACGCTTGTATCTATTTTTGAAAAAAATAACTACAACAAAAAAAATAATGAATGAAAGATGGATGAATGGCATAATCAAAAGCTACTGCTTCTGAACACAGCAAATATTTTATATCTCGCGCTTTTTTTTTCAATACACCATGGGGAAGAATCAATTATTTTTGAAGAAATGTTGAAAACTTCTGTTCAATTTTTGTCCGAAAAAAATTATAGATCTCTAAGTGAGGTAAAAACCAATGATGGATTCAAAATAAATTTCATAAATTATAAGAAAAAACCATACGTGTTTTTCAAATCAAAATCTGAATCGGTTTAGTTATGCCTGTTCCTCCATATATATGTTTATGACTCACGCCTGGAATAATTCTCTATTTATTGTTCTTCTAAACAGTTTCCTATTAAAAACTAGCTACATCGTTCTATTAGTAAAAAAGTTATAGACCAATATCTGAGACAATCTTAAAGTTTTCAAGAAGATCTTTTCTAAGTCCTAAGCACGCAGAATTTTACCATAATGTATAGCCATACGCTTCGTGCAATCAATTCATCGGAATCCGATCAATATAAAAAAGTAAGGACTAAAAAATGTAAAATTTTGATCACCCCAAAATCAGTGTGTCATAAAGGTCGCAATTTTGAATATAATTTTCTGAATTTTGTCTTTATTTTAATATTAGAATCAACACAAAAAAAAACTATATTGTATTTAATACTATATATACATTTTGTTGTAGCTCCCATATAAGGCCTCATCCCGAAAAACTGAATATCGAAACTATTAACTACGGACTAATACAATATTCAACTTAAGTTTATGTATTAATCCCTTTTCAACTCAGACATATATTTTGATAACGTTTGTGGTGGAAGGTATTTAAATAGCCGAATACACTATTCTTACTTGCTTTTTACATATTATTAATTCTTTTAAAGTATATCAAGTTCACAATATATCCCGATTTAGAATCATGTTACACTCGTCAAATCAATTATATAGTTTTGCACCAAGAGAGACCAGTCCTTCAAATCGTATAGTGCTAAGCCTGTTGGAATTTTTTAGGCCCCTTTGAAAAGATCTCAAAATAGAGGTGAACATTTTTGAAGATTATAGAAAGAGAAAGCACAAAAAATATTTGATTCTTTCCCACAATGCAATACTGAACACACACACACATATACATATATAAACCGACAAAAAAAGCATTACAACAATGTTGTCACCGTCATGTCGCAATGATAAGAACATCATTGTAGTTCATCATCCATCCATCCCTATTGTCGATTTTGTGGCCTTTATGGTTTATACTAACTACTTTGTACTTTTTTACCTTGTATACATTTGATATTCTCCAACGTTTAGCAAATCATAAAATCATTTAATATGAAAAAGAAGAAAATAAAAAAAATATTTAACAACGAAACAAAAACAAAATATAAAGAATTTTACAAAACATTATGTTTTTCAAAGTTTTATGGCAAAAATAAAGTTTATACTCACAATAAGGAGTTTTTACATTTTTTTTGTCTTTTATACAACAAGTTGTGACAACAGAATTTGAATGGCTGAAAACATTTTTGAATCTGATTATAAGCTATGAATGATGCTTAAGTGAGTATACTAAACTTCCGGGTCCAACAAGACTTCATTTGCAGAATTTGTTATCTTAATGAGGCACTAGAAAGTAACATTATGTTTTATAATAACCAGGTCAATACCAGTTCTTACTATTGTAAGATATCTATCAATACCCAATTAATAAAATAATGGTATCTGTTGATGGGAACAGCTTTACTAAGAACACAACTCCAAGTCATTTAATTGTTATGATTGATGGTCCGCTAGCATGTTTTCGAAATCTGTCTTGCTGGGTTTCATGATAACATTACATCATATCATTTACATATCATAATATCATCTTATAACGTATTTTTAGAAGTTAAAACATTTTTCTTATTATCACAACTAGTGAATGAGGTAAAATTAAATCAAAATCTTAAACGTTTTAGTTAAATCTTTCTGTGTGTGCGTTAATAATATTCTTATGGAGACAATTGACTATTTCAAGGTTCCGATATAATCATCATAAGTTTTCGCCAGACAAATATTAATCTGTGCTCTAGTGCAAGTTGTGAAGTTAATACGTTAGGTTCCGTAGATACACATATATACATATATGCACACATACACAAAAAATTATATAGTATATTATAATATACTTTGATTATAGTTAGAAAAATCATTCCGCTAAATTTTAATGGAATTAATCTTTGTTTAAATGTTTTATAAACTCAAACCCGGGAAGGCCCGTTATAAGGGAGCTAGAGGAAAATATGGACCGATATAGAGCAAATTAATATAATATCTTCAGAACAGTTAGCAAAATAATTGTGTCGAATTTCAATAGAATTGATATTTATTTAATTATTTTACTTGTTTTATAAGCTGAAAACTGTTTGGGCCTGATATGGGAGCTACATCAAAATATGGACCGAGATTTTTCTAATTAAAAATATACACTAAAAATATTTAAAAAATTCATTGTACTGAGTTCCAATGGAATTGGTCTTTATTTAGTTGTTTTGTAAGCTTAAGCCCGTTTTCCGGGAAGAGGGGTTATATGGAAGCTATATCAAAATATGGACCCATGTAAAAAAATTCATAATATATATTAAGAACAATCAAAAAATTAATTTTGCCAAATTTCAATAGAATTGGTTCAAATTTAAGAGTTTAATAAGCTATAAATCATATGCCGGGAAAGGGCCTTATATGGGAGCTCGGCCAATTAATGATCCCAGAACAATATTATATATTTGGATTTATTATTGTATCAAAATAAGTATATTTGACAAATTTCTGTAAATTATCTTAAAAATTGCGGCCCATGTGACACACAGAGTTTGGGGTGTATCAAAATTTTGCAGATTTTAACCTATAACTTTTTTCTGTTATTCAGATTTTGATGATCTTTTGCACGATGATGGACTACGTACAATTGTGTGCTAAAATTATTTTTTTTTGTTTAAGTCCAATTACATTTTTAGAAAAAATTATAAGAATTCATTTTCGAAATTTTGAGGTTGTTTCAGATTTTGGTCTATAACTTCCTTGCTTATAAACCGATATAACTGGTTTTAAATAGCAAACTACTTAGGACAATAACAAACAAAGTGGCGAAATTTTATTGAATACGGACAATGATTCTAGGCGTGAGACAGACAGACGGACATAGCTAAATCGACTCAGTTTTTCATTTGATGCATATTTACATTTTAGGGTCTGAGATGATTCCTTCTTGGAAACACTTAATATACCCTCATCACCACTTGTGGTGGTGGAGGGTATAATAATACACCAACAACCTTCAGTGGGGTATTGTGTAGAACTTTATAATATTTAATTTTCTTATATGAGACTATCTGAACTTTTTCCTACATTGTTTGATGTTGCGACACAGGTTTTATAAGACTTGAATAAAACAAAATCCGCAAAGGTGAAAATCTTTAAAATCGATCTAGATATAAAAAATATTTATCATTTAAAATATTTTAAAAATATAAATTTTGTATTCTATGGACTAATTGCCTTTTTATAATAATATAAATTTCATTGAAATCGGAAAAGCTTTTCTAAAGTTTCCGAAATGTGATTTCACATTTTTAATAAAACAAGCCACCAAAGAACTAGAATCAGGACGATTATAGATAAATAAATCTTTATCTTCTCAAATTCGTTTCACTCCAAATGCATTGTTTGAATCGGTCTTCTCCATACAAATTTCTGTTACCAAAGCCAATAGAATGCTGCAAAACCTTTAATCAATCAGTGTGGATTCTCGATGATCGTTTTAAAACATACTGACCACAATGAACAGTTTTTCAAATGGAAAGTGAAATGGACATAAATCTGTAATTTTCGAACGGTTGGCAATGAAATGTCACATAGTGCAAATGAAGGTAAAGGTGAATTTAAGTAAATTTGGGGGATACAAATATTTGAAATGATCCATATTCCTTATATCGGAACATATTTAAAAGATTTATAGATTCTGCTAATAAAAAGCTACAAAAAACCTTGTCATATGTCCAGATAATTTTTTATAGTTTAAGAGATATTAAGATTCAAAATTTTTATGTTTTGACAAATCTTGGCGAAGTTTTTATACTACTAATTTTATCCATTTTTTTCAAATATCTTTTATTTTATTAAGAACTAATGAAATAGTTTTTAAAGGAAATATTTTGAGAATATATTTATGGAATTAAAAGTTATAGGCATTTAACTTGAATTTTCAAAAAATGTAGATTTTTCGCTGATTTTTTTTCCTAAAATTAGTTTTACTCATTTTGAGTAATAAAATAATTTTTTTCAGTAGCTTATACCTCTTTTAAAAGGCTACTTAATAGGCTTTGGTCTAATGCAAAAAACTTCTTCTCAAATCACAAAGCTGGAATTATAACAAACATGTGTTTTATTATTATTTTTTTTTTTTTTTGCTCCCCGATATCAGTTGGGAAGATATAAAAAAAATGTGGATAAATTTTTTTTTTGGAAATTTTTGATAGTTCTTTTTTTTTAATATCTGGATTAAAGAACTGTTAATAGTTTTCAGTAAATTAAATTTTATTAGAATAGTTTGGTTAATAAGGTATTTATTTTAAGATCAAAGTTTGAAAAAATTTCACATTTTAGAGGCACATTTCCGCAAAAAAATGTGTGCAACGAATTTTATTATTATCATTTATATTATAAATAATTTTCGATACATACATTTCCATGTGTCATAAATAGTGATCGAAATATTACAAATCTAAATCTCAGAACAATTACATCATAAAAATAAAAAGTCAATACGTTACCGAACCATTATGAAGTACTGTGCAATGCGTGTAGCACTTAGAAATATACTAGAAAACACAAGTACAAACCGCAACACTAAGTGACACCGAAGTCATGAAATATTTTCTATATGTTGATTGGAACATTATTCCTTTTGAAGTAGATGTTTGTAATGCACTCAAAGAAGTATAGCGATCGACTCAGAATATCATTGACGATTTAATAATGTACTTTCATCCGTCCGTCTGGCTGGATGCGCAATGCCTTTATGAAATGAATGATAAATTTGGATCAAAAACGAAGACTATTGAAATTAGTGCTGTAGAATTAAATATTTCAACACAATTGAGTTTTTAACTCGTAAAACTCTTATACAATGTATATATTTTGCATTAGCTCAGTATTAATTTCTGAGTCGATATAACGAAACTTTCGTAATTTCGAGTATTTTCTATAACTCATTAATACAATGATCTAAAGGTGGTAAGATTATCTGCCTTTTTATATTCTTCATGCATACACTCTAAAAAATTAATGTAAATCTAATAAAATGAGTAAAATTTCATGTCAAATTACTAAATGTACGTAAAAATGAACATAAAATGTTTGATGTAATTTTAACATATTTTTTCCTACAAAAATAAATAAAGTTGTATGAATGTTGCTAGTCGTGTTTATAGAATTATGGACATTTACATTTAAAATTACTTATTCTGTTTGTAAAAATTTTTAAATTATGAATTTATTTTTTACATATAACAATGCGTAAAAATTTTAAATAAAATTCAATGTGCAATTTTACCCTATTTATAGTAGCAGTTCAATTACCTACTATAAATACAGTAAATTAACATGAAATTTTTTAGAGTGTAGATCACAAATAGAAGAAATTATAACCAATTTTTTTCTTGTTCTAAGCGAAATAACATCACTTATTATGTTAGGTTATAATGATAAAAGCGATTGAAATGACTGACATCGGTAGAGACATGATGGTCCATTTTAATTATTTATTTTCTTTCTCTCAATTCTCTCCTCTCTAGAAGGTCGTTGGTGAAGTTCATAGTTGAAGATTAATGTCTTCGATGCCACTGAATATATTAAAAAATGGTAGTCGATATGTTGAAAGCACTTATTCAATTTTATCTGATTTAACACTAAGACCACTTTTCGCAGCCCTAATAGATAGCATCCTCTAGGAGTTATACAAAATATCTGATAAGATCACAAAAGATTTTCAAGCAGCCAAAATTACCAGACAATGCCTTTGAAATTTAAATATGAATAAGTAATTAAATTAATGACGAAATAACAACACCCTGAGGCTTTACCCTTGTTACACTGAATTATATTATAAATCCTCCTTAATCAGATATAATCTGTTTTTGCTTAAGTGGTAAACAATCCATTCAATCCGGTTCACCAAAATAAGATTCTATATCAAATCTTATTTTGGTGAACCGGTAGTGTCAAGATGTTTACCTTCAATATAGACATCCAAAATAATAACTTAATTTACTCCTCTCTCTAAAGTCTTCCACATATAAATGACAGACTTCGCCTAAGTTTTCGAATATAAAGTTAATAAATTTGCTAATTTTCGGAAGCGTTTCTGAATTTGTTATATTAAAAGTTATTGTACCAAAAAATATTATTAAATTTGAAAAAAAAGAAAACAACAAATTCCTTTTAATATCTGCAAACGAACAACATTAAGAATAAATATAGTGAGTGTACTTATGCCTTTCATATATGTATATATATGTGCATATGTGTGTGTGTAAGTTTTATATTTTATGTACATGTTTATGGTATTTAAAAGTATAATAAATGTAAGAGAAGAAAAAAAATCTTACTGTCATTTTTATAAAACTTGAAACTATTTAAAGATGCATTTGAAGAAGTAAATTGAATTTATTATGATTCTAACACGCATATTGTTCTTATCTTTCTCTGCAACTGTGTGTATCTGTGTTTTGTTTTCAGTTTCAAGATTGCAACAATGTTAACGTGTATGTTGGTATTTGTGTCGAATTATTTGCAGTAGTGCAGTGTTGGTTATAACATTTAAAAGTCAACTAACTTGGTTGTTTTGCAGTTGACATTAAGTAAGATAGATGTGGTTCGTGGTAAGAGGTCAACGCGTGCTAAATTCCGTTTGGGGTTTTTAATGCAGACAACATTGACCGAAATACTTAAAAATTGAAAGCAAAACTATTAAGAAAATTTTTCAAAAAAATTTTAAGATAAAAAATTAACAACAACCCTTATTTTTAACCTTATTAAATTGTTTCACAAAAACATTTATTTCAAAATAATTTAAAATTTAAAATTAACGATTAGAATCATTTCTCCATTATAAATCACTCTTATGATACTCAGATTATTTGTTTTATTTGAAATCTTAAAACTACATAAAATTTGAATTTTATCGCATAAAATTTACAACACAAAAAAGGAAAAACAACAAAAATTATTACCAACCGAAGAGTTTTATGTAAAAGATTTTAATGTGGTTAAGGTAGAGATATAACGACTTTAGTTGTAATAAATTTTAAACGCTAATTTAGTGTAAAAGTCATTGTTGTTACAGACAACAACAACGACAACACCAACAATTGTAAACATAGCATCAACGTATCAAGAGCTATATCAACAACAATAAGTGCATTACAGACAAACATTCATATACAAAGGATGAGATTGAAAAGTTCTTAACATACATACGTGTTAAAAAAAACGAAACCATTAAACTTACATTTTTTTAGTTTTTATTTGATTGAAAATACAATTTATATGAAAAACAAATAAAAATATTATATTATTTTATTAACGACCTTCGTATAATTTTATTTCTAGTTTATGTTTAAGTGCGATGTACATTATATAAACATTAAGCGTTATAAAAGTATTTTTTATGGAGGATTATATGGACGCAAAAATAAATTGTGGACCAACCCTCGAAAAATTTCGCACTTCAATTTTTGTTTATGTTTATCCTAATAATATACCAACATATATGCGAGATTTAAGCTCTTAAAAGTAATATTTAAAACGAGAGTTGTGTGGGACCCATGGGAAGTAATGGACCGATCCTCGTATAGTTTTGCATATCATTTTATAGCAACAACTTATTTGTGCCTAATTTCGTTAAAATCACATTATGTTTAGAACTTTTATGACCATAAATCCCTATTCCTGGAGGAACATTTGTATAAGGGTTAAGTGAAATATTAGACCCATCACACCAATTTTAATAATCATCGTCCTTGAGCTAAAATAGAAACGTATGCCAAGTTTTATCAAGATATCAGCATTTTGTTCACAAAGTTTACTTGGAAAGCCAGCCAGCCAGACGAACGTATAGTTTTAATTTCTAGTGATGAAATTTTGAACCATTTTCGTAAATCCTTCCATTAACAATTTCATGGTGCTTTCTGTCACTTTGCTCCAACAGTTAGTACATCTCCCTTTAAAATGCATCATATATTTTGACCATTTTTTCAGTTCAATTCTCTTTTTACAAAAGCCCATTATCTCTCCCCAGCCTAAGCTCTGGGTAGTTTAGTGGATTTGCTATCTTGCTACAAATATCAATTAGTGTGCCACTGAAGGTCTTGTTTATCATAGTCACAGAATGCAATGCCACGCTAAAAATAAGTGGACACATTATGAATTTTGCTTTTTGGTTTGAAAGTTTTAAAAAAAATTTTGTGTTGAGAATTTTTCGGTCTCACTCCTCTACCAAACATATTTTGGAAAGTATAAATTTTAACAATTTCGTAGAAAACAATGAAAAGTTATACGAGATGAAAATAAATTCACGCAGAAATTTGTATAAGTTTTTGAAAATAAACATGTTGGGGCGGCGTTTGCCTTTGTATATATGTATGTATTGTATATATATATATGAGTATGTATACACATATATACAGTGGTTTTATAACTATAACCTTGATTGAGACTATTTTCCAAAAAAAAATTACAAGATCTCCTGGACAAGAAATCATTAAATACAAGAGGTAAATTGTTCTCCTCGTAACATCGCACAGTGTCTCAAATTAAAAATAAAATGGAAATAAATCTGTATCCAATTTTATGATAGTGATAGTGGAAGTGTTTGCATACTTAAGTTTTAAATGTGGATTTTGTAGGTCTAACAAGGGTCGGTCCATAGGGTCCCAAATTTGGTCACCTCGGGTCATAAAAATATTAAAAACGATCCAGGTTTCTTCTATCTAAACCAATTTTAAAAGTATTTATATGAGTGGATTCCGCTAGGCTATCTATTATAGTTTAAGAGATATTTAGATTCAAAAGTTTAATATTATTGAAAACTTATAATTAGTTCTTCATAAAGACAAAGTAAAAACATCTTCATAGAATCAAAAGTTATAAGCCTTTAAATTCAATTTTCAAAGAATGTCAATTCCTCGCCGATTTTTTTTTTTTTGCGAAAATATTAGTTACACTCTTTTTAAGTTAAAAATAAAATTCCTTAAATAACTTATACCGAAGCCAGGGTTTCTCAAATTCAACATATTTTTTTCACAATAATTTCTGGTTTAATTGCTCAAATCGTAAAAGGCTTATCTTTCTTTAAAGCCTGATATGTTCTAAAATTATTAATAATATAAATCTTTGCACCCGGATATCGGTTAGGAAAATATAACAAAACAAATGTGGAAAACCCCATTTTCGGAAATTTTTGAAAGATTTTTAGGAATTACAGGATTTTAAATAATGTTAATAAATCTATCTGTATGCAAAATTTCATCAAAATGGATTGAGTTAAAAGATTTTATTCGAAGATCAAAATTGAATAACCTAATCAACACTTTCATGGCACTTTTCCGCAAAAAGTGCAAAAAGTGTGCAAAGAATTTTATTATTATCAATAATGTAATATATATTTTCAATACATTGATATATAATTTCTCAAACCTATATTTTCATAAAAACAAAAAGTAATCATTATGAAAAACTACCAAGACCAATATAAGATTTACTAAGACCTATATCATATAAGTTCAGCAGTTATATACCGATATCTGAGACAAGCTTTAAAAACTGAAAATATGAACAATTATTATGACAAAACGGCTGGATCAACTTTTACGAAATTTTAATGCTGAGATTGGCCTTAGTGGAATACAGAGACACCACGAAGTTTTTAAAAAGAGTAGGTTTTCCTCATACAAACAAAACATTTAATATTTAATACCTTTTTAACTAATATATAATCACAATATTTGGCATAGTGCTTTAAAGAAAACTATTATAGGCTACAGAAATTCAATATCGGGCAACATGGAATGGAATCCCATTAACAAAATGAATTTTTACTGTTGCACGTATCTGGAACTGTAAAAGAAAATTAAAATAAATTCCTCGCTTGGAATAATATCAACATATTTTATACTATTTACTTTGGGAGAGGGCACGGTGGAGTAATATCGCTTTATAGGAACACTGTTCGAAAACCGCAAAATATCACAGCACACCCAAAATAATGCTTTATATGCAGCAATCATTTGCTGAAAGATAGTCATAACTCAAAAAAATCTGGAAACGTATTTAAAATTTTTAAGCAGGAACACATTTCATGCAATTCATGAATGAAAACTTGAAATATGTTTATTTTTTAAACTCTTATAGGAACACTGTTCGAAAACCGCAAAATTTCACAGCACACCCAGAATAATGCTTTATATGCAGCAATAAACAATAAATTATATAATGGGAATAATATAGTTTCGCTACAACCGTTTACGTACAATTTAAACTTTGTATTAAATAAACCTACAGGGCCAAGTCCATACTCCTCCGAATTTGATCCATTTGAATACAATCAAATATAACCCACAGGACCCTGTAGAGACATATAAATTTTGGAATTATGAAGTTACACTCCTTTTCTATTGTCATGCTAATTTCGAAAAAATCTAACCAACTGATCAAAAATCATAGATTTTTTCCAATATAATCCATTCTGCCCTGCCATCCATTGATCCTTGTTGTGTTAAAGAGGTATGATTCATTTTGTTTATATTATAAAATTGGATCAAATCGAAATCTGCTCTTTACAACATGAATATTGTAGAAGGAAATTTGATATTAATTTCAATACCCTTATTTTTGTATCACTTTTAGTCCATTTAGCCCTCATTACGTGGTTAGAACATTATCAAAATTTTATTTTTTGACTCCATTTAACGATTCTATTATTCGCCCGGCTAATGGTCCATATCAACATAGAGAACACTCTATAGTTGACAGTTTCAGTGATATTTTAATGAAGTTTGTTACATATAACTTTTTTGACCAATAAAAAAGCCTACTGAAACTGGTCTTGTTCGGTAGCTTCCAGTATAATAACAAGTATATAGTCGGTTAAACCTGACAATGGTATACCTTACACCATATTGTTGGTTAAATTGAGTGCTACGCAAAATCTATGAACAACCCTCGTATAATTTGATTTCCTTATTTATGGTTATGTCTGCAATATATGTGAAATTTATACGTTTTAAATAGCAATTTTCATTTAATCTCGCACAGCGATATTGGCTTGTTTTTATCTTTATTTTACTAAATATTTTTACAATACCGTATATGTGAGATTTATGCGTTTGTAAGTGAAATTTTTAAGAGGGTGATTGTATGGGACCTATGAGAAATTTTGAGCCGATTATCGTGTAATTTGTCACATCATTTTATAATATAATAAGACTTTTTTGTCTAAATTTGATTAAAATCGTTTTATTTTAAGAGTTTTATGGACTAAAACTCCACTCCGGGGGCATTTGTATGGGATATATATGAAAAGTGGACCGATCATAACCAAATTCAATAGCCACGTGCCAAATTTTTATTAAGATATCTGTAAAACTACGACCTGTACTTTGCGAACAAAATTTACATGGGTAGCCAGCCGGACGGACGGCTATGCCTAAATCGACAAAGGAAGTGAGGTGTTGTAGGGTATAAAAATAATAGTTTAAGATATATTTAGTTTCATAAATTAAAAAAATACCTTTTGACTGATCTTGGCGTAGATTTAATACAATTTTTCTAATTTTTAAATTTTATTATGACAAAATTTTGCAAAGAAAAATTTTGAAAATATCTTCAAGGCATTAGAAGTTATAAGCATTTAAATTTGAATTTAAAAAATATCAATTTTTGCCAAAAAATTAGTTACACTCTTTTTGTGTTATACAATGAGTTTTTGAATTTACTTAAAACGTATTTATAATTTTAATTTATTAAAATCGGACTAGCCGATTAGAAACACTGTGCGTCGATCGGTCCAAAATTACCTATATCATCCCAACCTCTAATAAATTTGAATATTATAGAAACATATTAAATAATTTTGTTTTATATAAGCACAAATTATAAACTCAAGTTCTATAACAGTCGGTCCATAATTTTTCATATCTTCATTAGAGTGTAGGGTATTAAATAACCACTCTTAACTAACTTCTATTTTCAGATGTGTTTAAAGCATTTCAATTTGATTAAAATTTTCATGACTTTTTCAATATCCTGTAAATTGTAACCAAAAGTCAAACTGTTCCGATACTGTTTTGTAATGAACAATTTTTAGAAAAATCGAAACCATTTCCTGATCAATTTAACGATGTCTGTACTTAATTGATATGTTTTAAAAATTTCAATTTAAATTCAAATAACTCCAGAACCATAATATATGACAACATTTTTTCCCTTCACACAAATGAATAATTAACGAGTGCAGCAAAATATTTGAACTGTTGCCCCAACCACATTTTCAAACATCTGCTTTTATGGAAAACATATTGGCCGTTGAATAAAATAAAAATAGGAAATTGGAACAAATTTGTGGTACTATTATCGCAGAGAAATGGTAGTGCAGAGATTTATTTTCGAATATCATTATGAAAATGTTTAACTGGAAAAATTTGGAACTCATAGGTGAGTTTGGATTTCGTTGATTAAAGACAAAATTTTTGACTCATGCGAAGTTTGTCCAAATTCTTGTTTAAAAAACATTTACTTAATAATATACAATTGATGGTATTTTAAACTTTCTTTAAATGATATTAACCCTCTCAGGGAAAGTTATGATGTGATTATTTTTGTGATAATTAGTATAATTTAACATGGGTGTTCCAGAAACTAATAATTTATTGTTTTTATTAATTCAAATTTAACCAGTGTTTTTTTCCGGTAATTTTTTGGAAGTCATCAGTACCAAAAGTTTGATGTTAACAATATATATATAATACATACAGTTATATATATATACAATGAACACAAATACATAATAGGAAAAAAGTGAAAATGAAAATTTACATAAGGTCATGTATAGTAAATTTTTACCAAACGACAAAAATGATTGTTAAGGCAGTATTACTACACTCAACAAAAATTTTGTTAATATATAAGTAAAAGATAAGTGCACAGTGGGAATGAATACAAATAGAAAGTTCATAATATGAAAGAACAATTTTTGGAAAAATATTTAAAAATATTTAAACGTACGAAGAGTATACTTATGTGTGTTGGATATCTAAAACACCGTCCATATTTGAAGTGAAGTACTATTCCATCCATGTTTACTTGAACTGCATAGTGGGATAAAATCGATAGTTTTTGGATATAAATCTGACTGATACAGCTGATTCATAAACGGATTTATATGGTATCGTACATCAAAATTTCGTGAGCACGTTCGAAATTTTTTGGGTTGTATGGGTACTTGGTAAATTATGGTGCGACTCACGTAAAATTTCAAATATCTTTATTTAACCGAATAATGTAATAAAGTTAAAATAGCATTCAGAAGTGGGGAGTGTATTGTAGCTATTAGAAATAATAGATCGCTACTCGTATAAGTTGACACTTCATTTTATCATATTATAAGACTTATTTGATTTTATTGAACGTAAAGTCCCATTTTAAGGGAAAATTTGCGTGTTAGGTAAAATAGTAGACATCATCCTTAGACCACTATCATGTTACTTGTCAAATTTCATTACGATATTTTTAAAATTGCCAACTGAATTTTGTCCAAACGATTATTTTGGTAGATGGTCACTAAATTATAAATAGTACCAAATGCGAGATGCCTAAAAACATGATAGATTTTAGGGAAAATATATATCAAGGATTAAAAATATTTGATTTGTCTGGATAATATGTTCAGCAAGATCATTTTATTAAATGAAAAATATAGGACGAATAGGATCAAGGGGAAAGTAGCCCAAAAAACAAATATAAACTTATGAATATCTTAAGAACTATTGCAGCGAGGGTCTTAAATTTTGTAGCAATCATGCTACAGTGGTATTGCTTCACCGAAAAATATGATAAGTGGGAGAGTTAACATCCTTACAAAACCAATTTTAATTGTCAAATATCTTAAGAAATATAATAGCAAGATCTTTCAAATTTGGAAACAATCACTTTCTCAAGGAAATGTTTTAACGGAAAAATGTAGGATGGATAACGAATATCTAAAGAACTATTTCGTCTACAATTGACATGGTTTTACAGGAAAATTTTTGTAACTGTCTGATTTAGGGAGAGACAAAGCAAATATTAATAATCGAATATCTGAAGAACTATTATTTATTAATTTGGTCAAATTTCCATTGCATGATTATTTTTTTATGATTATGTTTTATTATTATTATTATTATTATTATTATTATTATTATTTTTTTTTTTTTTTTGAATTGGGTACGGTTATGCATAACCAGGTAAAAGCTAGTCCAAAATAATAAAAGAAAAAACTAAAATGGGATTTTTGGCCCATATTTTTGGAAGTCTGGAAAATCCATTACCAGATGATTCCGAACATATTGAGGTTTCAAAAAATACATTCCATTTTCAAAAGGTTTAATTGAAAATTTTTATTAAAAAGGGGTTGAATTAATTAAATTTTTCTATATAAAAATGTTGCTAAAGTTTTCTGTCTGAAGTCTTTCAGCCTTATTATAAGCTTCTAAGGTAACATTTATTTTAAATGAAAATAAGTGAAGGAAAATTTCGGCCAAAAAGACACACAAATTCATATTTTTAAATTTTCAAATAGCAAAATTGCACTGAATAAAGACTTCATCTTTTTTTCTTCATAAAAAATTTTCATTTTTTAACTAATTTAAGAAAGTGAACATAATTTTGTTAAATACAAATCCTTTAAGCAGATCAAAGGCTACAGATTGATTTCCAAAACAAGTAAAAATGTTATAGTCGGTCAGGCTTGACTATGTAATGCCCTATACAACATTGATAGTTTTAAATGACTGCTAGAAAAAATTTATGAATGCCCCTCGTATAACTTGCTTTTCTTATTTATGCTTATGTGTAAAATAGTTTATTATGATGTTTACATTTATGTGATATTTAAGCGTTTAAAAAAGGAATTTTTCTGAGGGATAATATGAAAGTTAGAAAAATTGGCTTTTATTTATCAAAATTTGACCAAATAGTTTGCAATTCCCACGTATATGTGCGATATGCGATTTTCAAGGTGATATTTGGAAGTACGAATGTATGTGACCTATGAGAAATAATGGACCGACACACTATTTTAGAATATCATTAGATTTATTTCTGCAAAATTCGGTTAAAATTGTTTTATATTTAGACATTTTAAGGGCTGAAACACCATTCCGGATGGGCATTTGTGTGGGGCCTATATGAAATAATGGATCGATCATTATTAATTTCAATAGCCATTTTCGTTTGGTAAAAATATTGCTACGTGCCAAATTTTATTTAAATATCTTCATAACTGCAAACTGTACTTTGCGAACAAACTTTACATGGACAGCTAGCGGGACGGACGGACATGCTTAAATCGACTCAGGAAGTAATTCTGAATCGAGCGGTGTACTCAAAAATGGCGGTAATTATTATTATTTTGCTCTAACGTGCATAAAAATATTAAAATTATCGCTTAACATTTGGCTACATATTCAGTGTCACATCGAGTAGCAGTAGGTTCTTCACAGGTTCTGTAAACTTATTTTGTTTCAGTGCAGTTAAGCTTATGTACAACCAACTAAACTTAACAGTTGAGTGAATAACTTGTTCGTTTGGCCAGATAAATTTGCATGTCCATGTTTGAAAAGTGATACTTTATATATAAATAAGGGTGCAATTAAATTGGGGCAAGAAAAAATCTAAAAAAATTAAACAAATCAAAAACATCTTTTAATTCTTGCATAGAATTTATGCAAATTGTAGGGGACAAGTTTAGAGAATATTACGAATTTCGGAGAAACTCTTATCTTACACAAATTTGAATTGCATCATTCCTCTATTCTTTATGTGTAAATGTATATATAAAATACATATTCATAGCCATATTTATGTATAACTTAGTGTGTTTTTGGCGAAAATTTCATCATTGTTTCTTACATTGTTGTCATTGTATATGTTGCTTTGTTTAAATATTACCTCAGGGTCACTCCACCTTATTTGCTTTGTCACCTCTACTCTAAGATGACAATAGACCTTGAGAGAATATGAACCTACGAAAATTTATGCGCATCAGTAACAATAAGTTGAAGTGTGAATTTTAACTAGTACGAGTGTTACTGTAGGAATGTTTTCTTGAATAACAAAAATTAAAATAAGAAAAAGAAAAATTCATTGTTTTCAAGACAAATGAAAAGCTAACAATACTCATCAAATATGCCACTGGAAATGTATACAAGATTAGGAGAAATGGAGTATTTTTTTCGTTTTCTTCTTTTCTTTTTTCAAATTATACTTTTTAAATCATTTATATACTTTTTTTGTTATCTTATATTTTTTTAAATAAGATTCTATTGTTACTTTTAGTCTTACATAACGTTTGTTGTCATTAAGATTAACATGTAGAAATATACATATATATTTTCTTCAATTATGTGTTTTTCTTAGAAAATGATAAAATGACGGGAAACATTTAATAGCTCGAAATCAATATTATATTGAATTTAAGTAGAGGAAACTTCAGTCTAATTAGTGTACACACAGAAAAAGAAACTTGAAGATAAATCAACGTTGAACATAGTTGATTTTAGATAATTTTATTATAACCACCACCACAAGTAGTGAAGAAAGTATTTTAACTTTGTAATTTCATGTGTAACGCCAAGAGGGAATCATCTCAGACCCTACAAAGTATACATTCATGCATCAAAACAAAATCAATTTAGTTATGTCCGTCTGTATATCTGTCTGTCTGTTTTTTATTAAAATAGGCCACATTACTTCTTATTGTCCTAAGCAGTATCGTATTTGAAACCAGCTAATCGATTCATTTTCCAAAATGTTATAAACCGATATTTGAAACAACATCTATTTTGTTTCTAAATAAATAATCTAAATTTAACGAGGATATAATTATAACGTACAGTTCTGATGTCCTTAATCTTACAAAAATAAACGAAAATCGGATTTATAGAAAAAACAAAGTCTATAATATGCAAAATTTTGAACTCTGTATGTATAAGTCGCAATTTTGAAGAGTTTTTTTTTTTTGAAATTCATAATATATATTAATTTTGATACGATGATAATCCTGGGGACTTAATTTGACATAGCTACCATATAAAGCCCCTTTCCGGAATATTGTTTTAACATATAAAACTCTTAAATATAAACCAATTTTCTTGAAATTCAAATAAGCTATATTTCTAACTGTTAATAAGCTATATCTCCCATATGAGACTCATTTCCGAAAAACGGATTTGAGCTTATTAAACTAATAAATAAAGAATAATTCTATTGAAGAAAAGCGCAATCACTTAATGTCCTGAATATATGTTATTAATTTCACCAACATTGGTCTATATTTTACTATAGCTCCCATATGAGGCTCATTCCCGGAAAATGGTTTTGAGCTTATAAAACTAATAAATAGAAAAGAATTATGTTTAAATTCCGCACAATCACAGTTTTAATCTTATAAAAGTATTTAATAAAAAACAATTCTATTAAAAATTATTTCTCTAAATGTCTTAATATATGATATTTATTTGACGTTCATCAGGTCTATTTTACTCGAGTTTCCATTTAAGGTCACTTCTCTGAATAAAGTTTTTAGCTTATAAGACTCCTAAATTTTAATGAAATTTGACGCAATTATTTTTGTTTAACTATTTTTAATATATGAATTTAGTATGACAATTTATTTATTAGTTATTACTCCTTTATAATATCCCTTCCTGGTGTAGTGTTTTAGGGACATTGCATCGCATACAGAAAATTCCTTTTTTCACATTATTTTTTATAATACTTTTCATAATACTTTCAAGAACATTTCGGAATCAGTGTTTAAGTTAATAAACTAATGGGTTAATATCTCCAACTCATGCTAATTTTTGCATATATTACTGATGGGAGGGAAAAATATTCCTACCACCACTTTTAAATATGACGTTCGACTAAGAATCGTTCTCTGGTTCGATTTAACGATGTCGGTTCATTTGGCCGGACCTAGCCCCCATACAAATATTCCTCCTGGAATAGAGTTTTCAGCTCATAAAAGTTCTGAATATGTTATGCGATTGTCCTGATATTTGTAACATGCAGAAAAATATGGTGTAACATACACATTAAAGTTTAACGTTTAATTCATAATAATTTTATGGATCGATTTAACGATGTACGTGTGTCTGTTTGTCCATGTAAACGTTGTGAACACTACCGGTTGGTTGGCCTCTGGGACGAAGCTTACTGAAATAAGTCATGTTCAATCCAATATTAAATGTAGCGCTCATAGCGGTTTTAGCCGACTAGTACACTTTTACTTGTTGCCTTTTTTGTAAAGCAAATCTGTAATTTGTATTTTTATCAGTCAAATAAATTTGCATAATGAGAAATGTAAATTTTTAACTTTGGCGCAAATTGGGGTACCTCAGGCATGCAATTTTTTTTAAACTGCATACAAATTTGTGTTTCCTTTTAATTAAGAAAATACAGCCTTTAACCTCATAGCCCTTAACGAGACCTCTAGAAACCGAAAGTATAGTCACGATCTGGTTCATATTAAAAAAATACGACTTTTATAC
Source organism: Cochliomyia hominivorax (assembly GCA_004302925.2). Lineage (NCBI taxonomy): Eukaryota > Metazoa > Arthropoda > Insecta > Diptera > Calliphoridae > Cochliomyia > Cochliomyia hominivorax. The sequence continues at coordinate 60,791,856 of PYHX02000467.1, forward strand.
CTTCAAGTAAATTTACTTATTTTCATCTAAAAAATATTATTCCTTCATTTATAGAATTTAATATTTAACTATAAATCGAAAAAACAGCGTATAAGTTATATCAGTAAATTATGGTTTAATGCACATTTTTTACCCCACACAATTATAGGTCGATAGAATACATGTTTCTTTTTAATATACCATTCATGATATTCGTGAATACAGGTAGCTACTCAGAGTGATTCATTCCCATACCAAATCGGTAAAAACTTGAGAATAATACAGCTTAATAATGTTAGAGTTAATAATACATGCGTATACTTAATATAATTTTGTAATATAACTAATACGCTATAATGCTCCTCATTATTACAAATATGTCTTATGATATTCTGAAACTATTACTACATAGTTTTAGAATATCATAAGACATATTATACGAGGATCGATTCATTATATCTCATATATTTGAACATTTTTCGAAAGAAAAATTGATCACTGATAACATATAAACCAAGATGAACCGTCAAAATTTGAAGAACGTTTTTTGTTGTATTGTTGAATATATTAACGAATATATATATAGATTATCCCAACGCATAAACTTTTAGAAAAATCTATGGTCTCTTCATATATACGTTTTCTTTCTAAACCCACTCTTTAATATGTTTCAATAAATAAAATTATAAAAACTTTCTAACATTTAATATTTAACTCTTTTCTCCGTTAATTAATTTTTAATATAATTTAGTTAATTGTGAAATATTACTTTTATTGACTTCCAAGAAGCACAAATTTAATATACTTCCTTACAACCCTCTCTAAATGCATTCTCATCTTATGAATCCAATATAAACTGATAGTATTTTAATTTAGTCTCTATTTACGGTCTTTTACAAATTAAATAATTCGTATGACACTAATGTTATTGTCACCCAAAATAATCAAATTATTTCCATTATACAGATATCGTATACAAATGGAAGAATAAATATGCATAGAATTAACCTCAACCTCACACCATTGAATTGTTGGGATTCCTTTCGAAAACTAAACTAAATTCAATCACACGTTTTATACTCACACATACAAACATTTACCAGTAGTTCATTGATATTTTTTAGGGTAAAATAGTGTACAATACAATTCACATGGACTTAAAATATGCCAATAAACTGTAAAAATATTAAATTCTTAGTAATAATGGCGTGCAAAATGAAGAATTAGAAGGAATGGAGAAGGATGTGAAAAATTGTGTGTAATGGCGAATAAGCAGAAAAAATACCCCAAAATAACTTCAAATCAAACAATAAAGAAACATATTTTCGAACAAAATTGGCTTTATTGTTCGTACATAAAATATTTTAGAGGTGGTATTTTTAAAGAACTCGTATATTTTTTTGAGTTTTTTCTTTCTGATATTAATAATGACCGTAACAAAATAGAGTGATAATAAAAAATTGGTACAAAACATTATTTTTAACAAAAATGTACAGAGATGTATACGTATCTATATACAAATAAAGTAGAAAGTGTGTATGTATGTATATGTATGTATGTGTGTATGTATGTATGTATGTATGTATATATGTATGTATGTATGTATGTATGTATGTATGTATGTATGTATGTATGTATGTATGTATGCATGTATGTATGTATATATGTATGTATGCATGTATGTATGTATTTATGTATGTATGTATGTATGTATGTATGTATGTATGTATGTATGTATGTATGTATGTATGTATGTGTATGTAACGCATAGACTCTTAAAGGGCTGAGACAAATTTGATTAAATTTTCACAGAATGATCACAAAATATCCGAAAGTAACATTGGCTATAAAAATCCCGATAGGGCCAAGGGAGAAAGACCCCCTTACAGAGCAAACAGTGAGAGTTTTTGAATTTGTTCCCGACAACTTTTTCAAGGAACTGTTTTACTGGACATAAAGTTTATGTATAAGATCAGAGAGGGGGAGTTTCGCCCATACAAATCAAATTTTGATTATTGATTGGCTTCATCGAAATCGTTAAATATTGTGGTCAAATTTAAAACATCAGCTTTTTGTACCCTACATCATCATAGGTAGTTAGGGTATTATTTCTTTTTTGCAGATGTAAGTATGTATGTATGTATGTATGTACGTATGTATGTTCATTATTTCATTTAGGCCCTATACAAATGTCCACCAGAATAGGGTTTTATACCCACAAAATTCTTGAATATAAGATTAGTTTTTATAAAACGATGTCCAAAATTATAAGAGGTTTGGTCTTCTACTTCCCATTCAACCACCCTTTTGGACTGTTTGGGTTTCAGGATCGTAGTATATGCTGTATGTGTGGTAACGCTATTACAACGTATAAAACTGGCAATTTAAACTCTCAGCGCTTGGAACACTAGGTGTAAACTGTAGATCCATCGAAAGCAGATTTGGTATTATTCACCAAGAGGTATAAAGTACCAGATTCCGTTATTGGGCTCTTTAGCAGATTCACGTGGAATTTGAATATGCAAGATAAGATATCCAAGGCTATGGCTTCGATATACTTATATAGTAGCCACAAAGGTGACAAGCGTCCTTGAATGGCCTCTTGATGATTTCTGATGCACTTAAATCCTCATCGACTAGAACTATTATCGCAATCCTAAATTGGTTAACAGTTATTTTTATGACGAGGAAACTCATTCTTATAACGGCGATTAGGCTAAATATTAGTAAAAACTTGGAATAGCTAAGAGGATCCCAGAACTCATTGACTATTGCATCTCTTCCATGAGTAAAGCATAGCTCTCACTGGGTATCTCCACTGATGGTTAGAAAAGGAGACAAAGTAGGTAGGGGTATCTATATTGAAGAATTCAATATCCATCTTCCTTCAAACTTTCGGACGATTGCAATATTCTACAGGCTTTGATTGCTGCAATTCATAAAACGACCAACTGACTGAAGTATTATAGTATATACGGTGAAGATATCATGATTCTTACCGACATCAAGGTCAAAGTTCGGTTCCTTTCGACACGACATTCGCATATTACAGTGGTCTGGGTGCAAGAACATGATACTTACCAGGATAATCTGGTAGCTGATATCCTGGCGAAAAAAAACTAAACTAAGCTCATAGATGAATACACAGATCGTCTGTGTGGTTTACCACTCACCCCTTGTAAGAAACCTGTTGAGCTGTATGTTAAAGCGGAGCACCAATGTGTTTGACTGAGTTTATTATCAAGATATTGCATATGTCCTGTTTTTGGGGGCTTCGATGCATTTTCTAATAAACTTGACAATGTTGATGTGGGGGTCTAATGCGGCGTTATCCGAAACTTTGGTTGTTTATGCAATGTGACTGCTCTTTGGATTTCATCAAAGTCTGTGTGTTGTGAATAGCTGGACATACTGGACAACTTCAATTTGACCTATTCATGTCAGTCTCTCTATTCATTCTCTTTTCTCTTTCAATTCATGTGTTTTCAAGTAACACAAAGAGACCTTCAATACACAAACAAACCATACCTGTTTTTTAGCCTAACGACCTAACCTAACTTAAGTCTAATTTAATATAACCTTCAAATAGTGACGGTAGTATATATTTACTTTGTCAACAAGAAGGAATTATCTAAGGTCCAATAATGTATTCTTGCATAAAAATTTGTCTCGAATTAGCTTTACCAGCCCATCTGTTGGAAACATTCTCACGTTCACATTAATGATCCGATTTGTACGAAATTGAATGCGTTTCATAGTACTTTTTAAGTTGCTTTTTAAGATCGAAAAATCGGTTGTATAGTTATAAAGTTATATACCGACATATTTTGGTATAAATAATGTCAAAGTGAAAAAATATGGTACTTTTTGAATTATCTAAATATATACTTCCATAACTACCATGGTGCCATAGCAATTGAATTTCAGGTATCTTTTGGAAATTTTAAAAGTACTATTTTTCATAATAATCAGCAAAAAATGGTACTTATTTATTGCGCTACTAAAGTAGCAAATATATTTTTGTTTCCCTGTAAATTCTCTTCAATACTAAAACTATACGAACTTTTATAACGTCTGAAATAAAAGTACGTTTGGGAGTTTACAGAAACTTTATTTTTAAGTTGTTGCTTCTGAAAGCAAAAAAAAAAAAAGACTGCCAAAATGAGTATTATTTTTATGGGAAATTAGATTGACAGATTTTCAGGGTTGTTAAATGTTACATTTAATGATGCTTGATTTTTTTCTTATTATTTACTAAAACTTTCATTCACATTGAAAGTATTCACTTTATTTCACTTTACACTAAGAATTCGTTAAATTGCAAAAATCATTGTTGGAAAAATTTTAAACAATTACAAAAAAAAAAAAATATAAGCAAGTAAGAGTGCTATATAGGGCTATGGCGAATCTTTAATACCCTCTACCATATACTGACTCACACATATACTCACAGACGTATACAGTAAATAAAAGTTTTTTCGTACGTGTAGTTTAATATTATGGCAATTTCATTCTACACACAGAAAAAAATCAATGTAAAATTAATTTAAATAGAAATAATTTAATTTTTTTCGGTTATGGTTTTGCTTAATAGATAAAAAATGTTAATTTAACATTGCTTCACAGTAAATGCAATTTCTTGAAAATATCTTTGATATTTAAAAGTTATTTTAAAAATTAATCGTTGTATAATTTTATATAATCAAATCGAAAAATTTTAATATGTACAATATTATATCACATCAAACGTAAAAACTTCAATCTTAAATCAACTATATTCAACGTTGATTTTACTTCATGTTCTTTTTCTGTATGCAATTTGTCTATTTATAATTGACAATTAAACAAAAGTTGTAACCTTAAACTTAGAGGTTGCCTGACATATCGATCTATATATTTTAATGTACTGAACCGATTTTACTCAGGCCAAATTTCATTAAGCTCTGTCAATTATTGCGAATGTGAGCGTGCTAACAACATATAAACAAACAGACAGACGGGCATAGCTAAATCAATTCAGATTTTTGATTTGATGCAAGAATATACATTATGGAGTTGATGATCATTACATCTTAGCGTTACACTCGAAATGACAAAGTTAATATACCCTCTTCACCACTTATGATGCTCGGTGGTATAAAAACAGTGCGCGCCAATAAAGTTAGAAGTGAAAATATGTTTTCTAAGTTACAAATTGTTTTTGTTTTCGTACAATCTATTGGAAATGGATGACAGTGTGTTTGGTGTAATTTGTTTTTGCTTACTTTTTTTTCTTTTGTCTGGTCAAAAGGCATTATCCATGTGAGTGTGTATTCTGGATAGTGTTCATTACTGTATTGGACTAACTCGTCTTATCCATTTATATGTATTTTTTGATGTTATATTACTTTGTCAGTTTTCCTTGTTATAATGATATTTGACATTATTTCCATTTTTGGTAATAGTTGCAATAATCCTAAATTGTAGCCATCACTTTAACACTAAAAAAGGGAATGAACAGAAAATTTCATAAAAGTTTATATGAAAACCACTATATAAACTTTAAGAGACATTTAAGTCTTGAGTTTATAATTTTAAAAATTTGATATAAGGAAAAGTACTAGTATTCTCAATGAAGTAAAATAACACCATGCTACAGATATTTTCACGTGTGGAAAACTTAAAATTGAAGAAAAATCTATTTTTATACTCTTCACCACCATAAGTGGTGAGGTGATTTATTAACTTTTTCATTTCATTTGTACCGCAGAAAACAATAATCTAAGACTTTATTAATTATATTTAAAAACACTTTCATTAAAGTTTTTTGTAGTGTTTTCCGTCACTTTTCTCCACCAGATAATCCATCTCCGTTTAAATTCGACCACACTTTTGAATAGCTTTTTTGAGCTATGCCATTCTCTTTTAACACTTCACTTGCTTTAACTCCGAGCAGTTTAGACATATTGACAAAATCCCAAGTCTGGTCAAAAATAAGTGGTCACATTATGTAGTCTTATGACTTTTTATAGATCCCGTTTTAACAAATGATTGTTTCTTTTACCGCAACTGCATGTTACTTATCATACCCAGAACTTTGCTTTATTATTGGCCTTTTAATTTTAGCAGCGTTCTTGTCAGGAACTTTTTGAGCCTTGTATGTTTCAAATTCTACCGGATGTATTGAAAACGCTTTCTATTTTTTAGCTATAGATATGTCACGTGAACCATTTCTTCTACCTGAACCAGCGGACAAGTCCTTTCGGGACTGTTAAATAATATTGGAAACAATTTGTTGGCAAGTCTTTGAACCCTGGGCCAATTTTTTGTTGGACCAAGTTGGATTTTGATGAAAATATTTAATAAGTATTTATTATTGTCCTCAAAAGTCTAATATGTATAATCGATACACAGTTCAAAAAAATATAGACCGATATCTGGGTCAACTTCTTAAAACTAAAAATTTTGAATATGATTTATAAGCTAATATTTCCTTTAGTAAATATTTTTGGATAGGGTATAGCAGAAAGTTATACTTTCTTTCAATTCATTTAAGATCACATCACAGCATTGCAAGATATGCTGTCATGGACCAAAGAAAGTCTTTCTCCTTGAAAACATATCGCTTTTAAAATGTATAATTACAGCTTAGATGTACTCCATTTTTGCTGAACGCCTTCCATATGGGAGATCGTCTGATGTTATCGAAAGCTTTATTGAATCTACTATTGATCTACACTGATCCTGTTTGGAAACCATTACAAAAACCAGATGGAATAGTTTACTAGGTTATGCCGAATCTTTAAAATCCTTCACCACAAATACATATGTTTCTTACATACAGTTTACTTGCATACACACTCACATAAACACTCACAAACACATACAATATCTGAACGTTTTTCTTAAATAAAACAAAATGGTACAAAATTTACTTTTTCTACTGAACGGATTTTGATCACTTTTGGAATGACAGCAAAATTTCATTCAATTTTGTAAATTTATTATTGAAAATTATATTTGTATCTTGAATTTAAAGGCTGCTTTAGAAATCGGTCTATAACTTTCAATAGACTAAAGCTATTTTATTCGTTTTAAATAGGACAATAACCAATATTCAGACCATATTTCATTGAGCTCTGTCAATTATTGTGGATATAAGAATACCAACGACAGGCAGATAATCAGACGGATATATACATTATGGGGATTCTAGATGATTCCTTCTTCACCACTAATTGTGATCGAGCAATATGTCTCCCGTGGAAGAAAAGCACAAACAGGTAACTTATAACGTTAAAATTTTAAAAATAAGAAATTGAAAACTTTTTAGAAATTTCTGATTGAAATTTATTTAAATAAGATGATAACAATTCGAATGAAAAGAGTTATAGTTTTCAGAATTAAAAATCAGACACAAAACATTTCTATAAAGCAACATACGCCACAAATTATAAAATTTTTTACTTAATACTTCTTTTGATGTTGTTTCCCAAATCAATACATTTTCTCTGTATTGATGAACCATCGAAAAAGAATAAGAATTTTTATGATCTCGTAAGAAATTGATTTATATTGTTGTTAAAATTTTTTATAGTTTTTCTTCTTTCTTTAAAATTCTTTCCACATTTTAACGTTTGTCTATTTCTTTGAAAATCCCATAAACTCAAGTGAATTTTAGTAGCAGCAGTAGTAAATGACTTGTCTGTTGCTATTTCGTTTATATTTATTTTGCAATTGCTTATGTCAGTTTGCATTTTTCCTCTTTTCCTTTTCATTCTTTCTATCATTTTCACTTAAATATTACCGCTATAATGGTTTTTCCTGATTGAATTCTTCGCTTAAGTGTTAATTAAATTAGACTCACCTTAAATAAAGGGAGAAGGCAGTTGATATATATATTTTTCTTAACTTTTCATTACATTTATATTAAATTTATGATCTTCATCAAAGTTCATAATTATAATTTTAATAAAGGAGAACTACAGATGGCAGATTTGGAGGGAATATGGTTATGGCAGAGATAAAATAAGAGAGTTTACTTAGTGACAATGAAAGGTTTTAAAGAATGTTCTGATCATGGGAAATGAAAATTTAATGAGACAAAGTATTTTTAATTATTCGGATATTATTAATCGATAACCATTGATTCTTCCATTCTCTGCATACGAAAGTTTTGAGATAAAGAATGACTGCATCAATTCACATAAATCGTACGCAATAGAAGCAAAGTCTGGACTATAAACTTCGTATCAATTTTTATATTTTCACCCCTACAAGTGCTGAAGAGAGTATATTAACTTTTTAATTCTTTGTGTAATGCTAAGATGAAATCATCTCAGACCCAATAATAAATCTTTTTGCATCTGTCTGTCCGTCTGTCTGCTGTTGGCATGCTCATATCCAGAATATAAGACAAGAAATTTGGCCTTAGTATTTCTTATAATCCTGAGAAGTTTCCTATTTAAAACTAGCAAAATCGGTTACATATGTTTAAAGATATAGACTGATATCTGAAGCAACCTCTTTGTTCAAGTAAAGAACTTTCGTAAAATTGTCAATTATATATCGACAAATAATTATAATGAAATATTGTCACAGTATTAAGTTGAAGTATATATTCATTGTCATTCTAGAAATTATCCAAATCGATTCAGAAGAAAAAATTTATGGAAAGAAATACAAACAACTTATTGACTCATTAAGTGCGCCTGTGTTATATTTAAGAAAAACTTTATGTATTGTATTTGTGAGTGTATGTACGAATGATAATGTATTTACTTCACACGCATTAATGGTGGTGGGTATTAAAGATTCGACACAGCCGAATATGGCTTAATTACTGGAATGATCGTGAAACATGTGGCTGAGCGATGATAGACATTGACCTCGTATATGGTCGAACATTCCGGTTAATTCTGACGTAGGCATGACTCCAATAAATTTTCATAATACTTCGAATTATTTATATTTTAATTTTTCGACTGACCTTTCCGTGGACTATGGGTTTAACATAAATTACTTAAATGAGGCTCCAGATACTGTAGACTGCTACACTTTGGTACCAATTTGAAGCCATGTATTTGGGTATGACTACCCCTTGGTTGTGGATGGAACCAACTAAACTCCTTAAGATGTTCTCTTTTCACAATTTAGCTCTAAAACAGAGCCACCATGATGCTCCTAAAAAGTGAAAACCAACAGGCTGAAACCGAAGTTCCTGGACTGTTTGCACACAGTTGTTTCAGAACATTTTTCATTTGAACAAAGCTGGCTTTTATATGAAATTTTAAGTATACAAAGATATTTTTTCTCTGAATGCAGAAGTATTACTTGATTATTATTAAACTAAATAAGTGGGTGTATGTCCCTAAGCAAAGTAAAAGTTTATTAAGCCTTTTTTGGTATTCTTTAATCTTTAATTTAAGTTGAGGTGTTCTGTGATGATACTAACTTGGAACTGTTCTCTTTTCAATCAAGAGCATTATTTTAGCAACACTTTTGAGTATATAATTATATAAAATCTCTCTGGTACCTCTAAGTAATTTGGCGGGGATACTATTTTTGGGTGAAATATCTAGACATAATTTTAATAATAACTGAACTTTAATTAGCTTCACTGATTCTTCAAAAGTAATAAACTCTGGTATTTTGTGTGAATTTGTGCACCAGTATTTAGGGGTACCACACATTCAAAGCTTTTTTAGAATCCCTCGGTACCTTTTAAATTCCCCACAATACGCTTAAAGTTACAATCGCCTACTGACAGATCGTAATCACTATTTTACTTATCAACACATATTATTTTAGCTGGAAAATAATCTTCAAAGATGACACATTAAGTATTAGTATGACCGGTCTTCCACTTGTCACTTTATCGAGATGTCTCAAAAATTACGACCTATAGACAGACACGGACGGACATCGCTAAATCGACTCAGAAAGTGATTCTGAGTCGTACGGTATATTAAGAAGTGGGCGTAACACCATTTTTTCTACATTTTACAAACATCTGCACAACCGCATAATACCCCAACTACTTACGGTGGTTTAGGGTATAACTAATTACAACTAAAGTTTTTACTTAACAATATTTAAAATGAAATCTTAGAGTATGGAAGCAAAAACTCAAAATACAGAACAGAAACGAAAACTTTATTGAAATAAGACCACAATTTCTTAACTCCTGATAGCTCATCTTATGTTCGTTCTCATCTATTTGTAAAATAACTTTTAACATCCTTCACTGTCTTTAACTTTAAAATTTATTAAAATAGAAAGCGGACAAGAAAAATACATTTTCTTTTCATATTCGAAATTTATAAATGTCACATTTTTATACTTATTAGTAAGGAAATCTTACTTTCATCCTTTGTCCATTGAATTTTATGTTGAACCGTCGTGATGATGGAAAATAATCGTTAGTTTGATGTTAATTGTGTTTGTTTAATGGTTTATGATAAAAATTTTTAATCGAATTTTCTTTTTGCAAATTCATTTGTGTTACATCAAATTTATTTAATGTAACTCTTTTAGTTTTATCCTTTCAGGAATTAAAAAAAAGGTGGTTCAAGTGCATGTCAAGGAATAAAAGGAAATTAAATAAAAGTATAAATAAAATGAAATATTTTCATTAAAAAATGAAATCAGAATTCTTTATCTATATACTCGCTGGGAACACATAGAGGATCCATTGAGGGCAGTGCAAAGTGTAGTAACTGGAATATATTGTTTGGAAAACCCTCTTATATAGATCTGAATATTAATTTAATTAAGGTGGAATGTGTCATATAAGAAAAATAAAGAAAAGGCAACTCTTTCTGAGGCCTTCAAAAGTTAAAGAAGTGAGAGTGTTTTGATTTTAACCTGTTTTTAAAACAGTGTAGTTAGCACTTTATAGAAAACCAAGTAAAAGTGGACCGTGTTATTTTCGGGGATATGTTGAATGAGAAATACCACTTCGATGGATCAGCATAGCGATAGCCCGAATCATTAATCAAAGTTGGTCAAAGATTAGTTATTAGCTAAAAGTTTTCTAAAAAAGTGAGATTGATCTCTGAAGCTGTTAAACTGAAGCGATGCCTATATCTAATCTAACAAGTCTTATATATATGCTCTGAGTTCAAAAGAAACGAAATACATCGTACTAAATGTTACTTAAGTTTCGAACAGCTAATTTATAATAGAAATTAATTTTTGCTGTCATTTGTGGATAACAGACTTTAAAATAGTAAATAAAGAGAAGCAAATACACCGCAGTTACGAAAAATGAATAAATGACCCTCGTATAATTTTATTATTCGACTTATTCTTAAGTGTGAAATTTAGAAGTTTTAAAATGAATTTTTCTTGGCCGTTAGTAGTTGTTGAATCACCAAAGTTTATGCGAGATTTATACAAGGGAGCTTGTATGTGAAGTTTTAAGAATATCATCATACTTATTCTTACCACATTCAATAATAACATGTTCCAAATGTTATCGATATATCTAAAAAATTGCTACCTGTAGAGAGTTCACAATGATTTAGATGGACAACCAGCCGGACTGATAGACAGACGGATGGACAAAGTTAAATTAACTCAGATAATGATTTTGAGTCGAACGGTATACTTAAAAATGGATGTAACACCATTTCATTTAAAGAGATTATATAAGACAGTGAATAATTACTCGGAAAAAGTTGCTTAGGTTTCGAAGAATACTGTGTACATAAAAATGAGCTGATTTTAATCTCCTCTGCAAAACGCATCTGAACTGAATTCTTTAACAGAATTATTTTATTTTTATTTTCAGATGTGGCATACTAAAACATTCATCTAATTATTTTTCTAAGTGTATTTTCATTATTAATTAAACTTTATTGCATATCTTGAGGCTGACGCTTTACAAAAGCTATAGTGACTACAAAATGCTTAAAACCCCTTTCGACCACAAGAGTTAAATAACTTATAATTTGTCATTTCGTGCATAAAAACAATCTGGCCGCGTGAATGACTTTTATAGTAATCCGCTGATCAACATTGCAGTGGTGTTTAACGGGTATAAACGGCCATTATTTTTACCTTTAATGAAGTGAATTGATATGAATGGAAAAATCTGAACAATAAAAATACATATGGAAAAAAATCGGAATATTAAGTATTGCAGATAAATAGGAAGACCTCACAAAATGCTATACGATGATAAAAGAATTAATAAGAAAAAATAATTCGGTACATGATAAAAAACGAATGTCACATATGTCCAACTTTTATATAAGTTTTAACAACTTAATCTGAAATCAAAAGTTATAGCTTTATTAGAAAGATGTATATATAGTCCCCAGGTTTGTAAGTAGCAAATATTTTACAAAAAGTCGCACAAAGAGGTGATTTTTGAAAAAAAATTGCACCAAAATGATGATTTTCAGAACAAAGGTCGCTACAAGTTCATTTTACCAAAATAAAGTTTTTCGCTTTTTATTTGCAGAAAAAATGATGTTACACACATTTAAGCATATTGTTCGACTCAAAATCTCTTTCTGATATTTCAGATACCTCCCATATAAACGTTCTTCCCGGAATGGGGTTTTAAGGTCATAAAAAACCTAAATACAAAGGGATTCAAACGAAATAATATTCTAATACGATGTACCAAAATATATTTTTATTTTGACCTAAAGCCGAAACCTATTGTAATTGGCCACGTTTAGTCTAATATTTCAGGTAACTCCCACACGAATGTTCTTCCCAGACTGGGGATTTAAGGTCATAAAAGTCCTAAATAAAAAGCGATTTAACGTAAGTCTCATAACATTCTAAACCCCTTTTTCAAAATATCACTTTTAAGGACAAAAATATCACATATAAGTTGGTATTGTAGTAATAATTGGTGAAATTAAGATAACGAGGGTCGGTTCTTAACTTTTTGTAGTCCTCATATAAATCCCCTCCCCCCACAAAAGCTCATTATGAAAAGCATAAATTTAACATAAAAAATTTTGTATCACAATAATGTGACAAATACTTAAGAAGAAATCAGACAATCTAATTATACGAGGGATGTTCCTTAATTTTTCATAATTACCATTTTCAACCGACGATATTGTGTAGGGTATTAGATAGTCGGGCTTAACCGACCATACATGCTTACTTGTTTTTTATTTAATTCCGTTTCATTTTGATGATTTTATCGTTCTGAATTCCCATATTTTCATCCAAAATAAAAATATTATTTTTTGAAATTTCCATTTTTAAGCCAATTTACTGAAATTTTCTAAATTAGAGTAAAAGTTCAAATTGAAAAAAGTGGCATTTTGAAAAAATTACACAAAAATTCGAAGGCAATTTGGGACTAAAATCGCATCAACGGTAACAATGGCTGCAATCGAAAATATAATATAAATTATTTTGAAATTACTGAATTCTTAAACTTGTCAATCTTTAAAATTAAAAATATTTAGAAAATTTTATATTCTTTTAATGGTTCGTCCGCAACATGGACTCCATAATGTTCTTTTTATCATTGTATTTCACCAAATTTGTGTTTTTGCTTTTATATCATTTTATTGAGCAGAAAATTGCAATGCACGAATGTGTTTCTTTCACGAAAGAAATTTCCCAACTTCGTTCAAACATTTAGTATAAATTTAATTACAAAGTTCTCACTAACTTCTACTTGAATTTTAGTTGTATAGTAAAAACATCTTCTTAAGGAAATGCAATTGTATTTGTATTTTTCTCTTTTCTGCGCATGTGCTAAGAATTAAGTAACACATGTTGTTAGGAACATGTTGCTCGCTCACACTTCAAATTTAAAAAATGAGAACACGTTCTTCAGGATTTCAAAATGTTTGTATATACGATGCAACATGTTCCTAAGCAACATGTAATTCTTTACTTGTATGCGCATGCGCAAAAAGCACAATTGGAATTCTTATTGTTATTATTGATGTTTTTACTATGGAACTTTTTCGTTAAAGAAACATATTCGTGCATTGCAAATGCTTCGTTCAATAAATTGATATAAAAGCAAAAATATTGATTTGAAGAAATACAATGATAAAAAGAACACTTTGGAGTCCACATTGCGGACGAAACATTTAAACACAAGTGATTTTTTCTTTTCGTTTTATATATTTAATTTAATTTTTTATATATAAAGTAAAAAAGTAAATATTTCCAAACTTGACATCAATTTTTCCTCTAGTTAAACAAAAATAGTTGAAGTCCATATCACTATCGAGTCCAAGCATTACAAAATCTATTTGTAATGGACTGATCCTCGTATAATTTGGCATATTTTTTATAATATCATAAGACTTGTTATTTAAAATCGAAAACCACAAAATACGGGAATGCACAGTGGGCATTGAATCTAATAAATCTGATGGCATAAAATTTAACATAACGACAACAGAGGTGTGTGATATTATAACTTTAGGAGCTCCATGAGTTCCTATTGGGACTTTGATCCTCTCGTCAAGGTAATTAAATTAAATAAACAAAATATTGGCAGGCGATATCCGAACTATACATGCGTTTTATATTTTTTTGTATTAATAAGCAACATATCATTAATTGTTATACCCTACACCATAGGTGGTTGGGGTATTATTAGTAGTGTATTCAAAAACTTAAACCGGTTAAGAAGTTTTTTTCATTTCAGAAAACCTAACGGTTTCAAACTGTAACCTGAACTTTTATCACAAGCGTACATCTGCCCAAGGGATAAGTGATATTTTCACGATTATGATTTAATCACTTTAATTGGTAAATCGCCACCAACTACAGTGACTAAAATTATGAAGTAACAGCTGCAAATAATATCGTTCTTTCTAATTTATTACAAACTCAAATATATTTAATTTAGTTTTGAGCCAGCAAAAAGACCTTAAAGATAGTGTAGAGCATAAATTTTAGACTCTAGGGATTCATCAAAAATGAAAATTAGCCATTCTCATCTAACAGTAAACATTACGAAATCCAATAGAGACTTCCGTTTGTAAAGAAATAAAAAATCTGCTACTGCGATCGGTGTCACTGTTTTAAAAAACAGTGATTAATAAATCACTTTTCAAAAATCACGGTATAGCTCATCTCTAATTTGAAAAAACGCATGATACCCCAACCACCTATGTAAAGTATAAAAATTCTATAGAAAAGTTGTTTTTCCATTATAATTGATATAGAAAAATAAATTTTGTAGATTTTATGCTTTTTATACCCTACACTGCCTAAGATGTTTGAAGTATTATGCGTTTTTGATGAAGTTTGTAACATGCAAAAAAATGGCGTTACCTCTACGTATACCGTTCGTCTTAGAATCGTTTTCCGGGTCGATTTAACGATATCCGCCCGTCTGTCCAGGCGGCTGTTCATTTTAACATTGTGAACAGCCTACATGTCGCAATTTTTGAGATATCTCGATTTGGTACATATTATTTAGGACCAAGAACGAAACTTGTTGAAATTGAACATGTTCAGCACAATATTTCAGGTACCTCCCATACAAATGTTCCTCCTAGAATGGTGTTTAAAAGTCATACAAGTCTTAAATATAAAGAAAATTTTGGCACAAGTAAGTCTTATAATATTCTAAAACCATGTACCAAAATATACAAGGGTCCGTACGTTATTTCTCATAGGTCCCAAACAAACCACATACCAAATATCACTTTTAAAGGCATAAATCTCACATATACTTTGGTATTGTAATAATAACTGGTCAAATGAAGACAAATAAAAATTGAAATCGATGTGCAAAATTATACGAGGATCAGTCCATAATTTCTTCTAGCTCTCATATAACCCACCAGCAAAATTCATTTTAAAACGCATAAATTTGATATAAATGATGATGTCACAATAATGCACTTCAGAGTAAGAAATAAATCAGAAAATTTAATTATACGAGGGTTGTTCATTAATTTTTCATAACTACTATTTATAACAGACATTGTGGTCTAGGGTATTACATAGTCGGTCTTCACCGGCTATAACATTCTTACTTGTTTGTAGTATAAGGGGTCGATAACGTATGGCAGCCTAACTTCAGTTGCGTTGTCAGTTACCAAAATTATATGGTTTTATAATGCTATATTTTTCTAATTATCAGGTACAATTTATGACACTTTTTGATGAAATGGAGTTAAATCCAGATATTGCTCATGGTGTTCGGGCTTAGGTGATATATATAAATGTTGAATTTTCTTTAGGCCCGATGAAGCATTGTTTTGTTCTTCGTAGAAAATAGTTATCAATTTAAGTTGTTTCTTCCTCGGTGGTATTGCTGTTGAAGTATAAACTCGTTTACCGTTTTTATAAAGGGTATCAACTACTTTTACTTTTTTATTTATATATTTTTCGGTTACCGAACTGTCAAAATGGCAACTGAAATCAGTTGTCATACATCAGTTAATATACTTCATCATCACAAGTGGTGATGAGGGTATATTAACATTGTCATTCCGTGTGTAACGCCAAGAAGAAATCATCTCAGACTCTACAATTTAAATATATATTATTGCATCAAATCAAAAACTGAGTCGATTTAGCTATGTCCTTCTGTCCGTCTGACTGTCTGTTGGAAACATTCTCACGCCTAGAATAACTCTCCGTATTTAATGAAATTTGGCCACATCGTTTGTTATTGTCCTAAGGAGTTTGCTATTTAAAACCAGCTATATCGGTTTATTAGCAAGAACCGATATCTGAAACAACCTGAAAAATAACTCTTCTAATTTCTTCTAAGAAAAGGAATTGGACTTAAACAAAAAAGTAATTTTATCACAAAATTGTGCAAAAGATCATCAAAATCTGATTAACAGGAAAAAAATTATAGGCTATAATATGCAAAATTTTGATACACCATAAACTCTGTGTGTCATATGGGCCGCAATTTTTAAGATAATTTGCTGAAATTTGTCACATATACTTATTTTGAGACAATAATAAATCCAAAGCAGCCATATTGTTCTGGGATCATTAATTGACCCAACTCCCATATAATTCAACTAATTTTATTAAAATTTGGCACAAATAATTTTTTAACTATTTTAAATATATGATATAAATTTTATTAACATGGGTCCATATTTTGATATAACCCCCCTTCCCGGAAAACGGGGTTGAACTTATAAAAATGATCTTTTTAACTACTTTTAATGTAAATTTTTAATTAGAATGATTTCGGTCCATATTTTGAAGTAGCCCCCATATCAGGCCCATCACCGAAAACTGTGTTCAGCTTATAAAACGAGTAAATAAAGACCAATTCTTTTGAAATTCGACACAATTATTTGCTAGCTGCTCTGAAGATATTATATTAATTTGCTCTATATCGGTCCATATTTTCCTATAGCTTCCTTATAACGGGCTTTCCCGAAAAGCAGGTTTGAGTTTATAAAACATTTGAACAAAGATTAATTCCATTAAAATTTAGCAGAATTATTTTTCTAACTATAATCAAAGCATATTATAATACTATATACATTTTGAGTGTATGTGCGGGTATATGTATATCTACGGAACCTAACGTATTAACTTCACACGAATTTGTGGTAAAGGGTATTGAAGATTCGGCATAGGCGAATATAGCATTCTAATAAATTAGATGCTGCTAAATCACATATGGTGGGTATGAATTTAACCTATTCAAATCGGATAAACTGTATCATTTGAGGAGACCCAAAGCCATCGGGGTGGTAATATTATGTACTATTTATTACTAATTTCCTGTTCCAAAATAAAAATCACAAACATTTAGAGTTTCAGTTATATTTATTGTTAGATATTTTTTTGTTGTTTACCAAATACATTCGTTCTTACAAAATAATTTGTGGGCATTTTTTGTTTTTCTTTTATTATTAAAAGTTGATTTTACTATACAAGAAATGAATGCGAGAAATTCATTAATTAAAATGAAATAAAGTACATTTGATTAAAAAGTAATATAAAAATAATTAAGAAAAAGTATATGAATGGTATATTCACAACCGAAATGAAAATTAGATATACAAAAATAATGTTGATGTAAACTTAAAAGCTAATTGTTGTTATATATTTGCAGCTTTATGCACACATTTACAAAATGTGAACTAATGTTTTAAAAAAGAGGTCTAACACTAGTAATGAACTATAAAACATACGCATTTTGTTATGAAAGATTTATGTTGGACTAACAAAGTTTTATAAACAAATTTCATAACAAACAATAAAACGCTTTAACAAATTTAAAAATTTGATGTTTAAAAAAATGTTGTAGCGTACAAGTTGTGTTTGTTGATTGTTTTCGAAAACTTTTATTTAATGAAATTGTAAAATTCTTTTTATAAAATTGTGTTTATTTTAATTGAATAATTTGATTTTAAATTGGCAAAATATAAAAAATTATATATGTACGTTATAGTGTATATACAGAGTATATATCACAAAAAAAAGAGAAAATTATTTTATATTTTACTGTTGAAAATAATATTTTATAATTTTTGAGCTTCGTTTTTTGGGCTTGTATTCTATTTCTCTTTTCAATGCTAAAATTTAATTTGATTTTCAGTTTTCTTTTCTTTTGTATTATTGATTTTTGTTAAGATGAGAAACAAATTATGTTTAAAAATTATGGTTAAAAATTAAAATTACATTCACTAAAATTAATTTAATATTAAGAGTCCTTATAAACTAATTCTTGCTTTTATTTTAAATTTAATCAAAACGCGTATGTCTACTTCCGCCATTACTACTACTGCTACCGCCACCGCGACTGTAGCCACCATCATTGTTGCTATTACCGCCATAGTTACGGCCACCGTTATGACTGCCGCCGCCATAACCACCACCACTGTTGCCACCGCCATAGCCGCGGTTGCCACCTCCAATTGAGCCCTTTTTGAAAGTGCCATTGAAACGGGAGCCACCAACATTGCTATAACGTGTACGACCGCCATCACCAAAGCGATTATTGCGAGCCATACCTTCTAGGGCAGGATTAATTTCCTATGGAAAAAGAAAAATAAAACATATTTGTTAAAAAAAATAAAACACATGTATTAAATAAGTAACTGGTTTAATTTAAATCCTACAAAATTTAAGACCCCATTTAAGACCTATACTTTGAGCAAGAGCTTACATATTAGGCGTGAGATCGAAAAATCCTGAACACCCATTTTTCATTAAAACTTTAACCAATGTATTGCTTGATTACTTTCTTGATCAAGTTAACTTTGTCAGTTATTGTTAATTTGATTAAAATGAGTGACCAGCAAAAGTCCTACTAAAAATTTGAGGTTAAAAACCTCGCACAGAGTTTCCAAAAAAATATTCTTGCTGCATAATGGATGACGAAATGTATGTTCTGGCAGATTTGTCGCAACTTCCTGGTCAAAAATTTCAATCAAGTAACAAAAATTAAAATTGTAAATTTTGTAGTTTTTTTCGATGAAAAGCACAATTTTTATGCTTCCCGTATGCGAAGACTCTTAAAGAAATTAATAGATTTTGATTCAATTTCTAATGAAAACATTCTTTCCTATGAAGTTGTAAAAATCCAGCCCAATTTGAAATATATCTTATTCTTAGACTTTAAAATATATTTACCTGGTTAGCCTCTCTTAGAACATCAACTAAAGCTCTGGATTGTTTAGCATTGTTGCGTGTAAAGAATGCATATGAAGTGCCCTTTGTATTTGAACGTCCTGTACGACCGATACGATGTATATAATCCTCCGATGATTGTGGATAATCAAAATTGATTACATATTTAATGCCATCAACATCTGTTTATTTTTATGTTTGTTTTTTTTTATTACAATTTTTTAATTAAAAAATAGAAGTAAAGAAAGTATAAAGAAAAAATGAAAAATTAGTTTGGTAAATACAAAGTATTTCAATGTATTAAAAACAAATGTAAAATAATAGTTATTTAAAATTTATAATGAAAAAATAATCAAAATATTAGTTAAAAAAGAGAGTTTGTTGTAGTTTTTTTAATCCATGACTTGTAGTTTAATATTTTTACATTAAAAGTCCTTTTTTCACACTTTTTCGTTTTTAAGGTTAGAATTTTGAAAATGTTTTTTTAAATATGTTTCATGTTAATTGTATTTTTTCTTTCTAAGACATAATATAAAAGTTTTTGTTGTTTTATTAAATTAAATTTTAACGTTTTTTCTTTTTTTGCTTTATTTTTTTATTTTCATGTAAAATAAAGATGTTACTTTACCTTGTGATTTTCGGTTTTAGTTTTAATTTTTTGTATCAATTAAAATGAGAAGGGCAAACTCTTCGCAGCCACGTCGTTTAGTTGCTTTATGATGAAAGTTGGCAGTAAGACGACGTAGTGTTGAAGAGCCTGTAGTTTTTAACAAACAAACTGAAATTGATTTATTTTATCGATTCTTTATGAAAGACTAAAAACTAAACATCGTTTTGTTTAATCTCGGTTTAGCTTTTTGTTAAATAACTTTTCTTTTAAATTTCTTAGCTAGATTTTGAGTTGTTTGTTTTTTTTGAACTAGACACACAAGATCAGCAGCAGAGTTGGAGAGTGAAAAGAGTTGGTTGGAGTTTAGTTTGTTTGTTTGTTTGCATACGTTGATTAGAAGCCAAAGCCATCACTTTTTTTACTATTATTTTCTCGAGTGTAGCGCACCAATTTGTTTTTCGTTGAGTTTACAGCTTAGTGCGCCTAAGGCTCCAGCATCCATCCGTTTGTTTACGCAACACAACGCAACGCACACATACACACAAATATAACGCAAGCATTGTTGTTTAACTATCACTGGGGCTAAAATCTGACTAAAATGTGTCCTTTGTTAGTAGTTTTATTACATTTTCAAACGTAGTTGACAACGTACTGTGTTGAAGAACGTTGAAGAAAATGATGAAATAGTGTAGTATTTCAGCTATATGCAACATTTCTTATAACCACTCCTTGTTTATGTCTGTCATTTTGTATATTTCGCTTATATTAGGAGTAGAGAAGTTACAAAATCCAATAAGAAATCACCAAATCACTAAGTTATCCATATAATGATCCAGCCTTTTCTAATTGAAGTTTTTTCGTTTTGTTGTTAAAATTTATTTTAGTTTAAAGCATTTAAGCAAAGAACACATTAGAGACATCTTGTTGAGTTTGATAGTTGTTTTAAGAGACTAACTTCCATGTTTGCCTGCGTTTTAAATAAATTATCCAACTTTTAAGCGGAGGGCACTTCCACTTTCAGGAGAGAGAGAATGTTAAGAAGGAATATCTCAAATATTTAACAATATATATGAATTCAAATGAAATTGTTATTTTCATTAAGTTTTATATATCTCTCTAGGTTGTTGGTTATGCACTCCATCTTTTAATTTTAATGCTGTTCCGTGTGTCCCCAAAAAATACAGGGTAAAGTTTTGTATTTGTGTTTTCAATTCATATCTTTCTTAAAAGAGTTATACTATCACTTTTATTTATATATAAAATCTGGTTTAACACTCCTATTTATTTTATTTATTAGTAGTCGTATTTGACAACTATATATACGTAGTATATAAAACACCTCAGAGGCCTCTTGTAATTTTAAATACATGATGATGATAGGGATATGAGTCGGTTGTTGTTATAAACATTTTATTACTCGGGTTCATTGTTAAATTCTCTTACAAAAAGGTGGTGGTATATTTTTTTTTGTTATGAGCATGTAGATTTATACTAACTGCTGCATCTGTGCATATGAAAATAATGCTTCCGCTACGCTCTGCTATAATTTTGTGACTCCATCATACAAAAGCGTAACTACATTTTTTTCTTGCTTCGTTTTTTTAATATACCTCCTCCTTCTTCTCACAACATCGTTCATTCTTTACAATTACGTTTTTAGGGTAGCGGTGGTGTTACGGTACTACGACATACCCTTTTTTCCAATGGCCATGTGGTAAAAAAGTGTTGCCGCCTATCCGCTTTCCGCCGCTTTTCCATCTTTCTTTAATTATTCACTTATCATTGACAATTTTCACATTGTCATGATTTGTTTTAGTATCAAACAAATTTCCATTTTAATTAAATTTCTTTAACAAATTTCAGATTACTAGCTGACATTTTATCCCCACCATGCAACCATTTATGGCCTCTGCGAATGAAACGGAAAAAAGAGCATATTTTTGTGGAAGAAACAAAAACAAAACAGTGTTTTGAGGGGGAAATTATAAGGGGGAAAAGGAGAAAAATATTCCGTAAGTATATTAATAAGTCATGTTAAAAAAAGAGAGATCTTATAATTAATAAAAATCTAAGTGAGTTGTAGTTACTAGTAAAACAAATGGCTAATATTTTCTTTACAACTTATTATCAAATGAAGCTCTCGGAGAGCTGCTGAGTGTGTTAAACGTTATGAGAGGTGAATATAGTAGTAATCTACAAAAATTAGAACACTAATAACAAAAAATGCCAAATTTGAAATGCAAAAAATGTTTAATGAAAACGAAAATTAATAGATAAATCATCACTTTAATGATTTGCATTTAAAATTTAACATTTTTAAACGTTTACTTTAAGCCATTTTAAAGCCAAATATACGTAAATGAGAATGTTTTTTAATGAATGATAACAACAAAAATCAAAATAAATTTAAATGTAAAGTATATTTCAATTGCCTGTTAAAGAAGCTACAAAAAGACTTACCTAAACCACGGGCAGCTACATCAGTGGCTACCAAAATGTTTGATTTGCCAGAGCGGAATTCACGTAAAACAAAATCTCGTTCAGATTGTGATTTGTCTCCATGGATGGCACCACAGCGTACACCGAAACTACGTATGAAACGTACTAAATGATCGACACGACGTTTGGTTTCAACAAAAATTATAATTTTACCAGGATTTTCGCTGGTATCATAGATTTCCGAAAGCAGAGATTTAAGTCTAAAAAGAAACAAGAAACATAAAGGTGAACATTAAAAACCAAATTAAATTGAGACGTTCGAGTATAAAAGTAAAGTAGAGAGATAGAATTAAGTGAATAAATATTTAACTACTTACTTTTCTTCCTTGTCATGTTCATCACAAACATCTACCACTTGACGAATATTGTGATTGGCTGACAATTCCAAAGAACCAATATTGATTTGTACGTAATTGCCAAGAAAATCTTCAGCCAATTGTTTGACTTCCTTAGGCCAGGTGGCAGACCACATTAGAGTTTGACGATCAGGACGAATCTGAGAGATAATTTTACGTATCTGGGGTTCAAAACCCATATCCAACATACGATCAGCTTCATCCAACACTAAGTAAGTACAACGTTTCAAATTTGTGGCACCAGCAGCTAAGAAATCAATCAAACGACCAGGTGTGGCAATAACAATTTCGCAACCGCGCTGCAAATCACGCATTTGACCGCCTTTAGGAGCGCCACCGAATACGCAAGTATTACGCACATATGATGATGAGCCAAACTCGGTGGCAACTTGTTGAATTTGTTGAGCCAATTCACGAGTGGGAGCCAATACCAAGGCAATGGGGCCATCACCTCTTTGCAAGGGCTGTTGGTTGTTAATGTGTACAATGGCGGGTAAAATATAACCCAATGTTTTGCCTGAACCGGTTTTAGCAATACCGACAAAATTGTGGCCACTCATAGCAATTGGCCAACCTTGAGCTTGAATAGCAGTGGGAGCCTTATAACCTTGACGGCGAATTTCCTTCATGCAGTAATCAGGGAAGAAGGCTTCATCGAAAGCTTGTATGGGATTGGGAGCATTACCGCGTACTGTAATTTCGTGTTCATCGCGATAGCGTTGAACTTCATATGGTGAGCGATTTGCCACAATAGGATGTTCTTTATAAAAGTCTTTCTTGAAAGGAGGCAAATTGCTGAAATCAACATCACGTAATGATAAATCTTGACCATTACCACCACTATTGCCACCACGACGGTCAAAACCCCCTCCAAAACCACCTCCACGACCACCACGGTCATTGCCACGGCCTCCTTTTTCAACACGGCCCTTGCGTACACCATGATAATCGCTGCCACTACCACCAGCACCGCCTCTATTGCCATAACGGTTACCACCGCTTGAACCACCACCACGTTCATCACGTCCACCACGGTTACCACCATAAGTTCTATCATGAGGAGCCCTAAAAATGTACAAAAAAATATACATTTATTTTTAATAAACAAAAACATTATTTGCCTTTTCCTAGATTTCTTAAAATTTTTGGAAGATTTATTTTTAGTTTTGGTCATTTTTTTGGTATTTTAATGTTATAAGGACAAAAATGTATTCTATTGCAAACTGTTTCAAATCTTTAATGAGAATGAAATTCAATGAACGAAATAAGAAAAATATTTATTCTTCAAATTATTTTTTATTTTACAAATACTCTTAAATCTCACTTCAATATTAATACACATATGTACATACAAATACATATGAATGTATATATGTATGTATGGTATGTATATTTTTTACCTCTTCTTGTCTTTTTTATAAACATTAATAGGTTTTTAAAAAACTAAATTGATGGTTAATATAATTTTTATTTTGTGCACAAATTTCTTTCATTATTTTATCTATGAGCTTTAAATTGTGTTTGCATGTTGGTCGACTATTTAAATTATAATGAAAAATTATATACCATCTGGTTGTTGGTACCATCGTCTTAGTTGTTTTGTACTGTGTCAATTTTTGTTGTTGATATTGTGTGCATTTTTATTAATACCCTCCACCACCACAAATGATGAAAAGGTTATATAAACATTATCATTTCGTATAAAATCAGACCCCATAATGTATATATATATATACTTTCATCAAATCGAAATCTAAATCGATATAGCTATGTCCGTCTGTCTGTTGTTGGCACGTTCACATCCATAATAATAAACAGAGCTTAAATCCTGAAAATTTTTTATAGTCCTGAAAAGTTTCCTATTAAACCCAGCAAAATCGATTCAGTATATTAAAAGGTATAGACCGATATCTAAGGCAACTTCTAAGTTCAAGTAAAGAAGCTTTTGTAAAATTGTAATAAAGATTCGGTATAAACGAATATAGCATTCTTACTTATTTAGTTTTATTATATTTATTTTATTTATTTATATTTGATTTTTATTTGCTTTTCCTGATTGTCGCGTGTATATTTAGTTGTAACTTCATCATACCCTTCATTACTACAACAAGTGACAAACATTATTTTAGTTTGCTGTTTCATGTGCAACATAAAGAAAATAATTATTTAAGAGCTCATAAAGTTATATTTAAAGTGTAAGCCCATGCAAGGCACATATGAATCGACTCAGCTGAATACGACATTCTTACAGGGATCTTTATTCGTTGTAAATCATACAATGAACATTTAGATTTAGTTGTTTTATTTTTAAATTAAGGGTAATATAAATAATTGTCTAAAAAACATGCAATAAATCTAATTTATATATCATGTTTTAATAAAATTACATTAGAAAGCAAAAAATTAAAAATTTTTTAATATTATATTTATAGATGTAAAAGATTGCAAAAAGGTTTTAAACAGAAAAAATGATTTTTACAAAACAAAGATTCGAATAAATGTTGATTTTAAAACTTAAAAATATTAAATGTTTTATTTTAATGTACAAATCCTTATAACTGATATGTTATTTTATATAAGGAGTAAGACCGAAATATTCTTAGCACACGTTTTTTTTATTATTATTGTTATTGTATTATTATTATTATTATTATTATTATTATTATTATTATTATTATTATTATTATTTTTTTGTGTAAAACATGTTTTTGTTATTGTTAATCTGAGTAAAGTAAAATGTGTAACCAGAAAAATATGAGTACTAAATTTTTTTAAATATTTAAAAAAAACCAACTTGATCCTACAATAAGTTAGACAAGCATTCAAAGGTCTGTTGTCAAACTGTTTCCAATGTTATTAAACCGTATCGAGAATGCTTCTGTTTGGTAGATGTTCAGGTAGAAGTCCACACGATGTTTCTAAAGCAAATAGAAATCATTTTTAAAAGAGCTCCCAACACATCCGTTGGAAAAGCTCCCAGGCTTAAAAACATACAAGGCTCGAAAAGTTCCTAACTTAAAATAAAAGTGAAGAAAAGTAGTTAAACTTCACAAAAAGTTCTTAATATGGCACAAAAAGAAGTCAGTCATTTGTTACAACGAGCTCTATTAAAACCTAACTTTACATCAAGGAATGTTTACGAACTACACAGAGCTAAGACCACTGAAGAGATATTGAGCTCATACTAAAGGAGAATTGAAGAGCACAAGTGTGATGAACTAGCTGGTGGAGCAAAGTGACAAAAAGCTCCATAAAACGTTAATGGAAGAGTTTCCGAAAAGGCTTCAAAACTATTAAAACCATAAAAATATATTTTTGTAAACTGTATTAATTTCAATTAAATAAAAAATTAAAACTGTTAGTTTTTGGTTCCGTTTTTAGAATTTTCTGATCTCGCTTTTTAAACCGATTTATATGAAAACACAAATTGGAATGTGTCATTTAATTATGGAGGATATTTTTATTAAAATTCACGACAATTGTCAATTTGCACAGTGAAAAAGGGAGATTACAGAAGTTCGATCAAAAAAGGTTTTCCGATAAGAAATCTCCAAAAATAGTTAAAAAAAAAAATCAAGATTCGACCGTGTGTTGTTGGCACTCTACATCTGCAAAAATTAGCAGAGTTCAATGAAAATAAGCCTGAGTATTTCGTATTGTTCATAGTTTTCTATTTAAACCCAGAAAATGCTTAAAAAACCATTGAATTAGCGTAGGACAATACTAATGATTACGAATATAACTTAACATATATTTTACGATTTAGCTATATAAAAACTCAAAATTCGGGAATGATTATTTGTACTTTTTTAAAAAGATAATAAATTTATATTTTTAATAAAAATTTAATTCATTTTTCAATCTCGATAAAGTGAATTTTAGGTATTAAGCGAACAGGCCTTGCACTAATTAGTTCCCTCTATCCAGACTCCAATTTATGTAAAAAATAAAAATTCCTTCCTGTCTTTGAATGGCTTACCACTGTCGATCCCTTTTCAGCCCTCTATGATGATGTATGAATTTACATATAAAACTTCCCTACAACTAGAAAACAGTTTGAGAAATATGTGTATTGCTTTTTTATCCCAGACTTCATCACCCAATATTTAGAAGGTTACAGGAATCGCAAGTTGTGAGAGATTTCTTTTCCTAAATCATTTTCCTTGGCTAACGACTACTCACTCTGCTCTATTTCTCAAGCAAATTGTATTTTTCTTACATCTCAACATAATTTTTTGTTTGCTGTCTGCCTTTCATCTGACAACAAAATGCCAAAAAGCGGTCGCAAGCTAGAAGTTTAGAACGACAGCTATGAATAGTCGCTACATTACCATGTCTATCACGTAAGAAAAATTTCTAATATACAAGAACACAAAGAACAAATCATTTTTATACACACACAATACAAACGTATGAAGAAATATTGTCGAGTTGGCAAATAAAATAATTGAAATAATGAGAAATAAAAAAATTAAACAAATTTTGCCATTGATTTTATATAATGTAAAAAAAATAATTAAGAAATTAAATACACAAACAGCGATAAAGAAATTTCTAAAAGATACGAAAGTAAGCACAAAATAAAATGTAAAAAAATAAAACACGAGGCAGATTTTTTGCAAAAATACAGAAAAATTCGAAGAAAGAAAAACGTGTATTATGAATGTCTGGTTATAAAATATGACGCATTTTCTGAGAAAAAAATGGATTTACAGAATCGAGCGGGTAGAAGGGGACAGAAAAGTCAAAACAGGTAGTTGTAACCAACAAATAGGAAATATATCAAATCACTTTTTTGTTGTGTGTATCTTTTAGATACTGTTGTTAAGGCCAATTTTGTTGTTGGATTTAACAGAAAAATTATAGCAGAAAAATGTGTATTCAGTAACGTTTAAGGGTTAATTTTATGTTTCAACTTTTTTTATTCCATTTTCGTCTTTCATTACAAGTTAACAAACACATGTTTAATTGAACAAGGGAAAAAATGCCACAAAGCAGAATGTGTAGTATAGGAAAAAACACCAACAAAAAATCTTGGTATACACACAAATTTTGAAATATTTTTCTTCTGTTCATTTCATTTTTTTCTCCAAATTATACTTACATTTTTCCAAATATATTTTCTTCTTCGTCTTCTGGTTCAAAAATTGATGTTTGTTTTCTATCAAATGAATCCCTTTTGGTTTCTTTTTGCACTTTAGACTTTTCCTTAAGAGTTGTCTCGTCGGCCGCTGTAGATTCCACTAACACGTTAAAGCTGTTAAATTCTCTATTAAATTGTTTAATAATTTTAATTGTAGGTAGGATCTCTAGATGTTGTCCTAAAAAGCGGCGTTTACTAACTCCTAATTGATGTTGAGGTATTGGGGGAAAAGCTTCAATGGTTTTTCTGTTGGTTGTTGAAAAAAGAAAATGGCGTCTTAGTGTTAAATTGTCCAACACATTTTTATTAGATGCTGATGGAATTAGAGAATTTTTAATGCAATATGCGGCTTTTAAATTCGCATTTTCGCAACACGAGTTTTTAGCTAATAAAGGCACTAATAATTTAAACATTTTATGATTAATTATTTTATACTAAATATCACACTATTTTCAACTTTTTTTGCTTATATTATCTTTTTCTCTTGGAAAAAAATTAAAAACTCGTGCACCAACGCGAAGAACCGCAGACGTTCTTACCTAACCTCGTCCAAAAGTGGAATGACGCATGACACGATAATTTTTTTTCATATTTACTTTTTGTCAACATTGTTGTTTTTTATAGCATCAAATCAGCAGGGTTGTATTTTAAAGGTACATAATGGAATGAAACCAAAACTATAACTGAATAAATGACAATTATTTGCATTTACTGAGTTCATCTTTATTTTCTAAAAAAATATCCAGAAATAATGCAAATATATATGCGATTTTTAATATGTTGATTTGTTTTAATTGTAACATTTATAGCCTACACCACCACCAGGTGATTGGTCCTAAATATTAAGCAATTTAGCGACATCTGACTGACCGTGTTATTAAAAAAAGAGTCCTTAAAAAAATATATCAAATTTGAATTGTTTGTCATACATTTTCAATCTCAAAAGCAACTTATTTTAAACATATTAAGAACTTAATAATTTCAAAACTGGGAAGAATATTTTCGTATTGGAATACTCTGAACTATCTTGTGTGCATAATTTTGACAAATAATTAAAACTTAAAACTGAAAAATAACATTCAATTTTTTATTTAGTGTTATTTAAATTTAATAAAGTTATTAATTTTTATGAATAGATTGTTCCTGTTAGGATACGTGGATCGGTCTATATATATTGACCGATTCTTGTAGTTTCCATTTGAAATCATAACAAAATTCTGCCGTCAAACTGTTTTCATTGATATTAAACTCTGCAGGGAGATATTTTCATAGAAAACCAGGTTCAAGTAGAACGTATGGTCTGTATGATGTTTTTTATGCCAAAAAAATACAAAGCGTTTTCAAGGGACTACCCAAAACAATCGGTAGGAAAGCATTGTGGTTAGATCAGTGCTCAGACTATTTGGTATGAAAAGCTCATTTATTACAACAGGCTCTATAAATGTTTAAATTTACATAAAAGAATATTAACAAAAAGGCTATTTCCATTCATAAGACATCATAATGTGTCTGTCCACTTTTTTTGGCCTGATTTGGTATCCTGTCATTATGGTAAACAAGAATGGTACAAGAACAGTCATGTTATTTTTCTATCCAAAAACGCAGAATTGAAGAACACAATAAAAGTAATAGATTTTAAACGGAGGCGGACAACCTGTCCGAGTAAATCACAAGTGATTAGAACTATAATTTTTATAATCTTTATATTTACTAAAAAAAATTTGGATAGAAGCAGTGGAATAATACTCATACAATTAATGAACAATATATATATTATATTGTGTCAATAAAAAATGATATTTAAAAAATTTAGTTAAATTATGAAAAAAGATAAATTTCAGGGCAAATTTGTTTTCATCTTTAGCGAACTAAACGCGATATATATACTTGGTGCTTCAAAATACCGAAAAATGTGTCTTGATTCATGTTTTCAGCTCTTAAAGTGGGATAACATAAAGTTTTGAACCACTTCAATAATTTTGTATTTATTTAAAAATAGACTCTCCTTAAAACTTTAGTTCAACGTTTTAAGGAGTAGAATTAAAATAAATTATTCAAAAATATAGTAATATTTAATCTGGTATTAATTTCGACTCATACGTTTTCTTAGATTCCACATAAAAATCAAAGAATTGTTATATAAGATGAAATAATTGATGATTTTTTTTAATTTTAATTTCTTTTTCTTAATTTTATACAACTGCAGCGCTCCCTATAGTTTATTTCTGTAAGCATTATATTTTCATGATCATATTTAAAATATAAAGCCTAATATTATGCAATACTTATAGTAGTAAATTAAATAAATTATTATTTTGTTTATTCGGTTGTTTAGTCAATGAAAACGTTGATATTTTCCGTAAATTATTTCACTAAGTTGTTCTTGAATGGAATTCTGAAAAGTGATATAAATTTTGTAACTTATTTATAATATAACATATAAAAGAAGTTTAATTTTAAAGTTAATTTTACATATATCAGATTTTATAAAGACCAGTACTGCAGAAATTTAAATTAAAGGTCAAAGGGATCAAACGGAATACGAAGGTTTATCTCGATATAATATGGGGGGTAAGTATATAATGTTTTAAATAATCGTATTTGATTTATACTAAAAATGTATTAAAGTATCATTTAAAAGAATTAAAACCCGGTTTCGATTTTTATCAATTTCGATTTCGGCCTGTAAACAAACCTGGATTTTTAGGACATAGTTTTTCTGAAAAATCATTCCGTTTATATCGCAAAGAAGAAATCATCTAAGATCCTGTAAAGTATATATGCTCGTACCAAATTAAATCTGAATTAAATAGATATTTAAATGAGTGGGAAATGTTTTGCACCTTATAATGTCGCATATATCAGAAACTATACATTTTTGAATTAGGCAAGGGGAGAATAATTCCCAATACAAACAACATTTTTAATATCTAAAAGTAAATTTAATATTTTTAGACATTAGAAAAATTATGTTTCTAGTCCAATTCCAAAAGATCCGAAGATCAATATCAAAAAACGATATTGTTTAGATTTTGGTTGGTTGAGTCTTCTTAATTTTGAATGTCTGAAAAATTTTAATACCAGCTGGTTAAGAACACTCTGTGGATTTTAAAACTATATTTGTTATAGTTTTTGGATTTTGAAAGCATATAAATTTAAATAATTTTTTTTTATTAAAGTATGTTGGAATTCAAGAGAATGTGTACTTAGCCCTATACATTTTTGGATACAATGTTCAAACTAGAGCTTTCTACGTAATGAAATCTTTCGAAAGAATGTAGTTTGGATTTCAAGAAAAACTTTTATTACTAAAAAAACATTTGCAATTTGAAATATTTTAAAAATTGTGGCTCAATATCTTTCAAAATATAAAAAATTTAAATACAAATAACTCGAAAACTATAAAATATAAATATTTGATGTTAGACATACCGTTTCTAATTTGGGTGCATTCAAAGTTAAAAAGCTACACTCTGCGGATCTTTGATTTGAGAATAATTGTCGAATTCAATAAAACCATTGGTCAGATTGTTTGATTTGTTCTAAACAATTTCCTATTTAAAAGCAGCTATATCGGTCCAATAGAAAATGTTATAGAGGACAACCTCAAAACTACGACAACATTTTTTTCTGCATTTTTCTACAAAAAAGTAATTGGATTTATACAAAATTTAAGTACAAAAAATCCATATGATATATGAATTTCATCATCACAATTCTGAAAAAATGTTCCAATTTTTTTGAAATATTGATCAATTATTTTTAATTGTCGTTAATATTTATGATTTCGTTACAACTTTCATATAAACCTTCTCGTAATATAGTTTTAAGCTTACAAAACTCTTAAGTATGGACCCATATAATTTGATAAATTTTGTTCCATAATTGGTTACAATAATGATCGAAAATTCGTAACACGTGTTTATAAAAAAAATATAATACAAGTATTATTTGATCTTTATACCCTACACCACCGTGGGTGGTTGAGGCACTATGTGTTTGATGTTTGTAACATGTACAAAATTGGTTTTATATCCACCTTATGTATGCCGCTCGATTCAGAATTACTTTCTCTGTCCGTCAATCTGTCTGTCCGGCTGACGTTGTGAACAGTCTACATGTCAGAATTTTTGAAATATCACGATGAAATTTGGTACATTTTATTATGTACCAACGACGAAGCCTATTGAAATTGGCCATATTCGGACCAATATTTCAGGTATTTTCAATACAAATGATCTTCTCGGAATAGGGTTTTAAGATCATAAATTTGGCAAAAGTAAGTTTTATAATATTCTAAAACGATGCGCCAAAATATGCGAAAGTCGGTCTATTATATCTCATAGGTCTCATACAAATTCCCTTCCAAATATAAAAAATCTCACATATACGTTGGTATTGTAAAATAACCGGACAAAATTAAGAAATATGTTAGAAATCGTCGATATGCAAAACTATACGAGAGTCGGTTCATTATTTCTTGAAGTCGCCTATAACATCCCCCAATAAAATTTGTTTTAAAACTCATAAATTTAACATAAATCTTAGTGTCACAATAATGTAGACATTAGATAGTCAGGCTTGACTGATTATACATTCTTACTTATGTTTTAATCAATTTACCTGCATTTAATATTTTCAACAAAACCCAACTAAGTCCTACAAAAAGATGACTGGTAGGAAAACTAATGCAGGTTTAAAAAATAACAAGGCTCAAAAAGTGCCGACATAAACGCTACTAAAAATTAAGAGTTCAAAACATGAGCACTGAAATTAAAGTTAAATTTCCAGAATTTCATAATATTGTCACTAATTTTTAGCTTGACTTGGTTTCCAGTCATTAAAATCCATTATTGATCAAATATCGGTCTATATTTGTTATTGGTCCCACATGATCATACTTGCTAAAATAGAGTTTTAAGCTTATAAAACATATCAATATGGACCAATTTTTTTGAGAATACATTTTCATACTGCCTTTAAATTTATAAAGAACTTATTTTTATGATATCGCTCTATATTTGATTAAAGTCCCAAACAAGTGTTTAAGCCAATTTTTTACAAAATATAAGTGTTGGAGGGTATTTAAAATTCGGCATATCCGCATACAACATTCTTGATTATTTATATTTTGTGCACTTGAACCTTTTTTCAATGTTTTGTAATATTTAATTCAGTTTTACTTCAAGGTCGTCATAAATAGTTTTGGGAGTTGTGTTACCTCCCAAAAACAAACTCTCAGTAAATTATGAAATTTGAAAAATATGATTTTATAGCGACCTTGAAATATAAATATGTTGTTATACCATATACCGCCATAAGTGCTGGGGTTTTAATAGGCAAAAAATAGTACTACCAACACTTTTAAATATACCGTTCGACTCAGAATTACTTTTTGAGTTGATTTAACAAAAATGGTAAGTACTATTACTTTGGCCCAAGGCAGATGCCTATTGAAATTGGTCATGATCGGTCTGATCATGCTGGGGGTTTTATGCGTTTGTGCGGAAGTTTGTAATGGGCAAAAAAAGTACTACCAACAGTTATAAATATAACGTTCTTCACTTCCTTAGTCGATTTAACAATTATGACCCAAGAACCATGTCTATTGAAATTGGTCATGATCGGTTCGATTATAACATATAGATCCCGTACAAATGTTCCTTTCAGAATGGGGCTTTTATGAGAAATAATGTATTGGTCTATTAATTGTCATAGGTCCCATACATCAAACCTTCCAAATATCAGTTTGAAGCCTATAAATTGCAAATATTCATATATTGTAATAATATTAAGTCAAATTAAGATAAGCCAAAACTGTTGTTCGAAATTATACGAGGGTCGATTTTATAATTTTTGCTATCTACAAAAAATTCTTTTAGAACGCATAAATTTCACATAAGTGTTAGTTTTATAATAATCTATTGCACACATAAACATAAATAAAAAAACAAATTTAACGAGGGTTGTTCAGAAATTTGTCTTGGTAATTATTTACAACCAAAAATGTGGTGTAGGGTATTACTTAGTCGACTTTTACCGACTATAATGTTTTAATTTGTTGTGTTTTTAGTTACAGGGAATATTTGGCAAATGAACGATTATCATTATATATCTTAATATAGATAAACATATATCGGTTATAATTTGATTTGATTTGCTTTTCACAAATTTCAGATTTATCGATCTAAATAAAAAGTCACGTGATTTTTAGTTTTTTTATCGTTTTAATATCCAGTTGTTTATATATTAATATCTATATTTGTTTTAATTATGGTTAATTAAATTAAATTTAAATTAAAAAAATATATTTTCTTTTAATCGTTAAACTAAAATAAATAACAAACAAAAAATCAATATGATTTACTTAACTACATACAATACAATACATATACACACACATTTATAATATAACAAATTGATCGTATTGAAATAATAAATTACAAACCTAATAAATGACAAAAACTTCGATACATTTTGGCATGTCGCCCCTTCAAACAGCCATATAAATCGTTAATTTTTAAACAATCCGTTTTACTTAACGTTTTACGTTGCCCAATACGGACACCTGGCTGTAATGGTGTCATGGTCGGTTTTTTGCCCTTCTTCTTACTAAAATAATATTCACCATAATGCATAACCGAATTGTAATCGTACTCAAAAGCATATTTTCCTCGTTTTTTCGAAATTAATTTAAAGTTTTTACGGAATTTCGGTACAATATTATCCCAATGTATTTTAACATAATTATCACGATCAGCACGAGATTGTTCATGATATATACCAATAGCATGCATAAGCTCATGCATTATACGTCCCTCACTGCTAAAGCAATGGGCACTTGTTTCATCCGGTCTTTGTAAGGAGACAATTTGTTCACCACCTTTGCGTCCCACATATGACCAACAACCTTGAGGACCTTCTTCGGGTGGTGTAATCAGAATATAATCCTCCTCTTCCCCATCATAAGGTACAAAATTAATACATGTCAATGAATTGAAAGTTTGTAAAACTTGTTGTATTGATTTTCTTTCATGATCTTCGTATAAATGACTGATTTCATAGGGAATGGTACCATTTGGCCATAAACGTTTCGGATGTCTTGTGGGATTAACACCTAAACGTAACGTTATGTAGGTGAAAGGATCGATGGCAATGTCACCTTGAAATAATCTGGGCATTGTCTCGGGATCATCCAAATCGTTGTCTTCTTCGTTGAGACTTTGTCCATATGGATCGTATTCTTCTAAAAGAAATGAAAAGAAAATATTTAATGATGTTCTAGAATTTCTTATTTTAATTATGTAACTTCTGTATACAATTTTGCAATGTGTTTTAATAAAAAAAATTTGGAAATTTTTAAAATTTTCACATTTTTTAATAGCAAATGTTTAGATTCTGAAAATCTGCAAATATTGAAATGTTTTTCAACATTTTTTTCGTAATAATTTTCTGAGTCGATTTAATAAAGTTTGTGTAAGAGTGTCTCTCTCAATACTCCTAATTTGTAAGATGTCTTAGTGAAAATTTGCACATGCAATAATTTTAGGTCATCATTTAACCTGATTCCGTAAAAATATGTTGCCGGATGTGAAACAACTTTAACGAACTATGTCACGCATGACTTTTGAGTTATTCCGAAGTTTTACGCGAATAAGTCCAAAATTAAGAGTAAAATTTTAAAATTTATGTATATAAATACTGAAACACAGTTTCAAAATATATGATATGCCGCCCAAATTAAGAGGTAGAGCTTTTTTCAACTAATCCTAGGGTAAGATCAAAATTTAAAACTTTTAAATAGATTTTTGATTAATTCATTACAGTTAATTGCGCAATATTTTTATAATGCCCGGCTCTAAATCAAATGATTGTCATATAGTGATAAGCTTGTGGCATTTAGATGAGACAAAATTTCCAAATCAATTGTAATATCAATTTGACAGGTTTTTTGGTCAATACTATTGAAATATTGGCCGTTTTTTTGAACAAATATATATTTATTGATCCGAGGTGAAAACAATTCATGATATATGACTTTATTTCATAATGTCATTAGCAATGATCTCCGACTTGTGATGACAAATCTTTGGAAACATTGATTGTTTCTTTTTGTATATTTCCGATTTTGATCTGTTATATTCGGAAACGAGTTAAGTAAATCATACCCGGACCTTTTTTAAAAACAACTCTTTTATTGTATATTTCAAAAAAATTTTATTTAAAGAACCTTTTTTTAAATTAAAGGTTGGAGATATTTTCTTTTATTTGAACTGTTTAATTGCACCATAATGTTCCAATAACATATGTAACGATGTACATGCAAAAATTCAAACTTTTTTTCGTTTGAAAATTCATAAATATTATATTTGACTGTGCCAAATCTAAAATACCCTTCAGTCTCTGACCGATATTGGTAATTGTGTCGAATATCAATAGAAAATATGAGAGCTACAGCAAAATATGGACCGAGATTGTTCATATTAATAATATACATTAAAGTTAGTTAGAAAAATCATCATGCTGAACTCCAATGAAATCGGTTTGTTTAAGTATTTTATAAGCTCAAATCTGTTTCCCGGGAAGGGGCGTTATATGAGAGCAATATTAAAATATGGATCGATATTAATAAAATAAAAAACATATATTAAAGACAGACAGAAAATTAATAGTGCCAAATTTCAATAGAAGTCATTCATCTTTAAGAGTTTTATATGCCAGAAACCATATTCCGGGAAAGGGCGTTTTATGGAAACTAGGTTAAATAACAACCCCAGTGAAATCTTGTTTTTTTGGGGTTATTATTTTATTAAAATAAATGTATATGATGTATCAAAATTTTTAAAATTTTACTGGTTAGAAAACTGCTGAGGACAATAATTAATAATGTGGCCGAATTTTATTATATTCGGACAATTATTCCAGGCGTCCGAATGTTTTCAACAAATAGACGGGAGACAGACAGGCGTTGTTAAATTCACTCAGAATTTGTTCTGATGCAAGTATATGTTTACTTTATGGGGTCTGAGATGATTCCATCTTGGTATTACACAGGGAATGGAAAAGTTAATATACCCTCAATACCTCTCGTGGTATTGAGTGGATATTATAATAAAGGACTTTAAAATTCTAATAATTTGTTTTAAATCTAAAGTTAATATCGGATACCATTGTTAATGGCCATATTATATATTAAATAGGATTTATGGTATTTCATTCATTTTTAATGAGAATGAGAACAGACAAAAAAATTGTAAAAAGGTTGATTGAAAATTCATAAATTCCGTCAAATAATAAGACGCCTGCAATCTTAGTACTTTGATCAATTTCCTTCCTAAAATGTTTAATAATTTAGCAGATTTTTTGGAACTCTATAATTACTTTTCATATAAATATAATGGCTTTACAGTATATGCCAAAAATTTTTATATCAATCGTGTTCAATTTCATGCAGTTACAAAACAAAAATATTTGAATTTGATATCTATAATCAGTTCAATCTTTTTTTCTGAGACTCAATTTTAAGAGTTTTTTTTTACATTTTTTGAAATATGCAGCTCATTTTGTATTTTTGTCTTATTTTATGTATTTTTATATCTTTTTTAGCACGGACATGAACATTGTTGGTGTCCTTACTAAAATAGTTTTGACACAAAACAAAAATCCACAAGGCACTTTTAAACAATTTTTTACTAAATTATTGGTTCATTTATTTCTATCGGGATGTAAAATGTCACATATGTTCAATTAGCTTAAAAATTTATTGCCAAAAAATCGATATTGTCCCACTGTGCTCTCATAAAGTACGGTCCGAATGTATGTGACGTTTTGCATACTTTACAGTTTCTAATTTGATTACTGAAATTTTTATGAATATATTTGAAAATATTGATTTGTTCTTTCGGAATAGTGTCTTAAAATGCCTTTAATAACGAGTGTCTATTTAAGAAATTTCAAGAAGGTCAGCCAGCTTTTGATTATGTCGCCCCTACAAGTCTGATAGTCCAAAATAAGTTTATAAAATTTTTTTTTGCGAGCCAACTATAACTTATTGAAGTATTTCTTGATCGAATTTTAAGGATTTTCAAGTCTGCAGTTCCATAAGTTTTTTTCTCCAAATATTATTCTGCATGGAATGTTTAGAAGCTTGTTTAAGCATGCTTTATTTTACCCTCCATCACCACAAGCGGTGATAAGGGTATATTAATTATGTTTATTTCTGTAGTAATTATTGTTTAATGAACATACTGTCCCTTAAAGCTTTTGAATACTTTCCCGATTTTTACTAGTAAAAGTCCGAAATATAAAATGAATTTATCGAAATAATTTTTATATTTTAAAATTTATGAAAAAATTTACGAGATCGGTTCATTATTTTTATAACTTTCGTATCAGAACATAATATAATTTTTAAATTCTAAAATCTCACTTATAAGTTGGTATTCAATATTTAAATGAAACAATATAATTTTAAGTAAAAATCTATGTACGAAATTTAACGAGGGTCGGTACATGATAACATAAAAATTTGATGTTTTTTTCAGTTTTCACTTTTTAATAAAAATGCAAAAATTCCATTGATTTATCAACACAACCACAGTTAATATTAATGATATAACTGGAGTATAAATAAATCATTTAAGCCAAATACACTATTTTCACTTCATCTCATTTTGAGTTGAACAAAAGGTCCATAGATCGTAATCTTTACATCTTGGCTGACACAAATATTTTGTAGCTTGGTGTTATTTTAGTTTTGTAATGTTACAGTGTTAAATAATTTATTAACATTTACATAATTTTGACTTAAACAAGAAAGAATGCTACATTTGGTAATGCCGAATCTTAAATACCCTCCACCACAAATGTGTGTGAAGTGTATACCTTAGGTTTCGTACATACACACGCACACATACATTCACAGAAGTATATAATACATAAAGGTTTTTTCTTAAATACAACACGGGAACACTTAAGAGGGCTCAAAATTAGTGATATTTTTGCTTTAATTGTTTTTTTGATTAACCGATTTTAATAATTTTCGAAATGCTAATGAAATACATATGAATTAATATTATGGCAAAATTTTTAATTCGGCGGTTTGCAATTGACAATTTTAAAAAGATTTTTGCTTGACCATAGAGGCTGCCTCAGATATCGGCATATATCTTTTAATATACTGAACTGATTTTATTGCTTTAAAATGAAAAACTTCTCAGGACTATAGTTAATACTCAGTTCAAATTTCATTGAGCTCTGTCAATTATTGTGGGCGTGAGTGTGCCAACAATGGGCAGGCGCACGTCTGTACGTAAACTGTATGTACGAAACATAATGTATTTATTTCACACGCATTCGTGGTGGAGGGTTTTAAAAATTCGGCATAGCCGATTACGGCATTCTACCTGTTTCTACCTTCCGTGTATAAAGCTTAGATGAGTTCATCTCAGATCCCATAAAATATATATATTCTTGCACAATAATAAAATGGGAATCGATTTAGCTATGTCAACAAAAATTAATAAAGTGCAATGAAATTTGTCCTGCGTATTTGCTGTAGTTCTAAAAAATTTCGTATTTAAAACGAGCAAAATCGGTTCAGTATATTAAAAGATATAGACCGATATCTGAAGCAACCTCTAAATTGCAAGAGAATATCATCCGTAAAATTTTCAATTATAAATTAACAAATTGAAATGAAAAATGAACAAAATCAGTTCAGTTGAAAAAAATTATAGTCAAATATATAAATAATTTTTTAGCACATTAAGCTCTCTTTATGAATGTATATGTGAGTTTGTATGTACGTCAAATGTATGTACGTAACATAACGTATTTACTTCAATCGCATTTGCTGTGGAGGGTATTCCAAATACGACATAGCCGAATATAAAGCATTCTAACTTTTTCCAAAAAAAAAAGTTTATTATCATTTTGAAAGTGTTTTATTTTGCATATTTTTTCATGCTCTGTTTCTCACATCAACAAATAAAATTGTTTAAACAAATTAGAATTTTCAGGAAAACAACAATAACAATTAATATTTAAAACTTTTACACACCTTCGGCGAAATTAGGAAATTCATGTTCAAAGAAATCCACACCCGATGGATAATATTTACTCGGTAACTTTGCGGCATTTGCAAATTGTTGCAAATATTGTATGCCAACGATTATAATGATTATATTGCAACAATAAAAGGTGCGTCTTAAATAATTTCTTAAAATCATACTGTTAAATCTGTATGTTGTATTTGTTGTACAATCACTAAATCTAAAAACATTCCATTAAAATATTCACATATAAAAAATTATCAATCACTCTTGTAATTCAACACCATCGACTTTAAACTCTTCATTTATTTATTTGTTTATTTATTTTTATTCGTTTTTTTTTTAATTTTATTTATTTTTTATTTCTTGATTTAGTATTTTTGTTTTAATTTAAATGTTTGTACGAAAACGGCAGACAACTATGGATGGAATGAATGAGTGATCATGCGCGCACCGACTGTTAAGCCTGAATGTTGCGTGTATTTGACGGATGTGGTTTTGATAGCTGCGATCGATAGCTTGGCTGAACAACGATTAAATAAATAATAGAGTGTGGTGTCATTGATAAGCCTGGATGGCTGCCGGTGAGAGCAAGTATTGTAAAAAGCATACTACATATTAGAAACCTACCAGCCCAGTTTGTACTTTCGCTCTGATTAAGAGTCGATATAAAATATTAAGTTTAACAACATTTAATCATCGTATGTAAATAAACTATAGTTTAGTATTGTTTTATGTTGAGTTTAACTCTTTTAAATACCACGAGTATTAGATACACACGTTTTTAATACATGTAATAATAAATATAGAGATACATATAAACTTTATCAGAGAGTTTAATTTAAGTTTGGGAGTGTTACCCCTTTCAACGTTTTTTTACGACTTGTTTATATTCAAAATGTGTACTTAGGAATTATTTTTAATATTATAAAATTTATAAAGATTTTTATCTTGAGTGGAAATGATTTTAAATACAGAATCTAAAAGATACTTCTCCAGTAATACTTAAGAAAAAGGGGTAAAATATATTTTTATACACTACACCAGCATATAATGTATTTATGCACACGTTTGTAACATACAGAAAAAAACTATGTAACATTTTAGTCATATTCGGTTTAATATTTTAGGTAGCTCCCATAGAAATGTCCGTCCGGAATGGCGTTTTGAGGTCATAAAAGTCCTAAATATGAAGCGTTTACAACAAAATTTAACAAAAAAATACTTCTATTGTATTTTAAACCGATGTGTCATTACTTCTCATATGTCCCATGCTAGCTCCTTTCCAAATATCATTTAAGGGGCATAAATCTTGCAATAATAACTGGTTAAGTTAAAAGAAATATAATCAAAATTTGCTATAAAAATCATACGATTGTCGGTCCATAATTTCTTTTAGTTCCCATATAACCCCTCCAGACAAATTTCAGTTTAAAACTCCTATATTTTACATAAGTATTAGTTTCACAATAACCCATCACCACCAAAGTTGATAGGCTGTGAACAGCCTAACGGTGGTAATTTTTGAAATATCTCGATAAAATTTAGTATATATTATTATTTTGGCTATGTTCGATCCAATATTTCAAGTACCTACCTTACAAATGTTCATTCCGGAACGGGGTTTAAAGGTCGTAAAAGTCCCCAATACACATATACAAATACACATATACGTTGGTTTTGTAATAATAATTTGTCAAACTAAGATAATAAAAAAAATCGATGAGAAAAATTATGCGAGGGTTGGTTCATAATTTATTGCATTATTAAGCCACCTAGAAAAATTAATTTTAAAACGCATAAATTTAACATAAATCTTAGTGTCACAATAATGTACTACATACTTACGAAAATCAAATTATATGAGGGTCGTTCATTAATTTTTTGTAACTACCATTTTTAACCGAAGATGT
This sequence comes from Cochliomyia hominivorax, assembly GCA_004302925.2. Taxonomy (NCBI): domain Eukaryota; kingdom Metazoa; phylum Arthropoda; class Insecta; order Diptera; family Calliphoridae; genus Cochliomyia; species Cochliomyia hominivorax. The sequence continues at coordinate 60,833,957 of PYHX02000467.1, forward strand.
GGTAAAGGTATTTAAAAGTCGGGCTTGGCCGACTATGCATGCATTAAGAATGCTATATCCGACTGTGTCGAATTTTAAATACCCTTCCTAGATAAACTTGGTTAATATTTAAGAACTTTTTAAGCCTAAAATCCAATTCTTGGAGTGTTATAAAAAATAGTCCGATAGTTATTAAATTAGCTACATATATTAAAAATAGTAAGGAAATGATTGCACAAGATTTAAATAAAAATATAGATCTTCATGACAGTTACAAAAATTATTTCGATAAAATTAGTCTAATTTCAAATTTTAATGATCTCAAACTCGTTTTCGGGAAGTTGCCTTCTATGGGAGTTATAGCAAAACATTGACCCATATTGGTCAGATTAATAGAATATATATTCAGTATAGTTACAAAAATTATTGTACCGAATTTCAATCGAATTGGTGTATATTTAAGAGTTTTATGGGACTAAAACCATATTCCAGCAAGGAGGCTTATTGGGAGCTTAAGTAATAGTCCAAGGATAATCTAGTTGTTTAGGGTTGCTTTTATCTTATATCAAAATAACAATATGTGGCAAATTTTAGAACATTATATTTAAAAACACTAGTTTTGGGGTATCAAAAATTTTTATATAACTTTTATTCTACTGATCCGATTTTGATAATTTCTTGTATGAAGAGAAAAATGTATATTATTGTTATTATATTTCAAATATTTTCTATTACAATTATAGGTGTGAGAACGTTTTCAAATAAATAGAATCAGATTTTGATTTGATGCAGGAATATATAACCTTTTTGTGGTCTTTGATGATTCTTCTTAGCGTTACATACGGAATGACAAAGTTAATATAACTCAGTACCACTTGTGGTGATTTATGGTATAAACATTTTAGAAGAATGCAAGCTAAATAGCTTGTAAACATTTTCTATTTAGGTTGCTATGTATCCTATTTCCACAGAGATATAGAAACACATCCTCGAGCAGGCGATTTCACATTTCGAATATGATACTTGGTAAAGTTTAGTCCAATCAATGCTGAACGCATTGTAATTGTGATGCAAGATGATGATCTAAGTTACTGAAATCGGGTCATACAATCACAAAGAAAATATACTAAATACAATTTATATGTTTGAAGAGATTAATGAAAATCTACCACAATCAGATGAAGCCAAAGCATTCCATCACGACCATAATTGGAAAACAGTTGATGGAAATTTTAAATTGACGCAAATAGTCCTTAATAGAATAACCTTAGTTTAATTTTTTACAAAAATATAATATTTATTTCGATATTGGCAAAACAATAAAAATATTTTTTATCTAATAGAAAACCGGATTCGTAAAGGTATGATCTTTCAGGTTTTTGTAGAAGTGCTTTGTTGCCAATAAGTTTAAATTATGTAAATTTGCATCAATTAAAATTAGAAATTAAAGTTCTATTTTCCAGCGATTGTTATATGGACTATGAGTGATAACTGCTCTTGATGGAATCGACTCTTGATTAATTTCTAATTTATGCGTCGAAATAGGAATTATATGTTAGTTATGATAAATTAAGAACTTCGTACATTTTTTAACATCGATAATAACTATATATACAAAATTTCAACATGATATCTTCAAAACTGCGACGTGTACCTTGACATTGTTAAATTGTCTTAGGAAGTGATTTTGAGTCCATATAAACGATTAATGCCCCAACCATTTATAGTGATGTAGATTATAAATATCGGTGAATAAATTTAGTGTATCTACATAAAATCTATACTTTCGTTACTCCACACATTGTAAGCCACGCTTATTTAGTTTTTGTGGGTTGACAACACTGTGAAAAGTTTAATGCAAAATTCAAATAACAGTCCAAAAAAAAGATAAATAAATTATACAATAGATAAATAAACAAATAATCAATGGGTGGCTTTTGATAAAAAATAAACATTAAATACTAAAATAACTAAACTAAAATGTGAAAAAGGTATGAATTGGATGAAAATTGATTGTTATGCAAAAGAGAGTTAAAAGAGAAACAGTTATTTTAGCACTTGACTCTTTACCTGCCGCAAGGTAGAAATCGGAGATGGGCAATTGTTTATATTATTTTGCATTGGTTGCAGAGGTAGGATGTTCTTCTTTTCTCAATTCACGAAATTAATTTTTATAAATTTTAATACCCTCCACCATCACAAGTGGTGAAGAGGGTATATTAACTTTGTTCCGTGTGTAACGCTAAGAAGGAATCATCTCAGACACCAATTATATACATATATTCTTGTATTACATCAAAATTTGAGTCGATTTAGCTATGTCCGTCTGACAGAGCTAAATTAAATTTGGCGATGCCTATTATATCACATACAAATGCCTCCCGGAATTTTATGGGATCCATTATATTCCTAAACATTAAACGATTTTAACCAAATTTATTATATTCTGACTCGATGCGCTAAATTATACAAGAATCGGTCCGTTATTTCTTATAGGTCCCGTGCAACCATCCTTTCAAATATCACTATGAAACTCATAAATCGCCCATATATGTGGTTATTCTGAAAATATTTAGTCATATAACCCAAAGCAGCTGCGCGAAATTAAACGAGGCTCGGTACATAATTTTTTCCAATTCCAATATAACCCCACAGAAAAAATTCCCTTTAAAGCGCATAAATTTCACATAAATGTTAGTACCATAACAATATAATGCATACATAAGCATAAAAAGCAAATCAAATTATATGAGAGTCGTTCATAAATTTTTCGTAGCAGATATTTACAATTAACAATGTGGTGTAGGGTATTAAATAGTTGAGTATAAATGTTATTTAAATATTAGAGAATATAAATGAAATTTGGTGGGAATTTTAAGAACAAGTCTACATTTTACCATAGTTCCCACATAAGGATCTTAAGCTTATAAAATTCTCAAGTATTTATCTTTTCGATTGAAGTATATCGATCCACTTTAGATTACAGGCCCCATATATGTTCCCTATCCCGTAAATGTGTTTTGTGTTCCTTAATGCTGTAGCTTTAATGAAGGCCCTGATCAAAGGCGAATAATATCTTACCATTCTTCTTTAAGACTAATTTCAAATTGATTGGTGCTCAATACCTCTGTTGGTGGTGGTTAATTTATCAATTACTTTTATTAAAGATTTAACAGAAATTGTTCATGGCATTTCCCGTCTCTGGTATAAATAATGTTTCTTGATTATTGTTGTTGATGTTGTCGGTTGGTTGGTTGATGGGCCGGTCATTTGATTTGTTTATTTTAGTCAAACGTACTTGAATTTAGTATGTAGTTATATATATATATGAACATGCATATGTACATATATGTATATACTTATATATATATAGTTTGTTGGCCTCTTATAAATAAATATAAAATTTACTTTGTTTTTATTTATTTTTATTTTTTTGGCGATACTTTTGGTTTATTATTTTAAATTGTTGTTATTGTTAGTTTTAAACTGACCGACCAACCGATCAATATTCACTATAGTACATATACACATACATACTTATATTTCAAAATAAACACACATACACATAAAAAGAAATACATACTTTTATTTTTGTTGTCAACATTTCGCAAATTGGTTGTAATTTATTTTTGTTTTTATTTGGGATAATTTTTATTTTATTTGTATGTAAATAAATCTCCATAGATATCTGTATATATGTATCTATGTATGAATATATATGATTTTATTTTGTGTTTATATTTTATTTTAGTGTTATGTTGCGTAAAAAATACACATAAATTGAATAAAGTGTTAAAATTTAGTTTAAAACTGGAATTGTTGGACACATTGTTTTTATTTTATTAGAGATTTTAACGGTTTTAGAATTATCAACAAAAGATGTACATATGTATATATTTAAATATTAGGGGGACTCAATTTTTTTCAAAACAATGATAACGTGATGATTTGATTTTCATGGACGATGCTAAAGATACACAAAGAAGTACAGATTATTTTAAATTAAAAATTATATGGAAATAAATTTGTAACTTCTGAACTTCAAATCCAACTTCACACAGTAATAGAAATGTAGATGAGTTTGTTTAATGACTTAGAAGTTATTTGGGGTCGATTATTGGTTACAATAGTTGGACACTTTGGATTATAAACTATTTTGAATGATACAGATGTGTTATTTCCTAACAGATTTTGTAGAGATCTAGACAAGAAAGAATGTAATAGTCGGATTAGACCATCTATCGTGGAATTCGATTTTATGATTTGTAATTGTACTTATTTATAATATATTTTCTTCAAACACACATTTGTACTTGAGAGATTTATGCAATTTGAGATGTTTTTCGGAAGTTGAGATCATATGACAGCTATAGGAAATTATGAATTGATAATCGAAAATTTTGTTACGGTTATATAGATCTTAACATACGAAATATCATTACAATATAAATTTTTTTGAGACTTTTGAGGTGGGTTTGTATGGGAACTACGGACAATTGTGGACCAATCATCTTAAAATTTGGCATGTGGATTTGGACTGATAGAAATTTTTTGTGTGTCTTATATATTAGAATGTGTATCCATATATCGGAGTCTCTTGAGGTTAAAACCCTTTTTCACGAGGACAAGTTTGTGGGAGCTACCTGAAATATTGGGTCAAAATCGGTCATTTTTTGCAATGAGTGTTCACAATGTTTACTTGACAGCCAACCGGACAGGCAGATGGATTTCGTTTTGGAAGCCCTTCAAGACAGATTGGTCTTGCCCTAAATAGTTGCCTAACAGCTTTCCACCTACTGTTTCATTGTCCAGTACTTAGAAAACTTAGGAATATTTGGAATCTATACACTTGAGGTGACGTCTGAAATGTAAATCTGAAGTAACATCTTTCTTTTCAGTTAAGAGAAGCAGACAGCTGAACAGCAACCGAATTAATTGACTATTTTAGGGTAATATAACGGGAACACTGCCCTTGGAACTTATTTATTATCTGACTCGATTTTCATCAAGAAACACAAAATTGTTTTTATAAAGTGTTTCTTAAATTTCAAAAAGGTTAAAAACATACTATGGTTATGACTTTATAAAAATATGTTGTGCCCCACCTATAACATCGTTATGGGCTTTACACATTCATGCTATTGACCACATCATGGTTGGGGTTATACAATACTTCAGTCTTGTTTTTCTCTCAGATTTTTTAAATTAAAAATTTTAAAAATAAAAATTATAAACTTATTATAACTTATAAACGACTATAACGCTTACAGTGTTGTGGTCGTTTTGCTCGAGATAATGTTAAAACGCCATCATCATGTTTAATTTTATTTATTCGCATACCAATCAAAATAATTAGCATAAAATAAATCTTTTTCAAATATTAAATGATAAAAAATTGATTTTAATAGTTAACACTTTTATATATCTGCGGTTATTGTAATGGAAAACCAAAATTTTGCATAAAACGATATTAGGAAATTAAAAATTGTCTCTTTTATCAATTAAACAATCAAAAGAAAAAATGTTTTAATATTAAAATTAATTTATTAACTCTAAATATATTTATATACATAATGTAACCATAGTTTTATATATATTAAAACACTGAAATCCGGGTTTGAATTTTTGGTTTAATAGAGTTTTTCAGTTTTTGCAAATTTTAGTGTTTAACTCTTTGTGACAGACGAAATGGTCCAGCATACACTTATGTTAACAGAAATGCAGCTAAATATGAAATTTTGTTCTGAATTAATGTTTTAGTAATTATTATTAGTCAAATATCGCTAATAAAATGAAGAAGAAAGAAGTTAAAGTCGGTCAAGCCCGAATATTGAACACCCAACACCACATTGTTGCTTTAAGAATATTATAAGACTTATAAGTGTCGAATTTAGTTAAAATCGCTTTATATTTAGGACTTTTATGAACTTAAAACCTCATTTCTGGAGGAACATTTATGTGGTGACTTAATGAAACCATAAAAATTAAATCGGTATCATCCTGTGACACATGTCAAGTTTCGTCAGAATATTTCTAAAACTGCGACCAGTCTTTTGTACACAAGAATGCCATGGAATGCCAGCCAGCTAGACGGACGGACACCGTTAAATCGACTCAGAAAATAATTATTAGTCGAACGGTATACTTAAAAGTGGTGATAGCAATATTTTTTCTGTCAGTTACAAACTTTTGCATAAACGTAAAATTCCTCAACTACCTACGATGGTGTAGGGTATAAAAATTAAATTTCCTCTAAAAGATCATTTCGGTATTTTCCTATTGTAATAAAGTTACAGCCACAAGTGCCACAAGTGGTGAATAAATTTAATAACTTTGTCTTTCTGTATGTAACGCTAAAAAGGAATCATCTTTGGCTCCAAAATGTACTTATATACTGCATCAAATCAAAATCTGAGTCGATCGATTTTGCAATGTCTCTCTAATTATTATTAGTACGCTTACATTCATATCAACTGACAGAGCTCAGAGAAATACATCCTACATATGTATATGTCAAAATTGGTTCATCAGAAAAAGTTATCATCTAATATATGAATAATTTGATGATTCATTAAATGTTATTGAAGAACATTTTTATATATGGATGACTCTGTGAGTGTATATGTGAGTGCTACACTGTGTAGATATGAAACATAATGTATTAAAAATTAGGCATAGCCAAATATAAAAATAATAGAATTCTAGGACTTTCGGGTAGGAGAGCAGTATCTCCTTTTATAGAAAATTTTTAGTCGTATATCTTTGAAACTGTTATGAAAAATTTAGTGAACTTTGGCCTATTGATATGTACCTAATCTTGCCAAAAATTGAACTTTTTGGCTTTTTTCATTCAAATAAACACACGTTTTTTATTAAAATGTTTAACCCAAGTATTATACGATTTTTTTTATCAGTTACCTTTGTGAGAGTGACCAGAAAAAAAGTGAGTATTAAAATTATTAAATATTTAAACAAAATCTAACTTGGTCCTATTAAAAGTTCGCCAAACATTCAAAAGTCTGCCGTCAAACTGTTTCCAACGAAAAACAGAGCACAGAAATTGATGTCAAATTTTCTCTTAAAAATTGCGATATGGATGAAGAAACGTATGTTATGGTAGATTTTTCTCAACTTCCTGGTCAAAAATTTTATGTGGCTAATGATCGAGGGAATACTGTAGGAAAGTAAAAAATCCGAAAGCTGTCAGAATTTCCCAAAATTTGTCATCCTATAACTATACCAAGCAAGTCCTTGAATTTATACTAAGAGAGGCAAATCTTCCAGTTGAGAGATACTAGGCTCTTACTAAAAGAGAATTGAAGAACTCAAAAAAGATGTCCACAAATGTGGTAGATTTTAAACGGAGCTTGACTTTCATCACTAGTGTAAAAATATTTTTTTCTTAAATTGTAATAATAATTTCAATCCATAGTTTCCTATAGCTCCAATTTCCGGAAAACTGGTTTGAGCCTTTAGAAATATTATATGGATATGAACCAATTTAATTTAAATTCATCGCGATTATTTTCCAACTGTCTTGAATATGTGATATTTTCATGGCGAATATCTTTATTTTGCTACAACTGCCATTTAAGTCTTGGGACTTTTAAACTTGAAACAATTCTACACTCTTACATATATGTTAGTTATATGATGAATATCGGGCCATATTTTGATATAGTTTCCATCTAATGCTCCTTTCTACGGTAAATTTTTAAACTGTCTTTTAGGTATGAAACTGGTTCGACAATCATGAGGCGTTACTTGGTTAATACTCCTTTATCATCCTACTTCCCGAAATAAAATATGTACTAATCCTATCAAAATCCGAACAACTAGATAATTGTCTTAGAGTGGGGGGGGAGTAATTAGGAATAATGCATTATTTTTTGTTATATATTCAAAATTACAAATCAAATTTGGCAAAGACCCAAACGCTTTGTATTTTTTTAACAAATTTGAAAAAAGTGTTACTTAATTTCTTAATTAATTAACCATTTAATATAAACAAAGCATTAACTACTTTTAAATCAAATAAACCAACCAAAAACTATTCACTAACTCTATACAAAAACTGACGGTATGACAGACAATTTATTTTTTTATTTGTGACATCTGAGTGTGTGTGTCTAAAACATTTTATATGCAAAAAAGTAAAAATGCTTTATTCGGCGATGCCGAATCTTCGATACCCATCACCACAATTACGTGTAAGTAAACACGTTATGTTTCGTACATAAACATTCATGCATGTACTTACAAACGAATGTAATAAATAAACATTTTCTTAAATTCAACACAGTAACACTTAATGAATTGTAAAATTAGTAATATTTTGGCTATAACTTTTTTACTGAACCGATTTTGATAAACCGATAATGATAATAAATTATATGTACTTTATATTATGCCATAATCTTATTCTAATTTGTCGATTTCTTATTGACAGTTTTACAACTATTCTGGTAATTAGAGCTTGGATTAGATATCGGTCTATATCTTTTGATATATTGAACCGATTTTGTTAACTTAAATAACAAACTTCTCAGGTCAAATATCATTAAGACACTGACGGACAGACAGACGGACAGACAGACGGACATAGCTAAATCGAATCAGATTTTGATTTGATGCTAGAATATATATACATTATAGGATCTTAGCTACATACGGAATAACAAAGTTAATATACCCTCCTCACCACTTGTGGTTGTGGAGGGTATTAAAAACTATTGCTGCTTATAACTAATTTACATACAGACATAAATTATAGCCACATATGAACTGTATGGCTAAATATGGAGATTAAGTCAAGGGAACAATGGAAATTATATAATTATGCATATTGTATCTAGTTTTATTTTACACTTATTTTATTTATTTTTTTTTGTTTTATTTTTTAACTTTAGAAATAAAAGGGAAACAAAAAAAAAAAGATTTTATTTTTAACTCATTTTAATTAATTTTAATATTGTAAAAAAGTTGTTGCTGTGTTAATGATAAAAGAAGTATAAAATGAATGAAAAAGTGCTGTACGATGCATTAAAATTTTGCTGATTATAATGTTGCAAAAGCATAATTTTATATATCAAACAAAAAACATTGTTTAACAACTTTATTTAAAATATGAAACAAAAAAAAAGTGAGTTAAGAATATTAGAGAAGTTTATAAGGTAATTTTAATACCCTCCACATATGCAAGAGTATTAAGATCTATGACTGTTCTAAAGTAGTCATTATCATCCCTCAATAATTTTTTTATACACAGAGAAAAAACTTTAAGCAAAATCATTCTTGATCATAGTGGATTTGATATTTTCTATTTTTTTTAAATTTGCATTTAATTTAATTAAACGTTAGAATCATTTGATATCAATTTATGAAATTGTACAACGATATTTTTTTAATTATTTTTGAGTATTGAAACTTTAAGAAAGAAAATTTGAAAAAAACTGCATTTGTTCTGAGACGATGTTAAATTAACCTTATAATTTATGAAACGAAATCTTAACTGGAAAATGTTGAGTTATGTTTACTTTAATTAAATTCACATTAATTTTTTTCTCTTCAAGACGCACAATTAGGAGACTTAAACTTAACCGGTTGCTCATCAATTCACAGTGGTCCCAAAACGCTTTGTTTGGAAATAATTTTTTAACTTTGTAACTATTGAGTGTTTTTTTAAAGTAACTTTACGTGAACATTCTTGAGATGTTTTCTAATTGATTTGAAGAACATCTTTCTAGTGGGTCTTAAGGTTGAAAAATGGATCTCCAAAATTGGTCACATCGGGTAAGACGATTTTTAAAAAATCGCCAAAATTTTATTTATGATTTGATTAAATAAAATGTTTTACACACATAAAGCCCTATCAATTTAGTAAATATCCTTACATGTGTATCTCTTGCAGTTTAAAAGATATTTTGACCAAAGTAAAATTTAGATCCATTTTATTCTGTTTTTTTGGGCTCTATTTCGGTGCAAAAAAACTCTAAAATATTGTATGTATTCTGTACGTACAATAATCATTTACCTATGTGGATTTAATAACAAGTTATATGCTTATGAAATAGACATTTAAATAATTTAGACTGCTATATTCATCTATGTCGAATCTACAATACCCTCCACTACATACACACTCACAGATATACTGGTAAATGTAATGATATACGTTTTTCTTAAATACAACACAGAAACAATTAATGAGTCATAAAATTATATTTTTAGTTATAACTTTTTTCTACTGAACCGATTTTGATAGTTTTTGGTGATAATTATATTATGACAAAATTTGATTCTAATTTGTCGATTGCAAGTGACAGTTTTACGAAAATTCTTCGCTGAAACTTGAGCTCTGCTTATTATTGTGGATGTGAGCGTGTCAACAAAAAATTAGACAGACGGACATAGAAAAATCGACTCAGATTTTGATATGATGTAAAAATATATATACATTATTATATATAAATTATGGGGTCTAAAATGATTCCTTCTTAGCTTTAAACAAGGAATGATAAAGTTATTATATTCTCTCCACCACATGTGGTTGTGGAGGGCATAAAATATTGTACCCTGAGAGGAGCTATAAACTTATGCTCTCCTAAAATACTCCAAAGATACCTTAGAAATATGCAACATTACTTGAAATTGCTATTCACTTATTACACTGTTAGCACATACTTATATGGGAAAATTGCAAAATTATGGGGAGTGAGCCAAGATACAGTTAATTTTTTAAAAGTGGTGTAAATTTTTATATAAGTGTTTTATATCATAGAAAAGGTAATTAGTTGAAAATTAATAATACACAAGTTAAAAATCAAAGGTAAAAAATATCTTTAAAAAATTTGTAAAAAATTAAAAAAAAAATTAAAAATATTTGACATTAAAAAAATTATGTCACTTTATGAATATAGTATGGGCAAAGTTGGCCTTGATGTAGGACTATAAATATATTCCCACTTTTTCGTTTCAATATGCTCAAAATTCCAATCTGAGAAAAAAATGTTTAAAAAATTCTTTTTTTTTCAAAATAATGTTCACCCTGCCATTATAAGAGGTTTTGGTCCATTGTGTGGGAAGCTAATACATGTAGCTATATAATGAAGGTATTTTTTGACGATTCTAGCTTTGTCATTTTTTTTCTTCTCAAAAACTAAAGAAAAATATTAGAGATATTCCGCACATGTAAAATCAGTATTTGGCAATTTTCTGAAAAATCGCCATACCCAAAGCAATCAACTTTAGAGATCTACTTCCCGACCACAGGACCAAGCAGAAACTTGTCCTTTTTTATTATATGAGAATTATTTCCAAAAATCGTGATCGCACATTTTCTATGAGATAATTATTTTCTATGAGATAATTATTGAAGTGGGTGATAATGTGAAATTTAGGCATTTCAAAAAGAATTTTTTCTCGATGGTTATATTTTTTAGTTAATAGAAATTATGGACCGACCCCCGAATAATTTCGTATAGTGGTTTTGGCTTATATTTATCTTAATTTGACTAACGTTTTGCAATATCCACGTATATGAGTGATTTATGAGTTTGAGTGTGATGTTTGGGAAGGTGGTGACCTATGAGAAATAATGGACCGATCTACGCGTAATTAGTTTTATAATATCATAAGACTTTTTTTCGCAAAAGTTGAAATCGTTTGAATTTAGGTATTTTATGCACTAAAAACCCATTCCGGGGAGATATTTGTATGGGACCAATATAAAATAATGGACCGATTAAAACCAATTTCCTTAAGCCAAAGTAATAGCACGTGCCAAATTTCATTAAGATATTTTTTAGACGACATGTTAGGAAGTGATTTTGAGTCAAACGGCAAATGTAAAAGGTAAGACTGTTTTTTCTGCCCATTACAAACATTTGCAAAAACGTATAATAACGCAATCATCTATAGGCTTCCATCTATTATATAAAAATTAAAACTTAACAAAAATTTTAGTGCGTGCTGTATAAAGAAGACCATACAAAGCATATGTTTTCTTGTAACAAATAAAAATCTGAGTCGATTTAGTTACGACCTGTCCGTCTGTCTTTGGAAATATTCTCACGCCTAGAATAATTATCAGGATTCAATTACATTTGGCCACATTGTTTGCTATTTTCCTAAGCAATTTCCTGTTTAAAACCAGCTATCTCGGTTCATTGACATAATAGTTATAGACCGATATCTGAGATATCGCAATTTTGAAGACAATTTTGTTAAATTTGCACATTTTTATACAATGATAAACCCAAAGAAACAAGTTGTGCTGGGGGTCATTATTTTACCTAGTAATTGTATAAGGCTTCTTTCCCTTTTCCTTTTTTATAATCCCACTTCCCGGAATATCATTTTAGGCTGAAACGGTTCTTATATATGAACTGATTCCATCGCAATATACACAAAAATATATAATTATCTTCAATATACGTATTAATATCTTGAATATTGTTTCTCATGCAGAAAATTCTTTCCGTTAAGATTATTTTTTTATAAATCGGTCATTAATATTTATAGCCGGGTACCAATATTATAGATAAATTCATAAATATGTTACCATATTCCATTGAAGATTTTATAGAGTCCTTTTCCGAAATGGGTTTTTAAGCTGATGAGTGAATAATACGTTTGTTGGTGAAATATCTTAACTTTTGCTAATTTTTGCTTAGTGTAAATGGTGGAGGGTACATAGGATTCGTTCTTGTTTCTTCCCTATATTTTCATTTTTGTGTACCATCCTGGTATATAATGTAATATATTCTCACTTTCTTTTCTTAGGGATTAATTAAAATGCCTTTGAATAATATAAAAGAAAACTGTTTTGTTCTCTTTTTTAATATTTTCTTAAGTTTTAAGAGCATAAAGAAAACAAAAATAAAGAATTAACACAGAAAAAATTCAATAATAACTTGTTAAATTCTTAATCTCTTAAGTATTTTTTTTCGTTTAAACTTTAAAAATACGTACATATAATACATAAGACATACTAACACATTTATTAGATCTACCAACACAGAGGGTATATTAATTTTGTCACTGTGTGAGTAACATCAGAAATTGAGACTCAAAATGTTGACAAGTGGACCGTCTCTTTCTGTTTATTATTCCGATGGTTTGAAAAAAGTTGAACGCAGTTAAATATCTGGAAATATTTATTCCCATATGTTTCCAGATCTATTAGGAGTAAGATCGAAAAATTCTTAATACACGTTCTTCAATAAAACTTAAGTCAAATGCTATTTGATTTTTCTTTTATAGAAGTTGGCTTTGTAAAACATGTCAGTTATCTGATTAAAATGGAATATTATTAAATATTTTGGACAAAACCCAATTTGGTCCTACAAAAAGTTTGCCAACCATTTAAAAGTCTGCAATCAAAGTGTTTCCAATATTGTTAAACAGTACCGGAATAACTTGTCCGCTGACGAACCTGGTATAACTAGAAGGAAAGTCTACATGATGTTTCTAAAGTTAAAAAAGTGAACGCGGACTCAAAAAAGCTTCCAACATATTCAGAAGGAGAGCTGCCCGTTTAGCTCAGTACTATTACTATTTGGTAAAAGCTAATGCGGGCTTAAAAACATAAGAAGTTCCTGAGAGGAATGCTGCTTAAAATTTAAAGGTAAAAATAGAAAACGGAAATTGAACGGAAATTGGCAATTTCCTGGCCAAAAATTTATGTTGCCCATGCTCGAGGGAATGTTAAAGAAAAGTGTAGGAAACAAGATTTTCCAAAAGCAGTATGCAGCAGCCGAAAAAGAAGTCAATCATTTGCTACAACGGGTTCTATAAATATCGAAATTTTCAAAAAGGCTGCTTCCACTTATAAGACTTTATAATGTGTCCACTTATTTTTGGTCTAACTTAACAAAAATTAAGGGACAAAAAAAAAGACGTCCAAAAGTGTGGTAGTTTTTAAACGGAGATGGATTGACTATTCGAACAAAGTAACAGAAATCACTATAAAAACGTGAACGGGAATGTTTCCGAGAAAGGTTCAAAATGTTATCATTAGTGATTAAAACTATAAAGATATTTTTTACTTGTAAATTGAAATTATAATCAATTAATTAACAAATCAAACTGTAAGTTTAGCGGTTTCGTTTTTATTAACATATACAGCTGCATTCAGAAAAGTAGCACCACATACATAGGTCTTCTTTAATATGTCATAAATGTCATTTGAATAAATATTTCTATATTATAGCTTAATAAAATCTAAAATAAGTTAAGAAGATAGTGAAGAAGAAACAAAAATATTACTTTAAATAATTTTTTTCCTGAAAAATTTATAAAACTTGTCGTCAATCCCGGTTTCAACTACAATAAAAAGCAAAAAAAAAATAATAATAATAATTATTATTATTATTATTATTATTATTATTATTATTGTTGTTTAATTTTTAGAGGTATTTTATCTATAGTGGTCCAAAGATCTATTATTGGTCGATTTAATTACCAACCTCTTCTTTTAATCGTATGTATACAAATTATCGATTGAATTTACACCGGCAGACTGGGGAGGCCATTTTATTACAGTGACTCCATTATTCGAAAATACTTTTAGCCATTTTGCTAATATATTTCGGGGCGTTGTCTTGTTGCATATCTAAAATCAGTAACATTCTTCAGATGCATACGGTAGCATTACTTTGTCTAATATTTTGATATATTCTGACATATAAATAATAGTTTTGAAATGGTAAATTGGTCCAATACTATAGTATAAAAGCTCCTCCATATCATTACACTATAACCGTCGTATTTGAAAGTTTTTGTTGTAAAATTTTAGACTCATCGATCCAAAGAATACTACTCACCTTTTCAATATGGCAAACCAAGCAAGTTTTAACAATTCTAATCTATTTTAGACACGCGGAGTCGGTTAAGAGGGGGACTTTTCATGGTCTATGGGTTTTCAAATTATATTCCCTATAAAGATAAAGTTTCAGTACTTCATTTCAGTACTCGCCTTCTTCATTTGACATAATAAACGATGAAGGTGTCGCCACATTTTTTCATTCACGACTCCCATCTTTTGATTTTGTAGGTTTTGGTATTTCTAATTATTTTATTTGATAAGTTTTTGACATAAGTTTGTTCATCAGAACCATGATTTTTAATGAGTTCTTGCTTTTCTGACCAACACATTATTTAAATTCACAAACTTTTATACATTCTTTTACACTTAATGTTATAACAATTGGTTGGACTTCCTTTTTTTCCAAGTATTATAGAAATTGTGTTATTATTTTGAGAGGTCCCAATCTGATATTTTGTCTTTAGAATCAAAATTGTTGGAAATTTCGTGTTAATTTAAAAGATTTGCATCTATTTTCTTGGAGAATATTGAGAATAAAAATGTTCATGAAGAAAATCAGCTACGAAGATGTGACTTGTGAGTGGTGCTATTATTTTGACCGCAGCTGTATATATGTTAAGAATTTTCGATCTCACTCCTTAGGTATACTGACGATTATTTCTCAAATCCCAATGGTGAAGGGTATTTTAAATTACACCGTTCCTAATTTTTATTAATCTTTAGTTTCTTAATTTTTTCACCTTCAAGAATCGTAAAGAAAAACCCAAGAAAATAAAGAAAAACGGAAATAATTAGTTTGTTCAACGGTTTTATTTTCCTTATAATATCTTTTTTAAAAAAGGTTTTCCGTTTTTGTTGTTGTTGTTGCTTTTGCTAATGTTTGAATTTTTCTAATCCATGAAGTGTAAAATTTTATGTTATTACAATTAAAAAGGTATTAACAACTCTGAGAAAGTGAGGGAAATGGCCAACAAAGTCAGTTGTTCAGTTAACCAAATAAACATAAAAAGTTAATGTTTGAAATAATGAATGAATGAATAAATTAATTATTACTGTAATAATTTTTATATTCGCTACAAACAATTTGTGTTCACTTTTTTTCAATTTGTTTAAAAATGTTTTGTGGAATTAATTAAGTTGTTTTGAAAATATTTCGTGTAAATTGTTTATAAATTAAATTAATAAAAAACTGTCAAACATAAATTAAAAGTTGCCTTTTTATTTATCGAACATACTGTGTTGGAAAATTTTTTAACAAAAATATTGTTGCATATTTTGGGGTAATTGAAAAAAAATGTGTGTAAAAGAATTTAGTCTTTTAAGAAAATTTTGTATAAAGTTTGATGGATGAATGTTTTTTTGTAAAAATATTTAAAAGTTAAAAATTAAAAAATAAATATTAAATTAGAAATTTTTGTTTTCAAATATCAGTTCTTATGATGTACCAAAAAAATATGTATGTTGAGTGAAAAATTTGAGAATAAATATGAAATAAGGAGTGAGATCGAAAAATTCTTAACACACGTTTTTCATTAAAATTCTAACCCTAATACTCGGTTATGATTTTTTAATAACATGTCAGTTATTATGTTTAATGTCAAACAAAAAAAGTAAAAATGTTGTAGTCGGTCAAGCTCGACTATATTATACCCTATACCACAATGTTTGTTATAAATAGCAGTTACCAACCCTCGCATAATCACACACATCGTTTAAGAATATCATATCACTTATTTTTGCCAAATTTCTTTGAAATCGCTTTACACTTTAGAGTTTTATGAGCTAAAAACCTTATTCCGGAAGGATATTTGTTTTTGGGGTATCCGAAATATTGGACCAAACATGGTCAATTTTAATGAGATTCGTCCTTGGGCTAAAATAATAACATGTACTAAATTTCATTAAGATATCACAAATTACAACCTGTAAAGTGTAATTCAGAGTCTAACGGTATACTTAAATATGAGTGTAACACCATTTTTTCTGTATGTTACAAACATCAGTACAAACGCTTAATATCCTAACCTTCTACGGGTATAAATATATTGTTGATTAAAATGAGTGACTAAAAGAACGTACGTGCTAATATTATTAAATACTTTCAACAAAACCCAACTTGGTCCTGCAAAGAGTTGGCCAAGCATTCAAGCTGTTTCCAATTTATAAAAATGTATAGGGAGAACTTGTCCGTTTATAAAAAACCTGTGCTGGTAGAAGGAATGGTCCATATGATGTTTGTAAAACCAAAAATATATGAAACATTTTCAAAAGAGCTCCTAATACTACCGGTAGGTGTGACCAGTTTTGAAGTCGAGTTTATAAAAATTAATTGCTGCATAATAGTTGTTTTAATAACTTAAAATTCAAGAGTGATTTGAAGTGTCTCTGATTTTTTCACTCTTGAGATGACAGTTTTTATTTTAGTCATATTGCACAGTGGGACAAACTCATTTATTGTTTTCAAATTGATTTGTAAACTTTCATTAACTGGAAGAGAAATTTCTGAAGTTATATTCTGAAAGAAGTTCATCTATAGAATTTAAACACAAACAGGTTAATTAAAATTGGTAGTCGTCAGTTTGTCTCTGTTTTTTAGATTTCGAGAAGTTCTTCGATAGGCTCAATTCTATTATGATTTGTAGTGTAGTGGAAGTTATACTGTAACGATTTTTGCACAACAAAATGTGGCAAAACGTGGAAATGTGAAAAAGGTGTCAGACATACAATTTTAAATAAGAAACATAAGAAATCAGTCTGATTACTACAAGGCCGTCTAAGAGATCTCTTTTATGGAGACAACATTTTTTGGACTTGATTAAGTGTGGCTTTCTTCCTACAAATTTGATAAATTTTTTCACATGGATAAAATTTTAAATTTAAGATTTTTTAGATTGCATATCGGGGAGAGGTGTCCCCCTGGCAAATAAATGTTTTAATCTCACTTATCTCTAAAACTGTAACAGAAATTTATATGAAATTTCACACATCGACAAAGCCTTATTATTTTATAGAACATGGGGGAGTTTATTTTGACACATATATAAAGCCTAAAGAGGAAATATTATATTATTTAGAAAGGGCACGAATGAATGATACTCATTTGAAAAATGAAACCTTAATATCGTATATCCTTAAGCAGTTAACTAAAATTTCATGGAATTTTGGTGTATGGATAGAGGTTTATAAGGATCTATTATATAATTAAAAATTTTGTGGTTGAACATGGGGGAATGAAAATCACTTATAAATGGAATTTTTGCTGTCATATATCTTCAAAGTTTATTTTATTTTTCAAACACTTTAAATTGCTTTGCTGAAGAATATTGTATAATCTTCTTAAAGTTATTTAAAAATCGATAGTAGTGGTGGATATTGAGGATTCGGCATAGTCGAGTATACTCGAATTCTTATGTGTCTCTTAAATTTATTTAATATTTTGTTTCATATATTAATCTGTGACTCATTAAAAAAAGAATCTCTTGATTTTAATGAGCAAAATTGTGTTGAAAATGGCGAACAATTTTTGCAATGTTTTTATTCGGGTAATAGAGTAAGCATTAGATCCACATAATTTATATGGTACTTTATTAGTCTTAACTACATAATAAAACATAACCACTCATTCGACACTTGCAGTAGTAAAGGTTAAAAAATCTATATGTCCGAGGTCAAATCCTACTCCAGTGTAAAAATAACAAAAATAAGTATTTATAAATTTATTTGCAATAAATCAATTGGTTTTTAGCCATTGAAAAAAAAAATAATAAAATAAAACAATTCTGAACATCTTGGTAAAATTCTGTCTATTATACTCATTAAACATTTAATAAATGATAAATTTTTTAACCATTAAAGACAGCAACAAACCCATTTTCATCATTAATTCACCATTTTACTAAAGACCGCAAACAAATTATGGCCATACAAACATACACACATACATATATATATAGGACTTTTCTTGCCCTTGGTATTATAGCACTAATTTCAGTGCTCTATATATTTCACAAGTAGTGAAGAAGGCATATTAACTTTATCTTTTTGTATGTAACATTAAGAAGGAATCATCTCAGACCTCACACAATATATATTCCTGCAATAAATCAAAATCTGAGTCGATTTAGCTATGACATTTTGCAAATATCCTTCGCCCTGTTCGTTCATAAATTTTATTTAATATTTGAATTGAAATCCTAACCGTCTTACTTTTTGTCCAGTAAAACTGTTTGCAACCAGATTTTAGAACTTTCGCTGTTATAGTTGTTTAGGTATTCGATAGTTATTATTTTCTTTGTATGAAAATAGTAATATAGTTCCTTGAGAAAGTGATTGGGACCAAATTTTAGAACTCACGTTCTCAAAATATCTTTAGATATTTGATAATCATTATTTGCTTTGTTTAGTAAAACAGTTACTTGAAAATTTTTTGGGACTAAATGTAGTATTTTTTAAATATTCCGCTATCAAAATTTCTTTGTATGGAGGCTACCTCTCTCCCTGATCATATACATGTCACATCTTGTCTTGTAAAATAGTTTCTAAAAGGATGGTTGAGATCAAATTTGAAAATTCTCCCTGTTATAGTTCTTTAGTTATAAAATGATCAAAATTAGCTTTGTATGGGGTTACCTCTCCCCCTGATTCTATCCGCCCCACATTTTGTCTTTAAAATAGTTCCTTGAAAAAGTGGTTGGGACCAAATGTGAAAATTCTCAATATTATAGTTCTTTATAAATTCGATGATCAAAATTTACTTTGCATGGGAGGTACCTCTCACCCTGGTCCAATCGAAAGTTTTTTAGCCTATGATACTCATATATCATATCATATCATATCATATCATATCATATCATATCATATCATATCTCATTCTGTGAAAATTTCAGAAAACACGGTCTTTTGGTTTAGCTGTCCCAAACAGACAAACAAACATAGATTTTGCGAGTGAATGTGTGAGTGCGTATGTTCGAAATATATCGTATTTACTTACACGTATTTGTAGTTGAGGGTATTAAAGATTCGGCATAGGCGAATATAGTATTTTGTTTTCTTTTCCTTTTGAATTTAATTCTGGACGGTCATTTACAAATTTTAACTTAACTTATGATGATAATAAATTGCAGAATTCCTGTATATATTTTCCTATCTGTATACTACATATATCTGTATGTCTGTGTATGTGTGTGTCATTTGTGTTGGCATTTGTATTTATAGTATGGATATGATGGAAAGCCTGTTATCCTTTGAATATTAAATACTTAATGGAATCATTTCAATGGGCTCAAATTTTTATTTTATCCATAAAGTTTTTTGGTATTAATTAGAGTTGCCAGATTGATTAAAGAATTTTAGATATATTTTTGGTCATTGTATAGACAAGATAAATAAAAATCAATAAAACAAGATGTAAAAAAAAATTATGGGTTTAAACTTAACACAAAATATTTAATCTGGCAACTTTGTTAATATTGGTTGACTAAATACATTGAGTTTTTATCGATGAACGAATCTTTTTAAAAAATATAAAAGCAAAAAATATCTTGCAAGTCTACTGTATGAATTTTTTGTGTAATGATTAAAAACGGAATATTTAAGTGAGTGTTAATAGCACAAATCAATAGGTTTAATAGGTTTAATTGAACATATTTCCCAAAATATTTTTTTTCAACTAATTGTGGCATGGTTGACAAGACATTTTCATACCCTCCACTAACACCTGGTGGTGATGAGGGTGTATAAATTTTGTCATTTCGTGAGTAACCTCAAGAAGGAAACATCTAAGAACCAATTAAGTATATTCTTGCATTAAATTAAAATATGAGTCGATTTAGCTATGACCGCCTGTCTGTTTGACTTATATCAGATTAAAAAATATAAAATCGGCAGAAAAAAATATGGGTCAAAAAGCTCAAAATTTTGAAACATTCCAAAATCACTGTGTCATATAGGTGGCAATTTTTAAGATAATTTTCTGAAAATTGCCAAATATATTTAATTTGATATAATAAACCCAAAAAATGATTATGCTGGGTCCAAATTTAACCTTGCTCTTATAAAAGGGCCCTTTACGAAATATGGTTTTAAGCCTATAAAAAATAAATATACTATTTATAAATAATAATATAAAATATAAATAAATAACTAATTTAAAAATATTGAAATTAGGTACAATCATTGTCTTAAATAAAAGTGAATAATTTGACGAGTATCATTCCATATTTTGTCATATTTCCTATTAAGGTTCCTTTCTGTAATATAAATATACAGCAGTTCTAAAGAAATTCGGTACAATCATTTTTCTAACTGTAGCAAATATGTGCCATTAATTTAACCAATATCGGTCCATATTTTGTCATATCTCTTTTATAAGGGCCTTTATAGTAAAAGGGTTTTGAGATATCGCCATTCCGGTAAATGGATTTGAGCTTATATGAAGCATATTTATTGAAAAATATAACAATTATTTTTCTAACTCACTTAAATATATATTTTAATTTGAACAATATTTGGCAATATCTCTAATGTAAGAACCTTTCCCGGAAAGGATCTCTATGGTTACAAATTCTTTAAATATATACCAATTTTGTTGAAGTTTACTACAACTATGTCCATATTTGTTTCTTATCCTTCCTGGAATAAAGTTTTAGTCTTAAAATATTTTATATATAAACAAATTCTATCGAAAATCAAATAATTGTCTAATTTAATTCATTACATGTACTTGCCTTTTTGGCAAGGTTTGCAGGTAATTTACCACAGTGTTTGGTGGTCCGATGATATAAAGTTTAGGAAAAAATCATAATACCGTACAACACAATTATGGTTTATGAAGTTACAAAAAAGCAAAGCACGACCCTCGTATAATTAAATTTTCTGAAGTGTGCAGTACTTTATTCTGACAACAGTTTTGTGAAATTTATTTTGGTGGTTACCATACAATTGTGCACCTCAAAAGTTATGTGCTGTAAGGATCGCCCTTTCCTGTAATATGGCTTATAGCTTCTATTAATTTGGTACAATAAATTTCCGTTTTAAATATATGATATTAGTTTTAATAATATTGATCCATTTTTTGGCTCTCATATAACGCACCTTCCCGGAAAAGGTGTTTGAGCTTATAAAATTATGAAATAAGGACAAATCATGTTTAAATTCGACGCAATTAATTTTATAAATATTAATTTGAAGAATATCGGTTCACAATTTGCTTAAGCTTCCATAACGCCACTTCCCGGAAATCGAATTTGAGTTTATAAAACTCTTAAATTAAAACAAATCCATTGAAATCCGGCACAATGATTTGTCTAAATATCTTTAATATATATAACTAATTTGGCCTGAAAAGAGTTTTGGTCTTATAAAACTAGTAAATGTTGACCAATTCTATTGAACTTAGGTTGAATTATAGTTCTAACTTTCTTCAATATATATTGTTAATCTGACCAATATCGTTTCATATTTTGCAATAACTCTCGTATATGAGTCTAATTTCTTTTCCTTAACATTATTTTTTTAAAAATGTATGTCAGAGAAATCCATAGCTCAGTACCAATATGTGTGGGTACTTTCAAAGATATGTTGCTATAATTCACTATAAATTTTGTAGGGGTGTTTAAACTGATGAACGAATAAGTTTCTTGTTGTATGTGGCGGAGAGTATTTAAGATTCGGGGCGGCCGAATATGGTATTCTGACATGTTTTTAACTTTAATTAATGTTTACTTCACGACTTTCACTTACTCATCTTTAATTTCTCTTACTCATAAATATGAAGACATAAATAGTATTCGTGATTAAATAATAACGACCTTTCCATTCCAAGACCTTTTATATTTTCGGTTTTTATTGTTTTATTTTATTTTTATGAAAAGGTGTTTTTCCTTTAACAAAAACTTAAAAAAAGGATAAATTAACCATAACAAGCAATAAGCAATGTATTGGTGCTAACAAATACACATACCCATAAATATTATTATAATAAATTATTTTTGATAATTCGTTTACAAATAATAAATAATTTTTATTTATGTATGAATAAAAATGGTCAATAATGGTTTTCTCACTGTTGATTCTGGGAAAAAATATGGTTTAGACTATAAAATTAAGTGAAGTGCCAATAAATCGATTTAATACTTAATGTAACGGGTATTTTAAGTTTATATATTAAATATTATAGGACGATTAGAAATTTATGGTAGATTTTTTTGTTGAGTAACAATGAAATATATTTAGTCGGAATATTATATTGAGGGGTGTGAATTTTTCAATACCTCCAACAGTGAACAGTGGGAAATTTGTTTAAAAGTGTTGTGATAACGTTAATATCAATTGATACATTCAATATGATTTTGGAAAAGTCTGTATTATTGCACTTTTAGAATAATAATAAAATATAAATTATTATAATTAAAGTGAATTATTTCTATTTTAGTACGCTTATGCCCATGAATCCTAAAGGATCGGATCATCTCAATATTTTTATAAAAGAACCAACAATTAACGTATCCTTGTTAACTACATCAACCAAATTCCCTATTTTGTTCTTCTTAAAGTAAACGTCAAATAAGTGAGAACGCTATATTGGACTATGCCGAATCTTCAATATCCTCAACTACAAATTTCTAAAAAAGTTGTCTCAATCACCATCTGGAATGAACGAGGAGATATTGCTTTTCTCAGGAATGCAAAAATTATTTCCTTGCACGCAGAGAAATGTCACGTCGCAATATGTTCGTCCCAAACTCTAATATATATTCGCGGCAAACATTTATTGTTATCACCAACATGTTAGTTATTCAATTGATTTTATTTTGATAACAATTTCGTTGCTATAATAAAATTACTTTTATTTAATAAAAATATTATGGTTGCAATATATTTGGAAAAATGTTTGACTGATAACAATTTTATTGTTATTAAACAGCCCGTTATAAAAAACTATTGTTATTAAGATAAAAATATTATTTTCAGTTATTTTCAGAAATGAATACGAACAAATATTTTTTTTAAATTTGTGTAAACATGGCAAATTATTTATATTTGAATATATATATTCTCATTATTTGTAAATAAAAAATTAGGCAATTAAAAAAAAAAGAAAATTATGAGACGAAAACATTTTAAATAGCGTTATATATCTTCCCAAGTGTATAAAAAATGAGAAATATATTGAAATATGAAAATATTTTTATTCAATAACAAAATAATACAATCAAAATAACTATTATTTATATTAAATTGATAATATATTTAGTGTCGATAACAATACATTTAGTGGCGACAACAATATTTTAAATTGATAATATATTTAGTGTCGATAACAATAAATTTAGTGGCGACAACAATATTGCTATTGACGTTAACAAAATTTTTAATGGCCATAACAATAATTTAAGTGGTGATAACAATATTTGTAGTGACAATAACAATATTTTTAGTGGCGATAACAATAAATATTTTACCAATGGCAAAATGACAATGCGAATAAACAAACATTTTATTACAATAACAATATTTTTATTGGAATAAAAATAATATTATTGGCGAAAACAATAGCAATTATTGTTAATGAAAAATCAAAATATTTATGATAACAATATCTAATAACAATACTATGTTGCTTCTCGTTTATGGTTGCCGCAAACATATTTTTCTCTACATGTGCCTTGCCTAAAAATACAGCCTTTTTTGTTTTTTATATATAGCTCCGCCATTCTATGTCAGATTGGAACAAATTATATATTTTGTTCTTTGATAGCTTGTCTTCTATGACATAGTAAGATAAGTATTTAAAACATTCGGTGTTTCCGACCTTTAATGAACTTTATGACGACTTGGGGATGGTTCATTCATCATACAAAGTAAATGATTTTGGAACTAATTTATTTTGTTTGTTATAATTGTAACTCGTACCAGTGGCCTTTAAATAAAAAATAGTAACTGTCATCACCTAGAATGGATGAACAGTAGATGCTGTGTAACGCCTTAAAATGCAACTTTGTTTTTATTTATAGCATTGCCAATTTAAGTCCAATTTAAAAAATTGTATACCATTGTTAATGGTTTAAGAAGAGCTTAATTTTGATCTTCGATGATTATTTTATTCATTGCCAGTTTTTAGTATTCACCTTTGGTACTTTTGTTCTTTTATTTTTGAAAAAAGAAACATTAACTATTTGTTCAATCTAGGGGGTGACTGGCACAACAATATTTTTGTGGAGACCGACTCACCCTTTTAAAAGTTCTTCGCTTGAACTTCGCTTGATCGGACTTTTTCTTGTAACTGTATTTATAAAAAATTCCTATAGAACCAGGGCAGAAGTACTCCCATATATAGCAAATATAGGATTTATAGTATCAGGGGGAGAGGTAGCAAATAAAAAGAACTTATAATCTATTTAAATCATATGATAATACAACCCGAATGTTTGCTTAGGTTCAGTAATGCCCTTAAAATTTGTTTTTGCAAAAAGAAGTTTGCTGAGTCTGCTTGTGCTATTATATAGATGGATTCTCAAGAAAAAGATCGATATTATGAATATGCATACCCAATAGAAGAATAAATATTGGTTGCTACTTAAATTTCTTATATTTATCTGCTTAAGTGATTTTATAACGAGAAAGTATCATTCTCATCTTTATTCAAATATCATATGTTAACTTTTGTGGATACAACTACTTCCTAATTATTTCCAATAAGCTAAAATTATAAATTTATTTTTTTGGAAAATTATTTCAACTAAATGGACGTAAAAACTAAAATCCAAAAATATGCTTTTAAAAGAAAAGGAGTAAAATAATATGTATTACTAGCTAAGACCCGCTGCGCTTTGCCGACCTTATAAAGTGAATGATAACTTCCCCATGGTCCTATCCATCCTGAATTTAGGCCAGTAAAAAAGATCCTTGAGAAAGTAACTAGAACCGATTTGAATACTCCCGCTTTAACAGTTTTTTTGATATTCGAAAATTAATATTTGCTTTATATGGAAGTAGCTTTCTGCTTGATCCTACCCGTACTATATTTTGATCAGTAAAATAAATTCTTGAGGTA
The DNA here is from genome assembly GCA_004302925.2 of Cochliomyia hominivorax. Taxonomy (NCBI): domain Eukaryota; kingdom Metazoa; phylum Arthropoda; class Insecta; order Diptera; family Calliphoridae; genus Cochliomyia; species Cochliomyia hominivorax. Next base: position 60,859,816 of record PYHX02000467.1, read on the forward strand.
GTCATTGAGGTCGCATTTGAGAACTATTGTTGTTATAGTTTTTTAGATAGTCCGTAATCAAAATTTTCTTTGTATGGGGGACACTTCTCTTAATGATCATATCCGCCTTTCATTCTGTCCAGCAAAAGAGTTAATTGAAAAATTTATTGGCACCAAATTTTAATATTATCGGTGTAGTGGTTCTTTAAATATTCGATTGCCAACATTTTCTTTGTATGGAGTATCCGTTCTTCATTTTGTCTACTAAAACAGTTGGGATCAAATTCGAAAATTCTCGCTGTTGTAGTTCTTTAAATATTGTATGTAGGCTTCCTGTTCCCCTGATCCTTTCCGTCTCATATTTTGCCTCGTAAAAAGTTTCTTTTATTATTATTATTATTGTGGCCAAATTTTAAAATTCTCGCTGTTATAGTTCTTTTGATATTCGATAATCAATATTTTCCCCTCTCCCCTCTCTTCTATCGACTTTCTTTCGAGTACGTTGAAATTATTCTGTGAAAATTCCAGCAAAATCGGTCCATTGATTTAGCTGTTTATAAGTACCAAATAAACAAATGATAAAACAAACAAACACAGATTAATTTTTAAATATATATAAGATGGAAAAAAATGTTAAATTGTGTGTAGTTGACAATTCGAATATGAATACTAATACGAAAATATTTGATTTATGATTTATTGCAAAAAAAAATTCTTAAAACCAAATAAATAGGAATTTAGTAAATGTTACCCATATAGAAATTAACGTTTTAATGTGTATTAGTGTACATATACAAACATGAAAATCAAAAAGATTAATCAGAAATATGAAATGATGTATGCAATTTATTTCACCATTAATCACTTGTATCTTGTATATATTAAGAGTGGTCATTATATGTATGTATGTATTTCTTTGTAAACTTAAATATATTGTATGGTTATTAAAGTGACTGCAATATGACGTTGTCTGCCAAATTGACCAGAAATTGGAGAAAAACTAATTTTCACTAATTAATGTTGCGTGACAAGAGATTTTTCACTAACATTTTAATGATCACTGAGATTTTCAAATTATTTGTGAAAAGAATTTAACTTTTTAATCAAACCAATTAAATTCATAGGCATAATATTTTATCTTAACATATAGAAATAATGTATCATTAGGGCGATATGAATTGTAAATAAGTTATAAAAAGTTTCTTATAAACTTTTAAATATATTTTTTTAGAAAAGTCTTTTCTCATATTGGAATTTTTAATAACAGTTTCTTTATGTTAAACATCATTCATTCGGAAAAATATACGACAACAACACAATAAAATGTATAATATTGGACTTTTTGGCATCACCCTTAGAAACGGCAAGATATATACATATGTACATTTTAGAATAATTGTGTAATTGTTTCATATTAACTTGTTTGACCAACATCAACTTCAGAAACAAGAAATCATTAAAGATGTCCCTTCAAACATTTTGATGTCAATATTGAATTTTATACAATACGACCAAACTCTCGTAAAAGTACGTCTTATTTCTCTTCCCCAATGTAATCAGCCACTTCAAAAAAGATACCAATTTCGATCACTTAAACTAGATGTTATGAAGACTCCAAAATTGTTGTATTTGTGAATCATAATATTTCTTAATAATAATTAATAATAATATTCTCTACCTCTGTCACGGAAAAGAAATCAAGTACAATTATGTGTTAAACAATATATCAACCAAATGCTAAAGTATATATTTGCAATGACTTGGTAGGATTATATGGATTCAATGCCGATAATATGCCAAATTTTTACGATACAAGGATAAATAATGCGTTCACAATTTCTTGTTCCAACACGTAAATCGAAAAAGTGAAGAAGTATTCTTAGGCTTTTGAAATTTGTCATACAGGTTTATTGCCTTTTCAATCTAATCTGGATTCTTTCAGTTGGTAATAGGAAGATGTCAATTTGTCTAAAAAATAATCCATATATTATTTTAATATTTAGGTGTAGAAAATTAGAAATAATGTTGAAAGTAAACTGTGGAATTGGTCACATCCTTACTTTCAGAATTAAGAAAATCGAAAATAGTTGATTTTAAAGAGAAAAAATTTTATAATGTGAAATTAAAAAAAAAATTATAAATTTTTGTTTCAAAATAATATTTTTATTGAATCCATATATGATTGTTGCACATAGAATATTAAGATTTTTTGGAATCAAATAGATTGCACCAAGTTTGAAAAGAAAAAAGCTAAAAAACATGTCCAAAAATTGGTCAACATTTTACTTTAAACTAAATATATTTTAAACTGTTAGATGTAACTGTAAATGAAATGTTGTTTAAAAAAAATTCGTACCCGAATTAAGCTATTTGAGTATCAATTATTAACAATTTACTTCAAGAATCTCAATTTGAAACTACGCTAAAAAACTTTTCAGTTACAAAATTAACTCGAAAAAGCAGTGTTTGCCAAAATTATATTTCGAGTAAATTTTGGTAATAAAAAAATTAAAGTTTAGTGGTTGTGTTTTTATTAACATACAAATGTATGTTAAGAATTTTTTGAGCTCATTCCTTATTTCTTTTGCCATCATAAATTATGGTTAAAATTATTTTTTAGTTTTAATATATAAAGTTATTATTAAAAATTAATTGTTTGTTACGATACAGATACTCTGGTCGTATAAGTTTTTAAAATGGCATAATTCATACGCATCTATACCTTATGAGTTTTAATTAAAATTAAATAAAAATTAAAACTTAATAATGAAAATACAATAACACGTTGTTAAAAAAAAAACATACATTCTCACGATAGAGATTACCATTCGCGAAATTGCTATGTTAAGTGCAAAAAAAAGCATAAAGGTCTACGAGTGTCCCTTTCAGATTTGCAAAATAACATTTATTATTTTTTTACGAACATTTGAAATAAGTTATATGAAAGTTCTTTTCTTTAGTGAAAGAAAATGTTTGCAATGATATAACTACATACATATGTATGTTTGTACATATTGAGTGTACTCAAATGTTCATATATACATACATAGTTATAGACTTTATGTACATATCTACCAAAACTACAGCCTTAAGTTTCATGTGCAAATTTTCGACAGTTTTTGCATCATTTATCATTTATGGATAAATATTTCTATATATTTTTGTTGTTGTTATTATAATTCGCTATTTAGCAAAGGAAAAAGTAATTTATGTTTTATTTCAGTTTGATTAAATCTTAAGTTTCATATTTTGTTAAATTTTTGTTTTCTCTTTTTTTTCTGTCAAATTTTATGATGATTGAATATTGAAGACAAGATGTAAATGAAATGTTGACCTTTAGCGAAATATTATATAATATTTTATAAATTGCAGTTTAAGATGTATTTGTCATTATTACTTCTGGAAAATTGTTTTCAATCTTAAATGGACTCATTTAATTGGAGAAAAATAAAACAAAATTATTATTTTTTATATTGAAAACAAGTCATTATAAAAATAATATTTAATAAAAATTTAGGTTCTCTTGCCCGTATTACTGAAAAGTTGCAGTACGGGGTAGAGACTTAAATACAACAAGAGCCATATGAAATCCAAGGAAAATTCAAGACAGATTCAGATATATACTTGGATTAAGATATATACTTGGGAATGAATATTCCTAAAGAAGTCAGTGTGGATGATATTGTTGTGTTACAAGTGTTTTCTCAAAGTATGAAGCATTTCCTTTTGGAAATACAATTGATCTTATATTGATGGCATAGTTATACATTTCCTAGTAGATACCGCGATTCTTGCTGGAATGAACTGTCATAAAGGATCTTTCCACAATGTCGACATGATAATTTTGGCAAAGTCTTTTTCTTGAATTAGAAGGTTTCTCAGATATCGGTCTATATCTATTAATATACTTAACCAATTTTGCTGGTTTTAAATGTAAAATTCTTCAGGATTATAGCAAATGCTTAAGCCAAATTTCATTGAGTTCTGTCAATTATTGTGAATGTAAGACAGACGGACATACAGACATACATAGATAAATCGACCAGATTTTGATTTAAATAGTATATAAATTCAATATATATATTAAAGAGTCTGAGATGATTCCTTCTTAGCGTAAGTGTAAATGGTGAATATTTATAAGATTCGATATAGCCGAACTTAATTAATTGGTGATATATAAATAAATTTATATGTTTAACTAAAAAATAATTTGTATTACATACCTCGAAAATTTTAATTCTCCACCCATATGCTGTCAATTCTATCCCATTTTACTTTAAAAAATTAAAAATTTTACCCCAAACTTTATATATTCTTCCGAAAGTAACAATCTAAATGTACATAAGTATATTCAATACAATTTTATTTCAATATATTTCCGGCAGTTCCTTTAGCTCACGACACGTGTTGTGTTAAATGAACATTACCAAGATCATTTAGAAGAAATTAAAAGGGAAATAAGTAAAAATCCTACATTCGGCTATACCGAATCTTCAATACCCTCTAATACAACTGCATGTGATTTAGTACGTTATGTATCGTAGCTACACACTCACATATACACTCGCAGACGTATACAATATATAAAAGTTTTTCTTAAATGTAACAGATATCGGTTTATATCTTTTTATATATTCAGCCAATTTTGTTTTGAATATGAAACTTCTCAGGATTACTCAAGCAAAATTTCATTAAGCTCTGTCCATTAATGTAGATGTGAGTGTGCCAACAACAGACAGACGGACAGGCAGACTGATTAACGGACGGACAGACAGACTGACAGACGGAAATAGCTTAATCGCTTCATCACAATCGATGTATATATATACATTATGGAATCTGAGATAATTCCTTATTAGCGTTACACACGGAATGATAAAGTTAACTTAACCTTTTTACGACTTGTGGTGGTGGAGGGTATAAAAAACTTGAAATGTTTTTCGCACATTTATTATAAGTTTAATTTGTTCATTACAAATTGTCTCCAACTTGTCCTTTCTCTAACCATTTAAACTGATAAAGAATAATTGCAGGCACTTTTACGTATTCAAGGTGCAAAAATAATATATTTACATCCAATATACAAACACATATAAATTTACTTCATGCTAAAATGTATGTTTGTATGTATTTTAAATAGAAATTGTGTTTTGCATAAATATGCGTCATTAAGCATTAACACTATTTGTTTACGTCTTTTGTTTATCATGGGACTTAATCAATAGTCAGGACATGGTGGTGTCACACTTCCTGTTGCTGGAACATGCTAACTCAAGCTTTGGCAAACCAACACAAATGAATATAAGAAACATAAACGTTGACAATTTGCTTACAATTATTTATAGGGAATTTCCTTATTTGTGACGATTCAAAATTGTTGTATTTTCTTATTCTTGCAATTGTTGTTGGAGAGGGAATAAGTGAATCGTGAGTGACTGAATGAGTCGTTCAAAGATAACATCTTTTTTTCTGTTTGTTGAAAATATTTATAAGAAACCACAAAATACAACAATGAAAAACATTTTTAATACTAATAACAACAATAGCAATGACAACGAAGACAACGATTACAAAATTAATGACAATTTAGAATTTTGCCAATCTATAATTACAATCGCACCTTTCCTGAAATACAAAACTTGCGTAAACACACTTACATATATATCAACATATATAGATATACAAACAGTAAAATAAATGCTGGTTTGCCATTTAAAAGACACGAAGAGTTAGTTGTTCTACTGAGTGGGAGTACAAATAACAAGAATGAAAATTTGAGTGAAAAACCATTCAAGAACTGAGAACCAAGAACTTAAATGAATTCAATGAGTTTTTCCTTTAACAAATAACAGTTAAGAACAATAATAATGTTGACATTGATTGTATTACTTGAATTATTTTACTATATAATATAAAATGTACGACGACTAGATACTTATAGATTTTGTTTATGTTTTATATTTAACAATTAAAGGTAAGAATTATTGCTGTGGAATGTCAATGAATCATTTCATAAATCAGACAATAAAAGTTATTGAGATTTTAATGATAAAATAACAATTACTTTGTTATTGTGATAATAATTTAAGCAGTTTTCCATAAATTTTATATTTATTGGTCCTAAGAGTCCTGTATATTAACAAGACTTTTAAAAATGATTAAATGAATAATAATTTCAAGAAGAATAAGAGAATCTGAAGAACACTCTAGAATGTGGTATTCTTTTATCAAAAGGGGTCTACTTTATTATAGTTTTCATACAACCCCTTCCCGGAAAAGGAAATCGTGGTTCATATTTAAAGTTTAAAAAAAAAAAACATGTATGTTGATTTTTTGGCGATTTCATTTTTTTATCAAAAATATTATTTTTTATCAATTTATATTTAATCAAATTTAATTGGCAATTATGTCTAGAATTCATATAAGAGCTATAGGAAATAATCACTGTATAAAATATAAAATGGTGCTTTCTAGTTATAAAAATCGTATCTCATAATCCCATTACAAGTTGAGATTTGTAGAATTTTAATAGGATCTACTTTCATTTAGGGACTAATCCAAACAATTTGATTTGAACTTATTTATTTGTTATAAATTTAATTCAAATGTTTTTATATCTATTTCCTTTTTTGAGTTTAGGCATCTATCCGGGAGGGCATTTGTATGTGAGATACCTTATAATTATTATCACCATCATGGTCATCGTTAAATTTAAAAGATTACGATCTTGGCCTAAAATAGTCATAGGTATCCAGCTTCTGAGATATCAGACATCATAAAATGGTTTCAGAGAGTAATGCAGAGTTAATCGGTATATTATAAAATATGCATTTACCAGAGATTTCCAAAAAGAGAGGAATAAAAAACAAAAAATGTGAATGTTTTAGTGTCTTAAGTTCCATTAATTGAAATATTTCTCTAACTACACAGAAAGTAGTAGTAACAACACAGATGTTGTTACTATTTTAAATTTATACTATATAGACACTCAGCTTTTTTGAAACAATTCATAGAAAATAATAAATTTTTCCTCATTCTATATTTCAAATTTTTTAACTGTTATTTATTTTTGCAATGTACATACATTAAAAAAACATGCGACATCAACCTGCTACTACTACTAACCGAGAGTTTTGTCGATCATCGTATTATGTGTGTGTAATAGCCGAACAATTGAATAAACTGGTGTATTGTTTGGTTATCTCAAGTCTACACCTCCATACAAGGTTGTATTGAACATAGGTGCGTATGAGTTATAACGGAATTATAATGTTTGTTACTGACAACGAATAGAGCAAGACTTTCGCATGAAGTATCCATTTTATTCTGGGCAATTTTTTTACATTACTTTGAAATCTATGTCCTTTAAAACATACTTATGCTACAATTGGATCTAAAGTGGTATACTGACTTCGTAATTAAAATAGAATAGAAAAAGAGATGCACACAAAAAATTCAACTAAAATGCTGCCTTAAAAAAAGTGCCTCAATAAGAACAACACCAAAAGGAAGTAATAGATTAACTGTGGACACAATTCGTATCATCAAACATAATCGGTATACTAAAAAAATAAACAATTGTAAATTGTATTGCAGCACAATTATTACTGAAATTCGCTTCTGACCACACGATTTTTTACTTCACGCGTTATTTCAATGAGTGATAAAACCTAAGATAATAGCAGCCCTTCGACCTATAACTTTAAAGAAATTTCGAGTGATCGAATAGTTCTTAATCTGTCTAGAGCGAATTTGGTAAAATTACTACAAAGAGATACAAGGATCTTAACTAATAGCCAAATGACAATAAAGGAGATAACCGACATCAACAGAAATTTTTGGACCATTTTCGAATTCAAGAAAGTGGTTAAGAATTACGCTACAATAAGAGTACTTATCATTTTGTAGAAAACCTGATAACTTTTAGTAGAAGTTTTGTCTAAGGCAACTCACAAAACTCTGTGGAATAATGAAACTCTAATGAAAGTAAATAAGATCCAGTTGTAGAGAAAATCAGGTATATTCTTAAAATTATAAAGGGTGAGCTGAGCAGAGTGATGGACGTATCTATCGGTCGATGTCCTGTAGGCAGGACATCGAAAATGCAACAAGTTTATACTGCACATATTTCTCAAATTTATTATCTTATACTTTTAATGGTGATGTACTCACAAAGGAGGAGTGGGAGAATTATGTTAGTATGTTAGTGATACGGAATTCCTATAACTGTTTGGTTTCTGGCTACAATAAGAACATTTGGCTTAGTTATACGCCGCAGGTTATGAGATCTTTTAAATTTTTAAAATAATGTTATTGGATTCGGTCTAAAATTACCTATATGTGTTGAAAAATTGAGGAGTGTTATATACATATCTAATGGAAAATGATTGAATATAATGTGTTTATGACTTTAAATTTTTATTCCCTACTTACGGTAGATGGTTGGGGTATTATGCATCTATGCAGATCTTTGTAACAGACATAAATAGTTCTTTTAAGTATATTGTTCAACTCAGAATCACTTCCTGATTCGAATTAATACTGTCACTTTGTCCGAGTGGCTGTCCCTGTAAGACATGTGATAGGACTAGGGGGAGAGTGCCTTATACAAAGTAAATATTGATTATTGAAAATCTAAAAAATAAAACAGAGAGAATTTTCAAATTTCATTTCAATTGCTTCTTGAAGGAACTGTTTTACTGGAAAAAATGTAGGATAAATAGATAAGGGGAGAAGTAACCCCTATACAATGAAAATATTGATCATGAAATATCTAAAGAAAAAAATGAGATGGATAGCGTGAAGGGGGAAAGGTAGCCCCCATATAAAAAATTTATTGATTATCGAGAACCACTTAAGAACCATTGCGTTTTCCTGAACACAATGAAGGGCGGATAAAATCATGGTTAGAGGTGTTCCCCATTCAAAGCAAATGTTGATTATCGAATATCTAAAAAACTGCAACAGCAATAGTTTGCAAATGCGAAATCAATCACTTTCTCAAGAATTTATTTTACTGTTCAAAATATAGAAATATAGTAAGAGTAAAAGTAATAAATACTTTCCCAAGGATCCTTTTTTCTGGCCTAAATATAGGACCATGGGCTGCAAAGCGCACCGGATCTTAGCTAGTATATTAATACTCCTGTATATTTTATATGCTCACAATTCAGAGTTACAAAATCACTTCATTCCTTATGTACTCTGATACCATGATAATTCATCGTCTTAAAAAACCTTTTGTAAATGCCAGCAGCTTTTTGCCAACACACACTCATCTAACAGAAAATACTCGCGTAAATTGTTGGTGAGGACATGAATATTTGAATTATGATTGTGGTTAAAGAGTAATTTGTCTTTTCTAAACAAAAGACCACAGACAAAGTATTAATATTATGGCGGTATAAATTACATTAACAGGGTGTTAGTGTTTGTGGGACCCAAAAAAAACAACAACAAGAAGAGAAACAAAAAATGTAAAGAAGACACAAATCAAATAGTTTAGAAGTTAAAAAAAAACATAAAATTCATAGATAGGAAATGCTTCTAATGGTGGTATGGGAAGGAAGTTACATTTTTACGTTAACAGGTTCACACAAAATTGTAGACATACACATAAATTTTACATTTACACACTTCTTAAACAATAAGTATTATTTTCCTATCTTTGTTTTACACTTTTCCCTGGAGGACCATTATAACAAAGGTAATGGACTCTAGTGTAGAGAGACTATTGTTTATCATTTTGTAAATACTTTTTTAAGACAACACGTAAGAATTATGGCACGTTACAAATACAACAAAAAATAAGTAGGAATGTATAGTCGTTCAAGCCTGACTATCTCATACCCTACACCACATAGTGGGTTACAAATGGTGATTATGAAAAATTTAAGAACGACCCTTGTATAATTTATTTATTTCTCGAGGTTTATTTTAAAATTATGCTTTCTAAAATGAATTTCTCTGGGAGAGTTATATGGGAGCTACAAGAAATTATGAACCGACCCTCAAATAATTATGCACATTGTTTTTTGACTTAATCTATTGTTATTAAAATACCATTATATATATGAGATGTTTGCCCTTAAAGGTGATATTTAAAAAGAGTTTGAAACCCGACCTGTTGACTGTACAGAACGTTTAGATGGATATTCAGCCAGATAGACAGATAGACGGAAGGATATAAATCGACTGAGAAAGAGATTTTATGTCACACTATTTAAAGGTGAATGTAACAGCATTTTTCTGAAAGTTAGATCGCGACTGAATAATTTTTTTGTTATATTTACTAACCGAGAGTTTTGTCGATCATCGTATTATGTGTGTGTAATAGACGAACAATTGAATATACTGGTGTATTGTTTGGTTATCTCAAGTCTACACCTATATACAAGGTTGTATTGAATATAGATGCGTATGAGTTATAACGGCTCGACTTTCGCGTGAAATATCCATTTTATTCTGGGCAATTTTTTTACATTACTTTGAAATCTAGGGCCTTTTAAAGATACTTAGACCACTATAGGATCTAAAGTGTTATACTGGCTTCGTAATTAGAATAGAATAGAATAGAATAGAATAGAATAGAATAGAATAGAAAAAGAGATGTACACAAAAAATTCAACTAAAGTGCTGCCTTGTTGACTGTACAGAACGTTTAGATGGATATTCAGCCAGATAGACAGATAGACGGACGGATATAAATCGACTGAGAAAGAGATTTTATGTCACACTATTTAAAGGTGAATGTAACAGCATTTTTCTGCATGTTACAAACATCAGCACAAACACATAACACCTCAACCACCTTCGGTAGTGTAGGGTATGAAAACAAACTAAAAGCAAATACTTACATACTTATTGAAATATACATATACATATACATTAATATAGATACGTAACATTCATACGTAAATACTTAAATACATAAATAGAGGAATAAATAATAGTGAAATTTTTTTAACATTTGAAGAACTAAATAAATTTGAGTAAATACCAGTAAATATTAGTCGAAAAGGACTAATAGGGGAAAGGTAAAAGTAGTAAAGATGCTTATTATGGCATGAAAAAATAATTCGGGTGGGTTTGGTTAAGTTTTGATATTTTTTGTAGAGTTTTAAAATTTCAATGTTGGTGATCTTTCCAAAACAAAAACTGATTGTTATGTTTTTTTATGTCTGATGGTGACATTCTTACCCCTAGAATAATTGTCCAAATTCAATCGCATTCGACCAAGTTAATTGTTATTGTCTTAAACAGTTTTCTGTTTAAAACGAGCTATATTGGATTTTCAGGAAAAATATAGTAGACAATCTCAAAATTCTGAAAAGAGCTTTTCATTTTTTCATTCAACAAAATATAAATATATTAAAACAAAAATTCAACTATAATTTAGAAAAAGAGTTATAGGTGGAAATATGCGAGATTTTCATACATTCCAAAATCTGTATCTGATTTGGGTCGCAATTTTTAAGAAAATTATTGAGATTTGCTTTGTATATTTATCTGATACAATAATTAACTTAAAGAAACAAGATTCTGCTGGGGTCATTATTAGACCTAACTCCTATAAAACACTTATAAAAAGCTTATAAAACTTTTAAATATGAAAGAATTTTATAAAAATTTGGTACAAAATTTTAAAATTAATAAAGTAAATATATGTTTAAAATTTTATTAATATCGGCCAAAATTTTGAAATAACTCCCACATCAGATCTCTTCCCGAAAAAGTGTTTTTGATCTTATAATACTTGTAAGTAAAGACCGATTTCTTTGAAATTCAGCATATTATCATTATTGTATATTATTAATATGAACGATCTCGGTCCATATTTTGCTGCAGCTACTATATAATGCCTTTTCCCGGAAAACTGTTTTGAGCTTATAAAACTGATAAATAGAGATCAGTTCTATTAAAATTCGATACAATTATTTTTCTAACTGTATTTAATATAAATTATGAATAAGGTCTTTCTCGATCTTATAGAACTAGTAAATAATGATCAATTCTATGAAAATTCAGATCAATTATTTTTCTAACTGTCTTGAAACATTTGCCAGTGTTTTGTTAAATTTAAGAAAAAACATTTTTATAAACGTAAAATCTTCCTACAAATTCTACACGAATTTTTTAAAATACCGAATATTTGACATGAAAAAAGAGAAATCGTGTATTTTTATTTTTTTAATTTTTTATTCTAAATCAATTATACATATTTATAGATTAAAAATCAAAAGAGAACAGCTGCCAGTTTTTTGTTTAGTTTGATACACAAGTTTCACAAAAAACCCAATTAATGATTTTGATGACTATTAATTAAAAATTATTAAATTAATTAAATTAAAAATAATGTTGTTATTATTATGTGTAGTCTTTCATTTAAACCACACACAAAGAATACTTAGGCGTATGAATTATAAATTTATATATCCAAATATATTTTATTAAGTATACACCCTGCACTACTAATATAACACAATTTTTAAGTAAAAAGTAATATTTATATAACTTTATCCATATATATCCAAACAAATTAAACGAATTTTTGCAGTGCAAAAAAGCTTACAAAATGAATTTGAAATAATTACATTTTTCTACAACGGAGTTTATTTTGGATGATTTAATGCACCTTTTATAAAAAGAGATATGTGACAGGTACCATTATCCTTATTTCTATTTTAAAGAATTATATAGTATATAATTGTAACTATAAAGAGGTCATAATTTCACATTATTTTGATCATAATTGTGGACGATATTTTAGATTTATCTTCAGGATATATGGGATGTGTCTGAATACATGAACCGATTTGCTTCAATATTTGTTTTTCTTAATTATTCCAATATATAGTTGTCTACAAGTTTTCAGAGTTCTGGGATAAATACCATATTTTCGCTGATTTTTGTATGGGAACGAATCATTGAGCGACGAGACAAATTTCTGTATATTTTTTAGAATGGAATTTGAGGAGACTAAAATATGTATTTGAGTCGTAAAATTGCAACTTTTAAATTTTGGCTATAGAACTAACAAAAATGATTAAAGCCATGACACTAACAGTTTTTAATATAGGATGGTATAAAAAATGTTTACACTATGTTGGATGGGAAATATTAATCGGGCTTGTGCTTTATGAGGATAATGGATTTATGGAAGTATTAATGGAAGTTGATAAGGGAATATTAATCAGCTAATGAAAATATCCGGTTCACAGATTAAAACCCAATAGAGAACATCTGTTATTAACTAATACAGTTTCATCAATCAATTTAAAGAGAGCATAAACACTATTAGTAATTACCGGGTAAAAGTCGCTTTGTTTTCATAAAGTACTTGTTTTTCTTAAAATGCTAATGCAATTTTAGAGAAATTTTGTTCTGGTAAAGATTAAAACACATTTATATTTATCATGTAAAGCTATTAATGTACACTTTTTCCAAAATTGTAAATAGTTTTTTTTATAAAATATATTGAAAAACTTTTTCAAAAAATAGTTTTCTTTTACAAAATTTATGCTACATTTAAATCTAATATTATTCAAAATTTCACTCTGATTATACAATATCTAGTTGCTAATTAAGGAAACATTGGCTCTTAACATTTTTCTATTTGCAAAATCTTGTTTTTTTTCATCTTCTCTCATCTCAAACAAATGCCCATTCAGTCTAATTCAGTATCACGAACAATACCAATAATTTCAATAACCGCAACATTGACTCTAAAAACAGTAAATGTATGTGTGTACATATGTATCGAGTGATGTGTTAATTTTAGCCAATTCGACAACGGTTTTTAGGAAAATGTAACCATATAGTCAGGATGTGGTATTTGATGCATTTCGACAACAATACAATAGTTGAAATTTAGGTTTATATCAGGTGGTGAATAATGGCAAAGATTTGAGGATGAAATTAGAAGAGAAAGAGAATAAAACATATGAATTAAATAAATGTGATAATAGAATAAATTAAATTGCGATATATTTATAAAACAATTAAATATTTGACAGAGTGGAATGCTTTTATATCCAATATTTTCAATACGATTACAATAATTAGATCGGTTTTAGAGAATTTTGGAAATTCTTCATTAACAGCAGTTTCCGACAAAAAATTAAATAAAAATAAAAAAATAAAACATATTAAACAGAATTAAATGTATTTTTTTAATTAATTAAATTAGTTCATATGTAACAACTCTTTAAACCTTAAACCGAGTTCTCGGACCGAATATAGTCCGATAATTGTCAAATCAGGTACAGATATTAAAAATTTCAATAAAATTAAAATAAATGGATCGATATTTAACAAATTTATATTTATAAAAGACTGATTTCAATTTCATCATGGCGATTTTCAATATTGGCTCTTTTAATTGAGTTTTATAAATTCAAAACTTTTTCTCAAGAAGGGTCCTTATATGGGAGTTATATGAAAATATGGATTTATATTTCCTGGAAAGAATAATTTATCAAATTAGTTACCGATATTTTTCAATTTTAAGGCTGAACTTCAATAGAAATGTTTCATATTTAGGAGTTTTATATGCTTAAAACCATATTCCGGGAATGGGATTCAAATATTTTTTTTTTGGAGTTTGTTTTATATCAAGATAAATATACATCAAAATTTTGCATAAAACTTTTTTCTGTTAATCTCATTTTGATGATTTGTCTTTTTTTTTTTACAATGACGGTTAAATCCTGTGAAAATCCATTCATTTTATGTGAAATATTTTCTTTGGAAATAAAAAAAAATCTTTATCAACTTTTTTGGGGTTGTCTATGATATCGGTTTATATTTTTTTGCTGTTAAAACCGATTTAGCTGGTTTAAAATAAAAAACTGCATAGGACAACAACAAACAATGTTGTCGAATTCCACAGAACTTATTCAATTATTCTAGGCCTAAGAATGTTTCCAACAGACAGACGAACATAGCTAAATCGTCTCAGATTTTGATTTGATGCAGAAATATATACAATATGCGGTTTTTGAATATTCCTTCTTGGCGTTCCGACCGGAATCAAAAGGTTAGTATTCTTTCACCATTAATTTTTGTGATAAAGTATTTAAAAAGAGTATAAAGTTTTGCATCCACTGTGCTTTTTAGCGCAAAATTCTATATTCATGTAACTAAAATATGTTTCGCTTACACTTTACAAAAACCTCAATTTAAATGTTACTCGTAGTATCTCACAATTTAATTGAATGGTAACGAAAAGTGAAAGAAATCTAAAACATAAAAATCCCAACATTTTTGCCATTATGCTAAACAGAGAAAGACAGAGAGAGAGAGAAAGGAGAGAAATAATAAAATTGCTTATCAATGTGCCAAAAACCGCGATACTCACCATTACAAATTGCAATTTGACTTTGGAATTGTATCTTTAAGTGGATAATGGCTATGAACAATGTTCATATGCATAACAAACCGATAAATATTGAGTTGTTCGTGTAGGCATTAACTGTACATATCAATATGTAAACGTATAATTTTAACTTCACCATCATTAATGCCAAAAGCACATTAACATATGCTACATGCTAAATACCTTTTACTTATGTATTGATGTGTGTTTGTTAAATATTTGCATATGTATGCATTCAAATGTCTGGGTCAAATAGACTAAAGTACTTGAGTTTATCTGTAACTTTAGCAACAATTTACTTTGGTCCACATTGTTTAAAAAACGTTTAATTGAATTATGATAAAAATGTATTGAGGTTAACAAGAACATTTATATATTTCTTGATAAAAGAAATACAAAATTTTATTTTTTATTGATTTTTTTTAGGATGTGAAATCTTATGAAACTTCTGATTTTATACTCTTGTGAAAGAAAACATTAATAAAAATTTAAATAGGAAAAGAACTTATAACTATTCTCCACGTCGGGATGAAAAATGTATTGCACATTAATGATCAGGACATTTTTACATTTGTAAGATAAAACAAGTAAGATTTTACAGTCAGCCATATCCGACTATGTGAAAACCTACACCACAATGTTGATATATAAGTGTGCAGTATATTGGTGAAACTAACATTTATGTGAAATTTAGAAGTTCTAAAATTATTTTTTTTCTGGGGTGTTTTATGGGACCTACAAGAAATTATTTACCGACCCTCGTATAATTTTGCACATCGTCTCTTGCTATGGTTTATTTAAATTTGACCAGTTATTATTGCAACACCAAAGTGTATGTGAGATTTATGTCCTTCAAAGTGATATTTGGGATGGAGCTTGTATGGAACCTATAAGAAGTAATGAACCGAACATCGCGTAACTTGGTACATTGTTTAAGAATATTATAACACTTTTTTTGCTCAATTTCGCTAAAATAGCTTTATATTTAGGACATTCATGAGCTTAGAATCTCATTTCGGGAACCCGAATAAGTAGACTGAAATTGGCCAACATAAATAGGCTTCGTCCTTATATGAGAGCTGGAAGAAATAATGGACCGACTCTCGTACAATTTTGCACAAAGATTTTTGGTTATATTTATTTTATTTGACCTGTTATTATTACAATACCAGCGTATATATGAGATTTATGTCCTTAAAAGGGATATTTGGAAGGGTGTTTGTATGATGCATTTCTGCCCATTGTTTTAGAACATTATATGATTATCTTGTGTTAAATTTCGTTTAAATCGCTTTATATTTATGATTTTTATGATCTTAAAACCCAACTCCGGGAGGATCATTTGTGTGGGAGATACCTGAAATATTGGACCGAACATGGCCTACATGTACTAAATTTCATCGAGATATCTAAAAATTGCGTTCACTGTTAATTTTTACATAAATATTAGTTTCACCATAATATACTGCACACTTCAGAATAAATCTGAAAATAAAATTATACGATGGTCGTTCAATAATTTTAACTGATTTTTATAACTAATATTGTGGTGTATGGTATATTATAGTATATTATAGTCAGGTTTTATTGTGATCACATCGTCTCGTCCCGTCTTCATCTTACTAAGACTGTTCATAAGTCCTGGTATATGCCCAATAGAAGAATGGTGTCCTCCGTTTTTTAAGGTGGATTTTCCACATGAGTATGCGATCTGACGAAAACTTGTTCTCCCATCCTTTGATGACTATTCATTTTGCTTACATTGTCATAATTAATGAGTTGACCTTAAATCCCTCTTAGTTTTTCTCTTTCCGGCCCCGACACACCCATTTTTAATAAAATAATTTTTTCTCAGAAAATGGTCCCATACTGTTTATCTCTGAATATCATAATGCTGGTATGGCTAACACCGTCTATAGTCGTTATATGAGAACACGCTCATTTGGCGATATCTCTCGCCATAATTGTTGTTATTAAATGTGACATAATTGTTGTAATGATTTGATTTTGTCCACTTTTGGCACAATGATTTAGTATTAAAGTTGTCTTAAATGACTGAAATAAGGTCGAATCCGTTTGTTTTTAATGGAAAAGAAGTAAACAGGTTTTTGAAATTTTGTGGTTGTCTCAGATATCGGACTTCAACCGATATTTATATTTTTAGATATCGACCTGCTTTAAAAACTATAATTTGCAGATGTCAAAAACAGACAGACCGATAAATCGAGTTTGATTTTAATGATGATGTTATTACGAATGTTATTAACACAACATGAAAGCTTTTATCTTGTCGAATTATAAGTTTTTTTTAATGTTTGCTACCCGATATCGGATAAATAATAAAAATGGGATTATTTATTTATTTCTTTTTTAATGAGGTGATTTTCGAAAGAGAAATTATGGATCATTTATGGACCGATATTCTGGATATTTGAAAAAAAATTATTTATGCTAAACTTAATAAAAATCTATTCATATCTGTGAGTTTTGTAAGCTTTAAACCCCATTTATTGATGATTTTAATATGGGAATATTACTAAAATCATAGGGTTCGTCCTTGGCTCAAATCACAACCACATATGGTGGTATATTGTATACAAATAAAAGGCGTTAAAAAATAATACTCTTAATATGTAATTTCCTCAAAATAAGTAAACATTCTTGTGTATCCTTAAAAAAAACTCAGATTGCATATTTTTAATATTTGTACTTCATTCTTTTGGTTTTGTTCTCCTTTGGTATTCCCAACCAAAATGTATTGAATTACCACACATCCATATCAATACATTATAAACTATTTGCATTCTTAAGAACTTGTCACTTTAGTTGTAAATGCTAAAATTGAACTAGACAACAAGTAAAGTAGTGATAATATAGATTTTCTATTTATCTAAACTCATTATTGTTATTTACTTTCGACTGTTACAGCGTTCTAAGACTTTCAAAATGAACATTTAAATGTCATTTATTGTCATTAATTGTGTAGTGTTTATTATACTCTTAAACGTTAAAATCCTAAGATATATTGAAATTCATACGATCAATAAACACTAATATTATATTTTTGAAGAATACCCAAAGGACTTTCATAATAAACTTAAACGTTAAATGTTCAAATGATTATTTGTTGTTATAGAAGAAGGTGGTTGGTATAACACGATATAAGTTCTAAAAGTTATATCGTTGTAACTTACATATACATATGTATATTCATATATTTATACTTGCTAAAAGGCATTGTGATTGTATATTTTTATACTCTCCACCGCCATAAGTGGTAAATGAGGGTATATTAAGTTCTTCACTACGTGTATGACAACAAGAAGAAATCATCCTAAAGTGTATATGTTTCTGGAAAAAGTATGGTTATGTCCACATGCCTGCAATTAGTATCATATAAGTTATAATTTTGAGTCATGATTTAAAAGAACTAAATTTCGGGAATTTTAAACGTCTTAATATCTGACATTATGATTTTTATTACGAAACTAATACTTATAAAAAAATCAGATTCAAAATAAAAGTAATATCGGAAAATGTAGAATTTTATGATTTTCGATATATATTTGTGAAAGATCATGTAGTGTATTTAACACTCGTTATGGCCGAAAATAATATTTCCATTTTTTATTATCGTTTTCTTCTTAATATGAAAATTATTGTTTTAGGTATTTTAATAGCACAACAAATAGTTTAAATGGCTGCAATTATTTTAGGGTACTTGTGGAAATGGCAGTTTTACACTGAGAGATATTTTTTACAGTAATTTATTGTTAAAGTGGGAGAGATAGCGTAGGACCAATTCCTGATTAAGATTACACAATAAATATTTATCTACTAACATGCAAATACTCAGATCTTGCGACAAGCTTGAGAAGTATTACAGTATTGAAAACAAATTCTACCTATAAATGTAATATTTAGATCTCTTTCATTTATAACGGTCTACCTTCTGCAATCTGGGTTATCAATATTTTGTATGTATGTGAGATTTAGATAGCTACCGAGAACTATATTTGATCATAGGATATGGAATAGAACAGGTTAAAAAAATCTAACGATCGGAAAGGGAAAACGAAAGAGAGCACCTTACACTCAGAACAGTATTGAATCCATGTTTTTCTAGAAATATTTCTGAAAATTGTGTACCTATAGAGTAACATATATGAACGAAATTAACATTTGTGAGCAAGTCTCTTATTTTACTTATTTTCTGATCAAATGTTATTGTTGTGCATAAGTTTCTTATTACTTTACACATCACTGTATATTAATATAATTTACAGTGATTGTATTTGGAGTGTTTTAAAGTTAATTTTGAGAATTATAAGACAAAAGTCAGTCAAAGATCGTGGACTTTAAATGTTAGCCATTGCAAATATGTAATTTTATGAATCGGTTAACAAGTTATATAATCTGAAATTGAAACAGTCAAATAATTACATTTTGTAGATTTTTAAAAAAGTTTACAAAATTTATTTATTGATGAAATTTTGAAATTTTTGTTCTTAACTTTGTAATGAACAAATGTCTACGTAGAGAAAAAAAGGGGCGGAAGGACGACCGAAATAAAAATAAAACTAAATAGGTTAACAAATTTAAATGGGAACGATCTTTGAAGAAAGTTTAGAAACCAAGTGACAGACAATGTAGTTTAAAGTGTTAATGAGATTGATCATTCAGTTTTGCAACAATTAGCGGCAATAACTAGAGGCAACAATTCTTAACAGTTTGTATATGTGCCGCGAGTATAAAACAGCTGTATCATACGTTCTGAATGCATTGTATATAAATTAGTTATCAATTCCATTGGCAGTTGAGACTACGCATTACGCACACTTTCTATCAAATCATCTTTTTGCGAAAATTTTCTTCCACCATCAAACACTACACGTATCAACCAACTCCAATACTTTCCATTATATTCAGACCATGGGCCACTTTTGCGTTTTAATTCCTTCTGTAGAAAGCCAATCGTGAACAGAAGGTAGGGCATTTGTAGTCCAATTGTGGTCTTGGAGAAAAAAATCAGCGTTACTTCCTTATTTAGTTACCATATTGTCCAGTTCCCTTAGTATGGTTTCTACGTAAGTTTCTGTTTTTAATTTTACCGTTCTAAATGTATAAAGCCCCCAGCCGTTATAACTATATATACACAGAATTGTTACTAGTTCATTATGACAGGGTTTGTTCATGGTAAATCACGTAAGTCGTGAAAATAATAGGAAAACTTCGACGGTTTTAAAACAAATCTTAACGGAAAAAAATGAAAGAAACTCTGATGGCAAAGCTCGCATCGTTTTTAAATTTCATGCAACCAATGAAGGATTCATAATTTCTTACTTTAGAATTACAAAAAACAATTCTGCTCACATTAAAAACGAACCACATCTCTAAGGATATTTACATCTTTATATATTTATTTATATATGTGTGGTTATCTTATGAAGTGTCCCAAATTACTAACTTTTAATTGCTAAGTTTCTGAACCTTAAAACATACATTATCATCAGTAACTTCATTGTGGATTAAGCCATTAGTTCTTTATTTTATAACCGATCATGTTTTTTGATGCCAGATCTTCCTGAGATTGGTGTAATGAATGGAATTGTTCCTCATATTAATGTAATTCGTTTTTGCAAACAATTTTTGCCTCCGTGTAATACTTTCCCTAAAAGACCTTTTAACCCCTTAAATACATATATGCAATATGTCTTAACATATTCCAGCATACTCTTACACACACACACACACACTCATACATATATTTATTTTTAAATATATTTTACTATTGAGAAAACGTGTCCAAATATAATTTTATACAGAAACAGAGAAATTTTAATGACTAAACAAGTGTGTGTAATGTGATATTTATGTTATTATTTTTTTTGTTGTTTCTTAAGTTCTCTACTTAATTTTAGGACTTAATGGACTTGAAGAGTTATAAAAACTAAAATGCCTACATCCGTTTTGTTATGTACACATACATATGTGTATGTTTTTTTTAATAAATAAAATGAGATTTTAATAGTTTATTATGAAAGTAACTATTATTAGTCCTCCGTTGGTAGTATTATTATGACTGTTAAATTATATTAACTAACCAAAATATAAAATTATTATTAAATTATATGTAAGTGGGTAACTAGTTATTAAATGCTAATAAAATCTTCTATTAAATTCAAACAATTTGTAATACATAACATTAATTTTTAAATAATTAAATGTGTTGTAACGATAACTAAAATGTTGGAATATAAAAATATTTTATCAACAATCAAGTAAAATTGTTATAGTTGGTCAAGCCAGACTATGTAAAACACTACACCAGATTGTTGGTCATAAATGACTGTAAGGGAAAATTTATGAACGACCCTAGTATATTTTTTTCTTATTTATGCTTATGTGTGTAATAGATTATTATGATACTAATATTTGTGTGTAATTTATGTGGTTTAATAGGACTTTTTTCTAAAGGTTTTATATTAAACTTAGAAAAAATTATGGACCAACACTCGTGTGATTTCGCTCACCAATTTGACTTATATTCATCTTAATATGACAAAATATTTTCAACACCCTTGTATATCTGCGATTTATAAGTTTTATAGTGATATTTGGAAGGGTAATTATATGAGACCTATGAAAAAAATGGAGCGATCCTCGCATAATTTATTACTTCGTTTATGAATATAATAAGCCTTATTTTCGCAAAATTTAGAAATTTTATAGACTAAAAACCCCATTCCGGTGGTGCACATTTGTACTGTACTACAATTTCAATAGGCATCGTCCTTGGGCCAAAATAATAGTTCGTACCAAATTTCATTAACATATTTTCAAAACTGCGACCTGTACTTTATATCAACAGGCAGCCGAATAAACAGACGTGGATTCAGAGTTGAACGTATACCGTTAAGTAAAACGGTTAAAAAATGGGGAATGTAATAATTCCTTACTTGTGTTTAAGGAGCAGGTAAGGAAAATTTTGAAACTATTTATTGTGTCATCTGCTATCGATGTAATTCACCTAAGCATCGCTTTATGCAAAACATTAAATTATATAATGTATTTATTTCTTTTTAAACAATTTTTTTCTAACCCATTACTATACGAAGTGGGTCAGAAACCATTTTTTAACAATATAAATCCGCAACTTTTCCTCGGCAGGATGAACTTGCATGATATTAAACATAATTATAGCTTAATGGGAGTATAAACTTCATATGGCGCTCTTTTAGATAAGTGAAGTGGGGTACCTTGGTCATTGAACAGCATGCCATATGTTTCTTTCTAATTCAATTTAAAATTTTATTGAATGTTTTTATTCACTTTATTAATTAAAATTTTGGAAAATTTAAATTAACTCGAAACTTTAAATAGATAAATAATACATCTGTGAATGTTTTTTAAAGGTCTCGGTAAGGCCATGGTGTCGCTAAGGGTTCAAAGTTTTAAGGCGACATTTTATATTTATCTAAAAATATCGTTTCTACCACTATGCGCTATGAAACAAAAAATAATATTTTGAAAGTTACTTCTTATTCTGTGAAAGGATTTAATTATGGAATTATCACCTTTTAGTATCTCATACAAATATGAAATTTTATATATTTACAATCCTAATTAACAACTTTTCGCCCACATTTTTAACAAAAATTTTTGTACGCAAACTGTTTCTACAGCAGCCCCACTGTATGTTATTGAATGTAGTTTTTATAAGTTGTTTACACTAAGGAGCAATGGAGGAAATTATTATTTTATTTTTTCCAAGTTTATTCAAGCGCATGCATTTTAAGGTGAAAAATGCATTCCACATGGAATACTTTTCTTAAAGTTTATGAAATTTTTTAAATGTTTATACATATATTGCGTACACATACACATTTGTTTGTTTGTATGTGTATTTTTATATTAAAAGGAACATGAGCATCTTATAATAACAATCAATAATATTGTATACATATTTTATAAAATAATAAATATTTATCTGAATAAATTGTAATACATCAACATTATGGCTGAATATATATTTAATTTCAAGGACATAAAAATATACGTTATTGAAGAGTTTGGAATAAATTGAGTAGAAATTTGATATTATAAAAGTTAAGGTAATGCAGAGATTTGAAGTAACTTGACAGCGTACCATCGATCACCGGAACAATGTTAGAGTGACTGAAAGGTAATCTGTGAAAGAACGCTTGATATTATATGTACACTGGCGATAACGCATCTAATTGTTTTTTCTACGTTTGTTCTCATTTAAAAATAATGTTGAATTTTTTTAATAAGAGTCCACTTAATGGTACTTTTTAAACTAAACTTCTTAGTCTTTTTGCTTTATTCATGTGATTAAATTTTATTAGTGCTATTTTTTATAGAATATTTTATATAGAATATTTTATGTAGATAATTGCTTTCTTACTAACAAGTAAAAGCTCTGTCAGTTTTTGGACAGATGGTCATAGCTAAATCTACTCAGATTTTGATTTGATGCAAGATTTTATATACACTATAGGGTCTAAGATGAAAGCAGATTCATCAATTTTAATCGAATCTATTAGTCTTTATAGATTTCCTGATGAATATAAGCCTTATGGAATATTTCGTCCTTCTATGCTTTTCGAAAACTATCCAAAATTCAGAACATTTTTAATTAATTCTTTAATAAAAATTAATTCTTTAATAAAATAATTAATTCCTTAATTAAAAATGAAATGCAACAAAATGACCAAAATATTTAGTGGCGAAATTAAATTTTCGTCTAAACGAGACAGAAAAAATTTAGCCACGAAATGGCAAAGTTAGAGAAGAAATAAATAAAAATGGAACATAAATGATTTTGAAAAAAATAGAAGAAATCTAAACTAAAAAACATAATAAAAATGAAACTTTTAAGGAAGTGGTGATTTAGAGGTTAAACTTACAGAATCACTCTAGAAATGACTTTGAGTCACAATGACAAACTCTAATTCATACATGATTACGACAGATAAAGATTAAAGTAAATTGTAGTAAAGAACATTTCAATGACCGTAGAGGTCATATGTATATGAGAACAAGTTTATCATGTGAGCACAAACCAATGTACCCAAAAAAGCGGAATCATAAGAATTGCCAAAAGAAGAAAGGATCTAACTCATCTACTGTAAAGGCAAGTATAGATGATGTAACTTGAAGTGGTGGATCCTCCAAAAATTTTGGAGGTTCTATTTCATAGCCTGTTTACTTTTAAATGAAGAATTAGATATGATTCCTTTATAAAAAATAAGATGACTTAATCTTATCTAATAAAAGAGATTTCATCAAAGGTCTCCCAACTTAACCAAGTTATCTTATCTGACGGATATCAGAAGTGGCCGGTAAATCAGTTACTGTGTGAATGTTGCATTTAAAGTTGCCTCATCCACGAGAAAAACTAAACAAAACTTTCATATCTTACGGTCAAGGACCCACCATTCTTTTGGATTCTTCCTGAAGTACTTCAATTTTTCATCATTAAAAAGAAATATGATCAAGAACTTTATTGAGGCATTACGCTCCTTATAGGAACTATAGCAAAATATATCTATATTTAATAGAATCAGTTTAATACAAAAAAGATCTTTTATTTTTAATATTCAAAATGCAAAATATTAAACGAAACATTTTTACTTACATCAAGTGATAACAACTAAGCGTTGAGACAAACAAACAATGTTTGCCCGTATAGAAGTATTTGTAACTCCACAGGGACAAAAAACATTAAACAAACTTTAACAACTTTATAAGAAATTTTAACAAGAATCAAAACGTTTTTGTGGAAACTCTTTGCACACAAAAAAAAAAAAAAAAACAACAACAACAAAAACAAAAAGACAATGTGGGAGAAATATGAGCTAAATATACATGTGTATTAGTGCAAATACATACATGCATATATTTTTAAGAATTTGTATAGATGTGTAACCAACTCTGAGAGAAACAAATACAAAAAAAGAACGAAATCACATGAATAACTAAAAACGGAAATATTTTCTAAGGGAATTTTGAAATATTTTACTTGTGGCACTAATGTTTTTCTTTGCATACGTATGTATACAGTAGAATCTTAGATAACGGACAATTTGTTTTAATTGGAGAACTCAATATTATTTGAAAGTTAATCGACTAGAACAGCTCTGTATTCATACCGTATAGATATTGATATCGAGCTTAAGGATTTCTTTGATCACAGAGAAAATAATAACCACCTTGAAATGATTGTCTTTAATCTTATACAGACTCAAGACTAAAAGGGACATCTTTCCAAAGTGATACAATTTAATTTTTCCAATGATCCGCAGAACAGAATTGATTTTTTGGAAATAAGTCTGCTATTTTTGATTGGCTGTTTGAATTGGTTAAACACAGAAGAATTTGCATTTAAAATTTTTAACCCCATAGCTGGTCCATGGATGTTTGACAAACAATTTTACTTCGTAACTAAATATATGCAATATGCAATATAAGATCGGTCAAATATTTTTTGATAAATATAATATAGGAAAACCATGAGAGATAAATAACACATCTAATCATGCTTTTTGAAAGTGTCAACGGAGACTATAAGTAGATGAACATAATTGAGGCCCCATAATTTCGATCACGAACCATCTAAGGGGCCAAATTTTCAAAGTTTAAAGGCAGTACTCTCCTGTAATTACTATAACAAATTTCATATATCCAGCTGTTAGATTATGGTTCACTTTGCTATGGAATGTTTACTTTATTTTTCTAAAGATTATTTCGCAGGAGCAGTCTAAACTTCAAGACCTCAATGCAGTACAAATCACTTGCGTCTTCATTGCATAAGATTTGTATTTTAGCTTGAACTGGAATTTGTTACAATGTTTCAAGTCAAATCAACTGAATTATCTATGGACTGAAGTGTGTACTTAGTATCAACAGTGATAAATACAGCTGCCTATGAACCATATTTGTTCGTTGAACTCATTGTCGAGTAAAAAAATTAAAATAAGCTTAAACTTCAAAACAAAAGCCAAGGTTCTTGACCAATATAGATCTATGCGTTTCTACCATCCAGCAAAAAGTTTATTCACTGCAAATATTTTTATCATGTTAAATGTTTCCTTTTTGTGCATTGTTACACACATCTGTAGCATTAATTTTCAACTCCTGTATTCACTATCTCTAATATTTTATTTTGTAATTGTATTAGTATATACATATATACTGTACATTAAGGTGGGTCGAAAAAAATTTTGTTAGTCACCTCTTGGAATAAAAGAATATTTTCAGAAAAGCAAACTAAATTTTGCCATGCCCTAATATATAGCGTTGACTTTAAGTCCGATCAATACAAATTATATCCTTATTAATTATTAAATAAGAGCTCAATTTTGTTCTTTGATAAATTCCCGTTAAAGATAATTGCGATTTTGGATAAAAATTTTAGATTTTTAAGATTTACTCTGTCTATAAATAGTACAACGTTAGAGGAAAAGGATCCGAAATACCGGATGTAAGTATAAGAAGATGATGTCGGATTCATTAACTATCGAAGAACAAAATGTAGTCTGAAAAGAGCATCAGCTTTTCTTACATTTTAGGGAGTGACTAGCATAAATTTTTTGTTGCATGAGATCGACCCACCCTACTGTATATGTACCTACAATTGTATAATTTTTTATCAAAGATTGTAATTTTTTCTATTTTCTAACGATTTTTCTCAGTTTTTTAGTGTTGTTGCTGTTGTTTTTTTTCATGTTTGCATTTTTCATGTATTTTAAACATCAAATGTCAACAAAGACGACAAAGACTAACGACTTATGAATTAGTTTAATCGTTGTTTGTATTTGTAGAGTTTTTATTTACAGTGTTGTTTTCTGTGTGTGTGTATGCTTAAGAGTTTTTCTTCTATTTTACTCTAAGGACATGTGTAGGAAAACACATTAAAAGTAACGAATTTATATATAAACGAAAAAGACATTGTATAACCTTGGATCTTGCTCAAATATTAGAAATATTTAAGATAAGTTTTATTTTCTAAATCGTAAGTTATTGATTGAAACTTTCACATATGCGATATGAGTGTGATAAATAGTTGTTTGGTTTAAAGAAAGCAAAAGAAAAAACTACATTTACACTTGTGATATTTTTCTTATTTTCTTTAGAATTTATTATTTTTTATATATTTGAACTCACTTTTCCACTTAATTGCATATGAAATGAATGAAATGCAATTTTTTGATGTAGAAATGGATGATCTTTAATAGAGAAAATTTAAAATTTTATTATTTTAAAAGATTGTCTTAGTGTTAGTCCTTAGTTGAAGGATAGAAAAAGGCATAGAAAACATCTATAAAACATCTATAAAATTAAATAATTTGAAAAAAATATTAAATTTTGAAATTTTAAAATCAATAGGGATAATGCTTCATTTCATTAAAATATAACCCTTTTATATCCTTTTAATGTGCCCTTTATTGTAATAAATTTTGACGAAATGCTTTTAATTATTTATCATATGATTAGATATACATACACATAGAAAAAATCAATGTAAAATTAATTAAAATAAAAATTATTTTGCCTTTTTCAGTTATGATTTTGCTTTATAGATAAGAAATGTTAACTCATTCTTAAGATAAATTATTTTAACAACTTATAAAATTTTGAACCTTTGTCGGACATCTTTCCATTTACGTTTTTGTACAAATTTCAGTCACTTTGCTCGACAGGTAATGCATGTCCCTTTAAATTCTGTCACGCTTTTGGACACTTTTTTTGTGCTTTTCAATTTTCTTTTAACAAAAGCCCAATATCACTTCACTGGCCTTAGCACCGGGTAGTGTGGAGGATTTGCTTCATTGGTACAAATGTCACACTATATTTCTTGTAATATTCTAGGTTTTTTAACCATAGTGAAAGGATGCTATCAAGCCAAAGAGCAGGCTTTAATGCAAATATTCCTTGATGTAAATTTTGGTATTTATGGAGCCCGTTGTAACAAATAATTGGCTTCTTTTGCAGCAACTGCATATGCCAGCCATTCCAAGAGCTTTCTGGCAAAATTTGACCACTATTGGGTCTTTAACTTTTCTTCTATTGAGCATCAACAACAAAACATGTTTACCAGAAAGTTGCGAAAAATCTGTCAAAACATACGTCCCGTCATCCATTATATAAGAAAAGTAATTTAGAAGACTTAACTTCAATTTCCTTGTTCCGTTTTTGTCCTGTTTTTATTTAGATTTAACTTTTCGTACCAAATAGTTCATGCACTGAGTTAACGAACTCTTTTTTCTGGTTTTAGAAACATCATGAGTACCAAAACCAAATTTTCCTTTAACGGACAACTTCTGTACATTGAAAGCAGTTTGACGGCAGACCTAAGAATGCTTAGCAAAATATTTGTAGGACTGAGTTGGGTTTTGTTTTTGAAAATCCTTAATAATTTTAGAAGGCACTTTTTTCTGATCACTCCAATAAACTCAATTTTTAGTTCGTAAAATATTACAAATTATATTAAATTAATAATGTAATTTTTATTTATATAAAACTTCAATTTTTTTTAAATTTTAAAATATTTATTTTTCATAAATTGTAGTTTTATTCTTTTTTTGTTGTTGTTTTTCATTCTACACACATACTGAATTGACCTATTTTAAGCAAAAAATTAAAAGAAAAAAACCATTTTGTTATACATAAAGCTATTTATCTATATATGCATATATTATATATGTATGTGTATATGTATATGTGATGGAAATTTTTCATAAACTTTTACTTATTCATGGCAGTTTATTATTATTTTTTTGTTCATTTGCTTTTTTATTTTATCATTAATTAACAACAAATGTTGATTGTCACTGCTCTGAGAGACAACAAGAGCAGTTGCATAAAAAATAAAAAAAATATTAAAAAAAGTTTAATAAAAAATAAAAAAACAACATCCATTCGACTAAAATTAGTTATGGTTGTGTCACTTTTTTGGTTTGAAAAATAAATGAATGTTAAAAGCTAAAAAAAATTAACAAATAAAAAAGTAAATGCGATATAAAATATTATGATTTTTAGTCAATTACGTGTGTAAATATTTAATTGTAGATACATATTTGCATACAACTTTTATGGATTTTTTGTGTCTGTTTTCATGAAATTATTGTATTAAAATTAAATTTATTTTTTTGTGATCGAAAAATTAAAAATTGAAAGAAGTAATAATATTTAATATGCAGATATTTATGGATCTTAAATTATTGAGTCATTCCTTTTATCTGAACTAGGTTTTTTATGAACGGTCAAGTTCACCCGATACTGTTTTATAACACACTTCAAGAGTAGATATTTGAATGCTTGAACAAGATTTTGTAGTACCAATTTGGGATTTGTTGAATATTTAATATGCAGGTAGTTATGAATCTGAAATTAGGGTGACAATAAATTGTTGGTTTGCACATATTAGCATCTGTGAAGAGGTTTATATCATAGATTTGGACAAGTTAAATATTACTTGAGTCAATAATAATAAACTTGGTAATTTGGAAATGTCATACTTATTAAACATTTTACCAAGAAAAGTAGTGAGGAAGGTATTCTAACATTGTCATTCAGTATAATTTCAGTTTTTATCTGCCGATGATAAACTAATAAATTTGTTTTTATTATTCGCAGTCTTTTATTGGCGTATGATTGATATGTGTACAAATACATATGTTTTTATTAAGTATACTACCTGTACTACAATTATTTCACAATTAGTAGGTATAAAGTTATATTTACATTACTTTTAATGTACTTAGCCAAATTTGTACGATTTTTGGCAGGATAAAGAAGCTTACAAGAAAAGACGTAATAATTTGCATAATTTTATAATAAAGTTTATTTTGAATGATTTAATGCACCTTTTATAAAAAGGACAAACATTATTTACTGAAATTTACATCAAGAACTTTTTGGGAAAATTTGGCTGCTGTTTGGCCCTAAACTGTTTATTAACATTCTCTTGAGCATCATCAACGTAAAATTTTTGATCAGGAAGTTGAAATTTATAATATAATATAAATCATCATGGATGATTTTAATTAAAATAAGTTGTGATCAATTAATTATTTTATATAGTTTTTAATATATATACAATTCCTAAATACCATTTTTAAGGTAATTTTTCACAAAAAAGCTCCTTAATATTCTTAAACAATGTACCAAATTTTATAAAGATCGGCCAATTATATCCCGTATCTCTCAATATGTCACTTCTTAAAATCATTTAGGAATGCATAAATTTCATATATTATTTGATATTGAATTCAAATAATCCTTGAACAAAATTTAACAAGGGTTGGCCTATAATTTACTATAACTTCCATATAACACCACAAAAAAGTTTTAAAACTTAAAAATATCGCAAAAATTCTAGTAACAAATTAGTGTATTAAACTTCTTAGCAGAAATAAAAAAGTTAATGTGTACGTGGGTTGTTTTATAATTTTTGTTTTTACTATAAGTAACCAACAATGGGCAGGACCAACTATAATTTAGTTACTTGCGTTTTTATAAAGAGCAATTCTTACACAATTACTTTTTATACCCATCACAACATATGTGATTGGGGTGTTATGCGTTTTTGCTGGACAAAAAAATATATTGCTGCCAGCATTTCTAATTTCGAGTTAAAATAACTACTACAATATCTGTCTGGCTAACTGTCCATATATATCTTGTGAACAAAATGCATTTCGCAATATTAAATATATGTTGATTGAGATTGCGTTGTTCTTATCCTTGGAGTATAGAACATCCCTATTTGTTACTTGGCCAGCCATGGTTTCCTTCACCTTGAGGTGTCCACTCAAATGCTATTGTGGTTATATAATTCCGGGGGTTTTTCTGATAATATGGTTGATCCATCCCCATTTTCTGCGTCTTATTTGTATTATTATAAGTTCATGTTTTGTAATGTTGTTGATGTTTTATGAAAACCTGTAGTTTTTGCATGATGGAGTACCATAATAACAAGAATCAATATAAGTAGTACTAACTGAGTTGATTTTATGCATGAGCTGAATATTTTAATCTTTGTTTGTCTGGATATTTGCAGGCATTTCCATTTTGATCGTAGCCTTCTTGCATGTTGGATATCTTGTACGGGAATATAAAAAAATCATTCGCATAATCCAAATCTTCTAGTTGACGTGAGAGACTCTATATATTTTCCTTCTCTCTTTGAAGAGACTTCGCTCATTATAGCACGATTCATCCTTGTTTCATTTCATTTGTTTGGCTGATATTGCTCATAAAAGTTATATACAAAATAATTATAACAAAATTTTGTATACATAATATTCTAAAACAATATGTTAAATAATAAGAGGATCGTTCTATTATTTTTTGCCGCTTTCATACAACCACAACTTTTAAATATAAATTTTAAATGGAAAAATCGCAAATATGCATTGGTATTATAATAATATTTGGGATATCGTTTGTTTCCAAAAGCAATGCTGTTTATTCAGGATCCAGATAATTTTTAGTAAGTTGGAATATATTTAACTTTTTGATGTGATGATTTGAATCCTTGAACCGATTTTTCCAAACTTTGTTTTTTCTTAATTTTTTTCACTGTATTGTTCTGTGGAAAATCTTTGAACCATAGACCTTCTTTATATTTCATAATTGATACCGCTGATACTTGGAATATCCGATAACAGTTCATTAGTGGAAATATATTTTCGGTTAAGTTTTTTAGACGGATAAAACAATTTGTCAGAACTAAATTCGTTTCTTTCTGTGAAAACTACAAAATCTCTTTAACTATTATTTGTTATTGTTTCAAGGTTAAATTTAGAATAATAATAGTTATCACATGTTATTAAATTGTTCTTTAAAATCTTTTATCCTTAAAAGTTATTCAACATATGCACACATACACACAAAATGTGTTCATATTCATTTAAAGAAAGTTTTTTTCATATTGTGGTTAAATGAAGTAAGTACTTTTTGCCTACAGTTTGAATGGAATAAATATCATTTATTATACTTGAAATACATGTTGTCCTTGCAAAATAACAATTTGAAAGATGAAAAAATAAATTTTCAAATATGTGTAGAATTGGAAAACTATAGAAACAGTTATTTTATCACTCCTTTGCTCTAATGAATATTTCATGCACTCCATTAGAGGCAATTTTAAATCCCATGTGGTGTTGTCTCATGCATTTCATTACAAATTTTGGTTGCATGTCACACATATAAGTCTCGTAAAATCAAAATTATATGCTTAACATTATGAAATATTGTTGTCCTTCTGAAATGGCCGTACAAAGACTTAATAGTGTTTGTATAGCTGACATTGGCTATTATTTCTTTTTCATGTTTAGTTCTTGGCAATACAAAAAACGTGTACTTTCTTTACATTTTTTTCTCTGTACAAAATTGCAAACCATTATTATCATTAAGTGCATCATCTGTTTTAAGTAAAAATTTTCTCGTCTGCGTTGCAATGGCAACCCAGAAGTATGAATGTATGAAAATAAATTGTGAAAATTACAAAAGCCTGTGGTGCTTTGGCCACATCTCTGTCTAGCCAAGCATCATTTTAGCGTATTGTTTTATTTCACTTTATTATTTTTCCTTGTTGCATCTGACCTCAACTGGCAATGGGAATCATAAATATTTTGCCATTTGTTTTTTTTTCTGCTCTTTTTAACGAGTAATGAAAAGAAAGAAAACATGTTTGTTTTTCTGTGTGTCTTGATTGCAAGATAAAATTTTGAAAATTCAAGAGAATGGAAATTTAATTTCTATAGAAGATTTGAATCTGAATGATAAACTTAGAATTTTAGTGATTAGCAACCAAAGAAATAGATTGAGGTAAACAACGAAATTGACACAATTTAAAATTTACAACATTTTTGATTAAAAGATAATTTACTCATTTAAGAATATTTTTGGTAGATATATGAACTACTTGCTTTCACGCGTTTCTCTTTGCTGCACAAACATTCTCCTCAGTTTAAAATCTCGTAAGAAATTTCACAAATCAAAACGTGTATTAAAAAAATTAAGAAATGTACATTTTTGGCAAATGCTCCTGCCCTTTAATTTCATGGGAGCTACCTCTTCCCTTGATCCTAACCGTCCTACATTATGTCCAGTAAAACTCTTTGAAACTAAATTTTAGAACTTTTGCTGTTTAAGTTGTTTTTTGATATTTGATAATCACTATTTCCTTTGTATGGGGATATCGCTCCTTCTGGTCCTATCGGTTCTATATTTTGTTCACTAAAGTAGATCCTTGAGAAAGTGATTGGGGCCAAATTTGAGAACTCTCTCTGTTATAATCTTTTAGATATTTGATAATCATTATTAGCCTTGTATGAGGGTCTCTCCCTCTGGTCCTATCCGCCCAACATTTTGACCAGTAAAAATATCCTTGGGAAAGTAATTGAAAACAATTTGAATACTCCTGCTTTTGCAGTTTTTTGGATATTCGATATTTGCTTTTTATGGGGATACCTTCCCCTTGATCCTGCCCGTCCTATATTTGGAGCAGTAAAATTAATTCTTGAGAAAGTGTTTGGGGTCGAATTTGAAAACATGTGCTGTTATTATTCTATAGATATTAGATTTTAATTCTGTCCAGTAAAACACTTAAAAAATTAATTGGGACCAAATTTGAAAACTCTCCGCCTCACTTTCTATATTGTGCAACAGTTTCTTGATAAAGTGGTTGGGACTAAATTTATAAATTTTAGTTGAAGTGGTTGTTTAAATATTCTAAGATTAATATTTATTTTTTTGTATGGGGGCTATTCTTCCCCTAATTCTATCCGCCCCACATTTGGTCTAGTTAAACAGTTTTTGGATAAAGTGGTTGGAAGTTCTCGCTGTAATATTTCTTTAGATATTCGATAATCAATATTTGCTTTGTATGGGGGATACCTCTCTCCTTGGTCTCATTGAATTTTTATAGTCTATATTTCGGGTATATGGGGATTATTCTGTGATAATTTCTGCAAAATCAGTCCAGAAGTTTAGCTGTCTATAAGTCCCAAACAACCAAAGAAATGAACAAAAACAGACAGACCAACAAACACACATTCATTTTTATATATGTAGATGTAGTTTATTGCAAATTCTAATAAATTAGGTGACCAGTTTTCAAGGTAACTGTTTTCATAAATTAGGCGACCAGTTTTGAAGGATACTACATTTCTTTTGTATCTGTAAAAAACCCGTGCCAGTTCAATAAATTGTACGAAGAACAAGTACATATGTCATTTTTTTGTATATGATTTTATTACAAAACTAACATTTCTATGAGATACCATAAAAAATTATATACTGAGAACTTATATCTCCTTATATACTTAAATAATTTATTGTAATATAAATATATTTGAGCGTTTTTTGAACTTAAATTTATGTTTTGAAATGGGTCTTGTATAGAATCATATGGTGCTCGCTGTTCATAGAATTTTAATATTACAAAATTTGGAATATTAAAAATATTTCTTAAACCAAATATCGAAAAATGTTTTTATATATAGAAATTCTATTGGCTTAAAATACCTTTTTAAGAAGACATTGCAAATGTCCTGCATGTGTTAGTGGATATTATAATAAAGTGATAGTAGGGTAAAACTGACTATGTAATTTCCTACACAATGACCCTCACATATATCAGAGATTTATAAAATATTATGAAATGATTTTGCATAATTTTTTTCTTAGATAAAAAATATTATGACAATACGATCTTTATGAAGCGGGTATGTAAGATAGCTACCCCACAGTGGTACCAACACCTTATTTTGAAGAAACACTGTATTTGAATTTGAATATTTTTTAAGAAATTTTACATGAAGAAGCACATGCGTTTTTTGGGTCTGAGGCCGGGAAAATACCCACGAAAATGGTCACATCCAAGATCGTATCCGAGGTTTTAGGGAAGGAAGTACTCCCCTGACCTCGAGAGGAGTTAGAAACTGCTCCAAAAATACCTTGTGCAAAATTTCACAAACAAATGTTTAACGGTTATAAAGAAAAGCAACATTACAAAGAAAACGGCGGCACATACAGTATTGATCAAAATCTATGTCACTTTTTTTCCTGTAAAAACTCTATTAATGAATTAATGAAAACTTTTTTTTACAATATGCCTTCTATTCAAAAGTGTCAAGAAAAAATAATTTCAATTTTCATGGAAACTATTACACAACAAAACTATACAAACTTAAAAATTAACTTTTTGAAACTTAAGCAACTTTAAATATTTCGTATAAATTGTTTCTTTGCTTTTGAACTCATCGCACTTTTTGGCATTAATTGTTTATCATCTTAAGTTTATTTCTGAAGCATCGAACTCTATCTCTCCCTTTAGAACCAATAGGGTTTATAAATGTGATTCAAGTCTGGAGACTAGGGATCCCATTAGTTTGTAATTAATTTTTGACCAACTTAAGTTAATACTTCATGTCATTGCAATGCTGAAACATCCATCGTAATGGTTTCTTTCCTCTGATTTAATCATATTGAGAACCACAATTATAATTTAAAAGTGAAAGAGATTGAGTACAATGTTTTAGATGTTATCTGGAGCTGATAAACTGCCTAAAATCATATTCTTAAGCGATGCCATAGTTTTAAGCCAAAATAATATCTTTGTCACAGTAAAGGTATTGAGAAATATTTAGAATATTTATGTAAAATATATAAAATATTAGCTTTTGATCGGTGCACGGTGCTGCACAAAAATTTTCTTCAGTCTCAGTTCTTGAAAGAAATTTCATGACATTTAAGAGATTTCATGCAGCAGGAATTTTTCGAAATCCCCTGATCCTGTCCATTTTAAAATGTTCTCAAAAATCGTTTCCAAGGAAAGTGAAAAAATATGGAAACTCCAGATGAAATAGTTCCTTAGACATTCGATAATCAATATTTGCTTCGTATGAAGCGAATTATTCCCCCTGGTACTATCCGTCCTACATCTTGTCCAGTAAAGCAGATCCTTGAAAAAGTAAATGGGGCTATATTTGAAATTTCTCGCTGCTATAGTTCTTGAGATATTCGATAATCAATATTTGCTTTGTATTGAAGAAACCCTTTCGTCTTTCCTATAATCATATTTTTAAGCGATGCCTAAATATATATATTTTAAAGAATGTGCATTGAATTTAAAAGAAAATTAAAATGTTATTTTATATTAAAAGAACTAAAAAAAATATTAAAAAATATGTTTTGTTTTTTTATAAATATCTGTTAAACTATATGAGAGAATTTTAAATTAATTTCAATAAAATCATAAATGAAATTTTCGCGATTAAAAAAAAAACTTTTTCACAGGGTGACTAATTTTGGAGATACACTTCTCGATCGCATTATCCGTAGAAATATGTCCTTCCCCAAATTAATTGGAAAGCACCTTAGAAATATCCGTATGGAGCTTCGTTAGAAAATATTCAATAGTTACAAAGTTACAGAATTATTAACGAAAAAGCGTTTTGGAATCATTATGCTTTCAATGATAATTGCAGTGTTATTTTCCTTTATAAAATTGTTTATTCTGACGCAAATATTTTAATATAGTTTATTCATAATATTTATATTATTTTTCAATTTTTATGTATATTAAATGATATATAGACCACCCCAATACGTATGATTAATGTTTATTTATAAAACAATTAATATTAAATATACGTTACCACTTTCACCACCAATTCATGTTTTGTTGATTTATTTTTAAAAATAATAAAATGAAATAATCTAAATCTATAAACCATTAATAAATATAAAAAAATATATTTTAGTTTTTTATTATTAAATATTAATTTATTTGCATGATTTTTCCATTACAGAGAATTAAGAAAAAAAAAAATCAAATAATTAACTATTGGTAACTCATTTGTTAAACATGAGAATTATTTTTATCAATTTAGAATTGGATGTTATAATTATTACAAAACTAATAACTATATTTAAAATAATATTTATGTATTTATATATTTAAAGTGTGTATGTGTGTGTTTTTTTAATCTATTAATTTGTTATTGATGTCATTGATAATAATGTATTTAATTATAGTGAATAAAATCGTTACTAATGTGCCAACATGTGTTAATTCCGACACAAAACATAATACTATTATAGACAATTTGAAAAAAAAAAAAACAAAAATACAATGCTTTATATATACAAGTATATGTATGTGTAATTAATACAAATACATATAAATACAAACTAATTTGAATACATAAACAAAAACACTAATAATAGTAGTGTTAAATGGATTTTACTTAAAACATACAAATACTCACACTTATAAAATTATTTTCAAATAATCACTGCATACATACACAATAACACACATCACACAATCACAGCTATATTGTTATTTTAGTGTGATGTGTGTTTTTATAAACAACAACAACAACAACAAAAAAAAAAAAAAAGAGAAGAGAAATAATAACACAAATGTTTATTGTAAATTCATATTGTCTATAATTGATTAATGATAAACCGGAAATATTAAATTTTCCATGTTTTTGCTTGTTTGTTTACAAGCTTGTATAAATGTGTGCTTGCATGTGTATGTGTATATGTGTTTGTTTATTTGATAATAAATCTTTCAATTACAGTTTAATTTTGTATATGTAGTTAAATCTAATTAAAATGAAAATCCAATATCTCTATTTATGCACTTAGTACTTACGTTATTTAAAGTTATTTGCACTCACATGTATATTAATTTACAAAATCCCCACTATATGACCGCGAGTTCAACGGAAATCGTCGATATATATTATTTTTTATAAAGTAGTATCATTTTATTATAACATCATTTTGTCAGAGCAGTTAATGCCATAGTTTTAAGCCAAAATAATATCTTTGTCACAGTAAAGGTATTTAGAAATATTTAGAATATTTATGTGAACTATATAAAATGTTAGCTTTTGCTCGGTGTACTTTGCTGCACAAAAATTTTCTTCAGTCTCAGTTCTTGAAAGAAATTTCATGACACTAAAGAGAGAGCAGGAATTTTTCGAAATCCCCTAATCCTGTCCATTCTAAATGTTCCCAAAAATCGTTTCCAAGGAAAGTGAAAAAATTGGGAAACTCCAGGTGAAATAGTTTCTTAGACATTTGATAATCAATATTTGCTTTCTTCCCCCTGGTACTATCCGCCCTATATCTTGTCCAGTAAAGCAGATCCTTGAGAGAGTAATTGGGGCTATATTTGAAATTTCCCGCTGCTATAGTTCTTGAGATATTCGATAATCAATATTTGCTTTGTATTGAGGAAACCCTTTCGACTTTCCTATCCGACCAACATTTTGTTAAGTAAAACAGATCCACGAGAAAAAAAAACTCGTTGTTTTAATTCCTTATATACTCGATAATTAATTATTATTCTGTATAGGGGGTACCCCTCCTCGTAGTCCTGTCTGATTTTTAATAGCCTTTGTTTCGAAATCGGTCCAGTGGCCCCAAACAAACATAGATTAATTTTTATATATAGATAATATCTTTTTTTTTATTAAATGGTTCTGTATAAAGAGAAATAACATCAAAAGTAAATTGCAATCACTGCAGGATTAATAATATATATGATAATTATTCTATTCCCTTTGCTACTTATAAAATTATATTTAAAATTAATAATAATTCACAGAAAGTTAATTTGAATATACAGT
Organism: Cochliomyia hominivorax; assembly: GCA_004302925.2. Lineage (NCBI taxonomy): Eukaryota > Metazoa > Arthropoda > Insecta > Diptera > Calliphoridae > Cochliomyia > Cochliomyia hominivorax. The sequence goes on from PYHX02000467.1 coordinate 60,898,855, forward strand.
CCATGTCATGAGAATAGAGCCACAATAATCTGTAATGTTAATTCTAGGAAATTTCATTTCACAGAATGTTGTGAGAAGGTAACTGTCCAAAATAAGTAGAATTTAATTGTATACAATTAAGAGTGTAATAGTCTGTTAAGATTGACTATATAATTCAATTTCGCAGCCATATAATTTTTCATTAAATCGACTCAGAAAATTATTTTAGATCCAACCGTATAAACATTAATTCTTGAGTATTTAAACTTATATTCCATTTATACGACAAGTCAATATACTCAAATTCTAGTAGTCTGCAGTGCAATTAGGTACAATGTATCCAGTTCTTGGTATCCAGCGAATTCATTTGCTTCAGTCTATTAAGAATAGTTTATGCTGTTTAATATAAATATTTAAAAGTGCAATATCAATTTCAATGACAATGTCGGAGAAGATCTTATGGTTCCCTTTAAACTGCGTGACAGAAGCTTGTCTTTAAGCAAACGGTCACCATACATAAGAAGCGACTGGTAACTGCTATTATTAAAGCAAATAGAATGATTTTGGTTTTAAAGTGCAGCTCATGATATTTTAATTTTTTTGCTTGAAGGTTATTCTCTTAATTCGGTCTGCTATTCGGGAAAGAATACTAAGTAACTTTAAAATTTTGTAAGATAAATAGCACCTTTAGGAAGTTATCCAAAATAATTCATAAGGTCTTAAGGAATATACGATCTGTCAAAATTATCAATATACAGATAAACGTCATCTGGATTTCTATCTAAAGTGCATCATCTGAAATGTATTAAAATTAAAGTCCTCAGTTATTTTTCTGAGGTTAAATGTTCTTGTTTGGAAAAAAACGTTTTCAGCCTCGAATGTACATAATAGTCTTCAATATTTCTATAATATGATGTATATATCAGCAATCGTTCAAAACTGTTGCTATATATATTTTTTGTATATTTTCGTGATATCGACCTAATAAAACTGTTTTATTTACCAAAATAAAACTACATATTTAATTTTTTGTACTTCAGAATTTCTTTATTATCATGCATTACGTTAATGGCAGTAGAGAACACCGGGTGTTTGTTAGACAGTTATAAATAAAAAGTTCCATCTTAAATGTTTGTAAATAAAAGATAAATCCGTTCCACTATTAAGTTTATTTTAAATGAGTATAGAAGTACTTGTATTCATATGTTTATGTGTGCGTTAGTATTTTTTCACAATAAACTATTTTATCACGTTTTTTCAATCTCAACTCTGATGACCCTAATCAAATTTCACCTGATGTCACATAACTTTTTGACAAAAAGAAATTTCATTCAATCTTAACTCGTGATTTTTGCCATAAGACTTAATGCCATATGTTGCTCATATACAAATACATACACACTCTCTTATATATTATATGTATGAAAATGTATATGTATAGAAATTTGTAGTTTTATGCGAAAAGTATGAGAGAAAAGTGTAGAAAGTTTGGTGTTTATCCAATGGTTTAACTTTGATTACAAATTCGAATATATAAATAAACATATTTATATATACAAATAAATGTTTAGTTGAAAGTTTATTCATATATTAAGTATTTTTGTTGTACAGTGTTTATGAAAAAATAATATTCCCAACATAAATTGTATAACAGTAATTTTGGAACTTTAGTTTGTTATATTAAAAAAGTATGTTTTCTTTTGATAGACACTGTATTTATAATCGTTTGTATCTGTTGATTGTGTCCTTAAATTTAAATGTTTGTAGCATATGTTTTACTTACACTGTAACTACGTGTATTAAAATTTAGTTTTAAATATTACAAGAGAGATTTAAATTAAGTTAAATAGGCGTATTATTTTAATGAATTTTGTATGTAACATTTGTCGGCAAAGAAAACAAACGTAACCTAAATAAAATTACATTACGTTGAGATATTGTATCTTTGTTGAATTAAAATATTTATTTAGAAATGTTTGTACTCTTTGTATTTCAAATCTAACATTTATCTTTTAATGTCCTAATTTAATTTTGTTAAAATAAAAGAATCAAGAAAATACTTAAATTTATGAAAGTTATAATCGACCATGCCTGATTAAGTAATATCTTACTAAATAGGAAATATTCTTGACATTATATTCTGCTCATTTTAACTACTAACGACTGCAACATTTGTTTAGATGAAATAGTGAAACATTAATTTCAGTTAGTTTTTAATTTTTCTAAGAATGTTTATTATTTTGTTTGCAGCTAGACTGTAGACCTTAATGAGCTTTTATGGTCATTAAACATACAGACGGAATTTATTTTAGTTAAAGAAAATAGACAAAAAGTAGTGGACGTAATTAGAGAAACATAGAGATCTGGTTACCCAAAGGCCACAGCCCGTTCAGGAATTGTTGGTTAAATCACTTTATTTATGATTGCTGTTTTGAACATTCATAAAATAGGTGTTTGATTGATCTGTTGTGTCTGATTCCTATTTACCTATTATGTTTCCTATATGTCAGAAATCCAATGATTTTTAGGTAAACTCTTTTCCAAAATAAAGTTCCCAATGTAAAAGAACCCCATCGGTGGCTTAAACTTCTCATAACTGTTTAGTGCTGAATCTCCACGAGCCAATCTATTGGTTATGTCATTACATTAATGGTGTTGCAGCTTCATATTGTGATCATAATTATAATGTAATGTAATTATTGAGTCCACGCGGCGCCCTTCTACATCACTGAAAAGCGAAAAAAGTACTAAATGCTTTCAGTTTTGCTTGCGTATCAACATAAATGTCCTCTCTCAACGTATTTCCGTAACAACACTCTGCCTTTCAATACCCCATGGATTTTGGCCTGAAATACGCAGCACTCGTCGAGCAGTTTATGAAACCTGCCGACAGGATAGATACCCGAACCTGTGCCTACCTTCAGCCTCAAACCATCACAGATTTCGAATATCCACCGAAATCGAGGTCACTTCTGATGTAATCAGATAACTATCTGGCATCTTTATATTAATTCCAATTATGACTTACGGTGGTGTGTTAATGACCAATTCTACTACACCTTATATAAGAGGCTTTAAAATCCATTTTTTCTTTGCAGAATTGATACTTAATTCTCTTCTTTGTGCCTATGAGGCTTGATAATCAACGTCTCAAATACATCCCGGTAATTAGAATAACCACATTATAACAACTTCCTACCCCTTTGCCTCAAACTGTCTCAAAATGACATTAGCAATTGCAGCAGACTGAGACTAGTGTTCCCCTCGATATAGCCCACCCACGTTATGAAGGGCGTGAAGCGTGCTACCTGGGGCTCTGGAACCAATCGCAATCGTCAGGTACAGAAAAACGATAAGCTGCTTGGTCTGAAATGCTTAGATTCTGAGTTCTAGAATTTTCACCACTTAGGCATAATTCTATGTGGGTCGGTCCATAAAGTTCATGTCTGCATCATAATTTAGGATTTTAACCCATTATTACTCTCTTCACAATTTTAAATAAAAAAGTTCTTTAGATATTTTAGAAAATTAGACTTGTTTCTTTTTTCCACCTCTATCAATGCAAATGATTGATTGATTGATTGATTGATTGATTGATTGATTGATTGATATTTTATTAAGTATACGCCTGTGAGTACTATAAAAGACTTTTATTAGTGATGAAATGATTATTACATTTATTTAATTTAAAATATAATATTTTTAATTTTTTTGATTTAATTTAAAATATTTTTAATTTAAATATGTTTGTTCATATCAATTAAAAATTCAATCAGATTAGTCTAACAAAATTTTAGAATATTTCTCCATATTATTGAATAAAACTCATATTCAATAAATACACTCATTCACATACAAACATGCACATAATAATTTGATTTAATTTCAATTTGTCAATCAAAATTGATATTAAATTAATTGCATTTTATATTATACAAATATCTGCAGTTGTATAAGACTTATTTATTTGTGCCATTTATTTCAATTGTACTAAAATTGTGGCATGCCACATTTTGTATTATTCTGCGTTTTACGAAACGAAATGTTTTGTAAAAGCGTGAAGATTTACACATTGTAAATGTTTTTCAAACTATTTTAATATTAAAATCTATTGTTTCCGTCATTCTCTCTACTCTTTGCATTTTAGTAGAAGTGTTTGCTTGTTTATATGTATGTTTGTGTGTGCGAGTATTTATATAAGTGTGTTTTTGAAGTGTCATTGTAAAGATTTTAATTATTAAGCTTTTGTCACTTGTGCAAATGTATCTTCTAATGCAGCTGCTCTTTTTTTGAAGAGATACAATTACATTTCTAAAATAAAGTTTTCTTTCTAAGTGCGAATATAACAAATAAATCTACAACAACTGCTTATACAACTAAAATTGTTATATTGGTTTCGTTTAGGTGTTATATTGACAAGAAAATTTATGTGAAAATGTATGTTAATTTTTATGTGCATAAATATATTTCGAATCTATTTTAAAGTATATTTGCAGTAAATTTGTTAATTTTAAATATACGATACAAACACATTTGCTACTGCACAATGGGGAAAAAAGTCTTATACATATAAGCAAATGTATATCACTCCACTATTTACACAACAAGTACGAAGTTATAGTTCGTGAAGACCGACTATTTTATACACTACACCATATAGTTGATTATAATTGGTAGCTATCAAAAATAAATAAACCACCGTCGTATAAAAATATTTTTTAATAATGCTTAAAAGTGCATTTTATTATAATGGAACTAATATTCCGTGAATGGAGATATATGTATAGAAATTTATATATTAAAAGTATGAGAGAAAAGTGTAGATCTTTGAGCGATATGTGAAAGCAAGAAAATTCGCATATCGATTTTTGATTATATTTGTTTTGATTTGACCTTTTCTTATTACAATAACAACGTATATTGTTGTATGAAACCTATGAACCTCGTATAATTTTGCATGTGCCTTATTTTTATTAAAATCGCTTAATATTTAGGCCTCTTATGATCTTACATCTCCATTCCTGGAGGGAAATTTCTATGACGGCTAGTTGAAATGGTAAACAACCATTTGTGGTGGTGTATGGTATAAATGGTTCAATGTAAAAGTCCATTAATTAATTTATTGAATATTTAGTTAACATTTAAATTCAAATGATTGTTAAGTGTAAGGACCCTCGAGTATTATTTAATTTAAGAAATTGGAAGAATGAAAAATAAGTGTAAGTATCTTTATTTTTTTTCACAAACTTTGTGTTGCTTCGTCTGTCACTGCATCGTAGTAACTGTTGTAGCGTTATTGCTGTAGAAAAGAATCTGTAGAGAAGCATCAGAATTTGCATACTGTAGTATATCGTTTAGTTGATGGTCTTGAATAATTGAATAAACTTTTTTGCAATAAAAAATCTCTCACCAATGACAATTCAAAAAATGTTTCAAATTTGATATTCAGATTTTTTTGTATAACGTTTATTCGTTTATAGTTTGTATTATGGTGTGACATTAACAGATAGAAGAATAGTTAGCAGCAATGTTATATGCCCTGTGTGTACAAGTTATGGCTCAATATGATTTTTGTGGTAATAAGGAACATTTTTTAGATGTTTAAATCCTAAACTTGTGCAAATAAACATTTTCCCATATGATTTTTAATTTAAGACGGCGAATTTTTTCTGTAGATTTTGTATAAAATTTCAAATAATTTTAAACAAAAAACATTCATTTTATATATCTTGAACAAAATCATATCAAATCAGGAATTGAAATATACCTTTATCGCATTAATACATGTTCGTAAAAATAAATTTGCGTATTTTAGATAAAAAGTTTATAGAGAATAATTTTTTTACAGATTAAAAATTCAAAAAAGTTGATCAGCATGCTTGTAAATGTTGCCATAAAAACTTTAAAGTGCAAGAAATGTGAATATATTTATTGCAATTTATATAAACCAATTCAATTCAATTCTCTTAAACTTTCAGGTGAATGTAATATTCTGCAGGTTGAGATTGCTGCAATTCCAAGAGCGACTAACTGGCTAAGGTATTTTAAGATATACGGCCAAGATATCATTTATATGGACGGAAATACCTCAATTAAGTTCCCTAACGGGTATCGAATCTTGTCCGGAATGGCAGAGCATTCCAATATTGCACTTGTTTGGGTGTGAGGACACGAGACCAATCGGGGTAATCTGAAGCCTGATGTATTAGCGATTTTAGGACCTAATCTCTCGGATGGGGTTACCGATTATCTGAGCGGTTTACCACTTGCCGCTTGTAGAAAGCGCGTAGAGGAGTTCGACAGAGCGCAACAACGATGACTGAATGAAATGTGTTTGACTACAAGGATGATTGGCCGCGACTAGATGGGATGAGAAAATCATTCCTACTCTATATCCAGAAGAATCGCCTGAGAGACATAGTAGCAAGTGTCTTGTAGAAGGTATGTAGAGGAGCGCAACAACGATGGCTGAATGAAACATATTTGATTACAAGGATGATTTCACTGCAATTGGATGAAGGAATCAAATTCAATGAAATTTGGGCAGACAGTTTTCCTAAATTTGCTAAATTTCTTAAAATAATTTCTTTTAACGATTATTTTAAGAAATATCTTCAATATATGTTATAGTATTTAATAACAGCAGCCACTAAAGTTCGCTGCTAGGAATGTCAAATTAAATTGCTCTATTTGAGACAATTATTGTATCCAATTTATTGTAGTTATATGACGACATATGGAGTAATTCTCTCCAAGTTCAAAGCAGATATTTCTCTAATTAACTTAAATAAACCAATCTTTAATTATATTAAATATTATTAGTTTTGGAAAGTATGTGTGGTGAAATATAAAACAGATTTATATATATTCTTCCATATGGTGAACTTGTCCCTTATTATATTTTTATATGTCGTTTTATACTGTTGAAATTCCGCACAATTATTTTTTAAATTGTCATCCTTATAAATTAATAAAACTCTTAAATATTCAAAGAAATTTTCTGCCAATAATTTTTTGCATTAACATAGAATTCCTTTTCAGAATGGCATATTCCTAAGCTTTCAAGCTGAAGTTTGATTCGTGAAGATTTTTGTAAAATATAATTAGTGAACTGAATATAAGGTTTGGATCAATCAAAGCATACTTGTTCTATATCGCCCCAAATTATCTTAGAAAATGTTCTTAACTTATATTACCAACCAAACCTTTGTGTACAGGTATCCAAGGAACAGTTTTTGGTTGTTATTGCTATAATCGTAAAGAAATTGGATATCATTAAAGAAATATATACTATAATCATAAATAGTAAATTAACTAAACTTACTTGCAAGACCTTAACATGCTTTGGTAGCCAAAACCGTTATTTGATTCCTGGTTCTTCAACATAGTTTTATCCTATTTCCATATTTTTAAACATCCATGAATCAACACTTCCCATTAGGCGTTTTACAAAGTCGGCTTTGAAAGTAATGGAATAAAATCTATAATAAATAAATATTAAAAACTCTTCTGACATCATTTTAAAGTACTAAACTAAAAAAAATAGGTCTCTGTATTTGTTTGTCTGTTTGTTTGTTTATCTATTTTTTGTTTATTTATTTGTTTCTTTGTTTAGGACATATAGGCAGCTAAACCATTAGACCGATTTTGCTGAAATTTTCACAAAATGATCCCAACATATCCAAAAGGAACATAGACTATAAAAAATTTCGGTAGAATCAGATGGGGAGGTATCCCTATGCAAAGCAAATTTTATTGATCGAATTTCTAAAGAACTATTAAAGCGAAAGTTTAAAAAATCAGTCACTGTCTTACTGCACAATCCATAAGACGGATAAGTTCCCCTATAAAAGGCCAATTTTAATTATAAACATGTAAGGAGATATTATGGCGAAAGAATTAAAATTTGGTCCCAATCACTTTTTAAAGGAATTTATTTACTGGACAGAATTAGGATATGATCAGGGGGAGAGGTAATTTCCAAAAAAGCTTAATATTATTTATTAACTTTCAAAAAACCTATTAAGGAGAAATTGTCAAGATTTCATTCTAATTTCAAAGGAATAGTTGTACTTGTAACAGGCATTCAAAAGCAGATATTTGTAATCGAATATATGAATATCCTTATATGATTCTTTAATACACGTCGCGATTTTATTTTATATTTTTTTTTGGAAAGGAAAGCCAAGAAAAGAAGAACAGCTTCACTCTTGAAATTTGAAGGTTTATGTCTGTTGAAATTTAATTAAGAACCAAAATGCTGACAAGGTATTGTTGATCAATAATCCACTACTGTATGAATTTTATCATTCACTTTATATATTAATTTATCTTCATACTTCATTTAGAATTTCTAGTGCAGAAGTATTATTTATTATGTCTTTTCAAATGAATGTGTTCACTGATTTACTAATATTGTATCAGTAGTGTAGTTATAGTTTATCTGCATTTTCGATTTCATTTTATTTCAAATAGAAATTCGAAAATTGTACAGCCCAGTTAAATAATTCCATTTGCATATTTATCTGTCTACAGTGATATAAATTTTGAGTACGAATATGAATTATCTACAATTTTTTTCTGCTGCCGCTGCTGCTGTTGTAGTAATTTTATAGCTAAATTGTATTTTGTGCTAAATGTCAAATTGTTTATTCATGACGCTTTATGATGGTATATATTGGTGGTTTAGATATAAATTTTGCAATGTTCGTTCTACAATTACAATTATACTTTATTACAAGAAGGGGAAAAATAGAAAAAAAAAAGATTTCATAAACACAATTGTTTTCATAATCGCTTAATTGAAAAAGAGCTTTTAAAAATATATAAACAACAACAATAAAATAAAAAGCAAAATCAAGTATAATAAACCATAAATTGTCACAAATGCAATTATAATAAAATTATTACTATTATTACCATTATTATCATTATCATGAGTAAATGGAATACAAATTTACAATTTATTGTTATATAACAAGCTTATGAATAGAAATACTTAATGGATTTAAATTATATATTTTAAAGTTTTTAAGTAGTTTTAAAATTTATTTTATTTTAGGTTTAATTAATTAGTTTATTATTATTGTAATAGGAAATCCTCTTCTCTTTGAACAGGTATCGGCGCTATGTCCTCCGAAACCTGTTCAAAGAAGAAGTGATAGTTCTACATACTCATACATAAATTATTATCTAGATTCTTTCTCTCAATTAGTTTTAATGTATAGTTTATCGTGTCGATCATTCTTTATATGTATGAACAGCAATAGACATTTCTTCAGAGTTTTCAATCGTAGTTTCACAACAAAAGCAACATAGTCTATTAACAGAAAATTTCCAGAATATTCGGTTATTTGATATCGATCGAAATTCGTTAAAGCATTAATAGGTTTTGCTCTGTCTGGTCCCTCTTCCGACAATTTTTAGTATTCTGGGCAATGTTTGGGTGCCATTCAACAGCTATGTGGCATTTTTTAAAGCTTTCGCAATCTTCCCATGACATGTGACACGCTTTCACCAAAGGATATCACCTAGTACTTATGAGTACGGTATAAAATGTTATGGCGTATAATCAGGAGCATTACTGATTTTAAAATATAAATATATAGATTTTAATGTAACTTAAGTGATTAAGAGTTGAAGCATTTATAGCGTAAATAAATATATGTTGACTTTGAAGTAGCCCTGGTAAAAATTGCTGGCTATTTCATCAAAAATTGCATCTGTCCACGTGAATCAATTTCATTTTAAAACTTCAAATAAAACTTTAAAACTTATTTCAAAATTATGGATCATATATATTAGACAGAACTTACTCAAATCTGGCCTGACTATTTTTTATTGTCTTGAAAATTTTTTGTATTTAAGACCAGGAAAAGTAGATAAGTATATTAAAAGATATAAGCGGTGTTTGAAACGACCATGTCCAAAGAAGTTTTTAATAATTGGACTGGGGTTTTAAATATAACTTTCTACTAATAAAAATCTGAATCGATTTAGCTATGTCAGTCTGTCTATTATTGTCACGTTCACATCCGCAATAATTGACAGAGCTCAATCAAATCTGGCCTGAGTATTCTGTTATTGTCCTAAAAAAATTTCATATTTAAGATTGGCAAAAGTACTTCAGTATAATAAAAGATATAGAACGATAAGTTCAAGAGAAGAATCTTCCTATAATTTTCAAATTAAGTATATATATCTAATTATCATTCCAAAAATTATCAAAATCGGTTTGAGTGAAAAAAGTTATAGGCAAACAAATAAATAATATAATGTCTTATTAAGTGTTCTTGTGTGTGTCTTATATTGTATGGGTGTGTATATACAAACACCGTGTATTTACGAAATATAATAGAGAAACTTCATATACGTTTGTGGAGAATTTGTCATAGAAAAACAATTCCCGAATTTCGTTGAACTTTTTTTTAAATTTCTATAAATTTTGCAATTTGAGCCGACAAAGAAAAAAAACATGGGTTTGTTAATCATAATTAATGCCTCGAATTTGGTAACTACTATCCTTTTTTCCTCTTTATGTATATCGAATTAACTTCTAACGTGTTGAAAACGTCAGCTTTCCTCATTCCATCGGAAAACCCCATAATGACAAATGAAATTATTTTAGATTTACGGAACACAAAATATTCTGCATATAGAATAATCATTTTTAACTTTCTACAAATCAAAATGGCTGAGAAAAATAATGTAGAATTTTAATGTTTCCTAGAATTTGGACCACCCGCTCAGAAATTGGAAATTTATTTTTATTTTATGTTTTGTATATAATGCGAAATATAAGTAAATAGATAATATTTATTTCATATTTAAAATATTCATGAACTTCTTTATTAACCCATTCTGGCAGTTCTTCTTTATTTAAATCTTCCTTCTCATACCCAACGCCTAACAGCTTCTCAATCTGTTTTATCACCAACGCACAAAAGTTGAAATATATTTATAAATATTTTGTTGTTGTTGTTGTTGTTTTTTTCTATTTTTTCCCGAAACACAAACTATTACTTATTTATATAAAATAGTTTTTCGTTATTGTTTAATGGCTTCTGAATAATTTAATAGACATGAAGTTCGTATTGTGCATCCAAAAAAATAAAACTTTGTTTTAAACTCCATAAATAGTATATAGTTGTTGTTATCGTAATAGTACTAGTACATGCATATAAATATATAAACAATATTGTTTTTGGTTTTTATAATTTTTGGTTGCTCTTTGTGTTTGTCAGTGTAGATAAGGATGTTAATTAAAATGTATAGTTTTTTTTTTTTTTAATTTTAACTTTTTTTGTTATTTATAATTTGTTCAAAGTTTTTAGTTTTTGCTTTTTATTTTTTTTGTAATTTTTAATTAATTTTGCTTCTGTAGAAGAGATTTTAGTGAAAGCAATTTTAGAGTTTTTTCTGAGCGTATACTTAATAAATGGCATTTAATATTACGTATACGTAATTTTTATGTGGTACTTTAATGTTTTTTAGGAAATAATGACTTTTTGATATTAATTATTTTAGTTTAATATTTTATGAATTGAAATGGTAGAGAACAAATTATGCAATTAAAATATTAAATAGCAATTTCATCTGACACATTGACTGACACATCTAGAAAATAATATTGACACTAGTTCGAAATTTGCGTTTCTGATTCATAAATAATTATAGATTTTAGAATCGAAAAAATATCTATATAAAATTTTGTTTCCTATTTTTGAAGGATATATTTCAAATTCACATTTTTATCCTTGACACACTAAAAAATTTGTTAGTCCATTCAGAGCAAATATTATTTATGAATTATTAATAGAACTTCACTTTTCTGACGAACTTTTTTTTTAGGATAAATACAATGTGGTCATTCTATAGAATGTGTAAAAATAAGTAAAAATTTCAAAATTTAGTTAATAATTTTCTTATTGAAATGCTCAATAAGAACTAATGAAAGATCAAGTGGACAGTTTTCTTCGCAGATATGTAAAGAGCTATACCTATCTAGTATTAGAAATTTTAGAGCGATACTCTTAAAATCTTATCTCAATATTAGATATAACAAATTTGTTGAAATTTCCCAAAAGATATTGAATTTTATTGATTGGAAATAAAATCTAATTAAAAGTCTTCCCATTTATTTATGATCCACATCTTAAGAATTTTGGTTATGGTTTCTAAAAATTTATAATTTTTTTAAGTCTGACTTATCAATTATATAGAATCGGGGTCATGTTTGAAGGTGTCCATCCTGTCTGCTTTGTCAACAAAATGGGGAGTTTTGAATATTCTTAAATTTGGAACGAGTCATTTTGTTGGTTCATTCTTAAATTTGTTTATACTCTTTAAATCTCGCTCTTAAATTAAACAGATTTAGTGAATAAAATTTTTTGAATATCGAAAAATCTATTTCAGCGAGAGTTCTATGCAACGATAAATTTCGGTGTGCCAATGCAAACTGAAGTCTCATGTCTGAATAGTTTTTGTAAGAGTCAAATAGAGAATCATACATGCATGTTCTCTGTACACAAAACTAAATTTTTTCTCAATTCAAATCTGAAGATATTGAAACAATCTCATGATTTCAATTTTAAAAAACAAGATACCTTAGTGCAATCGGTGAAAAATTACAAACTCTGTGAGTAATATAATGTAATAAATACTTAAAATGCAAACGATGTAATTGCGGACTATTTTAAACTTCTAATGCTTTGTTCCTGGAATGAAAACTGTATACGCCAACATAAAAATGTAATTGAATATTTTGAAGATCTACCAAGATGTTTAGAGTATGTGGTAAATAGGCAATACCAATTAATATTAAACTAAACACTACATCAGGTATAATCTTTAGGATCTTTTTAGGATGATTGTATGAGGAAATTAGTGATTACATAGGTTTACACACCCCAAGATATTAAGTTCCAAAACATATAAAGATATCGTTACCATAAGATGTTAAATATCAGAAAATATAATTTTCATTAAAAATCACTAGCACCTCATTTCCTGGCGGCTGGCTAAGCATATATCATGGTTTCTTTTTTAAACTGGGTTTGAATTTGATCTCGAGCATAAGATCCAGTAATGGCCTACTGATCAACACAAAATATTAAATATTATCAATTTCGATATAACGAAGAATATCAAAATTTCACTTAAACTATATCTCGCCTTTGTTTTGTTATTAAAATTGAAAATATTTAAGAACATTTTGCTCCGAGAACATATTACTACTGACTCCAGAAGCTTCTGCAACAATTCAGGATAATATTTTTGTACTGAGCACAGATCTTTAGGTACCATTAAAAATTAAAAATGAAAAAAAAATATTGTGAAGAAAATTATTGTAAATATTTAAAAATTTTATAAAATTAAATCCCCATTTCTCAAAGGGACCGGCTTTGTGAAATTAGTTATATATTTTTAATATACTTGGGAATATAATTATGCCGAATTTAATTAAAATTGTTTAATAATTAAGAGGTTTTTAAGTTTGAGATTTTTTGAGTATTTTAAATTTTATTAATATCGATTGATATTTTGATATAGCTCCCAAATAACGCCGTTCCCGGTAAACGTGTTTGAAAATTCGGCTATTTTAAGTAATCGTCGTTTTAGCTGGTGAACGAATAAGTTTTTTTGGTGAAATATTTTCAAATCATGTTCATTTTTACATAATGTTAGCGGTGAAGGGTATTTAAAGTGCGGCACAGCCGAATATATCATTCTAACTTGTTTTTATTCATTTTTTTTCGATAACCACTATTTATACATTTTCAAGATTTTAAATTATTAGCATTATCAAATAATGATAAGTGTAAGTCATTTATTTTCATACAACTCACCGTATAATTAATTTCTCACGAAAACTTTTTCCCATGAATATACATTACATAATATAAAAAATATATATTTTCTAAAATTTACATTTATTCTCAATACTACTGAAAATTGAAAGCAAGTTTCATGACAGGAATATCTTAAAGTTTTAGAAGTCACACGAAGGAAAAGAAATTAAGGGAACTATTAACAGGTGTCAGTACATAAATATAAAATTATACATTCAGCTGCAACAGTTATGAAACATTACATTTCATTTCTTTATATTTTCTCATCAAAAACTTTCAAATATCTATTAACATAAAAAGCTTAGGAAATTGAAACCTTCAACAGCAAAACAACATACACACGCCACATAGACCCTTAGCCTTCCCCATAGACACAGTTTCGAGCTGACCGTAATTTTAAGTATTTTTTATACAAAAATAAAATAAGGGAAATATTAAAAGCTAAACAAGTATTCAACACATTTGTATATTTGTGTAGAAGTGAGTGAAGGTGTGTATAATAATTATAACAACAACAACCATAAAGTAATAAAGAATAAACTGCCAAAAACTGTAGACCATGAAAAGAAAAAAAAATCATAAATTATTACCAGTCGTTTACATACGCACTAACCACAATAATTTTTGTATATACGAGTGTGTGTGTGTGTGTATTTGACAAGGGGATGAGTTATTCACACAGTTGTAAGCATTAAACAAATAAGAAAGTATAGTCGGTCAAGCCCGACTACCTAACACCCAACACCATATTGTCGGTTAAAAATGGTGGTTGCGAAAATTAATGAACGACCCTCATATAATTTGATTTTCTGATTTATTTTTAAGTATGTATTAGATTATTGTGATACTAAGATTTGTGTTAAATTTATGCGTTTTAAAATGAATTTTTCTGTGGGGATTATTTTGGGGGCTAAAAGAAGTTGTGAACCGGCCCTTTCATAATTTTGAATAATTATTTTTACAATACCAACGTATATGTGACTTTTTTGCCCTTAAAAGTGCACATTGTTTTAGAATATTATTAGTCTTACTTTTGCCAAATTTCGCTCAAATCGCTTTTTATTTAGGATTATTATGATCTTAAAACCACACTCCAGAAAGAATATTTCTATGGTCAATTTTGATAGGCTTCAGCTTTAGGCAAAATAATAATATGTACCAAATTTCATCGAGATACTTAAAAAATTGCGATCTGTATACTGTTCACAACGTCTACATTGACAGACCGATGGACGGACATCGTTTAATTGACTCAGAAAGTGATTTTGATTCAAACGGTATGTTTATAGATGGATGTAACACAATATTTTCTTGCATGTTACAAACATTAGTACAAATGTAAAATACCCCGACCTCCTTCGGTGGTGTAGGGTATGAAAAGGTAAAAGCAACAAATGTAATGTGTTTGGAAAATTTTTACATACCCACGTATAAATAGTCTCAAAGCTAATAGCAAAGTTGCTAAAAATAAAGAAACAAAGGAAAAGCGAAAAAATATTTAACAAGAAATGATTGGGCGAAAATAGAAAAACTTTTGCAAATTATCTGTATTAATTGTTTTTTTCCTTAGGGGGCCCTAAATTAGAGTTACCAAAGTAAAAAAAAAAGTGAAAATAAAAATGAATAAAAATTTACTTTAAAAAAGTTAATTATCATCCTCGAATGAGCAAAAATTTACTAAAAGATATAAAAATTCAGAACATTATGATGAATTCATTTATAGCAATAATTTTAAGAATGAACCAATATTTTAAGTTCTATGTTATTTTTAGTTATCAAAAGATTGTTCTAGAATTAACCAGTCGTTCTTCAAATAATAAAAATTTAGATTACCCTCCAGTTGTGTTTGTCATTCTCTATGAAACGCTAAGAAATATTCATCTAAGACCTCATTAAGTACATGTATTCTTTGGCTATGAGATATGCACAATTTTGTGATAGTCCCCATGAATTTTGGATAGGGAATGAGCGAGATTTGCATTTAAATTTTTAAATACTGGATATTTTTTTCACAAGAACACAGCATTTTTGGAAAGAGTATTGGGGTGCGAAATTTTATTGTTTTTTTCAGATCTAAGTCTACTTAAAATACTAATAGTTTTTGAAACTAACTTATGACGCTGAAGTGGTTGAAGGTATTGAATTTTATCACTTCATTTAATCTTTTTCCAATGTTTCTAGACTTATCCTAATTGAGCAAATAATATGGCTAAAAATAGGTTAAAAATGCTTATATTCTTTCATCTTCTCTAAATTTTGATACATGACTCACTAAGAAAGCATCTTTTTTCGAAACTAAGAGACAAACGTTTTTAGAGAACCTGAAACGATGTTTATCAAAGATCTCATCTCAGATTAGTTTCGGAATTAAGTTTGGTTCTTTTTTTATTTATATGTTATTCACAACAAGTCGATCAGATTATTTGTTCAAACCTGCTGTCTGAAACAACTTCAACTCTCCGACAAAAGTTACTTCAAAATTTTCCACAAGAAGTAGATGGATATAGATAGAATTTAATCATGACATTCAGACATAGAGATTTCATCATACTAAATCGGATTAACAGAAACTATTCAAAACTTGAATTCTATTCAAAATCAATAATCATTCCAGATATTGGTTTTAACCCGAAAAAATTCTCATATATAGACCACCAAGCCCATTTAAGTTAGTCGCAATCATGTTCTTCTGGCATATTCCTATTGGTGTCAGGGATTAGATCACCAAAGTTGGTCACTACGGGTACGAAATTTTAAAATACTCGGCAAAACTGCATTAAGATTTTATTGGAAAAAAATACACACATATATTTTAAGTTGGATTCTGAGAGAAATCTTAATGTAAATATACGTCAAGCAAATATGAGGGTGACAGGTACCTTAAAAAACAATAATTTTTTAGAAAAAATTGAAATCCAAAATTAATAGAAAGGTACCTGGATTATAGAGCTACATATTTTAGATGCTTTCTAAAAAAAAAAACTTTAATGGACCATACCACTTCTAACGGTAGAGTAGGCATTTTTGCCCTGGATTGTAATTTTGTGTAAAAGATTTTTTTTAGATTTTATTTATTAAGTTAAAATATTCAGTAGTTCCAAAGTTACAGAATTAGTTCTAAACAAATAAAATGTTAAAGCGGGTCAAGAACGACTATTTAATACTCTACACCACATTGTTGATTGTTAATGTCTGCTACGAAAGATTTTTGAACGACCCTCGTATAATTTGCTTTCCATATTATGCATATGTGTACAATATATTATTATGATACTAACATTTATGTGTAATTTATGCGTCTTAAAGGGATTTTGTTCTGTAGGGTTATATGGGAATTAGAAAAATATATGTACCGACCTTCGCTCAATCTCGGACAGCTGCTTTGGCTTATATTTATTTATCTCATTTGTGACTTAATATTTTTACAATACTTACGTATATGTACGATTTATGATTTTCAAAGTAGTATTTGGAAGGGTGTTTGTATGGGACCTATAAGAAATAATGGTTCGATTCCAGTATTATTTGGCACATTGTTTTATAATATAATAAGTCTAAGTTATGCAGAATTTGGTTAAAATCGTTTCTCATCGAGGAAATTTATGAACTAAAATCCTCATTTTGGCTGGCTGTCCATGTAAGTTTGTTCGCAAAAAACAGGTCGCAGTTTTGAAGATATCATAATTAAATTTGGCATGTACTATTATTTTGGCTCGAGGACAATGCCTTTTAAAATTGGTCCATTATTTTAAATAGGTCCTATACTAATGTTTTCCCGGAATTGATTTTTAGTTCATAAAATTCATAAATGTAAAACGATTTTAACCATATTTTGCGAAACTAATTTTTATTATACAAGGAGCCAAATTATATAAGGATCTGTTTGTTATTATTTTTTATGGGACCGATAAAACCACCCTCCATTAACCCACCTAAAGCCTCTGCAAATGGTTTTCAAATTACAGACATCACAAGAAAAGAATTTCACAATAAAATAAGCTTTCAATCGAAGAATCTAGCGTAAATGTTTGTTTCGATTTATATGTTTTATAGCTGGACCCCTAAATTTTGTTATAGTATTGTAATATTTCTCTGAAGTGAAGTGACGTCAAGATAGTAATAACTCTGAAATATATTTCTAATGCTTATTCATCAAATGTTAAAAAGAAATTCAAATATTTGGAATTTGAATATTTGAAATTCAAATTGGTTGCCTTATGTTTTGGATATTAACAATTTAATATGGAAATTTAAATGTCTATCAATGAGTTTGTGGTTTTTCGAAGTGCTTTTCTCCACAATTTTATTTTTTCCTGTTGCTTCCCCTTTCACACCCAGTCTAACAACAAACTTGTGCTATATTCATAGCAATAGAGACATCAGGTGTTCATGATTCAACAGAAAAAAAATCATTATTTAAATAGAACAATAAGTGAACATAAAACAAAAACAAAATTTAATGTCGGTTATATATATTCTTACATTTTCGTGGAGGTATCATAGGTTTTTTGGTTTTCTGTTTAATGACTTCAATGACTTAGTGGTTTAATAGTTTTTCCCTTTCTATAGAATTTAAGGTTCACAGTCCCAACGTCATGTTGAAATTTACATTGATGATTGTTATAAAAACTTTCGTTTTGTTTTGTTTTTGTTTGTTTAAATATTATTAAAAGCTTAAATATTCTTGTTAAGTGGCAAACATTTTGTTGTTTGACATTAACATCAACATTAGAAATCATTTAATATCTCCCCACGCTTCACCCCCTTTTTGCCTCTTTTCCATATCCCATATATCTAATTTTCTATGCTAAGTAGTTGGAGACCCTCTGTTGCTGACATTTCTATCAGTTGTGTTATTCTACTTCTTCCTCTTCTCATTTACAGTCATCTTTAGCCATTGTTGTTGTTGTAGTTTAACTTTTATTTTCATTTGTATTCTTTTGACATTTTAGCATTAGAGCATGTAATTGTTAATCCTACTTCGCTGTTGTTGTGTTTGTGTTAGTGTTTGGTAATCGTACAGGGACATTCATGTCTTTGGATCAAAATTAAGCCGGCAGTGACACAGCCACAGGTGTCTTGTCTTTATGCGTGTTTTTGGTAAAAGCATCACATACAGTTTTACCTGTCAATTTTTATTTTACTTTTTAGTTGTTGTTTGTTAGAAATTTTGTTTATTCTTTTATGGACTTGAATGTCGTAGAAGATTTTTATACCCTCCACCAGTATGTAAGTAGTGTATGAGACTGTATTAAATATGTCATTCGGCAAGTAACAAGTGAAATTTAGGACTCTATTTTCAAATAGTTGTTTCAGAATTTTATACGTCGTATACAAAAAAGAATATTTTTTTAATTAATTTAAAACGAATAACAAATTAATACGATTTATATAATTCAAGGCTTGAAAAGAATTGAAGAAGAAACCTAATTAACAGAATAACTGTATTGAGTATTATTGGAATCCCCACGACTTTTAATACCTTTAATAATGCAATAACGCCATTTGTACAAGTCCGTCAAAATATAGTTGGAAAAACGCACCAATAAGTTATATGTAAAGCTTGGTCAATCAGCCAAATTAATGTCAAAGCTAAATATTCTTGATCACAAATTAATACTCAGAATTTTGTGAGATCAGTAGAAATATATTCGAAATTATCGTCATTCATCACGACAATACTTAAACGCATGCTGCAAGGTCGGTCAAAACTATTTGAAATATAGTGAATGAATTTGTTTCGAATGATGCACGATGTTATAGCTGGAATACGCTTCACTCTAAAAAACGTTTTTTCCAAATTTATTATAAAATATCAGCAAAATTGGGATAAAGAAACGTCTATATGATATTGAGTTTGGATTTTATAATTTTACGTTGAAGGAAGGTATCATTCATTGTGGCATGGAAGATCCATCTTCTATTTTAAGTTATTGTTGGGAAATTTTACCAAGCTAGTTCTTGATTTAGTAGAAGTACTGCTTTCATATATATCTTCTGATTGTCGAGTGAAAAATATACTGCAGTCATCTAGAAGTCGATACTAAAAATCTCTCGAATTTTTTCCTAGATTTATCAGAATAAGTCCCGTCTCTTTTTAAATTTACTAATAATGCTATTCGCTCTTGATGGGAACTTGAATTTCGATATTCTTTTTAGAATTTTGAAATAGTCCTTTGGTGGGAATATGAACACAATTCTAGCATTTACATCCAATTTGTGGAGATTCCTTTAAATATGTCCCAATAATTGTACCTTGAAAAATTGATATACTACATTTTTCTATTAATGTGTTCATCCATTTGCCGATATTTGATATATATTTGGGCGAAAATCTTGCGCATACATTTTTCTATATCGTTGGAAATTAATTTTACCACTTTTTTGTGCCTCACCTCAAAATTAGGTAGTCATTCATGTGACAAATTTCATGCAACGGTTTCAGAGATATGCGATATTAAAAATTTCATTTGTAATTGGGATATTTCTTATACCACTCCCAGTGCGCTATTCAAATTTTTTAACATTTTAAAAGTCTCTAGATATTCTGTATTAAAAGTGCATTATACGCAAATTTTGTAGTTTACAACAATGTGTTGTCAACACGCTATTCATATGTTATATTTCGTAAGATTTTTTAAATATGAAACTTTTTGAGAGAATTATTGTGGATGTTGGAGTACCGACAGCAGACGGACCGTCAAAGCTTAATGAATTAAAATTTTGCTGCAAGAACATATATATGGTACATCGATTTATCGATGTCTGTCCTTCCGTCTGTCTACGTAAACCTTGTGAACACTCTACAGGTCGCAATTTTTGAGTTATCTTAAGGAAATTTGGCAAATATTATTGGTATTAATACTAAGGACGAATTATTCGGTTCAATATTTCAGGAAAATATTGGAAAAGCGTTTAAAGGTCATAAAAGTGATAAATATAAAGCGATTTCGAAGAAATTCAACAAAACTAAATCCAAATTATGCAAGGGTCGGTGTATTAAATCCCCTTCTAAATATAACTTTTAAGAGCATAAATCTCACAAACAAGTGTTATTGTAAAAATAACTAATCAAATTAAGATACATATAATCTGGAAACGATTTTCCACATTATATTAAAGTCTATCCATTATTTCTTCCGACATAACCCCCTTTAATCTTAAATCAGAAAAATTTTTCTTAGCTGTCATTTACAACCGACAATGTGGTTTAGGGTATTAAATAGTCGAGCCTGACCGACTGTATCATTTTTAATTGTTAACAGTAGCATTGTTGCTGTTTTAATTTACTACTGTCCTTACTTTTGTTGTCATCTGATGGTGTTAATTGTTATTGATATTAATGGACCAAGAAAAAAAAAACATCCAAATAAAAGAATAATAGAAATAAAGCATAAAAATAGAAAAGAAAATCAAAATGTATTAATTCATTCCCCTTCATTAAGAAGCAGGTGTCAATAACTTTTATTTCAGATTTCATTGTTTAATACCATTTGAGTGACAATATAAAGAATAATTGTTCTTTTTTCTTCTTCTTGTTTTTGAGTTTTTATTGTGGGCGTGAATTTATTTTATTATTTATGCTCGGAATTAATAATGAAATAAGTCTGAAATTAATTGAGACAAATATAAAAAGGAATAAATAACTGTCACAATGATTTTGCTAATTTAAAAAAAAAGAATTTGGTTGTTAATGCGAAAAAAGATTAATTTGTGGCGTTTTGTGTATTTAAAATTAAACAATGGCTTCATTTAGAATTGAGATTTTTAATTTTAGAATGTATATAAAACTGACCTGAGACTGTTGGAAGATTTAAATTAATCTTTTGCAAAATGAAGATAGACTTTTATTGCAACGTAACAGGTGAATATTAACGTCTTCATGGCAAAACAAAAGCCAAAAAAACAAGAAAAATGTTATAGTCGGGCTTGACCGACTACACTACAATGACGAATGGTATGTTACTTAAAAGCAAGGAATGACCTCGTATAATTTCATTTCCCAAATTATTCTTAATTGTGCAATACATTATTGTGCCACAAATATTTATGTGCATTTTTGCGTTTTAAAAAGATTTTTTTGGTGGTGGGGGTCTACTTTAGTAAAATTTTGCATATCGATTTTGGCTAATATTTATTTTAATTTAATCAATTACTATTACAATACAAATGTATATGAGAAATTTAAGCTTTTTATGGGTTGTATGGGAACATAAGACTTATTTTTACCAAATTTTGTAAAAATCGTTAAATATTCAGGACCTGTTTGAGATTAAAATCTTATTCTGGTAAAATATTTGTATGGAAGGTTCCTGAAATATTGGACCAAACATGATCGATTTTGATAGGCTTTGTTTTAAGGCCAAGGCAAAAATATATACCAGATTTTATCAAGAAATCTCAAAAACAGCGACTTGAAGAATGTTCGCAACATTTACTTTGACAGTCAGACGGATGGACGGAAGGACGGACATTATCAAATCGACTCAGAAAGTAGAACACTGTTCATTTTTCTCTATGTTACCAACTTCAACCTTCAGATAAATGGTATAAAAAAAGATATTCAATTGCAAGGACATGATTTTAAACCTTCTCTTGTAATAACTTTGTTTTTCTCATATCACAGCTCCTATTACGACCATTTTTCGTACAGTTTTCGAAACCTTTAAAAAATATCCCAGAAATCCATACACACTAAATACAAAGATTATGATGTAATATTTACTTAAAAAAGAACCCATACAAGTTGAAATTTACTAATACACTTATATGTTTTTATAGGTGGACTGCACTTATTAGATATTGACATAAGTACTTCATTGTAGAAGATTTAGTTAGCATGACAAGCGGTATGAGCATAAATGTCAACAAAACTCTACATACAAACATACACATATATATTTATATAAAACTGCACTTAAGTATGTGTACATATATTAAATTGCATGTGTATGTAATGACAAGAAGAAGAACTTTTGAATAGTGAGGTTCTATTAAACTAACCAACCAAATGCTAAAGTATATACAGTGTAGAGCAATTTGAGTCAACAATTCTATGAATTTTTTAAGTCACTTTATTGATATTATATTTTTTGTATCTATTTTATTAATTTTATTTAAATTAAATAAAGAAATAATGTGTTCAACAAAATAAAATAAAAGCAAAGAAAACTTAACTTTATATATAAAAACCCTACACCACCAAAGGTGGTTGGGGTATTATTTGCTTGTGCTCATGTTTGTAACATACAAACAACAACTCATAATCATTCGCTGATTTTAAGCGATTTAACGATAACCGTTCGGCCCTTTATCCGTCTATCTGTTTGTCTATCCGGCTGTCCAGGTGAACAGTCAACAGGTTACGACTTTTGAGATTTCTCGATTAAATTTGGGACATGTTACTATTCTAGCCCAAGGACTGCCCTCCCGGAATGGAGTTTTAATGTTTTAAAAGCGATTTAAATGAAATTTTACACATGTAAGTCTTATAATATTCTAAAATGATGTGTCAAAATATGCGAATTTCAGTCCATTATTTCTTATAGTTCCCATACAAACAACTTTTTAAGGACAAAATTTCATAAATACGTTGGTCGTTCATTAATTTTTCGTAACTTCTATTTCTTACCAATATTGTGGTGTACGGTATTACACAGTCTGGCTTCACGAACTATGACATCCTTACTGGTTTTGATTGCAAACTTGTAGGTACCATCTAAAATAAATTAAAAATGCAAAGCTTAAATGAATTGGAACATACCTTATACTTAGAACTATATCTTCTAAACGATTTGACATAGAATGTACAAGTTTTTTTTGTATACACTGGTGATATTCAACTATAAGCAACTTTTCCAGTTGATTTTTTGCGTTGCGTTTTTAACAATGAACACAAAATTCATTGGGTTCAATGTTTCCACAATAAATACCAAATATTCCACAACGATTAATTGCCTACAAACATTCCCATTTTCAAATCTGACCTTTTTTTCTTGAAACGATTATTATTTTTTTGAATTTTATCTGTTCTAAATTTGTCAAATTTCGAAGTATAATTTAACTTATGGTTATTGATTATAAAATCAAGATATATTTCTTTTCGAGTCATTATAAATTGGGAATTTTGCACTAAATTATATATTTACTAATCTCTCTAATAATAAATGAATATAAATACAGTTTAACTCAAAGTTATCATTTTTTTAAATAAATTTATTTTTAATAGTGTCAGATACACTTTTAAGTATAATGATCGACTCAGAATAAATTTCTGAGTAGGGTTAACGATGTGCTCCCGCGGACTGTCAGTGTAAACGTTATGAATATTCTACAGTTCGCAGTTTCTGATATATTGTAATGAAATGCACAAGAACGAAGCCTATTGAAATGGGTCATGTTTGGTCCAATATTTCAGGTAGCTCCCATACAAATATTTTATCAAAATGGAGTTCTTCTCAAAATTGGCTCCAAATAAATCAGTTTTAATTTCTTGAAGATCGATTAAAAAAATATCCGCATATGCTGTACAGACCCAATTCAGAAAATAAAGTGAATAAGTCTAAAAAAAATATCAGTATTGTGATGATATTTCGTATTCTTAAGATTTAAACAGAAACACTCTTTCAAAACTTGCTAGGATCGGTTCATAATTTTTATAGCCTTCAAATTATTTCACATATGTGAGCATGAAGACAATATTTTAAATATTTATCACAAGTTATAAAAACAGTTTCGTCGTCCATAATTTCGCATGCCTGCGCAATAATGTAGGATATTGTATTGTCAGTGTTGATCGACTAATTTTTATTTTATTAAACATTAGAAAAAAATTAATAAAATAAAAAAATATTTTATTTGAAAAATCACTTAAATTATGTATAATTGTTTACTTCAAAAAGGGTAGACTTATGCTTTACACTGTAAATGTATTTTTTTCATTCATAAATGGTCAACAACAATCCAATAAAAAGCTTTTTGCCTTTAATATATCTAGATTATACCTTTACAAGTGCTCAAGTGTATTATCCTTTGAACAAACTTGTTGAAATTTTTACTACTTTAAGGTACTTAAAAATCTAATGGAAAGATAAAGAGTTTATGGAAGAATATATATATATATAATTTTATTTTAATATACAAAAATATGTATATATATTTTATTAGCATCAATATAAAGCCATATATATATGTTTAACATACTAAAATATGCAATTTTTAGTTTTGTGATTCGAAAAATTGATGTATATTATACTCAGAGTTATTTCCTGCTTTAACTTTTTAAGTTGGAGGATTCAAAATAGGAGTTTTGGAAATCCTATTTACGTCCCAAGATCATATGGAAACATATATTTCTTCAAATAGTTTCTACAATATGTTAAATTTTAGTCGATAGTTAAAAAAACCTATATAAATAAACTCATAAAATTTTTGATTTCAAAATACCCAAATTTTTCAAATCGGGGAAAATTTTCTTTTCTTCGAATTATTAGTCGCTCTGTCGTTATTAAGAGTTTGAACTTTAATTTTAACTTTGACATATTTGTACACCACCATATTTGGTTTGGGGGCATTTGTGCTATTGTTTGTAATATAAAAAGAAACCAGAATTACTTCATGTGTCTATTTTACAATGTTCGTCCCTCTGTCTGACTGTCCGTCCATGTTAACTTTTGTGAACACTTTACAGATCGCAGTTTTAAAGATATAGTGATGAAATTTTTACCTATTGAAACTGATCATGCTCGCTAAAAAAATTTTCAAATAGCTCCAGCAGATATGAAACCATTTTAATTAAATTGAGTGCAAATAAAGTTTGGCAGTTTCAAGAAGATTTCCAAATTTCAAGATGATCATTTTACAAATGTCCGTATGTCCCATATAGATCAAACTTTGAAAATCACTCTAAAGTGTACAAGTTTCAAAAAATTCTAATAGTTTTATTTATTTTTAAGATTATTATAACCAGATCATCATCAAATCAAATTTTGATAGGATTGATCCATCAATTCCTATATATTATGAAAATATTTTATATAAAGCAAACATCATAAAATCACATTCTACAAGGGTCCACAATTTTACGTGGTACAAGGTTAATTTAAAAGTCAGTGATGTCAACTCTTCTAAGAACAAAAGCTTCGAGACCAGTTCAAAAAACGCAAGAAAGGGAAATAAAATATTATAA
Source organism: Cochliomyia hominivorax (assembly GCA_004302925.2). NCBI lineage: Eukaryota > Metazoa > Arthropoda > Insecta > Diptera > Calliphoridae > Cochliomyia > Cochliomyia hominivorax. The sequence goes on from PYHX02000467.1 coordinate 60,924,871, forward strand.
GCATTCAAAATAGAAAACAAATTAAATTTTCTTGGGATTGTAATTAATTCTTTTATAGTTTTAAGATCCAAATAATAAATCCAAAACATCTGCTGGATGGTATTTATGGACATTCAGTTTCATACTTTTATTTTGTACAAGTTTATGAGACTAAAGGTTCTTTCTGCCTCATGATTAGTATATGCCAATGTAAGTTATTTCAAACTCGAGAGGATTCTAAGTGGAGTTTCTCCCAAAGAGTCTTTAAATTTTTTTCTATATTTTTTCCATTTATGTAAAAAAATATTTTTATTATTAGGGCATTCATATTTACTAAAAAGTCCATTTTTTCTAGTCCATTTTTTCTAGTGTTCATAGAAAATTTACTGGTACAGATAACAAAAGGTACTAAAAATACTCGAAGAGCTCTGAAAAGGCAAAACTGCATAGAAGCGTTTTTAATAAAAAATTCTTGTGTTCAACTAGAGATGGACTGGGAAAAATAATTTGTTAAAAAGAAGCTAACATTAAAATAATGAGAATCGCATATTAGTCATAATTTTTACGTGATTATTACTTTTCTGTGATGAGATAATTGAATGAACTAACAACTTGCTTAAACATTTGCTGTAAAAAGTAGAAGAATATGTTCCTAGTGGGTCCTCAGTTCGGGAAGTGTATCTCCAAATTTGAGTACCTCGTGTATGAAGTTTTTTTATATCGGCAAAATTTTATTTAGGATTAAATTGAAACAATATTTTACATACATATAGCTTTAATAATTCTCTATAAAAAATATGTTTACATGGGTAGGATAACTCTTATAATTTAAGAGATATCAAAACAAAGGTAAAATTTTTAACCATTTTCAGGTAGTTTTTCCTTTTAGTTTTCTTGGGATGTATTCGGGTTAAAAATCTCTAAAATATTGGCTGAATTCTGTACAAAATTCTAAATAATTTAATTTATTTTTGGAATAGAGATTTAGAAAAAATAGGACTTTTATTTTATTGATTTTAAATTTAACTATTTCCTTCAGGACTATAATAGGAATATGTTTAATTTCAAAAAAGTACATTGAAAGCTACATGTATTAGCTGCCCACTCAAGAAATCTGTAATAGGCCAAATTTTTTATAACTGTAGGGTGAGCAATTTACTGAAAAATTTGAATTATGGGTTTCGTTTAATAAATGGGAATTTTTTAGTCATACACTTAGGATAATTTTTTATATTATAATAAAATTTCGTATTACTATCTTAATTATTATAGAATTTTTTTGATGTCAAATATTACAATTTTTTTACATAAGTGCACATGTCCCATTTGAATAGTTTGCCCGTACTCAGATCGATATCTGAGACAACCTCAAAATTCCAGGAAAAATCTTTTTAATATTTTTTATATTCGGTCAAGTCCGACTATGTAAAATCTTACACCACATTGTTAGTTATAAATGATTACGAGTGAAGTACTTTATTATGATACAAACATTAATGTGAAATTTATGCGTTTGAAAATAATTTTTCTGGGGGGTTATATCAGAGCTAGAAGAAATTATAAACCGACTCTGATATATTATATTAATCTTAATTTGAACAGTTGTCATTACAATACCAACGTGCATGTGAAATTTATGTCTTTCAAAGTAATATGTCGTAGGGTGCTTGTATGCAACATATAAGAAGTAGTAGACTGACCATCGCATAATTTTGTACATCGATTTAGAATACTGTAAGACTTATTTTTGTTGAACTTCGTTGAAATCGCTTTATATTAAGGACACTTATAATCTTAAAACGTCATATCGGGAGAACATTATATTAGGGCTGCCTAAAATGTGATTTAAATCGTGAGTACTTGATTTGTTGTATTATAGTATATATATGATGAAATGTGGTTGTTATCACACATGTGTTGTGGAGGGTATTACAGATTATTTAAAACAATTAATCCCCTCTATCTCACTATCGTTGTATAAGCGCATTATTAATCGTCATTTATAATCCACCGCGATCAGATATTGAAACATCTGCTTGATTAAACTGACATTATTTGCTACCAAAATTTCAAGCACCACTTCAGTGTCGCATTTGCCGAAAGTACCGCCAAATTCGTTTCTGGCAGCATGTATTTTAAAATAAATTTATATTAATAAATTTATAAATTATTATTTTTTATTTTATAAAATAATTTATACTTTTAAAGATTTAAATAAAATATATTTTTATTGTGCTTCAAATAAGTAGGGTCTTTGTGGTATAAAACGCAGAATGACAAACTTAATATATCCTTATCCACTACTTGCGGTGAATGATATTAAAATTCTGTATTAAACGGATATAAAAAAATAAATATTCTTTTTAACTTAAAAAAGTTTAAAGAAGTGATAAATCCTTTACAATTTCCTTTTTACAAGACCACTAAAGAAAATTCCAAGTTTTTGAGAAAGATTCTGTAGTTTGAAAAGTTTTTTGCTTTTTGTTTGTAATATTTTCTTTAATTTAAACTTTCATGAGATGCACAGTATTTTCAATGGAATACATGGTGAATTGTATAAATAAATTAATTAGTGAATAAAAAAGTATAAGTTTTTATAACTTCTTGGTCAAAAATTTGATGTCGCTGATGGTTGACGGAATATTGAAGAAAAATTTAGGACTCCAAAGCAGCCATATATTCCAAAAAAGTTCTTGGTATGGCCAATTGCTACAAAGAAGCCAATCATTGGTTACATTGGGTTCTAAAAATATCGAAATTTATATAAACGCATGTTTACAAAATAATGATTCTAAATGTGTTTAATTTGGACTGCCTTGGCATCTTTTCACTACAGTTAAAAGCCTTTGAGTGTGGTGCTTGAACCAAGAGAGGAAAGACCTCTTAACTGCGCAGAGCTTAAGCCAGCCAGATATTGGGTTATTTTTAGAAGAGAATTAAAGAGCACAAAATAGCATGATTGATTTTTAATGGAGATGGACTTCTAGTATGAGAAAAGTGACAGACATTGTAAATTATATTAATAATTTTAATCGAATAAAGAAAACAGTAAATACTGGAAGTTTAGGGGTTTCGTTTTTAGTACCATATATGTATGTAAAGAAATTTTTGATTTCACTCCTTAGTACTACTACGGATACACTTAGCATTTGGCTGTTTCACTTTATTTAAGAAGAACAAGAAATCACTGTGCATATTTGCCTTCTTAACAATGGCCTTGCTGAATTGAAGGAACAAAAAAAAAAAAGGAAAATAAATGTTGTAGCAAAACTATGGATTGTGGAAGCAACACATTGTTATTGAGCAGCTTGTTTAAGGTTCTGTGTTTTTTTCTTTTATTATGAAATTTAACTATTTTTGTCTTTTCATCATTATTCTTGTACTATTGGTTTTTTGTTGTAGTAAAATTACATTCTGATAAAACAGCAAGACATGAAAAAGTATCTGGTAAAGAAAATCGGATGCTTGAAAAAGACTAAAAGCGGAAATATAATTTGCCTTTTTGGTGGTTACAAAACTACTTCACCATCTTTTTCTTGTTTTCTTAAAGAATTTTTTCTGTGGTAAATGAAAGTAGTATAGTTGTTCGGGAATAGTTATTCCTTACAGTTTATAGTCAGTCATTGAGTAATTCAATACAATCGGGTAAAAATGCTTTAGTTAAAATGATGTGAAAATATTTCAAAATCTTGTTAAAAGTGTCAATACAATGTAACCGTTTTTTTTTTGCATAATCAACAACAAATAGTCATTCAATATTTTATTTATTCATGGTCAGAATTGGTGAAGCAAAATATGGTTAGTTTGTCATTTCATGTGTAACCCCATAATGATTCTATACAAAAGTTCTGTCTATCAACCTTTCTCTCTTTTTTACAAACATCGCCAAAGGACGAAGCTTTAGTGATGTTTGGTGGAATATTTTAGATAGCTTTCATACAGAAATGCTCCTGGAATCGCGTTAACTAACTTTGTTACAAGTTATAAGATTAAGTCCAAATCTTCATGCAAATTTTCACGAAAACTAAAAATCACTTTATTATTTATAATTTGTAAGAATTTTTAGTACTGTGATATAATTTCATCTATTTAAAGTTTATACAACCAGAAAGTACGAAAATTGGTCCATGATTTCCTATAGCAAAGCAAAAACCGGCATAGGATAGAATCGAATAGGCTGACATTTAAGCAACATAAGAAATTCAGAGATACTGCACTACATAGTGCCATCCATCATATAGAAAAGTATCGCAATCACAAGGTCTAATCTCTGGCGGTATGAATTCACATAGAGGGTGCTATTAACATTTCGACCGATCGTTTTAAAGGGAACCAAGATACACTACAGGGAGACATACTATCGAAATTTTCGAGGTTTGCTACGTTTAAGAGCCTCCTATGATACTAGTCGACGAAGCTCAAATTCTTTATTTTTAATTCTTAATCTAGAGATAATATCCAGTTACGCTAAAGGTGCCTTGGTACCTTGATTGGTCGGTAATGTAGAGGCAAACTTTCTAGCTAAGAAGATTATTTTTTTGAATCATAGATTGGAATGTCAGATAACCTTCATTGGATTTTCATCCTTATGGATAACCCACTACACAGCAACACCTTAATATAATTAGTGTCGCCGATTACATCGAATACTGTGAATGTGGAGAAGACAAACTGTGAAATATCATAAATTTTTATGAGAGATAAATTACCTCTTATGTTTCACTTTAAAGACATCGATTGGAGAAAATTAAGGGATTACGTACATTACACACAATTTCTATAGTCAGTTTAAGTTAATATCTGTTTTTCTCAAAGCGCACAATAAGACGATTTAGTGACCTAAGTGTATATCAACAAAAATGGTAGCCAAAATGGTCTCCTAAACCCACCTACTTAGCTACCATGTTCTGTGCATGCAGATATAATAGAATAAAATTTTATGAGGCTGAGTCGTTAATTTTTCAAGCATGCATCCTGTAGAGTGTTTTGGATAGTGTTTTAACCGGCTTTTACCCACTTGTTTTTTTTACTACTTATTTTCCTATAAAAGTATCTGGTCTTTGTCATTTGCTTCAAGCATTTTATTTCAAAATTAAATTTAATGAACCAAGACAACTACTATTGCATGTTTGCATCTTATGTATTTCGTATTCATTATTCATTATTTTCCTTTATTTAGTTTTTCTTTTGGAAGTATATTTCAATAATACGACAGCTTTTAAAAATGATGAAATATTGGCCAAAAACACTAAATTGGATTATTAATATAGAAAAAAGATTTGAAAATAATTATACTGAAATAATAGCTCATAGTCCAGAAGCAAAAATTATACATCATCAAAAAAATTGCAATATAAATGAGGATAATGAAGTAATTTTAGTTATTCATCTATGTATATATAAAATTGAATGTGTGTATATATGTATACAGGCTCCAAAACGACTGGGACAATTCTGATGAAATTTTCACAACACGATCCCAATATACCCAAAGGTAACATAGGCCATAAAAAGTTCCGATAGGACCAAGTGAAGTGAAATCTGATATCGATTATCGAATAACTAAATAATTATTACAGCGAGAATTTTCAAATTTGGTCCCATTCATTTCCTCAAGGAACTGTTTAACTGGGCAAAATGCGGAACGGATAGGATCAGGAGGATAAGTAGCCCAATTCTATGTTAATATTGATAATAGAATATCTAAACAACTACTACAGCAATAATTTTTCAAATTTGTTACCAATTCCTTTTTAAATACACTTCGTGATTTGTGAAATTTCTTCAAAGTGTAGATCTAGGACTGAGAATTTTTTGTGCAGCAAAGGGCACCTGGTAAAGGCTAGTTTAGAATACTCTTATCTCTGTATGGTTGGGGTATTATGCGTTCGACGTTCGACTCAGAATCACTTTTACAGGTCGGAATTTGTGTGATATTTTAATAAAATTTGATATGTATTATTATATTGGTTTAAGAACGAAGCTAATTATCCATATTCGGTCAGATATTTCAAGTACCTCCCATACAAATGGTTCCCGGAATGAGGTTGCCTATCTAATCATAAATCGATTAATTTATCAAAAAAGTGGCCAAAGCAAGTTCTATATTATTCTAATATTATGTGCCAAATTATACGGCAGTCAGTCCATTGCTTTTTATAGGTCTCATGCATGTTTTCTTCAAAATATCACTTTGAAGGGTGTAAATCTCACATATATTTTGGCGTTGTATAAAAATTAAGCAAATTAAGATAAATATATTTGAAAATCAATGTGAGAAGTTAAACGAGGATCGGTGCATAATTTTTGCTCCTATGTAACCCGAAAAAAATAATTTTCGAAAACGCATAAATTTCGCATTAATGTAAGTGTCATAATAATGTATTGCACGCTTAACAATAAATCAGAAAATCATATTACTCGAGGGTCATTAACCACTTAGAACCAACATTGTGAACCGTAATTAGTAGTCGTTCAATGTGTAGGGCATTATAAAGTCGGATTTGACCCGTAATTAGTAATCGTTCAAGCCCCACTTTAATAATCATATGATGCCAATTTCATGAAATTTTTAGGAAGATAAATATCTTAAGAACAAAAATTCCAAATTCATTAGGTTTGGTCACTTTTTTCTGAATAGAGGAAACAATTTTAAATTCTTTTATTTCAAATAAATTTCCGAATTTAATGCAATCCATTCCATTAAAAGTAAGAGATTTATTTCACAAAAAAATCCGATTTAAAATCGACTTCCCCTAGTGTGTGATAAGTAATGAATGAGATTAGTACGTTCACAGTAAGAATACGTTCATTTGAATAAAACTTATAAAGCCATACTTTTAAAAAGACTTTTACTTATAATTACCTGCAATGACCTCTTTGACTTCTTCAACCTTTTTATACCCTCTACTGCAATAAGTGGTAAAAGGGTATATAAACTTTGTCAGTCCGTGGGTGATGCTAAAAAGGAATCATCTGGGAATATATACTCTTGCAACAAATCTATTAGTATATTTCTCTATGTCCGTCTGTCTGTTATTGGCATGCTCATATCCGCAGTAACTGAAAAAAGCACAATAAAATTTAGCCTGAGTGTTTATTATAGTACTGAGAAAATCGGTTCAGTATGTTAAGAGATATAGATCTATATCTGAGGCAACTCAAAATTAATGTGAAGAACATCCGTAAATCAATTACAAATCGACAAATTTAAATAAAATTAATTATAGAAAATTACCATTAAATCAAAAAGTATGTACCTCATTACTATTCTAAAATCATCAAAATCGGTTCAGTAGAAAAAAAATTATTGCAAAAAACATAACTTATTTCATAACTATTTAAGGTTTCTTTGTTATATATAAGAAACACATGCATATAATGTATGAGTTTGTGAGTTTGTCTGTGCGTATAATGTCTATATACGAAACAAAATTTATTTATTTGCATTGATCACCACCAGTTTTTAGAATCGAATCTCATAGAGGACCTCTTAGTCATTTTTAAGGAGAGATATTGATACGATGCTTGAAACAGTGTTTCTCTTCAATTATGTCCGTCCGTTGAAAACATTCTTACGCCAACAAAAATTATCTGATTCCAAACTTTAACTAAATGTACAGTGTATATCTTTAGTTTGCTATTTAAAACCGGAAGTATCTGTCAAAAATGAAAAGGGTTATAGACCAATACCTAAATGCTTCAAAATTCAAAATATTTTACAGCCAAACTTAATAAGATTTAAACATAATTTAACCATTATTTCGTGCTTCATTAGTGTATCAAACATTATAAATTTCCGAGCAAATGTTAGAGATTTATTCTGTCTTCCAGTTTTTTTTTATTTTGGCAGGTCAGCAGAAATTAAAATTCAAATTTTACCAAACAAATAAAATTCGATAGTACTTAATTAATAACCAAATTTGATGCAAAAGAAATGTCATCTGCCTTCAAATGCAATAAATTAACGTTTCATTTGAGTTAATGTTTTGACAGCACTGTTCATTTCATTTAAGATAAAATGTCTTATTGTCTACAAGAATTTCAAAGTCTTTCTACAAATATCTCTCTGAAGCAATTATAATCACACATATACACACATATAGTATGTAATTTTATATTCATGTATGTATTTTTTTAGAAATGTGGCAAATAACTTTTTAATGAGATAAACTGGTTGGAATTTGACTAAAATGTGGTGCGGTCTTTTTGATTTCTAAACTAAAACTAACTCACATTTAAACATACATATTTAAAGTATGTTTAAATATAAAATGAAGTTATACAATACATTTATATTAACACACACATATATATTTACAACAATAAATTATTTGTTGGATATGTGGGGAGATTGTTAGCCAAAGTTTGCTTATATGTTTTATGTGAATTTAATGAGCTGCTGTTGAAAATCTAGTTTCCGTTGTCATTTCTGGCTAAAATGGGAATAACACTGAAAACTTTTACATAAATTAAGTTTTCATTTTAAAATTCTATTTAAAATTCCACACAATATATAAAGCATAAAATTGTCAATGTCTATGAAACAAAGACGTAAAGTAAAAAGAAATGCGCAAAAATTATGTTACATTTAATAAAACTTTTGCCTTTTTTCCATATCCACACACTTGAACTTTTCAAATAAACTTATGAAATATTACTATAGGCAACATTTTCATATATTTTACTTATACATTTTACTTATACGTAGGTTTTGGCCATTATCATTATTATTCACTTAATTTTCTCAGAAGAAATTGGGAAAGAAAGATGGAAGAATTCTTTGATTTAGAAATTTTTGCGCAACATTTGCTACAAAAATTCCACTTCTTCTTTCGACATGTTTATTTTTTGAAGTAAAACTTATTTCAACGTCACATAAAATTTGCCAACACATTCATTCATACTTAATTCTCTTAAAATGAGAAATTGAAACTAGAAATAATAAAAGGCACAAATTTGTAATTGTTCATTTCTTTCCATAGTTTCTTTTTTTGGTAAAATTCTGAAATAGATTTTGGAGAAAACTATTTTATGTTATGTCGCATTATGATTATATTTCCGTTTCCTTTTATTTTTCTTCATTTGAGTTCTTCTTATACTTTTGTTATGTTTTTCTTTTAAATATCAAATTATAAATTATGTGCACTATTGGAAGACCTTAGTTTGTTAGCCAGCTGCACAGTGGACGCGAGCATAGTTTATAGTCAATTCTGTTGAAAAGAATAGAATTTATTCAAAATTCTATAATATTGAAAAGCTATAAATTTTAAGAAAACTTGTTTCCTATCATTTATGAAATGCAAAAGTTATTTCGACACTAAAAATAAACATTTTTATTAAGAATCACACATTCACATTTAAGATGTATTGTTAAGAATATAAAATATGGCCTCATTGAAAAACAATTTTGTGTATCGGGTATAATGTTTATGCGCTATAAAAAATAATTTTTAAAGATATAAACCCAAAAGCAGTCAAAAATTAACATCCGTGTAACCAAGTCAATGGTCTAAGGTAGGGCTATAATCATTAACCGTCAGCTGTTACAAGATGGATCCAATGGTAAACGGTTAATTTGAAGAATTAAGAAATATAAGACTACAGCACTACGTGCTGCATAATTGACTGACATAATTGAGGTGTGGTATCTGGTTTGTCTTGAAGTAGATTTTTATATAGTCTTTCGAATGAATGTGTGTTACATTTAAAGCATAAAAATTACTGAATGACAATATTAAAATAGTTATCGATTGTCATTAAAAATATAACTTCTCATAGTTCCACTATCTTTTATAATCTTGCATCATGTCAAAACTAAATGGTCATTAAGTGCGAATCTGAATCTACACACAGAAAACAACTTTGAATATAGTTGATTTGAAATTGAATATTTTTTTATTTAGTTTAAATTAAGCGTTTTTATGTTTATGGTGATATATGATTGTACATATTATACATTTTTATCTATGAAGCAAAATTACAACTAAAAAACTTAATTTATTTCTATTTAAATTGAATTTACATTGATTTTTTCCGGCATGAATTTCAAGTTTTCACTTCTGGTATTTAAGATCTTTACCCCGAAAGAGACATAATAGATAAGTATTTATTTAGTCTTTCCACGATTTGAATATTTTAAGATCTTGAAGACATTATTAAGGAATTGGAGAATACAAATAAACGAACTGTAATATACGCACATTACCTTCGCCTTTAAAAGAGGAAACCAATTAATTTTAAAACGCTGTATGCAGTCGTCATACAGATGTGCAGATTAATGCTTTGTCGGTATGATCTTCTGCTTTGTTATTATCAGGAACATAAGGGACACAGGACATATTTTTTTATCTCGTTCCACTGTTGAAGATATTATTGCATGAATTTCTTAATGGCATGAACATTCTTCGACATTCTGCAACATAATGCTGCATAATATTCAAATTGGGTTTTATATCTTTCATTTTCTGTTCATTTATTAAATGTTATTTTTTTTTGTTTTTTTTTATTCTTAATATTCCAAAAATATGTGAAAGTTCATAGGAAATCATATGCTCGCTTTCTCTTATTTTATGTGTAATTATTTGTAATTTTCATATATTTTCTTGTGATATTTTAATTTGTACCAAATGTTTGTTCCGTTTCCGTTGCCATCTTCTATTCACCATTTGTTCATATTTTTCGTTTTTTTTTCTTTCGTTATATTTTACTTTTGTGATTTTCTTGAAAATGCAAAATTTGTTTTCGTTTTACATTGTTGAACCTTATTTCTTTCTTAACTTGTTTTTTCTGAAACATAAAATATATTTTTTTAAAGTAAAAGTTATTCAAATTGTAAATTTTTGGAATTTTTAATTACTTAACTTTAAGTGTGAAATGTTTGTAGTGTTGTAATATCTTGGAATTGTTAATAAGGAATAAATTTTATTGAGCAATATATTTATTGTTTGAACATTTTGGGTCGTGGGCTAAAATTGTATTAAGACATATTTCAAAATGCAATTTAAAATATTGTGTTAACTTCTCTTGAAATAATTTCACATATTAAATTCAGAAATAGCAAAACCTATTTTGATTAAATCAACTTGAAATGGGGGCCTTATATGGAAGCTATAGCATAAGATAATTAATCAATTAAGGAAATAATAAAGGAGTAAGACATACTGTGTTGCTACCTATTAACATGAAAATGGTTCAAGGTATCCATTTTATTTTATATAAATAGCAATTACGAAATAATGAAGGCACCTCGTATAATTTGGTACATTTTATTGATATTAATAATTATTTGAGATTTGTCTGCTTTGAAATTAATTTTATTCTGAAGAATTAACATGGAGCTATAGAAAAAATATAGACTGATATCGAAAAATTTCGAACCATTCATACTTATATTTATCTTAATTTAACAAAAATATTACATTAACAACGAATATTTGATATTATTGCTTTTCAAAGTGGTAGATATTTTGTGGGAGTTATTTGAAATAATAAATTTATCACCGCTGGAACCATTTCATTTACGAAATGTCATTAATATTGTTTTATATTTTAGATTATAATGAGCTAGAAATCCCATTTCGTAGGAACACATGTGATGAGGTTAGATGAAATAATTGTATTGAATCCATTTAGATTAGTCTATTTCATTAAAATATTCCTAAAGTTGCGATTTGTATTTTTTGACTTAAACTATTATGCTTTAAACGGTATAATTAAAAGTGGTTACAAACAAGTCATCAAATGCCTAATTCCCATCCCTCTATCGTAATGGAGAGTATAAAAATAATAGTGCCAAAGTTCAATGAATTTAGTAAATGTATTGAAGCTTAAAACCTTATATTGGGAAATGATCACTAAATGAACACATTTTCAATACAAGATATTTATAAAAAAGCTGCACTCAGTATGGGAACAAAATTATAACCAAATGCATTTAAATATACTCTACACCACCATAGGTAGTACCGCCACTTTAAGTATACCGGCCGATTCAGAATCACTTCCTGAGTCGATTTTATCATGGCCGTCCTTCCGGCTGGCTTGCCATGAAACAGACATATAGTGTTATTTTGACGTATGGAAAAAGCCTGTTGATATTGGTTATGATTGGTCCATAATTTTATATACACCTCATTCAAATCTCCCCATAGAATTAGTTTATTTTTTTTTAATATAATGAAATTTTAACCAAATATTGCAAAAGTAAATCCTATAATTTTTGTAAATGATGTACGAAATTGTACGAAGATAAATATAAGCCAAAAGCAATGTGCGAAATTATACGAGGTTCGGTACATAATTTTTTCCAGTAAAAAGTTATTTTTAAAACGCATAATGCACACATAAGCTTAAATAAGAAAAACGTATACGAGGGTCATTCATATATTTTTCGTAGCAGAAATTTACAATCGACTTTGACATTATTACTTGTATGTTATTGGACTCATATTTCCATTTGAAATTGCACACTATTTGGGAAAATAAAAATTGAATTCGGACAATAAGTCTAAAATAGTCTTAGAGTTTAAATATATGTATGTAAATTCATCAGTTATGAATGTAATTTGGACAATTATATAAAATTTAATTTTTTTCTTTCTTTAAGAAAATAAAATATATTTAAATTATCTGAAAAAATGTACTCGATATGGCAAGTACATTTAAAGACCGCTGAAGTAAGAAAATTAAAAAAAAAATCAAAATAATTATCTATTAAATTCCGGGAATTGTGCATCAAGAAATCTAGATTTTAATTATTTTATGACATGCAGCCTTCGATTTCAAACTCAAATCTACAACTTGTCTAAACGTTTGCCATTACTGTGTAAAATTTCATTGAAATTAGCTTAGACGTTCGGAAGTTATAGATTTATTTCTATTTACTTTTTATTATCTCTACCACCACAAGTGGCGATTAAGTTTTTCATTTCATGTGTAACGAAAAAAGTAATCATCTTAGTCCCCAAAAAGTATATTTTTGTTTCAAAGCAAATTGGATTCGATTTGACTATTTTCCGCCTGTTTGTTGTTGGCACGTTCACATCCACAATAATTCACAAGAAACAATGGAATTTGGATTAAGTATTTGCTATTGTCGGAAGAAGTTTCCTATTTAAAACCGACAAAATTGGTTTCAGGTTCTCAGAACAGAAAATTTGCAAACGAATTGGACAAACGACTCATTGAATTTTCATGAAATTTGTTATTGTCTTTAGTGAGAAACATTACACATTAAGAACATTTTGGATAGGAACACGGGAATATTTTCATATCACATATCTCTGAAACTATTACAAGAAATTTTTAGCAACTTTGCTTTTTAGCAACTTTGTTAAAAAATAAATAGTTAAATAACATAAATTATTTTATTTGTTTGAGAAACATATTTTCCTTTGTCGATATCGACCGTATAGAGAGTTTTTCAGATGTTTAGTTTTCAAATAAACTTAAATATTTTATCTCTTTCCTTTACACACAATCTACAAATTAATTTCATTGTATAAAATTAGTTTGGAGGTCACGCTCTTAACTACTGAAACACTAACGGGTGCGCATATAGAAAAAACTAATCTCTTTTCAAAGGATGATGTTTATAAGTTCAGGTTAAGAAAATTGCCTTTTTTCTGAATATTTTACAGAAATTCCTAATTCGTTGGTCAAGTAACTTAAAAAAAGGAAACCCCACACAAATTAAAATTTTACATTAAAAAACTAATTTCTTACAAGTAAGACTGCAACATTCGGCTGTGCAGAATTTTAAATGCCCTCCAACACTAACATTATGTAAAAATTAGACTTGATTGGACTTGAAGATATTGCACCAAAAGGCTTATAACAGCTAGAAAAAAATCTTAATGAATAAAATTGGTTCATAATTATATAAGAGTTTTTAAAAAAGGACTTTATATCGGAGTTATGTTTAAACCCGTTCTCCGGGAAGGGCCTTATATGGGAGCTATAATAAAATATAGGCTTATTTCGTTAATGATTTTTTTACGATCTACGAAGGGTAAACATTTGTATCTGTATGCTACGGTGAAGTTGTTGTTTAAATCCTGTTAACTGTTTTTGAACAAAAATTAGCAAAGTTCATTTTCGGAATTTTGAGGTTGCCTCAAATATTGGTCTATAATTTTCTTCTAATGAACCAATATAGCTGGTTTTAAATAGAAAACTGCTTAGTACAACAGCAAATGGTGTGGTCAAATTTTTATTTAATTCAGACAATTATACTAGATGTGAAAATGATTCCAACAAACAGACAGGCATAGCTTAGTCGACTCAGATTTTCATATAATGCAAAAATACGTATACTTTATGGGGTCTGAGATGATTCCTTTTAGGCGTTACATAAGGATTGTGGTGGAGGGTATGAAAATAATTCTTAATGCTTGTAGACTACAAGAATTTCTTTTCCACTAATTAATATGCAAATAGTTTTGAATAGTTGAAAAAGGGTCTTGTTTAACGAAAATTATCATTTCTTTAAAAGTTTTTCTTCCTTCACCAATTTCTCTTATTGTTATTGTAGATTGACCTTTAAAATTGGAAAAAAAAGCTTGTGACCCTTAATCTATATAGCTTAAGGTTGTAAAAAAGAAATCCTAAACTTGTCTATTTGTATTCTTTTAACACGCATGTTTAACTATTTAATAGAGCAAAGTGTAAACATTTGCATATATTTAAAATGTTTACGAAAATCTGTTTTACATACACGATTTTTTTTTACACTTTTTGTATTTGGAAGAAAAAGTGAAATATTTAAACTTATTTTATGCACAAATAAGTTTTGAAATGTTTTTGCTATTTGTTTTAGAAAAGGTTAAGTTATTTTTTGTTATTCCAACAATCCTTTAGGGATATTACTGATGTTATTCTTTACACCTTTTTTCAGGAGATTTTACAATTTAAACTTTTAAACATTTTTTCCAAATTAATAAAAAACGATAGAAATATTTCTGATACCCCAGGAATTTCTTGAAATTTTAAACTTTAAGAATTTAATTAATATAAAGCAATGAAAAAGGACCAGTCTTTGTGTACTAAACTCAATTTTATTAATTTACATTTTAAATTCGAAATTGATGGTTGTGGTATGATATCTTCATTTTGATGTTAATCCTTAGTGATCCTTAATTTTTCTTTATATATTAAAATAGTGGATTAGAATTTAAGCAAGTACAATTTTTCATAATTACTTATTTTTTCATTTTTAAAAATTCCATCAAATTTTTTTGTAAATGAAACTATTAATACCCTACACCACCGAAGGTGAATGGGGTATTATGCATTTGTGCTAATGCAAACAATATGGTGTTACACATTTAAGTATACCGTTTGACACGGGATGACTTTCTGAGTCAATTCACAATTTTTTAAATATCTCGATGAAATTTAGTACATATAATAATATTATTTTCGCCTAAGGACGAAGCCTATTTAAATTAGCCATATTCGGTTTTATATTTTATACAATGTTCTTCCCAGAATCGGGTCTTAAGATCATAAAAGTATACAAGTAAGTCCTATAATATTTTTAAAACGAGGTTCAAAATATGCGAGGGTCGTTTCATTACTTCTCCGTAGGGTCCCATACAAACCCACTTCCCAAATAATCACTTTTAAGGATAAAAATCTCACACTACGTATGGTATTGTTAATAAACTTAGATAATATATAAGCAAAAATCGATTGTGAAAAATTTACCGGGTCCGTTCATTATTTCTTGAAGCCTGCCCCATATAGTAATAATGCAAGTAGCAATTTACTGAAAATGCCACCTGTAAGAATTACATAACTTATATTATAAAAAAATTCATTTTCATAACTACTTAGAGATTGCACAAATATGGTCTATATTCTTAAATCCCGAACCTTCTAGGACCGATATAGAAAATTCATAGCTCTGTCAATTTTTGTGGATTTGAGCAGACAGACAGATGAAAATTGACTGATGTTTTGGCTTGATGCAAGAGTATATATTCGTTATAGGGTCTGAAATGATACATTCTTAGCGCTACACACGAAATGACAAAGTTAATATACTCTCTTCACCACTTGTAGTGTGGAGGGTACAAAAACAAGATATGTGCTTGTTATAAGCTCAAAACAGTTTTGGCTTCTTTGAATGATGAGGCATATGAGGCACAAAGTTTGGGGTGTATCAAAATTTTGCATATTATAGCCTATAACTTGGATGATCTTTTGCATAATGATGGCGTACGTTTGTTGTTAAAATTAAAGTTTTTTAAGTCCAATAACCTTTTTTAAAAGAAATTAGTTTTCGGAATTTTGAGGTTGTTTCAGATATTGATCTAAAACTTCCTTGCTAATAAACCGATGTTAATAAATGTGGCGAAATTTCATTGAATTTAGACGATTATTCTAGGTTTTAGAATGTCTCCAGTAGACATACGGTCAGACGACATAGGTAAATAGACTCAGATTTTAATTTGATGCAATAATATATATACATTGTATGTTCTGAGATGATTCCTTCTTGGCGTTACACACGGAATGACAAAATTAATATCCCCTCATCACCACTTGTGGTGGTGAAAGGTATAAAAATAATTTGCAAAATAATATTTATATAACACTTTGCACAGAATGAATTCTTATCACAATTTGTTAACTTGTACCTCTAGAAAATTCCAACGCATTCTTATTAAATTGTATTCTTAAGAAGATATCAACGTGTAATATTTCAGCTAAAAGTTCTACTTAATACGACCTGGATACACAATAAGTAATCGTATTAGATGAAATTAAAATTTATTTAAAAACTTTACTGAAAAATCCTGCATTATATGACAACAATAAAATAAAAATTACATACGTAAGGAGTGAAATCGCAAACTTCTTAACATTCAAAAATGTTTATTAGAACGAAACTACCAAACGTACAGTTTTAATTTTTTATTAGACTGAAATAATGATTACAAGTTAAAAAATAAATAAAAAATAAATAAATAAATAAATAAATAAATAAAAATATTTTTACAGTTTTAATCATTAGTGATGAAATTTTGAACCCATTTTCGGAAACCATTCCACCAACGTCTTTATGGTGCTTTTAGCTTTTGTGCTCTTCAATTCTCTTTTTACAAGATTGCAATATCTCTCCACTGGCCCTAACTGCGGCCAGTTTGGAGGATATGTTACAAATACCATATTATTGTTCTTGTACCACTTAAGGTGGAGGGATCCCAACTTAGACCAAAAATAAGTAAATACATTATGACGTCCTATGAAAAGAAGCAGAAGTTTTTTGTAAACATTCGATGATGTAAATTTCGGAATTTACAGAGCCTGTTGTAATAAATGATTTGGTTCTTTTGCCGCAACTGCATTGCCATACCAAGATCTTGATGGGAACTTTTAACTGCTTTTGGATTATAAACTTTTATTTACATTCTCTGGAGTACCAGCAACATAAAATTGTTGACCAGGGTGTTGCAAAACATACTTTTCGGCATCCAATATGCAGCAAGAAAACTTGACTTCAGTTTCCGTGCTTCGTTTTTGGCATCTAAATTGATAGCAGCGTTTCTGTCAAGAATTTTTTGGGCCTTGAATATTTCTAAAACTATATTAGATTTAATTTTCGTACCAAATATTCCAAGCACTGAGCTAACCGGGCTGCTTTGCTTCCGAATGTGTTGGAAGCTCTTTTTAAAATGATTTCTGTTTTTTTTTTTTTTTTTTAATTTAGAAACATCATGTTGACCATTCCTTCCCTTTAATTTGAATCAGTTTTTTTATCAATGGAAAAGTTTTCCCGATACTGTTTAATAACAATGGAAAAGGACCAATTTGGGTTTTGTTGAAATATTTAATAAATTTAGTACACATTTATTTATAGTCATTCTTTTATCAGATTATCAATATATTAAGTTCTTTCAAATGAACATATTTTTAAAAAGTAACTTGATAAACAAATATTGGTTTAAAATTTTAATGAAAATGTGTGTTAATAATTTTTTGATTACACTCCTTGTATATAAGGTCTCCTTTTCGGTACCTTATTTTGTGTTCTAATGTAGTACAGATATAATTATTAAACAATACTAAAGAAGATATGACTATTCCTTTTGATTTATTCTTAACTTTAACATAATAAAATGATCACAGCATACTTTGAAGGATACCTGAATATAAGGTAAGGTACATCTCATTAGTAAATATGTTATGAATTCCGTTATTACAAGAATAGTTATGACACAACTTAAAACGACATAGAAGCGTGTAAGGATCACAGTGTACTCAGCACTTTTAACTATCAAATCTTTCCTATCTCTGTGAGCACCCTGAAATGATACTTGTTTTCAGTTTTGAGAACAATTTAATTTCCCATATTTCCAGATTTTTAAATCATTATAACAATTTCTTTTTCCTAAATTTTAGAAATCTGTTTAAAATCTAAAATTTACAAAAGCAAAATCTCTTAACAAACATATTAAAATTACTTTTTTTTAGATTATTTACATGAGAATAAAATATCGAAAAGATAAATAACAATCAATTGAAAATGCTTTGTCAATAACTCTATCAATATAGAATATAAAATACGCAATATGAATTTCTATTTGTTGAATACATATAACAAAATACAACCAGAACAAAGCTTACATTTATATATATTTATAGATTTATATGTATCAATACATTTTTCAGAAACATCTTTTGTTTATATGGCAACATATTGTTGCCGCAGGTGTTTAATACTTTTTGATTTTTCAATCAATGTTTTTTTTCTTTTTAACAGAAAAAATTACAATTTTTCTCATACAAGTTTAAAGTAAAAGATAAAACTTTTTATTTTTTTGTTGATGTTGTTGTTACAAACTCCTTAAGATTTCAATATGATCTGTGTGTGTTTTATTGAAAAGAGAAAAATCTTTTTGTCATGAATAAATATATTTTATTTCCTGTAAATATAGCGGAAGTCATTATTTATAGCAGGAAAGGATTTGCAAATATAAAATAAAACAAGTAGTTTGCTTCTTTCTAAACAGGAAAAAATATAAAAAACAATAAACAAATATTTTTAAAATTATATTAAATTGCTAGGGAATGAGTACGATGAGTAATTCCAATATATGAGAAAGTTCCCACATAAACTAAATTTTCGAAAGTCGCCTCTTGTTGAAATCTCACATATATGTGTTTGTTATGGCGATGCTTGTAAAATTATGTTGAAATTATGGACAGCATAAATCATAAAACTCTTCGAAGGTCTATTCATAGTTTTTCATTCCTCCGAATTATATATATGTTTATAAAAACGAATCTTACAGTTTTAATTTTCTTTAATAGATTAAAGTTAATATTAAGATTTACAAAAAATAAAAAAATAATAATTAAATAATTTTGAGCCTTCTTAGGAAACCCTGCCATAAGCTCTTATATTGCGCTTTCCGTTACTCTGTTTAAAATCTGCCACAATTTTAGACAGTTTTTTGTGCTCTTCAATTCTCTATCAACAATATCCCAATATGTATCCATTGACCTTAACTCCTGGCAGTTTTGAGAATTTGCCTCTCTCTCTCTACAAATACCACATTATTGATCTTGTACCACTTAAGGGCTTGTTTACCATAGTGAGAGGATGTCAAGTCAGCCAATTATGTGAACACATTATGAAATCTTATGAATGGAAAAAGCCTTTTTTAAACATTTTATTTATTTATTTATTTATTTATTTATTTATTTATTTATTTATTTAAAGCCCATTGCAATAAATGATTTGATTCTTTAGCCGCAACTGCAGATTGCTTGCCACTTCAAGAACTTTTTAAGAGATTTTGACTGTTCATGGGACCTAGACTTTTCTAAGACAATTGAGGAACATTAACAACATCATTAAATTTTTGACCTGGAAGTTGCCAAAAAACATCCAGAACATAAGTTTCGTCATCAATTATGCATTTTAATATTTTTTTAAATACTTGTATCCAATTTCCATTCTTTGCTTTGGGCCCTAAATTTTTAGCTGCGAGCCTGTCACGAACTTTTTGAGCCTTGTACGTTTGTTTCTTTTGCTTTTCTACCGGATGTGTTGGGAGCTTCTTTGAAAATAATTTTTACTAGTTTAGCTTTAGGAACCTTGTGTGTACCATTCCTATTTACTAAAACATATTTTCTATTAAAGGATAAATTTTATCGACACTGTTTAATAACAAGGAAATTTAATATTTTTAGTACACTTCTTTCTGATCATCCATTTTATTCACATTAACAATTGATTTGTTTGAAATTAAACATAAAAACTTTCATGTTTAACGAAATAATATAATACTTGGATTGAAATTTATGGAATAACGTGTGTTTTCAAATTTTTGCTCCCACTCCTTATATTCTTTGTCATGTTAGCTATTACTTGATGCCTAATCACGTTAATAATAAAAACCATGTTTTAATTTAACTTTAATTTATTTACTACGTCCGTTTTTAAGGATATATTTCTCTAAAATTGGAGAGAGGATACTTGTGTTCATATACTTCTGTATATGAAATTTACAAAAATTAAATCACGTTAGCAATATCCGTTTGTCTGATTTTGGCACTCTCACATTTATACTACTTACAGAATTTCGCCTTATTATGGGTCATTGTCATTAAATGGATATCGTTATTTGGTCTCTATATTTCAGCTTAAAAATTTTATTTTTTATTTTAATATATAAATTTTTTGTTTAATTCAAAATTGAAATTAAAAACTCAAGTATTCCATAAAAATATTCATATAAAAACTTTAGTTAATAATTAACTTATGCCACAATTTCATTTATTTTTTTATTTATTTATGATAGTAAAAGTATCTCTTACCATGATAAACTGACAGTAGCAGTGATGGTGTTTTAGTGGTTATATAAGTCTTAATAAATATTTTTTGTTTATTATACTATAAACCACTATAAGTCAAGAATTAGGGTATATTTATTTTATCATTATGAATGTAATATCAAGGGAAATCATCAAGAGTCTTTAAATTATATCCATTATATTAGCAATGACTATAAAATACCTTATTACACTTGGGGTGCCCTCGAGGGCTTACTCTCGAGATTGGACTGTATATTCAACGTTCACTATATACGATTGCTGTTCTTTTATCGATTTGAACAAAGCTGGCACTAATTTAATGTAATTGTATAGAAGTGTTTTGTGAACGCCTCTGCCTTCACGAAGACGCAAAATAGTATCACAGTTACACTTTAAAAAAGGTCTCAACAAAAAGGTGATTTTCAGAAATGTTATTGCTCTATATTTTCATATTAATATAAATAGTATTTACTAATGTGTCCCTTTTCGAAATTTATGGACCGAATCTCGTAGAATTTTTTTTGTATGCTTATATGATATATGAAGTATACTCAATATTTGAAATTCGTTTCCTTTGTATGTACAAGATCAAATGATCAAATTTTTCAAAACTCTCCACCATATATACTCATATATGCACTTATAAAAATTATATTTTTGGCCAAAAACCTTTACCCATTTTAATATACTCACCCGATATTACTGGTTTTAAATGTAAAACTTCTCAGGACAATAACAAATACTGAGACTTAATTTCATTGAACTTTGTCAATTATTGTGAATGAGAGAGTGCCAACAACCCACAGACAAACGGAATGACAGATGGACATAGCTAAATCGGCACAGATTTTGATTTGATGCAAGAATATACATATATATTATGGGGTGATTCATGCTAAGCGAGAGAAGGCTGCAATTTTTCTTAAATTTTAGAAAAATACATATTTTCAAATTATTATTTTCAGACACATTATTTCAGTCTAAAACTCGGAAATAATTAACCAAATATTTTTTTTTTTTATTTTTGCCTATTTTGATTATTTCGTGCATAGAACTTTATTGCAAAACATAAACAAGGAATATAGGAGCGTATGAGTTATTTAGTAGTAAATTTTTTTATCAAGTATACGCTAAACCACGATTTCAAACACTTTATATAATGCAGCAATGACTTTATGTATTCTCATAAACATTTTCATAATACACTTATTGCAGCACTTTGACACCATATTTAAAAATTTATATTACGAATTTAGTCTAGTAACAGTTTTATAAACATATATTTAACATTTATATCGTTTTGCGTTCTTTTCTAGTTTAAAACTTCTAGATGATTTCTAATTACATCGAAACTATTTTTTAATTACCACAAATTTTCAATGGCATTTAAATCGGAATTTACTGGGTCCATTTTGCGATACAAAATAAATGAAAACTACACCAAATTGTTTCAGAATGATTCAGATCATTGTCTTATTAAATCATGTCTCTATTTGTTTCTCGTGGTTGTTGACTTGTAAACGGAAGTTATTTTTAACAAAACACTTAGTCTCCTTACCTTCATACTATCCATGTTTAACGGTTATTTCATAATAGGTTAGGAATAGTGGATCATTTTATTCAATATCAAGCTTTACCTTCTTATTGAAAACATTTAGTTTTAGTTTCGACCATATAATCTGTAAATAAAGTTTATAAAATTATTAACAAATTTAATGTCCTTTTTAGTAAAACAATGATTTCTAATTACATCGAAACTATTTGTTTAATTAATTTTCAATGGCATTAAATTCTAATTTACTGGCATTTTGATACAAAATTGAAATACACCAAATTGTTTCAGAATGAATTGATCATTGTCTTATTAAAGTCTTATTTGTTTCTCGTGGTTGTTGACTTGTAAACGGAAGTTATTTTTAACAAAACACTTAGTCCTCCTTACGCTTCATACTACTCCATGTTTAACGGTTATTTTCACTTACGATAGGTTAGGAATAGTGGATCATTTTATTCAATATCAAGCTTTACCTTCTTATTGAAAACATTTAGTTTTAGTTTCGACCATATAATCTGTAAATAAAGTAATATTAATTAAAAACTTGATTCCATGAAACAAATTTCGAAATTACTGTGTGTCAATATTAAAATTTTAGTATATTTAGTATAAAGCCTCTGTTTTACCGACTTTGCATGGCAACGATTCACTGTGAGACAACTGGAAATAGCGAAATTGACTGATATCTCGGTTTGGTGAAAGAAATTGTGACTTTAATGAGTCATTAAATTTCAGTTTTTAGCTTTACGTATATAACTGTTATACTGTTAGATTACTAAAAACATTTGATGACTTAATAACGAATATTGAAATGTTCACACATTAATTAATCCTAAGTACTAAAGTGTGTGTGTAAGTAACATTCTTATTTGTAAAAAAATTAATAAATTGTGAAGATATTTTTAAAGGGTGTTAAAAATTCGACATATATTAAACAAAATATTCTCTCTTGTTTTTGTTTCAACAAAATTATTTTTTCTTTTTCGCTCCTAATTTTTATATTTGGTGGTTATTCTTTCTTTTCCTTTTTATTATCTTCTAAGATTTCTTTACTTAATATTTTTATTATGAATGTTACTCATGAGCGTATTTAGTTAATTTTATTTTACACTTGAGTAGTTAAAAAAATTACAACTACTAAAGCAAAAAAAAAAAAAAAAGAAATTTGGAAAAAAAATATTTTGAGAAAATTTCCGTTTTCTTAATCTCTGAGGAGTTGAAAATTATAAATGTAAAAAGTTTTGAAAATAAAAATAAAATACAAAAAATATTTAGTTTAAAAATAACTGCAAAACTTGTGTATTTAAAGGAAAATAAATTCTACTTAATAAAATTGCACTGTGACTATTAAAAATATGAAATGTAAAAGAAAAAATTTGATGTTGAAGAAAAGTTGTTTATGGATGAAAATTTTAAATAAAGATTTGTAGTTGAGAAACAAAAATAATGAGTCTTTTAATAAGAATACTGAAAAATACATTTTGTAGTTTAGTTAAATAAATTTATTTTTAGAACTTAAATGTATGTATAAATTTAAGTTATATAACAAAATTACAATCTTTTTTAGATTGTTTTACGTTATTTTTTTAAATGTTTGTTTTAATTACATTTTGTTAAAATTTGTTATTTACACAGTTGAACAAACTTTATCATTATCAACACTACAACACCTTTTTGTTTCTAGAGAGAAAAAATCGGAGTCCAGTACAAACACAAGGCAACAGCATGAAAAATAAATAAAAGAAAATCCAACTTAGTTTATGCGAAAATTCTATATATTTTTGTATGCTTCAGGAACAGACATAGAAAGTTGTTTGAGTTCAAATTTGCAAAAAAAAAAAAGAAAAATAAAAAACATGTAAGAATGTTGGTATTCGGCTATGCCGAATCTTCAATACCCTCCACCACAAAGGTATGTGTACTAATACGTTATGTTTCCTACATATACAGTAACACATATACTCACAGAAGCATGCAACATATAAAAGTATTTCGTTAATATAACACAGGAAAATTTAATGAGTAACAAAATATCTTTTTTTATATTTTAACTTTAAAATTTTTCTTCTAAATCGATTTTTATAATTTTTGAAATGCTATTGGAGTTCATAACGCTTAATATTATATAAAATTTATTCTTATTAGTCGATTTATAATTGACAATAATACAAAAGTTTTTACTAGAACTAAGAGATGTGCCTCAAATATCGGTCTATATCTCTTTTATGTACTGAACCAATTTTGCTCACTCCAAATAGGAAACTTCCCGGGACTATAACAAATACTCAGGCAAATTTTATTGAGCTCTTTCAATTATTGCAGATGAGAGCGTACCAATAAATGATAGACGGACATAACAAAATTGATTCAGATTTTGATTTGATGCAAGAACATATATATATATATATATATATATACATTATGATGTATGTGATAATTTCTTATTAGCGTTACACACAGTATGACAAAGTTAATATAAAAAACAAGTAAGAAGTTATAGTCGCTCAAGCTTGTCCATTTAATACCCTACACCACATTGTTGAATATACTCACCCTCGTATAAAGTTATTTTTTAATTATGCTTAAGAACGCGGAATATTATAAAGGTACTAACATGTATGTGGGATTAGTGCGATCCAAAAAGATTTTTTTGGATTTATATTGAGCTATTTGAAATAATTGACCAACACTCGTAAAATTTTGCACATCAATTTTTGTTTATATTGATTTGGCCAGTTTTTATTACAATATCAATATTTGTGCGAGATTTAAGTCCTTCAAAGTAATTTTTAAAGGAATTGTTTTATGGAATCTTTCCTCGTATAATTTAGCACATAATTTAAAAATATCGTAAGAATAATTTGTGCCAAATTTTATTACAATCACATTATATTTAGGACCTTTGGGACCTTAAATCTCGCGCTGAAACAATGATATGTATGAATTTTGATTACGATATCTTTAAAACTGCTCGCTGTTCTTTTGTTCACAAAGTTTACATGAACAGCCAGCCAGTCGGCCAGACGGACATCGTTAAATCAACTCAGAAAGTGAAACGGTATACTTAAAAGTGGTGTAAGTACAATTGTTTTTCTGACCGTCAAATTGTTTACACAAACGCATAATACCCCAACCACCTATGGTGGTGTAGGGTATAAAATAACGAAAACATATTTAGGGTACTGACGCACGTACCTTTTATGTAACAGAATTCGAACAAAATATTTTGTATTTTATTCATGTAATAAATTTAAATATTTTTCTAAGTTTTGTTTTTGTATTTTTATTTTTCTAGTTTTTTATTTTTAGTCTTTTAGTATTTGAAATTTTACAGTAACTTTTCCTGTTTACATTACACGCCTTAACAGACAGATACTATATAACTTTAGTCAAATATTTTGCTTTCCATATATGAACAAATATAAATAGATTAAAGTTATTATTTTCATTTCATTAATTATGAAATGTAAACTTTATTTTTGCATAATCATCTCTTTAGTCACAATGAAAACTTTGGGTTCACTTGGTCTCAAACTTTTGTTTCTCGCTTAAAATGTATAGAATTAAAGGTAAAGAAGAGATAATAGATTTTATATTAAATGAAAGTAGCAGCAAACAAGATTAGACTTAACTTCGTTTTCAAATAAACAATTTTATTAAGCATAAAAAAAATTTAACTTAAAATTCGGAACGGAAATTCCAAATAAATATTATTTTTTGTTATTAAGTCTACGAAGCATTAGGGATTTTTTAATTGGACTGTGATATAAAGTAATAGAAGAGATATTTTTTTATTGTACTGATCAACCCTTTCCTGAAATTTGTGGATTTGCATTTAATTTTTTGTGTGTATCCCTGCAAACATTTTTGTTTCGGATATGGCTTAGAAGAGTCTTTCAGAAGTTGAAATTCATCGCGTAAGATAACGTCAAAGTATCACAAAAATCATCTTTCGTCAAGAAAAACTGTTCCTCATCGAAGTGTCTTCCAGACTACTCAAGAAGCCACTTCTGAAAGTTACTCAGAAGTCATTTTCGGGAGTGACTAATAAGAATCTTCTGTAAGTGGATAAAAGGAGACTTCTAGAAGAGTCTCAGAAAATGCTTCAAAGAAATTTCCAGAAATTACTGCTTAATTTTTTAAGACTCACAATAAAACATCTGGATGCCCTTCATCGCCTTGTTGTAAATTTCACTGATTTTAAAAATCCTTAAATAAAAACTTTAATTAATATTTTATGATTAAATTACATCAAAAATTATAATTTGAATTCTTTAAATTAAAGTTTGTTATAAAATTTACTTACGATTTTAGTTTTGTTTCTTAGTCTTATGAAACTATGATTTATTAACCACCTCATTTGTGTCTGAAAGGGGAATCATATTATTTTCGGATTGTAATTATTTGAACTTTTAAATTACAACTTAATCACTTCCTAATTCCACTTCCTATAGTATAACAATACTATAATTTCCAAATGCAAAGTATTACTGATCTATTCAAATTCAACGTTGAAAAACAGGAGCAGTTACTGTTATTCTTGTTTTCTATTATTATACAAAAATATAGAAATTAAACAAGAAAAAAAATAAATAAATAAATAAATAAATAAATAAATAAATAAATAAATAAATAAATAAAAACTAAAACATTTACAATTTGTTTCTATAATTCCTTTAAAATCTTCTAAGGAACTTCCGGATGACGTTTCTTTATATACAAGAAGACTTCGTGGCAATAGTAATGAATTCTGTTTTTGTATTTCCAGTAATATCTTCTAAATAACTTCTGGAAGTCGCTTCTTTACATACTTCTTTAGGATCATGTGACAATGGTAATGTATTTTGTTTTTATAATTTATTTACTTTCTTTTGAATAACTCCTAGAAGACGCATCAATACCATCAATACCAGAAGAAGATGAAGTGACAATAAGTAATGTATTTTTTTTTTATAGATCTGCGAAAATCTTCCCACAACCCTCTACAAATGACTATGAAGTGGCGTCTGTGAAAATTTTAACTTCTAAATATTTGAGTATAATTTAAATATATGATTTTATTACTATACGTATAACTACTTTTTGATAACTAATAATGAATTACAATAATTCCATATTAAACAAAATTAATGATTTTCCATGATTCTTTCACGTCGTATCTTCTATTTGACTATTAATATTCCTTTTTATGCCCTCCACCATCACAGTTGGTGAATAGGGTATATTAACTTTGCCATTCCGTGTGTAACGCTGAAGGGTAATCCTTTCAGACCCTATAATGTATAAATGTTCTTGCATCAAATCAAAATTTGAGCCGATTTGCTATCCGTCCTGTAGGCACGCTTATATCCACAATAATTGATAGAGCTCAAAGAAATATGACCTGAGTATTTGTTAGAGTCCTGAAAAGTTTTCTATTAAAATTCAACAAAATGGGTTTAGTATAACAAATGATATAGACCAATATCTGAGGTAATCTCTATGTTTTAGTGAAGAATTTTCGTAAATCTGTCAATTAGAAATCGACAAACTGGAATAAGATTTTGGCATAACATAAAGTTATATGTATTTCATAATTATTATATTATATTATATTATATTATATTATATTATATTATATTATATTATATTATATTATATTATATTATATTATATTATATTATATTATATTATATTATATTATATTATATTATATTATATTATATTATATTATATTATATTATATTATATTATATTATATTATATTATATTATATTATATTATATTATATTATATTATATTATATTATATTATATTATTATATTATATTATATTATATTATATTATATTATATTATATTATATTATATTATATTATATTATATTATATTATATTATATTATATTATATTATATTATATTATATTATATTATATTATTATATTATATTATATTATATTATATTATATTATATTATATTATATTATATATTATATTATATTATATTATATTATATTATATTATATTATATTATATTATATTATATTATATTATATTATATTATATTATATTATATTATATTATTATATTATATTATATTATATTATATTATATTATATTATATTATATTATATATATTATATTATATTATATTATATTATATTTATATATTATATTATATTATATTATATTATATTATATTATATTATATTATATTATATTATATTATATTATATTATATTATATTATATTATATTATATTATATTATATTATATTATATTATATTATATTATATTATATTATATTATATTATATTATATTATATTATATTATATTATATTATATTATATTATATTATATTATATTATATTATATTATATTATATATACGTTTGAGAGTGTATTTATGAGTGTGTATGTGCAAAACATAACGAGTTTACTTCACATGCATTTGTAGTGGAGGGTATTAAAGCTTCGCCATAGCCGAATATACCATTTTTTATTTAAATTTCTTAATTTTTTTTTTTTGCGTTTCTATGCAGTTTATCTAAAAATATGTAAAACTGGGAGGGGAAAATAATATCCATAGTTACATATATGTATAAGTATATATTCATCGATTCATTCATTAGTGGTTGATTGTACTCATAGTTCGTTTAGTGCCAAAACAGTAAGTATCATAAAATTTTACAACACAAAATGTTATTTTGTATTATTTTATACACTTAACAATCGCATACTTACAAATACAAATCTATATACATATATTTAAATTGGGCATAGGAGGGACTATTAAGTATACAAATTTGATTATAGCAAAAAGAGGGGAGTAAGTGTTTTCAAATTTTTTTCTTTAATTCTTTTGCGTGTTTAGCAGGGTATTAATGTAAAAGCCACATACTTAAGCTTTAGAAATATAAAAAGGAACATTTTTTCTTTTACTTTGATAATCTTATACGAGTTAAGAAAAAATAGAAACTGAAACTAACTTTCAATAGTTATTGTTTCCATAAGAAGTGTCTCCTTTTGGGAAATACATTCATATATTCTTAGAAAATTCGGCATTAAAAATAGTATAAAAAAAGGAAAAGAAAGTATCGTACAAAAAACTTTTCAAAATATTATTGCAAATTAGGGTAAAATAGTTATAAAATCGTAACAACCGTCTTGTAATTTCAGAATATTTTATTTTTATGGTTATCATAAAAATTGTATTGTTTCCTTGTTTTAATATACAAATTTGTTTAGGTTTTTAAGTATAGAAAAGTTATCTGTTTGAATAAAACTATAAAGTATTCGATTACTATAAAATGATTTTCAAAGTTTTAAATAAGTGAAATAAATAAATAAATAAATAAATAAATAAATAAATAAATAAATATGAATGCTAATATTATAGTTTTGTTATGTTTTTTGTTCAACTAGGTTTTGTTTCTACTAATTTTACTCCCATTCCAATATTTTGTACATATCTCTATATTGTGAAAACCTTTATATTAATCGCTTATATACGGTCAGAATATATCAATTGTGCTTGTATTTCACCATCGTATATTATTGCGTATGCCTTTAAACCTAAATCTTAATTTCAGTCGATTTAACTACATCTGTGTGTCTATTAAAATATAATCAGAGTCAAGCTTTTGATCCGAATGCAATGAAATTTGTGCAGATTGTTTGTTATTGGCCGAAACAATATCGGTTCAATTTGAATCAACAGCTATGTAACAGCTATGTATGCTACGTAGTCTGCATCAAATTGTCAGTGATAAATGATTATAATACTAACAAGAATGTTTTCTTTTTCTGGAGAGTTGTATGAAAATAACAGAAAAGTATGGAGCGCATTGTGTTAGATTTGATTTCTGCAGATATTTATCTTCAACTTTGCAAATCTTATTCAAAATGATATTTCGCAATTATGGTTTGTACGGATCGATCTTCATATTATTTATTATTTTGTCAAATTTCGTTAAAATCGAACACAAACGTATCATTACAAATTTCAATAGGGATCTTCCAAGGACCAAAATAATGATATGTGCCATTTTCATATTTTTTAAATAAAAATCAGCATTTTATTCACAAGGTTTACATGGGCAGCCAGCTAGACAGATGGACATCATTTAAAAACGTTTTTTTCCATTGCAATATAGTACAAGACACATGTGGCGATACAGGTTATATGATTTCATATTCTGATGTGGTTGTTGTTTCAATATCCAATAATATAACTATATAAGTTAACGAATTCATATACAAAACAATGAGCGATCCATATAGAAGTTGCTTTTCTAATTTGCGTTTGTAAAAAGACACTTGTTAAAATATTTCTATGTAATTAACATTAGTAAGAGACTTTTGTCATTTGAGGTAATTTCCAAAATAAATAATGTCAGGAAATATAGGACCTGTCTGTGTAAATAATTTTGGTACAAATCTTTAAATCTACTGAAAAAATTATCAAAATAATGTATTTAAGTAGTTAAGTTCTATGAAAACCTTAAAGCTATTAGACGACCAGACAGTTTTCCGGTCAAGCAGGAGTTGAATCTAACCTACCAATTTAGAATACAAATTCAGATTACTTCTGTTTAAGTTATAAAATTCTTTAAACGAAATAGCGTGGTTAAAAACACATGAAACTTGTTAGAAGTACAATGATCATTAGTTAGTACTCATTTGTTCAAGATATCTATAAATAGATAAGAAAATCTCTTATCATTAATATTGCTGTCACACGTAATCTCGTATTCCTCTCTACTAAGGAATGTCGTTTCACATAAAACCTGACGTTAAACAAACCACGCATACTACAAACTATACATCGTGATAAATAACACAATGAACTTTTTAACAGCATGAACGAAATAATGTTTAAAGTGAAAAGAAACTGCATCTTACAAGGAAAAATATATAAAATATTTTTTTCCCGTACAAGGTATCTAACATTCATGCCATATGAAGGGACCTAATATATCTAAAGTACAGCGTTGGACTTGATCACTTCAAGGCTCAAGTAGCAGCCTGGCCAAAAAACAACTGTAATTCGGCCAAGAAACTCCTTCAATTTCTAGGTACATGCAATCTTACATTGGAGGACGTAAAGCCAACGGTAGCAAATGAAAGATCGGAATGATTTTTGGATCTAGAGTCCGGAAGGTCATTTGATAACTGTATAAAAATACTGTAGTTAAACAAATAAGGGTTCTAAAACAGGTAAGAATATAATATTCAGTCAATACGAACTATTTAATACCCTACACCACATTGTTGGTTGCAAATGGTACATTTTGATTTTTTTGATTTACTCTTAAGTGTGTACATTACTATGGCAATAAAATTTATAATAAATTTATGCGTTTAAAAATAAATTTTTCTAAGAGTTTATATAAGGAAGCAGAAGAAATAATGGAACGATCCGCTCACATGGATTTTGTCAGATATTTTCCTAATTTGACCAATTACTAATAAATTATCTGCGGGTTATATGGGAACTCTTTATGTGACCAATTACTACTACAATATCAAAGTATATATAAAATGTATAGCCTTAAAAGTATTTTGGAAGATGGCTTCGCATAACTTGGTTCATCGTTTTAGAATATCATTGCAATTTTGGTTAAATTGTTTTACATTAAATTTTTATTTTCTAAAAACCTCATTCCGGAGATATTTATATGAGGCCTATATGAAATAATGAACCGACCATATCAATCAATATAAACGTTTTTAACACCCTACAAGTCGCAATTTTTCAAATATCTTGAATGAAATTTTTTAGCTCAAGCCAATTACGTGTAGCTCCCGTACAAATGTCCTCCCTGAGTGGGGTTTTAAAGTCATAGCAATCCTAAATATAAATAATATAAAGCGATTTAAACGTTATTCGACCAAAATTAATCTTATAAAAAGCTAAGTTAAATATAATCTAAAATCGATGTTCGATATTATTCGAGTAATCCAACAGACAAAATTAATTTTTAACGCTAAATTGTACATGCATGTTTGTACCTTAATAATTTGCTTCACACTTAATCATAATTCTTAAAATCAAATTATACGAGGGTCTTTCAAAAATATTTAGTAGATATCAATTACGATTAACAATGAGGTGTAAAGCAGTTCATAGCCAGGCTTAAACGACTAAAATATTTTGACTTGTTTTAATTTGAATTTTAATCATTTTTGAATGAATTTTATTTCATAATGATTTCTCTTCCTTAATGAAATCTGTTATTAAGTCTGCTATTGTTTAATGCCCAAAATCATCAATGTCATTAATACTCAACTGTAATTTTCTACAATAAAATCCAAAATAAGTAAAACTTAAACTTTTGTTAAAGAACATAATTCATATAAATTTTTTGGGTGAACATTAAAAAAAAAAACATTCCCACAGGTATTCTATTCTAATGGTTTTGTTTGTATAACGAAAAACTTTTGTAATAAATTCAAAATCAATATACTTAAAATTTATAACCTCATTAATAGTTCAGTACCGAAGAATAGACTTCTATAAGTTTATATGTATGTATGTGTGTACATAATGTCTGTAAATGTTTATAAAGAGCACAATTCTATTCCAACACATATAAATAGATTTATTAGTGTAGTACTAAAAGTTGTTAAATATCGTTAACAAAAATTAATAATTAATAAATTAAAAATTAAAATTATTTTAATTCGGTAGTTAATTGTATTTTAAGTAAAATAAATTTTTGTTGGTATAAAATACATTTTTGTAGTTTAAATATACCGGATATCTCTAATATAACTATATATGTATACAAATATATAAAAAAGTCTTATATTTGGCTCAAGTATGTAGACATCATTCAAAAACTTTAAACTATACGAAACTGACTTTTTCTATTGGTTTTTTTTTCAAATACGATTTTTTTGTTTAATTTAAATCCTTGTAGATGTTAAAGATTTGCATATATGTTTGTATGTATATGAATATATGTCTATTAAAGCTTTACACTTTATTCATGCATAATAACCACAACAAACGTTTAACTCTATTTCGACACAACAACACTTGTATATACATATAAGTATATCTAAAACAGTAAGTTATTGCAAAAACGTTATAATTCAATATATTAAAATTAGAAGGAAAAGATGCTCCTTCGTTTTAAACTAAAAAAATTTATAAAAACTGTTTACTCAAATAAGAAGTAGGTTAAGAGACCATGGCATCTCATAGTCCGCAAACCTATATATCCGTCATAGGTTGCTTAATACATAATCCAATAAAGATTTATGAAGGTGTAGTTTCTAAAAAATTGTGTAAATTTACAATAAAGATTTCCGAAATATGGGACCCACAACATCCTTATCTTTTGAGATCAGACAAGTAAAAAAGAAGTGGAATTGAAGCGTTTTTCATTAAAATTTTTAACCCAAATATTATTTAATTAATTCTTGATCAATTTATCTTTGTAAATTATGTCAGTTATTAAATTGAATGTCAAGCAAATGAATGCTTTTAATCTGATTAAAATGAGTGACCAGAAAAAGCAGCATACTAAAATTATTTAATATTTACAGCAAAACCCAACTTGATCCTACAAAAAGATTGCCAAACATTCAACGGTGTGCCGTCAAATTCTTTCCAATATTATAAACCAGTACCGGGAGAACTTCTCTATTAATAGAAAACCTTGTTCACGTGAAATTCCTAAAGAAAAAAAATAGAAAGCATTTTCAAAAAGACTTCCAACACATCCGGTAGCTCAGTGCTCGATCCATGTATATAAAACAGGGACATTTTCCAGAAAATAATTTTAAATATTCTCAAATATAAGTATTTGATGTAAATATTTGTGGTAAATTTAAGAACTTCATTCTACTATAGATCCTATATGAGAAAACAAGCCCGGAATAATATTTTATCATATTTCTATCATATTTGACTGGAGGATATTTAAGATTCGGCAGAGCCGAATAAACCAGTACTATAACAGAAACATTAAAACTAAAACATTATCTAAAATTCCAGGGAACCAGGCCTAACCTGTCACTATAGTAAACGAGCTCTGTAGTGGTATTTGTAATCTGCGTGGAGCTAAGGCGACTGGAGAGATATTGGGCTCTTGTTAAAAGAAAATTGAAGGGCCGAAATAGTTGCCCAAAGTGTGATAGATTTTAGACGAGAGAAAGTTTGCGTTAATGAATTAAATGTATACAAGTATATTGTTTTCATTCCAATCAAAAAATATTAATAATAATAATAATAAAACTGTAAAATTTTATGTAAACTGAGGCGGTATAAATTTTATTAATTCTTAAGTTATGCCGTTCTTTCAACAAATAAGCAATATGTCTATAAACATGAAAGTAAAGAACACATAACTCTTGAGAGAAAGTTAAAGAGTTCGAATGGCAGTCGATTATAAACAGCATATTCGGGAAAGGAAAAAATACCTATAATTTTTATACATAAGTTATGGTTATTAAATCAAAGTTTGCAACTTTAAACTTTGCCCTCATATACATATATAAGTACAAATACACAAACTCAAGTAGACTTAAAATAAACACACACCACCAACATAATTTTTATATTTTTTTCGCATGAATATTAAACAGAGAAGTGAATGTATGAAAAGTTCATATATTTTCCTCGGTCCGACAAATATTAGAAATTATTCATATGGATAGCCGAGCAGCCAAGAAAAGGAGGATATTTCCGATAACTTTTAAATCAATAAATTTGCTGAGTTTTAAAATAAAAATTGGATAAGTAATCATTCCTTTATTTTCAAAAAAAGTTCTATTTTCTAAATGTTTTCTAAATGCAGAGCCTCTAAAACTTTTTATTATAATTTGGACTAAAAACTTTATGTTCGATTATGCATTATCGTTAATACTTAAACAAAAATCTGGACTTCTCCCAAGAATTGGATCCACACCACAGTCATCATAAAATTCTAACAACGAAACTGAAATTCAAGGTTAGACTTCGTAGTCAATTTTAAGACTACCAGTTGTCGAATTGACTGCAAACCTCGTTTAACCAACCTACATAGGTTGACACTAGGAAGGACAAATGTATGCGACGACGATGGCAAACAGCATGGGAGAGACACAAAGCACCAACATGTAGACAGCAGCAAAAGAAAAACCGCGAAATGGAACTGAAAATATCAGTTACAAAACACCAACACGAAGGTCATTCGCAGAAATTCATTTATGTCTGGAAGTCGTTGTTCTTTCTTGAAGAGCCTCAGTTGAAATGGTTATAAATACTGACAAATACGATAACATAGCAAATATCTGAACTGATATAAATAACAGATATGGTTGTTTCGTAACCAAACCTTCCGCACCAAACCTTGCATAGGTAACGAATATACTTCTATATAGAGGAGAATGTATCAAAAATTTCATCCTCTAACCCACCGTTATTCCTAGATATTTAACCAGAGTCTTATATCGAATTTTATGAATGTGAGATTAAACAATCAACATCATCTCAAATATTCCATACTCTTCACAAAACACAAAACCCTACGAACATGATCAGCGCGGCTTAAATTAATAATAAAAAAATTGAAAATTTAAATTAAAATTTTATCTTATATAAGATACTTTTCGACATTTATTACAATTTCTTAATATAATTATAATATTAAAGATTTCATACCTTTTGATCAGTTATTTAAATATAAAACGGTATTTCTATACACGTGTGTTGGTATATTTTCAATTCTATTTTCTAAAAAAATCATATAGAAACTAAAACCTTTATGATGCCAAACAAATACCATGATTTACTCCAGTAGCTTGATATTGGTGCGGCCAAATAAAAAAAGTTCAATTGAGCTCACGTTTTTTGGATAAAGTCAACTTTATCCATATAAAACAAGTAAAAAACATAAAAAAACAATCAAATTCAATTTGTTGATATAGTCTACGGTATATGACCACTTTGAAATGGTTTTTGGCATAAAAAACTTTTACTGTTACTCGAACATTTAAAAATTTTTACTTAAATTTTGAATATTGAAAAAGCAAATGTGAAGTTTCAAGTACAGTTTCAAAATAGGAAATCATATTTTCACTTAAAAGATTTCTATTTTATTATAAATAAGAAAACAATATTTATTTATAAAATGATCAAGATTTGTTATATTTAAACCGATTTAAAAGTTTTATGTTATGTTTTTGCATATGTTTATTAACATTACAGATAAAATAAATTTATGAAACCCATATCTGTAATTGAGATATCGCATAAAACATAAGAAACCCCATTATTGTAAACTTTTTAAAATGTTTGGTAATTGGAAATCTTTTCCATTATCAAAAAATCTATTTATGCGCAAAATTTCATCAAGAAAAATTGACTAATAAAAGTTTATTTCGAAAATCAAGCCAAAAACCTATTAAACAATTTCACCTCACTTTTCCGCAAAACTCATGCAACGATTTCTTATTCAATATTAGGACTAGCCGTTCGGTAGTTACAGATTTATTGCCATTTAAATTTTCGTATGATCCTAGGCTATTATTCGGAAAGTCATTATAACTTAAGTATTATATATTTGGAATCTCCGTCCAAGGCGCGCAATAGTAAGATTTGCATATAATAAATATTTGATTGCAGATTAATCGTTTTTTAGTTTTTCTAAAATCTTTTTAAATTGGATAAGAAATAAACATTTGCCATTCATTCATCACATTTTGATGACCCGCTGTAGTATCCATGCTTTCAAAGGTATAAAGCTGTTCTCCTCTGCTTTCAGCAAGTCGAATTTCCAATTAATCTATCCAGCTGATCACATTCACAGATTAATTAAAAACAAGTAAAAATATTTGACCAACTAAAATACCCTTCATAGCATAGAAACTACTGTGATAATTGGATGTTTCCTTGATCATAGCCTGTAAATAGCGGCGTTTGTCTCAAACTTGAGGATATAAGTTAACCTTACAATTCTGAGGTAGCCGTTTTATATTTAAGAGTTTTTCAAGGAAGGGGCCTTGCACATAAACAAACGTAATTTTATGCCAAAATACACGTGAAATTTTCAGAAAATTGGCTTTAGAATTTCTCACTCTCACTGATTTCGGAGTGTATATTTTTTGCATATTTTAGCCGTGATACTAACCATTTGTGCAAAAATTGTAACAGAAAAAATGTATTACTATGACGGTTAAGTATACTGTTCGACTCAGGATTACTTTCTGAGTCGATTTAACGATGGCTGGCTGCCATGTAAATATTGTGAACAAAATGCAGGCCGCAGTTTTAAAAATATCTTAATGAAAATAAGCGTGTACCGTTTTTTGGCACAAGGACGATGTCTATTGAATTTGGTGATTATGTCGCCTAGTCCTCATAAAAATTTTCCTTCCGGAATGAGAATTAAAGGTCACAGAACTCCTAAATATAAAGCGATTTTTATAAAATCGGTTCATTATTTTTAAAAGGTCCCATATCCCTCTTTCTAATATCACTTTGAAGGGCTTACATATTTCATATGAGATGGTAGAAAAAATCCCTTTAGAACGCACTTACACTTACTCATGAATGTTAGCAACATTATGATATTCTCCACTCTTAAGTATAAATTTAAAATAACTTTATACGAAGGTGGTTCATTAATTTTTGTTAGGTATCACTATAATCAACATGTAATATTTTTACTTGTTTTTATTTATATGATTTCGATGAATTTTTTGTTAAGAAAAATTACGTATATTTAAATTACAGTGAATTCCATTAAAATCTTTTCATCGAAATTTTTAAGTTGTGTTAGATATCAGTCTCTAACTTTTTAATGGGGTCCTAGGCGATTCTTTCTTATTATTGTAAACGGAATGATACAGCTGATATATAATCGCTATTTGTTTTAGTGGAGGATGTAAAATAACTGACCTGAATTAATTTGTATATTCAAAATTGCAACCTGCAATTGCTTCAGTAGCTTTACATGGAGAGTCTGACCGATCTCTATCTAACCCTAAGTCGAATCAACTGAGTCGAATCATTAAAAGTAATGATGAAGAACCTTGATATCGTTAGTTAGTAAGTGAGTTAGTTAGTTAGGAGTCTAATTGTACAAAAGGCCTGGGAAATGGGTAAAGTTATCCTAATAGAAAAAAATGGGAAGCATGTGTACAAGGGACAATATTACATTTGATGAAGAATCTCAAAGCTCTTATATTCCCACCTAAGTTTTCATCCAGTAGTCACTAACATTTCACAAAATGCAACAACAGCATAACAACAGCATTAACAACCAAAATTCCATATGGCTTAAACCACCAGAGAACCTGTGTTGCCTTTAACAATGCCAGCTACAAAGTTCACTTTCAAGTCATCCTGTAGTTTATTCTACCGAACAATCTGAAGAGATAAATTGTTAATTATTTGAGATGTAAAATAGTGAAAACATGTTGACATCCACAATAATTGTCACAGGGCATCGAGGACGGGTATTCCTTAAGAAAGGAAACATTAGATTGCATATATTAAAAACTATCGGAGGAAATCTCACAAAATTTAATATACGAATCTTGTTTTAGCAGCACTTTTTTACAGACTACAAAATTTGCCGATAGTTGATGATCTAGAGGTATCCCTCTTTAAAGGAAATTGCATGAAATTTGACACGTGGATGAAACAATAATAACAAACTATTACTGACTACGTATTTTGGAATGGAGTAATGTTTCTACAATATTTTCTAAATTGATTGTAGTGGTGGTATTAAATGTATATTCATAGACCTGCTAAAATCAAGTACTACTTCTTTTTAAGAAGTTATTAATATATGGAAATTTATTTCATTAAAAAAATATATTTTTGGAAAGTTGACCTATTGTGACGTATTTATTTAATGTTTTTTATTTACATAGCTAAACTATACACTAGAGGTGAAAGATTAAAGACATTTTATCACTTGATTATCAAAAAATAATAAATCGCATTAAACAAAATAAATAATTAAACCTTTGACACAATAAATTTAATTAGCAAACACAAAAAGATGAAAAAAAATTAATTTTAAAAGATTTAAAAGATCTTAGAAATATTTGAAATGAAAAATAATATTAAGAAGGATTTGAAATTTAATAGAAACTACAAGCACTTAGATTTCTGTTTAGTGTTTTTTTTAACTTTTATTTAAAGATTATGCTTATATCAAATTTAAAATATTAACTTAATCTACATTTAAAATGTTTAAACAAAAGTTGAATATAAACAGAATCAAAAGACATTTATGTATTCGCATGATGAATGTCTTTGTACTTTAATCGTTATTTTCATCATTTATTGCTTTCAACAACGTCAAATGCCATTCATAACAGAAATTGCTTCAGCCACCGTTCAACACTAATGACATTGTCTTTACGTTTTACATGTATTAGTACTCAAACATCTTTACATAGCTTCTATGTATGAGTGTCCCTAAGTATGATTGTAAACTTTAAGAATTTTCATAAAGACATGTATTCGACTGAACAACTAATAGTCTTGAAGTATATTAAAATGTGTGCATGTTTGTGTGTGAAAAACATATACATACGTATATACACAAGAATAGGTATGTAACATACCATAAGTGAAGAATGATGAAGCTGTAATCAAAATTGATGTACACATAACATCAAAAACGGTTCAGTCAAAGTTGGGACTATCTGAAAATATTTTTGAGGACTTCCACCACACTTGTCAGGCACTTTGAAACCCTAGTATTCCTTCACAGCCAAGAAACTCTACCAATTATAATGTTTTGAACTATTGAATTAAGAACAATTGAATAATAAGTCACCTAAAAGAACGCATTCATGAAGTAACTATTTCTCCCTTATCTCGGAAAAGAAGTCACAGTCGTAACAGAAATAATAGAAGCGGCAGAGGTCGAAATTCATCGGGAAATTTGTGTTGGTATAATTTTATTTTCATGTCAAAAGCCTCTAAATGCCGGCGTCTATGCACATATCAATCGGAAAACTTAATACCCTTCACCATAGGTGACGGGTGCAGAAGATTTGAAGTTAAGTGGAGACATTGTGTTCAATCATAAATTTTTAATTAACGTACTATTAATTCTCCTGTAACTCAAAATAAGCGTAGTAATTAAGAATTATTAGAACTTTAAGCTGGAAAAAATACTGTTAAAAATGCATTTGGTAAAAAGGTTCTACGTTAAAGTCTTGGACTAAGAAGAGGTTTTTTTTTTGGAAATTTATAATTGCAGATGTTCCGCAAACAATTATTGGTTTTGATTTTATCGACCACTACGATTTATTAGTAGATGTGATAAAATGACATCTTATTGTAGATGACACTGGATTAAATGCAAATCTATTTCTCAATATCCTTACTTTCATTTCAAGTCAAGGACATTTTAAAACCATTAAATAAATTACTACCAGTAACACATTTTGCTACTCATCACATAACAACAAAAAGACCGCCAGCTTATTCTAAACCAAAAAGATTGCCATCTGGAGAGAATAATTTAGTAACGCTTTATTTAGTTACAAGGAATGAAGACCTTGTGGTAATTATGAAGTATTAAATAAAGTTACTGTTCTAGATTGATACCCGACGGCGTGCTGATAGCTTCACTTTTTTAGACTTACCACAAATATCGGAAAATGTCAATTAGGTAAGGTTGAACTTTGTTTTCTTAAATATCTGGTTACACTAAAATTATTATATTCTAATCGTTTGCGTATTGAGTCCATAAAAATTACAAGTCTCTAAAGACAGTTCATGTTTTAAGTCAGATTCTTGGTATAAAACATTTTTGTCGAAGTTTTATCCCGAATGTTATTGAAGCACAAACCGCATACGGGATCAGAATGCTAGAATCAACTATCTTTGTTTATTACCTTATCTTTATATGGATGCATCTGATTTCAATATGGTAGATATGCTTTTATAACAATTTATAAACGATCATTGAGTACAGTTAGGATTTTACTCCGAGAATTTCACTGAAACTCGTTACAGCTCTTTTGACCGAGTATTATATGCGGCATATTCTGATTCTTGATGATCAACAATTCTCGATTTAAATGGACCCAAAACCTTTAACATTTGCCTTTTTACAGCGTTCTAAAAATTCTCTTCTACATAATTTCGAAAATTAAATTAGTCCACAGACAACATACTGAATTATGCATATAGAAACTATAACATCCGATGTTTTTTCAAGACTTATTAAAGAGATCAACAGTGCGTTGAAGAGTAAAAGCATCTACTGGCATCTACCAATAATGCGTCCAATTATTACAAAATATTTTTGAAAAGAACTGTTTAATTTGATTCATAATTTGTCACATCTTCTTTTATGGTCATCAGTAACGATAGTGACAAACGTTTTGTGTGGCTTTCTATGAGAGCAAATATTTCGTCTTAGACTAAAAATTATGTAGCATGTTAAAAATCTAAAATTACCAAATGTACCAAAACGGAAATTGGAAAATTTCTGATACTAGAAAACCGATTTCAATTTGTTAGCATTAACATCGTTGATTATTTGCCAATTTCAACAGAGTACCGTTATTGTTTAACATCACTGACCGACCTACTGGATGAGTTGAGGCAATAGAAGACATAATTGCTGAAACTGAAGTAATAGTGTTAGTGTTCCGCATTAAAAACCACGGATCAAGGGAGGTTATTTGAATCATCTTTATTCCAGGAATTTTCAGAGCTAATTGGTGCAAAAGTTATTCATATAACATAATACCTATCTGCAGGCTAATGGTTGGATTGAAAGATGGCATAGATTCCTTTAAATGCTATCACACTGACACAAACTGTGTAGATGTACTAGCATTAGTTTTATTTGGTTTATAATCCTTCATTAATCCAGAAGTTGGATTTTCACCATCGGAGATGACATATCGTAGTACCTTGAATGTTCCGGTCTAATTCGTAGCAGTTACGGCATTTAATGCAAATTCTGTCATATATATAGCACATGTAATCATGATACAAGCAAAGCTTTAAAGCAAATTATCGATGAAAGAAACAGGCTGATGAACTAAGACACTTAAGTGTTCCAAAGGTACCACTAAACTTTTTCTGTAAGATTTTGCTTATCAAAGTAATTTTTACCATCTACTGGTATTATGATAAATTGTGTTCCGGAGGTTCGGCAGTGGAGAAGAAAATTTGATTTAAATTTTTATTATTAATGACAATGTTGCGCAGTGTATTTTTTCCTATGCGCAACATTACATAAGCATTGTCAATGCTAACAATATTAAAATCCAACCATTTTTTGACGTAGAAAGTTTTCAAAGAAAGTTTTAAGGTCATTTAAAATGTCTCGACTGAAGACATATCAAAGTTTGAACAATTTTTACATTTTAAAACTTTTAACAAAAAGTCTCATATTTCATAATTTAAATGAACCGCTATAAACATACATATATGTGATTTAACTTTCTTACTAACACAAATATACATAGTTTATACATATTGTTTTTATACTTTTTATATTTAGTTCATTGTACTACTTATATTTACTGAATAATATTTCAAAGATGATGAAAGGACATCATCATACTTAAACACAAAAAAAAAAAACATACACACAAACATACCACGAAAACATCTCCAAGGAGTTTACTGGTATTTTTGATGTAATGTTCTAAGTGGTACAGATGAAGCAAAAATGCAAAACAATGAATATTTTCAACAACATTGATGGATAAATACAAGGACATAGTGTATTAAGGCGGTTTTAGTAAAAAAATGGTAAAATGTGGAAAATCTAACGAAACATCAAATGAAAATACTCTTTTTTGTTGAGACTTTTAAAATATGCGTGTGTTTTTTTCTTCATTATATCCTTTAACACCATAGGTGGTGGGGAGCTCATGTGTTTGTGATGTTGATTGTAATGCACAAAAAATAGTCCAAAGCCTAGATTAAAGTTAAGCACTCTATTCGGAATCTTCTTCTTTTGAAATCAGTTTAATGAATTTTTGTTTGGCTGACTGATTGTCTATATTAGTTATATGGCGAAATATATTTTCGAGTCTTTATAAATTGGTCATTTTCAGTTTTCCTACAAATGCTTTTAAGGATTACAATTTCAATCCAAAACTTCTTTTATAATATTACATTATCTAAGATCTATGCAAAATTGCTTGAACCCTTTTAAATTTTCCACATAAACTACGTATCAGACCCACTTAAAAAATATTTAAATATTTCTAAAATCTGAAAAAATTTTATAACAATTTATAAAGCGAAAAATAAGTCAGGAGATTAGTCCACAATTTCCATATAATTTTCTCGTCAAAATATCTGAAATATATTATACCCGAATCTGTCCATAATTCTTTATTATCTCCTGTAAAAGCCGCAGTTTAGTGTAGGGTGG
This sequence comes from Cochliomyia hominivorax, assembly GCA_004302925.2. NCBI lineage: Eukaryota > Metazoa > Arthropoda > Insecta > Diptera > Calliphoridae > Cochliomyia > Cochliomyia hominivorax. Next base: position 60,968,582 of record PYHX02000467.1, read on the forward strand.
AACTAAGTCTTTCTCTACCATTAATAACTTTCCAACTTTTTTATTTTTATATTGTGAATAAAAAAAATTTTGTCTCTTACACAAAAGTGGTTATTTTTCGATGATAAATTATATTAAATATTCGGCTGTTGAAAGGGTTTTTTCTACAGTTGACAGTTTCTTCCTTTCTTTGTTTGTGAGCATTAAGAAGGGGAAGAAAAAAAGAAGGAAACATGACATTGACATTATGTTGGTTGCCTGGCATATAAATTTTATAAAGTTTTTATTTAAAAAACTCAATAAAACATTTTAGAATATATTAAATCAATTTATCCCACTTTAAATTCAATACTTAAAATTCATCATATGTTTGGAAGTGTGTATGCGTCCCGTTGTCATGGTTTATTTTCATAGAATATATCTTTTTATTGTTAAAGAGTAGTAAATCAGATTATTGTTAATACGTGTCTATTTGATAATAATATTTAATAATAACTTGTCTGATATAATTCTTAAATATTTGCGACAACTGGTGCCAGAATATGTTATTAAGTTTGAAATATTTCTACTTGATTTGTTATATATTTATGAAAATTTTAATAAAGATTTTTAGACAATCCTTGTAATCGAAGTAAAAGTTTTTGATTTAATAATACATTTTTGTTGTACTCTTAGGTAGATTTACGCATAAGTTTGAAAAGGATAGAAAAATTGTTACTACCATCACTTTCTGTTCAACTTAGAATCAATTTCTGAGTCAATTTAAAGATGTCTGTCCGGTTGACCTTCTATTGTTAACAATATGTAGATATCAATTTTAGAGATATCTTGAAGAAATTTGACAGGTGCCACTATTTTGGCTTAAGAAAAATGCCAATTTGAATTAATAACGTACGTGAATTATTTCACCTTGTCCCCATACAAATCTTCCTTCCGGAGTGGAACTTAAGATCATACAAGTCTAAAATATAATGCGATTTTAACGAAATTTGGCACAAATAAGTCTTTTAATACATTTAAACGTTCCAAATAATACCAGGATCGATCAGTTTATAGATACATTAAGGATTTCAAAGCTGCATTTTGTTTAAAGATTCAGCCTTGAGATTTTACAAAATATAGGTTACATTTAAAATATTTATTAAAAACGAACAAACTAAAGAAGGTCTAGACTCAGCCTATGGGGTTGCAAGATACGAAATCTGTAGTTATTTTTTTCTATAAAGAAACTTTTCCAGGAGTGAAAAAGGTTTTTAAGAAAAATTATATCTTAGACAAAAATGATGGAAGACACTCATTCGCCAAAAAATCGTATTTTTTGAATTGAATTGAAACTATTTTAGACTAGATGTGTTGACATACATTTTTTTTATTGGATAAGCCTTTTTGATCACTTAATCAAAAATAAGATAACTCCTTTGGATATATATAAAAAAGTTAAAATTTCACATGCAGATAACTCTCAAACTTAAAGCATTTTTCGAAGAATAGGTTTAAGCCAATAAGTGGATATTCAGTGTACCTAAATTTGTCACATTTTTCTAAACATCAAACAGTTTCAAATTTGGAAATAATCCGTAATTTTTAACTTTAAAGCTTTGGAAATTTAGTGGCCAATAAGTACTGTTATATGACATGATTTCTCAGTTTAAATACGAGTTTTAAATAATTTAAAAGTTATTAATTTTAACTTTGCCCAGACTAAAAATAAAAAAGTTAAAATGTGCTTTCGAACAAAGTTTTATTTAAAATAAAATATTTCAAATTGCAAAACCTTTGAATTATTTGTCTAAACAATGTTTTTTTTTTAAAGCAGGATTTAGTTGTTTCTTTAAGACATGAAGATCATGTAGTTTTTCGAATTCATTCTTCAACTATTTCCATTCAAAATAAAAATGCAATGCTACGAATTTATAATTTTATCTACCTACATGAATTGATTCACCATATTTAGTTTACATCAATCCTTATGTTATTATCTCTTTACAGATGATAATGAAGAGAAAAATATATATAAATAGGAGGACAACCCTTTATTTATTATTTGCAGTTTCGTCATAAAACACCGTGAAATTTCATAAATTAAATTTATGAAATTTAAAGAGGACATTTTAGTAAAAAAGGACATATCAGTAAATTGTATAAAATTATGAGTGAAAAAGTTAACATTTAGAGCGATAAAGACATAAAAATTTATTAACACTTGTGCTAAATTAATGAAAAAACTAATTGTTTGTTGTTGTTCTAACAGCTTTTTTTTAAGTAAATGGGAAAACAGATCAAATTCATACACATACATACATTTCATAAATACTGATCGACTTTTGGCTAATCTGCCATAACCAAATCTCCATTCTAGATATTCTCTTAGGTACATCGAAGAACTATCTCCCATTTTTCGGTTTTTAATACCCATGTTTCCTATTCCGTCCTATTTCCCATATACAAAACTTTTACAATTTTTTCTCCGCTACTGTCTCTGCTTTGCACTTACAGCAAATTTCTACCTCTGTTCCCTTCAAAGCCAACACCTATTTGAACTATTGCTAAGAAAAATTTTATGATACAAAACAAAATCTTAAATATTTAATGTTTCTTAAGTAAAATAAATATTTATTTGATGTTTTAGTACATGTACAAACTTCCGACTTTTCAAACATAAATACGATCGTATATATCGTATTTAAAAATTTTACTTATGTATTGAATATTCTCTTTACCTGTGCTATATTTACATTTTAAGGATCAACCAAAATAGTTTTATGTTTTTAGAAAAATTTACAAACTTTAAACAGTACAAGTGGGATGATCTTCGCCCCAAGTTTAACTGATTTTACATCACATATAATCCGTTAAGATTTCTTTAAAATCACTTCAAGTTAAAAACCTTTTTTAAGTTTTAAAAATAATTATAAGTTATAAGTAATTAAATTTTTTTGGAAAAAGAAACATCCACACTTTTTTAAACTTTTTAATTTTAGATAAATATGAGGTTATAAAGGTTTCGTATATTTATAATGCTGTAGAATTTTAAAGAAATCAGAACCTATTAAAAAACACATTTAGGAATCACGTTTAAAAACTAAACTAGAAAAAAAGCTAAAATGGGATAATTTTTTGTCTTAATTATATTTGAAATTACAAAAAATAAATGTTAAATTTTGTTAAAATATCTCCAACAGTTCAAAAGTTACAGAATAATTTAAAACTCGTTGTGGACTCGATACGTATAATTAATATTTATTGCATTTTAATAAAAAGTGTATACGACGAACAGTGCTTCAAATGAAAAATACAATTTTTTTCTCAAGCTTTGAGAAAGAAATGAGACTAAAAATTCCAGCTTTGCGATAGAAGGAATTAAACCGGAAATTAAAATAGTGTGATAAAAATACGGTAAATTGGCGAAAATATAGTTCTCCCAAAATTTAATTTTTTTAAATTTTCGTATAATGCACCCTCTCAGAAAAATATAAATATGGTATAGGTTACATAAGAAAAAATTGGTATAACTTAAAAAGAGTATTACTAAAAGGAAATCGCCATTTTTGATAACTTTCTTTACGAAATTTAGTTCTTAATCATTATTTTTTAATAAAATAAAAAATATTTGGTAAAAATCGGATAAAATTTGGAAGACATAAAAACTTCGCCAAGAATGGTCAAAAACTAAAATTTTTAATTTAATATAATATCTCTTAAACTATAAGAGATAGCCTACCTGTACCAACTCATCTACAAATCTTTAAAATCGATTAAGATATAAGGTGACTAACTTTGGGGCCCTGTGGACCAGCCCCTGTCTACAAAATCCAAAGTCAAAACTTAAACTCGCCTAAGTTATGGATTTATTTCTATCTCATTTTTAATTTGAAACACTGTGCGACGTATATTTATACAAAATCAAGCTTTTAATATAAAAATCCTTTTTGTAATTATGGCCAAGTTTTTATCACACTGCCCAATGAAGCCGATTTCTTAAAACAAAACATAGCTTCAACATTAAGGCTACATAGCAGCCCTGATTATACATAAATTGCATTTTAGTTCTAAAAATTAAATCATTTAATCATTTAGTTTTACAAAAACCAGAACTACAAAAAAATCCCTTAATAAATTATTTTAATTATATTTTCAATGCTAAAATCTGAACAATAACTTCTAACATTCATTCTTCACTTCAAAATGTTAAAATGCTACATTGTGAAGTTTTACAACAATTCACTTATGTCTGCAAGTGACAATTTAAACCCTACATCACCATAGATGGGATATTATACATATGTGCAGATGTTTGTAACGGGTAAATAAATAATTACTTTCTGAGCTTCTTCGCAAAGCACAGATCGCAGTTTTGAAGATATCTTAATGAAATTTGACACGTGGTATTATTTTGGCTGAGGGATAATACCTATTGAAATTGGTTATGGTCGAACCATTTTTTATATAGGTCCCATACAATTTACTCGCCAGAAAGGGATTTTTAGCCTATAAAATAAATATAGAACGATAAAATGAAAATTAAGCAAAAATAAGTCTTACATTCTAAAATGAACACCATTTCAAATATCACTTTGAAACTCATAAATCGTATATATACGCGGGTATTGTAAAAATAATAAATCAAATTTTTTCTAACTCTCATATAACCCTACAGAAAAAATCCTTTCAAAACGCATATACATTATTTTTTGTTGCAACCACAACCAAAAATATGATGTAGGATATTGCATAGTCAGGCTTGACCGACTATAACATTTTTAATCGTTTTACTTTGTTTTTGGTATTTTTGCTAAATAAAACGTTTAAAAATTTTTGTAATGAAAACAGAAAGGAGGAATTAAAAAAAATGAAACAATGATTGTGACCTGTGTAAAGAAGTGAAAAGTAGACAAAAATGAAATAAAGTGCAAAGTTACATTTTAATTAAATATCAATTTATAGTGACCAAAGAACATGATAGGTGACAGCTGTAAAAAGTTGTTTAAAATGAAAGTAAGGGGGGGGTTTCAAATGTGAAATAATGAATTTATCAAAAATTTTAAAAATAATTTTAGTTTAAAATATAATGATAATTTAAATAAAATAAGTAAAAATGTATAGTCGATCAAGCTCGATTATTCAATACTCTACACCACATTGTTAATTAAAAATGGTAGTTATGAAAAAGTAGTTAAATTTGTTATGAAAAAGAAAAAAAATTGTAATTTGTTCTTAAGTATGCAGTACATTATTGTGACTCTAACATCTGTGTTAAATTTATGAGTTTTAAAATTATTTTTTCTGGGGATATATATATGGGCTACAAGAAATAATAAACCGACCCTCGTGTTATTTTGCATATCAATTTCTTTATTTGACCCGTTATTATAATACAAACACGCAGAGAAAAAAAATGTTTTCGGTAACCATAAATAAGAAATATCGTACTCAATCGCTACTGTAGCAAATATACTTGTTTATTCGAATTATGATTTCGCATTAATAAAAATAGTTATCAATAGAAAATATATAGTTATTATTATCAATAGAAAATTTGTATATTTGCATTTTTATTTTTCATTGATAACAATAGATATTGTTATTGCTATTAAAAATGTTGTTATCGCCACTATAATTATTGTTATCGCAACTGAAATATTGTTGTTCTAATAAAAAATATTGTTGACTCAAAAAATTTTATTTGTTTGCATTATTTTGTTATTGAATAAAAAAAAATAATTTCAAATATTTTAATATTTTATTTATGTATAACTTTGGAAAATGTTTTAAAATGTTTTGTTATATAATTTAATTTATTTTAATTGCCTAAATTTTTATTTACAAAAAGGAAAATATTAAATCAAATATGTTTTATTTTAAATGTTAACACAAATTTGTTTATATTGAGTTGTAAATAAACTAAAAATACTTTTTTGTCCTAATAACACTATTTTTTTATAATGAGATATTTAATAACGGTAAAAAATTGTGAGCAATCAAACATATTACGACCACAATATTATTCAATTTTAATAGGCTTTGTCTTTAGGTCAAAGTAATACTTTGCACCAAAATTCATTCAAATTAAGACCTGTAGACTGTTCACAATGTTTACATGTACAGATGTACTTACAGACATTGTTTAATCGACTAAGAAAGTGAAGTGGGTGTAACACCATTTTTTCTGCATGTTGTGTAGGGTATAAATATATTGGTATTAGATAATGTAATAAAATAAAAAATTTAATTTAGAATTAAACAAAATTATTCGATTTTATGTAAGTCATATTTTTTTCATGGCCTTCATCTACTAGAGTAATATATTTAAAAGGGCTTTTATTCAAGATTTTGTTTTCTTGTTTCTAATGTTTGTATAAAATGTATCTAATTACTTGTAAACGTTTATATGTGTGGTTGTTTTCTTTTATAGCATTTTGCACCATAAACAATTTTAAATCCTTTCACTTTTTGGAAAGTATATTTGCAAAAATAAAAATATAACAAATAACGAAATACGTGGTAATATTTTTAACACTATGTTTTTCATGAAACGTCAGTATCGACTAAATGATGCCCTACAAAGAACTAATTAATTATGGTTTGGTTATAAGGATTCCTCTGCTATTAACAAGAGATAGTTTGGCGCTTTGTGACAGTGTTCAGGGAAATCATTGACCGATTTTAGATAATGGATCAAACCATCTTTAATTACTAATTTGGAATTTTATATTCAAATTGATAAGAGCAATGTTAGTATATCTAAGTTGCCTACTTCAGTTCTTATAGAGTAATATTAAGTAATTTCTGATAATTAATGTTCTACAGCGTCCTAGACATTTACTTCAAAATTATTAAGATACAAGTAGCCATATAAATATTCATTTTTTAGGCTTCAACTATTGGAATAAGAATGTCCGTATATAAAGTGGTTTCATCGATATACGTTATAGACACTTCGCGTTCTTCAATACTTTCATTTAATTACATTCCAGGAAGATTTCAAGCAAATCTAGAGAAATTTAAATTATATAATAATGCTGGAATATAAGATCTATCTGCTCTCAGATCTACCCGAAAACTTCTGACATACGGAGTATAATTCACTAATATTCGTCACTGTTTCATAAATTTCAACCTTAAAAGTTCTTCTCTCACAATACATTACATTTCAACAAATAGTGTGACAGGAGATTGGACAGCTCCAACTGCTAAACAAGAATTGATTTTAAATCCAGACAATGAAAATTCCAAACGGTTATCTGCATATATAAATGTTTAAGGGATTTTATTCGCACTCAGTGTTAAATGCACCATGGGTTAAGGCTGGAAGGAATATAAAATGTTGTTTCCAAACTGGCTTGTCAGGAAGTCCTGCCAGTATTTTCGCATTATTCATAGAAATGATATACGTCTGTTTAGTCTTTCTTGTACACAGTGGCCGCATACCGTAGTAAAGGATTTTTAAAAGTTCTTTGATTAAATATGAAAAAATTTTCGCTAAAGTGTAGATTCTAATTTTGGTAAAAAATTAAAAATATTAATTTTGAAAACATATTAAATTTTACACCACCATGAGTGATTTTACGATGCCTGCTTGTTTTATATAAAAAAATTCTTATAGAAATTTCCTCTCGGAATAAGATTTTTAAATCATTAAGCCTAAAATAAAGGTATTTGATATCTAATTTGAAGGTATGAAGTAGTACTAGTTTTATTAGTTTAAAATCAAAGTGAGGGAAGATATATGAAAACCACCTTTAATATTGGACCATGTATTTTATATTTCAATAAGCTTTGTAATTTGTACAAAATAATTATGTGAAATAGGTACGATTCCATCGAGATGTGTTTGTGTACATAAAAACATATATTTTTACAAGAAATTTTATCACCAAAATGAAAATAGGTAAAAATACTAACCTTCATCCCTGCCATTTCCCTATCCAGCGTCACTCCACTTCTATCTGTACCATCTGCCATTATTTCAATACACTAGAACCCAGTCTGGCGTCGTTTCAATAATTGCCACCTGTACATTTGGACCCCGACTTGCGTCATTTTGATTCTGATTTGCGTCGCTAGAAACTGCAAAATTTTTTTTACTGAAGTCTTGTGGATTACAATTTTTAGCATTATTGATAACCATGATCATAACCAAAACAAAACATATTGCATCTAGTAGTAACGGAAATTCTAATGCTTTCGAAGCCACTTATGGTTAGTTTAACTTGTTCGTTTATTAAAAATACAACATTTTTTGCTCGATTCGAAAAGGTAATTTCACAAATGATTATTTTTTAACACTTGAGGTTATTGCGGTTCACAAAATTTCATTATCTGTAATAATAAAATAAAAATGATTTGGCTATTGTAGAGTCACCATTTCTGACTTCAATTATTATAAGATCCAATTCTTAACTTTCGATTAACCCTTTTGATTAATAATGTTCCACCAGCAATGGATATCTCACGGCAACTGCCTTCTTCAAATGGAAGATAGTTTTTAGGCTCACAATTTGAAATAATAAAAGTGATAGAAAAAATATGAAATAGTTCATTAAAATGTCAAAAAGTAAGAAAAAAACAAAGTTCTATATGAAATTATAAAGGAATTCATACATTATAATTATTAATTCATAAACTTGTACATTGTTTACTTTAATTGTAAGTAAATAATAAAATTTTATAGGGTACACAAAACATTTACGCTACATTTACTATCTGGGTTATATGCGTATTTTTATGCAGAAAAAAGAAACCGAGAAAAAATTGTTCAAAATTTTTACGTCTTTTGTTTCTGTAGTTAAACAGAAAAAAAGTGTGATAAATAGCCTAAAGTAAATGTACATTCTAACATAAAAGAAGGAAAAATAACATGGAAAAAAATTTTCAAGAAAAAATATTACGTAGTAGAATAAAAAAGCAGTAAAGTTTATTTAACTAAAGTGTGGATATAATATTTTTAAGTACATTATGAAATTACTACAGAACTTTTACACAATTTTATTTTTTCTTTACAAAAACTTAAATTTTCGCAAAATTAAAAAAGTGTATTTTTTCCATTTATTTGTACTCATTTAAAAGCTTAACAGAATTTAATTGAATTATAATTGTTTTAATGACAGGTAAATTTACACTCCATATATTTTATATGCTAAATAAACATTAAATTCATACCTACAAATACACACAAACATATACACAGTTTATATGTATATAATTATGAAATATATTCATAATTGTGGATGTGTTTGTAAATAAACAATGTGCTGTCAACATATGCAAAAGGCAAAAGTTAAAAGATTTCTTTCATCCTTATGTCGCTTAATTCCTGTTGGCCCCCCAAAAATGACCCCATATATGTGTGTATGGCGAATAAATATAAAAAGTAAATATAAATATAACTATTTGCTTGTTCTGACAAGAAAATATATGAGTTAAGACCAACTTTTTGGAAATGCATACATTTAAACACAGTTTTCAAATAATTTTCAAAACTTGTTGAAATCACTGTAAAAAACTAAGAAAACAGCTCATATAATTTTGGTCTGGTTCCTTATTACGCAAATCTTAAATAAAAGAAATATTATCCAAGTTAAACAATTTGACTTTCGTCAAGGACACGGAACCATAGAGCAATGGAATCTTATAACTGGTGAAATAAAAAAATTTGTTGAATTAAAACTGTACTGCTCTGGAGTAGGTTTTTCGCAAGCCTTTGTTAAGGTCTGGCATGAAGGTTAAATATACAGGATACAATGCTTAATAACCAAAAGTTCATATTGAAATTTAATACAGAGGAATTTGCAATAAGTGCAGGTTTTTCACGGAGAAGAGTTTTAGGTCTTATTTATATATAAAATTTACACTTCTGGTCTCCCATCAAGCGACAGACTAATTATATCAACGCATTAAACAAGCTATATATTTACAAAATGTGAAGAACTGGTTGTAAAACTTGAGAAATCGTGCAAATGAAATGAGAAGTAAACATTTAATTATCAAATTTTTAAACGGAAACTGACAACCTGTATTATTATACCACATTTAGATTATGTGACGTACCTTGGTATTTATAGTTGCCTTACAAGTCGTCGCTATATTGAAACTAAGAAACTTCATATGAAGTTTAAAGCAATCAATCCTCACAGTCAATCGGCGAATTATACTACCATTGCTTTTAATAAAGAGGGATTAATTGAAGATTATGAGAACCATAACAGGAGCACCATGTTAAATCAGAAATGAAAACTTCCACTTGGGTTTACAAATACTAATGGTTAAGGAAGAATTTGAATAAAAAAAATCTTAATTATAAATCTTATTACAAGATTTATTTCTGAAACCCAAGGTACTTCAAGGCTTTGTAGATTCGATCTTCCATTTGGAAAATACTCTCTTTAGAGTAATTAAGTCTTTAATTATTAGTTAAGTAAACCTGATTGAAGCTGTTGCGCAGACTTTCATATAAAATGATATGAAAATACATCTGAATCTTTCGAAGATAAAATTTTAATAATAATTCGTACAGTTATAACAGAGGTGTGAGTTTAGACTATATTAAGACTGTATAAATTTAACGAGGTCCACTCCACAGGCTCTCAAAAGACATCTCTGGTTATAAAAATATTAAAAAAGATCCAGTTTTTTATATTTGAACAAATTTTATATGAGTAAATTTTCCTAGCGCAGTCCTACAAAAATTTTGTCGTATATCAAATTTTCAAATTTTATTCATTGTTTATCCTTAATTTTATTAAGATCGAAAGTTTTAGATCTTCATTTAAAAATATCTTCATAGAATTAAAAGTTTTAACCGTTAAAATTTGAGTTATAGTATATTTTTCGCCGATTATTTGCCACTCTTTTTGAGCTATAAAATCTCCTGTTTAAGTAGCCTATATCGTGCTTGTATTTTTGAAATACTGTTTTATAGCCTTTCGTTAAGAGCAAAAAAACTTAAAAAACTTAAAAAACTGAAATTTTTTGAAAAAACAAAGCTTCCCGAAGTCGACCTATTTTTTCATTACACAGCAATTGTCGTCTTAATTTCTAAAATCACAAATCTATCCAGATTAAGTCCATGCAAATCTATCCAGATTTAGTTTCAAAGTCTCGAATCATCCTGTCCTCTTCAATCTAAATAAATACATGATTATAAATCATTTCAAAATTTTATCATTCATTTTCAAATATTTAGGATTGCTTCATACGCTATTTTACATTTTACATATTTTACTTTAACACCACTACATACATAAATATGTTTGTTCATATGTTCATTTTATGTATGTTTATTGTATTGCCTGCACGCATTTCCTTTTCCGTTGATATAAATAAATATATAAACATATAAAAAACCAAGCGGTCTGTAGCCAATAAAACGCATTATAAAAGATTTAAATAATTTCAAAACTCTGAAAAATATATGTTTCATTATTTATTCTCTAAAACAATTAGATTTATAAAAAAACATCTTATCTTTTCGAGAACTCTTTAATTGAATATTCTTCATAATATCGTCTGGTAAAAATAGTAGTTACAAAAAATTAATGAATGGCCCTCATATAATTTGATTTTCTGATTTATTCTTAATTGTGTAGTGCATTATTGTGACACTAAGATTTATGTTTAATTTATGCGTTTTAAAATGAATTTTTCTATAGGGGCTTATTTGGGAGCTAAAGAAATTATAAACCGACCCTCGTTTAATTTTGCACATCGATGTTTATTTATATTTGTCTATATTATTACAATACCGACGTATATGTGATATTTTTGGTCTTAAATGTGATATTTACAATAGGATTTGTATGGGAGCTGTGAAAAATAATGGACGGATCCTTGCATATTTTGGCACTTTTTCCCCATTCCGGGAAGAAAATTTATCTGAAATATTGGACCGAACGTGGTCAAATTCAAAAGGCTGCGTACGTGAGGAAAAAAAAAACAATTGAACAATAGAAAGTGATTTTAAACAGTTCGTTAAGTATATTTTTGAAGCATTTTTTTCGTTTTTATTGATAATATTAAAATCCATGTGAGTCTGAAACATAACTGGTTTAACGAATAGAGGATTTTTTTTTGAGGTTCGTGAACACTTGATTAGTCGTTTGGATTGTTTTAAAGTTGATTTCATCAATAGTAAAAAATAGTAATTAAAACTGGTATTTGCTACTGAAACAAAAACAGATATTTGTCTTATTATCTCAAATGTTACTATGTAAAACTTTCCTGTATATTCCACTTTTCCTTTCAGACCATCTTATAAGGCTGTTAAGACATCATCAACAAAAAAATGCACTTTCGTACACATAACAGGTTCCATTCTAAATATGAGCTCCGATAGCATTCATTCTTTTAATGATTTAAACAGTTATAAGTCACCTTGAAAGACAACAGTCTTGATGTGGTTCTTAGGGTCGGAAGGTTCGTAATTTTTAAGTGTACAGTTCTTCAGTATCCGAGAAGAGTGCTAATTAGGTTCAAGGACGGAGTTTCTTTAAAAAAATATTCAATGAAATATTTTAAACGTATTTTTGTAAAATTGTCAATAAAGAACTTGTGAAACAACTGTTAGTAAAATGCGGTCTTTTATCATGTGTTTGATAAACAAAAGGTCTCAATTAGCTTATATGTATAGAAAAACCTTAATTAAGTTTTGCTTCTCTATATATATTACAAAATTATACAAGGTTATTCCTCATACTAAACTTGCTATATGACCTTAATATCTTTAATCGATGCACATTTAAACTTACATTTATTTTTTACGTGTTATATTCATTAAATTTATTAAAATACAAACTCAAACACAACTCTTGAAGTAGAGAAAAAAATAATAAAAAATTTAACAAAGATTAATGTTACAGCGACTCATGATTCCTTTTGAAGATTAATTAGGCGATGAAATTGCAGATTATAAAAAAGTAGAAATTATGTTGAAAACATATATAAGAATGTTGTGCTATTCAGTGTTACCGTTGGTGCGACTTTGTCGCAAATTGCGCGCGGCTTTTTTTGTACTTTTTCAAATTTCCCCTTTTTGTTCCCTTTTTTTAATTTATCTTTTTGTCATCGAACTTCACGATATTACATTATTTTGGCTTAATAAAGGAATAAATTTTATGTAAATTATGGGAATTATAGAAAATCATTAACGGTACCTCTACGAAATACATAATGGAAATCGAAATAGTATTAAATTAAAGAAAACGGAAGTTAGTGCAAATTGATAATTTAAACCAACTTAAAAAGTGTTGATTTTTGAAAACTGTTGCGACTTTTGCTCACGAATCACCTTATGGGTGCAACTTGATTATTCCAAAATCTCCTTTTTTGCCACTTTTCGCAAATTCTCAACGGTAACGCTGGTGCTATTGTTTTAGATCATGTTGTATTTATGCAGCAATAAACAAAAACAGATATATACATATGTATGCATCACCCATACATAGAGATATCTATGAAAATACACAACACATGATACGTGGGGAGACAAAAGTTTTTTATTTTATTTTTTGCTAAAAGTCCATAGCAAAAGGGTGTAACTTGTAACAATATTAACCCCAAGATGAACAAAACTTATATAAAATTTTTAATAATGCAAAAATGATTTTTACATATAAAACTGGGTTTAATTAAAATAAGAAAACGAGTAAGGATGTTATAGTCGATGAAGCCCGACTATGAATACCCTACACCACAATGTTGGTTATAAATAGTAATTACAAAAAATTAATAAATGGCCCTTAATATCATCGAGTTATCTCAAAAATTGAAGACTGTTTACATCGTTTACATGGACAGCTAGCCGGACAGACGGACGACGGATGGTCGGACGGTCGGACTATCGTAAATCGACTCAGAGAATGATTCTGAGATGAACGGTATACTTAAAAGTGGAGCAATACCATTTTTTCTGCATGTTACAAACATCATAATATTCCAACCACTGTAGGTACGATACTTTATTCCATAGTTTTTGCTGGTGTAAATATGGAAACTATTGACCTATTCCTATATAATATGGTGTAAAATTAATATTTTTGGAGATTTTTGAGCTTCAAAATGATATTCGGGAGAGTGTGTGTAATTTGTTAATCTGTTATTATACATTCTAAAGAGAAAGTTGGCAACATTACCTTTAACGACATCTAGACGAACACAGTCATGGAAATGATTCTCAGGCGCTCGTTATCACAGGCTCATAATACTTCATTAGCCCTTTTGCTATTATAAAATAATGATCTTCTCCTCATTTCCAAATTCCAACTAAATGTATAATAGTGTGGGTGGGCCAAATACATTACTTAAATATTGCCCATCAGTAACCATAACTTTCGCCTAACGGGTATTTTTCGGGACATAAATATTGCTCCAGCTTTTTTGAAGAATAAACTAGGATAACTGATGATGTTCCGCAACGAACAAATATACAATAAAATATGATGGAATCGTGTTGAATTATTATTTTCGGTTCAAGAAGATCAATTATTTTAACAGCTCTATCCGAAAATAAGGCAATTCTCTGTACAGTGTGCTCTTTGTCGTGATGCAGCTGATTAGGCGGGATTAATGAATAATTTTATGTACATGAGGTTGTCGTAATGTAACCATCATCAGAAACATTACATAATAATTTCAGTCATACAAATTGTTTTTTTAATATTTGTCAGCTTCATTCGAAATGATACCTAATTGTTTTTCTGTTGAAAGCAAGTCCAACTAACAAGGACAAATCATGCTTTATATCTTAATGTCATAGACCGATTCCATATAGAAAGTATGGAATCGGAATTGACCAAATCAAAAGAAATATGATGACATTCCAAGCAATAATCAAGACATGAATAATGTAAGTATTTTAGCTCCAAACGCAATGTAAGGTTAAATATGCCAGCAACCATCTTAAACTGGGTTATTTGATATAAAAGAATAACAACAGGGAACATTTATAAAACAACTATTGTTGTAACAAATGTTGAAAATAAGAGGAAATAATTGCCAGCATATGTTAACGAAATGTGTTTTGAATTTGCAATTAATAAATGAATGACTGAATGAGTGAGTGAGTAAATGAATAAATGAATGAACAAATATATATATTTATGTATATTTATATATAAAATAATTATATAGAACAATATAAGTCTTTCAAACATCTTTTCACGCAAAAAAGGGACTTTTGAAATGTTGAGAAAAAATAGAAAAGTTTTTGTAACAATAATAAAAAAGGAGATTATATATTAGAATCATGTAGAAATTATGCGTACATTATAGAATAAAAAATTTAACAAGTTCTAAGTCTTAAAATAAATTAAATACAACAATAAAACAAAAACAAAAAAGTATTATGTTTAATGGATTATAATAAGAATAATAAATTAAAGAAGGGGTAATACTTATACATGTGTAAGAGTTTATGTACGTTTACTTCTACCAACAACAATTTATGTACATATTTACTCAATACAATCATCACGATTGGATCATACGTTTTTCGGTTGATTACTTTATAGTCTTCTCTGTACATAACGGAATTTGCCTTTATATTGTATGTTCATAGTCCACTTAATTTGAGGAAGGACACAAAAATAAGGTTACATGCGGAGATAATCTCGGATGTAACTAATTTCGCTATACTCCCCGGCTAATTCAAAAAATAGTACTACTAATATCTGCGCCATTTATGAACCAATTTCTCAGAATTTCAATAGCAAAATTCTCGTAAGTATTTCCAATCTTTTTAGATACGATGATTTGACGGCTTCATAAATTAAATTTCAATCAACACATGGACGGACGGTCATAGCTCAATCAATTTCTATTTTTAATACCGTTCTAGTATATATAAACTTGGTCTAAGTCTAAATTTTTAAAAATTATAAACGGAATGATATAGTTATATATACCTTAAACTTTATATACCTTTCTCATGTAGTCATGAGAAGGGTATAAAAATAAATAACATTGTTTCCTCTGACAAAAAAAAAATTGAATTTTCTATATTCCAGATCCATAACAATTTCAGAAAATGTGCTCACATTTGTATATGGTATACCACTAGTCTCTACCCCATCTAGAAACATTCATAGCATTCCCATGATTTATTTTTGATCAAGTCTCTATGCAATAGAAATTTCATGAAATTTTTGTAGACTCCACTACTATAAGTGCTAATAAGGGTATATTAACTTTTTCATTCTGTGTGAAACGCCACGAAGAAATCATTTCAGACATCATAAAATATATTTATTCCTGCATTAAATCAAAATCTGAGTCAAGTTAACTAAGTCCGCCTATCCGTCTGTCTGTCTGTTGGAAACATTTTCACAAGTATAGTATTAATTTGAACAACATCGGTGCATAATTTGCTATAGCTCTCATATAACGCCCCTTTCCGGAAAATGGGTTTGAGCTTATAAAACTGTTATATGAAGCAATTTCACTGTAGATCTTTACCTTAATCCGTGTTAAAACAGATGAAAGAGTAAGAAGAGTTTTTGGTGTAATATCTTCAACTTACGCTAATTTTTGCAAAGTGCTAGTGGTGAAGGGTGTTGAGGAATCAGAACAGAATTAAATACAGAACAATTTCAGTATTTAAGTTTACCTTTAAAAGAGGTTTCTTTTCGAAAATATACTATAATTTAAATTTTATTTTGAAAGATATGATACTGCCGTACCTAGAAATAGCTTCAAAACTTGCGATATTATATGATTTGTTAGAAAAGAGGATATCATTTCCAAAAATAATAGTCTAGAATATTAAAATTTTATCTTTGTTTTTTTAATTCCATAAAAATAGCTGTAACAATTTTAGAGATGTGAGGCGTTTTAATTTGAAAGAGGGAAACTCCTCCATCGTATCATACCCACAAGAAATAAAGTGCATAAGGTTTTCCACTGAAATCTTTTTCTGTGGCATAAATTCCATGAAATTGAATAAGCCATAAAGTCATATTCAATATTCAAAATTTTCAGTTTTAGGAAGTTGTCCCAGATATAGGTCTATATATTTTTTCTCTAAACGGATTTTACTAGATTTAAGTAGGACTTTCAAAAATAATCAACCCAATTTTCATTGAGGAAATTTAAAGTAAGAATTAATTATTGAATATCTGAAACGTTATTGAAGTGAAAATATTAAAATTGCATCTTAATTAGCTTCTCTATAAACAGCTTTTCTGGAGAAAATTTAGGGCGGATATAACTTGGAATGTGGTAGCCCCATTCAAATCAAACGAATATGGTTCAAGGGAAGGGGAGCCGAATTATTTAATTATTTATGATTAGGATAAGAAAGAGGAATACTCTCCATAAAATACAATTATTTGTTATCGATTATCTGTAGTAGAATTACAGCGTCTGTCGTGAAAAAGGCTGATTTTTGTTTTAGTTAAAAATATAGATCAAATAGGATCATGACCATTTTTTACACTAATGCTCAAACATTTCTGTGAAACTGTTTACTTTAGAAAATATGTGGTAAATGGGGTCAGGGGAAGAAGTACCTACCATACAAAAAAGAGATATATCCCATATAAACCAATTATTAATTATTTCATCTGGAGTTTCCATTTTTCTATGAAACGGTTTTACTGAAAAAATTTAAAAGCATCTCTTCAAAGCAGCTATTAATAATCGAAAATCTGAAGAACTTGTGTGACGAAAATCTTCTAATTTGGTCAAATGATTTATATGATATTTAACACACGTTGAAAATTATAAAATTGTTTTCTACAATTAGGATGGAGGAAAATTTTTGTGCAGCATAGCGTACCGAGAATAATCTTGTTATTAATAATTCTCGAGAAATACTAATGTTAAGTTTTTGAAATTAATAATTTGCAATCACATATAAGAGAAATTTAATTTCAATTGTAGAAAGGTTATTTTCCTCCAGTACCCTCTCCAAGGAATTTTGAAGTTTCAAAATCTTAATCAATATTAAATGTATTAGAACTTAATTATTAATTTAAATGTTTGCATGCCGATTTGATATTGATTTGAACAAATTTATGAGATCCCAGATGAATCTTTTTAAGCGTTTACACGGAATGACAAATATATGGAGAATTTATAAACTAACATAAAAGGGTTTTTTTGGTAGAATTATTTAGTATTTCTCAATATTTTAGCTTTTTTAAAATTTAGGAATTCGTATACTTTCAATGATTTAATAAAATATATAATACAATGTGACCCCAATGTGCTATACAGCGCTAATCAAATCAATTCCATAAAATAAAGGTATCTTACTTGTGTATTTTTACACAAATATTTGTACTCATTTTTTAATGTTTATGTATAAGTATTATGTAATTTGTGTAAATTTAATTATAATTGAATTGTGATCTTCATCTCCTGCAGCATTTCAGTTTGCTTATATATTTTTCTCAAGTGTCCAGTGGTTTTTTTATAATATAGTTTTACCCTACACTATAATACAGGAGCATATGTTTGACGTTTCTTGAAATTTACACAAAATTTAAATTAGGTTACCTTAATTTTTAAATGCTTCCTTTAAACGGCCAAGTTGTGAATTATAATAATCCCAATATATAGCTTCGCCAGTTCTCAGTATATATCTATATATATTTATGAGTCCATCGATGTGTTAAATTCAATCCAACTAATTAAACGGCATTGGTCACAGGTATGTCAAAAATGAATTCAATAATGGACTTTCTTGATGCATTGTGTGGTCGGGTTTGACCGATTGCTATTCTCATACTTTCTGTTTTCTGTTTCATTTTTGCATTAACAATTAAAAAGACAGTTCAACATGAAATTTTTTTGCATTCATCCACCGTCGTCTGTCATGTTCCTTAACTGTTGTACCAGGAATAGTTGGTAGTAACAATTGTTTTCCATGAACTATAACGACAATTTTCTCTACCATATACTCCTTTTTGTATAGTTCTAGTGTTAAGGTACACACACATTAATACTAACATACAAAATATAAGTGCTAACACAGTGAAAGAAACACGCACACATGGGGTTTATCACGGTTAAATGCGGTTGTTACGTGAAGCAATTCTATACTGCAAAGAAAAAATGAAGAATAAAACTGTATTTGTGAGACTGTGAAAAGAACATTCTTTCATTTGTTCATTCACTTGCTGATTCATTCATTTATTTATTCATTTATATATTCTTTTGTAGGAAGCAATGAATATATGCAAGTACTTCCGCTGGATGTACAACAACTGGACAATTTTAAATGAAAAATAAGGTAAAAATAGTTTTAATTTTTTTCTTCGTTTTTATGAATTTTTTGGGTTATAAAATAGTAATGCCGCTTTGCGTGTTTTATGCTTTATGAACACTGGTGATGCCTCAAATAAAAGGTGTGAAGTACACCTTTGTTCAAGCAAGTTTTCATTTTATATTCTCTTATACTGTCTTGTTTGTTGGATTGTTTGTTTCAATATTTACAAAAGTGCTGAATTTACTATTAATTTAATTGTTAAATAAAAACAAAAAAATTATAAAATTCGTCAGAAAATAAATTGTATGAACTTTAATATGTTTACTGAAATTATATGTTATTAGGGAATATGACATTATTTTAGATAAAATAAACAGGGACTGGAACAAGAAACTTTAATAGACTTAAATCAAGTATAAAATTTTTAATAAATGGATACAATAACAGGTAAGCGTATTAAAATCGGCTATGCAGAATCTTCAATACCCTAATAACAATTTTTTTAAAGAACTCACGAACACTTAATGAGTCATAAACTTTACTATATTTTGGCTACAAATTTACAAATCTAGTGCTCCGATCTTGAATATTTTTAGTATGATAATGAAGTATATAAAATACTAAGAATAAATTTCATTCTTATTTGCCGATTTCTACTTGACAGTTTCACGAAAACGCTGGAATTTAGTGGCAGCCTCAGATATCGGTCTATATTTTTCGAGTTTGCTGATTTTAAATAGAAAACTTTTTAGGACTATAAAAAATACTCAGGGCAAATTTCATTAAGCTCTGTCAGTTATTTTGAATGTGAGCGTGCCAAAAACAGACAGGCAGAATATAATCTAAATATATATGGACAGTTACAAGGCTGAAAATGTTGATGAGGGTTTTAATATAATTCAATTGAATTCTCTAACAGGCTCTTATGCGAACCGGATTTTAGATTGATTCTTATAAAATACAGAGTTGTTTAGGGATAATATAAAGATTTTTACTGGTTTATTAAGATTTTGACTGGTTTAGCTAAAAATGCTGATCATTAAGCTGATTGTAGTAGTGCACAGTAGAAGGTGTCCATGAGTGTCATATTTTTACTGCCTTTGTTTTTCTAAAGACATCTATTAGACATTTAAAATAAGGTCGTAATTATCGATTTCAGTTATTAAGATAAGTTGAAATCATCACTGTCTTCGGCACCATCAGAGAAATGGACGCCTTTTTCCATTTCTCAGAGGATTATAATAACGTTATTGCCTACTTTATGTGTAACAGATCAAGAGTAATATTCGTCTTCTGATTTCAAGCATGGATATCTCATATATCCAAAGTGGCATTAATAATATGAATGAATGACTGTACTTTTCCCAATTTGATTTTTTGGTGTATTTTCCAGCATTGGAATGAGTCCCACATTACACTGTGGCTATAACTGCCGAAGGTCACCAAGAAGTAAATTGCACAAATATCGTAGCGATTGTCACTCCACAGGCTGTTGCAACTATTAAATTATAACATTTCAAACTTTAATTGATCAAATAGACCTGTGGTAAAAAATCTCGCCTGTTTTGGGACAAACAAGATATTTTATTCTCAGATTTTGTCTCAACTTTTAATTATTAGTTACTTATATCACACAGAGTTGGAGGTATCAGTTGTGTCCAAATTAAAGTGGTAAATATTTGAGGTATATTAAAAGAAAGAATTACAATTCTAGATTATAGATGACCGTTTTGTATTCTTTGTTTGGTGGAACATTAAGACCAATAAAAAGTGCAACTTTTTTGATTAGCACAGCATGAAACCATCAGGTGCAGATTGTTCAATGTATCTCGATTTGGACTAGTTCTTAAAGACTTTTACTAGACGGGAGACAAAAATATCTTCAGCAACCACCAGCAATAATTACTATCGATCATCTATAGAAGTTTTATCCTCAGACACTTGTTATCTTGTATTAGTATTGGATGTACACCATATTAAATGTTTCCGTTTTTAAAGAGTGTATTTATCTCCGATTGAAACTTTTAAGGATAATAACAAATACTAAGGATAAATTACATTGACCTCTGTTAACTAAAATCGACTCAGATACTTTATGGGGTCTTAGATGATAAGCGATATAACCAATATTGGTTGCAGTACGGATTAATAGAACAGCAAAACGTTAAACAAATTTAGAGTTTTTAATATAGAATATTCCCTTTACAAATTATATTTTATTTGATACTCAATGTAAGTTAATTATTCATTATTAAATTTTTGTTCAACAACTTTAAATCCTTTTACTGTTGATGACAATGGTTAACTCTCGCAATGTTTCGTTTACATCAAATTATATTTTACATCTTTTTTAAAGGTCTTTAAGTTGTAACTTTTAAAACTTTCCTTCATTACTGTAAACGCTTTTAATTAAAAGTTTTTCGATGTTAACAATCGTTTGTAATTTTTGACAAACATTTAAATAATTGACATTTGTGCAACTTTTAAATGTCGATCATTATTCGACGAACATTTTGTAATGACATTTTTACATTGTTAAATTTTATTACAAACATTAAAATCATTTGAATGAACGATAAATAACAGAAAATATAGATATTTATAGCGTTATAACAGATGTAATGGAAAGGCAATTACTTATATATATAAGGGTCTGGTAAATGAAGAATAAATTTTATTGTAAATGAAATTAATATGTCTAGTTAATTCCAATACCCAACACCATAAAAATTAAAACATATATGAAAATTGTTAAAATATCTCATTTATCGGAAAAATGCTTAAAAAGTAAAATTAAACTACAAATGTTTATATTATGAATCTGTGATAGAATTTTTTGAAAACACGTAAATCTAAATTCATAAACACAAATTCATAAAAATGAATTTGTGTTTGTTTGGGACTAATAAACAACTAAACCGATTTTGGTATAATTTTCACAGAATGATTCTAATATACCCGAAAATAATATGGGCTATAAAAAATTTCGATAGGTCTAGGCCGGGGGGTATCCTCCCTACAATGCTAATAATGAATTTCGAAAAGCATAAGAACTATAACTGCGAGAGTTTTCAAAGTAGATCCCAACTACTTTCTCAAAGATCCGTTTTACTGAACAAAACGCAGTACAGATAGAATCAGGGGGTGAGTAAGAAGCAAATATTTGCTTTGCATGAACTACTACAGAAAGAATTTTTAAATTTGGTTCCAATCACTTCCTTAAGTAACTGTTTTAGTGGACGAAATGTAGGACGGTT
Source organism: Cochliomyia hominivorax (assembly GCA_004302925.2). Classification (NCBI taxonomy): domain Eukaryota; kingdom Metazoa; phylum Arthropoda; class Insecta; order Diptera; family Calliphoridae; genus Cochliomyia; species Cochliomyia hominivorax. Next base: position 60,991,019 of record PYHX02000467.1, read on the forward strand.
AGAATCCGAGCCAGAGGTAGCCCCCATAAATATTGATTATCAGACATCTAAAGATCTATTGAAGAAAGAATATTAAAGTTTTGGTATTGTTTTGTATGGATGAGGTGTGGGATGGATAGAATCAGGAGGAAAAATAACCTCCGTAAAAAGCGAAGTTTATTTATCGAATATCTAAAGGACTATTAAAGTGAGAGGAATAGTTTTACTGGAAACAATTTAGAAAAAATAGGATAAGGGGGATATGTAGCGTCGATAAAAAGCAAATATTAGCTATCGAATATCCAAAGTATTTTCGAATTGAGAGTCCATACCAATTACTTTCTCAAGGAAATATTTTAGTGGACAAAATCTAGGACGGTTAGGGCTGCCTCTGCAATGCAAATATTTACAATCTATAACTATCGACAATCTAATGAACTAGTTCACTAAGAGTGTCCAAATTTTGCTACATTCTAATGAAACGGTTTTACTATAAAATTTTAGAATGGACAGATTTGACAAAATCCCCGTTGCATGAAATTTTTGTTATACACGTCATGATTTGCGAAAATTTTTTCGAGATTTAGGACTGAAGAGAAACTGAAAATTTAATTTTCTTAAATTTCATAATTAAAAAAATTCACTTCACACAGATAAGAAAAAAGAATACAGAATAGCGACATTTGTGAGTATCTTCCGGTAGTACAAATTACTGTGAGATAAATGTGTTAAAATGTATGTTAAAGTAATCGTTTGTGTTTGTACATTAAACATGACATACATATGTTTATTTAAAACTACACACAAGAATAACTCTTAAGAATTGTTCTACATTATTCTTGTTGTATATTTCACAATTTAAAGTAAAAATAATAATAAAAGAATAAGTGAAATAAACTTAACATAACTGCACTTCTTTTCAAAATTTGTTTATGTGTATGTGTACAAAATATTTTTCATAAAATTTTATTCTTTTACTGTTAGAGGAAAAAATATTTTTTTTTTTACTTTTATTACACCAACAAATGAGATGAATTTAAATATGTTAAGTTTGTTACTATGTATGTGTCAGAATGATTATCGTCCTTACTGTACACTAAAATCTACGTGTCACCTAAGACACTAAAGTATCACCTAACCCAAGTATCCCAAACTTTTATAAGGAATACTTTATCAAATATATCTTTTATTAAAGGTGTTGTTTGGAGAAAACTTATAAATTGCGTACAAGTGAGGATGACTTGGTATCTATTTTGACCGGTGAGCGCACAGCAAGCGAAAACATTGACCTTTGTGCTTGCAAACGGACATAACCTATTGTCGATTTGTACAATTAGTTTGTCACATTATGTTTGTAAAATAAAAGAACTTTAGCATTTTTGATTTTAATAGAAAACTGTTGTTCAAGATCTTGAAAAAGAAAGTAAAAAATTCAAATTCAAAATTTTTAAAATTGGGTAAAAGAAGCAAAAACATGTGCATCAGGCTAAAAAATATATATGTCGCAAGCCTAATATTAGTTATTCTAGATCCTTTTCAGTGCCACTTTATAAGCAGATCAGTTACATTACTTTTAACATCACTGAATATTCCCTGGCTCATGTGTCTACTACGAGCAATTTTAAACTGGTTAGCCCTACAGAACGATTCCGAGTTAAAAGTATACAGCAGCATGCAAGTTTCTACGTGATGGGTGCCCAATTCGCATATTATAAATAGGCATCTAAAGAGTATTTTATCTAGAAGCTCATTAAACCAAAGTTGGATCTGAACAAAAAAATGAAGTGTAATAAAATTGGTTTCACTGCTAACGCTAGTGGCATATAACGAGTTGTCATTATACTAAAAAGTAGATATTTATAGATATTTTTTTAGACAGAATAGAAGAAATAATCTTGATCCGATCACAGCGAATTTTGAGTTCTTAAACCAATCTAAATTAATCTTAACATTCGCCACTTTCATAATTGCCGATTACGGTAGCGTTGACGTACTCGGGATACAATCTCCCTCATCAATGTAGGTAGGCCCAAATTACCAGAATCAGAACTTTGGTTCGATATTAACATATGTGATGACTGGAATTGTGGGAATTTAAGAGTTGGATCTTCCGAATGGTATATTTTTTGGGAATAGAATAGTGGGAAAAATATATAAATTACACGTTTTGAAATTTCAATTCCAAACGTGGCGTCAGAAATAAAGGATAAACAAAGGATATTGTGATGTTATTGTATTGTTCTTTTTTCAATTTAATAATTTTCAGTTATCTTAAAAAACTCACAGGAGCAAGAAAATCGCTTATTTGTGTAGCTAAAATATATCAAACTCCGTTTAAAAATATTCTTATCAGTTTCAAATATAAAGTTTCAATGAAATTTATCCAGGGTTTTTACTGTTCTCAAATTTCTATGCAAAATCGGTTTAATTAATTATAATTATAATAACTTGCTATAACTATAGTAGAACCATTTTAGAGAAAACATTTTTATGGGTATAGAAATCCCTTTAACATAAACATATTTTTGGAGTGGTACCGGTAAGGAGTATTTAAAATTCGGCCCAACCGATTATGGCATTCGCACTTATTTATATTTTTATAACATTCATATATATATATATATATATATGTGAGTGTATGTGTGTGTATTTGTATATCTACGGAACCTAACTTATTAACTTTATACGAATTTGTGGTGGACGGTTATATTCGGCATAGCCAAATATAGCACTGTTACTTGTTTGGGTTATCTCCGTTCACTCTTAATACTCAATCTACATTGATAGCAAATTTGTACAAATTATTAGCTTTTATATCCTACACCAGCTTTTTGGTCCAAAGATGGTTCTTAATGAAATAAGGTCCAATATTTCAGCTTGCTCTTATACAAATATCCCTTCGAAATAGGTTTTAAGTTCATAAAAGTTCTAACTTAGAGCGATTTTAACTCTAAATAAATATACCATATTGTGCGAGGATCAGTACATTAATTTTAATAGGTCTCATACAAGTCGCCTTCCAAATATCACTTTAAATAGCATAAATCTCACATATACGTTGGTATTGTAATAAGATTAAGATTAAGTTGAAAATAATATAAAATTGGTGCTCGAAATTATACGAGGGTTGGCTCATCATTTCTTCTAGCTCTGTTTAATCCCCCCATAAAAAATTCTTTCCAAACTTGTAAATTCCGCATAAATGTTGTTATCATAATTTATTACTTAATCAAAAATCGGAAAAGCAAATTATACGAGGGCCCTTGTAATATCTTACAAACAAAAATGTATAGTAGATTATTACACAGTCGGGGTTCACCTACTTTCACGTTTTTACTTTTTAACAATGAATTCATATTATTTCCATAAATGTATTCTTTCCATAAATAATATGAAATAAAAATGATATAAAATAAAATCTTTTAAATGTCTGATTTAATTCTCACACTTATGCTTTAACATAAATATAAACAAAAATATTTCACTGTTTACATAAAAGCGCATCATTTAAAGAATTTTGTTATTGTATTTGTTGCAAACACATGTACATGAATATATTTCATTGTGCATTTTATTTAATGCACAAAAACTTTTACTTCACTCCGGCTGATGGAAATTAACAGCGAATTATAAAAAAATTTAAGTGGTTCTGACTCTCAGATGTAAATATACAAAAGTTATTATATTCACTTACATTAATTTTGTTTTATTTTTCCAAAGCAGGGTGGGGCAAAATTTCAAAAAATATATTTTTGGATATAATGAAGATGTTAATCGCTCAGTATTTGGATTTTCATAAAAATTTTACAAATAATAAAGTTTGTTTTCCATCCTTTAGTGAAGTTTATTACACTTTTATACTTTTTACCACCACAGGGTATACCACCAATTCAGAATAACTTCTTGAGTCTGTCCGGCTGATTGTCCATGTAAAGCTTCTTCGCAATGTATAGGTCACAGTTTTGAAGATATCTTAATGAAATTTGACACAGATTATTATTTTGCCAGAAGGGCGATGCCTATTGAAAATGTCCTCCCGAAATGGTCTTATTATATTCTGAAATAATTGTTAGTTCTTTTTTCTCATAGATCCCATACAACCATCCTTAAAATCATCACTTTGAAAATCGTTCATCGCACTTATATGAAAAAATGTTTAGTCAACTTAAGACAAATACAAGCCACTGTAATGGTCATTCGATGCTCGGTTCATATTTTTTCTAACTCCCATTTTATCCCCAAAAAAAAACCCTCAAAACGTATAAATTTCACATAAATGTTATTATAACAATAATCTATTGAAAACATAAGCACAATCAAGATATACGAGGGCTTTTCATAAATTTTTCGTAGCAGTCATTTAAAAGCAATGATATGGTATAGGGTATTACATAGTCGGGCTTAACCGACAATGTAATTTTACGGTATATTGAAAATCTAAATACCAGCATGCTTAAGACATACGTGATATTTAAAAATGACTGTACACTATAATATTTTACATATAAAATTTCAGGAAATTTGTAAGGAAAACATATTTTGTCTGCTTGTGTGCCACATTTGATGAAATTTGCTGCAACATTTTTCAGTTTTCGGAGATTTTCTCAGTGTCGGTCTATAACATTTTTCCTACAGAATCGATTTTAATGGCCATTATTTTGGATGTGACGGACAGACTGATATGATTTAATGCGCTCTTGACATTACAAATTACAGGCAAAGTCGATCTGTTTAAAAAGGCCTAATCAAAACAAACTCTCAATGTTCAGTGTTATACAAAATGCCATCACTCAATATTTACAGATATTTATCAACAAATTCCTTGAAATCATATGCATCATATTTTGATGATATAACTTAAAAACTTAGAATCTTGGATCTCTTGAACCTTACACAAATGAAAGGTGGAAAGTTTAGATGGATCGATCATAATATAAGACAAAATTCTGAAGTTATAACACGGAAGGTATTATAAACCGATTTTGTTTAACTTTGTTTGTGTTTCGAGCTTGAACAAAGTTTACTTATTTAAGATATTTTCATTGTAATCATATAAAAGGGATTAAGGAGGAATTATATGAAGATCATAGGAAATTTTTTATAGCTTTTTCAAGTTGTATTAATCACAAACATATGAAATATTATCGCTGCACTTAAGTGATTTAGTGATTTTCAGTAGTGGGACCCACACACACCAATCGAATTAGATTTTGGCATGTAAATCTCTGGAACTTTGCATTAATCTTCAACATAGGAAAAGAATTACGGTCATTTAAGAACTGATATTCTTGAAATCTAGAGCGTGGATGTGGTGATATGTAAAATTAGTAAATGTGTAAAATTAGTAAATTAAATGATTGATAGTATCGTAAAACCATATCCGGTGCTAAATAAGAATGAACGAATCCATTTTAAAATTATATAAAAGCGTTGTTTGATTTCGAGTAATTTCAGAGGAGGCTAACATATGCAAAATATAATTTTTTTTTTAATTTTAACAATTTTAAGTCGATCTTTACTCTGTATTGGTTTTGAATACATAAAACCTTGTAATTTTACAATATTGACCCTTTTAATAGCGATTCTTTAAATAAAAAATACTTTATTTGTATTATGTCGTTTGGTAAATTTATGCTTGAATAATATCGATATTCATGAATTAGTTTAACAGTTCTAGGGTGTTACCAGTTATTTGCCACTCATGACAACAAACTTTTAACTCATGCTTATTTGCTAAATCTCATTAAAAATCATTGAATTTAATATTTTATGTAAATGTTTAGCAATTGTCTGTTTAGTTCACAGAATGTGATTTTACGCACATTGCAATGTATTGTTACAAAACAAATAGAAATAGAGAAATTTAAACGATTTTTTATATGTAAAACACCTAGATACATTTTTAACATTGTATAACTAAGGGAAACAGATACGAGGGTAATTCAAGAAATGTTTTGCATTAGTTTCTAAGGGTTAGAGATGTTTAGCATGAAATAGAAATGCAGTTGAATTATTTTTTTGTTAGATTTTATTTAAGTGAGAATTTTGGATTTTTTTTAGTTAACCATCGTGGTTGCATAAATTAAAATATTCTTCCTTTGGTATGTAGTTTGGTGGTAAACCACTGAAAGCTAGATTTTTCATAAAAATATCTGTGTTAAATAACCTAACAGTTTTAATTTAATGTTACTCTTTAACGAATTTTTGTCAGAATTTACTATTCTGAACAGCCACAAGTTACAATTTTTTCCTTCTCTTCAAAAAATATCTGTGTCGAGTTAAAATTATATTTAGTTTGCGACTAGATAGGCGATATCAGTAAACCATATTTAACAAATATTGGAGTAAAACGAAGATGATCCCATTGAATGAATTTGTAAACTCTTGTAAAAGATCTCGTACATGAAAGCTAAATTAGAAGGCTTAGAAGGACAAGTTCAAAATGTTTGACATGAGATAAATATAATGAAAGCCTAAGTCATGAGAATCAGAACATCTTCATGACGCAAGGCCAACCAGTCTTCTGGACTTCTGCTATCTCGGTAGTATAATAACTAAGAAGTGCGTCGTAGAAACTTACGTAAAAAACAGACTCAATAAAGCGAGAGCGGTATTCAGACTACCCACTTTTAATCTGATCCGGCAACTTTGAACATGAGCCACATATTGCTATACTGGAATTTTGCATTTGAAGGAATCAGTTACAATTTTACTGAAAAAGAATAGAGTTTAAAGTGTCACAACGACTTTACGTTTACATAGTCTCTGCTGATTTAATACGACTTTTGTGGCTACGGCACTCAGGCCGATTGCAACCCATTTTCAGCGATGGGGAAAAATTTTGAAACTTTATGACATGACAAGTGATTTTATCCATGTGCGACATTAGTGAGGACAATAGAAGACAATACTGTGCACATACTATATGGACACTGTAGGGCCCATATAACTAAATGCATTCATATACATATTTATGTTAAAATTTTCATATTACTTATATAAAATTGTATATTGCAGTCATGATTATTTGTAATAAAAACAAATTTGTGTTAGAAACAAAGCAACAGAAAAAATAAGGTGTCATTCAATGCAATTACATGAATTACACGTATATTTATGTTTTTAGTTTATTATCCACATACTCGTACAAATATACACATACACATACTTATTTGTATCCATATTTGTTCAAATATACTTACACATTCATACAAACATGCGTGTATCATGTATTAAGCTATACACACCACATTAATACAACATCATTACAACTGTTCTAGTTTAAAAATATAGACCACATAATTATGGACTGACAGAAATAAATTGGTAGCAAAAAATTTCGAACAACAACAACAAGAAGTGATATTATATTAATGTGTAAAAATGTTTTGTATAATAACTAAAATAAAAAGTTGCATCTAGACTAAAAGAACTGAAGGAGTTTGCATTAATGGAATTGAATTAAATATATAATGGAATAAATTTTAACTTATTCACACAATAGGTGAAACAAAATTTTTAAATTAACTTTGTAAATAATTTGGCACAAAATTATGAAAACAATAATACAGGGAATCACAATAATTTCTTTATCTTATATCCTCATTTAAGGTAGTTTTACAATTTCGGACATTTGTTGTTGTCCTGAACATGGTTTGAAAATGAATGTTAATGCGACATGTATAAGTAACTAAAATGTATAAAAAATATATTATAATACACAAAAGATCACAAATATCTAAAGAGGACGTTTAGGTGAAATAGGTAATAATATGGGGAATTTCGATAGTTTCATTGGACTTTGCGTTTGATTTTTATGTAAGAAATGAATGTGTATGTGTCTAATAAGGAGGACACATATATCGATTAAACTGGTCCAACTATATTGCGGAGTAATCTGTAGAGTGACATGCGTCACTAGATCCATGATTAATATATTAAAAAAATATAAGAGTATACGATATACGTTTTTCATGTATCTGAACCGATTGTCGCCATAGCTTTGTCTAAATGCCACTTTTTTAAATATAATTTAGGACATAGTGCTATCGAAAGCTTTCCGAAATAGCTGAAAACATAGTGTAAAGTTTATGTGGCCGTCATAACGGTCTTAACATTTTTTTCTACTCACCTTCAAACTTACGACAGTTTTAAATCGATTTTTAAGGCTTTTAAGAACATTAATAAGGCGGAATATGATGCGAACTATGATAGGGGAAGAGTCTATTTTTACAATTCTATTAAATAAAATCTTTTATAATTTTCAGTATTCATTTTACACATTAAAATTCACATTGTAAGAATGTGATTCTCTTAGTACTCATTACTTCTATATAAACAATTAGGAATTTTGCACATCGATGCTTGGTTATATTTAATTTAATTTTACCAATTATTATTACAATACCAAAGTATATGTGAGATTTATGTCCTTAACAGTTATATTTGGAATTGGTTTGTATGGGACCTATAAGGACCGAATCTCGAATATTTTGGCACATCGTTTTAAAATATTATATAACTTACTTGTGCCAACATTTGTTTAAATCGCATTATTTTTAGGACTTTTGTGATTTTAAAACCCCAATTCCGAGAAAAATATTTATAAGGGAGGTACCTGAAATAATAAACCATACATTGCCAATTTCAATTGGCTTCGTCATTAGACCAAAATAAAAATATGTGCCAAACTTAATCGAGATACTTCAAAAATTGTATTCTGTTCACAACGTTTACTTCGACAGCCAGCCGGGCAGACAGACGGACGGACATAGTTAAATACACTCAAAAATTGATTCTGAATTGGACATCGTTAAATAGACTCAAAAATTGATTTGGAGTCGAACGTTATACTAAACACCATTTTTCTACATTTTACGTTAAGGATCATACTTAAGCGTATACTCAATATCGACAAAAAATTTTGTGAACATTGTTCATCATACGTATGTCCCTAAAAATTATTTTTACGTCTCCCCTAAAGTTTTTTTGGCGGCAATAGATCCTGAAAGGCAGTCAAATTTTCTTTAGCAAATGACACTGTAATGCATTCATCCAATTAATCGTCACCACATTTTTTACCGTGAATGAACGATGGAAAAATATGGGTTAACTCCTAGAATAAGCGGTACCCATTTCTCACTATCGAATGACAAACTCAAGATAGTAAGCAAAATGTGTGGGTTATATTTATACACTACAAACGTCTGTAGTTTTTGTAGATTTTCGTTATGCACCGATTGATGTACTTTATAAATCAATTTAAATACGTTCATCAAGCTTTCCGTCTGTCATGCTGCATTGTAACGACCAATCTAACTAACTTTAGAAAATCACTTTAAAGTTGTGATAGAATCAGTAATCAATTTTCTTTTAGCCCATGTACAAATATTAAAACGCTTAAAACTAAATTTTGAAAATCAAATTAACAAAGCACTTAAATATTTCTGAAGTAATAACTTTTTTAGGAGATACTTCAAGCATTTAACGACCTCCCTATGTACTGAATTTAAAAACTTGTAAGTTTTAAAAATATTTTGAAATTTAAACTAAATAACAGTCATAGATCTTTATGAAAAATCTTATATAAGTTTTTCCATCAAACTTATAATAATTTTAATTAAATAGTTTATTTTAAAATCACAGATAATTTTGCACTTTTTTAAATTATTGAAAGCTTTAATAGATTTCTTATTAATAGCAAAAATATTACATGCGTAAATTTAATATAATTTACTTACTCTGTTTGTAATGCTCATACATATGTTTTTACATCAAATAAAAATTTATATCGATTTAGCTCTGATGAAACTTAACGCACAAAAATATTACACATTACAAAATTTTGGGATTCAACACTGGGGAATCCAAAAGAAGTTAATATCGCATATCTCTATAACTAATATAAAAATCTCAGTTTCGAATGGGGAATGGAGTAGTTGGATTCCTCTTAACTAATGAAACATTTATTATCGTATATTTCTCAAACATTTGAAGCGAAATAGGGTACATATTTATACTTTCTACGGATATTTATGTATGGAGATATCAGATACCTAATTATACACTATTTTAAAGTAAACTCAGAATAAACTTCTGAGGCGATTAAACAATGTCTGTCCAATGCTGGCTATCCATGTAAAGCTAGTGTAAAGAACGAAAATTGGAATGTGTCATTATTTTGGCACAGGGATAATGTCTATTTTAATTGGTGATGATGCTCTATCATTTTATTTATGAAATATGACTAAGAATATAGATATACATACAGGATATATTTTTAGAACCACCGTCCTTCGATATAGTAATATTTTTATCTTTTATTTAAAACTATCTTTTACCCGGTACGATTTGCCGTCCTTGATCCCAGATTAAAAATGTAATTGGAACCAAATTCTCACTGCAGTAGATCTTTAGGTATTCGATAATCAATATTTGTTTTATATGGGAGATACTTCCGATCCTATTTGTCTGTCATTTTTTCCAATATAAAAGTTCCTTGAGGAAGCTATTAGGACCAAGTTTAAAAATTCTCGCTGCAACAGTTCTTAAGATATTCTATAATTAATATATGTTTTATTACAACAATTTAACGTAATGCTTTCATCAATTCAACAAAATTTTCGTAAATTTTAAATAAATATGGTATTTAAATTGAATAATATTCATCAATGTAAAGAATATATTTTTGCCAATTTGAACAATGTATTTTTATATATTTACTCAAACAAGCCGCATTTTCATTAACGAATTCAAATAGTCATGTGGACGATTTGTCGTCAATTTGAGAGATTTACGAAAAATTTACAAAAATGTTCGTTATGATGAATAAAGGTTTCGTTGGCTGATATTTAATCTAAAATTTAATCAATTCTACAGCCTTTCTCGTTATATGACCTTTATTGGTTCAGTGTACGTTGATGTTGCAATAACAATAATTTTTTCAAATTAGGATAAATACAAGCAAAGATCTATGATAAAAGTTTTACGAAGTTCAAACCATTATTTCTTCTAGCTTCCATAAATATTGTTGAAATTAATCACAGTGCAGCGGCAACTATAGTTATGCAATAATTTATATTATACATTAATCAATTAGAAATTGTAAATTTTTGTTGCAGTACAACTTCTCTAATTAAGAGAATGTTAGTTTGCTTTAACTTATTATTTATATATGTTACATAATTTAAGCTACGTTTACATTGAACAAGTATTTAACAAAAAAAATGAGAGCGTAACTTAATTAAAATATTTGCCAAAAAATATGTTAAACGATAAAGACTGCATAGATCTCTTACTTATTATGAAATTTTGAATAGAGCGTTTTTTAGATTGAATGTATCAATTTCATTAAAAAATTGTTTTTGCAAAATTTCTTAAATAAAAATTAGACTACCATTTCTGTACTCTACATATGTAGGGTATTAAATCTCAAATCATCTTTGTGTGCATAATAAATTATTTAGCTTTCATCTAACTATACATTAGTTCCTTGTTTGATTATTCGTCTAAGAAAAACAAAATAATGTGAACAAGAAATATGTAAAGTTATTAAGTTTTAATGTTTAGTTTGATGATTTTAAGTTTTGTGTAAAACCATTAAAGTGCATTAAACTTTTAATTGCTCACGCATATGCTTCAACAATCTAAACGATAACAAGGAACAGTAAAAGTTACAAAAAAAAAACGAACAAGAAAATTAAGAAGTTGAATGAAAAAAGGTATAAAATAGATGTCAAACACAGACACCTGAACTCGCATAGTGTTACCCACATAACTCACACCTTAAATTTTTATGAAATGAATTCTTCTTCTTTTTTTATGCCACTCATCATAAAGCAATTTTTTGTTTTTCGGATGACGAAGATGATAAATAAAATGAAAAATATTATTTCCTTACACAGGTGTTTGTTTATACATATACACATGTATACAAAGTAAATAAATACAGAAGTATGCCCTGCTAACATTTTTTGTTGAGGAAATTCAAAAAATCATAAAAATCATATTCCGTCAGCAAAACTTTTTCACATCGGAATGGCTTCTAGACGGCTTTAAGGAGGCACTTTTGGAAGTGCCTCAGAAATAACTTCCGGGAGAGACTTATAAGAATCTTCTGTAAGTAGCTTAAAAGTGACTTCTAGAAAAGTCTCTGAAGGCGATTCTAAGAATCTTCAAGAATTCACTTCTTAGGCACATGCAGAAGTACCTTTTAGGACACTTCAAGGAGTGCTTACTGCTTAATTTATTACATTCAAAATAAAATGTTTACAAGTTTTTTTAAATAAATTATTATTTGTTTTATTAAAAATTACATAAATAAATATTTGTCTGGAACTTCACTGACTTTAAAAATCTATAAATAATTTTAATTATTCAATACTAATAATATTTTATGATTAAATAATATTAAAAAAATTCACTTTTCTAGGTTCCATGCGAAGTTCGAGTTATTGGAAATTATTATAAAACTGATATTTAAAAAAATTATTACGATTTTCATTTTGTTTCCTCGTTAGTTAAACTGTGATTTATGAACCATTTCCTTTGTGTCCGGAAGGGGAATCATCTTATCTTCGGTTAATTACAGAAAAAGAATTATTTACTCATAATAATAATAATAATATAATAATAATAATAATAATAATAATAATAATAATAATAATAATAATGTTATTTTCAAATGCAAAATATGACTGAAAAGCTCAAATTCAATTGAAGAACAGCAGCAGGTAACCGTTATTGTTGGTTTTTATTATTATTGAGAAAATATATAGGAACAACAATAAAAAAACTAAAAAAATATAAATTTTGTTTTTACAATTCCTTTGAAATCTTCTTAATCACTTCTAGATGACATTTCCTTATATATATCAAGAAGACTTGGTGACAATAAGTAGTGTATTTTGTTTTTTTATTCCTAAATAACTTCTGAAAATCGCTCCTTTATATACTTCTTGAAGAACGCATGACAATAGTAATGCATTCTACTATCTTTTAAACAACTTCTGGAAGACACTTTCTTATTTACTCCAAGAAGATAAAGTTGCAACGGTAATATATTGTGTTTTTGTCTTTCCTGTAATGTAAATTGTCTACTATCTGTTGAAAACTTTTGGAAGATGCTTAAATCTTAATTCGAAGAAGATGAAGCGGTGATAAGTAATGTATTTTTTCTTGTAAATCTGCAAAAATCTTCCCATAAACTTCCAGAAGTGACAAAGAAGTGGTGCACACGACAATTTTAACTTCCAAATGTTTGAAGAGTCTTAACATTCTGAATACGTAAATGTAGTGGTAAGAGTAAGAATAGATTTGATGCCTTCTTCGTTATTTAGTATTTCCGCAAGACCTGAAGAAGGAGTTGAAAAGTCAGTATGTCAAGTTTGTCTAAGTCGTCTTATAAAAGCAAAAATTTTCATTTTTTGTTGGTTTTGTGTTTTTTCCTTTCGTTTTTGGTATATAACGTCAAAATGTTGTAGTAATAAAGTTATTAAAAGTGTCATAACAACTCAAGTTGAGGTTATTTTTGTTTCTCAGTTTGACTCATCATCAAACAACAAAATAAAGTTAAATTTAATTGTTCATGGTAACTTAACATTTTATAAATATTGGCGTTACAAGGAAATTATATTGTAAAATTGTTTTTCTTTTAGTTTTTTCACTTTAAAAGTGTTTAAAAATTTAATAAAAACAGTGCACATATTTGCACTTCATTACATACTTCGTATATTCTCTGAATAAACAATATGACAAAACAATTACAAAATGTACAAATTAATTTTTGTTTCGATTTAAATTTTATAGGAATTTTTAAAATTTGTATTTCTAAACAAAATGCGTTTTTGTTTAACTACGTCTAAAATATAGTTCATATACTGTTGATAGGAGCTTGTGAAATAATTTGAAGTTTTGACTTCAAATTTGGATTCATAAAACTTTGAAAATTAGAATAATTTTTTTTATAAAATCAAGAATTAAAATTGTTTTCTAAATATTAATAAGGCCTTTGTTTAGATTGATTTTTGAGATATTTACGACAAACAGTGAAAAATTAATTATGCTTTATTAATTAGTTACTCAAAAATATTCTACATTATGAAGTGAATTTTCAAGGTCTTTGATATTCGAGAAAGCATAGAAATTACAACGAGACTTTATAAATTTTTATTAATTATAGTGATTTATATCATATTGTTGCGACTAAATAAATATTGATTTTATATAATTTTTTTTTAAAGAATTAATCAATTGTTATTTTCAATATTTATAAAATTTGTACATCTATATATAGAAATGAATCTATGTTTGTTTGGTATTTGTAAACAGCTTAAATACAGGACGATTTTGTTGTTTTGTTGAACAAAAAAATTTATTTATAAATTTTTTTCTGAATCGATGACGAATGAGTATTTCTGTGCAGCAAAGCGTACCCGTAAGTGTTAGTAATTTTGCAATATGTTCGTCGCAAATACTTATATATTCGCGCAAATAAATATTGTAGTCACCAACATGTGTATTGTTGAATTTATTTTTTGATAATAATTTCGTTGCTATAATAAAATTATTTTTATTAAACAAAAAATGTTGTGGTCGCAACATGTTTGGAAATATGTTTATCTGATCACAATATTTATTGTACTTAAACAGTACCTATAAAAAAAACTTTTGTTATTAGACAAAATAATATTTTCAGTTTACTGACAACTAAATTTGAATACATATATTTTTAAAATTTTTTACTGTTTGTGTTACCATAGAAAATAATACATATTTGAATTAAAATTTTCATTTTTTATAATTAAAAAATAGACAAATAAAATAAATAAAATTGTATGACAAAAACATTTCAAATAACATTTTCTCATTTTTATATTACTTTATATGACATTATATTACATTTTATTACATTACATTACATTACATTACATTACATTACATTACATTACATTACATTACATTACATTACATAAATAATATGAGAAGTGTATTAAAATACCTCATATGAAAATATTTATATTTAATAACAAAAAAATGCAAACTACAAATTTTTTTGTTGAACTGACAATATTTGTTATTGGAATAACCATATTTTTAGTGCGATCACAATAATCTAGTGGCGATAACAATAATTTTAGTAGATGACACTAATTAAGTGACGATAACAATAGCAATACAAAAAAATTATTGAAATAATAATATTTTTTATAGTATTAAACATTTAAAACTTTTTTTAAAAAATTTAATTGTAATGATTTTAAATGGAAAAGTTATCAAGTTGCGAGAGTAAGTCTTATAACATTCTAAAACGATATGCCAAAATATGCGATGGTCGGTTCATTATTTCTAATATGTTCTATAAAAACCTCCTTCTCACTATTAGTTTTAAGGGCATAAATCTCACATA
Source organism: Cochliomyia hominivorax (assembly GCA_004302925.2). NCBI lineage: Eukaryota > Metazoa > Arthropoda > Insecta > Diptera > Calliphoridae > Cochliomyia > Cochliomyia hominivorax. Next base: position 61,006,404 of record PYHX02000467.1, read on the forward strand.
TACATTGGTCTTGTAATAAAAATTGGTCTAATTGAGATAAATATAAGCAAAAGTCGATGTGTAAAATTACGCGAGGTTCGGATTAAAATTTCTTGTAGCACCACCCCCAGAAAAACTCTTTTTAAATGCATAAATTTTACATAAAACTAAAAGGGTCCTTCATTAATTTCTCGAAACTACCATTTTTAACCGATTATGTTGTATAGGGTACTAAGTAGTCGATTTAAGATAATTTAATTTAAATACATAGCGTTCTTTATCTGCCAAAACCTCTAATATGGTGTGGGAACTTATATGAGTAATGTAAGACATATTCTATAATGTGGTCAATGAAAGGAGTGCGCCTAAATCCAGGAAGTATACGAGTTAAAGCAACAAGGAGAATTACAAGCCAAAAAACTACAAGTAGTGAAAGATAGAGAAGGTATTAAACTTTTTTGTAAATGGTTCGTTAATATAACTGCTAAGTAACGAAAAGTTGGGTGAACATTTCCGAAAAAAAGAAAAACGATAGAAAAACTTTATCGTTTTTAAAACGCAACAAATTTTATTGATAATCCACTTGCAAATATAATTTTATAAGGATATTTAAATTAAGCTAGAATTTCTTGCAACATTTATCTGATAGCAATTTCTCGTTACAAAACGTAGATTTGTTGCGATATCCGAGAAACTGTGATTTTTCATAAAAGACATATTTCAGATTTACCACTACACTGAATAACGTTACTAACATTCTTTTATTCCAGCTACAATATCCAACATTTAAAAAATATTGCTCATATATATGAAAAATTTCACAATCCAACGCATGGCTAGAAATCAACAAAGCGGAACCTAAGTGTTATTATAAGTATTTATGTAGAAGTTGAAAATAGCAAAAACAATAAAATATGTGAAAACAATATATGAAAATAAAGGATCACTGTGATGGGGAGAATTTTTTTTAAATGTATGCGTGTGTGTCCATGAATTTAAAGGTTAAGTGAGAAGATGAATGAGGGAAGCGCTCGTGTGTATGTGAGTGCGTTTGAGGAAGAAAACAATAAAAACAACAGCAACAACAATAACAGAAAATAAAGTATAAAACACCTTATTCATAACATAAAGTATACATGTGTTGAATGAGTTATACAGAGACGTACTCCAAATATACACATTTCATGACAGTACACTGTGGGGTAGAATTTAATATTTTTGAATCAGACTAAATTTATATAAAATTAAAAAATTTGAAAGGAAGCGTTTCTCAATCACTTGCGAAAAAGTAAAAGTATTAAACTCGGTACAGTATCTTTTATAAAGGCTCACTCTAAACAGATTTGTTCCGTATATTACACAGAGCTTCCGAAATGATTTTTTAATAATTTTGTCAGTTTTTAACCGTTTAATATATTTTATACCACAAAATACCATAGACAATATGCTGTTGTAGAGAAATATGCGATTGAGCAGATATTTGCAATGGATAGAAAAACTGCTCCATTACTTCCTATATCGGTTAAACCATGTCCGTTATACTAGATGTGCATACAAACATTACAATCAATTCGCAATTGCAACGATATCCTGAAAAATTTTATCCAATTAAGTTATTTTGGTTTATAAGAGTGAACCGCTAACCTTGTCCTTCTCATAATATTTTGACTTGTTCTTCTCACAGATAAAAAATCATATAATAACAGTATTTTACGGAAAGCTATGTGTTGTTTGCTTAGTATTAAGGAATGAGTTCGGAAAATTCTTAACATACAAATATGTTTATAAAAATGAAACTCTTGAACTTACAATTTTATTTTTAATTTAATTGAAATTATTATAGAAATTTACAAGAAAAAATATTTTTTATAATTTTAAACACTTGTGATAAAAATTTGAATCTTTATCGGAACCCTTCTATTAAAGTTTCTATAATGCGTTCTGTCACTTTTCCGTTAAAAGCTAACACACATTTGCCAAAAGTAGCCACTCAATTGTTACAAAGGACTCTAAAACCGAAAGTTTAAGTTAAGATTAAGTTTAATGGCTTCGGTTTTATTAACATATATGTATGTTAAAAATTATTCGATCTCATACCATATTAATGTCAATATTCTTTGAATCAAAGGAAATTTTTGAATTTACAGAGTTATTTCGCATGCTACATGATTCTTTTACTAATCAAACAGTGGTATTCTTATTACCAATAATTTGCTGTTCTATCCCATTGTGCAAAATAAAATTATTAATATTTTAATATTAACAGAGACGTTTCTGTTTAACAAACATTAAACTATTCTACATAACACATACATAGACATACATTTACATTATATACACTTACACCCATTAAATACTTTATCTTACGAATATTCGTAAAGAATTAATGAAACATGATTTGCGCTTGACATGACATAAACAATACTCTTCTCATACAATAGAAATAATGGAGTAATGGAGTAATGGAGTAGTAGCAACAGCAGAAACGACAGCGATACAGCGACCGTAGCATCAGCAATTTAATGGCTGAAATATATTTTTTACTACTGTGAATTGTTTAATGAAGAAATAAATATCCTAAAATGTACAAAAGGACTGTAAGAAATTAAAACTGTGTAAAGTTTAAAATATAATTAAATTTTAGAGAAATTTTGTTATTGAAAATAAACATGAATGACGTGAGTTTCTTAGATAAATATCGATTCATTTTCTTGGAAAAGTGACTTAAGTCGCAAGGATCTATTATTATTTTTGACAAGTTTCACGTTACATTACACCAAAATGTTTGATATCAGTACTTTCATGAAAATATTTGCCCGTTATTTAAGAAACATATAAAAATTTGTTTGAGGGATTTTTCATTTGTTTGAAATATGAATATATATACCATTATATCCCAATAATCATTCACACTTATGTGAGGGTGTATGTGTGAGTATTCCAAGCAAATACAAAAGGAACACAAAAATGATTCGGCAAATAATATAATAAAGATTTGTTCTCATGTTTAAAGGAAAAATGATATATGAAATGGTTTATTTAAGATGAGAATAAATTTTTATTAATGTTCTATTTCCGGTTAAGGGATTTTACCAAAAGGTAAGCTATAAATTTTATAATAATTTTATTAGCCATAAATTACAAAGAGAAATAGCAAAAAACTGAAAAATAGGAAATATATTTCATAATGGATATTGTTTTTAAATAATAAATACATTTAAAACTTTAACCTAATCGCACAGAACATTTCTCATAAGGAGTAATATCGAAGAATTCTAAACTCATGTTCTTTACAAGTTATCAAACAATTGAATATATTGTTAATCTGATTTTAATGATTAAATATTTTTAACAAACCCTAAATTGGTCCAGCAAAAAGTTAGCCATGCATTTAAAGGTCTGCTTTACTGCTTTAAACAGCACCGGGAGAACTTGCCATTGATAGAAAACAAAGTTCAGATACAAGGAATTGTCCGCATAATATTTCTAAGACCAAAGAATAGAAAGCATTTTCAAAAGAGCTTTAGCTTAGTGCTCGGACTCTTTGCTAGAAGAGTTAAATTTAAAGAAGGTTTAAAAACAAACAAGACTCAAAACTTCACCTATAATATATAAGAATAAGAATCTAAAAAATATTAGAAAAATATTAAAATTGTAAGTTAAGTGGTTTTCTATATGTATGTTAAGAATTTTTCGATCTAACTCCTTACATACGCATATTATTCTTTCACATAGAAATTTCTAAACATTTTATGTATTAAGGGATTTTGTTATCAAATATTTTATATTTCTATGAGATTTATATTAATTTCTAAATCAATTAGCAAAAAAAGGTATTTAAACTATTTATTTTTATAAAAGTGTGTTTGTATGTGCCATATTTTAAAAGCAATAAAATTTAAATTTGTATCGAATGAATTAAAATTAGAAAACTTTTTATATAAAATTGGATAAAATTTGCTACTTATTTTTTTTAGGGATTTTGGTAATTTATTAAATAATTTTTAAAGTTTAAAATTTCAGGTAAATCTGATTATATGCATTTTTAGGCAAATGAAATAATTGAGAAAGGGTGGTTTAAATACGGCTTACACATTGTAAAAATTTTGTATTTGATAGAATGTTATTCATTAGGGAATTAATTAAAGTACATGATATGGAAAACTATTTTTTATTTACTCATTACTCTCCATCAGGATAAAAGGTAAATTATGATTTTAAATTTTAATAGGAACTTCTAAAGTAATCATTTGAGACCTCTTAAAATATATCTCATTAAAAAGGACTACAGAAAAATAAAAGCAATAACACATTTAAAGTTTTGTCAACTGTCTCTTCACTTAATCACTACAACCGCTGAAGGAGGTATTCAATACCAGTTTATCTGATAATAATCACCATTTAAACGATAGTTTTGTCGGGCCAAACGGCGATTATAGCGATGAAATTCGGTCAAGTAGTTTTACTCTATACCACCGTAAATGGTTAAGGAATTATGCGTTTGTGGGTATGTATGAAACATACAGAAAAAATGATGCTACATCCACATTGAAGTTTACCGTATATATACGGTCATTCTGTCTGTCCAGCTAGATGTCCATGTAAACGTTATGAACAGTCTACCGGACACAGTTTTTGCGTTATCACGATGAAATTTGGCACGTATTTTTATATTGTCCCAAGAACGAAGTCTATTGAAACTGGCCATTTTCAGTCTAATATTTCATATGTATATCCCTCATATAAATGATCCTTCCGGAATGGGGCTTTAAGATCATAAAATTCGTATATAAAGCTATTTAAACGCAAAAGTAAGTCTTATTATATTCTTAAACCATGTGCCAAACAATGCGAGGTTCGGTCCATTATTTCTTATAGATCCCATATAAACCCAAATAGTTGATACATTTCCATTTTAGTGAGTTTTATGAGCTTAAGAACTTATTCCGGGAGGACATCTGAATGGCAGTTATATAAAATATACCGATTTTCATCAATTTCAATAGGCTTCGTTTATAGTCAAAAAATCATTGGGATTTGGGATATCAAGTTTCATTGATAGATGAACAATGTAACTCGACCCTTTGTGTCGAGTAACATTTAGCACCTTTGTCAAAGATAAATTAGAAACGCGGGTGTACCACAGGGTTACCATTTAATTTATTTTTCAGACTTATACACTTCATATAATTATATTTTTTGCAGATACTTAGCAATATACACCCATATAAGATAACCGGTCTGGTGGTTCAATATTTTCGATATATGGAAATATGTCTAAAGAACTGGCGAAGTTTTATGACTTTCAATTCATTAAGAAAGTCATAATAAAACATTCATCGATATATGAGAAAACTATCTTCATCTTACACTTAACGATATATGTAAATATACATTTAAAAAAATCATAAAAATATTTAAAAGAATTTCGATCAAATCAAAAACTGAGACTATTTAGCAATGTTCGTCTTTTGAAAAAATTTTCTCACGTCCAGCATTTTGCTATTTAAAACCTGCAAAACCGGTCCAGTAACGAAAAAGTTATAGACCGATATATGAGAAAACTCGAAATTTACAATTAAATTTGACTAAAATTTAAAGCTAAGTACATCTCATCAGTTTTCCGAGAATCATCAAAATCGGGTAGTAAAAAAAGTTCTAGTCAAAAATATGTAAAATTTTATGATCATACGCATATATGAAATTTCACTTTATATAAAACAATTTGTTGTTATTAGTATATGTGTACATAGAGTTTCTTAGATTATATGTGTCTATCTTAATGTTGTTGAAAATTCATAGATATATGCATCAGGTGGAAGGTATTATAGATTCAGCTCAGTCGAATACAGCATTCTTACTTGTTTTTTGTGTTTCCAGTCTTTACTCTTTAGTAACAATTTTCCTTAATCCAGAAAAAATCCGCCTCTGCTAAGTGAAAGTCTAGTTGAAAAGTATCCTTTTAGAATATATATAATATTCTAATGTATAAAATATATAGCTGAGAATTTTTTATATATAACATTTTATTTCAGTTACTTGTCATAAAATGTGGAAAACTTTCTTGATGGCTGAAAAAAATGAAGGGAATTAAGAGACACATAATAATTGAAATGCTATTTCTTAAACCTAATAACAATATACAACTTATTTAAATACCAGTATCTCTAACAAAAATTTCTAAAACTCCTTTGCACGAAGATTTGAAGTTAAACGCATCAATTCAAACAAATTAACTCCGTTATATCATTTACGAATGTCAAGCGTTTTCTTAAACGATTATCTGACTAACAGCAATTAAAATCCCTAACATGTTCAAATATAAAATTCTAGACGTGTTGCCCATAATTTTTATACAAACAAGTCTTAACCATTAAGACATACGAATTGGAGTGACATATATTAGTAACAATATTGCAGACATACGCACAAACAGAAGTGATTAAGCTATCAACAGGGGTCAAGTAAAATGTCATCGTTTTGAAATGTTTTAATGTTGGTGTACGTATGTATTTAAAGACAAATATCTAACTGTGTATATGTTGAATAAACCAAAGAGTCAAAATATAAATGCGAGTGTTGTGTGGGAAATTTGTGTATAGATTTTTACGAAATAGAAAACTGGAAACAGAAAAAATTCACAAGTATTTTTTTTTTATAAATTAAACTATTTATGACCTTTTTTCTGAAATTTTCTTTAAGTTGCTAATTTATTCTCAACCTACCTCTTTTGATCATGTTAAAATCGTTTCAATAGAACAATTACAATAAGATTTCAGGAACAAAATCCAAATCTTAATCAAAACTTTGTACTCAGATCTGTCTTTTTCCTGATCTTTCTGGTACAAAAAGCAATTTATCGTGAGACTTTTAAATAACTTTCTCAGCGAAGTTTATTTTTATTCACTGCGCATAACATGAAAGCTGCAGCAATACTATTCAGTACGAAGGACTTGAAGCATCGTTGTCGATGGTGTTATTCTAACAATAAATCACCTTTTGGGGGTTACAATTTATAGTCTTACTACTCAGCTCACGTTGAGTAAAATATCATCACTGTGAATTATTCTTAGCCAGTTTAGACTCCTTCTTTGAGTGATACGCTATAGAGAAATATTAAAAAAAACGTACACTTAAGAGCTTTAAAGTACTGTGTTCAGTTGTCCTCAGCCCTCCTTTTTTAAGTGTAGAGAAGATTCTACAGGCCAAATGATATGCTTACTTTTTTACATTGCAACTTGAATATCACATAATTAGACTCTGCCCGAGAAATTGCCAAAGGAAGCTTTAAATATATATTCATCAGAAGGACATTGTATAACAACCATATGAATATCGTATTTTGAGTCTACTTACCAGCCATCGCAGATAGTAAACTAAATCTGTCGCTATCATCAACAGAATTTCTGGCACAACTTAGATCGGGATTGGGATCAATGGGATAAACCGGTCTTGTAATGATTGTACTGTATCCAAGGCAATATTTCTCATGTAGACCATTTAGGTTATTGATAAGAACTTAGATGAGGGAGGGAAACAATTCTCCTTTCATATCAGAAATGGTATTTGTACTTTTAAAGGCGGTTATTTTATGTAACCAAGGTAACACCCTCTCTAACCCTCCTTGGTGGGAGTATTTAGTGTTATAAGTTTTTAAAATCGAGTAACAAGACACTTTGCTTGAAGAAATCTATTAACGGGTAACTACGATAATATTCGATCAGGTACATGGTCGTGATCTTCTAGATTGACATGAATACATGTGTAAATTTTTATCCAGCCAATTCACTATGCAGTGGATTGATATTTTTTTACTGAATACTTCTCCCCATTTATTATTAGAAATTTCTGATAAATCTAAGACAATGATTTCGTTTATATAAGTATAATTTAAAAGTCTTATATATTTTTTGCGATATGTGCTGTGATGACTCATTAATTTATTATTTCATAAAAATTTACTTTTTGCAGGAGTCTTTTTAATGTATCGCAATATGTATTTCAATCATTGTAGAAGTTCCATCATACAAACCTCGTAATAAATGCACAATTATTAAATAACCAACTTGTTAATTACTACATACATGTATTTATTTATGTGTGTATACAGATATCATGTAATTACAAATAATACATACAAACAAATACGAATTAGTCTTTAGAATTAAGCATAAGGAGGACAAACAAATTGCAAACCAAAGCAAAGTACAGAAGAAAAACAAGAAATAAAATAAATAAATATTTGAAAATAAATGCCAACGATGGTCAAAGAGACAGAGAGAAAAAAGTTAAAATAAAATATAAAAATAAAACCAACTCTAATGCATAAAAACCAAATGAAAATAAAAAAACAAGTAAAAATACTATATTCGGCAGTACAGAATCTTAAATACCCTCCATAACTATATTTTATTCGGGGAAAAGGGATTATAAAGGAGTAATAAATAAATACAGTCAAATAGCAAATACGGATGATTACAAAAGTAGTTTCATGTGTTAAAACAGTTTAAAAAATGAATCTAATTTTAAATATTTGTGAGAATAATAACAAAATATGGCCCGATATTTGTTAAATTAGTAATGTAACGGGGCTTTATATAGAAGCTATAACAAAATATGAACGGAGATTGCTCGAACTAGTATTATATATTAATGATAGTTATTTTTATTAATTTCAATAGAATTGGTCTTTATTTAAGAATTTTTTAAGCTGAAAATCATTTTCCAAGAAGGGGCGTTTCACAATCTTCTTCCTTTGGATTCATTTTATATCAAAAAATTTTATGGAAAATTTTAGTAAATAATTTTAAAAATTGCGACCCATATGACAACACAGATTTTATGGTGAATTAAAATTTCGCATATTTCAGCGTATTATTATTTTCTAATGATCAGATTTTGGTGATTTTTTGCACAAAAAAAGAAGAACATATAACTGTATGTTATAGAAATATAAAGACGGACATAGCAAAATCTTCTTCTGATTTTGCCTTAATGCAAATATATATGGAGTCTCAAATGATTCTTTCATGGTGTTACTCACGGAATGATAAAGTTAAGGTATAATAAAAACAAAACTTAAATGTAGCAAAATACTTATTCAACACAATCCCATGTGACGTATTAACAGAGGGTTGAATATTTTTGCAAATATAATGTTGATTCAAATGAAAACCCCATACAAACAAAAACTCAAACGCCCTTTTTTCGTTTTGCTCTCGATCCAAATCTAAAAATACAAAAATAACAAAATGCTAAAAATAGAGTGTGAGAATGTATGACAACAAATAGAAATACTAAAATATCAAATATATAGTCATATACATACATTCACACAGGGTGTAAAAAGTGGAAAAAAATAAATAAAATTGAAAATAAAAATCAGTATCTAACTTGGCTAATTTATTTATTACCAACAAAACAGAAGTTTCACGTTTAAAAGAGAAAAATGAACTAAAAACAAATAAACCAACTCAAAGTAGAAAATGAAACAAAAACGAACAAATAAACAAACAGACTAACTGAAAGACAGACAGACAAACAGACATACGATTAAATAAATATTTAATATAAATATACATTTACTTGATCAATAAATCCATGGTGGAGAAACTACAATGATTAAATATTGGAGTAAATTTAATCTCACCATTTTTAATTTTATCAATTAATATGTGAGACCGTGGGATTAATCTCTTGTTAGAGGGAGATGAATTACATTCATCTAAAATGGGGACGGACTACACTATAAAAAACAAATTAGTTCTGTTTCAAATAGTGCCAGAGGACGATATGGTAAAGAATGGTTAAAAAGTTCCGCAGGACAAAGGGGTACTCAGGTGGAAAAACACTCAGAGCAGAGTTAGGTGGAGGGTCGGTAAACTTATGAAGAGCAGCAGCAGGGAAAATAACACAGCAGTACATTTGCATGAAGACTTACAACAGAAAGTGAGACACTGTCTGATCAAGTAACCGCTATCGGTTCAAAATATGATTTATCATTTCGTTTTTAACGATCTAGTGTATTAAATTTTGTGCTGGTCAGTGGTCAAAGAGTTGAGTGGCCAGTAAAATAAAAATTGAACAATAAAAGAGAGCAGTGCTAAGAAAAAATATATATTTTTTGTTGAATTGATTACATCGATTTAACGTAGGAAATAGTGATTTTAAATCAGTAAGTTAAACTTCAGGAAAGTTTACAATTTGATTGAAGTTTGATAGAAGTTACACTGCTCCAGGCTAAAAGTATAAATTTTCTTGTAAGTAACACTCTGGAATATATAGAGAAAGGGGCAAAATCATAAAAAAAATTTTCATGAGATTTCATAGAGGTGTATGACTGGCGCGACTGTGTATATTTTTGCCAATTAATTTAAGTTATTAGACAAAGATTGCAACAGTGTCAAGAAAGATTTAAATATGTAAGTAGAATTTAAATTATTATTAGAAAAATGGAATATAAGTATAATTGACTAATATAATTTTATTATATACAATGAAAAATGTATACCCTAATTTATGTTAGACAATTAAAGCGTCTTGTTTGAGGAAGCAATCTAGTCGAATTTACGATTCTATAAGTTTATTGTCTTTTTTATTCGGTTTGTGTCTAAGATATTTTGAATATTATTACCAGCATCTTTATTTCAAAAAAATTTATAATTTTCTTCATATTTTTTGAAAATATAAACAAACAACACAAAAATACCAACGTATGTGTGAAATTTATGCAATTTGAAGTGATATTAGGATTCAGGAAGCTTGAATAATTATGCACATCACTTTAGATTTCAAGGATAACAAGGATAGCCACCCATACGGACGAGATGTCATCATTCAATTGCTTTAAATTCGATTCTGAGTATAACGGAAGACATAAAATTCGTGGTAGTATTAATATGTCCCCTCCACCACAAGTTGGATTTATCCAAATAATACTATAATGTAACGTAGCACATAGCTTTAAAATACAAGAATTACATGGACTCATAATCAGACGGAATGGGCCTTGTTAAATCGGTATATGTAAAAGTGGTGGTAGCATTATTATCATCTACCAGTATCAGTATCATGCCTAGAAAAATTGTACGATTTCATTTGCAACAGATTTTTTGTTAATTTCCTAAGCAGTTTATGGGACCGAAAAGTAAGTAAGCTTGAAGAACTATATATTCCCGGAGTAAAAAATAAGTACCATTAACTTATTTTTTGTTTTTTAAAACAACAACATCAAAATACTTCATTTTCAATATGGGTATTTCAAATATGACTACAAAATTATTTTCGTCTATTTTGATGTTTCAAAATGTCTATAAATTTTTACTGAATCAAATGTTTTATATTATAAAACTGACAAAATTTATTGTTGACTTATAGAATCAAAGACGAAATACTGAAATGTTTTAAAACGTCTTAACAGAATTTGGGTACTAACTTGATGATTTTTATATAAAATGTTTTATATACGAAAAGTTATGTAAATCCGACGTATACTTCATATGTTTTGATATAACTCATACGCGGCAGATCTTTACAACATTAATAGGTAGCAGAGTTACAACTGTACCTCTATATATTTTTCTTTGTAAATATCACTTTTTTATGATATTTAAGATATTTCTTTGCATATATTCAGTATCAAAATTACATAGAAAAGTTTAAGTTATCAAAATTTTCTAAATTTTTTTTATTATATTAAGTAAATCCTTATGCTTATCTTACAAATAAATTACATTACCTACATATAATAAGTTTAAAATTCCTACAGTAAGTAACGTTTCTTGAGTTTTGTATGTTAGAAATTATAAAATATGTAACAAACTTTACATTTCTCTCTTGCTTTTATTCACAATCACATATAATATATACAAATATATTACCATGAGCTGCTCTGCTTAGACGTTGCTTTAAGCATTTTACCAACGATCATTTTTGTTTTTTGAGACAAGAAGGCGGACCAGTAATGAATATTGATTTATTATCAGAAAAGTAACTTTTTAAAGTAATTATAACCCCGGAAATCAGTGATGTTATACTAACAGAACAAATCTAAAAGCCAAAGTAGTTTATGAAACTTTCAACAAAAGATAAGAAAAGCTTTCTACCTGTTGTGAAAAAATTATTGCAGTATTTTTCTGGTATTCATATTTCATCTTTAATAAATCGCGGCAGAAGAACTAAATTCAACAATGTATGTAATCCTGGTGGACTGTCACTGATACGTGCAACAATGTCTCGTGACCGTTTCAAAATGCTGCAAAAATTTATTCGATTCATTAACCAATCTACCCGCGAAATACTTAAGATATCTGGACAATCATGACTGCATCACAGTCTTTGAGCATACCTTCCTAGTTTTTAAAGGGACCTTTTTCCATAATCGGCAAATACTCCTATCGGCATAGCCGAATACAACATCTTACTTGTTTTAATTTACTTAATTAATTAAAAAAGTCATTAGTCTAGTTTTATTTGCATAAAACCAATAATAAAATTGTTTTGTTATACAACATTTTAGCATTGTTAATGTGTTAGTGTTTGCGAAAAAGGGCAAGGAGAAAAATCAATTTATATCCTTTCTTTATATTTGAAACCATTATAGCTTTACGCACTTAATATTTTTATTCCGTACATAAACCGCAAATTTGTTTGTTTGTTTGTTTGTGTTTAGGGGTTATTTTTTGATAAAATAAAAAAACATATCCTTTTATAATTTTCCTTTTTTTTTGCATAAGCTAAATTACGATACAAATAATGTACAAGTCATATATTTAAACGTCGAATACTCTTTTTTTATTTATTACTTTTTTCAAACGTATTTTGTAGAACTGTTGTGAGTGAGCTGACACCGTTTTGTGAGTCGTCGTACAATAACAAAAGCGTTTGTTTGCCAAGCAAATCTATTAAATTTAAATTATGCCCCCATTAAAATTCTACAACAAAATTGTATATTGTGGGTACTGTGAGAACGTAATAAAGTTGAGCCCACAACTGTTAATGGATCTGAATTTTTTCGTTAGTTTGAATTAATTTAATACAGTGTCCACTATGGTGTGTAATTTGTCTGGGAAAAAATTATAATTTTATAGCCAAATTTTCTCTAAGCAAAGATAAACTTTTGAAATATTTGTGAACCTTTCGCAGCAGTAAGGGATAAAAAAAGGATTCAACTTAAGATCTCGTAAAGCAGATATATTTTTTAACCACTTCAATCTAAAATTTACTTGTAGTCGTGGACAAGGAATGGAAAACTAAAATTGAAAATAAACCTGGAGAAAAAATCAAAAAATATACCAAGATTTTGGTGTTTATCAAAAATTTACCCTTTTTAATCAGTTTTACATGATCAATTTGCTTTTTTCCATTTAATGTTGAAATAATCTTGAATATTAACCAACAATTAATTATTTTCTTTAATTTAACATTATTACCATTGTGATTTCGTGGAAGTATCGTTAATTAATATTTATTATTCTAACGTTCTATAATAAATTTTATAAAATATTAAATGAAATATAAAATGTCAATAAAAATTATAAAAAAGGGGCCAAAAAGGGGAAACTCGAAAAAGTATTCAAAAAGTCACACGCTGTTGAAAAAGTCGCAATTTGCAGACTAAAGTCTCACCAACGATAACACTGCTTAATTTTTTCTGTTACGCCAAAAAGAAATCACCTATGATCCCATAGAGTATATACAATGATACATATTCCTATAAACGCATTTAATTTATTTTCTCTAGCTTTGCTTCATCTTTGTTCTCGTCCATGAGAGTGTACTTAAATTTTTTCTAAATTTTGTTGTTTGGATTATTCATACAATCAAATGTTTTTGGTGCTATTTTTTGTGGAATATTTCTATAAACGCAGATGTGAAAATTGCTTTTAAAAAATTACCAAAAATTAAATATTATAAATTTTTTTCTTATAAATGAAAAAGGTATGTTTTTCAGGACAATAAATCAGTTTTACTGCAGAATTTTCATACTTAATCAATGAATATCATAACGCTTAAAAATGCCCAAAGAAACTTCTCTGTCCGATCAAGAAAATATCCAAGATATTTTTATCGTGACAAAAGAAAGAAGGAGTGCGTAATATCTCAAATAAAGGACAGAATTAAGGTAATAAGATACCTTTTTTCCTTTTTTTAAAGAGATGAAAACTTAAAATGGAAGAAGCCAAAGTGTAGAAAATACAAGAAAAGCATTAAGAAAATAATTTTTCTCACGAAATTCATGAAGTTTACGGAGAAGTGGAAAAAGGTAACTTTCTCAGAACAATCCTGACTCAAACTCATGTTATAGGTACGATTTGAATTAAAAACGATGTTCGGATGTCATAACATAATTTCAGCGGTGGTAATGTTATGGTTTTGGCGGAATTTTTGCAGTTAGCATATCTAATTTTTTTCGATTTCGATGTTTTTAAAACAATAAGTGGAATCATTTCAAACCATATTTCTGAGGTGATCAACAGGAAGGGATCATCAACCCAATCTGATAAACTAAAGTTCGGTTATAACAAAAATTAACATATTGCAGTTAAACTCTAAAATTAAGTTCAATTAATAGTACTTAAAATGAAGCCTAAGTAAATGGTGGTAGGATGTCTTTATGAATAAATTAATTCTTTTTTCACATATTTACATAGATTTTGCAGTTATTTTCAGTCAGTTTGTATAAATATCGACAGTCAGATATAATTGGATGACGAGTTTATAATTTATTTCAATAGTGCCATAAAAGTAATGTTTCCATAATATATACTTAAGTTTTAATGATAGATATTTTGATTCGTCATAACCACCTTTAGTATTTTTACTTGTTCTCTTTTATTTTCAACCATTTTATATAGATTTCCGTTTTTTTCCATCGCACACTGTACCGCTTTAAAGACTCATCTGTTGTTGTAAAAATTCTCCCAGTGATAGAGTGTTAGATGGATGACGTTACAAAGTTAATGTGCATTAAAAAATGAGTTTTAATGCTGGCACAATTAAAAAAGTGGACCACGCGTCAAAATTCTACATGCAGGAATTAATGGAGTATTTTTTTTCATTTTGCTATTTATCTCTTTTCTGTTTATGGTATTTCGTTTTGGTTTTTTTTTTTTTTCATTTTTAGAAAGTTTAGAGGCCAAATGGCATAAAACCGCAGTCATTTAATATATTTGGAGAAAAGAAGCAAAAATACAAAAGCTGAAATATAAAACGTTCTACAGTTTAAGTTTAAGCAAACTCCAACGAATGTTGAATGCTGCAGGAGGGGTTGTATTAGAGTGTATCTGTGTGTGTATAAATTTTTTTAATTATGGCAAACATTTATTAAGGCTTTCATTATGTTGTCCATTAAAGGCCAAGAAAAAAATGACGAAAAGAGCCCCAGTTTTAATTAAATACCAAAAAGAAAAAAGTGTGTGGCATAAAAAGGCAAAAAGTATTTCATGGGATTTCGAAGTCATTTTTAACTCAAAGTATATATATAAAGTCTTATAATATTGGGGCTAATATTTTTTTATTCTGTAGATAAAATTTATTATACATTTAATTATGTTTGATCTTTGTTATTCTTAAATTCATATTTTGAAATGATAACAATATATTTTGCTACAGAAATTGTTAAGTATTCGTAAGTTTTTATTTTTAATTGCATTTTTTATGCGGGATTAAGGGGTGCGTTGATTGGGATTGCATAATAAATGCGACCATATTTTATGTATAATGAGAAGTAATTGTATTTAAAACGTTTTTCACTAAAAATATAAACAATAAATAACGAGTGAGTCCTCACTCATTTTATTATTGTTATTTGAAATTAGGACTTTCTGAGTTGATAAACAAGTCCGCTCATAATACTGGCTGTCCATATAAAGCTTGTAATAAAAGAACAGGTGGAAGTCTTGATGAATTTTGGTCTAAGGGAAAAGCCTATATTATTTAATATAGGTCCCACAAAAGTGTTCTCACGAGATGTGTTTTTCTTTTGATCTTAAGAAAATAGAAAATCAAATTAAACAAGGTCCATTCCAAAATTTCTCGTAGTTAATATTCATAACCAAGAATATATGTATAAATATGTTAATATTTTTATTAAGAAAAATATTGCAACACATACCTTTAAGTGTATTAATATATTGGTAACTACTTTTGAGTCGACTTATATCCGTCTGACTTTCTATGTAAAAATTTAAAATATTCTTCTTAGATACATAAAATATTTGAAAAAAAAATATTTCAATGGAACTATATACAACAATGGATTGATCTATATCAATTTCTAAAACTTAACTTATTTTTCAGCTTTTTTAAAACTAATTTTACATATTTTCTGTTATCAAATATGGTATTATTTTATTGAAAGCAGTTAAGACAAAATCGCAAAAATTAGGACTTTAGGATTTTCACAATTCAATGATTCCAAATAAAAGTTTTCATAAATTTTGAGTCATTAAAAATGTTGCAATGGGCGTTAAGATTTTGTTTATTTGAAGGAGTGCAAACCCCTATAATGTGCATTGGATGTTCATAAATATTCAAATATATAGTTAGAGGTATCCATTTAAGCTTATTTGTAAAATGTCAACTTTCTACGTCGATCACAATTGCATGCTATACATCCATTTATGTTAATGGTCTAAGAATAAAGGTTGAAAAATGTTGATAACCGACTATAAAAATATACATATCAAATGAAAGGTAAGAATCTTTTCCGTATTTTCATGTCTCAAAAATATAGTACAATATGCAAAAAATACTTTTATTGCTCTATTCAAAACCGAAACAAACTTAATATACAAATTAAATTTACTAAAATCATTACTAAATTTTTTCATGAAATTTCAGTTTTCCATTTCAAATATTACTGTTTGGAAAAGAAATGCAAAAACCAAAAAATATATTTGTTCGCTTGTTTTCATTTGATATGAAAATGAGTATAATTTGTTATCAACATAATTTCTACTTTCGTTGTGGGATCATCATCATAACTGAAAGCTTAGTTTCAATCGACGTAGAATATCTCAAGGTAATTTTGAATATATCTGGCTAATGAACAGCCAGCCGGATAGACAGACCTCAATTAATGGACTCAGAAGTGATTCTGAGGCAATGGATGAATGAAACTAGTTATATATATTAATACCTGTTTCAAAAAATTATGTGTTTATATTCATTCAATAGTGATAAAAATTTTTCACGAAATTATCTTTAATGATGCCTTTTTGTTATTATACATGGAATGACGAAGTTAATATACCCTCTTTTATAAATGTTATAATTAATATTATGTTTCGACTTGGCAAACTGTAATTTTAACTTGCTCTCTTTTATTTATTAATATAATAAGAATACTAACATAAAGAGCGCGAATGTCAGCAGAAATAAAAAAATTAAAAAGGAATGTTGTCACTAATAATTTACAGTTGCAACCGGATAAAAGTGTGTATTGCCGCTGAGGCTAAACATAATCTTAACTATAACAGACAATAAGAATGACTTGCAAAGTGGTAACAAAAGGAAACCCACTATATAGCATGATATTTATTTTTGAATTAGTTTAAAAAGAAACATATTCGGCCCTTTCGAATCCTAAATTTTCTCAATAATATGCGAATTTTCAATAAAATTGGTTTATATTTGAAAGTTTTATAACCTTAAAACGCTTTTCTGAGAAGCAAACTTATATAGGAATTATAAAAAATAGAAAAATTAAAAATAAGTTTTAGCAAAATTTAGACCGATAGTCATCAAATTAGTGACATCCATTCAACCCTTTTTCAGGAATAAAGCCTTTATATGAACTTGCTAAAATGACGGCCCAGTACATGAGGGTAATAATTGAAAGAGTGGATTGTGTTGAAGCTATTGGAAAAAATAAATAGAATATTATAACCGGTCCATCATTTTTTTCCTTCTTAACGCATATTTGGGGTTAAAAATAGTTAGATTCCTACGATTATATCTAAATAGACTCTGCTTTAGATTTGATACAAGAAACGGAATTACAAATTTAATATTACCTCTTTACCACTTATGTTGGTGGAGAATATTCATACACCATTTAAAAACCAATAATTATTTCGGCAAGTATGAAATGCAAATTATTGGTCTATTTTCCATAATTATAAGCATAAATTACATAGACATATTTTACGAGGGTAATTTCATAGTTTTTCTAGGCTATTTTTATGTCCAACAATATATAGAATGTCACATTGTTGGACTTGTCCGTCCAATGCTTTCTTTCTTCTTTGTCTTAACAATTCGACATTTGACTAAAGATCACATAAGACTGCATACCGAAAGAAGATAATAAGTTGATATTTTCATTTCATTAACTGATATTGGTATTGATACAGTAACAACTTACAAAATAACTACATTTCCACCACCACAAGTGGTGATGAGTGTTCACTAACTTTTTCATTCCTCATGTAAAGCAAGAATGAATCAATGAAACAAAAATATATAAAATATTCTTGCATCAAATCAAAATCGGATTTGATGTAGCTATATCCTTATGTATATTGTAACACTCTCCCGCCTAGAATAGTTATCAAAATTCATTGAAATTTGACCACGTCGTTTGCTGTTGACTTAAGCAGTTTTGTAATTAAGAAAAAATACATCGGTCTATTAGAATAAAAATTTTAGACTGATATTAAAGACAACCTAAAAAATCTCTTTCAACAAAAACTAAGTGAATTTAAACAGAATTTAATTATAACATACAGTAATATGTATTTCATTTTCGTACAAAAAATACAAAAATCGGATCAACAGAAAAAATTTAAAGCTAAAATATGCAAAATTTTTATACATCTCAAAATAACAGTGACTTAAAGGTCGCAATTTTGAAGAAAGTTTTCTCATATTTGCCGTATATTTATTTTGATGTAATAGTTAACCAAAAACAAATAAATATATTGTGGTGGAGCCATTATTTTACCTAGTTCCCATATAAGGTTCTTCTTGGAATATGATTTTAAGCTTATAAATCTATTAAATATGAACTAATTCTATTTAAATTCGGAACAGTTGTTGATCTAAATGTCTTAAGTATATTTATCATAGTTATTATTCTAACTGTTATAAATACTGAACCAAACAAGGTAGTAAATATAACGAAAAATGGTGTAGATTTAAAAAAGTGGATTAATTATCAGAAAAAAAACCTTTTAGACATCATAACGAAAATTTTCGTTAATTTTAGTAAATTCTTCAAATTGATGAAAAATAGTCAATATGAGTAAATATTATTCAATTTAAATAACACATTGACAAACAAATTCATTAAATTGATGAATATTATTCAAATTTAATTGAATTGAAGAGAAAACTATGTTAAACTGTTGTACTAAAAACAAAACATAATATATTAAGGACCAAGGGAAGGAGTAATCCCCATATGAAAAAATATTGATTATGATATCTTAAGAAGTGAAAGAGCAAGATTTTTTTTGTGTTACTGGACAAAACGTAAGATGAATAGGATCAGAGGAAAAGCTGCCTCTATATAAAGCAAATATTTATTATCGAATATCTAAAGATCTACTACAGTGAGAATTTGGTTCCAAATATTTTTTTTAATATACGCCGATTTGTGAAATTACTTTCGAGATAAATAAATAGTGCAATGTCAAAAAACGGTTGTGATGATTTCTGATGAAAATCTTCAATGTTCTATAATATTCTTTCTTAAATTTCTATATTTAGTTTACATTTTCTTTGTCATATTTTATTGTTAAAGAAAATATACAAAATTTTTTGACGAAAAAAAAGTTAAATAAACACATATTTTAATTAAATAACCTTTTAATATGTAGAATTGAATAAATTTGCGTGTTATTTTACTTACGATGTATAACTGCCATTTTTACTAAATATCTGTTGATAAAACATAATTTTCGTTAATTTTATAACGAAATTTTGTTCAATTTCTTTATTAAATTTCTTTGGTATATTTGAAGTAAATTCTTCAATTTGAAGAACAATTATGTTAATTAGAATAAAAATCTGTTTTTAACACATTTTTTTGGTTAAGTTCTACGAAATTTTTTCGTTAATATAACTTACGACATTTTTTAAATCAAACCACCTCCTAGAAGAGGATTGAATGATCAAAAGTTTCTTAAATATGAATCAGTTCCATCAAAATTCAGAATGTTATCTGAATGCATTCTGTATATGGTATCAATATTTACGCATAATTTCAATAATATATAACCACATTTCAATCTTGTTTTTATAGAGGGACTTTTTTAAATGCAAATGCAAATGCAAATGAGGGTTTTTGAGATACAAATGCATTATAATAATTGCAAAAATGTTCGAGCAAGAGAACGAATTCGTTTAAGATCAGTTGTGTGCTTGTCCAGCTATCAGAGTGAGAGTACGTATATACATATTTCTGCGATCTGAACGTTCTTGGTATGGCCTTATCAAGATTTGTATATATCATTTGCACTTTAACTTAAAAAATTTTACTATTACTCTTCTCGCTCATAAAAGGGAACAACAGACATTGTTTTTATATTTCCTAAAATCCTTTAAGGTCTCTGACAATGATGGTGTGTAGCTCATTAGAATGGATATTCGGAACACAAGCTCTTTCGAAGCAAGGAAAGCTTCTTCTATAATTAAAAACAAATATTTTAATTACCTTTTATTTTTATTTTAATTAAATATTTCTGCTTTGTGGGTTATCTCAAAACATGAAAATGCATTAATTTTGTTGTTTCTAGTTTTTGTTGTCCTTTAAGAATTATTATAAAAATACAATACGGTATATAACATTACAGTACTTCTGTATACTTGTGGGAGTAAAAGTGCATTTTGTTTGAAAAATTGTTATTGTATTTGCTTTGTTTTCTGCTATTTATATTAGAAATATATAACTTTTTTTCTGTTATAATTCTCTAATGTTTCATATTATTTTATGTACGTATTAATAACTCACATCCAGTGTTGTGTGTGTGTGCAACTAACTACGTTGATGTTGCAAACTGAAGTTATTTGTTGCACAAACTTATCTTATGATACCACCTGGTCTAATGATAAACATAACATAATGTTACGGATAATAACGATGATAATAATGATGATGACTGTTGATGTAAAAGTGGTTTCTTTATGTGTGAGTATTCCTACGTTGATGAGCATTTTTATTTAGCTAAAAATAACGTTCTTCGTTCATATTTTCCACCTCTTTTGTACACATTAATAAATTCACTTTAAGCTTTAGTAATTTTAGTGGTGGTGAAGTTGATTGAAATGATCAGGACATGACTTGTCAACTTTAAAGCATGTTTCCTAATAGAAATACGTTGTAATGAAGAAATATTATATAAATTAATCCTGAGAAGAAGAAAGAATTCTATTTTATTCTATTTTTAACTTTTTGTTGTTTAAGAAAATAATACAAATCAAGAAAATATTTTATGAATAAAATTATTTCCTAGAACTTTGATAATAAAATGATTTCAGCAAGCAGGTTTTGTATGCTTTGAAAATGATTGTAATGAAACATTATTAAACCCGAAATTTGTGTTGTAGAATTTTTCTTAAAAATGATTTTCACTTAATCCTTTAGATCCTTACAAACAGAGAAAAAAATATGGTTACGGTTATAGTTACCGCAAACATATTTTTACGGAAGCAGCATACAATTGTTATTATGTATTATTACTGCAATCAAGAAACTTGTTTATTTGCTTTGTGATTTAGAGTTGATAATAAAAATTATTGTTGTCATCACTAAAAATATTGTTATAGTTTATTCGCAATTTTATTTTTCATTGATAATTCTAGTTAATGTTATCGCGGCTTAAAATATTGTTATCGCCTCTAAAAAGAAAATGAAACATGTTTTCCTAACAACAATGGTTTTTTTATAAAAATAATTTTATAACAGCAACAAAATTGTAGGTAAATTAAATTTATTCAACAACAAGTTCAACAACAAGCAAATACTCAGGCCAAATTATATTTCATTTTAATTATGCCAAAAAATAACTTCCAACAACAGAGAAACTGATAGACAAACAGATAATCCAGATTTTGATTTGGTGATTCCGCTGTACACGGAATGACGCTATACACGGAATGACAAAGTTAATGTATCCTCTTCGCCATTTATGATAGTGGAGAGTATAATTCACATGTTGGCGATACAATTTTTATTTGTCGTGAGTATATTAGTCTTGAGACGAACATATTTGGAAAATAAGTAAGAAGTTATAGTCGATCAAACCTGACTTTTGAATACTTATACCAAATTGTTGTTTATAAGTGGTAGCTACCAAAAATTAAAGAACGACCCTCGTTTATTGGCATTCACTTATTGATGTTTAAGAGTAATGTATATTATAATGGTACTAACATTTATAAGGGTTTCGTGAGATCTAAAATAATATTTTAGGGGCGTTATATAACAGCTAGAAGATATTTCCTGTCAGCATATCGACTTTTGTCTACATATATCCTAATATGAGCATTTTTATTACAATGCCGACGTATATGTGAGTTTTAAGTGATATTTGGAATAGGGATGATCTTCGTATAATTTAGCGCGTATCTCTAAAAAATTTAAAGACTTATTTGTGCTAAACTTCATTAAAATCGCTTTATATATAGGACTTTTGTAACTTTAAAATACTATTCCGGGAGGAACATTTATATGGGGACTGGGTAAAATAATGGATCCATCATCACCCATCATTAATAGGCATCGTCCTTGGCCCAAAATAGTGACACATGCTAAATTTTATTAAGTTATCTTTAAAACGGCGGCCTGCATTTGGTTCACATGGTTTACGTAGGCAGCTAGTCAGCCTGCCTGCCGGCCAGATATACATCATTAAATCGACTCAGAAAGTGATCCTGAGTAGAACGGTATACTTATAAGTATACCGTTCTACTCAGGATACGTTATACGTTATTATTTCTGTCCGTTAAAAATTTTTGCACAAATGCATATATCACAACAACCTATGGTGGTGTAGAGTATAATGACATTTCTCTGCATGAAAGATCAACGAACTCAATACGTTATTCAACTCAAGCATTCTGAAAATCAAATGTATACATTTAATAAGTATATATTAACAAATATATATTTATTGCTATGAAAAAAATAACAACACTTAAAATATTTAAAACAGAAAAAAATTATATTGATTATTTTACATACATTTTACATATATAAGAAAATTCGTTTGATTCTTTGAAATGTTTTTGAGTTATTTACATAAAATTTTGTTTTTGTTTCATTTTGTTGAAATTATTGTTAAAAGAAGCCGTCATAGAAATTGATAAAAGAATCAATCAAAAAACATCAAAGTACTAAACATCTAATCACATCTTTGATTATACTCTTTTAGTACTTATAATGATTTTAACCAATAACAGATGAATTTAATATTAACATATACATCAATGTTAAAAATAGAACACAGGGTTTTCAGAAAAATATATAATAAAATAAATATAAGTTTCTGTACTTAAATTTCTAGTATTTAAAACACATCAATTCTAGCTCAATTTATTGGATTGTGGAGGATTTTGAAACGTATATGTTTCACTGGAAAAAAATCATTACTGAAGAAAGTGGAAAAGATATTGAATCAGAAACTTATAATTCTTTCATCAGCTTAAATACCGATTCTGTAAATAGGCCTACATAAAAAGTACAGCGAGATATGGTAACATATTCTTGAAATTATCTATAAATATTGGTACCGAGCTATACACTTAAATGACCGACTAATGTTTAAGAAAGAAATTATCTATATGAGATCCTAAATGCTTTAAATACTTTTACTTTGCTTTATTGAAAATATTATTAATTATATTAGAAATGTATCTAAATATCAATGGAATTGGTTCATCCATAGTTATTATAAAGGCAACTAATTAAAAATCGTAGACAATTATGAAAAGAGGATTAGAAAAACAAACATTAGGAATTACAATCAATTTAAAAGTCCATATAGATGTCGGTCACCATCAGTGCCATTTTGGTCCAAGTTTTTAAAACGCGGATCACAATGTCAATTATTTGGAATATTGGCTTTAAAATTTAATTAAAAATATTTCAGAAATATAAGTGGATCTTTTAGAGTCTTATGTAGTGGCTACTGAAAAATGTGTACCAACTGCAGACAGATGGACATATACAAATTAAGATAACTTCTTATTAGTATTACTGTCGGTATTATAGACTTAAAAAGATCTTGTTTATATTATTAAATTTTATTTTATGTATTCATTAAATCACATTTATAAAATTTTAACATGAAAACCCTAACAAATCATAAGCATTTCCACTTACATAGACAAATAAGTATAAGTGTTAGTAGCATCCTGTTTACAGGCATTTGAGTTCTAGACAATCTGATTTAGTATTTGCTAGAGAATGATAAGTTTGCTTTTAGGGCATAAAAGCAACAAAGGAGAAAAGAAACAGAAGCATGATGAATAAGCTTTTGTGAAAGAGTGTAATTTTATTAACTGTAAAAAATGATTTAGGGGAGAGAAAAGAAACAAAATACCAATACATTAACACAACAAAACTATGATAAACTACTTTAATCTGTGAGGGTGTCTAAAATTGTATACAATTTAATAAGATAAAACTAATCAAATTTATCTTAACGGATTTTGAGGGTTGTAAATCAAATTGATTGACTTTATGTATTAGTTTCTTTGTCTTGTTTCTGTATATTAGAAAAGAAAGGAAGAAATCAAGAAAAATGTCATTTTTATTAGGTCGTTACCCCGTAAATAGTTGCCAGCAGCTATGAGATGATTTAATAATGTAAATGATGGAATGGAAGATGTATCTTTAATTAACACATATGAATTTAATTTAGCAGAAGCGTGTTGTTAAATTTGCGATAATAAGTTCTCGTTCTTTCATTGAATGAAACGTTGGTGACAACAACGTAACTGAGAGATATTGAAATTTTTGAAAATAATTTTGATAGGAAAACCTTAAATATTATTTCTGAAGCTAAGTAAGATATTTATTTAAAAGTATCTATTTAAATAGCTAATGGTATTACTAGAGTAATAAAAAATAAACTTTAAAAATTAAAACAAAAATATTTGTTCTTATTCATTTGTAAGTAAACTGAAAATTATATTTATTCCCAATAACATTTTCCTTTATAACGTGGTATTAAATAATAATTAAAATGTGATCAGTCAAACATATTTCCAAACATATTGCGATCAAAATATTTTTTTTAATTTAATAAAAATAACTTTATTACAGCAACAAAATTGTTATCAAAATAAAATAAATTCAGAAATAAACATGTTGGAATTCACGAATATATTAGTGTTTGTGAGGTACGGATTGCGAAGTGATGTTACTCTGCTTGTGGACAGATGAATGGAAAAGTATAATGATTTGCAAAAGCCAATGCCCAGAAAGAGCAGAAACTTTGTAGGAGGTACCGTAATGGTGTTCATTTATTATTGGAAATTTCTACTAAAGTGAATTCCGAAACCTACGTGAAAATGTTGGAAAATTTTTTAATTAATTATTTAGAAGATAATTTAGAAAAAGACATGATATTTCGGGAAGATAATGCTAAAATCCATGTTTTAAAAGTCACAATAGGATTTCTTTCGTCGACTTCAATCCCCATTCTAGACTAGCCAGCTAAAGCCCGGACTTGGACCTTTGCAAGAGACTTAAGAACGACAATTCTTCAGGCCTGGAAAAATTTTAGAAAAAATACTTTAGAATATTAAATGCGTCCATTTAAATTTCGTACACTGTAGTTCGGCTCGATGTAAACAATTTATAAAACTAAAAAGCTAAAGCAGAACCATCATACTTGTTTTTGTTATAACAGCTAAAAATAGAAGTATGTGTAAATTTCTATGCTTGTTTCTAGTGTAACTCCAAGCCCAAAAAATGAACAGCGATCACTGTATGAGGCTTCGAGTCCAAGTGAAACAGTAAGTTGGTAATGAACAAATTTGTAGAATTTCTGGAATCTGAATCCTCTGCTAATTAGATTAGGTCAAAATTAATTGAGTCCTAAAGGTCCTTTGTGTTATCTGAATTCACAGTTAATTATAAAAAGAAAAGTGTAGAAGAAGTTTAAGAAGAAAATCATAAGAGTAGTGAAAGATTGCTGCTGTAGTCGAAACAGGAAAAAGAAATGATGATTACTGCAATCATCGGTATCACAGAAACCTGTGAAGAGCCCGTGGAGTACACACGTCATAGAACCATCCGATGACGATATCTCGATCATATATCTTACAATACCTCTATCAAATGACAACTCTCCGAAAAGCTATAACCTCAGCCTCTACTGAAATATACTGCATTCATTTAGAAAGTATATAAATCTTATGTTTGCAAGTTTTAATAACATTTTATTATTCCATCGTACTTCAGTTAATTAAAGTTTATCACTTTCTAATCCGAGAATATGCAGAGCTTTTTATATAGATGCGGTATTCACAATATTGAAGACTCCTTAGATCTTACAATTTTTCCTAATAGTGGAGGTAGGAAGTCAACCGATCCACCTTGAGTGAAGCCATGTTGAGAGCTTGAGAGGAGATTTGCGGTGCGTAATATAGGTTTCAGATCAAGACTACAAAATTAACTTTAAAATTTCATTGAATTCACTTCATTCGTGTGAAGTTTTCAGAGATTGATAAATAATATTTCAGACATAGCAAAATCGATTCTCAATTTGATATGACTTAAAGTCTAAATACTAAAGTTAAAGGTCTACAAAAATTCTTATATGTAAATTATACGAAACACACAAAAAATATTTAATTTATTGTATGATAACTTTATCCTTGAAATATTATGTTCATATAACCACCCAAACTTTAAGTTCATTAGAAATATTTTGTTGTAATTTTAAGTAAATTTTTATGACATAATTGTTTTTGTAATAAATTTATTATTTTTATGTCCTTAAAAATTCATATTTTAAAATTTTTATATAAATTTCTATTGCTTCTTCATACTTTTTGGTGCTCTCGTACCTTTTAGCTATGTCGTTTGACAGTTTGCAATGTTTAAGTTTTTAAAAGCGTTTGCAGCTGTTGTCACAGCAATTAAAAGTTTATTAACTTTCTTCATTTTTCGTGTTCATTCTTCGACAATTTGTTACTTTTTTTGGTGTTTGTGATAATAATGTCAATTAAATAGAAATATGAAAAGGACAAACATTTTTGTTTTGTTTCACAAAAACCTTTATCGATAAGGACTCTTCTGAAAAAGGCAGACTTTATGTAAAGTTTGTAAAAGTATATTTTTACTTTTATTTACTTATTTTTTAAATAATATAAAAATTTTAAATTAATAATGAAATAACAAAACAATTCTTTTATATAAAAATAATTTAATTAGAACATTCTTAAAACTTTTAAGAAGAGAGATCGTTAAGTTCTGAACATTCATATATGATAATACAACTGAAACCACTTTATAAACAGTTTTAATCTTTTTTATACCCTCCTCCACCACAAGTGGTGAGGATATATTATTGCATCAAATCAAAAACTGAGTCGATTTAGCTATGTCCGTCTGTCTGTCTGTTGGAAACATTCTCACGCCTAGAATAATTGACCGAATTCAATAAAACTTGGCCACATTGTTTGTTATTGTCCTAAGCAGTTTACTATTTAAAACCAGCTATATCAGTTTATAAACAAGGAAGTTATAGACCGATATCTGAAACATACTCAAAATTTCGAAAATGAACTTTTATCATTTCTTCTAAAAATGTAATTAGACATAAACAAAAAACTAATTTTAGCATATAATTGCACGTGCTTCATCATCGCGCAAAAAATTATCAAAATCTGATTAACCGGAAAAAAGTTATAGGCTACAATATGCGAAATTTTGATACACCCCAAACTCTTTGTGTCATATGGGCCGCAATTTTTAAGATAATTTACTAAAATTTGTCTCAACTAATTTTTTAACCATTCTTAATATATGTTATAAATTTTATTAACATGGGTCCCTATTTTGATATAGCTCCCATATAACGCCCCTTCCCGAGTAAATAAAGACACATTCTATTGAAAGTCGACGCAATTATTTTGCTAACTGTTCTGTAGATATTATATTAATTTGCCCTATATCGGTCGAAATTTTCCTATAGCTCCGTTATAACGGGATTTCCCTGATTTTATAAAACATTTAAATAAAGATCAATTCCATTAAAATTTAGCACAATGATTTTTCTAACTATAATCAAAGTATATTATAAATATGAGCAATCTTGGTCCAAATTTTGCTTTAGCTCCCATATACGACCCCTTCCCTGAAAATAGTTTTGAGCTTATAACATGCATATTTTTGTTTTTATATGCTCCACAGTACAAGTGATAGAGAGGGAATATTAACTTTGTCATTCTGTATGTAACGCTAAGAATGAATTATTTCAGATCCCATAATGTATATATTATTGCATCAAGACAAAATCTCAGTCGATTTTCGTCAATCTCTCTGCTCACATCCACAAAAATTAACAGAGCTCAATGAAATTTGGTAGAAAATGCAGTTCAATAGAAAAATTTTATAGCCTAAATTGTAACTAATTTTATGACTAATTAAGTATTTCTGTGTTATATACATTTGTGAGTGTATGTGTATCTATGGAACCTAACGTATTAACTTTACACGAATTTGTGGTGGAGGGTATTTAAGATTCGGCATAGCCGAATATAGCATTCTTACTTGTTAATATATTGAATTTATTACTACAAATTACAAAAAAAGAAATGGTCGTAAACTTTTCTCCAACATTCAATCGAGCATTATAAACATAAAATGTCTCTCAAGGAAGTTGCGAAAAATCTGCCAGAATGTGCGTTTCAACATCGAGTGTGCAGCAAGATTATTATTTTTTAAGAAAACTTGATTTCAATATCCCTGTTATGTTTTTGACCTCTAAAATTTAGGAGCGTATCTGCCAGGAACTTTTTAAACTTTGTATGTTTTTAAACTTGTATTAGCTTTTAGTCCGAGCACTAAGCCTACCGGGCTGCTTTTGCTATCGGATGTGTTGGGATCTCTTTTGAAAATGTTTTTTTGGCTTTAGAACAATAATGTCCAAAATACACAACAATAATTCACACGGTCTAGTCCGACTATGTAATGCCCTACACCACAATGTTTTACGTAAATATCAATTACGAAAAAAAGATGAACGACCCTCACATAATTTTATTTTTTCATTAATCCTTAAGTGTACAGTATGTTATGGTGAAACTAACATTTATGTGAAATTTAGGAGTTTTAAAATGAAATGGGAAATTATGAAATTAAATAGGGGGAAATTATGTACCGACCCTCGTATAAGTTTGCACTTTTCTGCTTTATTTTATTTTAATTTCACAAATTTTTATTTTAGTATCAAAGTATATGTAAGATTTTTGCTCTTCAAAGTGATATTTGGAAAGTAGCTTGCAGGGGATCGATGAGAAGTAATGTACCGACCCTCGTATAATTTGCCACATCGTTTAGTACTTGCTTTTGCAACATTTTATTGAAATTTCTTTTTATTTAGGACTTTTGTGAGCTAAACCTCATTTTGGGAGGAAATTAGTATCAGAGGTACCCGAAATATAGGCCGAAATAAAAATATGTACCAAATTTCATCGAGATATCTAAAAAATTACAACCTATAGAGTATTCAAAATGTTTACAAGAACAACCAGTCGGACAGATGGACTGCATATTATAAACATCAGCACCACCTATGGTGGTGAACCAAACAGCGCATAACAAAAATTTGTACAGAAATCACTTAAATAATAAGAAAAAGTTAATTAGTTAACACAAAAAATTATAGCGGATATATATTTCGTTGTTCGGATATAAACATTTAATAAATGAACCTTTTTCAGTGTAAAATTTGGTAGAATTAAATTTTGCTGTTTCACATGCAAAGACAAATTGTGAAGTAGTATTGGTGAGCACCACCGCTTTAGAAAAATTACGTGGATCATAACTTCTGCCTGAACCAGGATCTCTATCAATGGAATAGCTGTCCCGGTATTGTTTAATTACATTGCATGGCTATTTTTTTGTAGGACCAAGTTGGTATTTGTTGGAAATATTTGATAATTTAAGTACACAATTCTTGTTGGTCACTCACTTTAATCAGATTAACAATGTATTCAGTTATTCGACATTAAACATAAAAACTGACATATTTTTCAAAGGCAACTTGATCATTAAAAATAATACTATATTCGGCTATGTCGAATCTTCAATACTCGCCATCTCAAAGGCACTGAAGTAAATACGTTTTGTTTCGTTCATATGCATTCACAAACGTTTACAATATATAAACGTTTTTTAATATAGCACAGGGGAACTAAATTAGACAAAAAATTAGTTGTATTTATGATTTAAGGTATTTTTTTACTTTTACTGATTTTGATAATTTTTGGAATGCTAATGAAGTCTATTTAACTTAATTTTTTGGACAAAACTAATATACAGAGAAAATTAAAACAATGTAAATTAACTGAAAAAGATATAATTCAAAATTTTTTAAGTTTTAATTTTGCTTCATAACAAAACATTTTTAATTTTACATTGTTTTATAAAAAATTTTCCAATGCTGAATTAATGTAATTCCATGTCTTTTTTTTATAAATCGTGTTAGTATTATCAACATCAAATAATTTCTTCCAGGAAGTTTAAAAAGATTCTGCCAGAACACCGTTTCATCGTATATTATACAGCAATAATATTTTTTAGAAAACTTGATTTCAGTCTGCTTTGACCTCTAAATTTTTACCGGCTTTCCTGTCAGGAATTTTTTGAGCCTTGTATGTTTTTCACCTACATTAGTCTGAGCTCTGAGCTTTTTTGCCCCATGTGTTGGGAGCTTTTTTTAAAGTACTGTATACTTTTTGGTCTTTAGACTATTTCTTCTACTTGAACCAGGTATATTGTTCAACGGAGAAGTTCTCAATGTTATCAAACTGTATCGGCTGTTTGATACAGCAATATAAAACTAAAAAATTTGTAATATTGGCCAAAAGCTTTTCGGTATTCACAATGTCAGGATGCGTTCCAGCCACATTATAAAAAATGTAACACTTTTTACATTTCTTTACACAGCTCAAGATATTTGGCCCACGATTACCAATTCCGATGATAGATTATTTCTTATGCTTTCGTAATTGTAAACATCATCGCATATTAACTGCAATTTAAAGAATTCATGTATTTATAAAAAATTATGCATTCGTTTGTATATTTAGTTATATGTATGTATGTTGAAGTATTCAAATGTTATTTTTGTTGAAAGTATTTTTCTTATTTAACCAGCGATTATCCAATAAAAACTTACAATGTATTTTCTTTTCATCTTGTATAAATTCTACAGAGAATGCTTCATTCTCTCCTTTTTTTTCATCTTTATTTTATGTTTTTGCAATTTTCTTAAGAAAATACTTATACAATTCACATTTTCTGTCTTTAACACTAGTTTTTTGTTATTGCTGTCTTCATATTCCTTTTTGTTTCCTTATATATGTATGTATATATATTTTTAGTAGTTTCTTTTTTAGCCCCAATGTTGAGATGTGATGCCTTTAGTTTAGTGTGACATTGTTGAATTTAAACAATCACTACTATTTTCACACTTAACTTGGAATTTACATAAAATATTACCGCATACAATACGCACACAATAACAATACCAAGGTTCCTGTTGTATTCTTTTAATATACATATATAAAAAACACAAAAAAACACCACCCATTTTTTTACAACCTCGTCACTCATTTTCGGTGCTAAGTCTTCACACAATAACGTACTTAAAAAAGTCCTTTTTTCTTAGCTGCTTAGCATACATACACACATGTACAGTGGTGGTTAATAAAATAATTATGTTTTCAATTTTTGATGTTTAAGTTGTTATAATGTTCATTGTCACTTATGATAAATGGGGCTAAGCTAACTTTTAGTTCCTTTTAAGGAACTTAAAAGAAGGATATAAAACCTTAAGGTGAAGTATATTTTTATAAATATTGGAACTTACAAAATGGTGGGCCGGCTTTAAATTATTTTGTATAATTAACTTACATTTCGTTTAAGTGACACAAGAAAAATAATTTTGTATATCATTTATGATGGTAAACGTGGAAGCTTAATAGGTTCTATATTACGTTAAAAGAGAAAAATAAAAGAGGAGAGGGCAACATTTAAGTAAGTGAAAATAATAGAAGAAATGCTGAGACAAAATTTGAGAAGCAGGCAAAGCAGAAGCAAAATAAGAAGCTAGAAAATTATGATTGCTAACTAAAGGGAGTACTAGGCAAATAGTAAAGTTTTTTTTATCATATGACAAACATATGCATTATTCATGATATCAAGACTGATTTATGTAAACAGTCAATTGTGATTCTCCAAATTTTTTAAATAATTAGCAACTGCGTTGCGAAGCATGACCACTTACACCTATGTCCATGTAAATTTTGCCCATCTATTACATTTTTTTTAATGTATATTTACAATTAACTAGATGAGCAACATTATCATTAGTTCCTAATAAAATAAAAGATATTAAACAAATCGGCTCAAATGTGTACTTGTATTGCATAATGCATTCTAAAAAATGTCAAAAAGTAAAACTTAATATTTTTCTAAATAAATCTTAATTTTAAACTATAAGAGATAACCTGTTCATAGAAAGTGGGTTTTAGAAAGTCTATAGCTCAAATCAACTCTTATGAAAATCGGTTCAGACATAAAAAATCTGAATCGTTTTGAAAACCCGAGGTATCAAACTTTGAGGCCCAGTGAAACGGCCCATATTAGTAAGAAAATTTTTGACAATCGATCAAGCTCACAGTGTTTCGTTTCCCACATAAAAATAGAGTTGTGAAAATATGCACAAATAATATGTTTGGTGCAAGAATTCGCAAATCTACCATATATCCTGAAGTTAAAATCTCAATCTGTTCGGAAAATTCGATTTCAATGCAATCCTTATAGTATCTTTTTGTAAGCTTCATTCTGCCACAATTCATTCAATTTGGCTCAAGTATACAATCGTAATTCAAATATCAATTTATTTATTTTCTTTTAATTGTGTTTTATATTTGAATCCAGGAGTTTTTACTTAATAGAATAGATGTATATATAACCATACGCCGTGGTAATTCCTTTGTATATCGGTTTAAATAACAGACATAACGCATATGACATGCACTTAACTCGAACTATATCTTTCGATTATTGATATAACATAATCGAGAATATAGTGTCACAAATCCTTTTTGTTCGAAATAATTATATAAATCTTTCGAATATCTGAAGAGGTTTCTAATTATTCTGGGAAGAGCTTGTTCTAGCGCGTTTGTTGTCGGCAAGTGATCTCTAAAATTGGTCTCCTCGGATACGATTTTTTTAAATATCGCCAAAGTTACTTTATTGACTTGATTGAAAATATATATTTTTTTTAAATATCTCATATCGCATTCTCAAAAAAGTAGCCTGCAGTTCCGAAGTTACAGAATTATTTTCAACAAAGCGTTTGAACCACTGGTGCGAATTTTACTTACGATTATATATATATGTCATAACGATATATTCCCAATATTCCCAAAAATATACAAATAGTATTGTTCAGTTTAACAAATTTATAAATTATTACATAACTGTTCAGCTCTGATACAACTTCGTGATAGCTTCGTGAAAGAAAGTCTTAAGATTCAATCGGGGTTGACATAATATTCGTGATAATTAGAATGCTTTCTTGAGACATATTTTCACTTATTTGCAGCATTAGACAGATCGCTAAAATGGCATCGCTTTCTAAATCGATTTATTTGTACGTCCTTATGTCTGCCTATATATAAGAATGAATGAACATAACTTTGTTTCAGATGTATAGTTTTAACCATTGAATAGATATCCAAACCTCAAACTGGGGTCTGCTTTTCTAGAACCTGATTAGTGACGGGCAAATACAAATTTGGAATGCTTTTTTATTGACCACTATTGTATATCTATATGCATATATGTATTCGTATGTATCCTTTATAGAAATTGTACAAAAGCTGTTAGAGGTGGAGAGCGGGTGGTGGTCGAAATAAATGCATGAACCAAAAAATATATTCGAGTGCGAATAGTAAAAATTTTATACAATAAAACGTTAAGTAGAAATAAAATAAAAATAAAAAATGAATGAACAGAAAAGTTTAACAAAAAGTGCACAAAAAACGTTCTTCTTAAGTAAAAAAAGCGTTACTTTTTGAAAAGAATTTTAACAAAAGCAAATGTATTTCTTTGAATTTTGTGTTTTTATTCAATCTTGATTTTTTTTTTGTTGCTTTTTTTATTTTTCTCTTTTTTTGTCGTATTCGATTTGTATTCTGAAATTGGATTTTTGCTGAAGCGGCAAAATATTTGAATTAGAATTAGAAAAGAAATCACTTTTATGGCAACTTATCTTTTAGTATAAGATATTTTTCTACCATTTACTTCTCTTTAACTTTTAGCAGCTTGTTATATTATTTCTATTTTCTAACTTTTATAAACATACATATAGTTCGATTATTTCCATTACTTTTATCATTTCTTTCTCTTTTTATGCAAAATTTAAATGTAAACGGAAGCTTTAAATTTGTGTGAAAATTTTATCTGATATTTTGTATATTCTAGAGTTTCTTAGTGGGGGTGCGCTTAAATGGAACAGTAATATTGGGGAAAATAACATCATTGTTGTCAGATTCTTAGCAGTGATTTGTAATTCAATTTACATTTAATATACATTTTCGTTAATAGTACTAGTTAACTGAAATGAGTGTTAGGGAGAAAAAAATAAGTGCATTTGAATTTTATAAGTTTTATGTACTTTTCTACTTCTCAACAGCTAATGTACGTTATCTTTATACCAAAAAAAACTAAAAGGAATTTGAATATTGTTCTTTGGATTCTAAGAAAAATTGTTGCATTAATTTAATATGTTTAATAAAAATAAAGCTTAACATACATTTTAGTGCACTGCATAATTACATAAACTTTTAACAAATAACAAATGCTTTTATAGTGTCAGAGGTATACAATTAATATATATCCTTCTAAAAGCCTAACCATATGCTAAACTGTTTTTGCTCTGAATTGATATTGCTCAATTCAATAGCAGTCACCAATTTCAAATTTGGTATTATTTTACTAATTTTGGATAAGTTTTGTGAATGTGAGAATGCAAACCTCTCTTCTCTGGTTATTTTCTTTACGGGTTGTTATGGACACCTATAATATAAATAAATTCTACTTCTCCGAAAGTGATTTTAAAATAGGATCAACTTTTTAACCTTGAAAAATTGCTGTTCAAAACCAAAGCAACTATAACATTGTTTTACTTGCTGTTAGGAATCGAATATAATAAAATATTCTAGAAAGAAACAAGTTAGAATATGTAGTTTGTCAAGTCCGACTATCTAATCTCACACACCACATTGTTGGTTAAAAATGGTAGTTACGGTAAATACCATCTTATAATTTGTTCTTCTAATTTATTCTTAAGTGATCAGAACATTATTGTGACACTAACGTCTATGTTATATTTATGAGTTTTACAATTTATCTCTTTCTGGGGGGTTAAATGGGAGCTAACAGATATTATGAACAGACCCTCGAATAATTTTGCACATCGATTTCTGCTTATATTTATCTTAATTTGACCTATAATTATTACAATGCCAACGTATATGTCAGATTTATGCCCTTAATAGTGATATTTGGAAGGCATATAGACACGCATATTTAGGCACATTGTTTTAGAATATTATAAGACTTACTAGTGCCAAATTTCGTTTAAATTGACCTTAAAATCCCAATCCGGGGGAACATTTGTAGTGGAGGTACCTGAAATATTGGACCGAATGTGGTTAATTTCAAAAGACCTTGTTCTTAGGCTTAAGTAATGACATGTGCTAAATTTCAAATAAACGGTCGGACGGTCATCGTTAATTCGATTCAGAATATAATTCTGAGTCGAACCATGGTGTAGGGTACAAAACCGCTTTTGCTTGGTTTTATGCTTTAGGTAAGACCAATTATTAGGAAATAAGCAATGATGTAAACTAGTTCCAGATCAAGTCCTAAAAATTATTGGACTTTAAAACCAACGATAAATCCAGAATTTCTTTAATTAATCATTTGAACATTAATAAATTAATAGTTTCGGAACATATAAAAATAAAGCCACTTGGAGGTAAAAAAATATATGGATCACCAATATTTATGGATGACTGAAAGTTTTCCGTATAATTGACAAATTCATCTAATTTCATCGAGAGATGGAAACTCATACTGGAATAAAACTAAGGAAGCTTCATTCAATCTTTGAAGTTCATATTTACAAAAATATATAATTTTTTAAACTTTTTTGTTTGTTTCCAAATTTTCTAAATTTAGTTTAATGTCAATTAAACTATAAAAAAATGGGGGAATGCTGTATTTATTAGCGAATCTAAATTTAATTTATTTGATTAAAGTGAAGTGTATAATGTAAGAAGACCTCGGATGCAACAGATGGATATAACTTGTTTTTCTTCCGGTGGTGTTGATCTCTTTGTAAAAGTCGAAAAAATGGGCGATTAGTTCCCAAATACCACCTACATGGTTCAATATGTTGAGTGCAAAAATAAAACAGGTGTTGGTGAATTACATAAAATTGGAGTGGGAAGCTACAACACATTTTTATTCACTTTTTAAGAACATGTAAGACAAAAAATGATTTTTCCGTGATTGTTGTTTTTTTTCGGGGATAAACAAATATTTATGAAACGGGACAGATTTCGATATTTTCTCCCACTCCAAAAATAAACAAAAGTCAAAAGATTATAGTAGTGATGGGGGTATATGCTATTTCCTATGTACACCCAAGAACCAAAATCTGAGTCGATTTACCTATGTTCGTTTATTTTATTATGATCAAAATACGTATCCAACTAATTTTACGAATATAAATCCATATTTGTATAAAATTTCTAATGCAGTTGTGGTGTTTTTAGTGATGAGAACAAAATAGAATTAGGCAATCGATTGAAAACAGAGGCTGAAATTTTATTTATTCTCTTGGAGGTAAAACAGATTCAATATTACTTCTTTATTGATAGTCAGGCTGCTGTCGTCTTGTCACTGGTCACAAAAACATATTTGCATTTCGGGAACAGTAAAACAAAAATATTATATAAAATATTTTAGAAATGACGGACGGATTAGGGAATGTGCATCACTTTCTGAGAACTTGGAAGAAATGGATATATTTCCAAGATTAAGCAAAAAACAATAATCAATAACTTGATGAAAGATACGAAGCTGATGGATATTTACAAATAATGCATCTTTGGAATGAAAAAAAGTTAAGAAATAATTGAGAGTTTTAGTTTTTGTGTGACTTATAGAAGATTGAAAATATTTGAATCTTATTTCTTTCAGCCTTTCCCTAACAATCACTGCAATCCATGGTAATTATTACATTTTACCCAAAAGAGCACAGCTGCCAATTTTTTGTTAAGTTTGGGAAAAACGATTTTATATAAACATAATACTTAATTTTTTTCTACATATTTTCATAAAACACCGATTCTTCAACTTGGAAAAAGGGCATAAATTGTATTATTTTTTTAATTTAATTTTACATACTTATAGATAAATAACCAGAAGAGAATATCTGCCATTTCTTTTTTTTAATTTCAGTAAAATTATTTTTATAAATGTAAAATTTTTATATGGAAAAAAGGCAAAACGTTTATTTAATTTTTTATTTTTTACGCCAAAGTAATTATAACTATTTATTGATAAATTATCAAAAGAGAACAGCTAACAGTTTTTTGTTTAGTTCGATAAAAAAGGCTTTTACAGACGTAATTATTCCTTTAAACTTAAAATTTTAACACAGATTTCACCAAATGACAAATATTTGACTTAGAAATTGACCAAACGTGTATTTTTATTTAATTTAATTAATTAATTACACTTAATTACAAAAGAGTACAGTCTTATTCGCAAATTTCACAAAAAGACCCAATTTCTGAAATGAAAAAAAGCAGGTGTATTTAAAATTTTTTTAACAATATATCTACCGATGTTGAAATAAATTCATCTAGATTCGGTGGCTTTTACTTAAACATAATTTTGTTGCTATTATGCGTACTCTTTTATTCAAACTTTAAGCAGATAATAGCTAGGCGTATGATTTATATATACATTTATTTTTATTGAGTACACTTTCTTTACTAGAAATATAAACACAATTATTAAGAAAATTAATTAATCAAATAACTTCTGATATACTTAGCCAAATTTAACGAATCTCAGCAGTTTGAAGATGCTTACAAAAGGTAATTATAAAAATTGTATTATTTTTACAAAAAAGTTTTTTTTTATAAAAAGGATATATGACAGGTACAATTATCCTTCACTCGAATATAAATATATAAGTAAAATTGCACCATATAAATGTCATAATTAAAAAATTTCAGAATATTTTATCACAATTGTGACATATGTATAAGAGGTGTCTGATCCTTGAACCGATTTTCTTCAAAATGTTTTTGTGTGGGAACGAATCACTGTTGGCCTGTTTTTAAAATTCATGTGATAAAATGCAATTCCTATATTTTAAATACTTCTTATCGTGAAAATAAAAACAAAATGTCAGAGTCTGGTCAATCCCAAATATTTTGAAGCTTTGACGACCTTTCAGCAATTCAACCGTATGCCTGCGTCAAATGAATAGTTTTGGAATTTTATGCCTGCGTTGTCATTACGGTATTTTTTGTAATCATAGCTTCCGAAGAGACAATCAACTTCGATGATTGACATCATCGCAACTAACCATATCGAAGGAAACATTGAAGAATTGGAAGAAACATTAGGATCTCATACAAGATACTTAAATGACTAGTCGGAAGCAAAGTGATGTCTTTTGAAACTGTCAAAGTTGTTCAAAACAGTAACAAAATTAATTATTATCAAGTCGTATATTTTTAGTGTGACTTCGTTGCGGATTTTGGATGCGGTTTGAATAATATATAATTTATACTCAAATGTTTTAAGTTTTAGATAAATAAATAATTTTTTATCTTCACATTATATTCTTAACATAGTAAAATTGGCAATATTGTATATATTTTTTCTAACTTGTTTATTTTTCTGTAAGTTTCTTCTTTCCTTTGAATTTAGTTATGATTGTGGATATACAAAAGTTAAATGTTCAATTCAAAAAGGGAAAACCAAGATAAAAAATTTCTCTTAGAATAATTAATGTTAAAATATATTGGTTAATAAATGAAAGGTTACATCAACCATCATCACAACATTTCTGCATCTTCCTGGTAGGATATGAAATACACCCATAAAAACCTACCCAGTTTTGGGATAAATAATATACTAAACCAATTTCGGACAACCTGTTTTAAAAGTAACAGAATTTCAGCTTCCAGTACTGATCTAAACAACTAGTGACTAGAAAGGTCAAGTATGGACAATAAGGTG
Source organism: Cochliomyia hominivorax (assembly GCA_004302925.2). Lineage (NCBI taxonomy): Eukaryota > Metazoa > Arthropoda > Insecta > Diptera > Calliphoridae > Cochliomyia > Cochliomyia hominivorax. Next base: position 61,045,915 of record PYHX02000467.1, read on the forward strand.
GAAGAACCAAAACTTTTTATTCTCTCATTGTTTTCTAAACAGTTTTTACCTAACAATTCGCTAATCAATGTCATGATAAATGATTTTTGCTTTGTGTAAATACGATGATTCAGGTCAATTTCGGATATAAATAAGAATTTCAGCAACGGTTTTCTGACTCGATGGAAGCAAGTGGTAGTCAGAATTAACAAGCTTTTTCCAACTAGTTTTTCGTATTGTAAGCTGTAAGCATTTGGATTATCGGTGTAATATCAATTGTTCAAAGTTCATTTTTGTTGATTGATCTCTTTGAATTAGTCAATTAACATCGGTCATATACAAAACAGCCTTCTGATTCCATTAAATATGGAACATTCTATTTGACTTAAATTTGACAACATAAACGATGATACGAGTCTGCTCTCCTACTAGATATGCTGGGAACACTTTTGAAAACGTTTTCTATTTTTTGGCTTTATAAACATCATGCGAACTATTCCTTCTACCTTGACTTGATTTTCTGTCTACACACAAGTTTTCACGGTTCTTTTTAATAACACTGGAAAGAGTTTGATGGTAGAGCTTTGAATGCTTGGACAAATTTTGTAGAACCGAGTTTGGTTTTGTTGACATAACATAATAATCGACATGTTTTACAAAGTTAACTTGATAAAAAAAATCTTAATTAACCTCCACCACCAACATTATACAAAAATTAGCATGAGGTTATCAGTTTAAGCGCCGATTACGGAAATAGGCTTTTATAAGAACAATAGGGCAATAAGGCGACATATTTTTTTAAAATTATATATTTATTACAAAAAATAATGTTAAGAAATAAGATAAAAATGTAGGAACTACAGCCAGATAAGAGCCGATATTGTTCAGATCAATCATTAATTACTAGCTTTATGGAACTAATAACGTTTATTAAGGAGAGCTTTATAATATAATTTATCCCTAATTTATAATAAGTCATACACCATTTACCGGGAAAAGGTTGGGTATGGGAATTAGGTGAAATAATGACCTCAACATAATCCAGCTTATTTGAGTTTATTATATCAAAATAAATATATACGGATAATTTCATAAAATTATCTTAAAAATTGCGACCCATACAGAACACAAATTTTAGGGTGTATGTCATTTTTTAACCTCACTTCATAACACCTGTATAAATTTTTACTACAAAAAATTCGAATTTCTGATATGAGCTTAATTTTGCCAGTTATAATGCGAACATCTATGTAAAGTTTGCACGTTTAAAATATCTTTGTGGTGCGATTTCTTTTAGTATCTTAATTCAGTATCATATTATTTCAATATCGATTTATTTATCAGATTCTAGAATATAAGGATCAGAAGATATAGTTCTAATATTTTTAAATTTTAGAAATTCAATTTCTTCTCTTTAAATATCAAATCGTGCTAAAATATAATTTCAAATCTATAAATGCACTAACAAACAGAAACATATACATACATCTAATGTATTATGTGAGTGTTTAGTTGTTATAATGTGGGTGTTACTTTCATGTACAAAAACATACAAACATATGTAAGTGGGTGTATTTATGTGTGTGTGACTTTTACATGCAACATTTACCAACTAAGTCAAGCGTACGTTATTATAAAAATATTTTGATGTTTATACTTATACGCTTATGTATATGTGTGTATATGTTTACGGCTGCTATACAACTCAGGTATTTTCTTTGTAGTTGGTATATGTATTGTCATAAGAAGGGTAACCAAAAGTTTGCAAATTCAAAATATTTATACTGCTTCTTCCACTAATACAATTGCTAAACAATTTAAATCCTGATAACTGATTCAAACACAAAATTATAATAAAAATTAAAATAGAAATAAAAAGGATTTAATACACACATATGTTCAACTACTCATAAAAACTAATGAAAGCAAACTCTAACCAAAAAAATTAATTTTTATGAATTGATTTTAATTTTTATTTATTTGCTTGCTTTTACAAAAACAAGGGGAAGAATAGCAGAGTAGAATCGTATGGATGACTTTATCTCAAAATCGTCCCAAAATGTTTAGAGATTATTCAAATGATTATTCAAAAGACTTTACATCAGCTTTATTGAGTCTAAATTGTACATTTTTGGATACCCTGATCATCAGCTTTGTTTTATTCAGTTGCTTTTTATAGTGTTTTAGTAGTTTTAGTAGCAGTTTCTGATATTTTGTATTGAATACAATTCATACATATACTTATACATACTTACTTACATTATATACACTTTATACTTGTTATTATAGTCTTCGTCATCATCATTATAATCAACATTCTTATAGTGTAACTACACACATACATTCATAATCTTTACCTTTTTGTTTGAATTTACACACTCTACACCAATACAAGTGTTGAAGTCGGAAATCTTAACATATGCGTTATTTGTGTAAAAGCAAATATATTAATAAAAGATGTTTTTCTTGAGTCGTAGCACACTGAAAGTAGATTTTGTCTATTCAAAAGAGACAGTGCTTCATTTGAACAAAAAAGAAATCATAATGATATTATTTTGGTGAGAAGTAATACCACTTAAATAAGAAAATATTTTACCAAAGGAATTTTTAGGAACCAGAAATGCTTCCAGAGGCTGCTATAGTCGCTATATATATCCATATGAAATATTCAAAAAGAGATTTTTTTAAACTAAAAAAATTAAAGATTCGTTATTTAAAAATTTGATAGAAAAAAGAAAGGAAAATATTGTCGAAAAGCCAAATTTCGTAATCATTTAAGAACCCATAAAGTACATACATATATCCAGTAACAAGAAAGAAATAATCCTCAAAATATAGCATTCCTACCTTGAAATTAAGCATTTTTTCAAATTTGTGCTTTGCTTTACAAAAAGCCTCCTAAATCTCGAAAAGAAGTTCACAAGTCAATTTCTTGCTACAGATTTGGAAACTTTAGGTGAAATAGTTTTTTTTTTTTTTTTTTTTTTTGATATTCGATAATTAATTCTTTTTAATCTGTCCATTATTTTTTTACCACAGCAATTCTTAAGGGAAGTAATTGGAACTATTTTTTTACTCTAACTATAAAAATTCCAGTTATTGAGTGGAAGTAGTCTTTTCTTTGATCCTAACCATTACTTGTTTTGTAAAACTATTTCTGTTTGCTCTGTATAGGAGCCACCTTTTCCACTTACATTTTGACCAGAAAAATAGTTTCTTAGGGGTTTCCCCTTCCACTGATCATAACCTTCCTAAAGAATGAAAATGCTCGTTGTTACAGTTCTTAAGATATTCGATAGATAGTATTCCCTTTGTGAGGGGTCATCATCCCACCTGATCCTACCCATCGTATATTTTATTTAGTAAGACAAATTTCAGAACTCTCGTAGTTATAGTTCTTTAGGTTCTTTAATAATAAGAGGACAAAACTTTTTCTTATTATTCCAAACAAGGAACACAGTAGCGTATGAGTTATATAATTAAATAATTAAGTATACGCATGAAATACGAAATAAGACACTATTAGATTTAATTTTCTGGCATAACTTCTACTATTTATAATATTTTTGATATAGGAATGAATCAATGTGCATTAGTACAATTATTTTTCTCGCAAATACAAAAATTTAAAAAGTGGCATACGTCCTTAGAAAGTAAGACATATTTAGAAAGATTCCTTTATAGCTCTTAAATTGAAGTTCACTACTATTCATTAAGTGGTATTTCTCAATTAACATAGCATTATGTACAGGGGATCAAGAAATCACTGATCATACAATTGTCTACTTTTGTTTTAGTTTTTATAAAAGAACCGACTTTTGGTTAAAGCCAAAACATTCTCACCCCATGACCTTGGTAGATCTCGGATTCAGTCACCTTTACCTTGTTCTTATTACTTCATTACTCCATTATTTGTAAATTAGTTAAACCAACACTTCAGCAAAAATAAGCAAATGAGAATATTTTTAAAGTTTTCATTACTACTGATGAAATTTTAAACCTTTTTCAATCTCCCTCAATTCAGGTTTTTATAGTGCTTTCTGTCACTTTTTACAAATATAACTTTCATTGTGCTGCCTTTGTATTCTAAACTTTTCCTCAACATTAGCTTTAGTACCAGCAACAAAAAAATTTTGACCAGAAAATTAATAAAAATCTTCCAGAACCATTAGTTTTAATTCGTTATGCAGCCATCGTTTTCTTTTTGGAAAACTCAATATTTCTCTCTGTTTGTTGTATTATGTTATTGTTGTTGCTTTTGTTCTCATTTTATTTTCATTTTGTTTTTTCATTTTTCATTTTATTTTTATTAATTTTTTGTAAATAACATGTTCGTTTACAACTTTTTTGGTGTCCTGAATTCTTATGTGTCATAAATTATATTTATACAAATGTATACTTTGCTTATATATTGTTATATATATAAAGTGTTATATATGTATTGATACCTTTAATACTTTTACTTATACAAGTAGAAGTACACATATCACATGTACCGAAATATAAATCCTTTGTGTATACATACATTCATTCATATATATATTTACTTAAAAAATTCTTTAATGGCATTTTGCCTGAATTATTTTCTTTATATTTTTATTTTACTTTCAAAATTATTTTTGGCTTTTTTATTTTGTCTTACTAAAGGAAAGTTCTTAAATAAAACTATAAAAAGGAGTAAAACTTTTATTATTTAAAGTTAATGTTTTATATTTAAGTGATTTTATGAAGTCTTAAGAATGTATCACGCTATACCTTAATGTATTATAAATAATCTTTCTTTGGTGTTGAAATAATTTGTTTTAGAGTTAAATGCCTTTAGGGTAACAAAATCCATTTAATAGTTATCAAAAAATTAATAAGCGTTTAATATAAAAACTTTAATTTGCAAGAAAAAAATCGAATTATAACACTAAAAGCCTTGATTATATAAACCAATTATTGTAATGCGAGGCATGTTTGTCATTATTTTTAATAATTTAACTTAAATTAACACTTCCGTATAATTTTTCAACAAATTAATAGAGGAATGATAGAATTAACTAAATTTTGTCACTTTCGGATCAGTTTTCTTTCATTCCTTCAAGAATTTGTTATACCATGGGACAAAATATTAGTCCTGTCACCACTTTAAAGTATACCGATAGACTCAGAATTACTTCCAGAGTCAATTTAATCATATCGTCTGTCCTGCTTGTTGTCCCTGTAAAGCTTGTTCGCAAAGCACAGGTTACAGTTTTGAAGATATTTAAATGAAATTTGACACGTTGTATATTTGGAAAATCATATATAGGCTCTATACAAATGTTTCTTCGGAATGGGATTTAAGTCCATAAAACTTCTAAATATAAAAGATTTTATCCAAATTTTGCAATAATAAGTATTATTATATTCTAAAATAAAGTGCCAAATCATACAAGGATCGGTTAATTATTACTCATAGGTCCCACTTAATCACCCTTCCAAATATCATTTTGAAACTCATGCGAGGGTATTGTAAAAATATTTAGTCAAATTAAAATATTTCTTTACATAAATATTTGTATCTTAATAATCTATTACACATATTATAAAAAGAGAAAAGCAAATAATAACCTTCAGAGTATTGAAATTTTACACTCTTTTAAAATTATTTTTACTATTTACTTCTTTTTCAAACAGATAAATGCTGGTTTTATAATTCCAGCATTTTAGCATTTTTTCTTCGATTGTAGTTTCTTTGAACACTCATTTTAATTTTCCTTAATACTCAGATGCAGTGATGATGACTCTTTTTCACACGAAATATAAACTTCTAAATTTCAATTTTTTCAATAAGGTCAGTAAATGAAAAATAATTTTAACAAAAAAACATTTTTAATAAATCCTATTTTTAAGAGAATTTAACAACTTTTACGTATCGTTTAATTTATGGACACAGAGTCCCTTCAAACTTACCTAATGATTAATAACGGTAACTTTTGTCCATCTGTTCTTTCTTACGTCAAATCAAAGCTTTTATTTAGACCGACATCTGAAACAACTTTCTTGAGCAACGATTAGGACCAAACGGCTTATTCAATATTTATGAAATTTCGCACGATGTTATTGTCATAAGCGAATTACTTTAAGCACAATACAATATTCGTTTAGGGCATGGAAATATAGTTTCCCTTTTACAATATCTAAAACAGGAAATTTCACGAAGTTCGACACTGTAAATTTTTAATTTGAATACTTTCAAAAGCAATGAAATTAATTTACCTATGAACTTAAGTCGAGACACAATGTAAGGGATTTTGCATGGCAGATATTAGACCTGAATACATAAAAGGGATCATGTTTGCAGTATATTTTTGCTGGTTTGTAATAATAAAGTACAAAATTAATATGTAGAACGAGGAGCATCAGACGATCATTGTAGAAATCAAAACAACAATACTAAAGTAATGTATCGGTAATATTATGAATTTATTCGAGCATGCAATTAAAAGGGATCTGTACCAAAAGACTTTGAATAAACAAATTGATGTCAAAATATTGGATCAGAGACGAGACCACAATCACGTTGCCTATTGCAAAATATTGCAAACCCCAACAAATTTATCAGGAAAATAGTGTACATTGGGGTGGAATCGATTTAAGAAAAAACGTAGAGAAAAGCAAGTGAGAATGTTATATTGGCAATTGGCATTTAAAATATGGAAAAGTTAGCAATATCTAAGACTTTGATAAACTCAAGATAGTTACAAAAAAATGCGCCGAATTTTAATAGAATCGATGCAGATTTATATGCTTTTTGAGCATAAAACCAAAAAGGGGCCTTTTATGTGAGCTAGGGCAAATAACGAACTCCGAACTATTTGCGGGTTTTTTAATTTTGGATTTCTAGAATATCCATTTCCCTCTGTTTTAATAGTATCGTAGATTTAAACTATATCAAGAAACTCTTCTGACAACAGGTAACTAAATTATAGTCGGCCAATTACGCCTATGGAAAACTCTACAGCATATTTTAAGATTTATATACGAAAAAATATTACACTGCTGTAATTTTCTTTAGGTTTTGAATGTAGCCATATTCAGCGTTACTTTTGAGATTTATCGAAAAGTCGAACATAAAGGGGATTTTGAAAAATAAAGTCGCATCTAAAAGGCGATTTGCGGAACAAAAGTCGTCGTAGGTTTAATTCAACAGAAATTAACATTTTTTGAATAGTTTTAAGTTATGAATTTGCACTCTTTCACGTTAAATATAATATTGAATATTAACCGACAATCACTATTTCGTTTTCTATTTTAATTTTGTAGAAGTATCGTCAATGAATGTTTAGGATTCTATCGTTCATAATTTCAATTTTTTTCATCCATAATATACATAAAATTTATTAATATGTTCTTTTTGAACAAAATTAATGAAATTTCGGGAAGTTTTATGCCGAATATCCAAATTATAAAAAAGGGGACAAAAAGTGGAAATTTGAAAAAGTACACAAAAAGTCAAAAGAGCTCGCACACCTGTAATATATCCAAATTTCAATTTAACTTTGGAGAGGATAAAATATCAAAAATTTTAATTGATAAACAATTTTAATTTTATTATTTATTTTTATTAAATTTTCTTCGTTTAAAATATTGTAAATTAAAAACTTTAATTCAAATTTTATTCTTTATTAATACCCTACACCACCGAGTTTGTTGGGGTATTATGCATTTATGCTAATGCTTGTAGCAGAAAAATTGATGTTACAGCCACCTTTACGTATACTGTTCGACTCAAAATCGCTTTCTGAGTCGATATAACGATGTCCGTCCGTCTGTCCGGCTAGCTGTCCATATAAGCGTTGTGAACTGTTTTTTTTGCAATTTTTGAAATATTGCGATAAAATTCGCTACATATTATTATTTTGGCCTAAGGAAAAGCCTATTGAAGTTGGATATGTTCGGTTCAATATTTCAGGTACCACCAATACAAATGTTCTTCTTCAAGTAAGTCTTAGCATATTCTAAAGCGATGTGCCGAAATCGGTGAGTTCAATTTATTTCATAGGTCCCATGCAAACCCCTATAGAAATATCACTTTTAAGGGCAAAAATCTAACATATACATCGGTGTTGTTATTATAAAAATGTCTGTTATTTTCTTATAAATACACAAAAGAAAATCATCTTCTAGCAATTCGTTATAAATTGTGCACTTGGAAAAATTTATGCTACATAGATCATAAAACTACTACCCGCCGCACTTACGTTTTAACTCCGATCAAAAAACTTGCTAATAATGTGAATACATGACAGGAACGTCTAAAGATTTTATTTTCCCTTCTATACCCTTTTCATTATTTTAATTTTAGACGTTTTTCCATTTTATGTTTCCATATCTTCATAAAATATGTATGCATTTGAAATCAGGAAGATTTAGTTGTTCGGTATTTGTAGAACTCAAATTTGATAATTTTATTTTCCTTGATTTAAAGCACTGTAACCAATTTTCTATTAGAATATTACTGTAATGTAAACAATTAATTTGGATCTTTGATCGTATATATTTTTTATTTATTTAAAAATTATGCACAAACAATACCCGAAACAATATTCTTATAAAAATTCTTCGTATATAAACGTATTGTAAATTAAAAATATTTGAATTAATTTTTATTTATTTTTTATTATAAAAAATCGCTTTTCGATATAACTTTTTCTGTTAAAATAAAAGCGTTTGATTTTTTTCAACAAGGAAAAGCCTATTGTGAATATGTTAAATAAAATATTTTCTTATTTAATATCTAAAAAATATTAATGCAAAATAAGTTTTTATTAAAAAGATAAAATTACCTTTTCCACTTCTATACCTTTTCAATTATTTTCGTTTGAATCTTAGACGTTTTTCCATTTTATGTTTCCATATCTTCATAAAATATGTAATGCATTTGAAAGCCTCAGGAAGATTTAGTTTGTTCGGTATTTGTAGACTCAATTTGATAATTTTATATTTTCCTTGGACTTTTCGCACTGTACTACCAATTTCTCTATTGGAATATTACTGGTAATGTAAACAATTAATTTGGATCTTTTCTTGATCGAGTATATATTTTTTTATTTATTTAAAACTTATGCACAAACGCGCAATACCCGAAACAGCTAAGGCAGTTCTTATAAAAATTCTAATCTATATAAACGTATTGCTTCAACAGATTTGAACAAATATTTGAGTAGTTAATTTTGTATTTTATTCCCCATAAAAATTATTAAAAACTTAAATGTGTATTTAACTTTTTCAATGTTAATGATATAAAAATGCTTTATTTACAAATTTCTTCACAGTTAATGAGATTTTAATAAAAAAATAAATATATTTGCAAATAAATCAACCAGTAATTGGTGAATGAACAGCAAATGCCTTAAATGAATAATATTTTGGTCTCAAATACTCAATGATAAGATAATCTATAAAAATTGATATTGTAGTCTACATTTGCAGAAATAATGGGTTTTATTTGCAAATAAAATTTTTATTTTATAATTTTATACTTACAACTACCACAAATGGTGAAGAGAGTGTATACACTTTTTCATTCCGTGTATACCAAAAATAAGAGCCCTCAAAAATCTGAGTCAATTTGAACCACATCCAAACTTATTGACGGTATGTTGCTATTAAAAACCATTTTTAATTGATTTAAATATTTAAAAAAAAACTATAATTTAAATTTCTGACCTACATTTGCGTTCTTCTTTTAAAGTTTCCACTGTATGTGTATTTGTAAGCTTTGCACACATAAATATCAGCAATAATAGCAATAATTTTGAGAATGTATTTTTATGTATTTTTTGTCTACATAACTGCTATTTTGAGGTTTTCATTTTCAGGGTCCATTTAAAGAGAGCAACAAAAACTATTAATAAAGTCATAATGTAAACCAAGTGACCAACCGAACAAAGTGGTTACAAACAAATATAAAGTTAATTTTACATATACATACATAGTATATATGTTTATGGTAAATAAAACATATTGTCAGTAAAACTGTAAAAGGTCTAAAAAATTGTTCACAATTTGTTAGAATTAATTATTTAATTAAACATAATTTTTTATTTTAAGGAAAATAGAATTTCTTTAACAAATTTTCCAAAAAATATCGATTCTTTATTCAGATTGAACTCTTGTGAAGAGTTCGCTGACGTTACATCAACAATCTGACGTATTTAAAATGACTAATTTTGAGATTTGAAATATAGATTGCGCTATAATAAAAATAAAAGTAGTACAGTTGTTAAGAGAGCAGAAAAGAAACAACATAAAGAATAAAGCTAACTTTCAGCAATATCTTCCGTGACAAATGCAATTACTTTCCCCCAGCTAGTCCAAATATCATCCTAATACGATCGATCAACAAAAAATCTGGTCAAGAAATCTAATTTCCACTGTAGGTCCTAGACTTTCAAGACATTCAGAAAAACCCTTATAAAAACACGACTTCTATAAGATCAATTCCCATAAAGTAACACTTGAACATCTTTATATTATCACTTGTGCCGGCTAACAAATTCATAGGCTCTCCCGCTTCTATTTTATCGGCAAACCCGTTACCATCTTTGAGGTCACTATATGTTGATACTTTCATTGCTGTAAATAGTTATGAAACGCAGCTCCTGGAACACACAGCGCTCAACCTTTAATATCTCTTGATGTCGTCTTTCAGAAGAGAGATTTTTTAACCGGTACTCAACTCCATCTTTCAGTCATCAACGAAGACTCAATAGTCATATAAAGACTCATATCCAACTGACCCTTTCCATAATGAGCACGTTCGCAAGCCCAACCATCCATAAGTAAATGATTATGATTGATTCAGTTGTGATTTTTATCTATCAGCCGATCTAATGACTTATAAGTTATGCATCTTGGTGAAATGTAACTCTTGTTCATTAAGAATTCAATAAGTAATCCGATTTATTAATCAACAGCGTATTGCCGGAAAAATTCGATCTGGACCTGTGAATTTATATAATTCAAATATACATTCATATCGCTTGCTCTACCTATTCATACCTTAACAGTTTTTCAAATGCTCAGTTGATATACCATCAGCCGCAGACAACACCAGATTTATCTGAATCGTTGTTACAGTTGCCAGTCTCTATCCTCACACAGCCCGTAAACTAGTTTTCGATAAGTAAGTTAAGGAATACATAACTAACATTGGTCCAATAGACGTCGTTTCATTACCAAGGAACGCTAGGATTCTTATTTATGTATTGTAAATTAGTCACTGGAAAAATTTAAAAATCGTCAATTTAAATATTTATACAGTTTTGAAAGGATTTAATACTAACATGGGAGCTTCGTTAGTAACTTTAATTGGTTTAAATAGTATTGTTCATTTCAAACGTTTTTAAAGTGCGTTTTTTATAGAAAAATACCATATTGAAAAATTCAAAAAAGTTAGCTGTAAATAATAAGTTAACGAAAAAGGCATATATATAAAAATCTTTCAAGGACAGTAGATTATTGTACATATTATATAAGATTTAAAAATTGACCCCATTTCTGGATAAGGACATAGAAAAAATGAACGAATGTAATTTAATATATATTAAAAGTTGAAAATTAGTACGAATCAAGAATATAGAGATTTTTAATGAAATCGTTATCGGGAAGCTTAATAGAACTATAGCAAATATGATGTGTCAAACTAAGAATATATAATAATAGAGTTGCATATTAAAGGTTAATAAGCTATAAACTGTATACATGAAGGGTTTGTATGTGCAGCTAGATTTAAATAATGACCCAGCACAATCTAGACTTTGAGGTTATTATTGGTGTCAAAATAATATATATGGAAAAATTTAAGAAAATTATCTTTAAAATTGGCGATGATTTTCGAGTGTATAAATATTTTGCATATTTCAGCCTATAACATTTTTCCTATTGATCCGATTTTAATAACTTTTTTATGATGAGGAATCATATATAACTGTGCTATGGATGAATTGTACATATACCTTGTGTTTAAAAAATTAGTAAAGTTAATTTTCGTATTTGTGGTTGTCTCAGATATTGGTCTATAACTTTTTTGCTTATAAACCGTTATAGAATACTTTAAATAGAAAAGAGCTGAGGACAACAGTTAATAGTGACATGAAATTTCATTGAATTCAAACATTTATTTTAGCTGAGCTATTGTTTCTAACAGACAGTGAGACGGATATAGCTTATTCGACTCAGATTTTATGATAGTAGTTCCGATGATTCCTTCTTGGCGTTACATAAGGAATAACTGCTTGTAATGGCAGAAAGAACAGTATCTAATCCTTAAGGTTCCTTGTTGATAGACAAGGAACCTTCTAGAAATTAACTTCTCTTAGATACTCATCCTATATTCAGTCCTACTGCTAGTAGCTACGGTTCTTACTAGATAAGGAAAAAAGGGTCTGTTTCGAAGTTGAATCTCACTTTCATATTTTATATTTGTAAATTTCACAATACCATATAGTAATTTAAATAATTTTTTATATATATTTATTGTTATATTAAAATTACTGGTATTAACATCATTTTCAGACATATAGTTTGTTTGTCAGACTGACTATATGAACGAACGCATATTTAAATGCTTTTATTTTAATTGTATTTAATGTTTAATTTATTGTTTAATACCAAAATGTTAATGTATTTCATTTACACATTCCTTTAAATTTATGTATGTTGCATGTATGTATGTACGTATATGTAAGTACGTATGTACGTATGTATGTATGTATGTATGTATGTATGTATGTATGTATGTATGTATGTATGTATGTATGTATGTATGTATAGTAATAAAGTCTACAAGTATACTTGTAAATTTGTAAGTATATGCAAAATATACATTTAATAAAACAATATTATAATTTGGTAACATAATGATTAATAAGTAATTAAGTATACATATGTATTTTATAAGTTTGTGAAGACATTTTTGGTAATAAATTTAAAACACTTATGTTAATTCATAAATGTGAATGAACATATACACACATAAAATGTAAATATATTATAAGTAATTTTTATAAAATTTTACAAAGTGACAAAATATCATATGTGGATACTTAACAATGTTAAACAAAATATAATGCCAGAATTACAAATACAATTTTCAACACAAGAAGCCTTCATCGTTTCGTCTCTACAAACATAGGTTATAGTCAGAGCAACATTGGGAATTCATCTATTATTATGACCTTTTTTGGGTAAAGTAAACTGAAAATCTTTAACTACCTACACAGCCTGATTTTTCCTGATTTTTGCAACATTCAGAAAAAATGCTGTTACCCCCACCATAAAGCATACCGTTCGACTCAGAATTATTTTCTGAGACAATGTCCATCCGTCTGGTTGACTGTCCAGCTGGCTGTACATGTAAACTTTGTGAAGAATCTACAGGTCGCTATTTTTAGATATCTAGATAAAAATTCCTATATATTATTTTGGCCTAAAGACGAAATTGGCCACATTTGATCATTTCAGGTAATTCACATACAAATATTCTTCCTGGAATGGGAGTTGTTAGTCATAAGAGTCCTTAACATATAGAGTTTTAAAAGAAATTTGGAATAACTAAGTTTTTTAGTTATAAGAGTCCTAAATATATAGCGATTACAAAGAAATTTGCAGCAACAAAGTTCTTTATTATTCTAAATGATGTCGCAAAATATGTAAGGGTGAGTCCATTATTTATCATAGGACCCATACGAGCCCCCTTTCAAATATTACTTTCCGAGGGTCATTCATTATTTTTCTTAACAACTGTTTATAACCAACTTTGTGATGTTTCATTTTAATATCGATTGTTACAGTAAATAAAATGCTTTATAAAATTTTGTGAGAGAATTATTTATATATCAGAGTTCATAGCTGTACACAATATAGTAGGTCGGTCCAAAAAAAAAAAAAAAAAAAAAAAAAAAAAACATTGTTCTGACAGTCACCCTTTAGAATGAAAGAATTTTAATGCTGTTTCCAGAAATTAAAAACTAACTTTTTGCACGCCGCAAAATATAGCCTTTTTTTTTTGTGTATTGCGCCGACATTCTGATCTTTGAAACGAAAAGAGAGGAATAGTTTTTAAGATTTTAAGTTAATAACAATTCAATCACACTCTGAATCCATTTAATGATATTCGGCATCTGCCTGTTCGTCTACAAGTAGAAATTTAAGTTTGAAGCTTCGATCTACCTTGTTGAAATTGGTCATGTTCGGTCCAATATATCAATTAGCTGTATTTTGTTTTTATTCGGAAATATGTCTACAACAACTGAGCTGTTGGGAGGATTTTTTAAAAAATTGTCATTACAATGACAGAAAGGTTCAGCTTTAGGAATTCGAAATTTTTTAGAAATGAATCTCGGAGATCAAAATTTTTTAACCATTTTATCAATTCTTCATTCAAATTACAGATTCTGCAGCACCGTGTATTAGATCGAGCAAAGTTTGTTATGTTAATTGTCTATTTTTTTTTTCAATTTCATTTGATACATTTTTATTTTTGAATTCTTTCTGTAAGAAAATATTATATTATGGTTCCTGGAATTCACAGATTACTATTGACAGCTATAAAATGTTAATATTGCGGGCCTATTTGGATTAAACATTATACAACTATGTTAACAACTTTAATTTTTTGTTATTAAAATAGCTTATAAAAATAATCACATATTTACTTTAAGTTCATCCATAAATAATTTATTTAGCAATAATTTTCATTCTAATCCGAAAATCCTCATTATATATACATCAAATATGGCCTAATTTATTTGAAACTCAAAGTAGATTTAAAGTCTTTCACAGATACAAAGAACAAATCATATACAAAAATTTAAGTTTCAATCATTGCAGAGACACACCTATTACACTTCTGAAGACCTGCTTGAATAAACACACATTCTTACATAACAAATTCAAACACATAACCGAAAATATTCAAACTAGTTCTAGTAAATCATCATCACTGATAATCATCAATCACTGTTAAAATTTGACTGTGAAGCACATCATCTTGGACAAAAGACGTAAAAAGAAACAAAAATACCCTCACAAACTCCTTCAGAACTTATACAATCATACACAAAACACTATGAAACATACAAATCTTTCACAACAAAAGATTTTAGATTTTTTTTTTTTTTGGAAAATGACAAAAAGTTGATGCTTTCAAATTAATAATGACACTCAGCATGCAGTTGTTGGGCAAACAGGATATAAGCCCAGTCAGGTTGGACGTTTGTCTGACTGAGAGACAAGGAAGCAAGTTGTTGGTCGATAGACTAAAAACCGGCAAAATGGCAAATAAACGAAATTGCTTTAGATTTTGAAAATCATAACTGAAAATGCAGATGTTTAAATGGATTTGTTTTGGAAATTGGAAATATTTTTCAGAATATTTTACTGGAATGAGATATATAGCGTTAAATATTTAATTTCCAATTATAATCTATTGCTGTTATGGTTGTTTAGATATTCGATAATAAACATTTTATTTGTATGGGGGACACCTCTCCCCATGATCTTTACCACAGTTCATTCTGTCCAGCTAAACAAGGAAAAAATTTATTAGTATCAGATTTGAAAACTCTCGGTGTAGTGGTTCTTTAGATATTCGATTATCAACATTTTTTTGTATGGAGGCTTACTTCCCCCGATCCGTCCTTAATTTTTTTGATAATACAGTTTCTTAATAAAGTGGTTGGGACCAAATTCGAAAGTTCTCGCTGTTATAGTTCTTTAAATATTCGACGATCAACAAATCCCTTGTATGAGGGCTACCTCTCCCCCTGATCCTATGTGTCTCACATTTGCTTCGTAAAAAAGTTCTTTGAAAAAAATATTGGGGCCAAAATTGTTTATAATCGACGCTGATTCCATCCCATACACTTAGTTGTGTCATTATTGAAGCTCAGTTAATATTGCAGCCAACTTTTACTATTCTACTCAACATTTTATCTGAAAGCTTATCTGAAAGCACACCTGATCATATAATCAGCCATTCATCCCCTTGTATTTTAAAGTAAATATAAGAGATGAAATATAGTTTACTCTATAATAAATCATATGATGTTTATGGAATCGGTAATCCACTTTTAGATCTTGTCGATCTTATACTACAACTTCTTTATCTCAATACAGTTAATAAAATATATACTGTAACCGATTCATATTACTCTAGTAAAATGACACATATTGACTATTCACTAAGATTACATATTTTTTATTTCAATGAGCACTGTCTTTTCTATCTCTATACAAAAGTCAAATGTGTGACATACCCAAATGTCTTGAATTTACGTAGTTAATTGCTCTCCAGGTGCTAAATTTTCTCACACTTGATAAATTATAAATTAATAATCTATTGCATAATATAAATGTCTGTAAATATTTTTTCTCGAAATAATAATTCCGGACTTGTAAAATTTTAGGATAATAAATCCATATTCTGTTCTAACTCCCATATAAGTATGCTATCCCGGAATAGGGTATTAAGATTATAATGTTTTTATGTATTGATTTATTTCATACAAATTCGGCAACATTTTATTTGCTTATTTCCATCCTTGTAGCTTTAGCTCCCATATAATTTTAAATTCATTAAACTCTTAAATATAACAATATTTCAAATAATTTTGAAAATGTGTAATGAACTTCCAAATCACCGAAGTGTCAATTTCAAAAAAGTACACAATAAGTTGCAATCAGTTTTAATGGTCGCAATGTTAGACTGAACTCTCACTGAGAGTGTACATCATAAGTTTACAGTCTTAATGACTGTGTAGGATGCTTATACATTCATCAAGCAGATCCAAATGCACTTTTCTTAATTAAATGCCAAAAAAATTTCAGAATTCAAAAATAAATTTCCAATTTAATGACAACATTCTTTTAAATGATCAATTATTACGTTAAATAATCTATACCTAATGCTGGTAGACACTTTAGAATTTGGCAATAGAATGGTCCACTATAGATTCAATAATTTTTGAAGGATATTCTGGCTTTGTTTTCCTTTTACTTATAGAGCCATCATTTTGATAATTTGTTCTGTGTTATTTCTCTTTTTTCATTGTTTTTTTTTCTGGTAGGCGGAAATACTCATATGAGAAACCTAAGAAAAAGGACTACACACATACTTATATAACTGTTCATTTGTATTATTGTTGTTGTGAATTCATGGTACAGACAAATTTATAACATTAACTGTAGTAGAAGTATGGTATTGTAGTATTCCACACTCAATTGGATTAAGAGCAGAAGCTGTGAACTCTTCATATTCACTGACATATAACATTCTATTGGTTGACATACATCACAGCGTACACATACACACCAACAACATACATGCATACAAATTGATGAAGGAAGTAAAACAAAGTTAAAGTGAACAGCAACAATGTCAGTTAGTAAAAAGTAGTCGTAATTTAAGAAAGAAAGCAAAAAAATAGATATAAGAAAAATAGAAACGTAAAATCAAATTCGTCATCATTTCTGTTCAAACACTCTTTTGTTGTCTTTATTTTAACTAATCTTTTCATATTGATGGTGCTGTGTTGTGTTCCTTTCATTTTGTTGTCATGATTAAGATGATGATCTATTAGGAGGAGTTACAACGTGATATTTATTTTACTTTTTCTTATAGTATTTTTAATACTCTTCACCTACAATGGTATTTTAAGTTTCTCATATGAAGTGTAACACTCAAAAAAAGTTTTATAAGGTCACTTGTGAACAGTTTTTTTTCCATATGTCTTGTAGCATATGATCGAAAACGCGGATAAGGGCGTTTTGATCGAACAAATAATGGTTAGAAAGGACAAGGTTTGGGCTAATAGACAGGTGATCAAACGGTTTCCATCCACTGCAGAAAGTTTATTTGTCTCTTGTTCGTTCGAATACTCTCTCGTTTCTGTCCAATGCTCTTTCCAGTTATATTTATTGTCTCACAATACAAAACTCCATAGGTTTCGTGGATATTTTCTTCTTTGATTTGGAGTATTGGTTGGATTATAAGTCACATGTAAACCTTTTAAGCTTCTTTTTGTAAAGTGTTAAAATAATTCTGACAAATAATTTGAACGTTATAGAAATGAAAGCAAATGGACAGTGGCTTTACAAGAAGTGTAATTTTAAGTATATCAAAAATTGATGATTATACTGATATTAATATCTTCGCGATTAACAAAAATAGGAAGAAGGATAGACACAAAATCTGTGAAGTGATGGGTTCTCGAAAATCAAAGAACAATTCAAGATTTTTATTTTATAAGACATATTATAACGGAATCTTTTTCGAAAACTCCTCCAATTGACGTTTTAATAGTGATTTCTATTAATTGCTGAACAGAGAGTCCATCTCCATTTTAAGTCTACCACACTGGTTGACACCATTTTTATACTTTTTTGTGATTAGAGATCAGGATGCAACAATAGACTGAATGGCTATTGGACTTGGATTGACCCTGCCATCAAAAAACTATTTTCTGCATATCGCCAAGAAGAACATGATACGCGAAATTTAACTACTTTTCTCCAATGGAACCATAGACTCATCGACAGGAATGTTTCACAAGAAAACTGTCTTTTATAACTGGCTGTCCATGTATTCCTTGAATATGTTCAACACTCCAAGCTATTTTATAGTGCAACTTTGCAATGGACGATGCAAAATTAAAAGTGCAAAGCGTAATACATGGAAATACTTTTTGAGATCCATAAGTTTCCTTTAGAGGTAGTGGTGAAAAATAAACTGCAAAAACAGAAAAAAGAATCTTGAAAAATGGTTAACATGATATAAAGATACGCTTAGATCTTTTTTTATCCACTAGATATTAAATATTACGACGAAGTGTATTTAAGATTCGTCAAAACTCAAAAAAGTATTATTTTTCCTTGTTTTTTTGCTGTTCAAAATAAAATACTAGGGCCGTTTTCTTATAATGATGATGACTCTGTTGTTGAATGCTATAAAAGGAAAATAAAACGAAATAAAATAGAAATGTTCAAAATAGAGAGAACTAAGATGTAAAAAATAGAATTGTCTGGGTGAGTAGTGTTTAGCAATCAATCAACTGCATACGGTATCAATAATGGTCATTAGTTTAATTCCTTTGTATTTTTCATAAGGGCTTTATTAGGTGCTATCATAACTTTAAGAAGGCGGATATTGTACTTTTTCCAAAACTCTTAGACTTTAACACTTCTTTTGTTATTTGGAGAGATATCTGAGTATATGTGTGTGTCCATTGCATAATCTTGTAATTTTTTACAGTTTTAATTTTCTAAGAAAAGTGATTGTATGATATGTGTATTATAGTTTGGACTTATGTTAAATTGGTATATGAAATTTGCTTTTTTATCTTTATGTGACAGTGTCGCGAATTATTATTGTACCTTTTTTGCTAATACTGGATCATTAATAAGAATTAAGTGGAGTTTTTCTAATAAGAGTATTATTTAATGGGAAATAATGTGTAAAATATTTACTGATTTGAAAATTAGCAGTAATTTAACGTCGCACAGTGTAGTAATTTGCATGAAAATGTGAGCAAAAAACAAAAAATTAATTTATTAAAAAAGTAAGTATGCAGTTTAACAATATACTGCATTATATGTAGATTTTCAAAGATTTAAGGTTAAAATTTGAAATTTTGAGATGTCGCCAAATTTAAGAAAGCGACAAACTGAGAAATTTGCAGAAACGATCTCAATTAATAGCAACACTGAGTTGCATGATGGGTACCAACTAGATACAAATAGCAGGAGAGTGTTTTGTGATTGATACTTTTTGCATTTATCAATGGTACTTTTTAAATTTTTCAGTGTCAGTTTTTAAGTTTTTTAAGGACAATTCTTTTTAATTACAAAAAAAAAACATAATTTAGCAAAATCATGAAGATCTTATATAAAATATGTTCATGTTGAACTTTGCTCATATTTTTGTGGTATGAAAACGCTTCTTTTAATTTTGCTAAGTTTTCAGAAAATTTATCACACTGTGCGTCTTAAGCAGAACGGAAAAACATTTAGCGTAAACAATCTGCAGATCGCAGTTTCAGAGATATTTCATTGAAAATGGGTTGTAAAAATTCATTTCAAAACTATACAACCAGATAATATTGCCCAAGAATATGTACATTATTTCCTATTGTCCAAATATATTTATTTCAAAAATTCGCTCAATTTTTTCTAAAATGTGATTATTTTTAATAAGCATGTTTTATGTAAGAATAAATCATAGAATTCAATTTTGTAAGGACATAATATGTTATACCTTCTTCATGATATAGATTATTAAATAGACTTTCTTAAATATTAATAAATATAATGAAAAAGGGTTATTACACAAGAAGTTTTGAATCAGAAAAGCCAATTACTCAACATCTATTCTAAGAAGACGTGTTAATTTGAAACAAAAGGCCATTAAAAGTGCTAGAACTAATCAACAAGGTAGCTAAGATAAAACGTCCAATCCACTGTTTCTCAAATTGAATTTGATCAGTCTTACAACAAGCGGCTGTTAAGTATTCTTTAATCTTGTGTTTGGTCGAATATTCTGATAATTTTCATTTATTGCACTTTAGAATAGTTCACTTCTAATAATTTGCCCAAATTTGGATTGTTTTACATATAAGTTTTTATACTTTAAGTTGTTGTAATGTATTAATTTTTCATTTACCCTAAATTGTTATTTAAACCCATGAAGTTTATCAGATACACCTATGAAGTTTATTAGAAACGTCGTCTTCAATCTATCTTTACCTTTGTAAAATGCTAAAGAAGTTGTTCATAGGATCCAAATAAATGGACTTCTGTGACCAATTCAAGACTTAAACGACATTAATTGATTTGAATAACTTCGATTAATGCCTCGGTCCATTGTAGTACTAAAACACTCATTCAAATGGTTGTTGTCACCCAGAATAATGTAACTTGCGAGTGGCCAAAATTTTTCAGAAATCAAGAAATAGCTTTAAACTAAAACATTGCCATCTCCATGCTTTCGGTAGATTCAGCGCTTAGGTTTTTTGAGGTCGAAAATATGTATTTTTGTTCTGTTTCCCCACTAGATTCTTTCTCGAATATGTTTCGAAATTATTCATTTATTACCTTTCAAATGATTTGGTAAAAAACTCAAAATATATCAAAAAAATTTAGTAAACATTTTTGTTTCGGTTGCGGAAAGTAGAATAAGGCTGCTTAGGTTTAGAACAGCAATATTGAATTTGGTTTTCAAGTTTTGAGGAAATTGAATTTATTCGTTATTATTAAAACCTAAATAATAAATAGCAAATAGCAAATATAAAAAATATGCATTTCTCATCAATCTATTTGAAGATAATTGAGAAGTGAGAAAAAGCTGCAAGTTTTTCCAATAATACTGTGTATAGACTTATTGGGAAGATAAAAGGAACCTACAATATATATTTATTCATTGATTCTCATTAGTCCTGAATTTTGAATGAGTGGTTTATTAGAACAATGGCGTTACCATCGTATTAATCGATTTTGTTTATTCGATCCATCTATCTACTCTAATTCTAAACATTTGTAAGTTCATATTTTCACCGAATTTGATAGGACTGACATTTTAATATTCGAACTTGTGTGAAGTTGTTGTTTTAATTTCAATACAATATTAAAATTGCGTTCTGAAATATTAATTTATTTTTAAAAAAACCTTAACAATTAAACTTTTCTTTCAATGAGGAAAAGACACATTTTAAATTTAATAAAATTAAACAAAAATCTTAAATGATACGTATATTGAAGTTTGCGTTTCACAAACTATCAACTGCACAATCATTTCTTTAGTAAATTTGCCAACAAACCAACATTCTATAACTGAAAAATATTTACGAATGAATGTGTTGAAATTTAAATGTCTACAATTCTAAGCGACAGTTATAATTCCACAACATTTATGGATCCATATGAGTTTGTATGTTTAGTTATATTTTTAAAGTGCCTGTGATGAGGTTTTGCCAACAATGCCATTTTTCCTATGATTTTCGATTGCTTTTGCGGTTGGAAAATATTTTACTCTTCCTTTTGCTCTGCTCTCTTTTTAGCTTTTAAGTTTTTAGCAATTCTTTTTAATGTCATGTCAATGAAGTTTGAATTACCACAGTGGTGACAAAAATGAAAATATCATTCCATCAGAATAACTATTGAAAATATATGTGTATGTGTATGAATGCATGTATGCAATTCGTATTGTCTGTAGTGCAAAATTTTGGATTT
Source organism: Cochliomyia hominivorax (assembly GCA_004302925.2). NCBI lineage: Eukaryota > Metazoa > Arthropoda > Insecta > Diptera > Calliphoridae > Cochliomyia > Cochliomyia hominivorax. The sequence continues at coordinate 61,068,148 of PYHX02000467.1, forward strand.
TCCTCCTTTTTTAGGTTAAACCCTTAAACTCAGTATGAGAAGAATGTTAGAGTTGAAAACCAGCTGATAGTCAAATGTTACACGAATAACAATAACAGTCACATATACACAATTGTATTTTTTCACATACCACAGCAATCAATTCAACATAATAATTTTCCTTTTTATTCTACTTTTATGTTAAATACATACATACGTATATTCATATGTCTGTTAATGTGTATGCAAACACATTTATGCCGGTTCGTTTCCTAACACATCCAAGTTAATTATAATTACCGCTCAGTATATGTGGAGTATGAATTCATGAAAACCAATTAGAAATTTCTGTGGTTTCATGAACGTACAAAAGAAAGGAAATACGTATGTATATATATCCTATTTAATATATGTGAGTAAATGTGTTTTTTATATATGACTTGACAGTGAAAACTGATGTGAATCATGATTTTCGTTTTCATAATTTAAAATAGATTTTACCGCAATAATCTTATAATAAGAATTTTATATGAGACACAAGTAAAGTTCGTGAACAATATGTGAAAAGTTGCAATTAATTCAAACACTGTTAATGAAAGTGTCATATTCCGAGACTTGTAGGAGTTAATTTGAGAAAAATTCTATTTCAGGAAATAAATAAATAAATAAATAAATAAATAAATAAATAAATAAATAAATAAATGTTTGGAAAAAAAATCTACTCTTACTTAAAGGTAAGAGCTATTCATTTGATAACTTATTTCGTAGTGCAACAGGACTTTGGAGAGTGACTTCCTCCTAACGATTTTTATCTAAATCACGACCAGTACGAAACCATGAAACTTCGAAGCTTCGAGGGTTTGATCTCCAAGAACAAATACAATTGAATCGAAAAAATAAATCAATGACGAACAATTCTAAAACAACTAAGATTTCTATGTTCTACTATACCGAATATTTAATACCCTACACCACGATTGATTTAGAAATTATTGTGGGAGCATATTGAAAATACCTTTATTAAAAGGTTAAACCTTTCCTTGTTCTATTCCAAAATTACATTTTTACTCATTTTCGCTTCATCCAAACGCGGAATTTGCTTCAAAAATTTCAATGTTATGCTATATTAAAAGTCTTGTTGGTTGGGGAGATACCACCCGCTCATGCGCTATCTCAAAATATTATTGTATTCAATAATGCGTTATTCATGTGCCAGATTAGTTATAGAGGTATGAGTATGGTAACGATTCGCTTATAAGTGGGGTACCCCTCTCCCATTCCCTATCCAAATTTTTTAGTTTGAAACGTCTACGTGTTTTTACTTTCATGAAATTTTATAAGCCTTTTAGTCACAATCGTTGGTCAAATTTTTCAGGTTGTTACAGATATTAGTATGTAATTTTATTCTTTTAAACCGATTTTGTGGACAATAACGAATAGCTTTGCCAATTATTGTAAATATGAGCGAATTAATAACAGACAGACGTATATTTTCAAATTGAATAAGATTTGGATTTGATGCCGGAATATATATACTTATTGGGATCATAGATGATTAATATACTATCATCACCATTTTTGTTATTTGTTGTCTACAAATTTTCCAATTTCTATCATTTTTGATCACGATTTCGATAAATTTTGTTATGAACAGTATGTTTAGGTGTATTCAATTTGGTTAAAAATCACTTATTTTATTGAAAAAATTTTAAATGTTTTTTGTCTTAATTTTGAGAATATCTCAAATAACGTTGTATAACTTTTTTATTATATAACAGATATAGTTGTTTTAAATATAGTTTTAAATTTTATGGCATTTGAACAAATATTATAGATATGAAAATGTTTCCAACAGACATACAGACATAGCTAAATCGAGCCATATTTTGATTTGATACATGATTTCTATGGGCATTACAAACAGAATGGCAAACTTAATATACCTAATTTCCTTGTTCCTGAAGTAGAAAAAAAGGATTATAAAAAGTACTATATAATCTTATAATAATATTATTCATTAGTGTCCAATTTCAAAAACTTTATTTAGGAAAAGGGGCTTGTGTGAATAATGATTAAAAAAAATTGTGACCTTTATGACACTCTTCTTTTGGGGGTCATATAATTTTCATGTATTAATCTATAACTTATTTAAATGATTTACACTAACGATGCACTGTTTTTTCAAACATTTACTACATAAGAAAAATTTGAGTATTTAGGCTGCTTCGGATTTAGTTGTGTAATGCAGGATTTATAAAGGAAATTGCTAAGAACAATAATAAGTACTCTGTTTCTAACGATCAGATGTAAATAAATAGTATTAAATGTGAACTTGATGAAAATTATGAATATATTCATCTTCAAAACCAGTCTTACAAATTCAGCTACATTTGCATTGATGTAACTTAATCTTGAAAATTTTGGTCAAGGAATATTGCTCTATTCAATTTTGTTCTTGCAATTATATACGAAATGAGTGATCATGATTTGTTACAGTTTTGATTATGGTGTGAAAACGACTCTACAGTATGGTCAAAAATATAAACTGCAATCCGAACCGGTGAAATATATTTTATTTTATACCCTTCACCACCACAAGTGGTGAGAGGATATGTTAATTTTTCCATTCCGTTTGTAACACATAACGAAATCATTTAAACCCCCATACATATATGACTCGATTTTAACAAAACTAAGTTTATTTGAGAACGATAATAACGGATTATTGGAAAAAAAGGTTATAGACCGATATACAGGGAAACCTCAAAGATAAGAAGATGCAGTTTTTATCGATCAAAAAATCGTCAAAATCGTATGTTAAAATATGTTTAATTTTGATACACCTCAAAACTATTGTGTCTATACGTCGCAGTTTAAAAGATAATTTCCTAAAATTTGTTACAAAAATTCATTTTGATTTCAACCTTAAAAAAATAGTTAATAGAATCCTTAATGGAATATGGTTTTAATATAAAACTCTTAAATAAGGCATTTGGCATAAATTTGTGAAACGAGTTTACCGAACATAATTATAAAATCGAATAAAAACTTGGATAAAAATATTTAAGTCTTTAATTTTGTATAAAATCAAATGTTTGATTTAAATTATTTAAATCAATATCAAATGCCAACTGTTAAAAATATCTTGATAAATTGACTAATAATGTTATGTTAAATCATGCTGGCGTATGAGTAATCTGAGATTGGTTATAATAATCATACGCATTAGGATAAAAAACTTAAAGTTAAACTTAAGTTAAAGTTTTCAAATGGTAATATAATTAAAGTTTAAACTTTATTCAATTATTATTGTAAATTTTACATTAATTTTATTATATTTTTCGCAACAATTATGTACATCACTGTAGTAAACTTACACTTATCCGTATGTATAGAAAACTTTATATGTATATGAGAATTCATTATGGTATGTATGTATAAATGAAAGTATATATGTAAGTAATACAAACAAATAACATAGATAAACTAACTACATAAGTACCCGGTAAAAGCAATTAACCTAATTTTTATTTTACTTTTTTTTATTATTTCGTAAAGAAAAAAACTTTTATATTTTTGCACACTTTTATACGCTCTCTTGTACTTACACACATATAATCACACAGACAAATATGTAGGTGCTTACTTTTCATATATATATTTTTTTGTATTATTGCAAGCACTACCTACATAACTACCTAGAATTTCATATTCTTTATTCAATAACAAAGAAAGAGAGTTAAAAGAAATGATCGTAAAAATGGCAGTTTTATAAAAGAAAACAGTAAATAAACTAAAAATTTGATATACTCGTAAATTTTGAAAATACTTGCAAGTTTATGAATTAATGTATAATAAATATAATTATTTAATGTGTTATGAATAGAGTTTCTATGCTGAGAAAAATTATATCGTTATGCTGAGTGTTATATGAAGGAAATAATGGAATTTAGTGATTAAAGTGAAAAATTATGTGAAACTTATAAAGTGTTCTTAGAATTTGCTTTGTTATTTAAAGTAAACATTTACTTTAATATAGTAGTGGCCTTAAAATCGCCTGGCATTTCCACATACAAAAACTGTCAAAACTCATTGAATTAGAGGTATAAGTTAGCAGTATTATAATTTGCTATTGTCAGTTAGAATTGAATCCAACAAATTATGACATGTTTTGCAAACTTATTGAACCCGCTGAAGATAATTCCGTTTATATATTATAATCGAACTAAATCCATCATGATGATTTCATTTGTATATTACATGATGAGTTAGGGCCTTGTTCTCCGCTTCTTTTGGTTTTCTAAAACAAAAACCGTCAAAAAGGTTGGCTCCTATGACATGTTTTGACAAACTCACTGAAGCCGCAAAATAAAATTCCATTTGTATATTTCAATTAAACTAGTTTCATCATGATGATTTGGGGCCTTGTTCCCCACCTAGTTCTAGGACTTCTTCATGCTTTCAAAAACTGGGAGTTCTGGGAAAATTCACGTCTCCTCATTTTTCTTATATTTGCAGCTGCAATATTAGTAACTGAAATGCAATACCAGTTTACTATAAAAATATGTTCTTACGACTATGGTTCACGAATTTCACTGTTATGTTCATGTCAAAATAGGCCTTAACTCCTTAAGAGCCTTATATGTGCGACGAATATACCCCTGATATATCTTAGTGAAACTATCAATGAATGTTAATATCAGAACCTCCTTTCATCTGCCCATTTCTTGTCAAAATTTCTCTGTTCTGTTGCAAGATTTTTTTAAAAGATATCACAGTTTATCTTTGAAAAATCGGCTCGAAAGTATCCCAATCTGTAACCACCATTTAAACTTAATTTTACGTCTAAAATACCAAGTACAGACTCTGGCGAAATTCACTTAAAATGGTCTTCTTTACACTAACATTGTCATACCTCTTGTAACGCCATGAAAAAATCATCTAAGACCCCATAAAGTATATATATTTTTGCATAAAATTAAAATCGGAGTCGAAGTAGCTATGTCGGTCTTTGTGTCTTTTGAAAACATTCTCACGCCTTAAATAATTTTCCGAATTTAGTAAAATTTGGCCACATTATATGCTGTTATTACCTTTTAAAAGCACTAATACCGGTTAATTTATAAAAAAGTAAAGACCGATCTTTGGGAAAATTCAAAAGTCAAAGAAAAGCTTTATAAATAAAAAACCTAATCCGATTTAGATGAAATTTAATCATTATAGTCATCAAAATCAGTGGAATATCCGTAAGTTAGACTAAACTATCAGTGTGTCACATAAGTTGTGAATTTAAATATAATTTCCTGAAATTTGGATACATATTTTGACTTAAAACAACCCATAAATGGACCCTTTCCTTATCAAACACTTAAATATGAATATAAATATCTATGAATAAAAAATAAATTTACTTATATGTTATAAATTAACCAATACCGATCCCAGAATATGTTTTTTAACCCTTAAAAAACAGTTGATCCATGTCTGTATATAGCTCCTACCTAAAACCGCCTTCCCTAAATAAATCTAAATTCTTAATTACAGACCAATTTCATTGAACTTCGACGCAATAATTTCTCAGGCCATAATTTCTCCATAATTTCATATATCTCACTTGAAAGACTCCTTCCTGGAAAAGAGTTTTCAATGTAAAAAAATCCTATACATGAACCAATTTTATTGAATGTCACCACTATTACATTTTAAATAGTCCATGATATTTGCTACTAATTTTATTAATATCGGTCCATACTTTGCTATAGTTTCATTAAAACTTCTTTCCGGAAAAATGGTTGAAAACTTTTATTGAAATTTGTAAAATTATGTTTTTTTTATAACGAATATAACGTTATTACTTGTTACAATCCAAAACTAAGCTCCTGAGCAGTTTAGATTACATGACCCTTATAATGTATTAATTTTTCAACTGCGAAAAACTAAATCTATTCCTGGTCCATAATAGATATTATATGTTAGAACATTTAAGATAAAGTCTTAAAAAAGTATCATTTCATAAATGTTATGAAAACTAATGAAATCACCTATTTCTTTTGTCATCTATAAAACTCTAAAATATTTAGATTCCAACAAATAAAAAATCATTTCTATTATTCTGCACATCACTGTCAATATCTATATATCCGTAAGTTGTTCTGTATGAATTAAGTAAAAAATATAATAGTGTTTGCGAGAGTGTAAAAAATAAGTGTTTGTGGTAGTATTTGTTTCTTTTAGTGAACTGTACGAGTGAGTAGAAGTGACAAAACCTCGTTTGGTATTTTCTTTCACTTTTTTTGTACACATTCATATTTTTCTACAATTGTAATTATCTACTCAGCTTTATTCGTAGAATATACATATTGGGGCATAAATAATAAAAATTCAATTTTATAACGAAAAAGAAAAAACAAAAAGAGGTTTACATCTCTTATATTTGAAGGTTAAAGTAATTTACTTACAAAAATATGTATACGAAATTTTTAACACGCATTCTACCATGAATTTGAACAAAAACAATGGAAACTGGTATAATTGTTAGAATTATACTTTACGAGGGTTTGAGAAGATTCATATGTTTCTATTATTTACATATTCTTAAAATATAACGGTAATTATAGATTTACAAAGCTTTTATTTAGAAATGTAAATTTTGAAAAAGACGAAGATAGAATTCTTGTTAAAAATTGTTTGGCAATTAAAAAAATTCCACTTAAAATTAAGGAAAATTGAGTTGTTAATTGCTGTAAGATATTGCAGGTATCAAAAATAAAACTTTGCGATTCGTGTAAAAACGACGTTAATTGAATATGAAAATATCAAATGTAAATTAAACAATCAAAACGTTATTATTTTATTGAATTTTTTTCGGTAAATTTATAGCACCAGAAATGAAAAGGGTATATCATCCAATTTTTATTACATTCCGCCACCATAAGTGGTAGTAATGCCAAGAAGGAATCATCTAAGACCTCTCAGAATAATCTCGGATATTCTTGTATCAAATCAAAATCTGTGTCAATTTAGATATCTACGCTCATCTGTCCTTCTGTGTGTCTGACTGTTGTTGGCATACTAACATTCACAATAAATGTTAGAGTTTAATTGAATTTATCCTAATTATTTGATATTTTCTTAAAAGTTTTCCTATTTAAAACTAGTCAAATCGGTATGTAAAAGATACCAGAAAATTGCGAAAAATCTGCCAATACATACATTTCGTCGTCTATTGCAGCAAGAATATTTTTTTAAAAAACTTGACTTTAATTTTCGTTCCCTGTTTTTACCCTCTAAATTATTAGTATTTCTTTTAAGGACCTTTTGAACTCTGTATGATTTTGAACCTACATTCGTCATTTTAGCACTTACTTTTTTCTGTTCACACATTTTAATCAAATTACCAGTATATTCATTTGTTTGACATTAAACATTAATTATTGTTATATTGTTCAAAAGAAAAGTGATAAAAAATATAAAATAATTCTTGGGTTAAAAGTTTTAATGATAAGTTTCTTGAAAACGTCTGTATGAACATAATGAACTTAATCAATGAAATACAAAAAAAAAACAAATTTCATCTTGATATCTTTAAAACTGCAATCAGTATTTTACTTACAAGCGTTACATGGCATCCAGGTGGATTAGCATCTTAATAAATGTAGTTTTCCAAATTATCTACAATATCATACAAAATTTAAATGTTCAATATATTTTAAAACAAAAATATTTCCTATCTGTAAATTATGTATCAGAATATGCGACTCTCGCATATATGTATCAAAAATATGCGAGAGTCGGTTCATTACTTCGTCCTTCATTATTTGTCCCATACAAAACCCTTTCTAAATATCACTTTAAAAGGCATTAAATCTCACATATTACGTTTATATTGTAAAATAACTGGTCAAATTAGATAAATATAAACAAAAATTATATGCGCAAAATTATAATGACGTGTTTGGTCTACAATTTCTTCTAGCACAACATATAACTCTCCAGCACAAATTCATATTTAAAATGAATAAATTTCACAGTAAATGTAAGTGTCAAAATAATGTTACTGTACAGTTAAATATGAACATAATGTAAGTGTCAAATAATGTACTGTACAGTTATTAAAAAATGAAATATATGAGGGTTGTTAATTTTTCACAACTACTATTTATAACCAACACTGTGGTGTAGGGTGTTAGACAGTCGGCCTTCACCGACTGTAACATCCATTACATGTTTATCTTTTAATAATATTTTTGGAATAACTATATTAAGCTGTAAACGTTATTTCTTTATTTTACTACTTAATGATGTAACAATTCCTAATTGTTGTAAATTAATGTTAATGGTAATAATTTTGTTGTCTCTAAAATTTTAAGTTTTAGATTTTTTTTATTTAAATCAAATCCGATTTAATTTTTTAATGCCAATTACAACAATGTTAAATTGTAAAGCCTTAAAACTTAGCATATTTTATCACGGTGTTATTTTGTTTTCCCAAACATATACCATAATAAATTTAGAGAATATTTATACATGTATTAGTATGGCTCAAATGATGATATAAAAATATTTCTTAGATACAATTTCCATAAATTTGCAGACTTCTTTAAAGCGTAGAAAAATAATTATTATCGTGTATTTTTTAGTTTCGAAAATATCGAGACGTACTTGATTATCGGTCTATTGTGTCACAAACATATCTAAGGAAGTCTTAAGTTTCGAAGGAATTTAATACAAATAATACACTTTTTCTTCAATGTGGTTTCGTACGCTGTCTTGTTCAAATATTGGCAACAATAGAATTATTCCGAATTTCCGAAACTTAAAATGTTTTCACCCAGCATATAAAGTAAAATTGTTTTAACCTTTTATATTTTCACAAACATAAATTTTGTTCATGATGCTAGATGTTCAGATGCGATATTATAGTATTTATTTCTACAACATTGAACATTTTATACATCAAAAATATTTAAAATAATTTCAATTTAATATTTTTAATGATTCTTAAAATAATATTTATTGGCCAACTTGTCGTATACTTGATATAATTGATATAGTGACTTAATGATAAAATTTATTCATACTAATTATCTAAATTGGTGGTTCATAATGGGAAAATAATATAATTACAATATTATTTTCGTATATATGATTAAGGGGGAATTACTGTATTATATTAATATTTATGTAAAATTATTATACTAATATTTATGTGAAAATTTTGCGTTTGGAAAAGAGGAGTTAAGTCGGAGTTAGAAGAAATGATAGACCGACCCTCGTATAATTTCGAGCATCGATATTAAATTATATTTATTTTAATTTGGCAAGTTGTTATTGGCTTGTATAAGAAGTAAAGGACCTCGTTTTGATTGAATTTCATTGCAATCGCTTTATATAAAGGAACTTTATGACGTTAAAATAGTACTCTAAGCGGAAATTTGTAATGGAAGCTACCTGATATATTGTGCCGAATATGACCAATTTCAATAGTTTTTGTTTTTGTAACGACCTGTAGAAATTTCACTATATTTACATAGACAGCCAGTCGTTCATACAGACGGAATGACATACATCGTTAAATCGACTCAGTACGGTTCACTTAGAAGGGATTGTTTCACAATTTGTTCCGCATGTTGCAGACTGTATAATACATTACATTATAAAGCAGGAAGTTACAATAATGAACCGAAGTAAAATTTGATTTTATGCCTATAAAATATTTCCGTTATTTAATATTATTACAGTGCTCACATTTATAATTGATTTATGCCGTTTGTGGTGATTTTGTTAAGTGGGAACATATGAGTACAAGTTATGGACCAATCCTCTTTTCTTGCTGCATACAATTTTTGAGATTAAGTAGTTTGTTTTGCAACTTTGGCCATTCGCGAACCCAAATTATTAAAATTTGTTATATTTAGCATTGACCAATATTTTGCTTAAAATGTTTCCATATTTGTAAGTTATTTTTTTAAATTAAAAAACTATTTAAGAAGGTTATTTTTGTAAGAGCTACCTAAAACATTACACCGATTATCAATGAAAACTTTACATAGACAGACAGCCACAGAGGGATTCCTAAGTATTATAGATATCTTAATAACAATGTTTAACATTTGTTTGTACCTGAGGTGTTACCGAGTGGATTTGTAAGATTAAAGGCCTCTATATATTTAGAAGCATAGTGGTTGACCTAATATAATATTAATAAAATAAAACAAGTAAAATAAAATTAAGAATATTATAGTCGACTAAGTCCAGTTCTTGTGTGAAAGCAATATATTCGGTCATAATAGATTATTACACAGTTAATTGTCTTTTATATTTTTCCACAAATTCATTTTCATACCAAATTTCATCGAAATACTTTCAAAATTATGACCTGCATTTTATTCATAAACTTTACATAGTCAGCCAGCAAGAGATGCTCCGTAAATCAAATCTGAGTCGATCAATATACTTAAAAGTGTAAATTATTAATGAAGTTAGTTAAATATATTGAAGAAAATTGGATAATTGTTAGAACTATAGAATTGTTTCATATTCAGGAACCTTTTAAGTTGTCACCAAATATTAGGAGATAATTAAAGGCATTTAGAAAAATAATTTAATAATTTTTGAATCCAATTGGTTTATATTTAAGAAGTTTAAAATCTTAAAATCATATTTCGCACAAGGGCAATTTATGGAAGCAGGTTAAATAATAGTAGAGCATAATCTTACTTGTTGTTTTATTTTTAAAAAGATATATAAACAGTAATGGAAAAATAATAATTACATTAAATCTACTAAGAATTCATCAAAAACATTACTTGTATTTCATTTTATATCTTGTAATTTAATTTTAGAGTTTAATTGCTATTTTTAATGGTATTTTCCAATAGACGCACTTAAGTTTATCAGTCTCTATAGCATTATTAATAATGGGTAGATGATCTTTTATTGTGGATTAGCTCAAAAATACGGCCTGATATTGATTGTTTAATCGGAAAAAATTTCCTCCCAAACTTCCTTAATTTTTCGTTGTTTTTCTTTCAAAGACAATATGTTTTTGCATTATTTGAATAAACTTTACAGGCCGTTAATTCACACAAGTTGTCTATTGGGTTTAAGTTTCATTGCAAACTGGCCAATCCAACGAGAATATGCCATAATTTTAGACATGTACCATAGTTTTATCTTACTTAAATATGCATAATTCATCCATTTTTTATATATAAAGGAGAGAAAAGCATCTTCAAGAAATTCATTCTAAATTACGTTTTGACGATTTCCGACTCTTCTGCCCATTTCATATATTTTTGTGTTAATTTATAGATTATCTATCTTGTGTTAATTAATATATAAATGATATCTAAGGCAACATCTAAGCTCAATCGAAAAATATTCGTAAGATTTCCAATTTTAAATCGACAAACTATAATGAGATTCTGCCATAATATTAAGCTACGTACTCCATTACTTTACCAAAAATTATCAAAATTATATTTAAGAAAATCGTTTATATATCATATGCGTTATGTATTAATACGTGAATGTATGTGTATGACTCGGCATAGCCGAATATATCACTATTACTTGCTTTTATGTATAACTGTTTTTTACGAAAAATTCTTATCTTTTTATCGTATAATTTTTATCGTCTATATGGTCTTAAGATTTTTCTATACTGAACTCAAAATTTCGAATTACTGAACTCAAAATTTCGAACTAAAGAGCACTATTAAAAACATGCTGGACAAATGTCGTTATAAACGGATAATTTTTGTAGACGTAAAAATATTTCCAACAGATAAATATAGATAAAGCGACTCAGATGTTGCTTTTATGCAAGAATGGATGCAATTTATTCCCCTTAAATAATTTTTATTTTATGAATCCAGTTTTGAATTACAAATTAATCTGAATATATTTAAGTAAAATTAAGTAGAATTACTCTTGAAAAATTCATGTGTAGCATGAGGATTCTGTAACCAAAATTAGACAAATTGAGTTGTCCTAATGTTTATGTAATATGTATGTTTAATACATACATATGTAATATATATTACCTAATTGATAGATTTTGTATAGTTTATCTTATTTTACTTAATTTTCACATGACTGTAAGTATAAAGCAAATATAATAATGCATATACATATATACAAACACACATAGCCATACAGACACATAAAATCCATAGCTAAAATGTAGTTAAACATCATTAGCGTAATTAAATCATTAAGTAGTAGAAAAAACAAAAAAGAAAATAAAAAATACGGAATAAACCGAAAATAACAACGGCTCAAATAGAAGCAAAAACAGCACAGAGAGAAAAAACTAACACGATTACGAGTAAATAAGAAGAAATTAACGTATGCAAATCCCTGTTAAAAACTCAATTTAAAATGGCTAAAAAACCAACAACAATATATACACTTATACAAATTTATCTACAAACCTACATATATATGCAGTTGTAGTAGTTAAATGATTTTAAATAAAACCTACAGTGGAAGTAAATTGTTTGTATGTATCAATTACAAAAAGTTGAGTGAATGGGAAAAAAGGCTGAAAAATGATATCGTTAGTGTTACCATTTAAAGCAAATATATGTATGTACGTATGTAAATATATTACAAAATACACTTACGCATCAAAGTATATCCTTTGAAAATAATACACAAATAAACTCACGTACTCATTTTAATACAAACAAACAACAAACACACAAAAAACTGAAAAACCCTTTCAACAAACATGTCGTGAAAAATAGGAACATGTTTTAAAACATATCTACATGTTTGTATGTGTATATATGTAGATTTAAGCAAGTCACATATTTAATTCGGTACGCAAACACATTTATACGATTCTGCATACTCACATACCCACTTTGTTAAATACATCAATTGCTCTATTTTTTTTTTTTTGCTACAAATTAGAAGCACCACACGCCCCGGCTTAGACGCACAAAAAAATTGAATTTTAATGAAAGCATTTTTCGATTTTTTTTAATTTACCAAAATGTATAATTGAAAATACAGGTTTTACCAATAATATACATATTTTTATATATAATCGAATAATTCGCAAGCATAAAGACATAAATACTGATACAATAGCACCGGAAATAGGGTTGACATCATCAATTTTATTAAAGAATTACAATTGCTATCGTCAATAGCAAATTTCCGTGCGAAAATTTCCCGGCTTTTCTCACAAACTTCAAACGGAAATCATTTCATTCAATACCTTTTATGGAGTCATATATTATGTGAAGGCTTTCATTTTTTTAGTTTTTTTTTTTTGTCTCGTACAAGTAACAATTGTTTGATTTCCCGTTTTTAAACAGAAATTCAAAGGAATTAAATTTAAAAAGATAAAGTATTAAGTTTGAATTTATTGATACAATAATGAAAACTCTTATAAAAGTTATCAGAATATTCTATGATTCTACATTATTTGGACTATCGGTTCAGATTGTTTCAGATCAAGTGGTGCGAATGAAGTGAATGAGTTTTGGTAAATGATTACATCAAATTAATGCTCGATCTTCAATACCAGCTACACCCAGTGTTACCATTCTACTGACCTGAAAACATAGCCAAGAAGGCAAAACTGTTATTTAAAAATCTGGGCATGCAGTTCGATAGTCAACAGTATTCTGTATTCTATAGTGAATTTTTCAATTTTCGCTTGAGATTTGTAATTATGAGATGCTGCCAAAGTCGCAGCAGTTAAGAGGTTTATATGACATTTTTATAACTAAATTGAAACTGGTTTTATATTGATCTTTTCTTAATTTAAAGACAAGATCAATTGCTATTTTCAGTATTAAGAAATATATACTCATTCGTGCCATATTTCTCAAAGTAAATGATTTCAAGGCAGTTGTGAAGTTTGAACTGATTTTATTTAGGGGTGACAAGCCTGAAGAAGAAAATGTTCAGGACAATGCTCTCAAGGTGTACAAGTTTCCAAATAACAAGAAGAAGCACGGTTATATTAATTATAATAACACAGATAAAAAGGTATGAAAATGTTTCCTTTTAATTGCTAAAATTGTGGAAAAAATTGCCACATGGCCAAAAATTGTAAATTGAAAATTAAAAAAGCAAATGTCAATTCAGGATTTGCAGTATCTGCTATAAAAGCAAATAGATATTTTCATTCATCAGAAGACAAAATTAATTGAACAGATGATAGTGGAGCATCCTCCCACATGACAAACTAAATTCAAAATTCATAGACTTAGATGAAACATATACTGACAATGTAAAATTAGCAGATGAACACCAAAAAATAATATTATTAGAAGTTGCCTCAGATTTCGGTCTATATCTTAAAATATTCTTAAATATTGCTGATAAGGTCTGTAACAAATGCACAGGTTAAACTTCACTTAGCTCTGTCAAGTGTTGTCGATGTAAGCATGCCAACAATAGACAGACGGACATAGCTGAATCGACTCAGGTATTGTTTTTTGCAATAATACATTACGTGGTCTGAAATGAATCCTTCTTAGTGTTGCACACAGAATGACCAAGGTTATATAACCTCATCAGCACTTGTGGCAACGGAGGGTATAAAAATGCTTAGAAAGTGTTAATTTTATTCACAAATTATCTTTTAGGTGCGACTTTATTTTCAAAAATTCTGTTTTTGCGAGACTTTTGGAAAAATCTCATCGGAAATGCTGTTCAACACGACTCAGTTTGTTAATATTCCTAAATTATATGCCTCATGGCTTCCATAAAAAATGTAAATGTAAAAAAGTTTATAAATTTTTATACACTTTGGATATGTTTTACAAAAAAAAGGATTAATATCACACAAATGTTAAATGCCAGAAAACCCAATTATCACAACTTTTCTTTGGCATCAGTTATACTTGACAACATGGTGTAGGGTATTTCATAATTAGGCCTTTCCGACTATCACTTTCACACTTCTTTGAATATGAAATACCTATTGCGTCGTATTATTTATCTTAATAGTTTCATAGAAAATTAATTGGAACGAAAATTGCAAAGTCAAAAAAGACTTTGATAGGGTCCGGAAATGTTGCATTGAAGGCCAAGAATAAAATAGATAACTAGCCCAGAAAAAGTTTATAACTTTGAAACTTAAAAATGTTAAATATAGTTTATAACCTTCATAACTTTTAATTCCTTTATATAGATTGCAACTCTTAAAGAACTGTTTGCATTGTTGGGATCCAACACCAGCTGAAGAAAATTTATATATATAAAAATATGTAAGTTTGTATATATCTCTTTTAACACAATTTTTGCATGTTCGAATAAATATTTTTTATATTATTATTTTGATGACGATGATGATGTTTGGTATATTAATGCAATATTGTACAGAGTTCTTGCATGCAATGTTTGTATGTGGTGAACAAAAAAATAAAAAATACGAATGTATATGTAGGTAATATATGGTAATATTAATATCTTAACAGAACATACTTTGTGGGGTGCATATCGTTCGTGTTTTTCGCAACCAAACATATGAGCATATTTCATCAAATAAATCTTATAAGAAACACAAATAAATATTGTTTTATAAAAATATTACTTTTATATATTAATGAATAAAATTAGATTTTCCAATATACTTATAAATTTAAAATATTCCTATTACATTTGCCAAAAGTGTAACATGCAATTTCATTGAAACTTCTTTAATTTCATTACAAATCAAATAGCAGTTAAAAATTATTGTTTTTTTCCTAATGATTTTCTAAATACCAGTAAAATTATTTATGTTTCAATTAAAGAGCTATTACACCCTTATTAAATCTCTTAGCTCTCTTAACAATTTAACAGGATATTTGAGCTCTTCTCTTGTCGGTGTTTAGGGGTTATTTTCTCTTTATGGTTGTTCTTGTGTATTTATTGGAAAGTACTCTTATATTATAAGAGTTTTGTTAAGGATATTTCTTATTCAGCAAAAGGGATATTTTCTCTTAGTGTAGTAAATAATTTCCTTTAACAGAATAGTGGGAAATAACATTTTGTTAGCAGTGTGTTTATTTTATAATAAATCTTTCATTGAAATATGAGTCGAAATTAAGTAATAAAAATTTTATTTTGGTTTGCAAATTTTTGAAGTACTGAAAGTTTTACATTTAAATTGTTAATGTAAAATTTCATAAAATATATTTTTTAGAAATTATTTAAATTATTGTGAAAAATTATAAGTAGCGGTATTCATGTAAATCTTTTAAGTCTTATGTTATTATGACAAAACATTTAAACAAATAAGCGTATATAGTCCGTCAAGCTCAATTATCTGATAGTTATGAAATGAACGACCCTCGTATAATTTGATATTCTTATTTATTCTTAAGAGTGTAGTAAATCATTGTGACAGTAAGATTTATGTTAAATTTATGCGTTTTAAAATTATTTTTCTGGAGGGTTATATCGAAACTACCAGAAATTATGAATCGACCCTCGTATAATTTTCAATTTTTTTCCCTTTATTTACCTTATTTTGACTAATAATTATTATAATAATTATAATGTCATTAAAAGTGATCTTTGGAAAAGGGTTTATATGCAACCTATGAGACATGATGGACCGACCCTCGTATATTTTAGCACAAAGTTTTAGAATATAACAAGAGTGACATGTACCAAATTTTCATTGAACAATTTTATATTTAGCACTTTTATGACCTTAAAAACTCATTCCGGGAATAACATTTGTATAAGAGGTACCTGAAATATTGCACTGAGCACGGCCAATATCATAAGGGCAAAGCCTAAATAATAATATATACCAAATTCCATACAGATATGTGAAAATTGCAACATGTAGACTGTTCACAACGTTTACATGAACGGCCAGCTGAACGGACAGACAAACAAAAAAATGTTTCGAACAGACAGACGGACACGCTGAAAGTGAAGGGTATAATAAGTGTGACGAATTTTAAAATAGTTGGACAATATTTAACAGAGCGTAAAAGGTATTCGAACAATAAGTTGCATGAAATTAAGGTTAAGATGCATTAACTTTTATTAAAATTTATTATAAAATTTCACAAATTACGATGTGTAATAAAAAAATTTTATGAAACGGGGATTTTGTTAAATCCTTCTGACACTGTCCGTTCTAAAATTTTTCAATGAAACCATTGCATAAGAAAGAGACAAAATTTAGAAAATCTAGATGAAAAAGTTCTTTAAATATTTGATAACTAATAATTGATACATATAAAATCGGATCTCTATTTTCTTTGTATGACCATGTCTTACTTCTATTTTTTTACGTAAGACTATTTTACAGGTAAATTATTGGGGCTAAGTTTATGAATTCTAGTTGCAAAAGTATCATGGTTCTACCAGTCAATATTTCTTATTAATTGCGATAAAATCTTAATACTCTCACTTCTATTGCTTAAAGATATACGATAATTTATATTTGTATTGAATGGAGGTTACCTCTTCCCCTCATCCTATCCGTCCTACATTTTCTCTAATAGAAAAGTTCCTTGAGCAAGTAATTGGGATCGAATTCTTTAATTGATATCTGCTTTGTATGGGGGCTAGGGCTCCCCTGATTCTACTTGTTCTACATTTTGTCCAATAAAACAAAAAAAAGCTTGAGAAAAATTTTGAGACCAACTTTAAAGAACACTCGCTGTTCCAGTTCTAAAGATCTTCAATAATCAATATTTGCTATTTCTCCTACATTTTGTCTAATAAGACAGATCCTTGAGAAAGTGGTTGGGGTCAAATTTAAGAACTCCTTATGATACAGCTTTAAAAATATTCGAAAATATATATTTGCTTCGTATTAGGGGTACCCCTACCCATCGCTCTATCCGTATCTGTTTTATTTCAATAAAGCAGATCCTTGATAAGGTGATTATATTTCTTTTGATATTCGATAATAAATATTTGCTTTGTATGGAAGATATCCCTTCCTCTGGCAATATCAGAATTTTTAAGCCCCTGTTACTTTCGAATATATTGCTATCATTCTGCGAAAATGTCAGCAAAATCGGTCGGGTAGTTTAGTAGTAAATAAACCCCAAACAAACAAGCACACAAACCATCAAACAAACAAAGATGCATGTTTATATATTTAGATATCTAATTGAATTTTTCCCGTAAAATATTTCTTAATTGTATTAAGAAATTCAAAAGTTCACTAAATTGTTATTGTGAAGAAATTGAAAATCATGCGTAAATATAAAGTAAACAATTATGTTACAATTTACTCACACAATTTCTTACCCTTTCTTGAACTAAATATACATGTATGTAAGAGTTTAACATACATATATACCTTATTTATGTTAAGACTGTTTACAAGTACATTTTCCACATTCCACTTCATACTAATACATTCATACCTGTTAAAGCGTTTATTTTGCTATGCTATGTTACAATAAATACATGAACTTGAGTTAATATGTGTGTATGTATTTGTTAGAAAAAAAGGAAATTTCTTTAATAAATGTGCACTGAAGCAATGCTAATCAAGTTGACTTTTGTTATGATCCTTTGCTAGACTTATTCATATTTGAAATCATACAAACTTATACCCACTTAGCACATAAGCTGAATTTACACCTATACCTCGAATGAAGAGTTATGTTTAAGACAATATAACGTGAATTTAAGTATTTAATTTTCAAACTTTGGTTCAGAAATAATTTCTAGAATATTAAACACTTTAAATGTCTTAGATATCACATTGTCACATAAAAAAGCCATCGAATCTTCACATCCCACTTGAGTTATAGTTAATTTTATATTAATATCTTTCTACCTATAGCTAGGTGTTTTTATTTACATCCTTACCTAAATATTATATACACATCTACTTTTTAAGAGGTTTATATTAAATACATACAAATATTGTATAAATATGAAAAAAGAATACTTATTTATTGTATTACCGAAACATATGAAATATGATGGTATTGTGTTCTTTTATGCCTTCGAGCTTAAATACAAATTAAGTAAAGAAATCATTATAAACGTTTTGTTTAACAAATTCACAAATATGTATCAAAAAACAATTTATTTTTATTGTAGTGGAAAAAATATTTGCAAACAATAAGAAAATAGAAAAAAAACTAAGAATGGTGTATTCGGTCGAATTTTAAATACCCTCCACACATACATATGTAAACACTAAAAATTAAATCTATGGGGTGGTTTTTGTTAAATTGACCATTTCCTATGAAAACAAAAGTGAAAGTTTCTGGTCACTTTCATATAAAATAATATATAACACAAATTCATGACTTTTGAGTACTTGTGAAGAAACAGACTTTATATCTGTTTTTATACCCTACACCACCGTAGGTGGTGGGGGTATTATGCGTTTTTGCAGATGTTAGTACCGAGCAGAAAAATAGCCCTTCTATAAACTTTAAGTATTCCCTTCGACTTAAATTTTTTCCTGATTTGATTTAAGCATATCCGTCCGTCAGACGGACCAGCTGGCTGTGGTTTTGAAAATGACTTCATGAAATTTGGCACGAAATACTATTTTGGCTATTTATACGAGGATCGAGGATCAAAGGTCCCATACAACCACCTTTCCAAATATCACGTTGAAACTCATTAATCGCTTATATACGTGGGAATATTATAAATATTTTGTCAAATCAAGATAAATATCGGATCGTTGCATAATTTTTCCTAATTCTCACGTACCCTTCCAAAAAATTCCATTTAAAATGCATAACGCTCTTACTTGGACAAGTGGTCACATATTGAGTTATATATAGTTTTGCACACCTTTAACTACAAACTTTGAATTGCTCTATAGCAGAAATCTCTATAGGTTATAGTTGCTTAGAACATCATAGGGTAATGTTATCGTTGTAAATTTCCAAAATGTCTCTCCAATTTTCCACAAAAAAACTACGAATTAATTCTATGATTTATGGTTATATGAGGGCTACAAGTGATTTTCGTAAGTGATTCTATATAGAGCTTCGGACGGAACTTCGTGATCTTTACGCAGTAAAACCGAAATTCGGTTCCAACCAGGTGTATAGTCTTTATCGAAATTTTTTCTATGTTATAGTACAACACAGAAGAAAAAACCAATCAATATGATTAATTACGTGGAACGATCCTTGTAACATTTTGTACAGAATTTTCCAAAATAAACAAATCTTATGTCATAGTAGCAGTGCAGTGTGTAATCTATTAGCGGTCTAGCCGTTTAGAATATTCTATGAAATTTCACACAGTGATGTAGGCAAGTTAAAATTTTAAGATCTTGTAGCAGGGAATGAATCACAAGGTCCTTTATATCGTTGCCTTGAGTCATTTGATTATCTAAAACGTTTCATATTGCTCACACATTTGCTACCACTTTGTGTGGCATTAAATCCGCTTCTACGAGAAGAAAGATGAATTGAATAACATCTCACATATTCATTGCAAAAGTAAAACAGCCGGTTTTATAAAATCTGATTTGTCTAATGAAAAGATTTTTAATTAAAAATTTTTCAATAACAATGATAAATTTTGTTTAATTTAATTAATTGTGATATTTACTTTAATATATTTTCTTGGTGTTACTTCGGAAATAATAAACTGAAGATAACCAAATTCATCACTTGTAGTAGTGAAGTATATAAAAAACTAGATGTATAAAAAGAAGAACATATATATGTATTTATTTTTATGCTTAAGGACCGGGATTTGTGAAGTCATATGGAAAATAAAAACAAAAAAAATAATATTAAAAAAATTAATGTTATTGTCGATATGAAATTGTTTTTTAGTGTAATAATCGTGTATTTGTTTTTGATTTAGGGTTTTAATAACTTTTATAGACTCAGTTAATTCCATACTAAGTAGGTGGATTTGCGTTGTTTGATCTAAATATAATTTTTGATTATTTAATAATTTAAGGTGATGGAATTTTGAAAGAAAAGTTTACATATTTTCCAAACAATTATTACTTATTTTAATAACATTTTATTGAAACAGTGCATTAATTATTAACATTTGTCGTTTTAATTGACTTGGAATATCACACAACAGTATAAACAACAATTGATAGGTTTAAGTTGAAATTTTATAATTATTTTTGTTAAGTAATAAAAATTTTTGCTCCTCGATATTTCTTGAAGTGATATGGCATATAAATAGGAATCTATGCGAATCTATATCGAATCTGGAATGCTACATACATACATACATACATACATACATACATACATACATACATACATATATACATATAAATGTCAAGTTTCATCAACGTTAAGATAGTCAAATACATTCAAACACACCTAAACATACATACTCAAATAACAACAAACTGTTTTTTATACAAAGCGAAATAAATGTGACTTTAACTATTTTCCTAATTAACCCATTTTGATAAATTTCGAATAGTAATGCGATATATTTAGCATTGAAATATAGTTCAATTTAATTTTTATAAGACCTATTTTTGAAAAATAAACAAAATTCGTTTGCTTTAATTTCAAGATTGCCTCACATATCGCATTATAACTTCCATATTTTAATAGCAAATTGTTTAAAAAAATAATCTGACCAAATTCGGATTATTAATGTGAATGTGTATACATTTTAACAAACAGATTGACATGGCTAAATCAATTCAGATTTTAATGTGATGTACAATTTACAGTACTGTTTGAAATTGAAGCAACTTTTTCACAATAGGTATTCATTGTGTTTTTATTAAATTAATTAATGAAAGCATTTTCTTTTATTTACTATTTTATAATATGCCTTATATCCATAAAAAACAAACAAATATTACCCGAAAATAATTTTTTCCTTGGAAAATAAAACAGTCTTCTTTTGTTAAAATTTCTAAAAAAGGCCATCTTGACTGTCAGATTAAGACAATATTACTTCTAACCCCCTGTTTTTGCTAGGCCTCGATTGTTTTAACATTGTATTCGGCCGAAGCATTCATCGAAGTTAATAAAATATTTATAATAAGTTAATGGAATCCAAGTCATATGTTCGCCACCGCGGGACCTGATTTGAACTCCAAATTGAGATGTTTCAGAAGTAAATGTTAAGAAAATTTTCTAAAATCAGACCTTGAATCGATGCCTACATCTATTGTAACGAATTTTATACAAGTCGTACCAAAAAGTGTGCTGAGTTCAGAGGAAATGAAAGATAAGTTTCGAACAGTTAATTTAGAAGTTTTTATTGTTTTTATTATATTATAACTTCCAAGGAAAAAGAAACTTTTTTTTGTTGCAATTTTTGGATAAAAGCGTATTAAAATAGTAAATATAAGAATTATTTTCATTAAGATTTTAAGAAATCATTAAGGAAAATATATAATACACAATGAATACTTACTGGGAAAACTTTGATTAGTTTGGAACCGGCTGGAGAAAGTGACATCAATTTTTATTTGACAAAATTTTTTTGTAAACTGTTTGAAAACAATTTGAACAAGATTTAGGTTATTTTTTGCAAATAACTTGAAAACTTAAAAGACAGATAAGATAGCAAAATTTTGTGAGGCCTTATTGAGGCTGTATAATCTTATGATATAGAATGAGAAAAGAAAACTGACTCGCTGCCGAAAAAACTAAGTGTTCAAGGTTCCCTATTTTTCACCTCTTTAGCTGGGCTCATTAAGCCTCTATAAGGTCCTCAGTGATGAACTAACACATTTTTCTGCTACCATTATATTTAATTATATACGAATCCATCTAACCAATTTATTTTGAAAAAAATCGATTCTGTTCCACTGTGTATTCTCAAAGAGTTTGTTTTTTCTGTCTTTTATATATTTTTTTGTTTTAACCACTTTGTCAATTTTTAGAACCACAAAACCAAAAAATTAATTATTGTTGTATTGTAACTGCAAATAAAAACAGTATAAATAGTTTGTACAGCATCCAAAAATAAAAAATTATGCTCTATGATTTCTTTGAAGCAATTTTGAAGAAAGAACTATATTCAATTCTGCCATATTGCGTTGGAAAAATAATTTTACAGTTTTTCAGCATAAAATCCGATTCCGCTCAAATATTATTTTTGGGACACAAAGTCATGTATAAACCGATGACTTTAACCTTCGCTTTATTTCAAAATTGCGACCTATATGACACCCTTAGGAGTATGATTTGGCATATAACTTTGGTTATTGGTAATACGATTTACTTTTTATTGAAACGCTTGATAAAATTAAATTTTATGTGGTCGCTTATCGATACTAAGCACTAAATAATACAGTCTATTTCATCACATGATTCTAAAAGTGTTACCGTTTGATCTCTGTGTCAAAAACAACTAGTCTATTTTTATACTAGAAAATGGAATAAATTAATTTAATTTCTAAAACTAATCTCTCATGTGTATCATATTTCAGTAAGAGTGTTCAAAATCGATTGAAATAAACAGAAGTCAGAAAACACAAGGCTTTGACGGGGTAACCAAAACTTCGTGTTTACGATTTTATTTATTCGCTTGATCGATTTCAGTAGCTAATATTTCGAAACAGCTTTCTATAACTAAGCCTTGTATCATTATTTGTATCGATTTGACTGTTTTTCAGTATATATTATTCATGGCCATTGAGTTCCGTACATGTTCCATTAAAATATCATACTTGTCTTTTTTGTCGAAATAATAACTTTGTTATCGCAAATTATGTTCATTCATTTGAATCAGACGAAACGACAAAGTCATTTCGTCTGATTCATTAAAATACATTCAAAAACATTACTTGTTTTTGAATGTATTTTAATGCTTTTAAACCACTCTATTGCCTGACTCCCCGTAAAGGTTCCAGGTAACTATTTTCAATAGTAATTTTTAAACTTTTTCAGTTTACTTGTCTTCTTTATCGAAATAATCACTTGGGTATCGCAAACTATGTTCACCCATTCACCCAACTTATGAATGAAGTTCAGCAGAACTTCAGTTCTTAGACACAAGATCGACATGATTTAAGCGATTGAAAAAAACTGTGTTTTGATTTTGGAGTCCATCAAAGTTATAATCACAGATGATTAGTTTCCATTTACAACACAAATATTATGTAACAGTTGTAGGTCTTGCACAACCATAAGTATAAGATTCTATATAGCGAAATATATAAATTTTTTAGTTTCTATTGTATTTATCAACATCGAATATATCTAGAATATGCGGTTTTGTTTCCTTCAATTGCACAATAAATTGTGATTTTATTATTATTTTTTTTTCTAAAAATCTCAAGGTAAGTAATTTCAAAATAAAATAAAATCTAAAACATATGATGTCCTTTACTTTAGTTGAGCTGCCAATCAACTGAGTTTCATAGCAAATTATTTTACGAAAAATAGAAAAATTGAAAGAAAAAGAAAAAAAAACATTTTAATGAAAACTCAGTATCTTTGGTAACCAAAAGCACTTGTATGATGGTGGTCAACCTTAAACAAAGGCTAACAAATGAACAAATGAAAAATATAAAACAGTAAATAAATTGAAAAAAGTAACCTGAAATAAAATCTAACAAATACTGAAAAGAAAGCAATTTAACATGAAGAAGAGACTGACTATATGAGTTGCAAACAACAACAGCAAAAAAGGAAATAGAAGAAAAAAGAAACACATTTGTACATACCAAAAACGTACATTCCATTGTTGATTTTAGTTCATTTGCGGAAGAATTTGTTTCATTGTAAGTAAAATAAAGTAAAGTAGAGGGTGATGAAAAATTCCAAAAAGAGGAATAAGTCTTACTAACTAAAAGAAAAAGTAGCAATAGAAGTATGACTATTATTCTTGTAAAAAGAACATTTTTCTTTTATATATTTTCATTTTCATGTTATTTTTTCAGATCTTTTTTTAACGTTCAGATCTTCTCATACATATTTTTCTTTTGTTATTTTGCATTTTTTATATTCTTGCTATTTTTTATGACTATTTTCTCTATGATTATACCCTACACCACCATAGGTGGTTGCGGTATTATGCATGTCTGCAGATGTTGTGTAACGGGCAGAATAACAAGTCCGGCTGGTTGTCCATGTATAGTTTATTCGCAAAATACAGGTGGTAGTTTTGAAGATATTTTAGTGAAATTTCGCACTTGATATTATTTTGGATCAAAATAATGGCTGTTTAAATTGGTTACAATCGGTCCATTATTTCATATTTCGACCTGAAAGAAGTTTTTAGTCCATAAAAACAAGTTTTATTATATTTTTAAACAATGTGCAAATTATACAAGGATCGTTCCATTTTTTCTCATAGGTCCCATACAACAAATATCATTTAAAAGGTTTAAAAAGGTTTAGTCAAATTAAGATAAATACAAGCCAAAACCGCTCTCGGCCCATATTTTTTTCTAATTTCTATATAACCCTCCAAAAAATCATTTTAAATCGCATAAATTTCACATAAATGTTAGTATCATTATTATCTATTGCCTACATAAGCATAAATAAGAAAATAAAATTAAACGAGGGCCGTTCATAATTATTTCGTAGCAGTCATTTACAACCAACCATGTGATGTAGGGTATTACATAGTCTCGGTCTTAATCGACTATACCATTTTTACTTTATTTTTTATTTTCTTTTGTTAACTATATACATATACATATATACATCGTATATATGCGAATGCATATGTATGTAATAAGTATGAGTACTATTTGTTCAAATATAAAAATATGAGGGAACAAATAAGTCCACTATTGTTGTAAAATCTCATGTGGATTTGATTTTTATAAATGTATTTTACTCGGTCAGTAACGTTTACTTCTTGGTATACAAATATTTGGGCCTTCAAATAATTTTTTGCAGTTTACTTGTACTAAAATATGTAAATTAGAGAAATTAAACATTTCATAGAATAATTAAAAGCTTGATTTGATACTTGTTCTGTATACTTTTTTATTTGTCTTGTATAAAATAATTTCAACAGAGTAAGTTGTGAATAGAACTGTTGACAGCAGCATTACTGTTAGTCAGACTTTAGTCAATATTCTGAACTACCTACGATTATATATGTAGTTGTCAATTTTCACCTCTTTTACCCAAAAAATTATACAATTACAATTTGGTCTTATAAATCATAAAAAAATTTATCCTACAACACCGAAGGAGGTTGGGGTATTATTCGTTTATGCAGATGTTTGTAACATACTGAAAAAACTACACCGATCGACGCAGAATCACTTTCTGAGTAGATTAAACCATGTCCATCTATCTGTCAGTCTGTCCGGCTGTGGATGTAAACGTTTTAAATAGTCTACAGGTCGCAATTTTTGAAATATCTCGATAAAATTTGGTACGTCTTATTAATTTGGTATAAATTAGTCATGTTCTGTACAATATTTCAGGTACCTCCCATACAAATATTTTTCCTGGAATGGAGTTTTAAGGGTATAAAAGTGCTACATACAAAGCAATTTAAAGGAATTGTAATAATAATCGATGTGCAAAATTGTACGTTGGTCGGTTCATAATTTCTCGTAACTTCCATATAACTCTCCTCGAAAAATGCATAAATTTAAATTAAATTTTAATGTCACTTAAATGTACTGCATACTTAAAAATAAATCAGAAAATAAAATTACACGAGGGTAGTTCATCAATTTTTCTTAACTTCACTTTTTAACCGACGATTTGGAAATTTCGTTGAAAAGTATTCAAAAGTTCCAAAGTTAGAGAATTATTTCCAAAAAAGACTTTTCGTTTGTAAGAGGATCAATTCCTCATGCACTAATCGAAAATGTCCATGCCCGTTATTACCATGAAGTTTGATCTAATCGTTAAAAGATATCAGATCAAGACCTTATATGATAGTTTGTTATTAAGACCTTATCCATAAGCTAATTTGTAATGAAATTTATATAACAGTTTTAGACATATGAGTTATTAAGAAAATTTTTGCGCCCTATCCATGTTGCAATCTCATATTATCTTTATTAAGGCTTTGTCTATGTACCAGCTTTTAGTAAATCTGATGTTATAGTTCAAGAGATAATCCTTATCGAAAATGCATGTAAAAGATTTTGGTCAGTAAAAAATCCTTGGAATAGTACAATTCTTTAAATATTCGATAATTAATATTTCCTTTGTATTAGAGTACCTTTTCCCTTGCTCCTAATCGTCATATATTTTGATCAGTAAAACAAATACTTAAGAAAGTGATTACTATTGCTGTTATAGTTCTTTAGATTTTCGATAATCAACATGTTCTTTGTATAGGTAAGACCTCGCCCCATGAACCTATCTACCCTTCATTCTGTCCAGTAAACAGTTACTTGAAAAAATTGGAACTAAATTCTCGCTGTTATAGTTTCTCCCCTTGATTCTATACGCCCCACATTTTGTCTTGTAAAATAGTTCCTTGAAAAAGTTATGTGCACCAAATTTGAAAATTCTCTATGAGTGGTTCTTCAGATATTCAATGATCAATATTTTCTTTGTATAGGAGTTACCTCTCCCCCTGATCCTATCAACATCTTTTTGTAACCTATGTTGCTTTCGGATATAGGGATTATTCGAAATCACTATACACTATATGAATATACCCCTTCACTACTTGTGGTGGAGGAAGGTATAGAAATCCTAAAACGAGTAATGATGTAAAATACTGTTCATATCAGTTCAATAAAAATTATGAAATTTTATATAAATTTCAGTTAAGGCCCCTTTCATTTCAGTTTCCCTTCTGTTGTCAATAATTATGTCCATCTTTCATGTCATTGTAAATATAGTTTGTTGTTATATATTGTTATCAGTAATGTATGTATGTGTGGATATAAAATTTACTATAAGTTTGTTTATACACACTTATATGTGTGTTTGTATGTATGTGTTTTAATATGTTGCGTATAAAAGAAAGTATGTCATTTGGGTGTTATTTTATGATATTCGCCATTGAACTTTGAAAGTCATGAACATAAATTTTACTTTACTTCATATAAAAATACTCCACTTTTTATTTTCATTATAATCAGCTCATGGAATTTATCATTAAATATATACTTTTTTCTCCATTTTTTAAGAAAACAAAGACCAAATAAAGTAAAAAATTAATAGCAAACAATAAACGTATAGAAGAGAATAGTTCCAATATATTGGTTGGTTCATTTTATTTATAAGTGCATGCAAGTTCTTGTTCCTTTATATTTCTTTAAGATACTTCAACATACATCTATACGTACACCCACATTCATATAAAATTGTGATAGTAGATGAATGCAATTCATTTTCACAGAAATAAATCCATAACTCATTAGGAATGTCTGCCAAGCAATAATTGTGGATTAAAGTTAAGATTTCGCTTTTTGAAAAATTGACATAATTTAATTTCTGTTAGTTTGATTAGAACGACTTTAATCATTTCTGTGACAGTAACGATTAATTGTGCTAAGTGTGCGTTCCGCAGTTACTTTATTTTTTATTACCTTGTCTTCCTTTTCATAAATTGTACGAAATAACTGTTGTGTACATTTGAAATGTTACAAGTAACCAAATAGTTGCTTTCTAAAGTATACAATACTGAAAGGCGTAGCTTAATGGGAGAAGTATAAAAATATTTTTTTCATTTCACTTCTAAAAAAAAGCTTTCGCAATAATAATGTTTGATTTATATGAGGTGAAGGTTACTGACCGTTAAATATTATTAATGAATGTGATAATCGATTTTCCTGCAGACATTTTTGTATGAGGTAAACTCTTCCTCCTACGATTATGTAAACTTATTGTTCAGCGTAAGCAAGTGTTAATAGTCCTTTGCGCCCTGTATTAAGTATCTCTAGAAAATCATTTGCAGAAACATCCATATAAATCATATGCGACCCAAATGACCATGTAAACTTGAATTTTAAATGAAATAAATTCAGATTAAAAATAGATAAAAATCTATTTTTACTCTGGAGTGTTGTGTACACTTCTGCTCTTCATTAAAATGATTTTGGTGTAAATTCAAGCTTTTTGATGTTCTTTAGGTTGAACACTATATTTCTACGGTGCAGTGAATTCATTTTAATTATCTTGTACAGCTACGAGTCCTTTTGAAAAACAAACTGATCAAAGGAACTTGTTCCATATTGCAAGAATAATCCCGACATATCCAATCGCGTAGAGTTTCTTCGCGTCAAATAAACTAATCCAGGTTTGAGTTAAAAAGTTAATCAAGAAATGTGCACTGCAGTGAAGCCTATTACTGTTATAATCGTTTTACAATATTGAAAACAATTGGCAGTAGCAAGGGATAAGGTCTGGCTTAAAAGAGTAAGACAACATTTTACATCTACTCTTTCCTTAAAAGGTTTTGAACAGAATTTTGCAGTCTCAGTGTATTTTCTCTTTATTGAAATATTAGACTTCGTTATTTATGACTGTTTGATCAAGCTTTATATATAGTATTTTGTGTTTGTAGTTGTAGAAATACTGAAATTTTTCATTACCAGTAACAATTCTTGGCATCATATCCAACGTATAAAATCTACATTCAACATCCGTTTGGTTTCAATTCATATGCGACCCAAATTCCCTCCTATCGCCAGGGACTGAATTCTGCATCTCCATTTATATTAGATTTTCGGAACTTTTTCATCTTTAGATTATATTTTATAAAAAATACGAGCCTTATTTTATTTGCATATCAATATAATTGATAATCGATATTCAAAAATTTTCTGGCTTCACCATGTAGCATTCAGCTTCGATCAATGTCCGTTATTATGCCAGAAAGTTTAAAAATATCAAATTAACATAAATTAACAATTCTTTTTATTATAAAAAGTTACCTGTTCAAAACCGGAAAAATCAGTTCTGTAGAAAAAAGTTACATATTATAGTCTCAAACGTGGTTATGACTACAGGAATTGTTAAATTAAATTAAATTAAATTAAATTAAATTAAATTAAATTAAATTAAAATTATTAAAATCACATTATTTTAGACTATAAAATTTTTATAAGACACGGGAAAACTATCACTAACAAATAAAACTTAAATTAAACATCGAAAAATTAAAATCTGTCATAACAATAACAAAATACTAAACATTAAAAAATCGGATAGAGTTCGGGGGAGTGATATACCTCTTAAAAACGAAATTCTTGTTATCTGAAACTGCTACAGGATATTATTTAATGAAATATGGTGCATAGATGAAGTATTTTGGATTAAATTTATTAATTTATATCAGAATATAACAGTTTATAATTCCTATTGAATGCCGTTTTCTAAAAAGAGAGTTTTAAGCTTTAACAATTCTTATATATGGGCCAATTCTTTTCGAAAGTTTCTTTGTGTTAGAAGTTGTTTTGGATTCGGAAATACCAAATATGACATTCTTAATTGTTTCATCATATTACAACCAAACTAACATATATTTCTGGAAATTATCCTAAACCTTTCCATCAAATGATAAGATTATTGGCTGTTTTGCAGTCACTTGTGAAAGAAATTCTTTTCAGTATCAATATATTTTCAACATAATGTAGACCTTTTTCCATGTAGACAGGTTTCCTTTTTTGACAAAGTATAATATTAAAAACAGTGTGATAAGGAAGATTAAATTCTTAGGTTATTTTTAATGACACAAGTAAGTTCTAAGATATTAGTTTATAGAAATAATATTTTATTTTTGTAAACATCTGCATTGTAAGCAAATATATAGAACCTGATCATAGAAACATATACACAACTATAACATGATATCGTCAATATTTCTCCCCATTTCAAGAAAATTTTGGCTATGCTACTGATCTTAAGACCACAACAATATAAAAAAATCATAACCAATCGAAGTGTTCACAATTCATTGTTATGCTATGTAATTGCATTTCAGTATCGCATAGATATTTATGGCTCCACTCGGTCAAGTAATGCGTTGGTAACAGATTTTGCTGCAAATGCGGTCAACCACAAAAGCTCAGAGACCTTCGACTGTGTGAGTAACAGACAAACAAACATATGTACATATATATACTCTATAAATACACCAACCTCAGCAAATATTACAATAAAATTCAAATACAAATGTATAAAAAAAATTCTACTAAAAAACGTATAACCATTAAGTTTTTTTTACTATTTTCTCTCTAAAGGACGCAATAACATAAAAAAGTATAAAGTAGAACAAAAAGGAAGAAAAAATCACATCATCGTTGCAGCCAATACTGCCATTGGCATTAGCAACACCTTGATTTTTCTTTCATTTTCCATAATTCTATACGCAAACACTTTTGCAATCATACAAACACTTTTGCATTTTTCTTTTATACTTTTTACCCACCTGTTTTGAAAATGTTACGATATTCTTCTTAGATTCATTTATTGGATTGTTCATTTCATTTTCTATTTATCTTCTCTTCTTCTCGGTAACTTCAACTAAAGGGTTTTTAGTTTTGTATTTTTATGGTATTAACACTTACCGTTATTGCTGGGAATCAGCACTACTGGTGAGGAGAAAAATTAAATTTTTTTATTGAACTTCACAGCTGCTTTTGTATTGTAGTAATAATAAAGATTTTATGCTTTTCGATTTAGGTATTAATATTGATAAGAGGACATAAAAAAATATTTATAAGTTTTAGAAACACAAAAATTGTGTGTATTTAGATATTCAAAAATAAGAATTTATCAGTTGAGTTTAATATTTAAAATTGTTAAATTTTAAAAAAGATTTAGGATACAACTCATGATCACCAAGTTTATTTTTTATCATAAAATATTAACACATCAGACGTCATGGAGCAAATTATCAGACTATAAAAAATGTTGAATTATGTTATACTCAGATGTGTCAAATAAGAATGTCAAATCTTCAATACCCTCCACCACAAATGCGTATGATTTCAATACATTATGTATCATATATACACACATACACTCTTATATATGAAATAAATAATATACATAAAAGTCTTTCTTAAATATAACACAGGATCACTTAATGAGTCATAAAATAAGCAATATTTGAGCTACAACTTTTTTCTATTGAACCGGTTTTGATAATTTTTGAATGGATAATGAAGTATATATTACCTAATACTTGGATATTACTAATACTATAGCAAAATTTCATTCAGAATTTTACGAAATTTCATTGAGAATTTTATGAAAGCCTTTCGCTTGAACTAAGAGGTTTATATCTTTTAATATATTGAACTGGTTTTGCTGGTTCTTCTATAAACAAATACTCAGGACAAATTTTATTGAGCTCTGCCAATTTATTGTGGATGTGAGCGAGCCAAATACAGGCAGACGGACATAGCTAAATTGACACAGATTTTGATTTGATGCAAGGATATATATACATTATTGGGTTTGAGATGATTCATTCTGAGCTTAACATACGAAATGACAAATTAATATATATAAATATACAAGTGTTCACCACTTGTGGTGGTGAATTTTCTTCAGATTAAGATATAATAAATTCATTCTATTCCATTTTTGAGCATCACCATAACCCATGCTCGTGTACCGACCATTCAGGTTTTAGCAGAAAATATATTAATCAACAATAATTTTTATCTGTATGCCATAAGAAAGCATATATTTAAAGTTACATAGAGAGATAGATACTTAAAGATACTTTAACTAATGGATTTTTACGTGGTTATCTACGCAACATCATCATATTTCTTCTAAAAGAAAAATATCAAAATCAAAAAGAAGAAATTGACAAAGTATGTATCTATTGAATGGCTGGACATAATGATCCATTTCGGAGAATATCAATTTCACCTTTTAAATCCATGTTTTGTTGCATTAAAACCCAAGTAAAATGTATGAACTAAAGCGGCTTTGTGAAAAAGGAATTAAAACGTGTAAAAATCATCAGTATTTTCAAATTAATATGAGCTGAGCGGATTGATAACCGGTTTATATAGCTCACTCTACCTTGTGAGCATATCGAAATAAAAAATAGGTTAACTAATTTAGATAAATGTTGGAACATTTCCTATTTTCTTTGGACTGTAGTAAAGTGACAAAATATATGTATTTTAAGAATGAACATATTGTAAATTACCCCTAAGATATTTTTCTTCAAGATACCTACCAATTGCTATAAGAAATGAAGTTTCTGTATATTTATAGAATTTTGGTTACATAAAACTTTTTCGCAGAAGTAGTACTAGCGGTAAGATCCGAATACGTAAAAAATTATTTTAAAATAATGAAGAAAAACAATAACAAAAGTAATGTATGATTCAAAAACTGTTTTGGAATTTATGGTATATATCCTTCGTTATCAGTTTTTAAACAATCAAATTATACGTTTCCCAATTATTGAATTTTATCTACTTTTAAGTTCTTTATACCCTCCTTCACCACAAGTTTAGCTATATCTGACAGTCTCCAAGATATTGTTAGAGCTCAATGAAATTTGTCCTGAATATATTTTAATATGATAATATATAACAAACAATGGGGATGTCACAATGGACAATGAAATTCAAGGATTTATACTCTAGGTGCTGATAAGTTTATGATTTTGATGTAACAAAATGTTTGAAAAGGATACTGACAAGTGATATTCCTAAGTACTACAAACGAAATATTTGTGTTCCTTCAATTATCACAAATGTTAATGATTTTATATTAAGTTTTTCAGCCAAGAAGAAATTATATAAGATCTACAGTAATTGACAGAGCTCAATTAAATCTATCACAAATGTTGGCTATTATTCCATTAAGTTTATTATTTAAAACTGTCAAAATCGCTTCATTAAATAAATGTTGTAGACCGATATCTTTGACAACCTTTTAAAGCTGAAAAGTTTGAATATCGATTACGGCGTATTCAATTTTTATGAACTTTGACATGTGGATCTCGCCCCTAGTGAATAAACGTTACGCACTATAAAAATTTTTGATAATGAATGGCGGATAGTTTCCCGCTAAAATCGAATGCATATAAATAATACATAGATCTCTGTAAAATGACAACATATTGAAGATCGTAAAATTTGAAGAAAGGGCACGAGTAGAATCGCTTATATAATGTCCTAATAACAAAATATTAAAAACTAAGGTAATTATGGATGAGCCACAGAGAAGTGGTTCATATAGTATATATCTGAAATTGTTGGAAAATTAAATTTTGTAAAATTTCAAACATCTTAAAGAGCTTTGTTGGAATACACATGTGTTAAGCGACAGTTTTTAGAGAATTTTACGTTCATAAATAAATCGAAACCGATTGTAATTTTCCCTCATTTTGACTTTATTGTTTCTCAAATGTATTTTCTTGGAATTATACATCAAATATCACACGTAATTGTCAAAATATTATATATTTAATTTTTTCAATTATTTACATTTAGTCTTTTAAAGTCTAGTCTTTATAACAACTAAAATCTAGACTTTATTTAATTTATCTTCCTCCATACACTTATATATTTTTCATGTGCAAAAAAAAAAAAAAAAAAACAACTTACATGGTGCGAAAACAACATAAAACAAGACCAATATTGACAATGAAAATTATGCTTACAACAATGTTTTCACATGTGTGGTATTAAATTTATTTGTCAAATTCTTTTATTTTTTGCAAAAGTGCTACTTATGTATGAGTGCAAATGTTTGCAATGAGGCAATAAACCCATTAGACAGTTTATGTCTGCAACAAACATAAAAATGTAGCTAAATATACAGGCAATGGATACTTAAAAATGGACAAAATAAGTTTAATTTAATACATGTACGTATGAGTAATATTTTGCGTATGCCCGTCGACAAATATTAATCATACGCACATATGAACAATTTTAAAGAAACTGATATATAATTTCAAAAATATTCTATTTCATTTACAAAATAAAACATTCTGTGATGGAGTGAAATAAAAAATTCTTAACACTCATTTTACTCAAACTTTTAAACCTGGTTTTATTTGATCTTTCATTCGATCAAGTTACCTTCGTAAAACATGTATATTTTAATTCAAACAAATGAATATATTATTAATCTGATTAAAATGGGTGATCAGAAAAGAATCGTATTAAAATTATTAAATATTTCAAACAGAACCCCAATTCGGAGGCACAAAAAGTTTTTCAAGCATTCAATGGTGTATCGTAAAACTGTCTCTTATGTTAATAAAGAAATGTTCTACAAGTCAGAAATAGAAAGTATTTTTAAAAGTACTCCCAACATACCTTGAAGAAAAGCAGCCCAGTTTGGTACGAAAAGTTAAAGTACTGACATATTTTTCGCAACATTCTGGTCAAAAATTTTATGGTGCTGCTATTCAAAAGAATGTTGAAGCAAATTTTAAGACCTAACAGCACCCAAAGATATCCAAAAATTTTTTGAAGCTAGAAGTTTCAAAAATTTTGGCTACAAAGGGCTCTATAAATAACGAAATTTACTAATAGGAATGTTTATAGAATCCGCTTCTTTATTTTTGATCTGGCTTGGCATATTTAGCATGGTCCCTGCAAATAAGCTTTTGCATTGCTACAAGATAACTATTCATCACAGAGGTAGCAGTACAATGAAACATTCTCAATATTCTTATGAGGTTGAATTTCTTTGCTGCTGAAAGTATCCAAATGCTTAAAACATAAAGGTCTATACCGACATTAAATGCCCAACATTAAGGTGTGAGGTAAATTATGGACCAATCTCTATAGAATTTGATTTATATAACATATACACATAAGGACCCAAAAGCAGTTAAAGATTTATAATCTACCCACTTATTTTTGGCTTGGCTTGGCATCATGTCACTATGGTAAACAAGCCATTGAGTGATACAATAACAATAATGCTAAGATGTACATGTAAATTTGGATGTATTTTATATTTGTTTCTAATAAAAGTCTTCAAAAAGTAATTAACTCTTTTCCAGAGAGAGAGAGAGTGAGATAAAAGCATTTGAAATAAAAACTTTAATCTTTGTATTAGTAAAAAATCATTGATGATGTCAAGGAGACTTTCAATGTTTATTAAAGATTATATGGCTGTATGTAATGTAAGTATAACAATTAGTTTGTTCACTTTTCATTTTTTTTGTTTTCCATTGAGTTATATATCTGATTGGTAGTTGTTGCAAATATGTACATTGACAACAACAAAACATTAAATTTAATACCACAACAGTTCTGCACCAGCAGTGGTGACAACTTGATAAAACTAAAATATTTGTTAAATTCAATGTTGTGGTAAAACGTAAACATAAATATAAACATATTTATGTTATAAAATGGTAAGTTCGGAGAAACTAGATAGACGATTGCAATGTAATTCGAGACAATACATGGAAAGTATTGTTCAATCTATTCAGTTAATAAATGAAAGTAAGAGATAAGTTTTTTCAAGATCAAACAAATGAACATATTTTCTTTTATATCACTATTTATATATGAATTATAAAATTGTTAGTCTTAGTCTCATTTTGTCTCTCTGGAGTTTTTGATAAAAACATTACTTTTATACAGCAGCGTGTTTAATAGTCTTTAATACGTACAGATAAAATGATATTAATCCTATTTTAGATAAACTTTTCATACTATATTTTGAGTGGATTTAACAATATCCATCTATTGTTCAGTAAATGTTATCCGGCTGTAAACACTTTACAAGTCACGACTTAAGAGTTATATTAATGGATTAAGTGCATTTAAATTAAGCTCATATACAGATCCACTTCCAATGTTCAATTTAAACTGCATAAATCTCTATAAAATTATAGCATTGAGATAATATTTTGTATGCCCATTTCCGAAAATCGTCTTAAATGACATAAATCTGTAAGACTGATGGGCCATGATTTTTCATGCCACCGAAAATAACCGACTATTACACTTATAATTGTTATACGCTGTACTACAGGTGCTTCGAGTATAATGCATTTGTGCTGATTTTGAACGGGCTAAACATTATACTACCGCTACACAGAATTTTTCTTTCCGCTCAAAATCACTTTCTGACCCGATTTAAATATGTCCGTTTCATTGTCTATCAGTCCGTCGGCAGACAGTCTATAAAAACGGTGTGAACACTCTTCAGTTCGCACTATCACAGATATCTAATAAAAATAAAATTTTATACACATTTATTTATTGGCTCTAGAACTATGCGTATTGAAATCAGTAATGGCGGGTTCATTATTGAACTTAGTCCTATAAAAGTTTCCTTGAATTGCGGTTTTAAGATTTTATATAGCTTCCGAATAATCTCTCCCACAGAAAAATAATTGAAAGCGCATAAATCTCACTTAAATATTAGAATCTTAATAATGTACAGTTTTCTGTAGCAAAAATCAAAATACTAAATTATAGGAGAGTCGTGGTGTAGTAATCACATAGTCGCGAGTGGCAAAAATGTTGATGCCGTCAAAAATGATTAACAGCTCTTTTAGGCCACACGTATAAAAGCAGTTTATCTAAAATTGGTCACATATATTGAACTGTGGGTCAACTTAGTTGTATCCACACAGCAGTTTTAAATGAAAAACAAGTAATATTGCGTTTTGGTTCCGTTTAAGATATACCAATTTTAAGCATACGAAATATCAGTGCAATATTAACATTTTTTGAGACTTATGTACTTTAGTAATATTTTGGAAGCTACGGTCATTTATGGACCGATAATCTCGAAATCGATTTAAATAAAAGTAAAAAGAGAGAACTGTACTATTTTAGATGATTTTCGTATGTGGGGCTGTAGTAAACAATGGGCCCCTCCCCATTTTTTACGATTGTATGTAACTTAGGCATACAAAATACCATCGCAATACTAAAGTTTGTTTGAGTCTTATATACTTTAAAATTACCGTAGTCATTTTTGAACCGATCTTCTCGAAATTGATTGAAATACAAAATCATCCGACCCTACTCCGGAACACCATTTGAATGGAAGATTCCTGATATATTGGACCAAATATGTTTATTTTAAGAGACTTCGTCCTATACACAAAATAATAATTTCTTCAAAATTTTATCTGACTCTGAGTCAAACGGTATAATTAAAGGTGTATGTATCACTATTTTTTCTGTGTGTTAAAAAAAACACCAAAAACTTATTTAATAATTTTCGGTACGACTGTAAGAAATTTAACAAATCCTTCTTTAGGTTGATCCGTTCGGAAGTTACAAGTATATTTCCAATTATTTTTCCATTTAAAGCACTGTGTATATGTGTACACTGAAAAGTGAAATGAATTAAAAACCACCTTAACAACTTTCATCATTTTTTGGATGATTTTTGGACTTGAGATAAGAAAAGACAGACAATTTGAGGGGTATAAAAAACACGTCTAAAATATATAAAGTCTCATATGATTCATTCTTCCCTCATCTACAAAATCTTAAAAAAAAGATTTAATAATTGAATTTTTATCTTCTCCAGTCACAAGATAACGACTATATGCTGCAAACAAATAGTTTCTTTCAGTAGAATGACCACTTATTGATTTCAATTAACAAACATGTATATAAACAAATATGTATATATGTAATATTATGCATAAGCTAATGTTACATTTGTGTATATTTGATATTACATAGACATTGCCGTTTAGGATTTTAAATACTTATTAGAAATTGTGTGCTTTTGTTGCAAAGTTTATATTGTAAATTGTAACAAAGCAGCCAGTATAAATGTAAATTTTAAAGTACACATGGACATGTGCTACTGATTTGCTATGCATATATTACCATACATATAGGAAGCCAGTCGAAAAAATCGATTTAAGTTTTAAGGTCGTATTCTGCTTAGTGGATTTAAACTGGCTGCTTTTAATACGTAATCAATCTTAATAAATGATTTGAAAAGTAACTAGTTGACCTCCAGCTGTAGTTGTGGATAATTATATTGGTTTATTTTTTGATTAAACGCCAGTCCAAGAAGTCAAGCAACTTTGAATGGATTTTGGAATATGGAATGGCAGTTGAACAAAAGTCGAGTATCATATGGTTCTTGAGTTTGCAGCGTTACTGTGTCTGTCGTTAAGTTGTCAAATTCGAATTTCGATCTAAATAATCCTGCACTTACCTAAGTTTATTTTGTTTATATAGACGAATGAAGATTAAATAAATGGCATCTTATAGATTTCCCTCATTTCGAAATAATTATACGTGACACATTTAATTTCGCCAAAATTGACCTACACGGACTTATAACTTATCTTTGGTTACTAAGTCATATGAAAATTAATAGAACAGTAAAATTTGGTTCAGATAACAGTACATATGTCTGTACTAAAGACTGAGGTCGGTAAATTCTTGGTGAAAAGCCAAAAAATGAAAAGCATTTTCATAGTATTTTCATAAGAGTTCCCAACACATTCGGTATTTGGAAAACTATTTGGTAGGAAATGTTAAATCGAATGCAGATTAAAAACAAAGCCAAAGTAATCAAAAACAGAGCACTGAAATTGAAATTTAGTTAAAAAAAATAAAATTCTTGCTGAATAATGGATGAGAAAACGTATGTACTGACAAATTTTTCGCTACTTCCTGGTTAAAAATTTTATGTTTCTGATGCGGGGAGAAATGTTAAAATTTCAAAAGCGACCAAAATTTCCCAAAAACTTCTTGGTATGACAAGCAATATACAGTTGCGTCATAAAAAGGCAATCATTTGATGCAACGGGCACTATAAATACCAAACTTTACATCAAGGAATATAAAGGCAGCTTCCGTTCATGATGGAGATGGACTATTTGTTCGAGAAAGATGACAGCACTATACAAACGTTAATGGAAAAAGTTTTCGAAAAATCTCCAAAATTTCATCATTAGTGATTAGAACCTAAAAACCTTTTTATTTTTGTATGTAATTTCAATCAAATAAAAAATAGTTTGAAACTCTAAGTTAAGTGATTTCGTTTTTATGAATGTATGTTAAGATTTTTTTAATTTCACTCCTTAAGTGCATATTTGTAAAATGATTAAATTGAACACATCATATGCTTACTGATCATTTATTCATTTTGGTTATTAATTTTCCAAAATTATTACATTTTTAAATATTTGTTTAAATAACGTTTCGTCCTGCTTCCTTAAAAAAAACAAGATTCTAAACACATATTTACAAATACATTAAAAATATATATGAATATAAATTTTTACACTGTGTTTGTATGCATATTTGTTGAAGCATGTATTTGTTTGAATTCATGAAACTTGTTATTTGGGGTTTTATGGTTGTCACACCAATAGACTCCAGATCTCATTCACTTTTTACAATTAGTTTTTCAGTGTATGAGGCGTATGACAAAATATATAGAAAAAATAATAGACCAACATTTCTGAATGTTTTAAAAATTGTTCTCTTTGTTAGATTTTGTTTTCATATATATTTTTTTTCTCTCAAGCCTAACAACAATGTAAATGGTAAATATGTTTGTACATGTATGTGTAACATTTGTTATTGTTAGTAGTTTTTATCAATAATTAACATTTTGTTATCTGTTTTTATGCGTCTGTGCTTTCTTGTCTCCATACTAAAGCAAACTCAAATTATCCACGTATACAGTGAAAGCTTCCACTAGAGGATACTGTGTTTATCCGCCTTCGAGAAATGTCCTGAGAGTCTGCATGCTACTTGCAGCATGTGCAGTTTGCGAGTTTCTGCTGTTTTTTTTTTTTAATTGTCCCTTGAATTGTACAACAACAATTATCAACAAGATATATATTATAACAATTACAATGCACTTGTGTTTGTATATTTACACATATTGCCAGTGTCTGTGTTTATTAATTGTGCCATAAAAAGATTTCAAATTGTTCTCTTTTGCTCTGTAGTTGTAGCTTTTCTCCTTACATGATTTTTATACCCTTCACCACTACAAAAAGTAAAGGGAGTATATTAACTTTGCCATTCCGTTTGTTACGCTAAAAAGGAATTATCTCAACTCAAAATCTGAGCCAATGAAACTTTCAAAATCTGGCTCAATGAAATTTAATCTGAGATTTTCTTATAATCAAGAAAAGTTTCCTCTTTAAAGTTTGTAAAATCGGTTCAGTGTATTAAAAGATAAAGACCGATATCTGAGGCAACCTCTA
The DNA here is from genome assembly GCA_004302925.2 of Cochliomyia hominivorax. Classification (NCBI taxonomy): domain Eukaryota; kingdom Metazoa; phylum Arthropoda; class Insecta; order Diptera; family Calliphoridae; genus Cochliomyia; species Cochliomyia hominivorax. Next base: position 61,109,086 of record PYHX02000467.1, read on the forward strand.
AGTTTAAGCAAAAATCTGCCGTAAAATTGTCAATTGTAGTTCGTCAAATTAGAATGAAATTTTGTCGTTATACTAAACTATGTATATACATCTGTAAGTGTGTGTGTTGTATTTACTTTACTTGGTGCAGGGTATTAAAGATTCGGCATAGGCGAATATAGCATTCTTATTTGTTTATAGTTTTTAATTTTCTATAGAACTATTAGCTGAAAGCAAATTTTAATCTTCGAATTACAAAGTCTATTGAAAATATTTTGCATATATGAATACAACAAATGTTTTTATATACAAAACTTATGTAGAATATTTGAAAAGCTTAAAAACATTGATTTGTTTTTAAGTTCACCCCCCCCCCCTTTTAAAAATCCTTTAAAGATTTTAAATTGCAAACAATAGCAAAATATTCGAAAGGAATTGTAAAAATATTTTTCATTTCAGTCTTTTGTTTAATTGTCGAAAAGTTGTTGGAAGGGATAGGGAAAGTTATTATATATACATATGTACATATGAATTGCAATGAACATGTTAATGGGAAAGACCTTCTAGATTACATAAAAGAAATTTTAAGTATACAAAATAGGAAATTGTTTTCTATTCCATTTAGTTATTAACTTATTTCTGATCGAAACAGTAAAAACAAATTATTATGTGGTAAATCAGAGAAACATCGGAGTTAAAATTGACACACAGAATAAATGATTTCAATAAAAGTAAAGGGTTCTATAGTGATAAAAATTTAGGTATAAAATTTAATTTGATTTAAAATCAATTTATTCCAAAATTCATTTAGCCCTAAATATCGACTTTGACATTTATTAAATAATCTGAGTTTATTTATTATTAAATAATCTGAGTTTTCTTTTGATACAATGCTAAACTAAAAGAATCTGGGACGTTATTTTAACTAGCTCCCATTTAAAGTTCATCCCTGGAATATTAATTATTGTTCTAGCTGATTTTAATATAATAATCTTGACAAATCTCGGTTCACATTTCGACATAACTCCCATATAATGTCCCTTCTCGGATGACAGTTCTGAACTTATAAAACTAATAAATAAAAATAATTCTATTGAAATTTAATACAATTATTTTTCTAAATGTCTTTAATATATTTTTATAATTTGAGCAATATTGATTTATCTTTTACTGTAACTCAAATATAAGATTCCTTCCTGCAATATGGTCTTATGCTTAAAAAACCTTTTAATGTTGGCTACAAAAAGCTTTAAATTTACCACAATTATTTATCGAAATATTTAATATATATTATTAAAACGACAACTATCTGGCCACATTTTGCTACAGCCCCACTTTAAGGTTCTTTTCCAGAAAAGTGTTTTAAACTTATAATTGGAAATTCTAGGGCCATATTTGGTTATAGCTCCTTTATAATACCAATTCACGGAATAGGATTGTTGGCTTTAGAAATGCTTAAATATGGATAAATTCTGTTGAATGTCAGACTTTCATATATAAATGCTTTTAATATATGTAACTAATTTTAGCCATATTGAATTTCATATAAAAAATGTTTCTTTTGCATTATTTTACCCTCCACCACCACAAGTTTTGAAGAGGGAATATTAACTTTGTCAATTCGTGTGTAACTCCCATTTTATACAAATACACTTGCTTCAAATCAAAATCTGAGTCGAATTGCTACGTCCGTCTATCTACCCGTTTGTCCATTTTTCTGTCTATCTGTCTGTCTGTCTGTCTGCTGTTGTTAGCACTCTTACATCTTCAATTATTGAAAGAGCTCAAAAGATTTCGCGTGAGTAATTGTTATAGTCGTGAGAACTTTTTATATTAAACCATTAAAATTGGTTCAGTATATTTGAAGGCAAAGACCGATATGTGAGGCATCCTCTAAGTTCAAGCAGACAATTTTCTTAAAATAGTCAATTATAAAATTTTGCCATAATATTAGGCTGTAAATACATTCCAAAAATTATCACAATAGGAACATTAGAAAAAATATATATATAAATATATATATAATATTCTTAATCGGTAATGAAATTGGTTATATTTTTGGTTATATATTTTTTCGAGTCGGTTCATATTTCAGAGTTTTATAAACTATAAACCATATTCCAGGAAGGGGCCTTATATGGAGATTTGGTCAAATAATGAGCCCAAAACAACCTACTTTCTTTAAGTTAAAAATTATATAAAAATAAATATATATGGCAAATTTCAGAATATTATCAGAATATTATAGCCTTTTTCAATTGATGCCACCTTGATGATGATGAAGGTTATAATTAAATTTTTATATAAATACAGTTATTATTATTATTATTATTATTATTATTATTATTATTATTATTATTATTATTATTATTATTATTTTCTTTTTCAAACTTTTGAGGTAATGAGGTAAGATATCGGTCTATATTTGTTAAGAATGAACCGATATAATAGACTTTAAGTAAGAATCTGATTAGGACAATAAAAAACAATGTGACCAAATTTCATTGAATTCGGATAATTATTCTAGGCGTGAGTATATTTCAAACAGAAATACAGATGGACAAAAGGACATAGCTAGATTGATGTTGATTTTATGCAAGAAAATATATACTTTGTGATATCTGAGATAGTTTCTTCTTGGCCTCATACATGGAATGACAAAGTTAATATATCCTCATCACTACCTGTGGTGGTGGAGTATATAAGAATGTTTATATACACAAAGGTTTTTTGTCAATAAATGAATAAAAATTATTGACTTTTATTTACAATAACACATATTGCCGAAGAAATTAATGTGAATAGGATATTCAACACTTTAATTGTGTTGATTTTTTCAATGTCAATTATCGTTGAAAAAGTAACTAATCCTACCAATTAATTTCGATGAAAATATCATCGATGACGTACAAATTTTTTATCTAAATTAGTAAAATTGAAATTACCAGTGAATAATGATGATATAGTTTAAGTTAGGCAAAATCCGATTTAAAGCAAACAAAAATGTTAAAAAATCAAAGGATATCACGAGAGAATTTCAATAAGTCATATCTTAAAGGTTTTTTGTAAGTATGAACTTCGTATAAGTCATAAGCATTCCTATGTTTTGTACCGATAAACATTATCTTGATATAAAAAATTTATTTCGAAATTTTAACCTGTTCATAGAATGATTTGAAGAAAAATGTTTTTTTTACTATATGGGAAATTTCAAATCTTTGCGCTAATTTTTGTCTTTATCGAATATAATGGTTAAATATTTTCTATGTCAAATAGACTAATGAATAGCGACTTTAAATTTCAATTTGTTTATTTTTATAATTTTATTCAAAGTATGTGAAAATAAGCGAAGGGTAAAAAAATGTAAAGTCGGTCAAAAAATGTATGAGCGATCCTCGTATAATTTACTTTTTATTAATGCTTATGTGTGAAATAAATTATAATGATACCAATATCTATGTAAAATTTATACGTTTCAAAAGGATTTTTTCTGAGAATATGGCACTTAAAAGAAATTATGGACCGATAAAATGTATGAACGATCCTCGTATAATTTGCTATTTATTAATGCTTATGTGTGAAATTGATTATAATGATACCAATATCTATGTGAAATTTATATGTTTCAAAAGGATTTTTGAAACATATAAATAAGAACATATAAAAGAAATTATGGACCGACCCTTGTATAAGTTCGGATAGTTGGTTATATTTATATTAATTTATTTTGGCTTTTATTTAAATTTATTTATTTGATTTATTTATATTTATATCAATTATTACAATAAAAACGAGTTTATGAGTTTCAAAGTGATATTTGGAAGGGAGGTTGTGTGGGACCTATGAGAAATAATGGAACGATCCTCGTATAATTTAAAACATCGTTTAGGAATATCATAAGATTTATTTTCGTATATCTTGTAAAAATAATGTACTTGTGCTAAAATAATGTGTCAAATTTCATTGAAATATCTACAAAACTTCGAACTGTACAAATTTTAGATATAAAGCTAGCCAGACGGACACGGTTAAATACACTCAGAAAGTGATTATGGGTATAATAATAAAAATTGTTCCTATGTATAACGCACTTAATCAGTAACACAATTTTTCATATATAGGCTTTCTAACTTTTTCCTACTGAACAGATTTTAATCAACCTTTTAGTGCCACTCTGTGTGACATTTGATTGCAATGAATTATATGTATTTTAGTTGCACTTGATAAGTTTTGGAAATTTTTATCTGTCTCATTTAGAATTCGAATAATTTTTTCAAGAAAATTAGATAGACTTTTTATTAAACACGATTACGAAAAGATTAATTATATCTTATAAATACATAACTCTATGATTTGCGGTACGCATCAATCAATCTTTATTATTTTTAGTTCTTTTGTTATAAATAATGTACAAACATCTTGATTTTAAATATAATTTTAATGCAGAAAATAATCTCTTAAAAGTATGTGTGTTTGTGCCTTTTTTAATTCGCATAAAATAAAATAATTTAACTTGTTGTTGTTTAACAAATGAAAATCCTTTGGTTGACCACACAAATTTGTTATTTATAACCATTAGTTAGTAATTCATATTAAATTCAATAACATACCTTTTTTTCATTACATATTTGTAAGCTATTGGATATAAATGTGTATATACATATGTATGTGTATTAATACAGCAGATGCTTGGCAGCAACAAAATTGAATTAAAACACGTAAAAATGCTATATTCGAATGTGCCGAAACTTAAATACCCTCCACCAATAAAATTATTCAAAAAATGTCTGTATTTCGATTAGCCCATATTTAAAAACATTTTAGGCCTAAAACAATATTTCAGAAATTATAGGGAAGTAATTACCAAATATGGTCCGATAATTGCCAAACTCGATTTATATTTTAAAAACAGTTTAAAAACATAATTGTACTAAATTTCAATAAAATTGGAATAAATTTAAAACCCTTTTCTTAAGCGGGGACTTAAATGGGAATTATAGCAAAATATGACCAGATAGTCGTCAAATAATAAACTTATTTTTCAAATAGATTGAGTAATAATCGTGCAATTTTTCAACAGAATTGTTTCATGTTAAAAGGACTTATAAATAAAAGTTTTTTTTTCGGAAATGAACTATAAAAAAGTAAGACATATTCGAGACAAAAAAATAATCGAGGCGGTTTTTAATAAAACATATCGGTGAATAATTTTATAAACTCAAAACTGGTTCCGGAAAAGGGCCTTATATGAGAGCATTAGCAAAAAGTTGATTAATTAAAAATAATTTATGAAAGAGTCTTTTAATCGCAATAGTTATGAATATTTGCATCAAATTTCCATAGAATTGGGGTTTATTTAAGAGATTTATGAGTTCAAACTCGTTTTATGGCAGCTATTGCAAAATATGGGCCGATATTGGTCTTATTAATACTATATATTCAAGATAATCAGAAAATTAATTAAGCCAAATTTCAATAAGATTGATTCATATATAAGAGTTTTAGAAACTATAAACCATATTCCGGGAAAGGGCCTTATATGGGAGTTTGGTGAAATAATCAGCAAAATATTGATTGTTCCAGTTTATTATGTATAAAAATAAATATATATGGTGAATTTAAAAGGTGATAAAACACACAGACTTTGGGGTGTATCAAAAGTTTGCATATTTTAGCCTGTTGATCTGATTTGTATGGCTTTTTCTACAATAGAGAAGATGTGCTTCATAAATCTCTGTTAGAGTAAAATTGTTGCTTAAATCCAGTTACTTTTTGTTGGTAAATTTAGAAAAAGTTCTTTTTTCGAAATTTTTGACGTTGTCTCAGATATCGGTTTATAACCCTTTTATGAATGAACAGATATAGGTGTTTTGGACAATGACAAATATTCAGGCCAAATTTGATTGAATTCAGACATTTGTTTTAGGTGTGAGAATGTTTCCAAAAGACAGACAGACATAGCAATATCGGCTCAGAGTTTGATGAGGTGCAAAAATATACATACTTTAAGGAATATTAGATAATAACTTTTTGTTGTTACATACGGAATGACAAAGTTAATATAATCTCATCAGCACTTGTGTTGGTGGAGGGTATAATAAATATTTAGAGAAAATTATAAACCAACATATATGTATGTATACATAAATATTTATTTGATAATTTATATATTTGTATTCAATTATTATATTAAATTTAATACCTTAACCTAATCCACAGAAAAAAAGACACATACATATATGTATATATGAACATATTATGTGTATATAAACACAAATATGTATTTGTTATACAAATTGCTTTAGTATTTTGTTTTGTATTTATAAATATATACTATTATATTTTCAAATAATAATAAATTATTTTGACTTCATATAAAATAAAATAAAAAAACTTAAATTAAAATATCGATCTGAATATAAGACAGAAAGAAAATATTAGTTATAAAGTTATACACTGTAAAATATTTGAACAGATATAGAATTTTATATAATGAAATAATGCAAAAATAAGTAAATTTCTAATACACAGTGGTGAAGAATTTATATTTTATATCCTCCAAAAGTGGTAAAGTCATTCCGTTTGTTATATCAAGAAGGAAACATCTGTCTATTGTCGTGGTTGGCACGTTAATTTTTTGTTAATGGTCGCAGGTCAATGAAATTTTACAGTACTGTTTATTATCATCCTACGCAGATTCCTTACTTAAAACCATTAATTAAATTCAATCGTTTCATTACAAAAAAGTTATAGACCGATATCTGAGACTATCTCAAATCCTGAAAGTGATCTCTTCTAAATTTTTTAACAAAACTAATTTAATTTAAACGGAACTTATCCATAACATTCAGTTATATGTATTTCATCTTCGTAAGAAAAATCTTTAAAATCGTATCAAAGGATAAGCAGCAGGCAACATTTTAACAAACACCAATATCAATTTATAATGAAATTAGATTGAAATTCGGCACAATGTTAATCTAATTGATATATGTTATTGATTTGAGCAATCTCTTCTTTGGAAAATAGCTTTAAGCTTATATGTCTTTTTAATTTGACCGAAATCTGGTACCACATTTTTTAAATGTTTTTGAAATTTACACTTTTATCTAAATATTTATCTAAATATATGATACCAATATCGATGGGTAGTTTCACGAATATGTTACCATATTTGACTGTAATTTTAATAGAGACCCCTTTTCCAAAATCGGCTGCATATCTTGAACTGATGCAAATGGATAACTTGGAAAAAGAAATTGGTGGAGTGTATTAGGACTAATACAGCCCGTCTATCTATTGGAAACATTCTGACGCCTAGAATAATTATGCGAATTTATTGAAATTCGGCCACATTATTTATTGAACTAATCGGTTTTCTATTTTAACTTACTAAATTGATACATCAACAAAAAATTATAGACCGATATTAGATACAATCTCAAAATTTCGAAAAAAGGGTAATTGGTAATTGGATTTAAACATTAATATAACGATTTAAAACTCTTCTCGAAATATGGTTTATAGCTTATAAAACTCTTCAACATAAACAAATTCGATTGAAACTCGGCACAATAATTTTTCTAACTATATTTAATATTAATTTAAAAACCTCGGTCCATAGTTGAAACATATCCAAGAAAACAGCTTTCAGCCCATAAATCTCTAAATAAACCTAAATACTCGTAGACAGACTTATTTTTTCTAACTGTCCTAAATGTATGTTTTTAATCTGACCAATATCGGTTCACATTTTTCTATTGCTCCCATATAACGCCCCTTCCCGAAAAACTGGTTTTGAGTTAAAAAACTTAATTAAATAAAGACGAATTCCACTCAAATTCGGCACCTTGATTTTTGTAACTAATTTAAATACATATAACGCTCCTACACGGAAAACCGTTTTGAACCCATAAGCTCTTAAATATATCCCAATTTTGTTGAAATTCAACTCAGTTCTTTTTCTGAATGCATTAATTACACATTTATATTACTTTCTCTCAAAAATAGGTCCTATTATTCTACAGCTGCCATTCAATTCTCGTTATCGGAAAAAACTTTTAACTTGGAAATAATTTTATTGAAATTCGGCAAAATATTGCTCTAACTATATTAATATATGATCAATTTGATTAATATCGAGCCTATTTTGTTTTAGTTCCCATATAAGGCTCTCTCGCAAAAAAAACGTTCATTTTTAAAGAGTCTTTAATATATCAAACTAGTTTGTCCGTCATCTTCCCATGCGAATACCTATATCACGCGAGTTCATCTGCACAAAATCTTGAAAATTAATTCGGTGGACTTTACGTTTAGATATCATGCTACCAGAAACCATTTCCCATTTTAAAATTTTAAGTGCGAGCTATGAAAATGGAGAAGAGGAGGAAACTACCTCACTCCTCTTCTGTAAATACCCTATTTACGACTCTTGGGTCATTTCTCGAATGTAGCGAATCTTATTTCCACATCAAGAACTATGGACTGTTCTGAATGACTCTCCTTTATTAACAAAAAGATAGAATCTTAAGTGGTCTGCATTTCGCCTTACTATTTTTCTTTATTTTTCAGTCCTTCATAGTACTTTCTTTTATGCTCTATCAGCTTAAAATTAATATCATTTGCTATTTTTTTTTTTATTTATTTATTTATTTATTTATTTATTATTTTTTTTGCTTTTAATCTTTTATGTCTTTTCCCCCTAATCAAATACATCCCACATATTATCTGCAAAAAAATTAGAATTATTTACCCAATCTTAAACGCCCTTAATCTCTTACATTATGGAAAGATTTGTATTGGTTAAAAACTTATGTCCTGACTCCCAAAAAAGGCCTCTAGTGAATATTACTAGTGGTCTACTATTCTTGAAATTTCTATAAGTTTTAGAAAAGGGAAGAATTTCGATAAAAACAGTCACAATTAAAAACCTTTTAAGTCTAAAACCCTTTTCTGGAAAGTTTTCAAATTAGATTTATATATTAAACAGTTCAAAAAAATTGTTCCAAATTTAAGATCATTACAAATCTTTTTCGGAAAGAGAATGAGAGCTTTAGCAAAATATGGACAGACAGTAGTTGTACCAAATTTCGACAGAAATGGTTTTTATTTAAAAAAACTCTATTTATGGAAATAAATTATTTTACGGAATTGAAATAGAATTGATTATTATTTAAGAGTTTCATAATCTTAAACCCTATTCCGGGAAAGATCCTTACACGGAAGCTTAAATCTGAATCCTAAAATCTTAATCATTACATCAAAATAAATATATTTTGTAAATTTTGAGAAATCTTACCTTAAAATGATATTCAAGGGTATTTAAGATTTTGGAAATTGATTTTATATATATCTCCAATAGTCCTTCAGATACTTAATAATAAATTCAATTGCACATTTGCTTTCGATAATAAAGAATCACGACAACTTGCTTGCAACATTTCAAGTTTAGTCTTCAACTTTTTGCTATCGCTTTCTTTAAAAAAATACTCAGGCAACATTTTTTTGGCAAATATTTATTATTAAAATTTACAAAATCATTTAATAACTAAAACTAAATATAATTACTTACATAACCTTACTAACTAAATCGTAAGTATAAAAGCTGGATTTAGAATTAATTTTTGTTTTTATTTTTATTGGGCAGACATTACTTAGAAATTATAATAAAACCATACAAATTCATATTTTGTTTCGTACTCGAATTGTTTTAAGAAAATTTATGTTCTAAATATTTAGTAATTTTATTTTATTTACCTTACAAGTATTTTTAATAATAAATATATATTTATTTTAAATAATACAAGTATTGCAAAAGAAAATTTAAAAGAAAGCAAGTAAAAATGTTATAGTCGGCCAAGAGCGACTATGTAATACCCTACACCACAATGTTTTTTATTAATGGTGATTACGAAAAAGTTATGCATGAGGGTCGTGCATAATTATTAATATTAAATTTATTCTTAAGCATGCAGTAGATTATTGTGAAACTAACATTTAAGAGAAATTTAAGCTTTTAAACTTAATTTTTGAGGGGGGTTAAATGGAAGATATACGCTTTTCACATATTTTGTATATCAATTTCTGGTAATATTTGTCATGATTTTTACAATTATTATAAGGACTTGTATGGGACCTATGAGAAGCAATAGTCCGAACCTTGCAAAATTTGGCACATCGATTTAGAATAATTTAGAAGTTATTTATGCTAATTTATATTTGGGACTTTTATGAGCTTAAAACCTTATTAAAACATTTGTACGAGAGGTACGTGGAATACTGGACCGACCATAGCTCATTTCAATAGACTTTTTCTTGGGCTTAAATACTACGTATCAAATTTCATCAAGATATCTCAAAGATTGCGACTTATTTGGACACTCAGTCGAACGGACAGACGGACGGCGAACAGACAGACAGACGAACAGACAGCCGGACGAACGGACACCAAAAAGTGAATGTAAGTGGAACAGTATACTTAAAGGTGGTTATAACACCATTTATTCTGTATGTTATAAATATCAGCACAAACGCATAATTGCCCAACCACCTGCAGTAGTGTAGAGTATAAAAAATTGAATATTTTTAGCAAAAATTAAAAAAAACATTTATATAGATGAGTATATAATAAAAAGAAAAAATCTAAAAGTTTTACATAAATAATATCAAATTTATATTAGGGTTTCTTTTCATATACAATTTTTAATATATTAAAAAAATTGTTTATTTTATATTTAAATAAAAAACTTATTATTATTTATTTTATAGTTTATACAACAGGTAGGTATAATTCATTTTTATATTTATTATTGAACAATTTAAATTAATTAACTTTTATTTCTTGTATTTTTTGCCAATTCGATTTTTATTTGAAATTTATAGTCCTGGTCGAGAAAAAGATAAAATTTGTTTATAGAATTTATTGATGCTGGAACATGAATGTTTGTAAATTTTTTCCTTTCGAAGACAAATATATTTCAGTCTTTTTTTGCTATAAATATTTTTGTTGGTAATCTGTTCCTCCTCTATTGTAGCATTTTTAAATAAATACATATATTTGTTGAAATTTTGTGAAACTAGTTGTTTTGTTTGTAAAAGATATTGATGACTATTTTTGCGTCCACTAATAGCCCAATTTTTTCAAAGCTTTTAGATCAACATCTCCATAGTAATCCTCGCTATAAATTGATTACGATGAAAAAAGAAAATAAAAATTATTTAGAATTTGTTAAAAAATTGCAAAATGTTTCAATATATATTTTTTATGGTTTCTTGTTTACACCAAAGAGAGGACACATGTATAATGTATTTCAATATATATATATATATATATATATATATATATATATATATATATATATATATATATATATATATATATATATATATATATATATATATATATATATATATATATATATATATATATATATATATATATATATATTATAATATATCTTTTCCATCTATATATAAAAGGAATCTGTATTTGATTACTATAGGACAGGGGTGGATAATCCCCCCTCCTTAAAAACAAAATTTTATTATCAAATATTTAAAGAAGTTCTCCAATTTCATTCTCAAAGATCTATTTTACTAAACAAAATGTATGAGATAAAAGACCAGGGAAAGGGGTATTTCTCACATAAAGCTAATTTTGATTATTGGATATCTAAAAAACTATTGAAGTGGGAGTATTAAGTTTTTATCTCAAATGTACATTACAAAATTCTGGATAGGACCAAGGGGAGGGAAAGCCCCTATACAAAGCAAACTTTAATTATCGAACATCTAAAGAACTGCTGAAGTGGGGGTATTAAAATTTCATCCCCAATGAACATTTTTATTTGAAAAAAATAATGAGGAAATAGGATCAGGGGGGAGGTATCCCAAAAAAAAAAAAAAAAAAAAAAACAGAAAATATTATTTATCTTAAGAACATAAATATTATTTATTTTAACTTCATATAACATCCAAAGTGCTATTGAAGTAAGAATGTTCATGTCCATGGTGGTGTTTAAACAATTTTGTATCTTGAATTCATAAATTTACACCCCAATAATTTTCTGTAGATACAAAACACGAGAGCCAATCTATATATGCCAAGAACTAAAGTTTCCATTTATGTCACTTTCCGATGACACGGTTTTATTAGGTGCAATCCCGTTGCATGTCTTTTTGATACACGTCGTGTTTGTGAAATCCTTTTCGAGTTTAAAGACTTAGAAGAACTTTTGTGCTGCAAAGCGTACCGGGGAAAACAAGTTCAAAATATAATGAAGTGGATGTTGTAATATCATTCAGGACTATTGAGAAAAAACAACATGTCAAAATACTTGATCATTCCTACATTTATCATGTGTTAGGGTGCATTTCTCTAGAAACCTTCGAAAATAATATTGTACACTGTTTCATATTGCACTTTACTTTAAGATTCTGTACAACCGAATAAGGTGTGTGTTGACAAATAAGAAGTGATTTGATGTTTCTAAAGCCAAAAATAATAAGTATTTTTAGAAGCGCCACCAAAATATTTAGGAGCCAAAATCAGTCAATAACAATATGTATGTTAGGAATTTTTCAATTTTACTTCTTACACTATTATTACCCTTTTGTGTCTCGTTACGTTTGCTTAATTGATCTTATTACTTCGATATATTTATATTTCACACTACTGAAATAATTATATAAGATAATTATTAGCATACTTCAGGGGTTTTATTATTTTATGATTAATGTTGTTGGTGATATTGCCACATTAACAAAAGAACTTAAACTAATTTTACAAACACGGATTTCGTTATTTAACAAAAAAATTAATTAGTCTTTTAGGAGAAAATTATATTACAGATAAAAAACACCTTGGTTATAAGGCTTTTTCTTAAAATAGCTACAATGGGCTACAGTGGGCCAAATAAATAATAACAACAGTTTTTCCGATTTGCTGTTGTGCTCTTCCTAATCAATTAAGAAAAATACCTTTAAAATAACTACGTGAAATTTCTCTAAAATATTAGTGAACTTTTTTTTGACAGATATGTTTCAAATTCGGGGATAGATATGACCAGTCCAAGTTTACAAATTTTACCTACGTTGACGGTAACATCATTTATCGGAATAAATTGTGGAAAGATGGAAAGAAATTCATATTATCTATTGGACCTTGATCCAGATATAGACCGATATTTGAGGCAACCTTCAAATTTTAGCGAAGATCTTTCGTAAAATTGTCATAATATTGTCATTGCAATAATATTAAGTTCTACGTAGTTCATTCCAAAAGTTACCAAAATATGTTCACTGGAAAAAAAGTTATAGCAAAAATATAAATAATTTTTTGACTCATTAGGTGTTCCTGTGTTATATTTGAGAAAAACTTGTTTGTATTGTGTACGTCTGTGAGTTTATGTGTGCTTGTGTATGTACGAAACATAAAGTGTTTACTCCACACGCATTTGTGGTGGAGGGTATTGAAGATTGGGCATAGCCGAATTAAGTACTGTTACTTGTTTATATATTGATACTACTATATTTTCGAACGCAACTGTATATATAAATATATGCATGTATATAAAAACATATATCCATATTGTGTCATAATGCATTTTATTCATTGTTAAATTTAATTCACTTTATTTTGTTGTGGTAAGAACAGACAAATTTAATTTTAACTTTCAATTAGTCCGTTCTTTGTTTCTTTTCTTTCTTTCTTAAAAAAGAACAAAAAATATATTAGAAAATTCACTTTTTATTGTATTTCTTTGTGGAATGTTACGTAAAAAAGAAAAAACACTAATTGAGTTATCAGAAGAAAGCCATAACTGACATTTTTAATATTAAAACATTTTCAGCATAAAATCTAGAAAGAAGCCTTATTGACATTTCAATGTGGACCAATGGTAGACAAATTCACAATGATAAATTAGCAAATATTGGTGTCAATCAAATATTAACAGGATGGGTTCATAGTCGCATTTTTTTAAACTAGATGAACTTGCCAACATGTGGAAAACGTCTTAAGTAGGGTACTGAGAAATATCTTTAAAAATTATTATGTAATTCCAAAGTTGTTTTTTAAAAAATAGTTTTAGAACTACTATGTTTTGTTTATATATTTAGAGATTTTTGCACTTAATTTTTTATACTTTATCAATTTTCCATTGCCAGTAACATTAGGATACAAAAATAACATTATTTTAAAATGTTTATATATCATTTCCAAAAATGTAATTCGCTTTTAATTCACATGAGACCTAATTTTAATAAAATCGTAAAATGTTGTGACTGCAATTCATATGCTGAATATTTACACCCTAAACCACCATTGGTGGTGGGGGTATTATGCGTTTTTGCAGATGTTTGTAACGGGCAGAAAAAATACTACTTTTAAGTAAACCGTTCGACTCAGAATCACTATCTAAGTCTACTAAAACATGTTCGTCCGTCTGTCCGGCAAAGTAGAGATCGCAGTTTTGAAAATTTCTTAATGAAATTTGGCGGATTTTTACTTTGTTTTTCTTATAACTTTTACATGTTTTATTCAAATTTGCCACAGATATTATGACACATTTGACGACCTAAACAATTAAATTTTAAAAATTCATATTTCAGATAAAAAGCTAAAAATAGAAACTGAGTATAAACAATAAAATGTTATAAAATTGTGTCCTGTTGGCTGTTAATAACGTTTGCATGTTCAGTTTAAAAGTTTAAAATTCGAACAATTCGTTTTCAGGGGGTTTTATTTTGATAATATTTTATTAAAATTTGGTATTTTTAAACAGTATTTAATAAATGATTGGGGCATATAAATTATCGAATAATTCTTCGTTATAAAGCTACTACGCTTAAAAAGGTTTTAATAATGGGCCAATTCTGTCGAAATTCCGACATTTATTTAGTTGTTTAAAATATATGAAACTAATTTTATGGATATTGCAATATCCTCAACTCATACTATTTTTTGCATAATATTAATGGTGGAGGGTATTTAAGATTCTTATTTGTTTTACATAATTTTAGTAAATTTTTAGTCATTTAAAAAATTGTTGGCCATTATTAAACACTATTTCACCAATTTTTAGCCACTAATGTTGCATAAAAATTGGCAGCACTGATAGCATGTGCATTACAACTCAATATCATTATATCTGCTCAAAGATTCTGTCTATTATAAGTTTAAAAACGTTTTGTTGAACTATTTATATATTTCCCTAGAAACAGCCAAAACCCTTAATATATTTAATTTTTTTAATGTAGAGGGAATCAAATTTTCTTCCTATTGCTTATTGTCCAGATCTAATCCGGACATCAAATTAAACAATCTTTTAGGAAGTAAAAAATAAAAGAAAAATAATAAAATTTCGTACAATTTTGAGAGTCTGTCAAATTTTATGATTTAATCTATTTTTTGCGATACCATCCCAACAAATACCTTCACATACATTCATAAAAGTATTTGAAAGTTATAATATTTATTTCTTTATACACCTGCATCTATTGTTTTAATTTTTAATGTAAACAATTTACCTGGTGTTATTATATTTGTATGTTCATATGTGTGTATGTAAAAGTACATGTATGTTGTATTGTGTTGATGTACTTGTGGTTATAAGTTGTCAGACTGTTGTATTCTAAGCTTATTTGTTATATAAACTAAATTAATGTTTTTTTATACTTTTTTATTTGTTCTAATTTTATTTTATTACTTTTTTACATACAGAAATGGTCAGAAAAATAGGGTCAAAATTATTTTCTTCAAACTAAAATCCAAAAAAAAGCTCTTTAACGTAAGTAAGAAGAGAATATGGGGAATATAAATCCATGTTATGTCTATTTCAGGAATGTTGGTTTCATGGAATCTATATCCTTTATAACTCTTAAATCGATATATTACCAAATTTATCCATATGTATACTACTATCCAAAATTGAAAATATTGAAAAAAACAAGTAAGAGTGTATAGTTGATCAAATCCGACCATCCAATACCCTTCAGCACATCCTTGGTTACAGAAAGGACTCTCATATAATTAAATTTTCTGATTTATTCATAAGTGTGTAGTACATTATTGTGACTCTGAGATTTGTGTTAAATTTATGCGTTTTAATTTTCTGGGGAGGCTTGTGGGCTATATGCTTTGTGGGCTACACCCCAATTTTGCCCCTTAATGTGATATTTGAAAGGGGGTTTGTATGGGACCCATGAGAAATAATTGACCAACCCTCTCATATTTTGCAACATCGGTATAGAATATTATAAGACCTACTGGTGCCAGATTTAATTTAAATATTTTTGTATTTAGGTTTTTATGACCTTTAATAGGCTTCATAATATGTACCAAATTCCATTGAAATATTTCAAAAATTGCGACCTGTAGACTGTTCACAACGTTTACACGGACAGCCGGACAGACAGAAGACAGAAAAAATACTTATTTTACTTCCCTTTCAGATAAGAGTAAAAAAAGAGAATTATTTTTTAATTCGCTCAAAATACGAAATCGTTAAAAAAGAAAAAAAATCAAAAAAATGTGCTTGTACATACGAAAACACATAAACAAATTTCTAGTCCAATATGCATAAGGACATTTCGAACACGAGACAATGTACTGTATTGTTGTAATGTAATTTTTTTAATAAATTTATATTATAGAATATTCGCTCTAATCGCGTAAGAAAAAAAGGATACAAATAAGTTTGACCCTATTTTTTGGCCAAAACTGTATATATATTTTGTTTTTGCTTAGTAATCTTATTATATACTTTTTTTTAATGTTTTATATTATTAAATGTACTTAAGTTTGTTTCATTTTCTTTTCTACTTATTTTATTGTTGTTGCTTGATTATTCTTATTTTACGATTTTTCTAAATAAACACATATGTATGTGTATGTGCATAAATAAGCAATGTTTGTGTAAATGTAATTATTCCTTTTTTATTTTATTTCTAAAGTCAGTGTTTTGTTGCGCTTATCGTCATTAAAATTAATTAAAGTCAAAAAAGCAAAAAAATAATAATAAGAAGAAGGAAAAGAAACCAAAAAAAACGCAAAGGAGGAAAGAAAAGGATTATATTTGTGGCTTAAATACAAAAATGAGGGAATAAAACAATAACTAAAACATGTGATAAATCTCTATTCGGTCATGGAGAATCTTAAATACCTTTTAAAGTGATAACGTTCATTTATAAATGCAGTATTTTTCGAAATCAAATCAACTTTCCCCTGTATGTTCTCATTAAATTAATGAATGAAAAATGAATTCGGCTGTACCGAATCATAAATGCATATCCATCACTTACATTGTGGAAAAATTAGCATTTTCGTTAATCAGTTTAAACGCCGATTTCGGAAAAGACCCCTATATGTCCGCAAATAACCGTAGACTCAAAAATTATACCTGTTTTTAAAACCACTTCAACGCTTATACAAGAAATTCATGTCACAAAAATGCAAAAAATATATATATAATCATGATATTTTTCACAAAAAGAATGAAAGTATTTGCAATCTGTATAAAAGAAAATTTAATTTACAGATCTGATCTTTTTGTAAAATTTTAAATTTTCCATTATAATTTTAATAAAAAAATTTTAAGAACTGACTAAATAAGTTAATAATATATAAACCTTTTTTTCTGAAAATAAAATTAAATATTTTGATTTCTAAAATACATTAATTCACATTTTTTCTTCAACATACTTTATACTAATGCATCTTTTCTTACACTCTTACATGCTTTTATACTAAAACATTGAACGAATATTTGCAACAAAATCGGAACTGTTCGCACGTTTTGCAGCGAAAATTATTTAATAACAATTCTCAAAAATTTCGTATTTGGCTGCGTAATAATCAGGTTTCAAAAAAGCATCAATTGTGTATCTGCGCATGCGTTAGCAATTACATTATAAACATTTATAAACATATTCTTGTTTATAAACATTTGAGTCGCTTATACTTGATGTATTTAAAAAATAAACGGTTTCTAACTTTTGCTTGTAAGGTTCTTTTAAAATTTAGGATACAAAATTTCTTATTTATATTAAAGCTAAAAATACATGTGATAATTTCGTTTTTAACGAATAATGTGTTAAGAAAATTATGTTTTCGTTCATTATAAATATAAAAAATTTTATGTGTACTTATATTAAACATGTTGCCTCGTTTTACTTGATGTATTAAAAAACCGGTTTTTTGCTGATGTTTGTAATGTTCTTTATGAAATGTTGGAAGCAAATATTAAATTCTTATTTATATTAAAGTATTGAACGTATATATGAAAATATTTATTTGACGAATTTTCACATCGCAAATTTTCGTTCAATATGTCGTATAAATAGTAAAAAGTTTTTATTGTTTAAATAAAACAAATATTTTTCAAAAAACATGCATGTTACCGTTGGTACGACTTTCGCAAATTGTTTTTCAACTGCTTGTGACTTTTGTGTACTTGCCCTTTGTCCCTTTATAATAATTGTGATTTTCGGCAAAAGCTTCACGAAATTTCATTAATTTGGCTAAAAAAGAACATTTTATATAAATTTTGGATGAAAAAAAAAATTAAAAACGATACTTTTACGATCGTAATGGAAATCAAAATAGTGATAATTAAAAAAAAACATTGTTGGTACTTATAATTTAACATGTTGCCTCGTTTTACTTGATGTATTAAAAAAACCGGTTTATATTGCTGATGTTTGTAATGTTCTTTATGAAATGTTGGAATGCAAATATTAAATTCTTATTTATATTAAAGTATTGAACGTATATATGAAAATATTCGTATTTGACGAAAACATGTTTCACATCGCAAATTTTCGTTCAATAGTGTCGTATAAATAGTAATGGAAAGTTTTTATGTGTTTAAATAAAAACAAATATTTTTAAGCGAAACATGCAGTGTTACCGTTGGTACGACTTTAGACGCAAATTGCGACTTTTTCAACTGCTTGTGACTTTTTGTGTACTTTTCCCTTTGTCCCTTTATAATAATTGTGATTTTCGGCATAAAGCTTCACGAAATTTCATTAATTTGGCTAAAAAAGAACATTTTATATAAATTTTGGATGAAAAAAAATTAAATTAAAACGATACTTTTACGAAATCGTAATGGAAATCAAAATAGTGATAAATTAAAAAAAACCTAATTGTTGGTTAATATTCAAGATTTTTTTGAACATGAAACGGAAATAGTGCAAAATCATAATTTAAAACTGTTTCGAAAATGTTAAACTTTTGGTGAATTAAACTTATTGCGACTTTTGTTCCGTAAATCACTTTTTAAATGCGACTTTATTTTCCAAAATCCTTTTTTTGTGCGACTTTTCCAAAAATCTCAACGGTAACGCTGGTAACATGTTTTAATAGAAGTTAAAAGAAAAATACTATATTTCGATTTAATAAAAATGCAAAAACTTTAATAGCCGGCAACCCGCCAAATTTTAGGTACATTCATTCAAAATTCACTTGGCATATATATTTTTAAAAACTTGTTATGTGAAATCTAAAATCATAGAATTATAAATAATTTAAAAATTTTTTCATGAAGCTAATGTGAAAGTTTATGACTATTAATCACAAATTTGAATATGAATTATTTAGTCTATAACAAATAAACTATATAATATTGTTATTCAATATTTTAAAACTACATTTGTATACTTTCTTCTATGAATAAAATAAATTCTTCAATTCACTGTTCTTCCTGAAGTGTTCTTTAAAACATTTTTTCTTCCCCAACATTTCTACTTGCTTTTACACTAAAATATTGAAAATTATTCGTTCAATACATTCATATTAATAAAAATGTACTTCTATTCACGCTTGTCTGCGTATTAAAGGCATCTCTTTGTATTGTATAACTGCGCATGCGTCAACAATTAGAAAAACATTCGTTACACTTGATGTATTTAAAAAACTACCAAAACCGGTTTTGCTGTTCATGCTCGTAATGTTCCTTAACATATATTAGTTTAAGTAGTAAAATTCGTATTTATATAAAAGTTTTGAAGGTATATGTGAAAGTATACGTATTTAAAGAAAATGTGTTTACAGATTCGTGAATTTTTGTTCAATAGTTTCATATAAATAGTAAATCAAAAAAGTGTTTGTTTTTATATCGAAAATAACATTCTTAAGGGAAACATAAGGAGAGGGCGAAAGAAAGGAATGAAGGAAAATATTATGTTTTTAAATAATATATGATAATCAATTCTAAAATTTAACGAATGGGTACCAAATATTTAAAAATATTTAATTTGGTACAAATTAATTGTTTGCTGAGATCAAAATTTCCACAGATTTTTAAAACTGTTATTTCCCGAAGCCCTTGTGAAAACCAAACATTTTTCATTTTTTTATTAAAATTCTTAATTTTTATAATTAAACCTTTTTGAAAGTAAATAAATTATTTCACTTATTTAACAAATATAGGAATAGGAATTGATGCCTAAATCCCTATATCGGGAATGGGAGCTAAAATCGAAAATGGACCAATACTCATCAAAATAATTTAAATATAAATAAATTGACCAAATTTTAATAAAATAGATCATATATAAAAGTTAAATAAGCTAAAACTTCTTTTTGAGAAGTGGCATTATATGGGGAAAAAAGGTACATGTATTAAAGGTACTCGAAATGGAATTTCAAAAAAATATAATATATAGGAATTTTTCCGAAAAGGAATATGTAACAAATGAATGTGAAAAATTTCGGAAAAACTATTTTAAAAACTACCATATATACATAGATGTATCAAAATTTTACATGTGGAAGCCTATAATTTTCTTACCGAGATCAATGATTTTCAGAAGGATGTTGAAACACATATAGTAATTTTGCTAAAATCCAATTACTTTTTATTATAAATTTTTAAGGTTGTCTCAGGTATAGGTATATACATTTTATGTGATTGGACCGGTATTGACATGAATTTAAGTAGAGAACTGAAGAGTACTTCAATAGACATTCAGGTCAGATTTCATTAAAATCGGATAATTGCCGTGAACGTGATAATGACGGACGGACATAAATAAATCAAATCTGATTTTGATTTAATGCAAAAATATACTTTACGTGATCTAAGATGATTATTTGTTAATGTTACAAATACAATGGTAAACATAAGACGTAATTGGAAGCATATTGGAAATGAGCTAGAAATTTTTGCGAATAGTAAAGGCTAATGCTGACGAAGAAAGTTCCAGGAAATAATGATGCAAAATTTTAAAAACGAATAATCTAGTATAAAAATTTTGTGGGATAAATTACTGATATGGGTTCTAGGGATTGCACTTGCCTTTCTTTCGAACATACCTGAAACTATAATCTTCCATTATGACAACAACGTCAAGATGAGAAGCAGAAAAAATACTATTTAAAAAAAACTTGAATGGGGAATTTTGGCTCAGCCGCCTTATGGCTCTGATGCAGAATTTCCTTACTGGAAACACATATCATCACTAGAGACCCCTTTATCTAACTCACCGTTATACTTCTAAATTTAAAATCTAACGAATATCACTAAAGCGAATTTTGAATAATCTTGCAATAAAAGTCAATTCCAAAATCGATTGATTCTTTAAGACAACAGGATTTCTTTCTTGTCATAACTGTTTATTTTAAACCGGATTATTTTTTTCTATTTTTTTCTGAATTGAAAAATAACAATCTGCATTGAGTAGAAACTAATAATCTGTGTAAATTTCATTGCACAGATTATTTTCATTAAAATTGTGCTTTCGCTTCTTATCGATTTCATAATGTGAATTAAATTTATAGGGTCACACTCACTATACCAAACCTAAAATACCGTCATTCTTTACTTATAACAATGGAGGGTTAAAACATATTATAAGGTTATACATATTTTAGGTTAGTTTTGTGTGTATGTGTATTTCGTTTTTGCGTGATGTTTATTTTGTTGGTAAGGATTTAAACCAACAGCATCTTGTTACTCATTTCCCCTAACAATTCTGTCATAATATATAAATATGTATATAAACTTAAGTATTATCTTCATAACTAAAGTATATTTGTATTGTTAGTGTATGTGTTTGCAATGTGCGTGTATGGTATTAGGTATTTATGTAGTGGTTAGTTAAGGATATCATTTCTAGAACACGATACGTATTTCTTGTAGCATTTTCCAGTACGTTAGTATTAAGAGATTCAACTAACACATAAATATATAAATTTATATTAATCACTTTTATTTGTATTTAGTTTATGAAGTTAAATATTATATTTATATTTAACCTCTCGTTTTGTTGTTATATTCATAGAAGGATAAATGTCATTATTTGAAAACAGAAACCAATTTGTTAATTGGTTCTTTAGTAAAAAATACATGTTTGTTAAGATGTGAGATTGAAAAATTCTTAACATACATATATGTCATTAAAACGAAACCACTACACTCAAAACTTTAATTTTCTTATTTAATTGAAGTTATCTATCCACTGGCCTTAGCTCTGTGAAGTTTGGAGGATATGCCTCTTTTTGTACAAATACCTCATAAGTATTTTGTACCCCTCAAAGCTTTTTCTACTATAGTAGCAAGATGCCAAGTAAGTGAAAAAATAAATGTATATATTATGAGGTCTTATAAATGGAAGCAGCCTTCTTTGTAAATATTCACCAATTTAAATTTCAGTATTTATATATCTCATTGTAAAAAAGATTGCCTGCATTTGTTGCAACTGCATATTGCGTACCATACCAATTTTTATGCTTCCAAAACTTTTCTTCAACTTTGCTCCGAGAAGCGTTATTGTTGAGATTTTTCGAAAAGTCGCACAAAAAGGGCATTTCCGAAAATAAAGTCGCATCTTAAAGATGATTTGCGTGACAAAAGTCGCCATAGATTTAATAGGTTTTAAATTATGAATTTGCACTCTTTCCCATTTAATGTTGAAATAATCTGAAATATAAACCGAAAATTAGGTTTTCTCAAATTTATCACCATTTCAATTTCCATTATGATTTCGCAGAAGTATCGTTTATTAATTTCAATGATTCTTTCGTTCTAAATTCTTATTTTTTCATCCATAATTTATATAAAATGTATTGATATGTCTTTTTTAAGCTAAGAGGACAAAAAAAAACATTTAAAAAAGTACACAAACAGTTGAAAAAATCACAATTTGCGACTAAATTCGCATCAACGGTAGCACTGGCACTGAGCATCAGAGAAAAAAATGTTTTGACCAGAAAGTTGAGGTAAATCTGCCGCAACATACTATTTTTCATCCATTATGCAGTTGAAATCTTTTTTAAACTAAATTTTATTAGCGTTTCTATCAAGAACTTTTTGAAACTTATTATTTTTTAACCAAATAGTCCGAGCTCAGAGCTAATCGGTCTTGGTGCTCTTTAAAAAAGTTTTTTTTTTGGTTTTAGAAACATGACGTAGAACATCCTCTCTAGCCAAAAGATTTTCTATTAACGGACAAGTTCTCCTGGTACATTGTAAACAGTTTGATGGCAGACCTTTCAATATTCGCCCAACTTTTTGTAGGACCAAGTTGAGTTTTGTTGAAATCATTAAATAATATTTTACAAATGTACCTTGTTGAAGCAAAAAAAAATGTTTTAATGAAAAACGTGTGCTTAGAAATTCTCGATCTCACTCCTTCAATGTTTTTAATTTTATTGGGCTCTTCACATTTTTTGATTTTGTATATGATAATTAAAAATCACAATGGTGACTTGGAGAATCTAATACCGAGTGTTCTAAAGATTTATCCGAAATACATAAATAATCGTTAATCACTCTATTTTTGTACCGGAAACAATTTTAAATTATTTTAATTTAGTTATTAAAAAACAAATATGTAGAAACTTTTCTAAGGTTAATTTCAAGATTTATAATTATATCTTTAATAATTTAACATAAGTAGAAAAGGAAATAAAACATTACTATGTTTAGTTGGATAAATTACAAAAAATAAAACTTTATTTATTTTCTGTTTTTATGTTTTTTAATTCTTCATTTTTTTTTGCTTTCTTTCCTCCTTTTCTTCATCATGTTAAGATCTCTAAAGATGTGTTTATTTAATTCAAACAAGTTTTAATTGGATAAGCTTACTTTATTCCATTTGCTTGTTTTATAATACTACTTTACACACAAATACATAGACAAAACAAAAAAAAGAACAAATAAAAATGTCATAGTTGGTCAACTCCGACTTTTAATACCCTACAACACAACGTTGTAACGAACAAACTATGAACGACTCTTGTTTAATTTATTTTCTGATTTATGATTAAGTGGGAATTATTCCATTATTATATGAACATTTATGTCATATTTATGCTTTTGAAAAACATTTCTTTCTCGGAGGTTATATCGAAGCTAGAAAAAATATAGACCGACCCTCGTATATTATTGAACATCAATTTTAGATTATATTTATCTTAAGTTGACAAGTTTTATTACAATACCAACATACACGGGAGATTTATGTCCCACAAAGTTATATATTGAAGGTGACTTGAAGTAATGAACCGACCCATAATTTGGAACATTGATTTAGAATACTATAGGACTTCTTTTTGTTGAATTTAATTGAAATTTCTTTTAATTTAGAACTTTTATGACCTTAAAACTCTATTTCGGGAGAAAATCTGCATGGGAGCTACTTGATATATTGGACCGAATATGACCGATTTCAAAAGGCCTGAGTTAAAAACATAGCAAGTACAAATGTCATCAAGATATCTAAAAATTGCAATCTGAAGAATGTTCAAAATGTCTACTTAGACAGCCTGCTGGACAGACAGACGGACGGACACTGTTAAATTGACTCAAAAATTGATTCTAAGTTGAACAGTATACTTAAGTGACTGTTACATCATCTTTTTCCGCATGTAACAAACATCTGCACAAACGCATAATACCCCAACCACCTACATTGGTGTAGGGTATAAAAACATATTTACACATATAAACATTTACAAACATCGTTATCCTTAGAGTTTTAAATACACAAGAAAAGTAAAAGAAATAAGAAGAAAAAGTCATCATTTTAATGACAACTAGAAAATGAAAATATGTGTGTATGTTTGTGTGTAAGATAAAACAGAATGTGGTGTTGTATTAGTAAATATATATGTATGTAATTGTAGTTGTATTTATAACATAAATACAAGAGTCACTGTGAAACTATTAACTTGAAACCACCAAGGACCCGCATTTCCTTAGAAATTATTTTATTTTATATTTTTTTTTTTGTTGGTTATTTTTTTGTTTGTTTTGTTTTACATAAGAAGAGTTTTCTTTAGTTATTAAAGAGTTGTTTTATTTAATTTTATTTTTATTTATTCATTTTCCTGTTAAGAAGTCTTTTGGTGTTAAAAGTTTTCTATAAAATTTAAATATGACCTCGACTGTTTTAACTGCATGAGAGTAAATGAAGAAACCTTAAAGATGATTTGCAAATTATTTTATTGATTTATATATGAAAATATTTATTTGCTTAAACCACGATTTATGTTTTCAGTAAAAAAGAGCTGGATTCAACTCCATGCACCCACCTGTTCAAATAAAATTAGCTTCATCTATATCAAACATCATATTTATATTTCTAAGAAAGGAAAATTTTCCTTCAGTGGAAATAAAATATAAAAAATATATAGTTATTACCACTGCACTGTGGGACAACATATTTTTTAAAATAAATCTGTAACTTCTGACCGGCTGGTGCGATTCACGTAAAATTCGATAAATCGATAACTTTTTTTACCCAATTATGGTCAGATAATTTATTTATCTCTTGTAGGAAATAAATCTTACGTACGTATTGAAGTAATAATTGGTCAAACCCTATATATAAAGAGAAATCGATGTGGGAAATTTAGCGATGTTCGAGAAATGAAAAAATAAATGTATACAAGGTTCGATCATGAATTTTTGTTGCCATCACATTATTGGTTGTAACGACCTACGGTTCTTCAACACGAAAAAAGGGGGTGTTCATGTTAACATTATGATTACTCCACAGATCGCAATTTTGCAGTATTGCTTTATTTCCTACAAGAGAAAAAAATTATCTGACCATAATTTTAAAACATATGTTGTCCGAATGTGCAGTGGTGATAACTATATATTCTTTATATTTTTTCACCACTTACAGAAAATTTTCCACACAACACAAAATACCCCAAAGGATGTCAAAAAATAATTTCTGAGGAAAACGAACAAAAAATGGAGCGTTATATTATCAGGGTGAGAAATACAACTTGGATTGGTGTGAGGACAACGTAAAATACTAGTTATTAACTAATAGTATTCATGTTTTTGATTTGACACAACTGTACCCGAACTTAGACAAATTCTTTTAAATTTTGAGAGCAAACCAAAGTTGGGAACTATTCAGTAATAAGATTTTAAGAAGTCATTTCACATCAAATATTCTGTTTTACTAAAAGAATATAAAATTTTTATTCTTCTAAAAGGTTTCTTTCCATGAAAACCTCCAAATTAAATTTTGTACGGTTTTTCGATATCTCCAATAAATATATACCATTTTTCTTCACAATTTTTTTGAGAATATAAAGACATTTTTTCAACAGTGTATGCCAAATAAATATTTTACTGCAATTCTAAAACAGATTTAAACCAGTTTTTTTCATGAATTTTGAAAAAATAAATCATTAATGTCTAAAAAGAGGAAATATCTTTTATTACTGTTAGACTTACAAATAAACTCAATATCAAAATCAATTAAAAATTCTTGCATTTTTCAAATTTATTTTTGAAAAGTAGTAGTGATGAGGGCGTATTAGAAGGAATCATCTCAGATCTCATAAAATATATATAAATTCTTCAATCAAATCAAAATCTGAGTTGATTTAGCTATGTCAGTCTGTCTGACTATTGAAAATATTCTTACGCCTAAAATAATTGTACGAATGCCGTGTATTTGTCATAGTCCTAAGCAGTTTCCTGTTTAAAAATAGCTTTATCTGTTCATAACCGATATTTGAAACAACCTCAAATATCTAAAAATAACCTTTCTAATTTTTTTAGCAAAACATAAATGGATTTAAACCAAAATTAAACTATAACTTACAGTTATATATTTTTTCATCATCGTAAAAAACATCAATATCGAATTAATGAAAAAGTAAGTTATAGGCTGAATTAGGCACAGTTTTGATATACCCCAAAATCTGTGTGCCCTATGGGTCGAAATTTTTAAGATAATTTTCAGTAAATAATCATATATATTTTTTATACAGTAATAAACCAAAAAAAAACAATATTGTGCTATGGTCATTATTTGACCTAGTAACCATATAACCCCCATTCCGGAATATGATTTGTAACTTATAATACTTTTAAATATGAAACAATTCTTTTAAAATTTTTTAATTTTAAAAATATTTATACATATGATATAGCTCCCATAGAACGCCCCCCAAGAAAACGGGGTTGGGCTTGTAAATAAAGACGAATTTTATTGGAGTTCGACACGATGATTTCCTTAATGCTTTTAATGTCTATTTTTAAAATAAACAATCTCGGTCCATATTTTGCTGTATCTCCTATTATATTTATTATTATTTAGGTCTCGTTTTCTGAAGAAAACTTTAAACTTATAAGACTTTTAAACTTGAAACAATTTGATTGAAATTCGGCACAATTATTGGTGGAGGGTATTTAAGATTCGGCACAGTCGAATATAACTTTTTTACTTGTTTGATAATCAATTTCTTTTTGTAACTGAATAAAAAACATGAACAAGATCAGTTAAATACGTTTGGATATATATTAGAAATACTTTCTCAAAAAATTGCGAAATTCAGAAAGTTTGAAGTGTCTGAACTATGTATCGAAGCGAATAGAAAGGAAATAAATTGGTTGTAGGAGGAATTATGTAAATCAATGATCAAATCAATGATTAATAACTGTAGCGGAAACAGCTGTAATTTTTTAAAGATGAATGAATCGATGTACACAATATTTAAAGAATTCTGAGTATTTTTACATCGAGTCATATTTTCTATTAAAATGTATATATAAGTGATATAATAAAATAATATATCAAAACTTTAAGATTATCAACGAACTAAAGAAAATAAATATTGATAATGCATGGGTATCATTAATTGTGGTTCTGAATCGATCTGTATACTAAAAAGTTGGTATATATGTAAACGATATACACATAAGCATTTGCACCAACACAAAGGAAATCGGATAATATTATTTAACATAAAAAACCTACTGAATGTTATTGAGTTCTGGTAAAAACTTATAACGATTAGAAGGCAATTTGTATGTCAGAACGCTGCAAAAAGAGGTCATCTGGCAATATTTTGCAATAAAAATCGATACATTTCTATAATCTCTAGATAAAAATATGATGTGTAAAACCTGACCATCAACCAAATCAATGCCAAAGCCAATTTTCCAAGACGTCAAAGTAATGCTTTGTATTTTGTGGAATATATGACTGTTGTGGTTCGAGTCAGATGACAACAAAAACAATTGTTTCATATCAAGAGAACAATCAGCGAATAACGAACAGAATATTTGATCGGACTTAAGACTAATTTATTTTTCAAAATTTAAAAACAATTCAAACTATTGGGAATTAGTGGAGGGGAATTTTGAATCACTCGTCTTATAGTCCAAATTTCCGACTTTTTTGACTTCTTTTTATTTCAAAACTTCCTTACTTGATTATGCTTCAATTCGAAAAGAAATCAGAACTTTTTTTGTTTTGAAAAAAAAAAAATGTTTTGAAAATCAGTGGATTTTAACTCATCCATCATTCGACCTTTCTGGATTCTATTTACTACAAGGAGGCGTGATGAACAATAAGTTTTTTGAAAAAATTATTTTCCTTCCAAAAAATATAAATTTGTGTAAACTTCTTTATTCATTAGAGTTTTAACCTCTAAATCTTTTATGAACATAAATTTCTCTCCAGTGTACTATTTTTTTGTAAAAATGTTCCTTAAGAGTTTGTGATCTTGTTGGTATGTTAAGGACATGAGAATGTTAAAATGATGATGAATGTATAATGAATGTCTGTATTGAGTTTTATTAATTGTAACGATAATTTGTAAAAATTAGTCAAAAGGATGAAAAGTAGTTTAGGAAAATAAATCAAACGAAATATTTTTTTGTATTTTTTTAAATTATTTTTTTATATTTTTTTCGTAATTATTTTTTATTTTTTTTAATAAAATTATAAACTTAAAATCAAAAATCACTTAAATTTAAAGAAATGTCTAAAAATAAGTATTTACGACATTTTTATATAAAAAATTTTGATAAATTTACTCAATTCTTCACTCAGCTGATTATAAAAAAAGTTAATTCTCTGATGGCTTAAACTGAAATTTTAACTAAAAATATAGTTAAACAAAAAAACAAACAAAATGATATATAAAATTTTGAAATATTAAAACAAAAAACGAAACAAAAAATATATATAAATTAAACCAAAATAAAGCTCAAACAGAGAATTTAAACAAAAAATTTAGAGTTTCTTTTTTTTAAATAAACTTATTTTTTGTCTTTCAATGGAAAGAACGACCTACACAAACATTTTTGATTTTCATAATTTTTCTTTTAACTCAAATTCTATAAATTTAACAGGAGTATTTTTGTTGTTGTTGTTGTTGTAAGGATATATAAATTTTGTAGTTGATGTTTTTGCTTTTAGTA
The DNA here is from genome assembly GCA_004302925.2 of Cochliomyia hominivorax. Lineage (NCBI taxonomy): Eukaryota > Metazoa > Arthropoda > Insecta > Diptera > Calliphoridae > Cochliomyia > Cochliomyia hominivorax. The sequence goes on from PYHX02000467.1 coordinate 61,138,752, forward strand.
CAAAAGTGTTGTGGATTTTTTGTAATAAATGTATTATTATTTTTTAAAACTCATTAAGAGAGTGTATTTTTGTTTGGTTGGTGGTTGTAGTGGTGGTAGTGTACGTTGAGTATGTTTATTTGTATGTTGTGTATTTGTATTGGTTTTGTTGTAGTTGTTTTGTTTGTTTATGTAGTAGTAGTAATAGAGTTATGATGAATGAGTTTATGAGGAGGAGGGGACAGCTTTGGCTTTGCTCTTGTTGCGACCTTCACTATTCAGACCAGCTAAAAGTTCACTTTTACGGATGCTCTTCAAATCCAAATCGCCGTAGTAGTCTTCGCTGTAATGTAAAGGGATTTTTTATGTTATATATGTGAGCGGTTTTAGGATATGTAAGGTTGATTGATATTTTATAATTCTAAACAGATTTTCATTTATGAGATTATTATTTTTTTTTAGTTCAAAGGTGATAAAAAGCATAAAAATGTGCTTTTAAAAATTTCCAATTTATTGAAGCAATTTGAAAATAAAACAGAAATAAGCAGCCGATATTTCAAAATCAAATAAGAAATCTGATACAAAGCTAGATTGCTATTTAAACCCAAAAATCAAAACAATAGAATTTGTGCTAAAGCTTTCAAGCTACCAACACCATGTTGTTTAAGAGCCAAACAATAAAAGTAAGTAAAAACTTACCAGCCGGGAACATCTTCGGGATCTTCACAGTTGCCAGTACCATCACTGTCACCAATTTTGAATACAGTACCAATGGGGCAACCATATTCACGAGCAACACCTTCCAAGCAAATGTAGTATTTACGGCAATCTTCAGGGTGGGCATGTCTGGAGAAGGAACCAGCATTGGCCAATTCACCGGCAGCGGGACAAGTGAAACCATTGGCGACTTCTAAACATTGTAAATCACATTAGATATGTTTGAACTAAACATTATGGAGGTTAAAAATAGTACCTTCGTTTTTACATTCTGGTACTTGATCAGCCCACATACAGACACGAGCATCACGATCGTAAGCCAAACCGGGAGAACATTGATATCTAGAGGGTTCACCGTTCCAACAGTTCCAGAAGACATCACATTTGTTTTCATCAGGGAAAATACCATACAAACGGGCACAGTGGGGTGTAGAAATTGGAGGTTCTATAGGAAAATTTAGATATATTAGTCATAACCTTAAAAAATTTTGAATAATGCTCTGAAACTTACCCAATTGTGTACGATCACCACAATCAACATTGTGCAAGTAGTCACAGTTTTCAGTTAAATATTTTGGATCAGAAGCATCAAAAGCCAAACCATTACCACAGGTCTTCAATTCAGCAACATTATTGTCACATTTCCAGTATTTATCACAGGATACATCATGTGGATAAAAACCAAAATCATCGGGACATTTAAAGGAATCCTGGGCAACAGCTAAAATTATAAAAAAATATAAATTAATTTATATATAATTAAATTATTTATGGCAAAATAAATACAAACAAATTAAAATGAAATCAACAAATCATGGAAAAAGGAGAAAAAAAAATATTAAAACGAACGCAGGTGCCAAAACTAATTAAAATGTATATTATTAACTGTGAAAATAACATACAATTAATTAACAGATCATAATATTCAAACAGTAATATATGCCGCATATAAAAAATATAATATTAAACAAATATCGAATCATAAGCAGAATAAATTAAATGCTACTTTAATTATTGAACAAAACAATATAAAATAAAGCCTAAATGTAGGCTACAATTTTTGCGTTTAAAGGCAACACAGTGAGTATTAAATAAATAGAAATTTTATTAATGATAACAAAAGCCTAAATTTAATCTGTTTTAATATATATTCGTTACAAATAGTTACTCTTATTTAATCTTCTTATGATTTTAAAACTTTGTTTGTGTAATTAAACAAAAAGACACACACACTTCGAAACATGAACATGTTAAAAGAGGATAAAAACCAATAGTAACTGACAGTTATAACAATAACTATATACATATGTACACTAGAGCCCCGACTCACGTCGTTCCGATTTGTGTCGTGTCGATTTACGTCGCTTTTTAAGCTGAAAAAATCGATTTGCGTCGTTGCAATTTCAAGTTGCGTAGGTCCGATTTGCATTATTTTGACCCTGATTTGCATCACCTAAAACGGTTACAATTTTTTAATACAACACTGTGGATTACTATTATTAACATCATTGATAACACTGATCGTCACTTCTACGTTAAGTTTTCAAATTGCTTTTTAACTTGGAATAGCTCTTGGGCTAGAAGCCTACAACAGTGGGAAAAATTTTCAACAAAGACATTGATAAAATAAATCAATTAGGTAAAATTGTCATATCAGCAAGATATCCCCATTAATTAAGATATAAATACAAAATGTATTCACACTTGTTTTTGTCAAAACAAAATTTCCTTGTTTTGAATATTTTCGAAAAAAAATTAAACTTTAATGAATTTTATATACAAAAGGTTAGCGTCATGCTTCCCCGGTCCCCATCAACGACGAAATTTGGGGCTCTAGTGTATATATATTAATAAAACAACAACAAATGTATATATATATATATATATATATATATATATATATATATATATATATATATATATATATATATATATATATATATATATATATATATATATATATATATATATATATATATATATATATATATATATATTTGAAAAAATTTTATGCAATTGAAATTTTTATATAAACAACATTTTGACACTGCTTTTTAAGTAGTCAATATTTACAATACTAAATAAGCCTATCATATTTTGTATATCATATTATATATACTCTCTGGTCAATAACAATGACAGCAGCAGTAGCAAAAAACAGCAACAACAACAACAATTACCAGAAAAATATACATTAAATCCCCAGTTATACAATATCATAAATATAGAACATAATATAGGAAATTTAAAATTTTATATAATTGATTGTTAGTTTCCATGTAAATCTATAGATTTGTAATATTGCTCTGCTAATAATTAGTCTTATAGGAATCGGTATGTGTGTATGTCTGTATGTATATGTAATAATAGACATTTAAGTAGGTTTTTATGATTTTATAATATAAATATTTTATATTTGTTGGCTATCGGAGTGAAGTAATAAAATTTAATTAATTAATTTACAGCTTATTCTGACATTTATTTATGGTAAATTGTTAAAAAAGGAGAAAAATATTTAAAAAATTTTGCAATTTAAAAAAATATAGAGGAAGATATAGATATTTTTTATTTTTCATTGTAAAACTATCTTTTTATTTGACTTAGTGTTTTTACTGAAAATTCTCTTCATTTAAAAATATAAAAATAACTTAATTCTTAATGAAAATAATTTAAAACAACCTTCAAAATCTCTATAAAATTAAATATCAAAATACTTCAAATAAACCTCAAAAAAAAAAAACAGCACTTTCCATACCTCAAAAAAGTAAAAACTTTTATATAAAATGGAACAACTAGTTTTCTATAAATAAATACATCAAAAACATTATTATATTTAAACCACAAAATTTTAGCAACTAACTAAATTACTACAACAAAAGTTTAATTAAACCCAGTAAATAGTAATAATAATAATAAATTTGCTTAAATCTTTAATTATGTAAATAACATAAAAATTGTAAAATGCTACATTAATGTTTGCTGGGAAAGCTCGTTTTAATCATGCTCTAACTCTCAATCAATCACACAACACATCAACAAATGCTAGTGATTTTAAAAACAACAGCTTAAAAATGTGCTACATATTTTAAGCGTTTTAATGAAAATCTGTAGCAACCAACCATAAAATCTAAGGGGGCCTTAAGTTTATACCATTTTATATATGTTTTAATTTTTTTTTTAATTTTTAAGTCGTTTGTTCCTAATTATTTGCAAAAAAACTATTTGCATTTTATTCATTTCCCTTTTCTGTTTTTGTTTGTTGTTGTTGTATATGTTTGAAAAACTTTCAATTTTACACTTAACTCTGGCAGTAAAAATTATCTGACAGAACATTTTTTTAATGAAAATTTAGTTTAGGTAAATTGTGTGATAATCTAATTGTATAACCACAAAAATGAGGTAAACACTATATTACAAACAAATCCCTTTTTATGTTTGATTTTGTTGTTTTTCCAAAAATTTGATACCAGCATTTTACAATAACAACAATAATGTTTTTAGTTAGTAAATAGAATTTTTGTTGAAAGTTGTAATACGTAATTGTTGTTTAAATTAAATTTTTAGTGAATTTTAGAAAATTATTCAAGGTGGACTAAAGAAGGAGCTATAAAACGCTGTTAGACTAATAAGGGTATTAAAAAAAACTACAAATTTCCACAGGCTATATTGAAATGGATAAGCAGTCATGGGTATATAGTCAAACTGTTCCCAATGTTAATTAACAGTACCAGGAGTATTTGTGAGTTGGTAGAAAACCTGGTGGAAGGAATGGTCCACCTGATGTTTCTAAAGCCAAAATAGTAGAAAGTATTTTCCATATAGCTCCAAAAAGTTAAAACTAATGCAGATTTAAAAACATACAAGTATAAAAAAGTTCTTCACAGGAACTCTGTTAAAAATTTTGAGGCCAAAAATCGAGTACGGAAATTAAAGTAAAATTAAAAAAAAATATTCTTGCTGCATATTAAATGACAAGAAGATATGTTCTGACTAATTTTTCGTAACATCCTAGTAAAACGTTAATGTTGCTGATGCTTTAAGGCAATGTTGAAGAAAAGTTTGAGACCCAAATGTCCCAAAAAATCTTAAAATTTATACCAAAAGACTCCTCCAAACTGCCTGAAGCTAATGCCAGTGGAAAAATATTTGGCTCTTGTCAAAATAGAATGAAAACCACAAATCTTTTATGTTACCAGGAAGGCAATTATGCATCATTTTTGAAACCAATTCAAAGTCTATTCTCTATATTAATGTAGGGTATTTACAAAAACTAAAGCACAAAATAACCACAAACAAATTAAATCAATTTAACAGCACCTTTAATTTAACAATTTGTAAATAAATTTTTAAATTACATCAGCAAATCCAAAAAACTAAATAAAAATAAAAACTGTATAATAAAAACTAAAAATTTCATAAATAATTACTTTAAGTGTTATGTAAAAAAAATAATTAAAAACTTATTATACAAATGCCAAGATACTAAGCAATAATCTCACATAAGTCCTCCAGAGGCAGCAAAAATTATATATAGAAATAATCAAGCGTGTATTTATTTTATCTATATATAGTCACCTCGTGGCACAAGTGGCAAGTGCAAATGTCAATGACCGTTATTTTATAATTATAACCGCTCAATGTTAAACAAAAATCATATTATTTCAAAAAAAGTCTACTTCAATTTTATTTTTAGCTAAAGGAAAATCAGCAAAAAATAATATAAAATCCATCAATAAATTGAAGCTTTTTTCCAATAATAATCTCAAGACATTGAACGTTTAGCAGAGTTTAAATTCAATCAAATTGCTTTTTATTTTTCTCTTCTCCTGTCTTGTCTTTTCATTTTTCCAATTAATGACTATTGTTTAGTCATATTTACAAATTTAATATTAATTAGCAAAACATTTTGTTTTAAATTGAGCAAAAACAAAAAAAAAAGCTTAATGATTGTGAAAAAATAAATATATTTTTAATGACTTTGTTAAATGTTTTAATTATCGTAATTTAAAAGTAAACAAATAAAATTTAATTAAACAATTTTTTAAACAATATTTTTTTAACGTTTGCAAAAAAGTGAAGAAAAAACGCTAGACTTTGTTAGGTGAACCATAAAATTGTTAAAATAAATGTTATATTTTCAACATATTTTCAGGGCAATAAAACATCAAACGACTTATAAATTTTATTGACTTGAACAACATTTAACTAGGCATGAAGTTGAAATAAAATGTTAAGTATTTAGAAAATGTTTAAAATTAAGTAGAAGGGGGGAATTTTTTGTAAATTTTTAAAATAAACTGCATAAAGAGCACTTTTCAAATTCTTCTTATAAAATATTTTTTTAATCGTTTTAAAACTATTTTAAACAATCCCTTTCTATTATTTAATGACTGACACTCAAATAGTGCATCATTTGTTCATTTAAACGTTAACTTAAGATCTCTTTAAAAGCACCATTAAACACAACAAATTATTTATAGAGTTTAAAATCCTTTCTAAAATTTTCTGATTGACACTCCGATTTCATAATTTAATTTAATATTTTATATAATTTTGTATATACAGTTTTACTTTGAAAGCTCTTTACTAAGCTTAAAAATCTTGTCTGGTGAAATTTCATCAGGAGTAAATTTTCAGCTAAATTTTCTTTTAAATGTTGATCATATGATTTTCTTGCACTTCTATTTTCAAAAGAACTTAAAAAGCTCTACCATATTATTTTCCTCAAAATTTACATTTTTTTAAGCTCTAACATTTTGCAAACATTCGCAAAAGCTTAAACTCGTTAAGTTTAATGTGAACAAATAGCAAATAAATTTTGATTTAAATTTAAAAGTGTATTTTCTAAAGCTTATTGAATTTTGAGTGCTTTTGAAAGCTGCTTAAAACTTTCTATCATTAGTTCTCCCTTAACATATCCTTCAATTTTATAAAACATTAATTTCCATCGGTTTTTGTAAAACTGTGTTTTATTACAAGTTTTTTCCAACTTTAATATTCTTGAAAAGCTCCCAAAGCTTCACTGTTAAATAGTTATTTTGAATAAAGAAACCTTTTTTAGGCAACTTGAAAGCAAGTTCATGTAATAGTTCATTGAAATATTTATCGAGAGCTTTCCTTTTTATATTTTAATTTTAATAATATTTTATTAAGATTTATTCAAAGTTTTCAGTATTAAATTTGCATTATTTTGACTTGAATGTTTATGTGACATTTCTTTCATTATTGAAAGTTTTCTATTAATCTTTTCCTGTTCTTTAAAAGCTCTCTCAAATGTGCCATATTTAAAATGTACATTGCTAAAATTTTATTCTTGGATTTCATTCTCAAAACCTTTTAATCAAATTAAAATCTTCCTGTTTGTTAACTTCTGCTTCAATTTCCTTAAATTCACAGTATAATTAACGAAAGTTGGGAAAAAGCTGTTAATCGTACATTTTAGTTTAACCCAAAGGGTACAACAAATCTTTTAAATATCTTTCCCAAAAGCTTTAAAATTTTAAATTAAATAAATAAATTTATCAATCTTATCTAAACATTTTTGCACAATTTCAATTTATTTTCTTTGTACACATGTATACATAAATACATATGTATATGTATATCTAACATCAATATACAAATATAATACACATTTTGTTGTAAAGGTAAATTTCAATATTATGTAAATGGTTTTTGTATCTTTTCGGTTTGTAACTGATTTTCTGAATGATATTTTAGAGAATGTATAAAGGTATATGTGTATGCAATAATGTGTGTGTGTGGCAATAATTGAAAATACGACAGCAATTGCAATCTATCTAAACGTGCTCCATTTATATTATACGAAAAATGTTATAATATGACAACAACAATAACAACAAAAGTGAAAGTCAATTGCTATTGATAAAATGATACAATTTCATACTTATTTCAATATTTTTTCCGATTTTTTTTTTTTTGCTAAACACAAATGACAATAATTTAACTACTAAACAAAGATAAATGTCATGAAAAATAATAAAATACCTTAAAGGCAAAGAATGCTATGTGCTAAGACATAAAAAATAGCATTAATTTTGTACATAAATATTTTCATATAAATCTTTGCTATTTCAATAGCATTTAATGTAACAAACTAAATGCTTTGGAAAGTTATTTGGTTTTGATGAAATTACTATTTTTATATTGTTTAGTTCATAATTAAGGTGTTTGTTAATTACCTTTCAAATTTTAACACATTATTATTTCAGCTTTTTTCTCTTCATTAAAAAAGTTTCTTTAGTGTATATTTGTAAGAAATTTTTTTAATTAAGTTTTACATTCATAAAGCAAAATAGTTTGTTAAAGAAATAAAACATTTCTTGTTTGAAGTTGTTATGACAGCAGAAATATTAATTATGTAAATAAATTGTTACCTTGTTTATGAAATATATGAAGAAAAAAAACTAATAAAGAAAGAAATCATACAGGAAAGACATTTTATATTTAGAAAAGAAGTGATGTACTAGAATAAATAATTAAAAAGCAATTAAAAATCAAGGATTAAATTTTTAATTGATTTAGAACGACAATAGAACACCTTAGACTATATGGTGGACATTATTGTTTATAAACAAGAATAACCTGAATTTAACAATCAGAGCACTGCTTGTCTAAATATGAGCTCCAAATTGATTTTACAATTTTCATCCATCTGCCCTTCTTATTTCCGTTTGTATTAAAAAATCATAGATCAAGCATTTATGACGAAGAAGACTAAACTGAAACGACTTAACGAATATTTTTTTCATCATAACTTTAAGTTTTACTAAAGATGTTTCATTTCCTTTAAAATCAGATTTATTTAAACAAATCTGTATAACTGAATCACGACTATTTCTTGATTTTATAACATTTCCTAGAAAGTGTAGCAAACTTAATAATAAACTCATATAAACCTATTTTAACACTATAAAATTGTTGTGTAAAACTTAACATGACGTTTAAAATATTGAAATGAATTTTTTGTTTTTGTTATTTTTTTGTAAAAGTAACTTGCAACTTTACTACAAACATAAAACAATAAAGTTAATACACATACACATAAACGTACATAACAAACAGTTTATACAAACAAATAGAAAAAGTGATGGTAATTGTTGTTAATTATTAGAAAATGTTTATAAAATTTTAGCAAAAGCTTTAATAACAACACGTAGAAATACGAACATCATCATTATTATCATCATATACATACATCAACACCATGTCATCCCAAGACTCAGGGTCAACTCCTTTCATTTTGTTATCAAACTTGTAACTTGTCAAAAAAAAAAAAAAAAAAAAAAAAAAAAAAAAACTTCAAATTACAATTAAGTTTTATGAAAGACAAAATGTGAAAAAACCGAGAAGGGGGAGAAAAAAGAAACCAAAAACAAATGAAATAAAATTACATTAATTTTCATGTTTCTTTTATAAGAGATACACAAAAACCATAAAACTGAAGATGGAAAAAATATTGTTAAAGAAATATACATCAGGTACATGGCAGTTTCATCCTTTCAAAATAAGATAAACACCAGCACACAAAGAAAAGGTGAAAAAAATATATAGAAGCTGCAGTCGACTCAAGGTTATTTGAAACTGCAGTTTGTGTGTGTGTGTGCACTTATTTTGAAGAGAAAAAAACGATACAGAGAAATATATTAAAAGATACATTCAGCCATACGGTTATGTAGTAATTGCACACGCATACAAACTTTGCTAGTTTTTAAAGGAAAAAAATAAATGAGGATTTTTTTCATTTGGCCAAGACGAATTTTAACACCCTCTACGAAAATGAAAATAATTTTATAAATTTTTTCACCGATTTAATGCCAGCATACATTTACTTAAATTCATTATTTCGATTGAATGGAAGGACGGATAGACAGACACTAGGACATGGAAGAATTATTACAGATTTTTCAAATGTCCTTTTCTTTCCAAAGTTAAGCATACAAAATGATAAACTTAATACATCCTCATTTCACATTTATGCTAGTGTAAGGTATAAGATCTGTTGTGTTGGCGTTTGCTATTGCTACAACATTATTGTTGTTGCTTTTGTTGTTACTCTATAGTTTATAAAGTGTGTCACATATCAAGATTCATTTACAGGTTTTCATTTTTTTGTTATTATGCATCCTCCTTTTATTTCACAGTTCCATACAAAAAAGGAGTTAAATCTTTATGTTGGTTGCAAGTTTCTTTGTTTGTTTTTTCTCTTTTCATTTGTTTCTGTTACCAGTTTCATCTTTAAATAATGTGGTATGTGGTTGTTACATAATACAATCTTTGGCATTATTTTTTTAGGTCAAATTAAGCAAATACTGGTTTAAACAAACAAGCAAACATACTAGCAAATAAGTACATAAGGATGGTAAGTATGAGATGTTGCAGCAAATTTTGCAATTATTAAAGATTCTCTGAAATTTTTTTATACACATTTTTTTCAACTAAAGAATTTTAGGCATGAAATTTAACAAAATGAAAAATTACATAATTAAACTTGTTTTACAAATTTGGTGAATTATGAAAATATTAAAACTTGTGGTATTAATAATTTTGTGGTTTTACAACAATAAAAAAATTTCAAAATTTTTGTTTAATATTTATGTTAATTATGAATCTTTTAACAGAAAAAATGACAAGGTTGAATACGATTTTTCAAAAAATTTGAATGAAAAAAGTATAAATTTAGCTAAATCTTATACATCGAAATTTATACATTTATTTCCATCTAAAAATTTAGCAACTGTTTTAAAATTTCCTTCCAAAATGATTTCATTATGTCCTTCTTTCCGTCCGCTTGATTAAACATTATTTAGCAATAAGTCTTTTTGATTTTTCAGTAAAATTTGTTGCATATAATTTTTCAATACAACTAATAATTTCTTTTCACATTCCTTAAAATTGATAGATGATTAGATATCAGAAAATATACCTAATTGTTAAAATATATTTTCCATATTGATTTAAATAAATACTAATGGTGGATTATAAATTATATTTATATAAATTATAAATTATATTTATATTGGTTTAGATGTTAGTCCATCTGTCCATCTACTTAAGCTTTCTAGAATTTATTTAAGGTTACAATTTTCCAAATCTCTCTTAAAGACATCCCATTTATAGAAGCTATTTAAAGCGATATAAATCTCCTATTATATTTCCAAAATATTTAATACAATTTATAACATTTAAGTTTTTATAAAGACTAAAATGTAATTTAATATTTTATTAGTTAGTGATTAAAAAGTTAATATACTTTTTTTTGCTATTTCAGCAAGCAGTGAACAGGGCAAATAGCCAACTTTACCTGCCATTCAGTCGTTGACCAGACACATTAAACAAAAATAAAAATTAAAGAAAAAAAGCCAGTCAGTCGTCAATTCATTGCACCTAAAGAAGAGACTGACAACAGCAACAAAAACAAATAAAAAAGACTTAAGCGATGAAGAAATGAAAAATTGCAAAAGAAAAATTAATACCATAAAGAAAAATAGCTGAAAAGCACACAACAAAAAATAGTGGGGAACAAGAAAAACAAAGTCTTAGGAAAAAATTTTAATATGGGTGTGGTTGCATTAAGTTGGCTGAATTTTTTTACATGATTTTATAAGTATTATGAAATTTTTTTTATAAAAAATTTTCAAATTAAAAAGAAATATATATTACATAATTATTTGTTGTTGTTTTTTATTTAATTTATTTAGCTTAAAATTTATTCTAATGAAAACGAAAGTAAAATACACAAAACGAGGCAGAAAAATCTGAAAAATAAATTATTTAACCAGACATCATTAACGCAAACTAAATGAAATTGTGAAAATGAAAAGAAGAAAAGAAAAAGTAAATATAAAAAATATATAAAAAAATCAACTAAAAGATATAAGATACAAGCAAACCAGTTCGTTAACATTACGGCTTACTAACCTAGAAAATGGTCAAAAACATCACGACAACTTTACAACAAAATCAACGCACGCACACACATTTTTTCAGATAAAAAAGATCATTCGTTATATTACTTAAAGTGTTGAAGTATATCATGTGTTGGCTATTTAAAAAATATGTATCTATTGCAATGCATAGATACATTTACCGCACGTTTAATGCGGCAACATTGGTTTCAGCTGGATTTTGTTTATAGAAAATTCGAAAGAAAGAGAGAGAGAGAGTGAAGATCATTTTTTTTGCTCGCTCTTTTATTTATTTTTTATTTATTTTTTTTTTTTTGACTTTAAATATTATGTCATATATTTTGATTATTTTTAATGGTTGTTAATTTCTTTTCATGTTCGGTTTTTTTCTGTATCACGAGCTGGCTGATTGCTATGGAACAAGTTGTACAATTTTGCTTTCTGAAGTGTAAACAAATCATTTGATTAATGTATATTATTAAGCAAATAATTTGTTGTGCCAATCTAATGCCAACCAAAAATTTTATACACTTGACTAAAATTGAATTAAAAAAATAAATCAAGTAATATGAATAAGAAAAACCGGCTTTATAGTACTCTATATCATACTGTGGAACTTTATGGGAGGTATAAAAATTATGAACTATACTAAGCTGAAGTTAGTCCTTCAATATCTTCAAAATTATTAGCTAAACTTTGTTGGCTATAATGCATGGGGTGATTCTGAATGGATTGACACATTATGTTTGGTTTCGAATTAGTTGTACTGCATATCATCATATATGGTAGTGTAGGGCATCAGTAAATAAGATGTTTATTATTTGTAAATTCTCTCTCAGTTTTATTTTTGTATTTATTGAAAAATTATTGAATTATATTTTTCAATAAATTAAGCATTTATGCAAACATTTTTATATAGTTTGATAAAATTTAAAAGACTTTAATTAATATTTCAAAAGAACCGATACCTAAACAGCAATATGTGTACTGAAATTTTATTTCATTTTAATATATTTACTTTTGGAGTTATTTACATTTTTATAAACGTTATATTTGGATACAACTATATACACAATCCAAATTATATAATTTTATTTCTATTTTTTATTTCTATTTTTTTACAAAAAAATCAATTTTTTTCTGTTTTCGAACATGATTATTCAATTAAAATATTTGTTGATATTTTTGCAGATTTATTAAACATTTGAAATAGAATTAAATTATAATTTATTGTTCATTAACAATTGATGACAAGTATTAGGTTTTAGATTTGTTCAAATTTTTAATAAAATATACATTTTTTAAGAGTTATGGGTGTAAAATATAAAAACTCAGTTCTTGTTTAACTCAAATACTTTTTGGCGTGTTTGGCTCTAATTCGCAAATAATTTGACCCTTGTTCCTAAATTAAATTCATGATATTCTGAACTTAATATTTCTTTAAGTTCATGAGAGAAATTTTTCTAACCATGGAATTTAAACTTCAATGAAACTGCATTTTCAATTGTTTTCGTATCAGATCAGATTTAATTTTAAATCACTCTGAAATTTCAAGAGAAATGAGATGGAAAATGTGTGACCATATAAATAAATTCTTTTTTTGAAATCTTCAAGGATATTAACTAAAATTGACCCTTCAAAATTTGTGTCAAATTTGAAAAAATTTCATATGCATAATCGTTCTTAAATTTCATTAAAAATATTTTGTTAAAAATTTTACAAGGACAGAAGCAAAAAAAAATAAAGGATATTTGCTTATGTTATTATCCTTGTTAATCAAACAAAATAACTTTATTATATCTTTAATTTGACACCTATATCACAGCTATTTTTGTGCTTTAAAATATACATGTCCTGTCTACTTTAAAGTCTCTTAAAACAAAATCCGATCCGACATTATATATAGACTGAGGTAGTTTAGATTTATTAAATCTGGAGGATAAAGAAATGTGTTAATTTTTTTCGCGATTAAAGAAGCTTTTCTGTATGTATGAAAAAGAACAAATAGAGTCTTTTATTTTATATTCCGTGAGTTCATATCTCTTAGAATTGTTAAATTTTTAAAAAATAAAAAAACATAAACTTAAAATTTTCGGAAAATATTTGATTTTAAGCCCACATTTTTATGCTAATTAATTAAACTTTTTCTATTTCAGGTAATATTAATATTAATTTTTATGCTATTTCTATAGTTATTTTAATACATTTAGTTCCAGTTAAAAAAATTCTGAAGATTTAATATTTTATGCGGAAATTATTTAAATATTTTAAAAACACAAGTCTACAATTTGTATAAAAAGAATTTTTAATAAGACGTCATAACTTAAGACTTCTTCATAAAATCCACTTAAGTGACATTTAAGTAAACTTGTTTTTTTAATTTTTATTAATATTATGACCGGCATGGGTTTAGGATCTAAAAGTGTTGAATAAATTTTAATTTTAAGCTTAAGAAAATAGAGATTTGTAAATAATTTTTTAACATTTTTGTTTTTCTGAAAAAATCAGGTTTCTTGAAAGTATTTTTGAATTCTTTATAAAAACATAATTCAGCTAAACAACATTAAAAACAACTAAACTTGAAGTTGTAAATATTTTTGCTTAAAATTTTCTTAATAAAACCGCAAAAAAAGCTATAAAGTGTGCTAATTATAATTTATGGCTATAAAGTAGACTTTTTGGAATATTTAAACTTCAAAAAAATAAAGAAGAAGACAACTGGTCAGAAATAAAAAAAATTTGTTTATAAATTCTTTTCAAAAATTATTATTCAAAAAAAGATAATAATTTTAGTAATTTTATCCTATAACACCACAGGTGGTGGTTATAGCCTACACCACCATTGGTGGGCAGCAAAAAATATTCCTTTCACCACTTTTAAGTGCACCGTAAACTCAGAATCACTTTCTGAGTCGATTTAAGCATATCCGTCCGGCTGGCAAGTATTACTATTTTGGTTCAAGGACGATACCTGTTGAAATTAATTATGAAGAGTCCATTATTTCATAAAGTCCATAAAATTGCTAAATATAAAATGATTTTAACCAAAATGTGCCAAAATAAGTTTTATTATATTCTAAAAGGATGTGCTAAATTATACCATTCTGAATCTATTTATCACTTTGAAATTCATAAACCGCACATATACGTGGGTATTGCGAAAATATGTATTCAAATTAAGATAAATAGAAGCTAAAACTGCTGTGGGAAATTTTACGAGGGTCGGTGCACTACTTTTTCTTACTCCCATATAACCCACCAGAAAAAAATTAAAAAGAAAGTAAATTTCATATATAAATAAGAAAATCAAATTATACGAGGGCCATTCATAAATTTTTCGTAGCAGTCATTAACAACTAACAATGTGGTGTAGGGTATTATATAGTAATTTTTACTTGTTTTTTAATATATTTTTTATACAATTAAAGTGTCTTTCTTTATATCCTGTATGAATTTAAGTGAATATTAACTTAAATTATTAAACCTTTTTTGAACTCAGGTGTTCAAATCATGAATATGTCATAAATTTATATGCTTTTCATTTCTTGGCTTTTTTGTTGCTATTTCTTTATTTTTTGGGGAAAAATCCAGGAAAAATATTTTTACATAACATTTTATAATAAAAGAGTTTTTTATTTGAACAAAAAACAACACTTTTTCCAATTTCCCTGAAAAATAAGGTAAACTGTAGAAAGGCTATATATTTGACATATAATAGTATTAAGGAAAAAATATAATAAAATAACAAACAATTGTCTAGATGAAAAAATAATATTAAATATATATAACACTAAAAGTATACATTTGTGACATTTTGAAGAGCTTTACAAATATTTAAATACCATTTGCTATAAAACTACAAACTTACAAACAAACACTATAAATAGCAAAAGATAAAACCACAAAAATATATATTACGATGTGATTGAAGAAAACTATATAATAGAAACAACAACAAAAAATCAACTACTATAGCAAAAATTTAAGCGTTAAAATGTCAGTAAACACAATTATTTTCCAAATCGAAAAAAAGTTGGATTTTAATTTCATGTTGCAAGTAAAGCAAGTTAGAGAGATAGCTAGAGATAGGTTTGGCTTTTTAAGGTAGAAATGATATTTTATAGTTATTTTTTTTTAGGTAACTGATATTGATACACTATACATTTACACCTACAGATACAATACAACAGATACACCGTTTTATAGCAGAAAAAAAATCCATCAGACAATGAAATGGGGAAATAGTTGCATTAAAACAATTGTTGTTGAAGAAAAAATAATATTTTTGAAAAAAATTTTAATTATAACTAACACTTTTAGTTAAAGTGTTTTTAGAGATAAATTATGTAAAATAAATAATATTTTTAATAAATTAACAATGTTTATAAAAACTATTTATAGCTTTATTTTTATTAAATTAATCAACATTATTATGAGTGAAATATTTTATCATAAATCAATAAAAAATAATTTTTACTAGAATATTTTTACAAATAGAAGAGTTTTATTCACCGCTAAGAGGAATTTTAGAGTTTTCAAAACGGTGAAGTTCTGTTAAAATCTATAATCAAGAACTTTAATCTAGGAACTTTGAAAGTTTTTAACTCCATACCGTTTTAAATATTTCATTACGGAAAATGTTTACAGATCCGATTGAGCAGTTACAGAAAAGGTATAACGAATTTCGTCAAGCTATTTCAAAATAGCCCTACAAACGTTGATAATATGTTGCTAAACATGTTGACTGAGAAAAATATAAATAAACTTGAATTATTATAAAGTTTATTTCTTACGTTCTAAAATTTATTTCTTACGTTCTAAAAAGATGTGTAACTTAAGTAAGTTTTTTTTGCAATATTTTATTACATTAATATTGAGTGATAATTTATTAGAGTATTAGCCGTTATTATAGAGACATGTTGCAGAAGGAAAAATTCCATTTTATAAACTAAATATTAGGTACACAAAGAAAATATATTTTCTAAATTTTGTATATGAAAAGCTAAAAACATAATTAGTTCGATTTTAGAGTATTTAAACAAATAGTTTCGCAACATGTTGCTGATTTAAAACTTAATGTTTATAAGTCATACTATACAAAATTTTTATTATTTACAAATTTAATTATATTTTATTTATTAATAAAAAATATTTGAAAAATATATAATTAATTCATTTCAATAATATTTATTGATGCTCTTCTGTTTAAGTACTTGAATATTATATTTCCGTGATAATTATTTGAATTTCTCTGTTAAAAAATCATTTTAAACTACAAAATACTTGTTTAATAAGAGAAGTGTTTAAATAAATTTATTAACATTTTTCGTAAGAAATTGTATATTACATACAATAAGTTAATTAAATTTTCTTTTTTTAAACAAAAACGAAAAAAAAACTGTAAAATAATAATATGAAAACCACAACTAATAATTAACACAGATTTCATTTCGAGACTTTGGTAAAACAGGAAATTATTATAAAATCATAGAGCGGACAATTCGTGAATACGACTTTTAACCACTTAAAACTAAATGCCAAGATGACATACCGCAAAGGCTTGCCATACCAAAATGTATATATACGACTAACACACGACTAAACTAAAAGTCTTTGGATTTTTTTTTTTACAATTGCAAATTTTTTTATTATTATTAACTTGAATTCAATGTCAACTGGTTTTTAAAATAAACAATAAAGTATTGAACTGGTAACAAATTCCCGGCTATAAGAGACTATTGACGAGCTGTTTTTTTTTTTTCATATAAATATTGACCACATGGACAAGTGTTAAGAGGGACTAAAGCTTTTGGGGTTATTTAAATGAATTTGGAATGGGAAAAGAAATTATGTGAAGGGAAGTGAAATAAATAAATAAATAATTTATTCTGAAGAGTTTTATGTTTTGAATTTCTTTCAACAAAAAGTTAGTTGTTTTAAAAGTGTTGCTTTTTTCTGATGAATCGGCTTACGTAAATATTAAGGAGTGAGATTGAAAAATTCTTATTACACGTTTTTAATTAAAACTTTTAACCCATTTAATTTTTTGTTGACAAAGTTTCCCTTGCAAAACAATTTATATTAATCCGATTAAGATCAGTGAAAAGCAAAAAGTGCGTATTATTAAATATTTACAACAACACTGAACTTGGTTTTACAACAAGTTGGCCAAGCAGAGAACAGCAAGGAAGAAAGGTTGACATGATGAGAGCTTCCCAACACATCCGGTAGAAAAGCAGCTCGGTTATCTCATTGCTCAGATTATTCGGTACAAAAAGTTAAGTCAAAAGTTTCTGATACTAACGCCGCTAATAATTTAGAGGTCTAAAACTGAGCACGAAAATTGAAATTCAATTTTCTAAAAAAATATTCTTACTGCATAATAAATGACGAAATATACGTTCTGGCAGATTTTCGAAAATTCCTGGTCAAAATTGTATATTGGTGATGCTTAAGGGAATGTAGAAGAAAAGTTTTAGACCAAAAGCAGTAAAAATTTCCCAAATGGTTATTAGTATTACAAGCAATATCGCGAAAAATCGATATAAATATCGAAATTTACATCAAAGAATGCTTACGAAAAGGGCTGTTTTCATTCATACGATGTCATAATGTGTCCACTCCACATATTTTTGGCCCAACTTGGCATCCTGTCACTATTGTAAAAAAACACCTTCATTGACACAAGAACAATAGTGTAATATTTGTATCTAGAGGGAAAAACTTTTAACAACCCGGAGCTAAGGCCAATGGAGGGGTACTGGGCTCTTGTTAAAAGAGAATTGAAGAGCATAAATATGGTTCAAATGATTGGAAGATTTTAAACGGAGATGTACTACCTGTTCGAGTAACGGTAAGCATTATGAAAACGTTAAAGGAATGCTTTCGGAAAAGTATTCAAAATTTCATCGCTAGTGATAAAAAAGTATATATTTTTTAATTGTAATAATAATTTTAATCACATTAAAAAATAAAAGTTTAGTGGTTTTGTTTTTATTAAGAATTTTTCTATCTCACTCTTTATTTAATTTATGTACTTTATAAATAATAGTATTTTTATAAACATTTATAAAAAAGTGCTGGGCATTTATTATTAATTTTTAATTTTTTTATTAATATGTTTTAGGGTTGTTTATAATTTACATGCAATTAATTGAGTTAAATTAATGCTGTTTATAACATTTGTTATGCATGATTTAATATTTTACTAATTTTTTGCGATATTTACGAAGATTAAACCCAATAGGGAAAAAATCATACTTAAGAAAATAATTAATAAATATTTAACAAAACTGAAAAATTAATAATTCGTCTTATAATGGTTAGAGAAAAGCACAGTCATTTGAAAAAATAATTGAAAATTGAATACAATTTTCAATTTCCTCTTAACATGTTTACTGGGTTTTAATGTTTGTACTGATGTGTATATATGTTTATAAACATAAGTGTTGATATTTTATGTTACATATACCGTGACATAAATACAAATAAATATTCATTCATAAGTGGAAATTGTTCATTTAATTGAAAATTAAATTAATATGCATTACAATACTTTCATTTTAAATTAATTTATTTTTTCATTATTATGTATGTATGTCGCTTTTTTATTTTGGTTAATAATGGCCAGAGAAATTGGTAAAAATATTTAAAAATTATCGATTCACATACAAACAAATGTATATAAATTTGTTCACTATTAATAATGTCAAGAGTCATTGGACTTTAAACATATGTATAATTTTTATTTATATAAATAAGCAAAAAATAATCATAAATAATATATATGAAATATTTTTTTTTAACAAATATATAACTGTAATTTAATATTAATGTTTAAGAGTTTAATACTTGAATTTTTTATAGGAAATAAAAAAGACAGTTATTTTTTTAATTTTAAGTTGGGGAGAGCTTTTACTGGGAAAATGAGATTTTTAGAGTTTAATTTCATTAAATATGATTTGAATTTTTATCAGATTTTCCCTGCTCATCTGGTCTGATCTTAAGAACTATACCAACCAAAGCCGCAGGAAATGTTTGTATGAAAAAACTCTTCTAAAACGAATTTTCAATAAAGAAAATCGTTGCAATTCCGCAGATTTTAACCGCGGCCTTGCTTTGTTTAATAATTATTTAAATATTTAAATATCAAACTTGTTATTAAAGAAATAAGTTTTTATGATTTTTTAATTTCCTAAGGTTTCAAATTTGAATATTCTTTTGTACGAAATTTAATATTTCAAAAATTCAGTATAGTTATTCATGACCCTGACAATCAATTTACTGTCACGATTTACTTTATAATCAAAAGAGTTCTTATAACACTAAACTGTCACGAAATACGTTGAATAAAAACTACAAATATACGTCAAAAACTTGTCAAACAACCCACGCATAAAGTAGGCGAAAATTAAGGTTCTTATTACAAATTAAACAAATCTCTGAAATCAAAAATATTTAAAGCCATATAAAAGACATAAATCGCATTGAAAGAGATATATAAAACAATTAAAAATATTTCTTTACAAAATAAAATAAAAATATTACATAATTTATAAAGCAAAAAACGATTTTAGTATTAAAATTTTTGCGAAAAAAATAGACACGATTTCTTAAATCAACTACTTAAGATCAACATAAAGGGCGCCTGAAAATGAAAAGAGCTTAAAGTAAACTTTTTCTTAGTATTAGTTTACATGTTAACTAAAAACTTCACTTCAAAAAAATGTTAACTAAAATAAAAAATTAAGTAAACATTTCAACATAAATTAAAATATCTTATATGAAATTGTATTTATTGCAAAATATCAAAACTTTAAGATAAAGTTTTATATAAAAGGCGTACACATGGATATTTTATATATAACATTAGTTACGCTTTTAATTTTATTTATACAATATTTTCATGTAAAAAAGCTATTAAGAGTTTTTTCTTTTGCTATTCATACACATCTATGGTACCCAACTTTTTTAACTTATTTTAAAAGATAAAGATTCAAATATTCAAAACTGTTTAATAAAACATGTTGCTGGGCTTTTGTGTTTAAGCAACATTTTTTAAGAAAATTTGTTTTAAAAGAGAAGTTTTATTTTAAGCTTCTTTGTTTTTTTGTTAAGAATCGTTTAAATATGTTGCTTAGATTTTAATATTTTTAAGAAAATTATTAAGCAACATTATTTTTATATAAAAATTGAAATAAAAAAGTTAATATCACATACTAAACATTGAAACATGTTGTTAAATTTTGATATATAGAAAAAGTTTTTAATTGATATATGTTGCTTAGATTTCAATATTTTTTAAAAGTTTAAATTGCATTTAAACTGCATTTAAAATTTTGTAAAATAATAATATTTTCATTTATAACAAAATATTTTAGCCTTATTAAAAGATTAAATGTTTAAAATAAAAATATTGTTAAGAGTTCAAGGTTTATAAAGAAAATGTTTAAGCAACATTGCAAGGAAAAATATATATCAAAAGAAATGTTTAATAATGTGTGTTTTATAAAAAAATATTCAAGCAACATTTGATATTGATAAATTATATAAATATATGAATTTATATAAACTTATTGCTATTAATCCAGTTTCTTTTAATAGAAAAAGTTAAAGCAATATTTTCTATGAGAAAAAAATTTAAACTTTAAGCAATATTTGCAGCATGTTGCTAAAAGTTTAATGTTTTAATTAATATGTATTTCAACATGTTGACAAAAGTATTAAATTTATATATAAAATTTTTTAAGACAAATTTGTTGAAAGTTGGCGGATATTTTCAAAAATTTACATTAATTGTTACTTAGATTGATCGTAAAGTTCTACAAATCCAATTTTTCATCTTCTTTTGTCAACATGTTGTTAAGAGTTTAATGTTTATAAACAAACATTTTACATGAAACATTTAATGAAATTTCTAAACAAAATATGTTTAGAAAATTTCAAAAGAATTTCTTTTTAAACATTTAATAAAAAACAATGTTTTAAAGTTCATTATCAGGAGATAAAATATGTACGAAATAATGTGTGTAAAGCATCAATGAACACCATAACAATTACCCGTTAAGGTTACTCGTTAAACTCTTAGTAGTGTAAAAGGTTCTTATTAGGCATTTTCTTAAATAATGATTATAACTTTATTCCTCAAATTATTTTCAAAATATAAATTTTGGCAAAAGTTTTTTGGTCTCATAAAAAGGACAGAAAACCTTTTTATGAGACCCGAAAAAATTATGTTTTTTCAACAGAAACAAAGTAGCTAACGTGTAGGGGTATAATTAGAGGCATTATCAAAAAATGTCAATTATGGTAGCAGCCGTAATTTTTATCCACTTGAGTGTAAAATAATTACTTTTTGTAACTCTTTCGTTATGACTGACTGTATAAGCAGTTACATGTTACAAAATTACTATCTCTTTTAACAGTTAAAACAAGATTATTTACTATTAAAAGGAAAAAAAATAAATAAAATAAATAACAATTTTAAAAGATTTCAGAATATTTTAACTTGTAGATGTATGTCAAACTAGAATTTAATAATTACTAATGACAAATTCAATGCACTTATTGAAAGTTGTCATACATACAAACTACACTTTATATAAGCAGTATAAGTCAAGCTTTTAAGGTGGAGGGAGATAAAAAATAGATTAAAATCAAGTTTTTTTTATACAGAATATTTTTTTAGGTTAAAATGGACCAGTTGTACTTTCAAAATAATGTACATATGTGGACAAGATATCAAATAATATTTCAAACTGAAAGGCGCCATACAATTACATGTTAAAAGTGAATGACATTTGAAAGTCTATTAAGGCGAAAATGTTAAGATTTTGAAAAATTTATTAGATATAACTGTAATAAATCCGCCACAAATGATTGTATTGCTTGAAAATTAATATTATGAATGTAATTTTAAGTGAATGCAAAACTATGTAAATTTACACTTCAATGAATTGGTTCAAGTTTATGCAAATTTTTTAAAATTAACTATTTGACATTTTCAATTGAACTTTAAAACAAGTTTAGTAAAACGCACTCGTATATTAAATACTTTATGTGGTTTAACATTTTTTAAATGTTTATTAAAAAATCACTTCAAAAAATTATTTTTTTCCAGCAACATTTTCAAAAATATCCTTGAACACAAACAACTATTATATACAGTTTTGAGGTTATATTTCACAATATTTTTAAATTCCAGTTAAGTGAAAATTTGAATTTTTTATAAAATCCTTTTTAAATTTGCTATTCTTCTCAAAACAGTTAAAATTTCAATTTTCTTTCATTTATAATTAATTTTTTGGGTAAATATCCTGAAAGATTTTAATCCATAATTTCTGTTTGTATCTTTTACTAAAACACTGTTTTATTTTTGGAAATTTTTATTTAGAAAATTTTTTTAATAAAGTTTTAGTCATTTTTTAAAGTTTTTTCTTAATCCTTTAATTTTTTTATTTCATACACTTTTAGTTTGACACTTGATTTGTTTTAATATTTTTCTTTAATCTTCCATATAGTTTTTTTATATAATTTTTCAGATTTTTCCATCTCCTATTTCAATACATACCGGCTCCAAAAAGTGCAACAAATACAATCATAAACTTCTTCATTTTGTGTTAAAAAATTAGTTTATATTTTTTTAAAAAAATTAATCCAAATAAACTAAATTATAAAACGTATAATTTTTTTTTTTTTGAGTTTTTTATTTTTTGTTTAATTCAACTAAAAACAGTATTAATGATCGCCTGAAAATTACTTGCGACAACGAAATACTTGTACCGACTGTGTGTGGTTGGCGGTCTTACATTCGCTTTTTATACCGCTGCGAATGTGCGCACGCGTGCATGAGCTGTAAAAAAATGTCGCTCGCGTTGAATTGTGATTATTTTGTGTGTTTTTTTCTCTACGTTACCTTTCAGTGCTGTACATTAAGCTTGTTGTTGTTGTTATTGCTGTAAAAACAATCTTAGCTACTGCAGAAAAATAGTTAAAAGAAAATAGTAATAGTTAGTAATGAAAAGACAATAAGAAGTGGAGAAAAAATACAAAACAAAAAACGCAATAAAAATACCCTCAAAAAATTAAAGTTTAATCAAATGTAGTCAGTTGTGGAATTAAAACAAAAGAAGTAAAATACACTCCAAAAATATGAAAATGAACTCAAGAAAGTGAGAAATAGAGTCAAGAAAATTTTGGTTAAACTCAAAATTGTGAGATTATGGTTAAAACCGACAATTGTCAGCTTTAATCAAAATTTTTAACATGACCGTTTATATCTATACAGATGTAGATGTAGAGTATCTGAAAGATATGGATAGATGATTTTACAGTGATTCACAAATATTTTATGAATTAATGATAAAATGTTTAAAACATTAATATTTTGGCGCAAGAAAGATGCCTATTGAAATTGGTGATGATGGATTCATTATTTCAATATGCTCTCTCGGAATGGGTTTTATGCTCATTAAAGTATAACAATTTAAACAAAAATTAGTATAATTTTAACAATTTAAACAAAAATGAGTATAAATAATTTTTTTAATAATTCTGAACAACTTGCAAATTTAAGGATCGATCAATTATTTCCTATAGTTCCTACAAAACTTCTACTTCCAAATATCACTCAGAAATACGAAATAAAAACAATTTATACGATGGCCGTTCCATAATTTTTCGCAGGCACTCTTGATAGAAACATTTCCGGAAGTATCGGAATATTTGTTGACAGTCGACGTAACTAAATGGTTGGCCGTTGCAGGGAAAAGTTGAGAAGATTATCTTGGACATCTGACATTACATTAGTCTGGATCCAATACCAGCCAGGGAAGTTCTGCATCTAATATACCCTAAATAGAGTCCGTTACAATTCCACTTGGTCGTATTAGGAGTAGTATTTCTAAATACTTTCTCGAACAGTTCAGAGATAGATGGTCTAAAGAAAGATGGTCTGATGCAGAGTCGCCAAGGAGATGGGACGCTCGAGACAACTTCTGAGTTATAATTGCAGGAATGTATTCAGGTTACATTCTGTAATAACAAGTAAATGTGCTAATAAGTCTTGCAAGTATACTTGGATTACCCTGTAATAAATATTGTCGGAGGAACCATTGTCTTACGTGTTGTTTGGTCATATAATAACGAAGTCAATATGACTCTACTTCATAATTCATCAGCTTCTTACACTACCTGAAAATCTAATTAATAAAAAACAATATAATGCAGGATATTTTATAGTGGGACTTGATCTACTTTAACTTTCTAGTTATATACTAATGTTTTTCAAAAATACCTGGTCTTAATTCATTAAGTACATTTTGAGAAATATTAAGGAGAACCAGTCCAAATTTTTGGGGAGAACTTCCCGGGTTAATCAGTGCATCAGAAGATCCTTATACCGTAATGACAAGTACGGCAAGTCATGCATATCTGCCTGCTCTAACAGAAATTGGCTGAGAAAGGAAAATAGAGTACTTGATGATTTATAGACTAATAAGTCCTTCTATATTTACTAACTGCAAACTCGATGAAAAGTATGCTATAACTTGTATTGCCAAAACTAAAGCACTCATAAGCTTATGAAAATTTTCGAATTCTCGTTCTCCCAAAATTTAAGTATTTGAAACGCTTTTTTGCGTTATACAAAAGCCTTTAAAGTAGTTTTCGAATATAGCAAAGGTTACTTAAAAACTATTTTTCAGAACTCAAAAGTTTGACTGATTTTTACAAACTAACTTTTAATTCCATTAAGATATTAAAAAAATACAATTAGTTTTTTATAAAACAGAATGTATATAGCACAAAAATTATGCAAAGATCAGGTAAAAAGTAAAATTACATTATTATAAATTTTTGAATCTAAATATCTCTAAAACTATAAGCAATTCCTACCCATACGACAAGATTGGTCAGTATCAAATTTTTCAACTTTGGGACCACATGGAGTGGCCGCATTTGTTCATAAAGTCCAAACTCAAAAGTTAAAATCGCCTACACCACTGCTATCACTCAGTGAAATTTCATTGGAAGCGATCATCACTCAGAAGTCACAGTTTTATTTTCGTTTTATTTTTCATATGAGACACTGTGCAGTGCCAGATCTAGGATGAATTTGATGGCAGACTTATTACTACATTATTCGATTAATTGTGTTATTTCAATGTAATCGATTACTAGTCGGTGAATTATTATTTATGGAATAAACAAAATTTTAAGTCCATTCATAAAAATTCTATGCTTTATTTTGTATTACTTTGGTCAAATTAAAACTTTAAGAATCTCTGCAATTGTATATGTTGGGAGTTTAATTTGCTATTGCTGCTTGATATTATTATTTTTTTGTTAAGTCAGTCATCGTAGTTGACGTTAAGTAGCAGTTAGTAGAGGAGTAGCAACCAATAGCAGTAGTATTAGTATTAGTTGTAGTAGAAGTTGTTTATTTTTTAGTTTCTTCGTTTTTTACTTTGTTTTTGTATTTTTTTTTTTTTTTCTTTAATTTTAGTTAACTCTACTGTTTAAAATCGAGTTTAATGTATTTAAAGAAAACAAATACAAAAACAGAAAAAATGCCAAGTTTCTGGTTATTTCTTGTATACGAATACAATATTTTTGTATGCAAGTTGCGCATGCGTCATAAAATTTTTCAGTTAACGTAGTCTATTACTTCTACGACGACTACAACAATTATTCTCTGCTCTGTTTTCTCGGCATTATTCAATATACATACTTACTTGTTTACTTACTTACTTACTTCAATAGTAATAGATACAAAAATTAAAATTATTCAAAATAGAGTTTGAGTAAATTTTTTTATTTAAAATATTAGCGGTATTTACTATTATTTTATTCATTATATATTTTTTGTGATTAATTTGAGGTGGGGGTAGAAATTGATTTTTTTGAATACAAACGCACACACGCCACCTTTATTGTGATGGTTTCAGATTTATGAGGTGATCTACTTTGGACTCTAAGTATAAAAACTTAAAAAAAAAAACTTTAATTTTTATGTGTATGATTAATAAAAAAGTAAATTGATTTTCACTGTGATTTGACGATTTACTTGAACGGTTATTTAGAAAACCTGGAATCGTTATGCATATTTTATTTGAAATTATTTTGAAATAAATAAGTTTAGAGAAATTTTTTAAAATTTCAAACTCTAAAAGTCGTTTCAACTTCACCTTCTAATTTTCGATAAATTAAACATTTTATTAGTATTTAAAGTAGTAAAATTTAAAAATGTATAAAATCTTTATTTATACTAGAAAATAGTTTTAATTACAAGTCATCAACAATATTTGCATTACCTTTTGTCTCTTGATTTAATATTCATCTTTAATATCATTATAATTTCCACGACTACATATATTAAATTATATATTAAGTTTATCATTCAGTGAGTTGCAAATGAATGAAAACCATCATACAATTTTATTTCATGATTTGAATGCATAGGACATTTAAGAATTTAGAACTCCATTCAGGGATAACACTTATATTGAAGTTACTTCAATTATTGGCCCGATCATCGCCAAATGAATTGATGAAGGCTTTTAACTTCATCCTAGAAAACAAAACAAAAAAACGTATAACTGCCACACAGTTTATCCAACTTGATTTTAGGAAATTATTTTGTAACTGTAAAACCGTTGCAGATATATTAATGAAAATATACATAGTTAGAATTGAGCAACTTTGAAGTTGATTCGGAGCAGTTTAAAATAAATGGAACAATTTGGCCACCACTGTTATGTTGATTTTTTAAAAAATTCGAACAAAAATTAATTTATAAATTAAGAGAAAAAGATCTGTATACAGGTAGTCCATGTTAATCTCTATTAAAAATATGTTTAATTATGTAATGCCTTCATCTTATAAATCTTTTAGCTATTTTTCCCTTTTTAGTCTAATAAAATAATCTATTTTAGTAATATATACTATATTCCATATTAAATTTTAATAAATAAGGAGTGAGATCGAAAAATCTTTAACAAACGATATATTACCAGAATATTCCGTCAGGCATATGTCCATATACGACCATGACCACAACGCTAATCTATATGTTGAAAGACCGTTTAAAAACCATTGGAAATTGTAAGTTTTAAGTTAACAGAATTTGTCCTTTTGATCATTATCAATTGATATAAAGGCATTGGAAATTAGCCTTATTTATAGGAGATAAAAATGGATAACGATGAAAAATATTTTATATATTGTATAAATTTCTTATGTTATTGTGTTGAATGCATTCTCAGGTTTATATTATGACCTTTGGATCCAGTGTTTTCTATTGATAATTTGATATTTCATTATTGAAATACAAGTCAAATTTTGACGATATTTTCTTCTAGTAATAACTCAGTTATCGGTTTAATAGAAATATTGAGGTAATAGAATAAGAAACAGTACACTTAGTGAAGGGGGTTTTCTATAGAAAAAGGATTTTGGATTT